>CAWUFW010000233.1:1555000-2912500 GCA_963921515.1 Calotriton arnoldi
CACTTTGGTCTAAAATATAGACCAAAAGTCTAACTTTTCCTTTGTGAATCGAGCCCATAGTGTGTGAAGATAATGATGCTCAGGCATGTTTAAGCCTACGCATAGTGTGTGATTATATTGGTTTTCAAGTCCCTTGTGACATAGTGCGTGGAGATTATCTTGGGCAAGAACATATATTGATAGTAAGCAAAGATAATGATATTAAAATATCCACAAAAATAATGTATTATTACAGGCATTTTCAAGCCTCCACATACTGTGTGATTATAGCTGTGATGAAGTCTCTACCAACATAGTGAGGGGAGATTATCATGGTCTTGTCCATACAGCGATAGTGTGTAAAGATAATGACATTTAAGTCCCCACAGAGATAGTGTGTGAATACAGGCATGTTTAAACCTTTGCATATTATGTGATTTTAGTGGTGTTGAAGTCTCTGCTGACATAGTGTATGGAGATTATCATGCTCAAGTCAATACAGTGAATGTGTGTAAAGATAATGGTATTCAAGTCCCCACAGAGATAATGTAATATTATAGTGATGTTCAAGTCCCCACAGAGATAGTGTGTGATTATTGGGATGTTCAGGTCCCCACAGAGATAGTGTGTTATTATAGGGATGTTCAAGTCCCCACAGAGATAGTGTGTGATTATTTGGATGATCAAGTCCCCACAGTGATAGTGTGTGTCTATTGGGATGTTCAAAACTGAACAGAGATAGTTTATGATTATGGAGATGTTCAAGATCTCACAGAGATAGTGTGTGAATGTAAGCATGTTCAAGTCCCCATTAAGATTGTACATGAAGATAACTTCTCCACACAGATTGGGCTTGATTCACAAAGGTAAATTTAGATGTATTTTTTTTGTTTGTTTCATATAGCGCAAACTCAACCCGTAGGTATCTGAGCGCTTTACATGAGCATCAGTTACAGATGGACACATTGGGAGACACAGGGAGATTTAGTGATTTGCCAAGAATCACAGGATGTTGAACGTCCTTGCTGAGACTCGAACCTGCTTCCCCAGCTTCGAGGTCGACCGCTGTAGCCGTTAGTGGAAAGTTTAACCAAAAGTCTAACTTTACTATTTTTCACTATTCACAAATGTAAGTTACGAGTAGTATCTTTACGACTGCAGATTTTCCGCATACATATAGTGTGTGATTATAGTGATGTTCAAGTTCCCACAGAGATAGTGTGCGAGTATTGAGATTTTCAAGACCCCAAGAGGTAGTTTATGGGTATTGGGATGTTCAAGCCCCCACAGAGATAGTTTGTGATTATTGGGATGTTCAAAAACCCACAGTAGTAATTTGTGATTACTGGGATGTTCAAGTCCCCATGAAGATAGTGTGTGGTTATTGGGATATTCAAGTCTCCACTGTGATAGTGTGTAGTTATTGGGATGTGCAAGACCCCACAGAGATAGTGTGTGATTATTGGGATGTTCAAAACCCCACATGGGCAATTTGTAGTTACTGGGATATTCAAGTCCCCACAGAGATAGTGTGTGGTTATTGGGGTTCAATGGTGTGTGAATGTAAGCATGTTCAAGTCCCCATAAATATAGAGTGAACATAATGTTCACGTTTCCACACAGAGACTGTGTGTGAAGATAATGATACTCAAGCATGTTTAAGACTATGCATAGTGTGTGATGACAGTGTTTACCACATACTATGTGGAGCTTAGCATGGTTAAGGTCATACATGGATAGTGTGTGAAGATAATGATATTCAAATCCCCACAAAAATAGTGTGTGATTACAGGCATGTTCAAGTCTCTGCATACTGTTGACCAAGCCCTTTCCAATGCAATGTATGGAGATTATCATTGTCAAGTCCATACAGTGATAGTGTGTAAATATCATGATATTCAAATCCTCACAGAGATAGTGTGCGATTACAGGCATGTTTAAGCCTCTGCCTAGTGTGTGATTATACACATAATCTGTATCTGCCCAAGCTTGATGGACATAAGGCGCGCCTTACTCTGAGTAATATGGAACCAAAAGGGCATAAGAAGCTGTAGGCAGTCTGTGAAGCTGTGCTTTAATCCAGAGGAGACCCAACTAAACTGCCGACTAACAAAGTACTTCGACATAGTGACTAGAAGACTTAAGACTTAGTAAAAGGCGTAAAGAAGAGCAGCATGCAGTTATAACATTTTATTAAGTACAGAGACAGCCTGTCTAGAACTAGGCCTTGTTAAAATTGTGTCCAGTACTCTGAAGCACAAGCACTTTATTACCCTTGAAATAGACTGCACAGATAATGAAACTGAAATTGATACGACCTTCATTCGAGAGTAAACGTTTTAAATGTAAAAGCACAAAGATAAGGCTGAATGTAATTTTAACGCTGAATGTTTTTATATTGTGAGTTTTAATTAACTGTACAATAAATTCTTCTATTCTAGTGTGTGATTATAGTGGTGTTCGAGTCTCTACCGACAAGGGGGCATATTTACAAGACCCTATCGCCACAGGAACGTCACTTTTTCTGACGTTCCTTTGGCGATAGGGGCTTCGCCTTATTCACAAGGCGGCGTCAAGCCACTTAATGTGGCTTAAGGCTGCCTTGTCAATAAGGCACCCTTTCACGCTATACTTAGCGCGAAAGGGGTGGGAAATGGGTGTTGCAGTAGGTGTTCCGCCACAACACCCATTTATTTTGATGCTGCCCCATATTTACAAGGGTGGCGTAAATATGGGGCAATGGCAAAATTAAAACCAGTGAAAACCTGGTCTTAAACAGGCGAAATGAGGAGAAATGCTCTATTTCTCCTAGTTTTTGCTGTTTCTATGTGTACATTGTGCAGCACACTTAGAAACAGCAAAACGCCATGTATGATTGTTTATGTGCAGGAAGGAGTCCCTGGCCGATGAGCCTTCCTAAGCTAGAGTGGTGGGAGGAGCTGACACTTGTAACTAATGAGGGCTGTCCCTGTTCCCACACGAAGAAGTCTTCATCTCCTGTAGTGTATCTGGAGTCAGGGCAGGGAAGGGCAGGGTTTTGTGCGCTACAAAGACCTTACTTTGAAGTCTCCCTACTTAAAAGGCCAAAATGGGAATAAGAACTGGATGCCTGACACCATATATTCTGAACACTTCTGGACTGAAGACATTTTGCCAGGAAGAAGAGTTGTTGTGTTGCCAGTAGGCACTGCAACTTTGCTGTTTGCTTTGCTGTGTTGGCCTGCTGTCTGCTGCTTCTGTTCTGGGAGTGAGGGGACTGAGGTTTACTCTCTGCATCCTGCTTTCTAAGATTCTCCAAGGGCTTGCCTGAGTTTGCCTCCTGTTGCTGAAGTCTCAGGGACATCAAAGACCTCACCTGCATCTTGCTTCTAGCAGCTGAGCTCCTCTGCTGAGAGTCCTGTCCTGTCAAGTGGTGCCAAATCCAGTCCTGGGCCCCTTGGAGGTGAATTTGGTGCTGCAATCAAGAGACCAATGCATCGACTCCAAGCGTCAGTTCAGAATCCGCGCATTCGGGTGATATTCAACACATTGCATCGCCTGCGTGCTTTCGACATTAACGCATCATCGACACCGCATCACGTTCAGGAACCGAGGTCTAGAACAAACACCGACGCATCACCTCCTGTGCGCAAAGCATCATCCCCGAGCGGGAAAGCTCAACGACCCAGCACCACCTTAAGGAACCGAAGCATCACCAGCATCTGCGACGCCTCACCTCCTCTGTGCCACACAGCATCTTTGATTTTAGATGCATTCAAGGTACTGTAAGGGGATTTGCGTGATTCCTGTATCCAACCCATGCTCTTTCGCAGTCAGACTGAACTTTTGGATTTTTACCGGTCAAGTGTGACCAGATAGCCCCTGTCTGAGCTATTGTTTTCTAAGAACTAGAACTTTATTTAACCTTGAAGAATTCCTAACTTGATTGTGTATGTTGGATTAATTTTGTCGTTCTGGCCTTGTTTTACGCAGATAGATATTGGCTATTTTTCTAAACTGGTGTGGAGGACTTTTGTGGTGATATCAGTGTGTTACTGTGGGTGTGTGCACAAATACTTTACACATTGCCTCTAGAGATAAGCCTGACTGCTCTGTGCCAAGCTACCCAGGGGGTAAGCACAGGTTATCTTTGGTGTGTAACTTTCTTACCCTGACTAGGATTGTGTTTCCCTACTTGGACAGGGTGTATACTGCCATTTCTAACAACCTTCAGCAAGAATCTTCCACAGCTTGCTGGGCACTCAGTCTTGATCTTTACTTCCAAGCAGAGCAGCAGGTCCAGTGCCCCATTTACATGGAGCTCACCCCCTCATTCGGAGCAAGCCCCTTCCTTCCTGTTTGCTCACACATGGAAAAATGTTCTTAGGTTGGCAGGTTTGTAGCCGGTGGTAAATGAAACATCTACCATCAATCAAACACTTGGTCAAAATAGCTTGGGCCACATGATAGCCTTCACTCTAAGTAAGGAGTGTAGGCTTGATCATTTACATAAACCTCTCCCTGATGATTAAGGTGTCTATGCCCAATTTTCCTTTACTTGATACTCCACCAAAATATAGTACTATTACTTCCCTGTTTAGTTTGCATCAAAATGATGTACTTTTTAGCATCCCATGAATTGATTCAGAAGCTACTGAGAATCCAGTAAACAGTTGTCAGACAGCTCTTAACTCTAACATCTTGGCTCTTATTATGAAAAGTCCACCGGGGGCATAACATTCATGCATTTCGGTGTCACTTTGGTATTACAGTAGGGTCCACAGGAGCATGCATGGCTTCTTCTGGAATATGGTTTACACTTGCTCGGAATGTGTGGCAGCATGACCACAAGGTGACACACTGACTGTGCACCATCGTAGTAGCCAGTGCAGAGTGAATGCACCACCACAGAAGGTGGTGCACAGTCAATGCACACCTCAAGGGCAGTCCTTGGGAGGGGATTACAGGAATCCAACGGGTCCTTCAGGCATCCCTCTGGAGGTGGTTGCATTAACACACTATACCGTACTCTGGGCAATCCCTGCACCCTCTTAGAACAGAGAAAAGTGCAGGTGATAAATGAGCTGTAGTTTTAAACTGCGGCTCTGTCTTTCACTCATGCACTCTTTTTGCAAATGTACTTCTAAATATTGAACAAAGAAATATCATGAAACAAGAATACAGTGGACAACATATTGAGGACCAAAATATCGTTAAGGTGTGTAAACATGGAGTAAGTATAGATTTACTATTCTATCTCCACATCTATGCACCTTGAAGATTTATATATTGTTAAGAGACATATATGTGGAGTTAGATATAAAAAAATCTATACTTGCCTTTCATTATTTGGAATTTCAATATTTTGTCCTTAATATTTCTGTAGCGCGATATTCGGTCTTCGATATTTAGGGGCACACCTCTCTTTGCAGAAGACATCTATCAGAATTCATGCCTGCCCTGAAGCCAGTGCATTTAATTAGTGTAATTGGGCATACCATCTACAGCACTTCTGCTGTCTTTGGCTAGGTTTGCGCTATCCAAATACCACGGGGCAGATTTACAAGCCTCTTGCGCCACCAGTGCATCACGTTGCGTGACGCACTGGCGGCGCAGCCTGCTAAGTGATATTTACAAGAACAGGTAAAGTCACCCTGCGTGACTTAACCTGTGCTTGTAAATATCGCCCCTGTTCACGCAACACTTTGCGTGTTAGGGGCGTGACATGGGTGTTGCTGTGGGTGTTCCCACGCAACACCAATGTCCACTGATGCATTTCCAGATTTACGAGAAATCGTAAATCTGGAAATGCGTCAGAATGCTCCACCACCCTAGGGGTGGCGTACTGAGGTGCAACGAGGAGAAATGTTTTAATTTCTCCAAATTATTTTCCGGTTTCAGTGCGTTCTGCATTCTATAGCACATATTGGAAGAGGAAATCACCTCATTTGATTGTTTTTGCGCGGAAGGTGCCCCTTCCTGCACAAAAAGAATCTCCCCACGACGCAGGCATCCTTGCACCATGGTGCAAGGGTGCCGGCGCGTGGCAGCAGTTTGTGCGCCAGCGCAGGGGGAAGCACAGAGATGTGACATATTGTTGTAAATATGTCGCATCCCTGTGCTTCGAAACTAACGCAGCACGGCGCAGCAAAATGACTTGCGGCACCACGCTGCGTTAGTTTCTTGTAGATCTGCCCCCACATACATATATATTGTTTCGGTATAAGCTGGGCACACAGAGATAAGGGTACACCACAGTGCACACAGAGACAGTGGCCTCAATGTGGTCATGTTTCAAAGTGACATTTCAATCTCTACTATGGTCGCTTATGGCTAGACACATTACACTGAAAACAATGTGGCTCGCTCATCATGCCATCCATGACACAAGCCTTTCCTTCTCACAGCAAAAACTCCACACCTACCATGATTCCAGACCTCAAAGATCTGGGTGCGCTCTATCCTCATTTCTACATGCTCTGCAATAAATTTCAAATTGGAGGAAATTCCTTTTTTGTTCAAATGATCAAGATACAAACTTGGTCCTAGCAAGAATAGGAATAATTTGCAATTGTCTTGAATTTCAAAGAGCACTACCAATCTGAATCTGGCTCATCTCAAACTACTGTATTATAATCAAACTAAATTTTGTAGGTATCTGCATCAATGAATAAATCTATTCTCGTACTATGCCATAACACCTCATTCTTGAGTCTACTAAATCATGTTAAGAGTACACTCCTATACCTCAAGCTTGATGCATTCTGTATACTTCATTGTACAACCAACATGCTACTCTGTGCTCTGAAAAGGGCACCCCGATCATGATATAAATCAGAGTGGTTCATGACCACAACATGGATATGAAGCCCTATTTAAATGCTACAATATAAAACTTAATGATCCACAAAAAAGATACCTGCCTCTTTTATAATTTAGTGCTAAATTGCTTTACAGCTTTTAATCAAACAACCAATTTATAATGTCTGATTGTGGTTATTTATTTCAATTTATTAAAAACTTTTTTATATTTGTTTTCAAAAATAGAAAAAGGATCACACTCAATAATCAAACAAATAAAACATACATCACTTTGTCAATCAATAACATTTTGTTATTTATTGACAGTGATGTATGTTTTATTTGTTTGATTATTGAGTGTGATCCTTTTTCTATTTTTTGAAATGATGAAAACAAATATAAAAAGTTTTTAATAAATTGAAATAAATAACCACAATCAGACATTATAAATTGGTTGTTTGATTAAAAGCTGTAAAGCAATTTAGCACTAAATTATAAAAGAGGCAGGTATCTTTTTTGTGGATCATTTAGTATTACGGCCCTACCTGCTTCTTGTTCAATGGGCCTAACCCCTCTTGTGGTTCCACAATATAAAACTTGGCATATGATTTCATGCATACATAATCATGACTCGTTGTTTGACAATCCTGCTTAAGGGCCTGTTATGAGTTTGGCAGATGGCGTAGTATCTGTTGGGATGGCGGACGTCATTACCTCCACCATCCAAGGGGTACTCTGCCCTCCAAATTTAGAGATGACCGCTAGCCCTGTGGATCGTCTGCCAAATTTAGAAATGACTGCACACCATGTAGTCATCTCTGTACATTGAAAGGGACAGTCACCACAACAGTTCCTTTCAATCTACTAGAGGTTTGGTGTATAGCCGCTGTTGGTTTTGACAGCCATATACCAAACTTCAGACTATTTTTGTTTTGCAAAAACAAGCTCTCAAAGTGGAAGTTTGTTCTTGAAAAACAAAAATTAATAACTCCCACGCCCTGGAAATGTTCTCCTAAATAGGATGGGTGGTGTAATGTTCATCCTCTGGCGGCCCCTACCCTGTCGGACACTTGGAGCAAGTATTTCATCAACAGAGTCAATCGGGGATCCATCAACAGAATACTGAAAGTACTCACATCTCTAAATAAAGCCGGCAGACCGAGGGTTTGGCGGGCAGGGCCCTCTGTCACGTTTGTAACAAAGTACGCTGTGTGTCAAAATCTAAATTAGGCCCTAAGTGCCTTTGAGCCCGATTTAGATTTTGGTGGCCAGATACTTTGTCATAAACATGACAGATATCCTATCCGTCCAATTACAAGTGCATTATATCCACATGCACTTGTAATAAGGCCAATGGGATATCAGTCACATTTGTGATGGAGTACCTGTTCACCAAACTCTAAATCAGGCCCTTTTTCATAAATGGTTAATGGGGGCATAGCTAATATTATGGCTGTGCTTGTGTTTTTCTACGGTGTATAGGTTTAAATAGAGAAGCGTGGAGAAAGCCAAATAGCTCAAATAAATATAGAGCCTGTTACTCTAAAATTGCTGTGCTAGATAAGTGTGGGAATGGAAGATAGCGTGCTTTGATGCACAGAATGCCAAAGTATTCAGTTCCAGGTTTTTTTATAGTGAAAGTACACATATTATGCAAAACTGTCATTTACTAGTTTAACCCAGCCTTATACACTTTGGATATGGTTTACTGACCGGTATGGAAAGGTTAAGAGGCAGTGCAGGGAATGTTGTGCCCATATGATTTGCATTTGTACAAAAATGGGGTAACGAATAGGCATCAAATAAAACAAAGATCCACAAATGAGAATAAATGGCAAACAGGCAGGCACATTTTCACTTTTTCCATATGCTCCTGGATAGGTTTTTTGACTGATTTTTTTAACATAGTATTTTATGGTTACCTCAATCTCATCAGAGACAATGGTCATCAAAACCCCTTTAGTCTCTGAGCTGTGTCCTCAAATCAGAAGGGCAGTTCCAAAGTGCTTTTGTTTGTCGGGTCCTGCTGTTCATTGTCATTCACCCACTCACACCACACCTTCTAATGAACTTTCAAAGGTGTCAAAATCCCAACTAGTAGCCTGCTTTGTGTCTCAATTGCTCACTTTAAGCAGACTTGCTTGATATCTGGAATTTACGGATTGTCAGCATACACCCTCACACAAGAAGGTTTAATTGACAGGCATATACATAAATGTTTACTCTTGATAAAAAAAGTCAAAAAAGCAAAACATGCTTTCCTTATAAGAATAAATGTGCTTTCAAACTCGAAACTCCACGCAACTGGGTGACATTTCTGTAAATTGGTTGGATATAATTGCAGAAAATGTCCCTAACGTAAACCAGTAAGAAATTGTTTTAAAAGCAAAACTCAACAGTACACAAAGCTTGGTTGCTGATGTGCACAAGTTTGAATAGGTTGTTTATGATTACACAAGCACTTTAGTGATGTGGCCCATATTGTAGAAAAGTATTTGTGTAAAGAAAGACAGGTTTTACTAACAAGCATGTCAGACTGGGACATAAAATAGGTCCTGGCACCAAAATAAAAGTAGCCCCCATTAGTGAATCAGGGCAGTGGAAGCGGAAGATGCCTGATTAATTTTGTTAGACTCATTAATAGTTTCGTTTTTTTCCAAATGCATTTTACACCAATGCAAGTTATCAGGAAAGTACAGTTGTCCTGTCAATTAAACACACTAAGTATTATTAAGTATTGACAGTTGTACTTGAATCACAGGTACTTCCAGTACACATTTCTTTCAGTACACACACATTTCTAGACAGGCCTGCTCTCTCCTGGAGAACAGGGCGAGTAAAACACCATATATGGCATAATGCCAACATTTGGAAGCAAGAAAGAGGGACGTTTAAAGAAAAAAAAGATGAATTTATTTTACTTGCATTGACAGCAAAAATAAAGCTGTATGTGGTTTACAAAATCGTGAGTCACCCTGCTGAGACAGGTGTGTTGGCACATATGACATGGGTAGAAATGGAAGTGCATGCAAATATTCTTCAAGCGCAGAAACACTTTGGCAATGGGGCCTACATGCATAGGGGTGCTATCTAGCACTGTAAGTGGGATAAAAAAGTTTGAGAGGGTACTCTAAAAAAGGCATGGGCAAAGAAGTGTACCTAGGAATATTTTATTAGAGGCTCCGCCTTAGTAATACAAAACACTTTGCGTATATGATTATAATACCTTCATCAGCTTCATCCCAATCATTTTCAGGGAGAAAAATGCAAGTACTCCCGAGGCCGGGCTTACACCACCCCACCCTCCAAAAAAAAAAATAACATTGGGGAGCCATGGGCAATGGCCAATGGGTCAAGGGAGCCGCGGGTCGAAAAAGTTTGGGAACCACTAATTTACACTGATAACAAATCACTTGGAGTGTAGGCCTAAAGGGTGCCCGCTGAAGACCTTTACAAAAGAAACTGACCTGTAGGTTTTCTTGATTACTGGTGATGGTGAGTCCTATGGAATGTGTTATAGTGTAACAGTACATAGTGGTGTATTTGATTGGAAGATTAAGATATATTTTGAGTATGAGCTATGGCCTGTGCAATTTGCTCACATTTTCAATGTCCTGACGAAAGATGGGGGTCGAAGGTGGGTTTCTTGTTGAAGTTTGCTACATCGCTTCAAATTGTTGATGAGTATGCTGCACTCTATTGGTTTTTGATAAAACTAATATAAATATTTGAAAAAAAGAAAAAACTGCATAGTGCTCTGCGTAAATACATACATATGTTTGCCAGTGTAAAAAACTTTGCTATGTTATCCACAATGCAAAATTAGCAAAGTATATGTTAGAAGAATTTCAGCAAGCATTACCCACCAAGGTTAAGAGATCTTTTAACCCAACCGGACCTTACAAAGTAGCAAATTATCGGAATAGCAAATGGCACCGACCTTTCAAAATCCAAAGGGTGGGTTAAATGTGCAACTTCTTCGCCATATGCTAAGGGGTTATACACGCATTATATGTGGAGGATAGGGAGACCCAATTCCAAAAGGATTTTCAAAGTAGATCTCAAGCTATTCACTCAGCAAGCTCGGAAAAGCAGATGAACACACCATCCAATGAGACAAGATTGTCTGTATGCACTTGGAAAACTGATAGTTCCATTGTATCAAACATTGTTGGCATGCTCATTAATTTATTAGGTAATATTCCCTTGAAGCTATCGTAGAATATAATTCAGAAATGACTAACCTGGATAATCTTTTAGCTTGTGGATGTAACCTATATGGATGTAGAAAAATCCCCCATTTGTGAAGGTGCAGTTAAGTAGTAGAAATGTTTTCCTCATAGGCTACATAGAGCTAGCTGCTCTGTCCTTAATACATCACCCATTTGGAATCAATCAATCAATCACAAGATTTGTAAAGCGCACTACTTACCCGCGAGGGTCTCAAGGCGCTGAGGGAGAGGAGGGGGGTGTTGCCGCTACTGGTCGAATAGCCAGGTCTTGAGTCGTCTCCTGAAGGTCAGCAGGTCTTGGGTCTGTCGTAGGTTGAGGGGAATGGTGTTCCAGATCTTGGCGGCGCGGTGAGAGAAGGATCTTCCTCCGGTGGTGGTTCTCCGGATGCGCGGGACGGTGGCCAGGGAGAGGTCGGCGGAGCGGAGTTGACGGTTGGGAACGTAGAAGGAGAGTCGACTGTTGAGGTAGGCTGGGCCGGTTTTGTGGAGTGCCTTGTGTGCGTGGATCAGGAGTTTGAAGGAGATTCTCTTGTCGACGGGGAGCCAGTGCAGGTTTTTCAGGTGGGGGTGATGTGGCTTGTCCACATAATTCAACAATGATCTGCACTAGATTCGAGACCCAGGACCAAAGGTGTGTCAGACATTTACCACTTTTGCCATCATTATGGAAGTTACTAGATTCCTAATGCAGCAATACTGCACCCGCAAAACTGATGCTGCAGGGTGCAGTAAATTCTGGGTGCGTTATCACCATGCTATAACAAGTTTACACACTGATTGCTGCATATTTTTTTCTGACCGAAGTGTGCTTGATGAAAAACTTGGAGTGCAGGTTCCCGCACATCTTGCAATTCCAGTTGGTCTGGTAGTTCCCATGATGGGTCAAATTGGTATTGCCACAATTCTTTTAATATAGGCCTAAATGTCCATCTCTCTAGCCACTTTTTGAATAAAGTGCTTCTTTGATATCTTGGCTTTACAGTTAACAGCCCACATTTATGGGCTGACTTTAAGTAGCCTGTTAATCACCTCAATTGATGAGAGATGTAGTGTTACATAAAATGTCAATAAAACAGGGTATAATGTGACTCAATTACAGGTTTGTGAAGTGGTAAGACCATCATTGGGGCAGGGGGTTATCATTATACATTATTACGAAGAAACAGTTGGTGGATTGAAACATTACAAACTGAGATGAATGAAAAACAGAAGTTCAGTGGATTTATCTGCTTTGAGTATATTAGATTTCAGGATAATCCTATAAATATTTCAATAGGCAGGGATGTTGAAATAATTGATCATCTCGAAGTCGTAAGATGTTATTTCATTTCCTTATGTTCGACATTACACTCATTTTGAAGTTAAATGAGAAATAGAATTGCAATCATTATTTTTTATTCTCTGCACATTTCTTTTTTTCTTAAATGTTCTTGTTTATCTAGACAATAACATATGAAATACACACTAGTTGATTTTAAGAGTAGGGTAAAAAGACCACAAGTTAGAGTCCAACAAAAGACTGTCCTCCAGTCAAATAGTTTTGCAAACCAGAAGAGAAAATGTTTCTTAATGGTGAAACCAGACACTACGTGTACACAACCACGATTTTCAGCAGTTATTAGATGTGGTGTAGGTATGAGCATTCAATGATACCTTATTTAATAGACAAAGCATGATTAATGTTTATTTAGTTTATTATTTGAATACAGTGGTTATGAATTTTCTTGTTTCATTCGTTTGTAGAATTTAAGTGTTATCTTCTGATAAAGGGACAGGTTATATCCCTAAATCATGCCAATAATTGTAAAGGAACTGCTAAAGTTAATGTATAACTAAATTAAAACTTAAAATTGAAGCTCAAACATCTTATTCATAAAACAGATAAAGTTATTATCCTGAAAGGAACGCCACAGATATTCGGGAACAGGGAGCCAATGAATGACATTAATTTTCCTTGGGTATGTGGTAGACAGCTGTAAATTTGAGCCTCCTGCCAGTGTGCCAGAGGAAACCAGCTGCCTAATGTGGCACCTGCAATCAGTTTAACTCAAGGATATAGCTTAGTGTGCAATAGTTGGGAAATCAGGAGAGCTCTACTTTTTTTTTAAAGTTCTCTTTATTGAGTTTTTCACATATAAAACAAGGATTGCATTTGTCATTAAGCAGTGAATATACTATGTTACAGTATACAAGACAGTTTAGTACATCACAGGGGTCTTCCTAGCTTGATCTTATTCTGGCTATTGTCATTATCGGGTGGTGGCTCGATAGGGCCCTGCGGCCCTAAGTTATATATTCTTGAACATTGGGGATATGTCACAGTTCCGCCGGGGGATTCGTCACCTTTTTGTTCACAAATCACTGGGTACTCCCATTTAAACCGTCTATACATTGTTAATAATACAATCAGTCACCCTCAGAGGTTCCCGCCTCATATTTCACCATTTCATTACCATTAATGTCTTGTTGTTCCCTTGGGTAACATGTGTATTAGTATATGCCTTTTCACTTTCCAGTCTCGGGTACCTCTCGTGTCATGTCCTCATCCCTGCGTATGGATAAATACTGTGTGAGGGGACTCCATATGTCTCTAGGTCTCGAATTACGGGGCAGCATTTCCGCGTAAATACTAGCTTGTTCTTGGCAAAATATTAAATCCTCTAGCCACTCCTTGAACTTGGGGGCTCTCCCTCTACCCCATCTACAGGCTACTCTGCGCTTAGCCAGCAATAGTGCGAGCGTGACATAGCGGCGGTATGGCCTTGGAATCTGTTCAGTGTATCCCAGCAACGCCAGCAATGGACTGCATTCCACCGCGCTGGATGTCATCTGCACTAACGCTTCAAATACTTGCGTCCAGTACTCTAGCACTCGTGGGCACTCCCAAGCCAAGTGTAGAAACCCTGCCCCCGGGCTACCACATCTGTCGCAGTTATCTGTTTCTCTTAGTTTGAACCGGTATAGCTTAACAGGAGTGTAATATATTCGTTGCACATATTTATAGTGGATAATGCGCAGTCTACATCTAGCAGATATGTGAGCAGTTTGTAAACAACAGTATTTCCATTGTTCGGGTGTTAGTTCGAACCCTAAATCTGCATTCCACTTCCCGAGCGCTGTGTGCTCTGGGTCAGGTAGCCGCGTGCGTATACCGTGATACAGCGCAGAAACTAGATGCCCTGGCCCTGTGGCTCCGAGCATGTTGTGTAGTGGTACCAGATGGGCCGGTTCTTTTGGGAACTCTGACAGAATGGAGCGCATTCCCTGTCGCAACCGTATGTACAAGAAGAGGTCTAGTGGAGTGTTCTGTGTTCCATGAAAGAATTGATCCGCTGTGCAGAATATGCCTTCGTGAAAGAGATCTCCCCATTTAACGATTTTCGCGCGTTCGCAGAGTCTGTGGAAGCTTCCCTCCTGGAGCAGTGGCATCTGTGGATGATAGGAGAGGGGCAGTAATGACGAATATATGACCTGGTTCCCAAGTCTCTTATTTATTGAATACCAGGCTTCGACCGTACTAGTGATTGTTGTTGGCTCTTCATTTCTTGCTCGGGGCGACGCAAGCAGCATCCCCTCCAGAGGCAGAGGAGCAGCCAGCCAGTGCTCTGCTGCTACCTGTGGCATATAGTTAGGCGGTTTAATCCAAAAATAGGCATAGTGCGCTTGCGCACATTCATAGTATAATTCAAAATCCGGGATGTCAAACCCCCCTGTCCATACGGTTTAGTTAACACCGACCATTTGAGACGCGATTGTTTACCCCCCAAACCAGTTTTAACAGCTCTGTATGGAGTGTTTTAAAAATTGACGTCCCGGGTGGTATGGGATATTCATAAATAAATATAAAAACTTGGGCAATATTACCATTTTTATTAAAGATACCCTACCGGCCATAGATATTGGCAGAGAGATCCATCGCGTGACATTACTAGCGAGGCGTTCCACGGCCGTACCATAATTAAGGCGGATTATCTCTTCTCTGTTTCCGCCAATTTGTATTCCCAAATATCGCAGATCAGCATCACACCATTCCAGCGGGTACTCTAAGGCAAACCTGCCAACCGCAGGCGTGAGTGGGAAGAACTGCGATTTTGCCCAGTTTATGTGGACGCCGGAGAGATACCCGAATGCTATAAATTCTCTCAGCATTGGATTGATATTGTTTTGTGGGTCTCTTACGTACAGTGTCACATCATCCGCATAAAGGGATACCAGGATCTGCCGTAGACCACATCGCAATGCTTTCTCTCGATGATGCTGTCTCAGTTTGCAGGCCAACGGTTCGATCGCAAGTGCAAACAACGAGGGAGACAGTGGGCATCCTTGTCTAGTGCCTCTCGAAATGGGGATTGCTGCCGACATATGCCCATTTATAAGTACCCTGGCTGTGGGACGCTGATACAGTAGTTTGATCCATGATATCAACATGGCAGGAAATCCCATGCGTTGTAATATGGCAATAAGGTAATCCCATTCTATTGAATCGAATGCCTTTGTGGCATCTAAAAACATTGCTGCCATGGGGAGCTCCGGCGCCACATTTTGCAGGACTGAGAATAATGTTCGGAGATTTGTGTTGTTGCACGTCCGGGTACCAATCCTGATTGATCCGGCAGCACAAGTTTGTCCATTAACAGGAGTATTCTATTGGCTATGACCTTGGCGAGTATTTTCGTGTCGCAATTTAAAAGTGATAATGGTCTATATGAGTCACATGCAGAGGGGGTTTTTCCGGGTTTTAGCAGGGATGTGATCAATGCCTCTCTCATCGAGGGGGTAGCACCCCACACTCTAGGGATTCCTCGAACACCTCCTTCAGCACTGGGGCCATAATCTCTATGTATGTTTTATAAAATTCGACTGGCAAGCCATCCATTCCTGGGGCCTTACTAGATTTTTGTTGCATTATGGCCTCCCGGATTTCGTCAATTTCAAATGGGGCGCTTAGAAACTCTCGTTGGTTGTCCTCCAGCCATCCCAGTGCCACATCCCCAAGGAAGCCATCTAATTCTAATCCGCCTTGTCTTTGAGAGGTGTATAAAGTGGAATAGTGTGTCGTGAAGGCTGTCAGTATATCCTTTGTGTCCCTGTATGTCTCTCCCTTATCCCCTTCTATTTCTGTGACATGTTGTGCACATTGTGGTTTCCTAATCATGTCTGCCAAGGCCTTCCCAGGTCTTTCTCCCTCCCCATACTTCCTGGCGCACCAATATTTCCCTTTGAATTTGGATTCTCGTGCTGCGGTCTCCGTATACTCAGTTAGTTTCTCTCGTATTTCTAATTGTGGCCGCTCTTTACCCCCGTTCGCCAAGCTAGTCTCTAGCGTCTTAAGCTCTTTTTCCAGTTTCTGTAAGGTCCTTTGTAGATCTTTAAGGATCCCAAAGCTTTTGGAGATACAGAAACCTCTGATGGTGACCTTAAAGGCTTCCCACACCGTCGCCACCGAATCTACTGAGTCTTTGTTCCTTTGGAAGAAGTCCCTGATCTCCTCCCCCAGTTCATTGTGAAAGACCGCATCCAATAAGGCCGTAGGTTGTAATCTCCAAGTGCGCCTGGGCATGTTATATCCTGGTGGTAAGATCTGGAGCTTCACCGGAGAATGGTCAGAGTATGTCCTTGCCAAATGCGACACATTCTGAATAGTGGGCCCCAAACCCCTTGAGAGTAGACAGTAGTCTATTCTTGCCCATGTTGCGGCCTGTGTGTTAAAATGTGTTCCTTCCAGAGTATCGGGATGGTGCTGGCGCCATGTATCTATTAAATTCCCCTCGCTTAAAATCTCCTGCATTGTGTGTTGTGCCTTGGTATAATGGTGTGGTGCAGTGTTCGAACGATCCTTTACTGGGTTCAGTGCGACATTAAAATCTCCCCCCCAAATAACGTGAGTAGATCCAATTGCTAGAATTTTCCCCCATAGGGTAGCGAAGAATTCAGGCGCATCAATATTGGGGCCATAGCAGCATGCTAACGTAACTGAGTCTGTGCCCAAGCGTCCCCATATTAGTACGTATCTGCCTTGGGGGTCCGTCTGTGTGCCCGTGAGCGCGAATGGGGTATGTTTTTTTATGATGATCGCTGTGCCCCTTGCATATGTCGAATATGAGGAGAAGATTCTATGCTCAGCCCATTTGGCTGCAAATGTAGTGGGATGATGTGGGTTCATGTGTGTTTCTTGGAGCATGGCTACCTGTATGTGGTGACGGTCGAGGTAGGCTAGAATTTGTCTACGTTTTCTTGGATCTCCTAAGCCCCTGACGTTCCATGACATAATCCCCACCTGTTGTGCTTGTGTTGTTTCACCCATAGTCCCCATGGACCCCGTGATAATCCCTGCGCCCGTGTGTGTCTGTCTGCAGTTTATCGCTAGAATTTACCGTTGCCTGTCCTGTGTGTTGATGTACATGCAAACCAACATTTATAACAACCAACTCCCTGCCCACCCCCCACTGAGGCATCCCAATCATGCCAAAGAATCCCACCTCCCCTCCCGTAATCCCAACTTCTATATCCCCTGTGGGAAGTACGTTATATCCAAAAGGTTCTACTTCTGCTCGTGAGTCAATAGGGGGTTCTCCCGTTTGGGGGCCGTTCGTAGGTGGCACATCGGTATTCTCCCAGTCCCCAGGTGCCTAGCTGGTCCTGGCAGCCTCTGCAGGGACCGGTAGGTGTCCGGTGATAGGTCTCTGGCGTCTTCTGTTTTCAGCCGTTGTGTAGTATCTTATCTTGGATCTCTATCTCTTGTGAGAGACGTGACCGATTAGTCGGATATTGTACTTCTGGTCTGAGTATTGAGCCTCCTCGCCTCCCGCAAGGATGTCCTTTATTCTACTGTTCTCATTAGTTCTGGTGAGATCTCTGCTACTGGTCTTCTGACGTTGATCCTGTCTCCTTTTGTTTCCGCAATTGTTTTAGAAATTCTTCCACTTGTTGGGGTTTGTTATAGATCGTTTGTTTGCCTTGAAATGTTATCCTTAATCTTGCCGGGTATAGGAGTGCGTAATCTATCTGCGCTTGTCTCAGCTTTTGTTTCACTGGGAGAAACCGTCTCCTTTCTTCCTGTACAGTGGCTGTAAAGTCGGGATATAGAGTGAAGGGCACTCCTTCATACTGTAGTTGTTTCTTCTCACGGGCTATACGTAGTGCAGCATCGCGGTCCCGATAGTTGAGTAGCCGGGCTATGATGGGGCGCGGCGGAGCTCCTGGCGGGGGCCTCGGGCCCAATGCACGATGCGCTCTTTCTACTATGAAGTGGGGGACAAGGCCTCCGCTCCCATCACCTCGAGTAGCAGCTTCTCTATGTATAGTTCCATTTTGCCCGTGTTGGTACTCTCTGGAAGCCCTAGGACTCTTATGTTATTCCTCCTGCTTCTGGCTTCAATGTCCTCGTTCTTTGCTGCTATTATTTTCAGGAGTTTATCCATTTGCTCCATCGTGCTTTGCATGCGCGTTGTTGTGTCTTCAGTGTCGGAAATGCGTCGTTCCGCCTCTTTTAGGCGCTCGTCATGTTTTTCCAGTTTATGAACAATATTGTCCATGCGGGTGGTCATTGCGACTACTTTGCCCGCTATGGAAGCTAGGCCCTGCCGCACCTCAAGCATGAAAGTTTTCATGTCATCTCCGGATGAGGTATTGGCTTCAGTCATCATGGGCTCCGCTCCAGCCTCCGTCTCCGGTTGTTGAGACCTAGTTGTTCTCTTTGTTTCAAATTGTAGGCGCGGTTGTTTTGCGTCTGGCTTCCCCATCCCTGTCGGTCGCTTAAGCTGTATGTTCTTTCTCGGGGGGGGGTGCGGGCTGTATGAAGTAGGGCTTGAGAATGTTCCGTGAGAGGGCAGGCTTCTCACCATGCGTGGGCCATGTATTTCGAATCCTTGGAGGGAGTTCAGTGCTTTCGTGCCACAATTCTGTCGTGTAGCTAATCAATTTTAGAGGCGTCCCCTATTTGATGGGGAATGGCAGCTGTTGTTTGCTCAGTCCTCTTAGTCGCCCTTTCTCCACACCCCTTCGCCGTTCTTGTGTGCTCTGCGATGGCTGCACAGCGGGGCTCGTTAGATTAGAAAAGTCTATTGTATTACCAAGCAGTCGCCGGTGGGCCCTCTGTCCTGTACTCTTGACGCTTTGTCCCAGCTGCTCTCTGTGGGTCGGCTGGCCCAACACGCACTATGCCACAGGTTATGCCTTGACGCCTGGGCTATCGTGTCTCGCTCTCATACCCCGCGTGAGGCGTCTCCCTGAACCAAGAGGATCCTCGTACTTGCAGCTTCATCCGGGTTGTGCACTTATGTGGAGCAATCGCGCGTCACTTAAGGCCCACTTCTTCCTGCTTATATCTCCTGCCGGGGCGACCCTCTCCAGGTATTGATTAACTAAGGGCTCGCTCCTATTAAACTCTGTTTTAATGCTCGGCGTACCGCTTAGCCCAGTGCTATTACCGCTTCTCCTCTTCTGCCGCGCATTGCACCAGCGCTCCCGACAGTCGGGTGTCAATCGCGCGGTGAGTCTCGTCGCCAGCCGCGGCCATGCATCCGTTATCCTGCACGGCCCGTGCTATGATGCCTTCATGGGGTAGCGTCTTTTCTCTGCCTTGCTGTATCGGGCATCACAATGTCAGCGCATCGCCGCGCAATCAAGCCACTCACCGCTCATTCACAGAGCACCACCGCACCTCCAGTGCTCCACGAGCGCCAGCGGTTTCTTTCTGTCTGTTCCGGCTCCAAGGCCTGTAGTCCTCGTGGGGGACCGCGGCACTCGCGTATTTTCCAGCGCCGTCGGGCGGGACCTCTCACACCCAGTCCGTTCAGCGCTGACCCACGCAGGCGGCAGTAGATGTCGAATTCCGGCACCGATTTCTACCAAAGTTGGTTTACAGGTACTACAGTAGCTTAGTTTCGTCTGGCTGAGGTCTGTGTTAAATTACGGCCATTTAAACAGGATCTTTATGCAGGATAATGGCACCGGACAGCGGGAGCCTTACGAAAGTTCAGCCATTACGCTCGTGCGCCACCTAGCGCCCCGAGAGCTCTACTTTGATACGAATGTAGGCTCAGTATGTGATCATGCTGTAAAATAGAAAACTTTCAAATTGGCGAGACAGGAGCTACACATTTAGTATGCCCTGTGGTCCATGTACATCATGCTTAAGATCTTGAGCAATCTTGGAAATGAAAATTATCACAGACAATTCCCTCTGAACACCAGTTCTGTGCTAACTCAGATTACACAAGATGATTAATACACTGTTTGTACTACCATATTTACGCTACCACACAACACTGGGAGGAATATAAGTCAGGGTGTCCTTTGGCATGACTGCTTTGTGATCTCAACAGCCACTTTACAAACTCAGCCTTGAAGTCAGATGACTGTTTCATAGTTTGGGAAGAAATCAACATGATATTCCACTCATACCACTACAATCTTCATTCTCAATCTCTTACTCCACACATTGAACAGACTCAGGGATATCTTAAGGAGGCCACTCAAGTTCTGGGTGGGAACAAAACCTCAAGATCAAAATAATTTCTATATATTAAATATTTATTATTTATTCAATTCAATTTTAATTTATTTGATTTAGTTCTCTACTGAGAACAACAAATTTTCGAATAAAACATTTGTTATAAGACAATGTACAAAGAACTTTCAATACAAGTTAAAAAAAGTTTTTAAACATTTAAACAGGTTATGACACACGAATTCATCTGGGGGAGATTTAAAAAGCAAGATCAAACTCTGCACAGATGCACAATTATATCTAAATTGAACTACTTTTAAATATCGCCTTCTGGCCTCAACCAATATCGAGTTCGGGCATACCAACAAAACATGCTTCAGATCTTGCACTCCTCCATTGCAAAGATCGCATATACTGGTAACATTTTCTTTATGAGTCCATTTAAAAGTCAATGATTTAAAAGGTAGTATCCCGAGCCGTAATAAAGATATACATCGCCGGATTCCATGCCTTAAAGATAAACGGATATAATGTTGTACCTGTTTATATTCAATTGATTCTACATAGGGTTCATAATGGTGCAGTTTGGAACAGTGTTTGATGTCCAGGTCGAAACTAATCCTCGGCGTTAGATGTTTTAAGAAAAGCCTCAGTTGCGCCTTATATATAAGGGGTAAGGCTAAGGGGCAGCTCAGTCACCTTCACAAGTTGAGAAGGCTGAGTGTGCTTCATCTCCAACTCTCCTGTACTTGTGAGGCCCCTGAACCTACTTGCTTTGTCACTGCTGTATGAGATCCAGACAAATGATCTTAATCCCCCAGACTGTAGGTCCTTATGGCTGGAGGGTGTTGGTCCTAATCTGTATCAGTTTGGACCATTACTGTAACACTCACAGCTAGGGATGTGTGAAATTCACGTAATTTGCGATGTAATTATGCTAAATGCAAATCTGCCATTTAGTACTTTATTTTAGTGTGAAACGCTTCTTTGCATCAATTTTTGATGCAAGGACACATTTCACAGTAAAACAATTGCACAAAAAACACAAGTGGTGGGATCAATAGCTAATCGCGCTCAGGTGATAGACATTATTCCCACACGCTTGTGGTAACAGCATGTAACTACACAATGTGGTGCAAAGGCATAACTGCAAAAATGTCACATAAAAAGCCAAATGTGAGATTTCTGAAATTACAACGGGAAAATTTAAATTTCATCTGGGCCAACGCATAGCACCTGTGATAGTGCTAATTAAAGTCACAGTGCCATAGGAATTCATACTGGGTGTTTCCCATTCGGGTGGGTGCCCTTCAACTGCCAAATATCTATTACAAACAGTAGATTGTGAGATGCAGGCCAATGCAAAAGAAAATACACTTTTTGGTACAAACAGTGGGAACTAGCCCTCTAGTTTACCAAGTGTCGCCAACCAAGTAAGCCAGTGAAGAAGAACCATGATGCGTATTGGTCACAAGTGGCTAGCCACCTAGCCAGTAGTGCTCACTTAGAAGCATATAAAATCTCAACTAATCCACTTCCCTCCCTTACTAACAGGAACATCTGTTTGCTGCATTTAACTTTCCATGTCTCAGCTTTTTACCATTAACGTCTTTCCAACTGCACTCTGTCTGCTCTTATATACGCCACATTGAGCCCAACTGAGAAATGTCTGATGGGATACTCTTTTGTACCCTGAAGAATCTGGGACATGTAAATTCTCTGAAGACTGAAGTCAGGGAACTTGAACTATGGTTAGTTTCTCTATACTGAGTAGCTCCCAAGGTCCAGGTGCTATTCCCCAATATCTGGTATGCACTTTCCCCCAGTCTGGGATGATCAGCTGGCTAACCACACAAAGTACCTGTGCCATCTACTGAGCATGCAGTGGGTATAATTGTGTATAGGGAAGCCCAAGCAGCATGTATTCCTGGGAATCTGGCAATACTCATTTGAAACATGCTATCATTAGCATTCATGTCGAGAACTGCTGGAGTTTAGGGCAGTCCACCTTGTGTATAGTAATGTGCCATGTTCCTCCACACTGTCTCCGGCATGTGTCAGGGTATCTCAGGCACCATATGTAGGAGGGATTTGATAGCAGTAAATGGGTTGGTATACCTGTCTTGGCAGTTCGGGCTGGACTGTTCCCATGAGGAACAGGGTCAAGACTGATTTGCATATGGCTGTGTCTGAACTGGGGTGGTGAAGTGACCTGAAGAACGATGATGGATTCAACCCAGATCTGTGACTGGTGGTGAGTGTCTGAAAAGTTTTAGCACTCCGTCCATCATCTCCTTGTGTTTGCTTTGTTTGCCCTAAGTTGGAAGGGTATGCCCAGACATGGGTCCCTTGCTCACTTTGCCTCTGGATTCAAACTAGCCTGGCTGATGAGGGGTGTTACCAGGATGCTTGTTTACGGTCCAGGGAAGACCAGCTTGGCAGTTAGGGATAAATTGTTCCCATGAGGCACAGGGCCAAGACTGATTTGCATATAGCTGGGTCTGATCTGGGATGGTGAAGTGAGCTAAAGAACGATGATGGATTCAACCCAGATCTGTGACTTGCGGGGAGTGTCTGAAAAGTTTCAGCGCTCCGCCCATCATGTCCTTGTGTTTGCTTTATACGAAAGGAGGACCAGGCAGCCAGCTATTTTCCTTCGTATAGCAAACGTCAGACTGCAGAAATGTGGCCTTGACCTGTCTGTGCATTCCAAAAACAAAATTCAGTTAAACACTTTTTGAAAATGTGTGATGGATTCTTAGATCAGTGGGAGTGCAAGGACTAGTCACTTATGCATTATAGTCAGTCACTGGAATTATGCAAATTTGCAGTCATGGTGTTTTTTGCGTAAGTATGGATTTGCCTCCTTTCCTACATAATCTATCATCTGCTGCATAATCTGCAGATTTTAACACAAAAATGATTGCTAGCGCAAATGAATAAAAAGTTACTAAAACACAGCGAAACGTGTTGCTGCGCAGTGAAAGGCCCTTCGCAAAGGTTGAGTGATCACCTTTCTGTTGCATATTGCTGTATTTGGGTGTCAAACTGATACTAATGAGGTGAAACCTTTGCCCAAGTAGTGTTAATGTGTAAAAATGACAAAATAATGAGGTAATACAATCACAAAATGTGCTGCATTATGCTGCATAACTTGCCTTTTCTTGACACATAATTTAGTCAAACCTGTCACATAATTTGGGGCCCCCTGCCGCATAATTCCAGCGCCCCTGAATGGAGTGTACTGGACTGGATATGCCAACCTTACCAGGGAGAACTTCAGGAATTAATTCGAGCTCATTCCCAGTCACAAAATGCTTATTTTACCAAAGGTAGCTTTACATTTGCCATGCTTACTAAACTTCGAAGCTGAGAGTCAATTAATTAGCCAATCGAGCATGCTTATTTCGCAGATAATGTTATCCCATATTGATAGGGTAACTAGGTAGCCTGGATTTGCTCAGTCTGTCTTCTTTTTTCACCATCTGTACCCTGCAAACTACAACAGATTTAGCACGTGTCCGGTTTTAAGAAAAGGGCAGCTGGACACAGAGGAAAGCAGGTTCATGTGTTCTAGTGCAGAGTTAGCTAACTGCCCCAAACCAAAAGCAATTTAGTTAACACAGATTATACTGTGTAAAGGTTGCATTGAATTTCTCTTACTGTAACGTGGACTGTGTTGGAGAATGCTGGCATTTAAGGTATGTAAGGTATGCAGTGACCCTGGGTCCATGCAAAATTATATTTCTATGTCTATGTTCGGGGAACACTAGGGTTTTTGATTTTCAAAATTTGGTCACCATGAATATCGGACCTTTTTATATTTTTCATGCATCCTGTGACTTATTGTTCCCATATATAATGATATAAAAAGTTCCAGAATGAAAAGGATAAAAGTAGAATTTGATGAATTATTCGTTAAGAGTGCAGTGTTTATGTGCTAACATCAAGGAGAGGCTTATGAGACCTTAGTGTCAATAAGCCACGCAGCAAATAATTGAAAATTTGCAAAGTCAGACATTTTACCTATACAATTCAAATAAGGGAAAACGCACAAGCAAATACAAAGCATTTCACTGTCTGTGCTTTTCAAAGTGCTCCCCTCTAAAGCACCAGCACAGAAAACTAATTATAGATTTGAAATTAGAAATATTGGGTTTCTCCAGTTACGGACACTTAACAGTTTACTTAAATTAGCATATAGTTGATGATGGGTTATTTCAGAATGAATTTCCAGCCAGTGCTTAAAGGTGCAAAAATGACAATTTTTAAAGGTCAGAGAATGGGAGTTCCATTCACCTTTTTACTCCCAACAGGATAGCATACAGGGAATGTGTAATCGGCGATGGCAACAGGTTCTTTGCCTTTGCAGATTTTTTCCTTCCTCCTTCGGGAAGAGCCCTTTCACTGCCTGTTCTCCTTGGCAGCCCTTCCCCCCTGAAGGTGTGCAGGGTGTGGACCCTGCAGCGCAAGAGAGCCTCTATTGTCATGCTCTTGGCTGGGAAAGAGGTGTGAAGGGGAGCTTCCTTCAGCGCTGCATGACAAAGACATTGACTTTGCCGGCTCCCTCAGGCCTCTTTCAGCCCATGCCCCCAGTGTTTGCATAGCTGAGAGCCTTCCCGAGCAGTCTGATTTCTCAAGCTGTCCGTCTTTGCTTATAATTCCTGTCATTTGACACTAGAAGCGAGGATACTTGTTTTGTGCCTTTCTTTTAGTGCGCACGCATTCTTTGAGCCTGGGGTGGGGGAGGGGGGCTTCCTCTCATTAGCCCCTTTCTTCTTGCATTCTCACTCCTAAAAGTCCAGTTTGCTCAGTGCGTTTGTACGAGGAAGTAGATCTCTGTCCCAGATGTAAAGTTTACACTTAGGAAGGCATGTATGTGTTCATAAAATATTCTGTATTCAGGAGTAAACTCGGCGTGTACACACAACAGCTCCGTAGAAGCACATCTGCTGAAGGCAGTGAAGCTGTTGAAACCATTGTTAATAATGCTTTCATTTATGAAATATCAACCGCTGCAGGCCCCACAAAGGCTTTTCTAAATACATATAGCAGATTTTTACGATCGGATCCACGTTTATTTTCCCTGGGTGTCCAGTACTTTTTAAGTACAGCTCCAGGTGAGTGCACGAAAGGAGCATGGATATGAAAGCAGCTTGTAAATGAAAGTTGTGCTTGTTCCAAAACTGTAACTGGGACAAAGAAAATCGTTCGTTATTATGAAGTGCTTGTGCATGAACAGAGTGAGCACAAAACAAGTGCTCTCATGAAACAATTGTGTGCCTGAACAAAGTGTACATAAACGACTTTTGTGCGAGAAAACAGTGGCCTATAAAAAAAAGTGTGCTTACGGCAGAGCTCACCCATGAAAGAAAGCAGTGTGTGCATCAGCGAACATGTGCATGAATCCAATGCATGCATTAAATGACTTTAGACACGAAGTAATGTGCAGGAGACAACAGTGTGCATGAACTGCTCTTTTCCATTCAACCGATCCATTTATATCACATTTTCACCCTTCCATTCACCCACTAATATCCACTATTTCAACTTTGCATTCAGTCATCCATTCATTCTTTCATCCATCATTTAATCTACATCCATCCACTCTGCCATCCATCCATTATAATCCATCCATTCACTCTGCCATTAATACAGTCTGCCATCCACCCCTCCATTCTGCCATCCATCATCCATTCACACATTCAGCTACTCTGCCATCCATTCTTTCATCTTTTAACACACCCTTCCGTCCCTTTACTTTCCCATTGTTTACCTGTCCATCAAACTATCCATCCATCCATCCCTTTACTCTGCCATCCTTTCACCTATCCATCCACCTATTCATGTACTCACCCATTCATCCATCCATCCTTTTATTCTGCCATCCTGTCCATCCACCTATCCTTTTTCTCATCCTTTCACCCACTCATCCATCTACCCACCCACTCATCCATCTACTCACCCACTCATCCATTCTTCCTTTCACCCTTCCTTTCATTCAATATTCCTTCCTTCTCTTTTCTATTTGCGCACCTTTCGTTATTCAGTGCTCCTGCTTGCTCTTCTATTAACTCTATATTCCTTTTTCGCGTTAATTATGAACTTTTGTCTGCCGAGTTCGCAGACATAGGAGGCCCAAAAAGAACCCCAATCCTGCTTTAGTTGCTAAAGCGGTGGTTCACGACATCACTAATTGTCTCCCCCTATGTATCTCATCCAAAGTGCTTCGAGGCTACTGCAAGGTGGACATAACATTGCTTCAGTTAGCTGCCTGAGAGAATGTAGCCTTTACCACAAAACAACGCTATTCTCTCACTCATCTAGCCATCATCTAAAAGAACATATTCCTTGTTGTATAGGAATATTTAAACAAAGGCAAAGCAATATAAAGGCTCTGCATTTTTGGTATAAGCATTAAACTAACAATTCCCATTGAAGCCCCTAGGTTACTTGCCAAAAGCAAGAAAATCAGTTTATATTGTATCGCATTGGATTACACCTTCATTCTTTAATTGCAGGTAAGGATCAAATGCCAATAATAAAGTAATCTGGGATTCGAAACTGACCCAAATTGCTTATAGTAATCCGATAAAACCACTAACAATTTTTAGACCCGAATAGTCTAAATTCAATAGCTTCATGGCAATAAAGTTTTATATTAATAAATAGAGAAAATGTTAATGTGAATGAAAAATATTTGGATAAACATAGGGCTATGCAGCTTTTACTTTGAAATGTCAATCCTTTCTGCTGCTAGACTGTTTCTGGTGAGCAAAGTGTGTTTAAATGCAAAGTGTGTTTAAGACTGCAGTACCACCTCCTGTCTACAGGGGCAGAGCGAGCAAAAATATAAACACACTTAATGAAACACAGGTCCCCACAAAACAATTTTTTTAAATGTTGTAAAAACCGGCACATATGTTCCTGAAGTCATTCTTTATCATTTAGAAGACATTGCCTTGTGGGGACCTGGGTTCAGGTCCCCACAGTGCAATCAAGTCCCCACAGCGTGAGTGTGTTATCACACTCAAGTCCCCACAAGGATAGTAAAAAAAAAAAAAAACACACACACCTCCCCCCTTCCCCCCCCCCTCTCCTTTCGGGCTCTGGTTGACACCGAGAGCAAGCCTCTGACGCCAAAACAGGACGAGTACATTCTTGATCGGGCGGCCACTGGGAAAAGCATGGAGCCGACACACAGCTGCACTCGATGTCAACAACTTCGGCACACGCATCAGTTTCTACAAATTCAACAACCCCTCGCCACATAGCAGCGCCAGGGAAGTCTTTGGAGCAGAGTAAGCTCACGGCGTCGAAACGCACCCTATCGGAGCCCAAGCATACCTCGCCTCTACGCAGAAAGTGGCCTCGGCTGCTACCATGCCGAAAGCCCACGCGCCTTCCGAAGCGAAAAATATTGTGCCTGAAAAACGCACAAAAACACGACAAGCAACAGCTTATGAGGAAGAAAGAGATGTTTGAAGGCTTACATGAGATCATGCAAAAAAGGCAGCAAACAGCTGAAGACTGCCACCAAGAAAAGACACACAAGAGGAAAAGGCAGGATACTGACACTCTCCATCCATTGCCTAATAAGATAACTATGGAGCATCGGGCCACAAGCCCTATCCCACAAAGCTACACTAAGTCACCACAGCCCAGGTCACTGTTTTTCACACAAGAAGAAGAGGTAGGAAGCCCTGAACACAATGCACACTACTCAAACTCACAGAGGGGTACCCCACAGATCCCAGACCCAAGGGATGATTACGATGTGGTCCTACTGAACACAGACATAGAGCCCTCAATTCCAGCAAAGGCATCTCCCTCAGATGATACATCATCCTATCATAGTGATTCAGCACAGCAGAATATCATAAGGTGCAAATGCATAGCACAGACGGGGGAAACTGATTTCCTTGTGGAGACACCCTCTAAGACCGAGCGCACCGTACAGTATCTGCCAATGAAAGGGTCTATGATTTAAGTCTCCAAATATATTTTTAAAGACCCAGTAAAATCAAGAGTCCTAACACCTAGAATTGAAAGTACGTACAAGCCTTCGTCCTCGGACCCTCTAAATATCAAGGGACACCCTACAGATGATTCATTAGTGGTCACAACAGCTTGAAAAGGACGGCATTACAAAGTACTGGGGATGCCCTAACCACCTACAATAAAAGCAAGCGCATCGACGAAGCACGGAACAGGGTGGCAACAGGGCATGCCAAGCTTTGGCGAATTGCAAACTCTGTAGGCCTCTTATTAAACTATAAAAGGGCAACATGGGATGAGATGGAGGTCCTCTTACAACATCTCCCTCATCAATACAAAAAGAGGTGAAAATCTAGTTGCAGAGGGCTGACGGGTATCTAATGCCACAATATGCTGTGCCCTAGACAGCGCAGACACTGCTGTACGAGGAATAAATTCCTCAATACTACTGCATAGACATGCAACGCTATGCATCTTTGGCTTCAAATGAGAGGTGCAACAACACCTTCTAAATGTTCCATTTGATGGCGAACATCTCTTTGGTCCAGAAGCAGAGACACGACTCAAAAAAATCAAGGACACTGAGACCACAAAATCGATGGGATCCTTGCATTCCACAACACGAAAACACCAGTCCTTTTTGAGATACTAGGGAAGAGGGGCCTCAAAGAACAACACTTCTGAGACCCAAACTTACCAAAAACAACAGCAACAATACCACCAACAAGCAGCAAAAAGGTTTTACATAGGAGGCTTTAAACCTAGAGGCAGAGCTACACCAGCCAAGGGAGCCTCCACCTCAAAAAATGACTTCCCTACCATTCCCCCTGATCACACGTCACCTGTCAGGGAAAGGCTACAGCCATTCCATCAGCTGTGGCCAGATTTAACTTCAGACCAGTGGGTATTGGACATTGCCCGCAAGGGGTACTGCCTAGAATTCAAAAGTTTACCACCAAATATCCCACCTCGAAAACACACCCTCCGCCCTAATCACCTACATCTTCTAAAAGAAGTGAAGGCAATCCTCGAAAAAGAGGCCATAGAACCAGTCCCTTACAAACACCAGGGACAAGGAGTGTACTCCCTATACTTCATAATACCCAAAAAGGATTGGACACTGCTTCCAAAATGGGACCTGATCCCCCTTAACCTTCACATCCTGTCAGAACACTTTCATATGGTAACGCTACAGGATGTAATACCACTACTTCAGGAAGGTGACTTCGTGACCGCACTAGATCTTAAGTATGCATGCTTTCATATACCAATCAATCCCGCACATTTGCTTTACCTCTGGTTTGTGATAAGTGAACGTCATCAATTCAAGGTACTACAATTTGGAGTAACAGCCCCAAGGGTGTTCACCAAATGTTTAGTAGTGGTGGCAGGGAGTTTGAAAAGGCAAAACATTCCTATCTTCCCATACCTAGACGATTGGCTGATCAAAGGTTCCAGCAAATAAAAATGTATGCAAGATACAGAGGTCACAATCAACATGTTAAACAAATTGGGACTCACAATAAATGCAAAAAATCCCACTTACAACCTCTCCAAATACATCCTTATCTGGGAAAAATACTCAACTCTATCACGGCAAAAGCGTCCCCCAATCTGCAAAGGGATCTGAATCTCCAGATCAACTGGCTCTTTTTCAACCACATAGTCTCCTGCCAGTTAGGATATTGATGCACCTACTTGGCTTGTTGCCATCTTGTATAGCAGTAGTTCCACATGCAAGTCTACACATGCAGCCATTGCATGAGTGTCTAGCATCTCAGTGCTCACAAGTGGGGGGCAACTTGGCGGATCTAGTGTTGATTTCATCCAGGGTCCATCAATCGCTGAAGTTGTAGAACACAAAATATAAAGGACAAATCCTTCATGGAACCAGTCCTGCAAGTGACAATCACTACAGATGCATCACTCATGGGCTGGGGTGCACACATGGAGGACATCCCAGTACAAGGTCAATGGTCTGTGCCTCTCAACACACGTTCCACATCAGTGTTGTAGAACTAGTAGCCATACAACTGGCTCTCAGAGCATTTCTCCCCAACATAGAGAGAAAAATTTATTTCTTTGCACAGACAATATGACAATGTGCTACATCTAGAAACAGGGAGGTACACATTCAATACAGCCGTCTCAAATAGCACAAACCATATGGAAATGGGCTGTCACACACAACATCCACCTCCTGGCAAATACCTTTCAGGAGTGGACAGTTCAGTAGCGGACCTACTAAGCAGGATGCAGCAACAAGTCCACAAATGGGAAGTCCAAACTCTAGTCTTACACAAATGCTTTCAAAGGTGGGGAACACCAGAGATAGATTTCTTCGCCATCGCAGAAAATGCAAAATGGCAAGACTTTGCATCCAGACACCCACATCCAGAGTCCAAGGGCAATGCGCTATGGATGAATTGGTCAGGGCTATTTGCATACGCTTTTGCATCTCTCCCACTCATTCCATACCTGGTCAGGAAACTCGGGCAAACATCTCTGAAGATGATCCTCATAGCTCTAACATGGGTACGACAACCTTGGTACACAACGCTAATAGAGTTGTCCCTAGTACATCACGAGAAGCTTCCCAACATTCCAGATCTTCTCACACAAAACAAAGACAAAGTCAGGTACCCAAACCCACAGCAACTCAACCTGGCAATTTGCCTTCTGAAGTCGTAGAGTTTGTATACTTGCAGTCACCTCCAGGATGCATGGACATTCTAAAGAAGGCCAGACGGCCAACCACAAGAGCCTGTTATGCGGCTAAATGAAAACGCTTCGTCCACTATTGTGCAGTACACAACATAGACCCTTGCACTCCTACTGAACAATAATTGGTAGCCTGCTTGTTACACCTCCAAAAATCAAATCTAGCATACACTTCAATAAGACTGCATCTATCAGCGATCGCAGCTTATCTTCAAAACAGGAAACATCACTTGCTCAATCAGGTCCGCGATATAGATATCTGAAGATTCTGAAAAATATAGAGAGATCTCAGCAGGATCATCATCTTATATAAGGCTATACAGCCCATCACATTCAATGGAAGGGATTGCCATTTGGCAAGGTCCTCTTTAGCCTTCCGTGTCAAAGGTCCGAGATTGAGGGACCAGGTAAGGTCAGGGTGGAATGCCACCCAGGTATTTGAAACTAAGAAGGCGTAGAGGGATATTATCTTGCCAATCTAAACAGTCTCAGGTTGGAGCCAGAGGCAGCAACACCGATTTAGAGGGATTCACTCGAAGGCCAGAGACCTCTCTGAAACACTGGAGGAGGCAGAGGCAGCGAGGTCCGCTTGCTGTTGGATCTGCAAGATAGAGAAGGACGTCGTCCGTGTAGTGGGCTATACTGTCTTCATGTCCCGCACTCCATTTCTATTCGATTATCTGAGCATCACTGCGAAAAAGGCACGCCAATGGTTCGATCGCCAGCGCATAGAGGAAAGGAGACAGGGGGCATCCCTGCCTAGTCACTCTCCCGATCGAAAAGGCGTTGGAAAGCACACGTTAATCTGAACTTGCGCCGTATGATTGGAGTACAATCCCCGGATGAGCCCACGAAGTGGGGTCCGAACCCAGCCTGAGTCAGCACGTGCCCAAAATATCCCCAGTCGACCGTATCAAAGGCCTTTTCAGAATCAATGAGTAGCTAGGCAAGATGGAAGATGATGACTGTGGGCTAGAGACACATGGAGGTGCCAAAGGCAATGCCTCGTACTGCAGGCAGGCATGAAGCCACATTGATCTGGGTGCATGAGGACACGAAAGACTTGTTTGAGACGGGTGGCCAGAATCATGACGAAGATCTCGACTTCTCTGGTAATGAGGGATATTGTCCGCGTACATAGGGTGGGCCTAACCCACACCCATCTTGTGAACGATTTGGGGCTGAGCCCGCAGATTTTTTCCATATGGTATGGTCTTGCCCACGCATAGCTTCCTATTGGGAGTCACTGGAAACGGAGCTTACGGAGGTGCTGGGATGGGAGGTACCTCACAACCCCTTGAACATATTACTGGGTGTCACAGACTGGCTGGATGGGTCTAGAGCAGACAAATTATTCTTGGGCACCGCCCTTGTGGTGGCCAAGCGAGACATTGCAATGGCGTGGAAGAATCCCGTCCCACCTAACACAACCAAATGGCTCAAAGGAGTAGACTGGTGCGCCACACAAGAACTGCCACTGTACGAGGCCAGGGGATGCGCGGCCAAACATCGAAAAATTTGGGGCAAATGGTTGGGAATGGTGGGTTAGTCAGCTTCCCCGTCCTGTCTGGACCCATTCCTATGTATCATTTGGAGGGCAGAGATACGACAATGGATGCCAACATAAGAATGTTTTACTCGCCTAATATCATATGTAATTATTGTATGCTGAAAATGCTGTGCTGTTTGTATTCAGGTTTTATTATTGTCTTTTCATAAAATCAATAAAATTGATTTTCAAAAAAAATATGCTGAATCCCCAACAACCCCCACACCCCCATACTTCCAACCCAGAAACATATGTCACCCTGCAAAAGATGAAGAAAAAGCACAAAACAGCTTGAAAATGGGACTGGAGTGGTGACCCCTCCTTGATGCAGGATAAGAAATGGCCATCGGGAGAATACAATTTTCCAATTCCAAAAGTGGATGTCTCGGTGTCCCAATACAGAGAGTAATTAGGGAATGATAATCCAGGACTCTGCAATAAGTCTGAGTCTGCTGGCAGACCAGCAGGAGGGGGGGAGGTCATGGCCGGAAGGTCCTCGTGGTTCAGCTGGTACTCTGCCGCATTAAACGCCTGGAGGGAGTGCGTCGAAGATGGAGACTGGTCTTGCATCTGGGGGGACGGTGAAGAAGACTTGGATTGTTTGGTGGTACGCCTTCATCGTTAACGAGTACAGTAGCATTGTGGTTTGGGCGCCAGTGTTGTCCGGATCGGTTCAGTAGGCCCAGTTCTCCGGGGGGTAGACCCCGTCAGGCCCGTGCAGTGGGCGCTCCTCTGGGAGCAATGTCTAAGCAGATTCTGAGTTAATAAAGAAGTGAACTTGATAGCATGGATCACTCTGAGCCTGGCTGGTATTGGGAGGCGATACTGAAGGCCAAAAGCCCTGCACTTATGCTTGACCGCCAGGTAAGAGCGGCGTTGATGCTGAACCTCTTTGGTGTAGTCAGGGAAGAGGAGAACTTTGGCGTCACTGCAGGTCAGGACGAGAGCGGGCTTCTCTTAAAAGTTCATCCCTATCCCTGAAGTGAAGTGAATTCGGGCGATCAACTGCTTGGGGGATGCTCCTGGAGGCGGCTTAGTAGTCCACGCTCTGCGAGCCCTCTCTATGGTGAACCAGGGGGAAAGTTGGTCCTTGGGCATCAAGGATTTGATCCAAGTTTCAAGGTATTCGGTGACTTGTTGTGGTTCACTGCCCTACGGAACACCAATTATGCGCACATTATTACGCGTAGAACGGTTCTCAGCATCTTCATCACGATGATGCAGCCCCGCTGTGCGCATGAGAAGGCTGGTGACTTGAGATTGGAGAGTGGTAACGTCGTCTTCCACTGTGGTTAAGTGGGATTCAGTGTCTTTGATTCTGGCCTTAGCCTTGCACAGGTGCTGGAATAGCAGATCTTGGTTTCTACATAGTCTTGGGAGGATTGAATTGCTTAAAGGATCATGGCGAGGTCGCCTTTGGTCTAAGACGTCTTTTCGGCGCTGGCGCCCCCAGTCTAGCTCGCCCTGGGTCCGGAAGTAAATTGGTCCATACTGGTCTGAGAGGTCGCTTGGCGGGTGGGTTTATTTGTTCCCATGTTGGGGGAAGGGAAGTGGCCACACAATGTTCCCTCAGCAGGGAACTCGGCCTGCTTGCCAAAATGCAGCAGCAACACGAGCAGCCAAGCCCTAGGAAACAATGTGCCTCCTCCAGGTCAGGGAGAGTAGAACAACCAGCGCACCAGAGGGCCAACGAATATTGCAGGGAACGTTATGGAGGGATTTCACAGGGCCTCCGCTAGGATGAGGAAGATCTGGGGTACAGCACTAGCTGGGCTGAGCGACACCGGGGGAAGCAGTGCACCCGTCCAGAGGAGAAGACAGTCGATCGTGCAAAAATTGAGCACTGGAGGGGCGTAGTTCATTCAGGGAAGGCAGTGAAAGTATGAGTGGGTCAGGCCACATGTCATCGGGCTACACCAGTGCCCAATCTTCCTCACGTGCCCCCTAGGACTCCAGAGTTTGAAAGTGCTGGGCCAGACCAGACAGTTATAAAGCCGCGGGCGCAGAGGAGTGCGCTGGCCCAGTGTGAAAGGGGAGGCATGTCCTATATTCCCCAGCTGTTAGGGGGACAAGCGCATGAAACAGGCAGCACTACACTGTGGCATGGACAAAGAGGAAGGCCTATAAGTGTCCCCACTATCAGGGTCCAATCTTGTCGGGCATAGACCACAGGGAGCCCACAGCAGTCACCAGCATCAAGCTGCCTTCCCTGGCCCCTCAAACAGGGAGCTAAGTGGCGTTGCAGCCTCGCCATTGGAGGGGGGGGGGCAGCGATCATACGTTCAGGACCCCCGATATTGCGGGGGCTCCTCCAACAGCCCGGTCTCCAAGGCCAATGGCGATTATGAAAGTGGAGGAGTCCCCCTTGCAACTAAGTAAGTCGGTAATTCGGGGGAGGCAGCCCCACCACCAAGTAAGTCTGTGAATGGGAAAACAGCAGTGAGCCTCCCTGGCTGCTGGAGGGATGAGGCCACGGGAGCAGATGTTGAAAGTGGGTGACCCAAGGACAGGGCCCAGACAAGACCTCTTGGCATCAGGCAGGAGCCAAGCATTCCCCAGAGAGCCCATAGGCCACGAGATCAGGGCCAGTACTCCCACCGCTCACCTGGGGGCGCCATGTTGTCACTGATGGGGCGAGGCCCACTGAGATGTTTGACACAGTCGAGTGGGGCCCAGGTTCCAGTGTCCAGGACACCGCTGATAGGGACGGGAACGCCGGAGGGCCTGGGGGCCGCAGCAGGGTGAAGCAGGTGGAGTCCCAAAAACCTCGGTTTTTCGTCACAGGCTCCGGTCGCGATGAGTGCGGTCATCTCCCAATCGTGGCACCCCATGCTGCTCCATGTTCCGGGCTCATCGAAAGGCCCAGCCGCGTGGGCTTCGCCATGATGAAAGAGAACAGCTCCCAGGAATATAGCCACATTACAGGAGCCTGGAAGCGTCCGAGCGCCCGCCACACAACCAACCAGCCCACGGGCAGCAGCAAATCCGGTAGACGGGAGTAGGGGTCCCTGATGGCATGAGGATGGGAGTGGATGACGGAGGGTTCCGGAGCACTCTTAGAGTGCGACTGCCATCTTGATGCTCCAAGCCACGCCTTCTCATCTTATGCATTAGCTGCACTCTTCAAAATGGAATCTCTCCACATATATTTGGTTGAGGGGAGAGGGATGCTTGGCATCATAAGGTTTGAAGACCACTAGTCAGATGGGAATATAAATTGAACAATGTATCCATCAACAAAACAACTGTGGCCTTGATAGACAACCCATCCAAGCAGTGGCATAGCATGAAAAATACATGAAAGACAGTGGCTAAAGATGGCTGACCCCAAGCCCAATATCTCTTTATACGTAGTTGCTGTTCTTTTTGATGTATCGATGACAAAAGCTCGATCAACAGACAGCTAAAGTTGTCTGTAGCAAGATCTAATGACATTTCTGTGCGCTCACAAACTATATTCTCGCTGTCCTGCATGTATAATACAATGTTGCAAATACAGTTTGCTTAAAGTCTGCCCATTACGACAGTATTTGAGCATGGGCTGATTTGGCGCACAAACTTTCACCTGAAGTGCATAATTGGAACCCATCATCAATGGCTGTGCAAAAATGGGGCATTACATTTGGAAGCCATCCGACATTAATGATACTTGGACACATTGCATCTGCGGTCCTTCCTCCACTTTCTCTGACCGCAAGAACTGTCAGTTGCTCAAGTGACATGGAACACTCCGATATCACAGATGCAATTTTGAATTCTAACATCAAGTCTGATTCGAGCATACGCAGCACGTAACCTATTCTTCTGATCAGACATCTTTCTAACACAGTCTTCCATTCTTTTGGAGTAATATGTTGGTGATTCAAATGATATCCATGGCTGGGGACTGAACGTCAAGTGCAAGATTTAAGCCTTCTTTGTTTAAACTCACAAACCGCATGTAATCTTTTTTCTTGTAAGAGTTTTCACTTTAACTTTTTATAAGTCTAATACCATTTTAGCCATAAGGGCCCTCTTCTCCTATATTAATTATGTGTAGTTAGTGGTAAAGCTGTTTGTCCTAGAGATGTCAGGTTTTATTAGGAATAGTTGAGCAAATATCTAGAGCGGTTGGTGTGTTGGGTTCATGAGAGGGTAAGACTGGTAGGGTTCAAGTTTAAAGATGGATATGTATGACAAAATCAAAGTAAACCTTACATTTTGATTTTCTGCCCTCCTTTGCCTTTGATTAAGATGTTAAATTGTCTGCCTGTTTTTAGCAAGTGTTAGCCAAAGGCTAGTTTCTTTTTCCTGGCTAAGCACTCCGTGGTTTTCATTTAACTATCCCAGTTCACTCATGATCTCCTCTTTGGCTAAGGGGCAAAGTGCTTAAATTCAATTTGCAGAAATGTGGTAATCTGCATTCATATCACCCAAGTCACATATCCCTGCCAAAGAAAACCTAACTACTGAGTCACTTTTGTGTAGGAGAGAATCTTCAGCCGAGCAGAACTCTTTGAAGCAGGAAGTCACTAGGACCTGGAGGGGTAGAGATGTTCTTTGATCCTAGGGAGGCAAGACTGGATAAGCCTGAGGAGAAATTTGAGAAGGGGCGTTGGGAACAGAAGTGAATCTGGCTTCTGACATCCTTCTGCGACAGCTGTTGCAGTAAAGCATGCGGGGCGGCCGCTCCATTAGGGCGTGGGAGCGCCGCCCCACTGCTTTCTCGCAGTGCGAGAAGCAGAAAATAAAATGGTATTTTAAATACCATTTTATTTTCTGCTTCTCGCGCTGCGAGAAAGCAGAAGGCAGTGGTATGCCTGGTTGGGGGCGGGCGGGAGGATATGCCTGGTTGCGGGTCGGGGAGGAGTGGCTTGCACCACTCTGAGTGCCGCGACTGGGGCCGACCAAAGCAGTCATGCACACTCTACATTTTCTCTATGTCGGCTGCCTACATAGAGAAAATGGCGTCCCTACTGGTGCCCGGCTGGGCGCCGTCCGGGACTCCCCACCAATCACAACGCTGCCATTGCAGAATGGCAGCGTTGTGATTGGCTACAGGAGGGGAGGGAGGAGGGAGCATGCCTGTTCCTGCTCCGGACCGGCCCAGGAGCAGAGGTGGCGCGGGACCGGGATCAGGTAAGTTTTAGTCTTATTTTTCACCCCCCCCCCCCCCGAATTGCGAGCCGAGAGTGGTACCGTGGGCCATAGCGGCACTCAGGAAAAGCCCGCATATTTGCAGTTTCGAAGTAGCCCATCTGGCACTGCCCGCCAGTCCGAAATTCCAGTAAAATAGCGAACAGAGCTGGGCAATAATATCTGGTCAGGGGCATGGCGCTGCCCAGAAGAGGAGGCTATTATGCTGTGCTTTATTTGTACCGGTGGTTGCAGCCGTTGGTCACCTGCACACATTTTGTGGTACGGGGATTTACTTACTCACCAATGAGCAAAGATAGAAGGGAGACATGGGGATTGAGGAAAACAAGAAGAAAAGAAGAAGGCAATGCTGAAAGAGAACCTGCAAGAAGACTGCGACGAAGAGATGAAGTGCGGGGTGGCGGAAGACGCACATGATGTAAATGAATGAAGGCTATGCAGGTTTCACAACTTTGGCGCTTGGCAGCGTCGGCGGCACGTTACCGAGACAAAGTTGAAGTTTCTACTCTTTTTTTAATATACAAAATAAATGCCGTGCATGGATTTGATGTTGCCCATATTTGGAGTGGCAGTGTGTAGGCAAGGGATGTTAATCATCTGTTTAGACCTTTGCAAGTACAACCAGGCGAGACGGGCGTATGGGGCGCGTGGCAGAGGTAGTGGTGTTGAGTGGCATCTGTATGTGGGCAGATATCTGAGGTGTTCGGGGCAAAGTGGTGGCGGTGTGCAGCGGCAATATATCATAATTAGGGGCCACCGGAGCCTTGTCGATAACGATGTCAGCGTTTGTTTGCGGGTGCGAGGCTGGTACTGCCAACCGAAACATGTGAATCCGGCCATTCCGGGCCCGGCGTGGGTGAGTGGTCTAGCGCCGGAAGGATGAGCGAAAGGGAGAGGACAGCATCGCTGAGGGGCCCCAACAGATGGGACATAGGGGCAAAGAGGGTGGCCGAGGAAAAGAGGGGAGGAGGCATCAGTAGAGTGAGAGTTTCCTCTGTTATTCGTTGCTGGACAGGTGCGGTGCATGCCCCTTTTTTTCTGTATGTTTGTTGGGCTGTGGAGTTAACCCACTATCCATCCTTCTTAACGTTGTCCATCCCTCCATCCTGCTGTCCAGTCATCCAACTCTGCATCCATCTCGCTATCAGTCAATGTTCTCTACATCCTTCCTTCCAATCAACTCTGCATTCATCCATCCACCCTCTCTCAATCTTTCTGAACATACCTCCTGCTCTCCATCCATCCCTCCCTCCAGCCTTTCCTTCCACTGCAAGAGGTCGTACTAAATAGCTTTTTGGAAGCCAAGTCTCCATTCAGAAAATAGTAGCCATAAACAACATACCCTTTCATATTACAGAGGGATTGCCCAGTGACACGCCCCCTCCAACCCCTCAACCCAGAGTCTAAAGTGGGGGGTAATGGAGCCCCAGATGATGTTCAGAGTATCGAGATTTTTTCAGTTTTTTTTCTTCAAATTGAGTTTAATGAGAGGCTTTTACTTCTAAACAGCTTAGCCCCTGTGTCTGGATCCGATGTTAGTATGTGTGTACGTAAAGGAACATGGCGGTATGATAACCTGCATGGCTAGCGCACGAAGCATCTCTTATTCAAATATTTATCCAGGAGATCTGCACATAATCCACACCATCAACTCTTCATTCAGACATCCATCCACTCGATCTGCACAGCAGCCACACCCGGTGCTTTGAAAGTTCCAAGAATTTGAATTCTGTGAATCAGAGTGTCTGATTTTGAACTCTGATGTTTTTCTGCTCAGTTAAGTTCTACTTACATGTTCAAAATTCACTGTAATTCTAACACATTATAATGGAATCCAGGCACCCTGTTACTGCGAATAGTTGAGCTGAACGTTTCTTGTTTTCTTTCCTGTAGCCTGAAAAAAAGTTCCAGCTTTCCCCCCCCAAACGGCATTACAGAAAAGCGTCCTTTTGTCCAGCGGTGCACAGGAGTCTCGGGTGGCATGGGTCCCCATATAGAGCCAGCTCTGCTCTGCAGAGATTCTTGCCCTGATGACATTGAATAATTCTTAAACAAACTGTTTTAAATACGATTTTCCTTTAATTTATTTTGAATGTAGGTGGTGTGAGATGCTATTATAGACATTTTCCAGAGAAATGCGGTTTGTTTCATGCAACATCCATATAAAAAGCTTATTTTACATCAAAACAGAACCTCACGTGAGAAATGTGAAGTCGTCACAGAGATTATGTGCAGTACTATTAGTGCTTAGTCCAAACAGTGGGTCAGGATATGTGTTTTCTACTTAAAACATTTCTAGTATTACCTAGACACAAAAAGAATTTTTTAACCAGAAAGAAAAAAGAGAAGAAAGTCAAAAGAGGAAAAAACAGAGAAAGAAGAAAGCATATGAACCCTTCAATAATTTTATAAAAAGATAAAAAACATTTTATTCATATTAAACATATACAGTCTTTTCAGCTCAGAAACAGACGCTGGTACATAAAACAACAAATTACATACATTAGGACACCAGGAAAAGTGGCTGACATAAGGAAGTTTACATGAAGTGCAGATTCAAAACAAAACAAACACAACAGACATAATTATGCGTCCTTATTAAATCACGGCCACATAAGCGTCGACGAGCGTTTCGACCATTCACATAAATCAGATGGTCATCTTCAGGACAAAAGTTTTTTTCTGAGCATTTATTTTTGTGTCTAGGTAATACTAGAAATGTTTTAAGTAGAAAACACATATCCTGACCCACTGTTTGGACTAAGTACTGAATGCCCTGGGTTTGGGGATTTAGGGCTGCCCTTGTTGGTAGTACACAGTACTATTAGTGAGCATTATTGATGTTAAAACTTGAATTTAACAATTGCTTTATTAACCTTCTTGCTTTCTCAAATATGCTTGAAAATGCACCATTTGCCCGCTCTTTTTTTCAAACTTTTCTCGGGGGGGTGGGGAGAACCCCCCCCCGGACCCTCTTTGTGGCTGTCGGGCTCGCTCGCCACAAGCCACTCATCACAAACTTTTACGCCTCACCACTTTCAAGACTCACCAGCTGCCACTGAAGCATGGTCCTGAAACTAGAACGGGGTCATTTGTATAAAGAATAGGCGGGGAACTGGGAACTTTAGTTTAATATGCTTAGTAGTTGTTGCCAATCACAGTCCGTGTTTCCTTTTGATCCACACCCAGAACACACTCGGGGCGAAAACTGCCTGGTACAGAAGAAGCGAAGATGGCTTGCCTTCAGGAAAAAGTTTCATTTAACTGTCAAATTATTTTGCCTGCTCAGTCTTGAATCTCTGGGATGGGAAAGCTGTTCCAAGAGCTAAGAGAGCTATATTGTCTTGCTGAACCCCCATGGGCAAAGAGGTCTAGGTACTGTCTGGTGGAACCTTCTTGCTTGTGAAATTCTCTCCTGAAGCTGGAGAGGGCAGATGTTCACTTCCAAAAGGACACTGCTTATTCTGTTTCTATGAACAAGTAAAACCACTGACTACCGGACGTTTCTTCAGCCAGCCCCTGTATAACTTCTTCAGTGAGTCTGGGAATGGAGAATGGTCTGCAGTCTCAGGCAGTTTATGCTACTTCACTGGAACGAGAAGAACCAACTCTGACAGGACATTTTGGGCTTGAACAAGAGTTTCGGAATCTTGCTACAACTTGAACTTGCAGCGTGATATTCAAAAAGGCTCCTGGAATTTTTCCGACTATATGAGCACCAGAGCAATGTTGCCAAACTGTGTTTAAAGCTTGGACTTGGGCATGTTTTTCGTCTCTAGAAGACTAGAACAAGGTACCATTCCGAATTGAAAAAGACACACCTTGCTGTGCTGCAATTGAGCAGGTTGTCCTGCTCTGGGCTTTGGACCACGAGGTAAAACTGCTGCAGGACTGTGAAAAAGAAGTATTTGCCTCAGAGAGGCCAGTTTAGTTACTGTTTCCAATCTTTACCCACTGAGAATTCTCGACTTGCAAGAATATTCTGAGTTTGGAGGTAAAACCTCTGACCTGACCAAATCACATGCCCTTCTCAGATTGAACTCCATTATTCGTCATCCGTAAGGGTACTTGGGTCCTGGTCTACTGCCCTCTTGACCAACATTGATTTTTGGGTTTCCGTTGTTTGATGGAACTTTTTTTTTATCGGATTCCTACGTCCAAATTTATGTATTTGTGTGCCATTTTTTATCATTAAATATTTATCTTTGTTGACTTACTTGGTTTAGAAGTTTTAAATCATTTAGTTATTAACTTTAATTTTAATTTTGAATGGTGCTGCTGCTTGGTTCATGCTGCCAAGCACGTCTGGCTACCTCCCGGAAACCAGTTTATCTATTAGGAATCAGATTGTTTTAGATTAATTGGAGTTCCGATCGGGACTCCGTCCACTCTCCCCCATAACTTAATCTGTTTTCTTCCAGTGGTAACAAAAGCACATATTCATTTCCTTAACCAGATGTGTTAATGAATTTTATTTTACTGCAGTTTAGGAATAATATTGTACAACATTTCCTTAATGTGACTTACCATAGGATTTTCTTTGTCTTCTCCATTTTAAGAACAGTCTCAATTGTATCCATACTTATATACATATTTTACCATTCTTACCGGATTTAAATATACTCTTAACCTTATTAAGATATTCCAAACGGGTAACGTCCTTTAGAACAAAGCTGGAATCCTGCTGTGCCTTCATAAAGCCGGCAATAGAACTAACGTGTCTTTAGTACGCAAGTAGTTATAACGACTTTCTTTGGGGGGGCGCATTGGTGGTATAATATTGGTTTTAAAGTCCAACACCTTCCCTACTGTTGCGCAGACTGGAGTTGGAATAGTAAATGAACCTATTCCAAAATCCAGCACCCCGCTAAGGGAAGTTGTTCTAAAGACTTGCCTGCTGAACGAATGGTACTAAAGACGCGTTCGTTCTAATGGTGGCACTGGGAGGGTACAGTGTGATTCGGGCTTGCGGAATACCGTCATACATTCGGACGAATATTCATATACTTTTTTTTTTTTTTTAACCCTTCATCTCTGCACATCCAAAGGAATAATTGGAACCATGGACAGCCTAAAAGTACTATTGTCTTTGTCAATCTTTGGTTCAGAGAATTTTGTAAGATTTCTTGTCATGGAAAATTGTTTTCCACGTGAAGCAATTAAGGAGAATAAATAATGAAAGTACACATTTAGAGTAACTATGCCTCTCGGTAATCTGCAGGCACCGTGTTTACACTTGGTAGGTGTGCGCCAGAAACTTTACAAAAGTAGTGTTCTTTTGAATACACCTAGTTGCTCATAACGAAAATGTGGAAAACTATGCAGTTGCTTATCGTATGACTACTTCTATGCGATCCTCCTCATTTTTTTTATGTAGGGATGGTCTGTGTGATTTGGTGGATGATATTACGAAACAAAAAATCCTTCATTGACGATTCTTGACATGTTTTTATCCAAAATATGAAAGCCGTTCTACTCTTTAACACGGGTCATTAAAGTACGAGATAAGTATAGTATGGATAAATTATTGAAAAATGTTCAGTTTTGTGTCATGTGTAACCTTTTGTGTATCCATTAGGTGATAGGCAGGATCTGTTCTTATTATAACTGTAGCAATTATGTGAAATAAAACAAAGGAGTTGTATTTTGGGATATTGCGTATTACTGTATTAGCTGGTTAAGAGCACATTTTAAAATAGTGAGTTGATTGAATTTTACTTAAATAAAGATGACATTCGTTTGCTTGCAGTCCACTGTTCGTTTGTTTGAACCGGACGATAATCTAAAGTTGTAGTTGTTTCAATTCAAGGTTTAACAACTGATTTCAGGCTAGCCATGTTAAAGAAGGAGGAAGTGCAGGCCTCATCCCCAGCCAGTTCCTAGAAGAGAAGAGGAAAGCATTTGTTAGAAGGGACTGGGAAAATTCAGGTAACGTTTCATTCAAAACATAAAATGCTTAAATTCATTTTGAATAATCCATTTGTCGATCTGTTATTAAGAGCATTTTAATGCGAATTGAATGTGTAAATTGCCATTTCATGGAAAAAGTAGCTAAAGGTAAAGACCGGTTGATGATACCATATTATAAACAATATTTGCAAAAATTCGGCTATTGAATGGCAGGGAAGGAAACGTCAGCTGTGTCAACTACAAAATCGGCCTCTGCTTTTCTTCTGTATCACTCTTTTTCAGTCCGTACTTTTTGTGAAACTTTGTTGCCCCCTTGTGGTAAAATGATGTCCTTAATTAAAATATATGATTTTATTTTTGCTCTTAACTTTTTCGTAGATAAATAGTGCCTCATTTAGTAACTTTTCGTTTTTAGTCTTACTTTACAGCGATAAGAAAAAAAGGAAATGACCCCTTACCATTCTGTAGTTTTACGTGTTGATACATAACTGACCTTGATATAGCCACCACTAAGCCCTATCAGAAGTAAATGTTCTATTTGTCATTATTTATTAAACAAAAAGCACCTCATTAAAAAAATAAATTTTTATCTCCGTGCTCATCCCATCCCCCCGTACCTGAACTAACTGACAACCTCTGCCATGTACAACTCCTTTTTAAATTTTACTTTAGTAAGGGCTCCCAATATTTTGCTGTCATTAAGAACAGTTGTGCACTTAAAACAAAATGCTTACTCGCGTCTGTCCTTCAACATAACATATTGCAGGATATGTGCTGGAAAAATGATGGTAAAAAATAGAGCTTCATGTTACAAATAAGACTTGTTAAATAGAGGTAATTGCAGTGGATAAATGAAAAGAAGAATAACATTCAATTCACATCGGATGTATTTCAGCATGTAAGGTAACCGTGTGCTTTAAGCTTTGCTGAGTCTGTGGATGAATTGACTACCCAGCAGTACCCTTATTCACAATTACTCCGAATTCTCCATGTGAAGTAGGTCGCAAACTGCTAGATGGATTCCCATAAGAGACGGCCATAGAAACCAACGAAGGAGGGCTGCGTGAGGATTTTGATGCTCAGTGAAGTTTCTGCTGTTTGGTATTCTTTCTTTCCCAGAGTGTCCATTTGTCTACATTTGCAGCATGGCCGTATTAGATCCACATGCTGGACATTAATCTGCAATCTAGTTTTTTGTGTTTCAAAATGTAGGTTCTCAGGAACGATACCCACTTTCCCCCCCGGCCCACCTTTGAATAGCGCCGACTATGAATAGTGTCCCTCAGAGGATCAGCGTGGCTAAAAGAGGGTTCGGTATGGAAAGAGATCTGGCACCGTTTTTACTTTTACCTTTGGGGAAATCTGTTAATAAACACATCAGCCTATTTAGAAATCTCCCAATTCTCACTTGCAGACAATTAGCATCGATACATTATTTATTAAATAAGTATTTATTTAAAATATTTCTTTACCAGTTTTATCATAGACAACCAAAGACTGTCAAAACATAGGACAAGCAACCCATCGTAACTGCAAATGAACCCCACCCCTCCTCCCTCCCATTGCGACACTTCTTGCCTCCCTATACAGTGTTATCTTGCACATACATGACTATATGAACAAATAGTTATTGTAGCCTGCACTATCTGATGTTAGTTCCATTGACAAATAGGCTCTTGAGAGTCTCTGGCCTCCACACATTAAATATCTCCACATCAAACAACAATGACCATAATACTTCTATCCTTCGTGAACCATCAGACCACGACTCCTCCTTCCTCCTCCACTCGTACGTGTTTCCTGATTCCAGTGGGGGTCGTCATCAAATCAATCAGTCTGTCTAGATTTCCAGGTCATTCAGCAGTTTCTGGTTTGTCTGCACCTCCTTCTGTCCCAAGCCTGAACGTATCCTCAGGATCGAACCGATGCTCTTAGGGGTCCACCTCTCGACAGCCCCAAGTCTGGATAGAATATACACACAGACGTTAGGATGGTCAAGCGGGGGAAGGGAAGGATGGGGACAGCGGGGAAGGAGACCTAAAATACAAGAGAAGAGAACGTCACACAAAGTTTCTACAGTATGCACCACTACTATGCTTGAGTGAATCTCTGTCTTGCACTAACCTGTAAAGAAAGAAAATACTGTAGTGCAGACACGGGGGAAGAGCAGGCAATCACAGTGTCAGGTATGGAAGACTGCAAGGGGATAAACATATAGCATTATTTTGTGTTCTCTTCTACTCAGGTACTACGATAACACTAAACACTGTATCCCTCATATACCTCTGCATGAAAACAAGTCTCTTGAATGAGGAAGCGAAGGTGACCACCTGCCTCGACACCCCTGTACAAATGAAAGGAGAACGAGCAGGCAATGTGAATATAACGTTTGTTACTACAACAGCAATCTCTTTAATCGCACCCTCCACGGAAAGAGATTTAGTAGAACGGAGTATCATAAACAAAGAACAAAAGTGCGAGTTTAATTTCACTCTCCAACAAACTCAAATCGAATCAAGGTATCACACAATACTTCCCTGCATGAGCCGCTGCCAAACGGGCTCGCCAACAGGGAAGATATAGCCGTTATCGCTAGATTGTAGGAAGATACAGGGGCATAGCGTTTTGCTTATCTACGCGCTATATTACCCCCTTGATTTCCTCGCATGAGTCCGTTAGAGAATGGTGTCTGCACAGCGGACTCTCCAACGAGGGAACCACCCCAAGAATTATGAACAGGCCAAGGACTATAGAAAGATAAGCGGTGTCATGCAACACCCCTACCGGACCAATGGATTCCCAGGATGCGAAGAACAGGACCACATCAGGTTACGAAGTATCGGTCACTCTGAATAATCGGCAGCGTCTCTTGCCGTGGCAGCGTCCTTTCAGCATTCCCGGAAGTCACGTGAGACGTCGCGTCTCACGTCCGACGTCCTCCAAGGCTGCCGGGAGTTGTAGTTCCTGCCAGCTGTGCTTTGTTCCTGCCTGTGAGTGCGTGACTCCTGTGACCCCTGACAGTACATCCTCCTCCCGGAGAGCACTGACAGGCACAGGGTTTGTCCGGATGACGTCTGTGGAAAGCGGAAACCAACCTAGGAGCATGCACTGCAGACTCCGGTTCCCACGAGTTTTCTTCAGCATCATACCCTTTCCAAGCCACTAGATACCAGAGGCGATTACGCCGGATTTTTGAGTCCAAGATACCTGCCACCTCATATTCTACATCTTGATTAACCCACAAAGGTGCAGGGCGTTTTTGAGCTGGGCAATATGATGGTTTTAGCAAGGAGATGTGAAATACTGGGTGTATTCTCATGTGTGAGGGCAGTGCAAGCTTGACCGCAACTGGGTTAATGTGCCTCACTACCTTGTATGGACCTATATATTTGGGATTAAATACGCTATACCTCTTGAACCGTATATTACGTGTGGATAACCACACTAGATCCCCTTTTTTATATGTTGGCCCCGGTCTACTATGCCGATCTGCTTGCCTCTTATAGATGTCTTTGGCATGTATTAGCTGTTGTTGTGTATCTATAAGCGTGTTACGTATGTGCAATAGTCTCTCATGTACCTTCGGATGTCGTTCACTACACCCAGGCGTTAAGAAGGGGATAAAACGAGGGTGGTGTCCGTATGTGCTAAAGAAGGGAGAGTGTTTGGTGGAGTTATGCGGAGCATTGTTATAAGCTATTTCTGCCAGCCACAACCACTCTACCCAAGCCTCGGTATTTTTGTCTACATAGCAGCGCAAGTACTGTTTTAACGTTTGATTTAGGCGTTCTGTTTGTCCATCCGTTTGAGGGTGAAAACTGGTGGACATGGTGGAGGAGATCTGCAACGCTGAACACCAGACTCGCCAGAACTGGGCAGTGAACTGGGCCCCACGGTCAGATACGATTACTTGGGGAAGTCCATGTAGTCTAACCACATGTATCAACAACAGCTTAGCTAGCTGACCGGCGGTAGGCAATTGTTTACAGGCAATAAAATGTCCTAATTTCGTTAAGTAGTCGATCACCACTAAGATAACTGTGTGTCCCTGGTCCTTAGGTAAACCTACTATGAAATCCAGAGAGAACCTCTCCCAGGGCTTGTTTGGTGTGGGTAAAGGTTGCAAGAGACCCTGAGGCTTTCCTGTGACTGGTTTGTTTTGAGCACATACTATACAACTTTTTATCCACAGGAGCATGTCTCTTCGAAGAGAGGGCCACCAGAACTGGCGTAGTATCTTTTCATACGTTTTCTCGTTTCCATTGTGTCCTGCACTAGGATTGACGTGACACCATTGAAAGACCATGCGTTTTAACTTGGTTGTGGGAACAAGAACCTGATTGCCCTTGACTGGGATGCCTTGTCGTATCTTCCATTCTGGATGTCCTTTCAGCCAGTCCCTCCACCGGAAAGTCTGAATACCTTTAGCAACCTCTCTTAGGAAGTTGTCTGAATGGAGGACTCCGATGACTTTTGTTGGCTCTATCGCCCTTTCAGGTCCCTGTAATGCTATAACTGTGGATTCCTGTCTGGACAATGCATCCACCTTTTTGTTCATAGCTCCGGGTCGAAAGGTCACTATGAAGTCATATTCTTCAAAAAACATCATCCATCGTAACCACCGGGGTGTGAGTTGCCTGGCAGTCCTTAGAAACGGTAAATTACGGTGATCCGTATACACGGTGACGGTATGTCTGGATCCCAGCAACCAATGTCTCCATTCCATAAAAGCTTCTTTTATTGCAAGTAGTTCTTTTTCGGCGATGGTATAGTTTTGTTCGGCGTTGTTTAATTTTTTGGACATGTACGCCACCGGATGCATCTGTCCTGTGGCAGCGTTTCTCTGAGAAAGCACTGCCCCAATTGCCACGTCTGAGGCATCAGCCTCCACTATGAACGGCAATGCTGGATTAGCATGTATGAGGACAGGAGCGGTTATGAAAGCTTCCTTTAAGGTGTTGAATGCCTTTTGCGCCTCGTCGTCCCAGTGGAACAGGGTATTCTTCTTCGTCAATTTGGTTATAGGAGCCGTTTTATTGGAGAATTGTGCTATAAAACGTCTATAGAAATTAGCAAACCCCATAAAACATTGGATATCCTTCACATTTTTGGGACAGGGCCATTCGGTGATGGCCTTTACTTTCCTTGCCGCCATTTCCTGACCTGTGGGGGTGAGCGTCACTCCTAAGAATTCCACTGTGGACACATGGAACTCGCATTTACTGATCTTACAGAAGAGATTGTTGGTTCTCAAGGCATGAAGAATCAATCCCACATGTTTGGTATGTTCCTGTACGTTGGTGGAATAGATCAGGATATCGTCAATGTATACAAACACGATTCGGTCTAAATATGCTCTAAGAACATCATTAAGAAAGAACAGAAATGCAGCTGGCGCATTACATAAGCCAAACGGCATGACCTGATACTCGTATAAGCCATACCTTGTCTTGAAAGCCGTTTTCCATTCGTCTCCCTGACGCATTCTCACCAGATGGTACGCTCCACGAAGATCCAATTTCGTGAAGATTACTGCTCCTTTGACTTGTTCCAATAACACAGAGATCAATGGGAGAGGATATTGATTACGAATGGTAATGGCGTTCAAGGCGCGAAAGTCAATACAAGTCCTGCGTTCGCCATTTGCTTTGGCTATAAAAAACAAAGGAGAGGCTGCTGGGGAACTGGAATGACGGATGAACCCTAAGGCTAAGTATTTATCCAAATACTGACGAAGGTGTTCGTTTTCTGGTTCCGTCAGGGAATACACCCGACCACAGAACCGGGTATCGGGTCTATCCGACAGTCATAAGGCCGGTGAGGAGGAAGAATTTCAGCCATTTGTTCATCAAAAACATCCGCATACTGTTGATAGCAGGAAGGTAGTTCTATCTCTTTTACTGCTGCGGTAGCGATATGATGGCGATGAGCTAGTGCATGAGTTGGCTGACTGAAAGATTTGATACAATTCTTCTTACAATAATCAGAGTCCATAGAAAGGGTCTTCTGTTCCCAGTCTATAGTAGGGTTATGTGTAGCCAGCCAGGGCAATCCCAGGATTACTCCGTATAACGGAGCTTGTATTATGTTAAAGGACATGTGTTCTTGATGGTTCTGGTTATATTCGACTGAACATGTTTCCGTGGTGTAACTGATAGGTCCCGACTCCAATCTTTTACCATCGACTGCAAGAACCTCTTCTGGTACTGATTTAGGTAGGAGTAAGACCCCCAATCTACGCGCTTCATCTTGATCCATGAAACATCCAGTAGCTCCAGAATCCACATAGCTTGGATATGACAAGGTTTCTCATTGACACATATCACCAACGATATAAAGACATGTTCTTTGGTAACGAAGGTGTCTTTTCGAATTGAAGGGATATATCTAGTGCTCGAAGATTCCCCTTCTTCCCGTCTTGAGCTCATTAGTTTTCCGTCACAGATTTGGGTTGTGGTACCGCAGCTGCTCCTGTTCGCGAGCGGTTGAACTTGGGTTTCACAGGACAGTCTCGTAAGAAATGCCCCTTCTTCCCGCAATATAAACACAACCCATTCTTACGTCTGTAATCTCTCATCAGAAGTAAGAGAAGCACGGATTGTTCCTATTTCCATGGGTTCGGAAGAGGAGGTACTAGGATCTTGAGATTTCGGGTGTTCGAAGCGAGGAGTGTATCTTTCTTTCCTTCGGACTTCTCCCTTTCTCTCTCCCAATCTATGGTCCAATCGCATTGCCAAGTCGAGATCTGCACAGGTGCGAGGTTGGGGGATCCACTTGGGCTATGACATCCTTTAGGTAATCTTTAAGTCCTCGATAGAATAAAGCTGCCTGTTTACTTTCGGGCCAATCAGTCTCTGCCACTAATCGTCTAAATGCGTTCAGATATCCTATCAAGTCCTTGCTCCCTTGTCTCAGGTCTAGCAACTCTCGGTCGGCAGAGAACGTATCCCCTCTCCTGTCGAAGGTTTTCTCGAACTCCTCTCGGAAGGCGTCCCAGTCGTGTAACATGGGATCATCTCTTCTTACAAAAGGAACTGCCCATTGAGCAGCATCCCCAGCTAAGTACGATATGAGGAAAGCTACTCAGGATTGATTGGTTGTGAACGTCTTCGGTTTGCAACTGAAATGGAGAAGAACCTGAGACAAGAAAACCTGTATCCTACGTGTGTCCCCAGTGTATTTCTCAGGAGGGGCTAGGGGTATAGGAGTTGGTATTTCCACCACCATAGAACCAGTTGTGGGTTGTGACAGACTACCAAAATCAAAGGGATTTCTTTGCATCCTATCTACTCTTGCTTGTAAAGCAGCGGTTTCGCTACGAGAAGCCTGAAGCTCAACCTGTACAGCTGCTAAGGCTGCCATTACGTCATCTAAGGTGGCCATGTCTGAATCAGCTCGACCGGGAGGATAAATCTGTTCGTGGGCCGATAATTCTGTCCCAAGCCTGAACGTATCCTCAGGATCGAACCGATGCTCTTAGGGGGTCCACCTCTCGACAGCCCCAAGTCTGGATATAATATACACACAGACGTTAGGATGGTCAAGCGGGGGAAGGGAAGGATGGGGACAGCGGGGAAGGAGACCTAAAATACAAGAGAAGAGAACGTCACACAAAGTTTCTACAGTATGCACCACTACTATGCTTGAGTGAATCTCTGTCTTGCACTAACCTGTAAAGAAAGAAAATACTGTAGTGCAGACACGGGGGGAAGAGCAAGCAATCAGTGTCGGGTATGGAAGACTGCAAGGGGATAAACATATAGCATTATTTTGTGTTCTCTTCTACTCAGGTACTACGATAACACTAAACACTGTATCCCTCATATACCTCTGCATGAAAACAAGTCTCTTGAATGAGGAAGCGAAGGTGACCACCTGCCTCGACACCCCCTGTACAAATGAAAGGAGAACGAGCAGGCAATGTGAATATAACGTTTGTTACTACAACAGCAATCTCTTTAATCGCACCCTCCACGGAAAGAGATTTAGTAGAACGGAGTATCATAAACAAAGAACAAAAGTGCGAGTTTAATTTCACTCTCCAACAGAAAGTCAAATCGAATCAAGGTATCACACAATACTTCCCTGCATGAGCCGCTGCCAAACGGGCTCGCCAACAGGGAAGATATAGCCGTTATCGCTAGATTGTAGGAAGATACAGGGGCATAGCGTTTTGCTTATCTACGCGCTATATTACCCCCTTGATTTCCTCGCATGAGTCCGTTAGAGAATGGTGTCTGCACAGCGGACTCTCCAACGAGGGAACCACCCCTAGAATTATGAACAGGCCAACGACTATAGAAAGATAAGCGGTGTCATGCGACACCCCTACCGGGCCAATGGATTCCCAGGATGCGAAGAACAGGACCACATCAGATTACGAGGTATCGGTCACTCGGAATAATCGGCAGCGTCTCTTGCCGTGGCAGCGTCCTTTCAGAATTCCCGGAAGTCACGTGAGACGTCGCGTCTCACGTCCGACGTCCTCCAAGGCTGCCGGGAGTTGTAGTTCCTGCCAGCTGTGCTTTGTTCCTGCCTGTGAGTGCGTGACTCCCGTGACTCCTGACACCTTCATCCGTTGGGACTCTACACCTTCCCATTCCACTACGTCCTCACAATTAGAATACATTTTAAATTGATTCTTTTGATTCCTGCAGTATAATCTCATTGGGCCCATAAGGACGAGAAACATTTGTCATATATAGATGCATCTTTACACAGTAAGTGAGGATAAAGATAAAACGAGAGATTTTTTATATATATAAAAGTGTGTGTGTGTGTATATATATATCACATATAACATATATAACTTATATATATATCCAACAAAAAAGTAGTCCTAAAGGAAAGAGGCCACCAGCAGGTAAGTAGTTCGTGACTTTATTGATGGCACCTTGCAAACAAGCAGCTTCAGGAAAACAGGCATCCGATCAAAAATCCAAGCCAAACGCGTTTCAGGAATTACATCCTTTCGTCAGTGGCATGTTGTGCTGACTGGAAAAATGGCGTCCTGCCGCATCCCTTTCATTTCCAAGATCCCGCCCCAGTGGGACTCACTTGAGAAATACGTGCCGGCACCACAAGACCCAGAGGGCTATGTGAATGGCCACGCCCACTGGGGCGGGATCTTGGAAATGAGAGGGATGCAGCAGGACGCCATTTTTCCAGTCAGCACAACATGCCACTGACGAAAGGATGTAATTCCTGAAAAGCGTTTGGCTTGGATTTTTGATCGGATGCCTGTTTTCCTGAAGCTGCTTGTTTGCAAGGTGCCATCAATAAAGTCACGAACTACTTACCTGCTGGTGGCCTCTTTCCTTTAGGACTACTTTTTTGTTGGATATTTAGCAGTGGAGTCCAGCCGCGGGAAGAGGCCCACCGCCCATGAGCGGGCCCGTGTCGGCGCTGTAGCGGTACTGGCATGAAGGGAGGCAGAATGTTGGCGCCAGTGAGGTGCTGGCATTTCGTGATGACACCTGTGAAGCGTGACGGGCACCTTTTTGGACCTTGCATCACCCCACTTGGGTATTTTATGTGCCTTGAATATTGCTGATAAAAAATGGACTCACTTGAGAAATACGTGCCAACACCACAAGACCCAGAAGGCTATGTGAATGGCCACGCCCACTGGGGCGGGATCTTGGAAATGAAAGGGATGCGGCAGGACGCCATTTTTCCAGTCAGCACAACATGCCACTGACGAAAGGATGTAATTCCTGAAACGCGTTTGGCTTGGATTTTTGATCGGATGCCTGTTTTCCTGAAGCTGCTTGTTTGCAAGGTGCCATCAATAAAGTCACAAACTACTTACCTGCTGGTGGCCTCTTTCCTTTAGGACTACTTTTTTGTTAGATATATATATATATATATATAGATATATATATATGTATATGTGTATATGTATATGTATATATATATATATATATAGATAGATATATATATATATGTATATATATAGCACACCACAAACTTCTTTCTCCAAGGAATATATCTATATATCTATATTTCTCACATGTACACCCCTGGCTTAAATAACTATCTACATAGACCATCACCATTGGAAAATCTCTCAAAGTGTCATATGGTGTTTAACTAGAAGAACAAAAAGATTGTGCGTTTTTTTGCTAGAAACACCAAACCCAATACAAAGGAAAAGTATTTTTTCTTCCAATATTGCCTAATGCGATTCAGCAAGGAAGTATCTTTGAAAAAATACAGCAACAGCCAAATATATTACTCAGAGGATTGAGGAAAATAGATAATCTCCTCAGGATCCCTTATGTATTAAACCCAATCTAAAGCCAAACTCAGTAATAGTGAGTACAGCATAAAAATATAACACAACTAGTCCTCAACTATGGGCCCATAACTAGACCGGATTAAGAGAAACGTCAGGATGGGGTGGGGATGGAGGCAAAAAGTGGTCCTGCAACACAATAGTGTTGCCAGCTGCACAGCATTATCACCTAGGTATGGGAGCCACCTGTGGGAAGAAGTAGAAGAAAAATGCCAACATTCCTTTAAGAACAAAAGCAAGAAGTACAGGAAAGCAAAATCACTCCAAATATGTGCTTAAAATCATCATTAAAGGCCCTCGACACTGCTAGCAAACCCCTAAGTGCAAGTATGATATAAAGAAGGCATGACTGGCTCAGAATTTCAGACCTTATGCAAGAAGTGCTGTTAAACGTTATAGATGATTAGATGGGAAGCATATGCCCAGCAGCAAACTCTGAAGGAAATGTAGCCACAGGTACAATGCTGACTAACGAGTACTGAGATTTCTTCAAACCAGAGGCAGAGAAGAGAAAGTAGCATAACCAAAGAGTTTGCCATTTCTGCCAAGTTACAAGACCATATCTTCCACCTCCGACTGCAGGGCACCACTATGGGGAAAGCCTGAGCTATCGGCCGTAAAAATGGGAAAAGATGACCTCAGACAAGTGGGTGTTATCAAGTCACACAAGGATATTCCCTAGAACTCTTGCAAATGCCACCAATGATATGCCCACCAAATTTATAATAAAAAAAGACTGATTAGTAGAGATTAAGTACTTCTTTTAAAGAAGGCAAAGGTGCTATTCTTAGAGAGTAATAGTTTGAGTTCTGCAAGAAGAACGACATCAACAATTATATTTGTGCTTCCTGATGCCAAAAGCAGATTTAATACTGTGACATGCTCAAGCTATGGTTTTGGAACACCTCGACCAAGGCACAAAGGTTCAAGATGACTACATTACAAGATGCAATTTCCACTGCTCAACCAGCAAACTATTTGGCCACATAATATTTGAAGCATGCATACTTCGACATCCTCATGCAGAAGGTGAAAGGCCATGTATGTGAATGCGACCTAGACGGTTTACTAGTAAGGGACCATTCCTTCAAACAATGCCAGATCATTACGAAGAAGGCAATAAGCATGTGACATCAGTTTGTGTTTACTGTAAAACTGAAAAAAATAATCCGTCAGTCCATCCTAAATAAAGTATTTTCTGTTAGTCATGAGAAATACAGGCAATTCAATGATCATACCATTGCAAAAGAGAGTGCTGGGATTTGGGGATTATGTTTGCATCAATCAGATTTGACTGTCTCTGCTAGCGAGGAATTTGAAGAAATTGCTGAGAATGACTGGATTCTGTATACCATATACATGGGTCCATATGCTAACAGTGCAGTAATGATAAAATAAACAGTGGCCACAGGCTGGAGAACTGAGAGCATCTACTGGTTGACACTAGCAGAGTAGTTAAAGCCTTACAGTTGTGAACAAAGTACAAAATGTTGTGGGGCTCTGTTCCACATCGCTGGGCCCCACTGCGATGATTACGGATAGGGGCACTTTTGAACAAACTACAAGTAGTAGGACATTGGTCCGCAGAAGAAAGAGTAAAACATTACTAATCCTCTGTAACTGAAAACAGTCTTCCAAGCCTTGATAACCTTCCAGTATATATGAAAATGAGTAGTACAAATCCAGACAACCACCACCACAGTGTTTTATTTCAACAAAATACTATCCTAACTCAGGGGATTTGGCACTTGGCCATTCTCAACAGTGACTCACTTGCGGTACACCATCTACCAGGAGAGCAATATATCATAGCAAATACCTTAAGCAGACCAGTTGGGACAGCTAATGTATGAGTTGAATCAACACATTTTAGACTAAACGTTTTTTAAGAGGTGTGGATCTAATACTGAGCTGTTGTCCATCCAATGTCAATGCAAAATGCCCACACCTCTTTACCTGGTACCTGCAATCTCAATTGAAGGAGAAATCCGTGGTACAAAACCTTTGTATGGGATTTTCCACCAATACCACTCCTACTAGTAGTCATTCACAAGTATGTTCTTCTAAAAGGACGAAAATTCTCTTTACCATGGACACAAACCATGGTATTCCCATCTCGTCTATTTTGCAAAACGTTCAGCGGAAGATGCCAGCATTCCCACTCCTACCAGTGTAACATAACCAAATGTGGCACTCAGAATCCAAGAGTCTGATCTTGGGATCCTCGCTCCATAGGGCAGAGTTTGATCACTTAAATATGCTTGATAAATTTATGAATGTGTGAAAGGAAGCAAGGAAACCACTACACGGAAGTACTATGTGGCAAAGGGGAAAAGGTAGATTAGTCAGTGTTATTCACGTCACAAAGTAGAAAGATGAGACAGTAAGTACCATACATAGTTGATGGAGTGCAAGCTCAGTTTTCCGTCACTGGTGATACCTTTGTCTGCTGTTTCGGCATAGCTGATGGGACAAAGACAGCAGTGCAGTTTCTAAGTGCCACTGTTGAAGCTTTTTTTTGGATGGGTCAAATATGCTGTATCCCTCACACAAAATATCAACAGCACATAGGAATGTAAATATTACCATCATTTGAAAAAATGCACAAAGCAATAATAAAGCATTTACCTTACGAGACAGTTTTCCGATTGCTTTCTTTGCACAGAGTACGTGAAAGTCGGACTCTAACATACATATTTGCAGATACACAAGCATATAGTAGTTATGAGTACAAATCCAAAATCGTATTCCAAGAGAAGCTTCTGAAGTTCATCTTAATCAATTAATACACTTGATTTTTTTTTTTCTTCAAGAAACCCTGTAAACAAAGGTTGTTAGAGAGGCAAAACAATTCTGTGTTGCATTTTTTGCATAGTTCAAGGTTAAAGCTGTAACAAAGACAACAATTGCCACATGCATTGTAGAACCTATTCAATTCTGTTATTTTTATGGCAGGAAAGACCTTGACAGTGAGACCAAGAACTCGCTCAACACAGAAAAAGCAATATAGTTTGCATGCATTGAAAATGCGTCGCTCACTGACATGTGTGGCTTTAACATGGATAGCAGTCCAGACTGTTAAAACATTTGTTTGGTACTTATTAACCTTAAAACCTTGGCGGTGATACTGCTACATAAATGCTCCACAACATGTAAATCGAGAAATCATTTATGGTACAAATTAAACTTGTTACTTACCTATAAAAATAAATTGTTACTTGAAACTTATAGATTCACACACGATTCTCTCTCCTACCCTTTAAATGGGATAAGTGCATACTATTTATTTGAAAGGAATAAAATAGGAATTTACAATAAACAGATCTTGATCCACTCGTACACAGAATAGGCAGGGAAAAATAATCAAAAAATGGTAGCCCTATAGCAGGGCATTGTGGGCTTAGGCTCAACCGCTCAGGGAATACACTCATTATGTCTGTGGTTGACACCAAAAGGTGAAACATTTATTTCTATTAAAGACCATTCTGAACTTAATCCCTAGATGGTGGAATGATGCACAGAGTGTGAATCTATAAGAGATTCACGCTGCAAAGCTATTGACACAGATAAGTAAATAGTTGCATTCGATCCAGAAGTCTACTAACAATCAGCACAATTAGAGATTCTGCAAGAGCATTCTCACTCTTGAGAACAGAGGGGGATCCTAGTATGAGGTTTCAGGTTTTTTTATACGTCCTCTTATTTGTAGCTCTCATGGAGTGTGGTGTAAGAAACAGTTGCCTGGTGGGCTCCAGTAATCTTGGTATTAGACACATAAGCCATCTTTCTTGTTGTGAGATTTGCAAGGTCTCAAAAATACCTGAAGTTTGAACTTGCTAAAGCATAGATTTAATATTTTGTTTTCTCTTCACCTTGTTCGAAACCTTGTATATTTACTGAATCTCTTCTGACGGTGTTATTGACAGGACAGATTTGGGTGATGTCGGGCAATACCTCTGTTTTTAAAAAGAGATATACACCTACATGGCCTTCCGTCCTTGCACTGTGGGACCTCTATCCTAAGGTACCACTATCCGCTACAGCTGTGGATACAGTCTGTAGTGGTTCCTTTAGGACACCATCCGGAATCGGGTGGGTGGTTTCTCATGGCACTTGAGGCTAAGATAGGGAGGAACACTCCACCCAGACCTTATTGTTGGGATGAAACCTCTTGGTAGATTATTCCTTTCTATTTCCCAGAAGGCCTAGGTTAGCCCCCAAGCCAGTAGCCCTGTCAAACCTTCTACTTCCTATATGGCACCACTTGGCATAACTTACATCCAGTTGTGTGAAAATCTGGAAGGCGGACATATAATAGAATTATTTGAAAAGTTTCAGATAAGTCAGTAGTTGAACTAACCCTTAGCAATTATGCCCTTTGCAGTATTTCACAATGACACACGTAACCTAGATTAGTACGCTTTTTAAGCTTTCCTAATACTCAGTTACAGATACTTTGCACTTTCCCAATGCAACAGGAATAAGGCATTTTAAATTCTCCTCATATCAATTAGCTTATGTTGTCAACCGTTCCAACTTTTATTTCACCATGGTACTGTTCCATGCACCACTGGGTCGCATGCTATTATTGTTAATGCAATGATTTACAAAGCCAATAGCTTTCACTTTCTGAGCTCCTTAATGCACTTTGCCCATATTAATACACCACTCTGTCCTAATCTATCTGGGCCTAGTCTGGGGGCCAACACAAAGAGGGGTGAGGTTAGAAGTGACCTACTGAAAGTAGCATTATGGCACACCATGTCTCAATGTAGTCCAAATTGCAGAAAGGCCAGGGTACCACACACCACCCACACCAGTACGCATTGATCCTCTCTGCTAGAGTCTTTAGTTTGAGGTTTTTCACCTATCGAGGATGAGTAGGTTATTCGCTCTCGAATCAATTGGAACTTTATATGTTACTTATAACACATACCCATACTATCAGTATTTTGTGGTTATAGCAGATGGCTTCATGTTTTTGCAAGCAAAGTGTTTTTTTGTGAGTGAGAACGTTTATATTGCACTCACTGCTAAGTAAAACTGTCTTTTAGAGTTTTTGATGTTTTACTGGTTTGACTATTGACCTATGTCTCCGTGAGTTTAGATCTTGCTTTGTGGTAAACTCTAATTCCCTGTATCTTTTGAGAAGGGTGTGGGATTAAAGCGTACCTTTCTGCTGCCAGCAGAAGAGTTTTATTGTAGCAAGCTTCTCGTTCTAAGCTGATTACAACAGTCATGTTATTGGCCCCAGTTGATTTTGGTTTTGAGTGGGCTAACTGCTTGGTTAGGATCCCTGCATTCTTCTTTCACCCAGGTACTGGGAGAAAAATGTGCCACTGCTTAGATTTATGATTTACACTAATGCTTTTCGATTTGGGTAACAAACCACACTGAGCACAAGCATGTTTTTAAGATGGCGTATCCCTGCAGCATGGTGACCTGAATATTTTGTCGCCACATAATTGCTGTTTGTTAATAGATTGTGAATTTTAACTATGTTGTAAATGTTCTGTAGGCAGTGATAATCCTCGTTTTTTCTAATTTGAGAAAATATTTTTGATATATTCAAACTGGCGCACTAGCAAAAAAACTTGCCATGGAGTGTGCAGATTTTCTTTGTTGCTATTGTTTTAGTTTACTTATTACTAGGTAAATCGCTAAGTATGCATCTCTGACGGGTCCTTGTGAAGAACAGTTTAAAATGGAAAACAAATTCCATAGAGCCAAAGAGGAGGGGAGTGAGAGGAGTTGGATGCCGTCCAGCACGTCCTCCCTTGATGTACACAAAATCAACAAGCATTTGCAATGCAATCGGTCTCGCCTTTGGGACCTTATATGCATTTAGCTATGGCGCACATTAGCCTGGGTACTGAATCATCTACTGTTCTTTAACATGGAGGGAAAGTAAGCACAAAACTCCGTGACACGCCAGGTATGGGGACACATGGAGAGAAATATTGCCTTTCAGCGTGAAATGGTATAGTCCAAAGCTCTGTTTTTAATATAAAAGCAAGGCCTTCGGTGGTCATATCACTGAAAATCCAAGATTTGAAAAAAATATTATGGTCTACAGGTGCTCATGGAAGACAATTTCCATGGACTGGAATCTACAGCATGCTAAAGTGATTCTGGTATTTTACTGACCTCTGCTGGTCGTTTTCCATCAAGAAAGTCAAATAGAGGCAGTTGCCAGAAAAATTAAAAAAAGAAAGCCCCTCAGCAGAAAGCAATTCTGGTATTTTACTGACCCCTACTGGTAGTTTTCTATCAAGACTGTTAAATAGAGGCAGTTGAACATTAAACAAAGTCCCTAAGCGGAAGAAGACAAGTCCTAGGGCTGATCTCCAGAGCCCACAAAGTACATACACATACAAGCATTTGCAATGCAATAGGTCTCACATTTACGCGAGACCTATTGCATTGCAAATGGTAGGCATCACGGACATCGGGCGGGGGGGCGGGAGAAGGCACGGACAATTAGGGGGGAAAGGCACGGACAACGGGAGGGCGGGGGGAGAAGGCACGGACAACGGGAGGGCGGGGGGAGAAGGCACGGACAACGGGAGGTCGGGGGGAGAAGGCAAGGACAACGGGAGGTCGGGGGGAGAAGGCACGGACAACGGGAGGGCGGGGTGAGAAGGCACGGACAACGGGAGGGAGTGAGGGAGTAAAGAAGGCACCAAAGCATGTCGTGCCTGCAATAGGAGAACCTCATTAAAGAAAATAGTGCTCACAGTCTAAATAATACATACCGTGTAACAACCGAAGTAAAGGGGCCAGTCGCCATGGGAGGTGACAAATGAAGAGGAGGCGGTACTAAGGAGGGACTAACAAGCCTACTGACGAATCAGAAGCCAGCATTTAGGACGGACAATGACACAAGCAAATGACAAATATGGGCGGAGAGTGGGCGGGGCTTCTATTTTCTACTCCTCTGCAATAAGTCTCGCAGAGCAGCGCATGCGCGCTGGCTCTAGGCTCGACCTAAAAAGGACTTGTCATGATTTTGTCCATCTATCTATAGACAGTAATTGAATTCCTTACTCATGCAGCCCAAACAGGATTTAGGCTCGTTGAATCTGCAAGACAAAACCTGAAGCAACTGGGTGACCGCTTGGCATATGTATGCAACTCGGATGAGACCATAGTGATTTAATTTTTTTATGGGGTTTTATCAGGGCGACTACCACTCCAGAAGGAGTATCTTGACGCTAGTATCTCTCACATGCAGCAAAGCAGGTACGTGTTCCTGCTTAAACAATCAGGCTGTAAGCACTCTCATAAACATTATGAGCTGTAGGATCGAGCAGATCTCAAGAGGGCTAGAGGTCTACAGTTCAGCGCCCTGGACACTGAAACATCTTCCACTCCAGCTGGCAAGTTTGAAAGGAGGCACCACCAGCATATATTCAATGCAGTAGCCTAGTATTAGGTAGGGTCGATATTTCTGAAAATTTCGTAAAATCTAGAGGTGAGCCTAGCAAGTAAAATTTTTGAGCATAATACAGGCAGCTTTACACATAATTCTTTTAAGCACTTGCAACCAATGGAATTGTCGAAGATGGAAAATTAATCTTTCTAGAGCATTTTGTTTTTTTGTGGTCATGAAATGGACGATTTCAAAATATAAAGCATTTATGTAGTCAAGTGTGGCATGGAGAAATAAATCTGCTACTATTACTGGATGAGGGAAGAGCAAAAGGGCATCATTCTCCTTAACAGTCTTATTTGGTGAAAACAGACTTGGGTTCCCAGGTTTCGTGCCTACAGAATAGGCATGGGACGGGCGCCCAAACTTGAGGGCAATAGAGTTGTATGAGAGACTCTAGTTATGAAAAACAGGGAGGAGTTAAAAAGTGGGTGGTTTGATCATGAGGTAGTTTTGTACCATCCACTTAACAATGAAACTCATGTTAGCTTGAACTATATACAAATAAAAAGCTGTGTAAAATCAGCATAAAGATAGCAAGTAGCTTTCGAATATTTTAACAGATCTGCATAAGGGCCTTATACAGGTTAAACAGGAGAGCTGATGGGTACCACGCTCATGGGACTTACGGGGGTAAAAGAATAGGACAAAGAGCTGTGTAGGGCCATTTGTGAACTTACGGACAAGAACAAGGTGATTCATTTCAGGACCTGTGAAAGAGACACCAGAGATTTGTGTGAGAATCGGAGCGAGTGCCATTCAATGAGTCTTTAAGACTGCTGCAGGACATACAGCTGGGTGAGGCGGAAGGTTTAGTGACCTCAAGGAGCTTGACACAGGAATCTACACAGAGGGCGGTAAAAGACAGATAGAATCTTAGCCATGATGGGGCTGTTACTAACTGGTAGGGGTGGTGCCATAGGGAGGTTGACGTTTCCTTTCGACTTTACTGATAGTTGAGATTATTTCAGTTTTTCTGTATTTTGTCCTCTCAAAGAACAAACGAAGGTCACCTACCTGTTGTTGACAAGGCCGTACGTCCTTTGTGATGGCCAAGGGATTATATAGAGTTTTTAAACAGTACATTGCTGTTACTGGGAACCAAAATAATTTTCTGACAGTAAAAATCTTTTTTTTCTTTCAAAATCAGATGGTTAAATTTGCTTCACAAACAACAAAGGACCTGTTCCCACGGTGACTGTATTTACTCAGAGCCCATCCTTTCCATTGTATCAATCATCATGGTATTATGGATCAGCGATAGCCTTATACCATCTGTATTGAGGACCTGGATCACCACTCTATTATAAAGGCACTGCTGTGTTAATTCGCTTAGTCTCCCACGGTCAAACCCACCCACTAGTGTGATATGACCGAGCTCAAATGAACCTAGGTAAGAACATATAACCATAAGTAAGAGAAAAAAAGGTGAGAAAAAAGGTGAGAAAAGGTTGACGGTGCCTCACGGAAGTAACACCATGGGAGTAAGCAGGTAGGTACTCGCCTGCATCCTCAGGTTCTCATCATCATCAGCAGCCGCCAACCTATAACACAAATTGTGATAAAGTAAAAAAAAAAAAAGAAAAGAAAGACACGGTGCTAGGTGTGGTATCAAGTGCTGCCTATACACCAGACAATTTAACCAAGTGTGTGGCAGTATCAACCCTATAGGGGACGGCGGGGTCTAGACTGAAACACCGCCCTTCCCAGTTAAAACCGAGCAAGACCACAATGGCTGTATGAATTTATTCTATGCTGTGTGTCTGCTCATTTAAAGCCGACATAGCTTTCATTGCCAGAGGAGCTCACGGCAATGCTTCAGGGCATGGGTTAATAACTCCACCTGCACAATCGTTGTCTAATTTATATGTTCCGGGTTGTTGCCCCGCATGGGCATACCTGTACCCTTCTTAGCGTGGGAGTGTGTACTCGTCCACTTTCTCACTGGCTCTCACGATTGCTGCCAACGAGGTGCTGAGAGGACGCCAGACGCCAAGCCGGTTGCGAATGACGTTGGCAGCAATCGTGAGAGCCAGTGAGAAAGTGGACGCGTACACACTCACATGCTAAGAAGGGTACAGGTATGCCCATGCGGGGCAACAACCCGGAACATATAAATTAGACAACGATTGGTGCAGGGTGGAGTTATTAACCCATGCCCTGAAGAAATTGCCGTGAGCTTCCTCTGGCAATGAAACATGTTGGCTTTTAAATGAGCAGACACACAGCATAGAATAAATTCTTACAGCCAGTGTGGTCTTGCTCGGTTTTAACTGGGAAGGGCGGTGTTTCAGTCTGGACCCCGCCGTCCCCTATAGGGTTGATACTGCCACACACTTGGTTAAATTGTCTGGTGTATAGGCAGCACTTAATACCACACCTAGCCCTGTGTCTTTCTTTTTCTTCTTTTTTTACTTTATCACAGTTTGTGTTATAGGTTGGCGGCTGCTGATGATGAGAACCTGAGGATGCAGGCGAGTACCTACCTGCTTACTCCCATGGTGTTACTTCCGTGAGGCACCGTCAACCTTTTCTCACCTTTTTTCTCACCTTTTTTCTCTTACTTTTGGTTATATGTTCTTACCTAGGTTCATTTGAGCTCGGTCATATCACACTAGTGGGTTGGTTTGACCGTGGGAGACTTGAACGAATTAACACAACAGTGCTTTTATAATAGTGGTGATCCAGGTCCCTCCAATACAGACGGTATAAGGCTATCCGCTGATCCATAATACCATGATGATTGGTTACAATGGAAAGGATGGGCTCTGAGTAAATACAGTCACCGTGGGAACAGGTCCTTTGTTTTTTGTGACTATATGAGTGGGGGATGACCTGTTCTCTACCCCTGTAGCTCCTTGTTGTATATGGTTAAATTTGCTTATCTGCTTGCTGTACTTGGATGTAGCCTGTATACTGCATGTCCTCCAGATTTTTTTAAGTTTGCCGAGAATCTGTTTCTCATCTTTGAGGTGCTCTGAGAACAAAGGGCAGGTGCAGAATTTAGGCTTAAAGGACTTGACCTGAACAGGAGCTAAAATGTCAACTGTATCTCTAATGGCATTCTGCATACATATCAACATGTGCTAAGAATTTGGGTTGTCCTTAGCTATAAAGGAATTTTGGGCAAGGGTTAAGACAAAAATATTCTTTAAATTCTCACTAGTGACATAGTTTGGTACCTGAATATTTGATATCTTTAGAAATATCTTCAGACTTGATAATGAAATGAATAAGACCATGATCAGATCACTGCAAAGCAAAGGGGAAACCAGAGAAACATCGGTGTTTGTAAAAATAAGGTCCAACATATGGCCAGCTTTGTGGGTGGGAAACTTGACTAATTGCTTGAGTCCTAGTGAGCACAGACTCCTAAGAATTTTAGAGCAACTCATGCACACTGTGACTGGCTATTATGGTCTATAGCCCAGAGATCAAAATTGCCTAAGACCATAATGTCAGAGTATAATGTAGCAGCATAGATAATGTGTTATTCCAGGCAGCACAAGTGTTTAGAAATTTGCAGTGGGCGTTATCTCACGATAATATCCAAGGGAATTATTGAAGTTGATTTGAGGTCAAGAAACAATTTCTGTAGCTGGAAATTGAGAGCATGCTAATTATGTGATACTCTCACTGGATGCCAAAAGGGTCTTTGAACCTGTCGAAAAAACTTTTATGAAGGCAACTCCACGAAGAATGGGTATAGGTAACTCCTACTTCTCTTCTGATGAGTTTAGTTATTAACACTTGGCCAATGCAAAGGTTAATGGAGTCTTATCAAGTTTTCCCTTTGGTAGGGATATGAGGCAGAGAGACCCTCTCGATCGGCCTTCTTTTTACTTTGGCTCTGGATCTGCATACTTTCTGGGTAAGGCGAGATACATAAAGGGGTTTAAGGTGTAACAAAGACTGGGAAGATAGGATATCTTTACGTGAAGATGAGCTTCTCTTAATTGTGTGGACCTGGCTTCATTTACACACATAATCCCTGCAGGTGATACGCATATTAAACAGTTATTCTGCATTGAGGATTAGTTGGCACATGTGGATATTCTTTCTCCCACTGGAATGATATTCCCCTCGGTATAATTTGCCAATTACAGATCTCTCGCAAAGGATTCCCATATCTATCTATCTTACATTAAGCAAGACCAAAATATACTTCATATTGGTAAGAACTCCAGCCAAGATCAAAAAGCGATATCAACACTCAAACCCTAGGAAATGACAGGGAACACTGTCTCTCCTTCAACAAGCACATATAGAAGGAATCTCACATAGTCTGTTGACAGAATATCTCCTTTCTCCAAATCTTCTGTTCTGTAGTGTATATGCTTGTGCTTCCACACACAGACAAAGACAAGTGTTCACTGGCCTCCCAGAATCCATCCTCACAGCCTGAAAACCCTTCAACATGTGCACCTGATCATCAGCCAATGCAAGTATGGTCACATCACTTCAATGCTCAAAGAGCGCCATTGGTTTCTTATACCAGCATACCTCAAGTTCAATCGCTATACATCAACAAAGGTATCCACACCAACAAACAGGACCACAAACATGAAGAACATTCCCTTTATGGCTCGACATACTTCACCCAAATCACAAGCCTAATGAACCTGGAGACCCCAGAGGCAATAAAACAGCAAATAAGATGGTGTGCCTTTTTCTATGAACTGGAACACACTGATCCTTTATCAAAGGCTGGTCTCCACACTGTCGACCACCAGGTAAGAGCTCAATATTGTAGGGCTACAAATGTTCTATGGCTGGTCTATGTTGGACAGTCTTAAAAATAAGACTGCAAATCAGAGAAAATATTACTCACAGAAAGATGAACAAGCATTTCTTTTAGATGTGCACTGTTTGATTTTTTCACAATTTCGCTCAAATTCAATGTGATGTATAATTTGAACCAAACTAAAGGCAGTCAATACGTTTTGCATTCTGGAGGACACTTTTTCAGTCTTGTCCATACATTATTACGGCGAAGATTACATTAAACATTAGTTAATGCTTTGTAACCAGTTGCTTTGGGAAGCAGTCATCAATTGTAAAGCTCTCAGATGCCTACTGAAGCTAGGACTGAAATATTTAAATACCTCCAATAAAAATACAGGGAATGTCGGCTGGGGAAGGGGTTTGAAGACCAAGGAGAATTGCATATCATCGGATGTAGAGAGGATGCATGTAAAAGAAAATATGGGGAAGAGGAAAAAGAACTGTACTTTGGGTGGAAGATATACAAAAACTGTTAAACTAGAGGATAAAGAGGAAAACAGGAAAAAAATAAATGTTTCTCCAATAAGGAGAAGGACCTAACAGGCACATACATCCCTTTTTGTCAAATATATCTAAAGAACAACCAGATGGATTCCTTGTCCACTAAGGCTTCGAGAAGACACAATGATACAAGAAAGACATGTCTCACCCCTTTACTTTCCACATACATTTGGGGCCCCATTAGGATGGCGGGCGGATCGCCGGGCCGGCGGTGGCCTCCGCACCGCGATCGTAACCTTGAAAACCGCCGGTCCGATTATGATGGCGGTGGTGACTGCGGCGGTGTGAAAATCCGTCCGCCGCTTTTCCGCCGGTAGCAATCCGCCCACTGGCCGGGCGGAGCTGGACTGCCAAAATGGTGCCGGTGCCTAGCTTTTTCCGCCGTCCGGATTAAGATGCATGCGGAAGCCAGCTTTTCCGCGGCGGTCTCTCCGCTATGGAAAGGCTGGCGGGGATTGTGTTTGGGGGCCCGTTGCGGGGCCCCCTCATGTTGGGGGGGGGTGCACTGGGGGGGTACCCATGGTACCCCCCTACATTTCACTGCACCAAGTGGCAGGCACAGTGCAGTGCCTGCCACGTAGTGCAGTGAAATGCACAACATGCTCGTTTTCGCGACGCAGCGGTGCTGCTGCCAGCACCGCCCGCCACAATGTTAAAGCTGCGGAATCCGACCACTGCGGTGGCGGGCCCATCATAATACAATGGGCGGGACCGCCGCACGCATGGCGGTTGGACCCAATCACCGCTACGGTGGCGGCCGGATAAAATCCGACCGCCATCCTAATGGGGCCCTTAGTGTTCACTACAAGTACTATTATCTAGCAATGGGAGTGTGCGTAAACACAGCAATTCTGAGAGTACGAGTACCTGCTTACTTAATTCATTGGTTACATCTCAGGTGAGGGGAAAAGCTGTTCATTTTCACTCCTACAACATAACCACATTTACAATTTTTCACATGTCCAGCTTTTATATTGCATATTTCTCTGGTTCTTCTCATCTTCAACCACTGCTATGGTAACTCTTTGGACATAAGTAAGACCCCTCCCTCCCTACGTGGTTCAAGGACGGGCTGAGCTGTGCCTCTGTCTGCAGGCAGCCACTGCCCCTCCCCAGCCGTGGTTTTACAGTGTACACATCCACACATGGTAAACCTGGGCCTGATCCTTTCGGACACGGTTGTTTTGTGTACGAAAACACTGGGCCAGAATTACATAGTATGGGAGCGCAGTATCCCCTCGGACATCACGCCGCCATCCTCATAATGGGTGCCTTTGCATGAACATAAGTAAAGTTTGTTCATTTCTTCCTATCGAATTTAGGTTTTTTAAAAATGTGTTAAGCTTGTTTCAGCCTACGTTTTTTGCTAGATTGGATTTTAATTTCAAACTTATTTTTTTCTTCTACTTGGAAACATGTAATTAAAGTAATGTCATGTCACTGCCGGTTCATAAAAATACTATAACATACATTTTTGTGGAAGAAAAGATCTAAGCAGCTTTTTCGATACCATGGGAACAGGTACTTGATGCAGATCAGAATTATGTATTTCTATGTCTATTCCTAGGATATGTTAATAAGTATTTACTTTTTAAATGAATAATGCATCCCTTTCTAACTGATTTTAGATTTCCATTACCGCACTATATTTACATTCCATTCACATATTCTCTCTGTCGCGAGCCAGAAAAGGGCACAAAAAGGCACAAAGTTCAAAGCAAATCTACAGATTAATGCTACACATTAGAGTTGGCGACGTATGAATTCATCAAGAATCTCAGCGAACCAACTATAAAACAGCGAACTAGAAACTTAAAAGTATGATTTCACATTCTGCCCCACACACCAATCCAGATTTTCGGGGCACAGACTTCAATCATTAAACCAAATTCAAAGCAGAAAACCCATGCCCGCAGCGACCCAAGACAAACACTCATGAAGATCCAGTCATAAGCGGGGAGCAGAAAAAACAAGTTTTACCCATCTACAGCCATTATACTAGGGGAAAGACTTCCTTACCTGAGCCCCGGGGATATTCACAGTGACGGATCCTTCCTCATCCATGGCCGGCTGCTAGGCAAAAGTGGCTTGAAGGCGGGTCTTGGGCAGCTGCTGGGAGAGGCAGCGCTGTGTGTGCCGCAGAGGCAGGGGACGGAGTAAAGGAGGGTGAGGGTTATCATTTTCTTCGCCGGCCACTCTGTTTCTTTAGACATGTCTCATCTAAAGAAAGGGGCGTGGCAGCTTTTAAAGTGAAAGTGCGGATAGGGCGCTTTTACAAAAAACCCATTTGTTTCGCTTGTTGACAAACAAATGTTTTTTATGTAAAAGTGCCCCATTTGCGCTTTCACTTTAATAGCGGTCGCTCCCCTTGCTTTAGACCAGCTGCCTCTAAAGAAAGTGGCACGGCAGCCATTCAAAGTAAAGCGTGGAATGGGGCGCTTGTGGGGGGAATATATTTACACAGCGCACACAGCAAAGTTTATTGTAGGGAGAAGCTGTGACTAGACAGCCAGCCAGCTCAAAAACCATCACCGCGCACCGGAAGTTGGACTGACAGTTGTACCAACGTTTACTGCCCTCAAGACTTCCTGGGGCTAGCTCCGCCCTTAGTCAGGCAGTCCGCCTGACTTCCAGTTTTCGCGGCTCTCGGCGGTTTCACCGGGCAATGGGGGTAGGCTCCCGCTGGATTCTTAGGCTCCCGCTGTAGCAAGCACGCACACACCAACATGCAGGGTGGGCTCCCGCCACGACTCCAGGCACTACTTTAAAAACAAGCATTTGCAATGCAATAGAACTCGCATTTACGCGAGTCCTATTGCATTTTAAAAGGGAGTACGGGCGGGCAAAAAGGCACAAACGGGAGGGGGGGGGTGTATTACCGAGAAGCCATGGACTGCGAAAGGGGAGGGGGTGAGCCACGGAACAAAATTGTGTTTACAGTAAAGGGGCTGATAGCCATGGAAGGATACAATTGACAACATGGCCGTCAGTAGGAGGGACTAACGAGCCTAAAAACCAATGGGAAGGCTGTATTTAGGACCTAAGCAAATGAAAAAGATGGGCCGAGAGTGGGCGGAGCTTCTACGAAGCTTCCACACTATAGTGTATACTGCATGCCTCGTAAAGCGATGTCAGCGCATTCGCGCTGCAACGCTTGGCGAGACCTAAAAATGTGTGCAGTTCCGCTGTCTGTCAGGATCCCATTGTGAATAAGTGATCAGTGTTAGATCGCCGACCTTTCAGGATGCACAAGCCCTCACCCACCAAGGTGGCATGCTTAATCATCGGGCTGTGCTCTTTGCTGGGTGGACACTGCAGTACCTGCGGGCCCCACACAGGACTCTTTTCCGGAGATCTTTTGCGATCTTTATTTATTTAGCTAGTTTTTTTATAGCGCGAACTTGACCCTTGCGGGTATCAGAGCGCTTTACAAGTTTAAAGACAGCAGCATAGTGATAACAATAAAATCATATCCTGCCTTGTGTTATCCACTGCATAAGACTGTGCCCTTTTCCCGAATCGTGAGGGAATTGTGGTAGACTGGTAGGGAAAGTGGTCTTAAATTGTCTATGGACATTCCCATCTCTGGAGATTTACTCTCGGATATTGTTCATGCCAACATTAAAACAAATACCATAGAACCAATCAAATTCAAGTTCTAAAATGAGGTCGACATGTTTCTTGCCCTGCTAGCCCTGAACGGGTCTACGGTATTCATTTCGTCAAAAAAATCGGGAGAAACTTGACAGATTACTACGAGTCTATCTGACTTGGCATGTGCTTTTGAACAGTGCCAATCTGTTGTTGCCTTCCTGCATTAGACTTAATTCCCCCTCCCTATATAGGGCGATGTTGCCTTCAGGACCGCCTGAAAAAAAAATTGGGCAATCTGAGTTAGGGGCGTAGACGGTAATAATGCATATTTCCCTTCCCTCCCATTTTCCATGCAAGATCACGTACCGACCCTCTGGGTCCAGCACATGGTGAAGGTGTTGAAAGGGGATTCCGGGCGCCACCCATATAAGTGCCCCCCTCGCGAATCTAGAATACGAGGTGGCATATAGCTGCCCTCTCCATCTCCTGCGAATGCTCGGAACACTATCTCCCCATGTGTCTCCTGTAAACAGGCCACCGCCACCCGGTATCATTTTAAGAAGGCATGTATCCTTTGTCTTTTCTCAAAGCCTGCTATTCCCTGAACGTTCCAGGTAGTACATTTCAGTAGTTGTGCCGCCATTGTCCAGTTACCCTTCGCCATTCATGGCCCCACCCCTCTTCATAATTGCAGTCCATTCCATTCCCCACCCCCTGTGTTTGGTTTCGAGTTTCCAGACACAACATTAATAACCTCCCCAAAAGTTTCAGAACATAACCATTTGAATCATCCCCGCCTACCCCCTTCCCCTTGGGCAGTCGTGTGAGTCCCATTTCCCGTTTTCGGTGTAGAACAGTAACTTGCACATGCCGTCCCATCTTCCGCCCTCCCCAACAATAAAAAATAACCGCAATCCACACCCCCATTGATAGAACTATGTATGTATCTCTTTTAGCAATAACCGGTGTGTGGGTAGGTATCTCGTTGTAGTGGTGCTGTGCCAGTGGACTGGTAGCCGGTGGGGTGAGAGGAGAGACCTCAAGCTCCCCACACGGATTCCAACCTCTGTGGGGGGGGGGGAGGCCTCCCGTCAACAGTTCACATCACATCTTGGAAGTGTCAATTCCGTGCACAAGAAAACAAAATGGTCTAACTCTACCGTACAGTGCATATATTTTCCCTTCCCCCCCTTGTTAAAGTCTTAATTTTTGGTTCACTTACCTGTACATTCCTGCTCTCAGCCCTTTTCTCCAAGTTTATTTAACTGTGTTCGCTGAGCAGCTGGAGTCTATGATACGATCCTGTGACGCCTCTTCGGACTCCAGCACCGTCTACGAGACCTGGAATGTTCCATCAGGGCAGACCCGGATCCGACCCGGACTATCGTTTCCCTTCCTTGGCTGTTCTTGATTTGCCCTCCTCTGATCACGGTTCTGGCCCCCCGTCGCCTTCGATCTTGTTGATCCCGTCGATGGAACCAGACAAGCCCCCGCATCTCCCCTGAAGTCCACCCAGTCACTTGCTTCAGCTGCCGAGAAGAATAACAAGGCGCGTCCTGCGTTCTCCACTCGTAGTTTTGCCGGGAGCAGGAGACTGTATTTCAAGTTTAGGTCTCGAAGCCTCCGCTTGACCGCCAGGAACTTTTTTCTTTGTTCCTGGACCCGTTGAGTGTAGTCCGGATATATTGATATGGGGTGGCCCTCAAATAGTATTAGTCCTTTGGTATGGGTGGATTGCAGGATCTCATCTCAATAATAAAAAAAACCTGCCGATAATGGATCTCGGGGGCCCTTCTGGTCACGGCGGGGGGCCAGCGCTCTGTGTGCCCTTTCTACGTTGAAGAACTTCGCAAGTCCCTTGGGGGACAGCACCTGAACTATCCAGTCCTCCAGGAATAATTCGGCTAAGGGGCCTTCTGACTTTTCTGGAAAGCCTACAAATCGCAGGTTGTTCCTCCGTGATCGTCCTTCTGAGTCCTCCGCTTTCTCATCTAATTTCCGCACTCTCTTTTGGAGGTCTATGACAGTGTCTCTGAAGGTACGTACTTCCTTCTGTAGTGTGTCCACATTTTGCTCTTTGGTGGTCACCCTTTCAACCACCTTTCATAGATCACAACAGAGCAGATTCATGTCAATGGCAACTGCATCGATTCTGTGCACGATGTCATCCCTGGTAGACTGGATCGCCTGCATTCCCTCTTCCAGCGAGGGGGGGGGCACCCACGTTCCCCGATTTTGTTGCGCCATCCCCCAGTTGTGCTCTCTTCCCTGGCTTCTGATCCCTGAAGTAGGGGTTGTGCATAATTTAAAATTTTATTAGCTTGAGTTTTGGGGCCCTTCTCGTTCACCATTTTGGTGTAATGTTGCTGAGCCGCCCAATCCAGCCTCCCCACAGCACCCAGGGTATCGCACAGTGTCCATTCGCTATATATCTTCTCCTGGGCACTGGCCATCTGTAAATTGTACTCCCACTCTCTTCTGCTTATTAATATTGATTTGGGGGTGGCCTTCGTGTCCAGTGTGGTTCCCCCTTGAGTGGCTGCAGCCCCAACTCACTAGCATATCACCAGGGGATGCGGTGCATATTCATGATAACGAGCCCACTTAATTTGTTGCTGTTGGCAATCAAAGGAGCTGTGGCAATCAGGTGGGTCCCTTCGTAGAAGTATTTATGGGTGCCACTTACTGGTTTTTGAGATCTGCCCACTGCGGGCCCTCCGCTGGGTCTGCCGGTCTTATTCTGCCCCCAGAGCCGGCTAGTCCACCAATGGGCCTCCCCCACCTGTCCTCTGCGGTCCGGGAGTGTCGGCTCTTTACCGCTCGGCACTCCGTCTTCCGCCGCATGGCCTGCTTCTCGCGTTGCATCAGTGCCGGGCACAGGCCGGTGTCAGTCGATATCTCTTCTGAGGCCGTACGCGCTTTCCCCCGGAGGCCGGCCATCAGAGTCAGAGGTGAGCCCCGCGGGCCTCAGGCCACGTCTCCGAAGGTCCCCGCTCCCGCAGGTGCCACCGGGCCTCAGGGCTTCCCGTCTGCAGGCCTCTCACTGACTGGGATTACGTAACCTCACCTCTGGGCCCCTATGGCCCGCAGCAGCTCCTTGTTCTGTAAGCGTGGCGGAGCGCCTCCCAGTCTCGTCCGGCTCCTTCTCTGTTCACGGTCAGTGCCCGTCACCACCTTGTCTTTCAGTGTCTCATGCCTGCGCTGTGTTGTCCCTAACTGGGCTTCCGCTCGTGTAGAACCCTTATGCTCCAAGATGGCACCACAAATTCGACGGACGGAGCGTTTCTTTGTTACGGGTTCTTCCCCTTGTGAGTGGCAGTCCTCTGTGTCCGTACAGCACCGAGGGGAAGCAGGTGTTACTGCCCATCCGTGGTAAACGGTAGAGTAGACCGGATACTGTAGGATAGTGGTGGATTGCTGAGCTGTCTACGGGAGCCCCGGTAGAGACGTCTACTCGGCCATCTTGTTAGGCCACGCCCCCCCTAAATGCCAATTTGTTATTAACATTTCATCGAAAACCATGTTAATGGATTTATAACTCGGTCTGTACCAAACCTTAAAAAGCCTTATCCTTGAAATTAACGTATTTAAAATTTCGAAAATTGGTGAATATACACTTGTAACGCTTGCCCGTCACAAGTGTTTAAAAATGTTATTGGAAAAAAGTTCTTGACTCTCAACCATCGCCCCCTCCCCCCCTTTGAAAAAAAAACAATAGCATTGTGTTTTGCCAATTATTGCAGAGGCTCTCCTAGTTTAAAGCCAGCACTAACATTAACTCTTACCGTAGTGGGATTGAGAGGGTTGTCATTGCAACAAGCTTGTCTTTTGTCAAATTTACTTTAAATTGTATTTCTAATAGTGTAAGGAGGGCGAGATACCGTTTACTACAAGTGACTTGCCCATATGGGTTTCTTTCCTGCTGATGCAGCCTTGTGAAACTTGAGAAAATGTTGCAGAGAAAACTGAGATAAAGAGAAACAGGACTACTATTGGCAAGGTAAAAGCAGGTTTACTGTCATGGCAGAGAGAGTAGCTATCTCCACACAGGTAAACAGCTGGTCTCTCTTCGCTGCACACAGGCACCCTCTTTAATAGCAACATGAACAATGATTCTTGATAAACGTAAAATAATAGGTTACTCAACAATTACATATTTGTTACAGAAAACATCAAATCACCTATGTCCTTAAACTCTGAACCTATTTCCTACATATTCTTAATTGTAATTTTAACAGTGCTTAACAAACAGTGTATTTACTTCTTTTGAATGCATGTGTGTGTTTTATCATTCTGCTCCCAAGACTTCTTATCAGATTCTGTGTACACTTGGCTAATTCAATCTCCTGCTCTTATTCTCCAAGTCACATTCTTAATTTACTAGGACAACCTGCACTGCTCTGTCACCACGTACAATTTTATATAGTTTTCTACCGATGTCTGCTGTAGCGTAATTTCTTCCCCAACAAAAAGTTCTTGCTATTCCGTAAGACCGAATCAAAAGGTTCAATAAGTGTTTAACCATGTTGGGGAAGAATGAGAATATTGGTACCATATATGGAGAATACTTGTCTAAGCTCTTCCTTTGCATGTAGCTGTCTTTCATCTCTAATTTTCACTAAATCGAATACTACAATGAAAATTGTGGCAGTTGTTTCAGGAATTAGGAATTAAACAATTTTCTTTATTTTCTAAATGTTAGGACAGTTCTGTGGCACAATAACCAGCAAAAAAAGAAAAAGATGATGTACCTCACAACGAGAAATGCAGGTAATTTATTTATAACAAAATTAATTTTAATGTAAAAATTCCTAAAATCAACAGCTTATTCTTCCATGTACAGTTAAGTCAAGATTGAAATCATTTTTTTCTCGGTCACTAATCAGTCTTCTTCACTCACTGTGTAAACCTCCTCTGCTTTCTTTTTTTTATGTATAATTTTTATTAGCATTTCAGTGAGTAATACATTGTACAGTATATAACAATCTGGAGCCAATGGTGCAATCGCACCTAGTTAGTACATGTCACAAATCATTCAGCTCTCACCTCCCTCCCTTTCCACCCCCCTGCTCAGGTCTCGTAGTGAGTGAGTTTCACAGTTCTATACAGTATTACGGTGAGATCAGTGCATGTGTACCAGGCGGTCTAGGGCCTTCCCCGATTCCCAGCTGGGTGTTACCAGCCTTGTGTCCTACTCTAGTGCCATACTTTGGTCTTAACTGGTGTGTGTATCATTATAGTCTATGGAGACAATTCATCTGGTGGTGTCAGCAATTCAGTGAGCATATCTGCCCACGCTCTCATGTCCTCCTGTAGCTTCTATCCCTTCGTGTTAGCTTCATATGGCATCCCCCTGCATTAATCCCTTCAGCCATATCTTTCAGCCAGTCGTCTATTTTCGGGCATCTAGGAGACAGCCACCCCATCATAATTCTGCGTTTAGCCAGTACTAACCCAATGATGAGGAATTTCCTGCTCAGCTTTTTTTCCTTACAGAAAAGGAAATGCCCCAAAAGGCATCGGATCATCTCCCTGGGGACTTCCCACCCTGTAACCAGATGGAGCCTTCGGATGATAGACCCCCAGAAGCCATCAATATCGGAGCACCTCCAGATCATATGCAGGAAATCAGCTCCCTGCTCCTCGCATCTAGGGCAACCGGATGATTTCTCAGGGTTTATGGCTTGGAGCCGTTTGGGTGTCGGGTAGAGCTGATGGATTATATTGTATTGGAGTAGCTTAAACCGAGCATTGGTGGAGGTGGACTCAACCCCTTCGTGTATAAGTTCCCAAGTGTGTGTCAAGATGCACCTCCAATTGGGACTCCCATTTATCCTGCACCGGGAGCGTGTCGTGGGGGTATCTTCCCTCATGGACCTATAGAGGTGTTTCTGGCCTCCAGACATCAACAGTAATGTTTCAAGTGTGTGGGAGGCTGGAAGGGCCTCCGGGAACCCAGGCCAAATCTCTCGTGCCATCGCTGCTATTTTTACGTACTGCAAGAACTGCCCATTTCCTAATTGAAATGTCTCGAAGGCGTCCGTCATAGTTATAAACTGGTTGTTGGGGTAGAGATCCCCCAATACCTTGCATCCACATTCGTAGGGACATAGTGTTGTTAAGTTTGAATGGGCGCAGAGTCCAGATATTCATATTCGGTGCGAATGACACTCTCCTCAGCACCGTCTTAACTGCCTTCTCCCAGGCTCCTCATACCATGCGGACTATATGGGGCAACCAAGTCGGTGCTTTTGATCCCATCATTAAGGCCTCTGGGAGTGAGAATTGTCCGCTCAGACCCCCCAATAGCCTGCACTCCCAATTTTCATGGTTATCCAACCAATGGATTGCATGTGTTGTGTAGTTCTTATAAATCTATATAAGATCTGCGCGTTTGGACAACATATACTGCGGGCCTGGTGTCTGAACTAATTCCAGATACCCCCACCGGGTAAGTTGGCCTGTATGCCAGCTTGCTCACAGTGCCACTAGAAACTCCTCTTTACCAAGGAGAGAATAGATCTTGACAACTATCGAACATGACAACCCTGAGCCCTCAGAATCGTGGAAACAGTGCAATACTTTTCGCTCAGTCACTTGTGCTCTCTTAGTCTCAGATATACACAGAACAAACGGTATGGACGTTTTCAATAAGTATTTATTGAACATTCTTCATTCTAGTGTAAAATAGGTGTGCTGAGACAATCATCAGACAGTAACAGATATAAATGATTAGAAGCACTAGAAAAGTGAAAGGATGGTAAATCTCTATCATTTTGCTATAATCATGAATACAGAGAAGTATATAAAATACATGACAATAAAATGCGTACTCCTACGATGTAATCCTAACTAGATGTACCCAAGTGTACCTGGAATGTGTGTAGGTGTTAAAGCCAAGAATCCTGTAATAAAGTCACCAGGACATCAGGTTAGTCTTGATAAGAGGGTTTATTAAAGCAACCCCATCCATCGACCAGCTAGCCAACTCGCCAACTGCCGAACCTCAGAACCCTGGTAGACCTGGTTCCACGCTAGAACATGGAACGTGGAACCAGGCCATGTCACACTTCTTCCCTCTTACATTTGAAATGTTTTTACAATAAAGTAACAACCAAAACCATCACTACGAAAACATGAAACCCAACATCCTTCATTCCCCTAAAATTCACAAGAGAGAGAGAACATGGTATGTATGAAGAAACATGGCAAATGTACCATCGTTATCTCAAAAAATCGTGAAGATAACGTGGGCTTTTGCAGACTCTAATACTCCTGCGAGTAGGCACATATTCAGAGTGGGTAAAAGAAGAAATTCCTACATTAGACCCATGCAACGAGATGTTTTCGTTATTGACCCCAACATGAACAACTCGACTGTGGTTCCAAATACGACCATCAGTTTTGACAGCATTTTTGAAAAGTTTAACCACACTTTTTATAGCAGTAAATTTGGACCAGTTCTGGCACCCCACAGGAGCTTTAACTTTGACCCTGGCCCCAACCTTGAACTCAATAGCCTTACAAGAATGGCGAGCATCTAGATAGACCTTCCTTTTCCGTTGAAGAGCTAGTTCCTTGTCTCTCCACTCACCTATGTCATTGTTCTTGAGACCTTTATCTAAAATCATCCACCCTGGACATAGAATGGTATTGGAAGACCTTCCTTTGAACAATTCAAAAGGTGTTTTCCCAGTTGTTGAATGTGGTGTAAATCTATAAGCTGAGATGCGATTTTGTAACTCAGCCTTCCAGTTCAAACAGTTAACTCTTGCCAGTTGGATGCTTTCCTTCAAAGTTTTGTTCAATCTCTCAATGGCACCATTCGATTCGGGATGATAAAGCGAAATTCTTTTATGTTCAATACCACACTTTGCCAAATAATCCTCCATTTCATGAGAACAGAATTGTGGACCATTGTCCGAAAGTAGTGAGTTTGGAAAGCTTTCACGTTTAAATATTGAATCTAAGAATTTAATTATGCATTGTGTTGTGATGTCTCTCACTGAACTGACTTCAATCCACCGAGAGTATAAATCCATCAACACAATTAAATAAGGTGTTTGGTGTTCTCCATGAAGGGGACCAACAATGTCAATGGCCACCTCATCCCAAGGACGCATGGGTAATCTCCTACAAACCATAGGTGGCTGTCTGGGCTTGAGAACCTTATCACTTAAAGTGCAAGGGACACAATCCCGGACCGCACGTTCCACCATAAGGTCTAAACCCGGCCACCAAAAATCCTGTCTGATGCGTTCTTTTGTTTTAGAGATACCCATGTGTCCCTCGTGTGCCATCTGGATAATGTTGTTCCTCAAACTCTCAGGTGGGACTAGCCTTGTCCCTCTAGTTAGGACGCCCTCAACAATGGCTAACTCATTAAACACCGATGACCAGGGCTTCCCCAGGCTATTACCCTTGTCTTGTGACAACAGCTCCATCACACCCAACAGTTCAGAGTCTTTATTTAATTCCTCCTTCCACACATCTTCCTTTATCACACCTAAAGTGATGTCACACACACTAACATCAAACTCTTCATCTTGTCCCACCTCACACGACTGCTCCGCTGAGTCCACAGTGTCCACTAAACGCGAGAGGCAATCAGCAGAGACATTAGTACTCCCGGGAATATATTCAAAATTGAAATTAAACTCCTGCAACGATATGACCCACCTCCTGATCCTCGAGGAGATGGCGTCAAGACCCTTCTTTTCAAAAATTTCTTTCAGAGGCTTATGATCTGACTTGACTTTGAAAGCTGTCCCCCAAACAAATTTCCTAAATTTATTGATCGCCCAAAATATGGCGAGAGCCTCTTTTTCAATAACTGAGTAGTTAAGCTCAGCACCCTTAAGACACCTCGAGGCACACGCAATTAACTCCTCTTGGCCATTACGCAATTGGATAAGTAGAGCACCCAAACCTTTTTTGCTGGCATCTGTGACAATGTACGTCACATCACCCGGTTTAAATGCCTGTAAGTTGGGCGCATTCTTGAGATCTTTCTTAACACCTAAGAACTCTTCTTTACACGCCTCATCCCACACAAACTCAGCATTCTTGCACAGTAGTTTTCTTAGATGAACAGTTTTATCTGCAAAATTCCTGATAAATTTTCCGTAAAACTCAGCCATCCCCAAAAAGGAAGAAAGCTCTTCCTTTGTAGACGGTTCCTTCAAACTCTCTATCGTGTCCACCAGCTCTTTTTTTGGTCTTACGCCACTGCTAGATATGTGATGTCCAAGATAATCTAGCTCAGTAACACCAAACTTACACTTATCACGACGTAACGACAAACCTGCCTTCATCATTCTTTCAAGTACCTTAGCTATCCTATCATCATGTTCCTGAATGGTTTTCCCACAAATCAATACATCATCTTGGTAGCATTTGACTCCAGGTATCCCTTTGATGACATCATTCATGATTCTCTGAAAGACAGATGCTGCGGACACTAACCCGAAAGGCATCCTTAAAAACATAAACGCCCCCATTGGGGTTATGAATGCAGTAAGCTCTTGTGAATCCTTACTGAGGGGTACTTGATGGTAAGCCGATGCCAGATCTAAAGTACTAAAATAACATGCACCATCCAAGGTCGAAACCATCTCTTCAATATTAGGGAGCGGAAATCTGTCTACCACTACCTCCTTGTTGAGAGCGCGAAGATCCACACATAGACGGATCTCATTGTTGGCCTTACGCGCAACGACAATGGGCGCCAACCATTCCATGGCCTCCACAGGTTCTATCACCCCAGTAGCTAGTAACCTGTCAATCTCCTTTTCTACTGCCTCACATACACTGATAGGAATTCTCCTTACCTTGGCAGCAATGGGTTTAGCACCAAGCTTAAGTTTGATCCTGTGACTATAACCTTTCAGGCAACCTAGAGAGTCACTGAACAATCCTTCAAACTTCCTTACATATTTCTCCTCAGCATTCCCAATGGACTGCACTTGCACAGGGGGTTTTGCATTCGGGTTTAGAATAATACCCAAACGAGCCTGATGATTCCAGCTGAGTAAATTGTCTCCTTTCTCTGCCACATAAACTTTAGCATCGGTAAATCTATCATTGCATTCTATACAACTTTTAAAATATCCCAACATCTTAATTGGTGTTCCCCCATAGCCTGTCGGTCTAACATCTGATTTTATTAAATTTGTCCTACTTGAAAAATTCTTCGCAAACTCTTCCTTAGATATGAAGGTGAGGTGAGAGCATGAGTCAAATTTCATTTTAATTCTAACATCTCCCACCTTGACCCACTCAGTAGGATGTTCCACCCCACACTCGTTCACTTCAAAGGTAACTTCTCTTACTTCACTCCTGCTGTCACTTTTGTTGCGAAAACGACAGTTTTTGTAAAATGTCCCCTCTTCCCACATGTTGTGCAAACCACTTTAAGAGCAGGGCATTCTCTTGCATTTGCCTTGTGACCAAATTTACCACAGCGATAACAGGTTCCTTGAAACATCATAACATTTTTCCTTTCATATTGCGCATTACTTGCTCTATTTTCTTCCTCCCTACTCTTGTAGTTGATGTTCCCTGCTTTCTTTACACCATCATCTTTTTGTACTGTATGACATACCACCTCTTCTACATTTCCTGTTATACTCGGTTGTTTACTAACTTTACTCAATTCACCAACACATTTGAGCATATGTTCCACCCGCTTTGCTATTATCATGACTTCATCTAACGGTGGTTCATCCTTTAACCAAAGTTCCTCTCTTATCTTATCACTGCAACACCTTAAAACAAATTGATCCCTTATTCTTTCTTCTACTAATTCCCCAAATTTACAACTCGAGGCCAACTTGCGTAACGAGGTCACAAATTCTTCCACAGTTTCATCCTTTCCTTGTTCTCTCAAACCAAAGTAGTACCGCTCCATGATGGTACTCACTTTTGGCAGATAGTGTAAGTCTAACTGTTTTACGCATACTTCGTATTCATTCAACCCCCTTTGAACTGCTTGGCTCAGCTGAGGCAAGCTCTCTAATACCTCTTGCCCCTCACCCCTAAGCAGTGAAGTAAAAGTGCTTGTTTCCTCTCTGCACTCAAATTAGTGCCACACACTCTCGCATAATTCTCAAATATTTTCCTCCATTTTCTCCACTTCACTGGAGGCTCCCCTGGATCAGACAGAAAGAACGGAGGTGCAGTCACATTTTGCATCCCTCCACCTTTCGAATTGGAGCTTTCTTTACACTAAATACTCCTTTTTTTTTTTTAAATTTCCTTTTGTTTACCCCCACAACTCTTTTTTTTTTTTTTTTTTTACAAATGTTTCACAGCTGAGGTGTGCTTGTCACCGTGTTGACAAACCAGTCATGAACAAGTTACAAGATGCTTATACCACACTGTATGCAAGGTGTGCCTGTCACCGTGATGACAAGCTGTTGCTTTAAACAGTAACAAACCTCCTTCCATGCATTCCTGACTTTCCTTCAGCTCTCTGTTTATTTTTTTTTAAAGCTTCCTGCTTAAAATGACTCCCGACGTCGTCACGTGATCCTTTGGGACTCTTTCCACGTCCGGATTCCCTTTTTCTTTGTTACGCCTTCCAACAGCCTGCCCTGTTGTTTTCACGATCTTTTCCCTGTTTCAAGATGGCCGCCGACCTCGTCTCGCAAACCTTCAGGCCTCTTTCTACGGCCAGTGTAGCTTGTTTTTCTCCGCGTAGCGAGAAGCCTTTGGTCTTCTTTCGCTGGGAAGTTGGGCACACTGACACCCTACGTCCCGCAGCGTGACGCGCATCCAGACCGATGCGTTCCAGTGCTGGCACCCGGGCCCAATCTGTTTCGCAGGGCCCGCCAAACAGTTTACTCGCCTCCCGTTGTTCCTTCAGGCTTCTTCCGACCACTCGATCGCGGCGATCCTTCTACCTTCCCACTCTTCCGACCAGGTGGGTTTCCTCACTTTCAGTCTTTGTTTTTCTCGTCCTTCTCCTACCATTTGTCTTTTCCTGACGTTAGGGTTGCTTCACCACTCTTCACCCAAAGCACGCTCGTCGCCAGTGTAATAAAGTCACCAGGACATCAGGTTAGTCTTGATAAGAGGGTTTATTAAAGCAACCCCATCCATCGACCAGCTAGCCAACTCGCCAACTGCCGAACCTCAGAACCCTGGTAGACCTGGTTCCACGCTAGAACATGGAACGTGGAACCAGGCCATGTCACAAATCCCTCTAGGATAAAGTCAGCCCCATTACCTGAAGTGAGAGACTGTGGGACCCCGTCTTGGTCTCGAGTTGGACACCCCGCAAAGCATGTTCAGACCGCTGCGAGCTGGAGTGTCTGCATGCAGGAATCTCAGTGTCTCGCGTCAGTGTGTCTGCATGGAAGTCGTGGCCTTCAGAAGACTCCTCAAGACCTGGCTCTTCGATCAGTAGCAGCACCACCCCCCTCTTCCCCCAGCGCCTTGAGACCCTCGCGGGTATGTAGTGCGCTTTATAAGTGACATGATTGATTGATTGATTGCTCTCCTCTGACTATCTTAGCAAGATGTGATGTTAATATACCCGAAGGTATCCCCAGGGGTTCTACCTTGCTGTGCCACTGTCGGACTTAGGATGACGTCGGGAATGAACCTTGTACATAGTTAGTATGCCGGAGATGATAGTCCTGCTGAAGTTCCGAGAATCCTGAATCGTCATGCATAATGTATGAGGCTATTGTTCAGGGAAAACCCCACGTTCTGTAAGGAGTACTGTAACTAGGTGAAGGGTCAGTCCTAGCAGCCGTTATGTATGTAATGTAGGGACGAATATAGGTGAAAGGTTATGATGTTACCTGGACCTATATTGGGGTACCTATATGGAATATAACGCATGTTGAAGTTGCGCGGCTAGGAAGTAGTACTCCAAGCATGGCACCTCCCGACCTAATGAGAAAAAAAGGAACATTGAAAAAGACACTGATCTGAATCTCCGGGACACAAGCAAAACACGAAATAGGCAAGTGCTCACTTCTAGTATATCTCCTCCTACACAAAGGGAAATCGAAACTCTTAAAATACAAGCGGACAATATATCGCAAGACATTCTAAATGTTATGTTATATGTTATATACATTTGTAACGCGCTCGGCTACTCCAGAGAGTGTCCCGGCGCGGTCACCTGAGCGGATCATGAATCCGAGCTTAAAACAAGAAGGTTTTCAACTTTTTTTTGAAGATGCGGGAATCTGAAATGCTGCGCAGAGCCAAAGGCAATGTATTTCAGCCTAGGGCCGCCTTACGAACAAGGGAACAACCACCCAGCCTTTGCCGAGAAAAACGTGGAACCTGGACCAATAATTGTGAAGAGGAGCGCAACTGTCTTGTCGGCGCATAGAAAGAGAACCTCTTTTGCAGGTAACTAGGTCCCCGGCCATAAAGGGCATTATGGGCAATTGACAAGACTTTAAATTTGATCCGCGCCGTGCAAGGAGCACAGATGGAGGCGAACGCTACTCCTCCTGGGAAGATCCAGTAAGAGGCGGGCCGCCGCATTCTGCACCACCTGAAGCTTGTTCAGCAGATAGCTGGGGGTCCCTACATACAGAGCATTAGCGTAGTCCAGGCGAGACAAAATTAGAGCCCGGACCACGGTTTCCCTAGCTGCCATTGGAAGAAGAGGGAGAAACTTCCTCAAAGATTTTAAAATCCCAAAGCAGGACCCCGCCAGCTTCTTGATATGGGTGGCAAAGGTTAAATTTTCCTCAAACCATACGCCCAGGTTTTTAGCGGCAGCACCCAACAAGCACGGCAGTGGAAACCCTGGGGGCCACAATAGCTCTCTAAAATTGGAAGGAAATTTCCCATACAAAAGTATTTCGGATTTCTCTTCATTGCATTTTAGCTGGGCCTGCGCCAACCAGCAAAAAACCGAGAGTAGACAGTGTTGAGCAGAGAAAACATCAGCATCAGCACCCTCCCAAGTAAACAAAAGCTGAGTGTCATCCGCATAGGCAATCACCTTAGCACTACAAGTTATGAAAAAAATATTAGAAATCACAGTAAGTGCTCACTCCAAAGTTGAGCTCATTCAAGAATCAGTGCATGATCTTCAAGGAAAGAGTAAAGGGATAGCCATGCCATTATCAAATAGACATAATCGACCATACAAAAATCTTAAATATCTATCGGATGATGAAACTCATGCCCTACTCCTCTCATATGAGTCTACAGCCATCAGCAGAGGTGAGGAAATTAGATCAGTCCCTATCGATGCAAATAGAACGTCCTTGCCTAGTAACAGAAAACTCAATCTTAAGAACCTAAAACAAGTCCAGTGCCTAAAAGCAGGTCAAGTCCTCCCCATCATCAAAAAAACCTACAGGGGACCGGGCAGACCCAAACAACTTTCGCCCAGTGACCAATATTCCATTACTAGCCAAACTACTTGAAAAATGCGTGCAAAAACAACTGAGCCACCACATCACTAATTTCAGTCTGGACGACTGCCAATCTGGATTCAGACCAGGCCACAGTACGGAAACAGCAATCTTACTTATAGTGGATGATGCGCTACAGGCTCTGGATCACAATGAAACATGTCTACTAGTTCTTCTTGACCTGTCTTCTGCATTTGACACGGTAAATCATGAAAAATTACTAGCCCGGCTTGAAGACAGGATGGGATTATCTGGAAATGTTCTGAAATGGTTTAAATCCTTCCTACAGAACAGAACACAGATTCCTGATCAACCAGGCGCTATCCCCGCCATGCCCAAATTCGATTGGAGTTCCACAAGGATCAACATTATCTCCATCACTATTCAATCTATATGTCGAACCCCTTACAGAAATTCTCCGACATGCAAACATTTCCTATCACATGTACGCAGATGACACTCCGATCTACATCAAGATCTCGTCACTGGAAGAGATCAAGACAATGAAGGAGGCCTTAAAAGTGACATTACATTGGTTAACTAGCGATGATCTGAAATTAAATGCGCAAAAAACGGAATTCCTATTAATATCCCCTCCAAAAAGCTCCGCAGATGTGAAGGAATGGACCAAACTGATCACGGCGCTAAACTGCACGCCTATCCTAGTAGACTCGACCAAATCACTAGGAATAACGCTTGATAAGAACCTAGACATGAAAGCCCACATCAAATCAATGGCAAAAAGTGCCAGTTTTCACCTGAACTACCTTAGAAAAGTGAAACCACTCATTACCACGTCAGACCTCAAATTGGCAGTTCAGTCCTTAGTCATATCAAGGATTGAATATGGCTGTACAACATTAACAGGTCTACCTAAAATCTTCACAGCACCACTAAAAGCCTGTCTCAATGCGGCCATAGGACTCATTACAGGTTCAAGAAAATACGACCACATTTCCCCACATTTGAAGGCATTAAACTGGCTACCATATGAAGCCAGAATTCAACTTAAACTGGCATGTATTACCCACAAAGCGCTTCACTACAAAACGCCATTGTACTTAGCTCAGAAAATTGAATTATCCGGTGGAGGCAGACCATCCCGGAATGCCAGAGACCTTTTGCTGAAACCTCCCATCTTTCAGAAGAAGAAAACGTATGACCGAGCATTCTCCGGAGCTGCCCCCAGAATCTGGAACTCACTCCCTCCAAACATTAGAAAAATTCCAAACACGTCAACCTTCAAGAGGGAAGCAAAGATCTTCCTAATGAGCAAATTCCTACCCTAAACAACGATTGATCATCATCTGCAATGTGGTTAACTGCTAGGCACTGCATAGTCCTGTCAGATATGGATGCATCCTACACAAGAAAGATCACAACGACACCAAAACAGCCCGCACCAATGATCGAAGAGTTATGCCAATTAGATCTGATATAGGTGTTTACCTTAACAGGACAATGGCGTATGTAAGGATAAACTCAACAGTTAGCTACGATGGCACCTTAGGCTGTACACTACTAAAATTAATGGATCCTACTCGTGTTATTAGTGTAACAGATACGAAGGTACACACCGGAACCATATGTACAATACTACTGTTATACCTATTGTACCCCAAACTAATCCTAATCTTGTTATTGTTGAAATGGATACGAAAGGTACGCACTGGAACCATATGTATATTACTACTGCTATACCTGCTGTATTAGAAACGATTTATGACATGTAAGTGTGAAGTGCTCTGATACTCATGGGTCATGTTCGCGCTATATAAAACTCAATAAATAAACCCACCTCTCCTCCAGATGCGTCTCAATGTTGCTAAACTAACCCCCTGTATTCCACAGTAACTCTACTATCAGTTTATCTAGGACCGCGAAGACACGTCTCAGGATGTCAAATAGGGTCCCCTGGAAGAGATGCAGACGTCTGGGCAGAATGACCATTTTAATAAAGGCTATTTTACCCATTAAGGATAGCCGCACTGTATTCCAGAAATGTAGACTATGCTTCAAGCCTTCTATAATCCAATCCAGATTCGCCCTTCCAAAGTCTTGTGCTGTGTGGGTGACCCAGATCCCTAGATAACGGACCATCTTGGTCTCCCAGGGAAGATCCAGGAGGCATATCTGTATCCGGACGCCCCGCTAGGGTCCCCAAGGGGAATAGCTTGGACTTTTTACGACTAACTTTTAGTCCGGTATGTTCTCCAAATTCAGTCAATTTTTAGCATAATGGGGACAGAATGTCTGGGACTTCTGAGATACATTAGTGCATCATCTGCGTAAAGGGAGACCACGTAGGTGGTCTCCCCAACCTGTATGCCCCAGCCTTGCAGCGTCGTCCTTAGGCGGCAAGCAAGTGGTACCATGGCCATTGAGAAAAGAAGTGGCGAGAGGGGGCATCCTTGGCGCTTCCCCCGGCACAACCCAAATCTCCTCGATACGGTCCCACCCACCTGAACCATGGCTGAAGGGTCACTATACAGCAGTTAAATCCATTTATTAAAGGTATCCCCCACACCCGCTTTAAGTAGAACCAGCCAAAGAAAATCCCATGATAGTGAATCGAAAGCTTGTTCGATGTCCAGTAATGCGAGTGCATATTGATCCAATTGCAAAGTTGGGGAGTGCATTACGAGAAAGAGCCTGCGTGAATTATATAAAGTGTTCCTGCTTGGAATGAATCCTCATCGATCCATTGTGGTAAATGGGGCAATAGTCTTGTGGCCAGTATTTTACTTAAGATTTTCGAATCCACATTTAACATAGATAGAGGGCGGAAACCTCTGAGCTGTCCTTATCAGGTTTGGGTAGCATGACTATTAATGCCTCCCTCATCGAGCAACAGTTCCCTCTCACATGCCTCATTATAAACTTCCAGTAGTCGTTCAGCTAGATCACCCTGCCTAGTGTGATAACATTCGGCTGGTAAGCCGTCCCCACCCGGCGCTTTCATGGTTCTCATAGTTTTCATTGCCTCCATAATTTCATCTTTGGTTAATGGGGCATCCAGAGCTTCTCTGTCCTCCCTAGTCAGGCATGGCATATCTATTGTGTCAAGGTAAGCCCTCATCTCCCCTGAGTTCGTGAGGGAAGGGGCCGTGTAGATCCCATGTAGCTGTTTCGCAAAGACCTCCACTATATCCGACTTTGAAGAGACCAGTTTACCCCGGTGATCACGTAATCCCACAATGGGTGTGATGTTTTTTTCACCTTTCAGCAACGCGAGCATACGGCTCGCCTTATTCCCTTCTCGGTGTAGCCTTTTCCTGTAGTTGGAACGCACAAACTTATCTAGCCTATCCCAGGTATCTAATAACCCCTTTTTACATTCCTGCCATGGACGTATACTGAGGGGCTTCTCAACTAGTTTCTGCTCCAAAAGAACCTTTCGTTTTTCCAGGCTATCAAGCTGTCTATTGAATTGCTTTATAACTCCATAAGTTATTTTTAGGCATTCGCCCCTCAGTACCACCTTCATGGCGTCCCATTCTACAGCCCTGAACAAGGCACTGCACCAGTTATCTCTGAAATACCCATCTAGTGATCGGGAGACCTTGTGAGCAAACACCGGATCTGTCAATGCCTCCACGTTCATTCTCCATAGATGCACCGCGGGGGGTTTCACCTGCATATGGAGTGTGATAAGTAGGGGAGAGTGGTCTGAAACATAATGTGCCAAGTAGGTAGCACTATTCACCCACTACAGGGTCATATCGGATATCAGGCAGTAGTCAGTGGAGCTATACATGCCCGTTGCCAGCACGTGACAGGAGTACATCTTACCCTGAGGGTGACGTAGTCTCCACACATCATGAAGCCCCACATCGTTCAAAGTTTCTCTCAGTGCCTCTGTCATTGCGGGTTTAGTGTTAGCTTTTGAGGGGGTGGGGGGGTACCGGTCCAGTGTCCCATCTAGTACGCAATTTAGGTCTCCAGCCCCTATCACAGCTGCCCGCACATACTCCATCAAAACCCGCAGGATAGTGCCATAAAAGAGTGGGTCGTCCGTTGTGGGGGCATACACATTCATCAAGCCTATTTCCCTAGCGTCCAGCGTACCCATAACTAAAACATACCGACCCCCAGAGTCAATTTTCACCTCTTTTGTGACGAAGGGGATTCTGGGTGCCACCCATATCAATACCCCCTTGCATAGCTGGAATAGGTAGTCGCGTAGACCTGACCCCGCCATCTGCGCCTTAGAGAATACAAGCAGGGGCCCCAGGTGTGGGTCTCCTACAGAAAAGCTACCAACACTCCATGTCGACATAAATAGGAGTGCACCCTCTGCTTTTTAAGAACGTGACCCAGTCCTCTAACGTTCCAGGTCATACATTTTCAATTAGAGGTCATTGTTGCATAATGTTACATCCAACAATCCCCCGAAAGGCCCATCTCCCCATCTGTCCCACCCTTCAGCACTAATGTCTCTCACTAAGTATGTTCCCCCCACCCCTCGATCTGAGCAGTAACTGTCCCTTTCGAATAATAACCTGGCCCAAACCTTCTGTTCTCCCTCCGCGGCCGAAGGCTCAAGGCCCGCTGCCACTCCTCCTGCGTGAAGTGGCATTGCATAATTGTCAATCTTGTTTGCTTGTACTGACTTAGACATCACAGCGGGCTGTCCACACTTATGCCAAGCCCACCTCACTCCGGATTGCGTGCACTGAATGCAGGCTAGAGGGTTCCCTAGGCGACCAACCTTTCCAGGCGATGATGCTCTGCTACTGCCTCACAGGGGCAGCGTATTTCTCAGTGGTCTGCGTCTAGGGCTCTGCGCAAGCCCCCCCCTCGTTCACCCTAGGCTCATGTGCCACTACCCCGCTGGGGGCCAGGACCCGCTTGAGCCACCTGTGGGTCCCAATCTCTGAACTCAGGCCTCTTTCCCCTGCGGTTTGTAGCTCTCCTCGCTGGACGCCTCTGTAATTTAGCTTAGCTGTGACACCCTACCTGGCCAGCCCTGCATCCTGCAGCCAGCTAATGTCCAGTATTGCTGATGTACCTGACGCGTGCCTAGTCAAAGTTGTCCGTGGGTTCGTCTCGCACTTTCCTGCCGCAGGTGCCTATGCTCGTGCATCCACTTCTGCCCCTTCTGCCATGCGACCACAAGTTTGCATCTCTGGGTTCTGTTAGGAGCCTGCTGAAATCAGCCGTGGACAGCAGGGTCTGCCACAGGGTTTTCTGCACACCATGTAAGGGTCGACGGCTCCGCTCTCAGCCCCTCTTGCACGTCACGGCCCCATCATCCCGCCGCACCGCAGGCCGCCTCACTTACCTTTGCCGGGAGCCAGCCGAAAGCTGCCGCGAACAGAAGGGACTGCAAAACAAGGCTCCTCGTTCAACAATCAGGGTCTCGTGGCCCTCCCTGCTGTCGCAGCCACCTCCGCCTGCCGCACCGCAAGTCGATTCACTGTTCTTGCAGGCTGCGGCCCGGCAGCACCTCCCACCGCGAGAGCCGCCTTCTCGTAGCCCGCGCCCGGCTCACCTCAGATCAGGCCTCTTCCGATGCTGCCCACCTTCTCCTGGTGCCGCTTCTTGCATGGACCGCCCGGGACCTCTCAATCTGCTCCGCTCTCCCTCAGCGGTTCACCGCAGGCCGATTCACTGTTCTTGCCGGGCGCGGCCCGGCAGCACCTCTCACCGTGAGGGCTGCCTTCTCGGAGCGCTCGCCTGGCTCACTTCAGATCCGGCCCTTCCGATGTAGCCCACCTTCTCCTGACGCCGCTTCCTATGCCGACTGCCCAGGGCTTCTCAATCTGCTCCGCACTCCCTCAGTGGTTCTGCCCAAACAACGCGCTGTACACCGTACTCTAGCAGCAGCAACCAGGGCAGGCCGCTGTGCTCGCAGTCACTGCCGCAGTAGGCCGTCAACACTCGGCGGTCGAGAAATGCACCCCCACAGCCTTCTCCGCCATCTTCAAGCAGGGTTGTTGGGTGAGGGGCAGCCCCTGGCCCCAAATCTGCGTTAATGGTTGCCGATGGTACAGGATACTGTAGGATTTTGCAATGGTCGGCGAGAGCTCCGGGGAAACGCGTCTAGGCAGCCATCTTGCCTGGCCACTCTCCCTTTTCTGCTTTCTTGATCAAAAACACTGACTGAACATTTTTTTGTAAATGAGATATTATTCTGGTTGTGTTTCAAACTTCCATTGTAATGGGTGAGATTCAGTTGACCTCAGTAAAATGTAATTTTATTAATTATTTTCACTTCGGGGACCCAGAATTGAAGCTGACATGATTTCACAGACGATAAGTTTAATGTGGCAGCCTCAATCAAGCCCATGGGAGAGCACTGGATTTAGCTCTGTTAAACACCCTTTGTGCTGTATGGATTTCACTTGGAGCATGAGCCGCGGGTTGAGGTACAAGCAGAGTGACACAGACTAAATATCTTCATATCTTGCACTAAGACGTTTTCATTGCATTTGTGCATCTTAATTAAAATTCGGCTGAATGAAATTAAGTTTATCATTTTGGGAATATGGGCTCCTTCTCAGATCGTGCTGTTTGTATTCTTCCCCACCACTGAGGGACGAACAGAAAAGGATAAACACCTCCCTAACACTTCACTGTATTTATGTAAACCTAATTTAGTAGCACTTTAACTGTTTAGAGTGTACCAAGAAAACAGCAGCCAACTGATTAGCTATTCCTGCCACTCTATAAATCGGAGGCCTCTGCTCTGGGAGAGGGAGAAGATTCAGCATGCAGTGCACCAGGTGATTATCCTCTGTTTTACTGCACGCTGTGCAGTAATGTCTCTGAAATCACGGTCATTCGTTCAGGAATTCCTTTCAACTACTTCACTTTATTTTGAGGGGCAGCTTTTGCCAGACCTTATGTGATTGACCTAAACAAGAGACTTCGGGGGCTTTGTCTCCAACCCATGTTGGTGGTCAGCAGTACATGTTTTGATTGGGCAGAAGACGTATGCTTCTGCGCAACACAGTGAGCAGTGCGGTCACAATGCTCCCAACCAAGGTAAAGAGGTGGTACGGCAAGAAAGCATGTAACACCATCGCGATCTTTAAATGTCCATGAGTCTTGGTAACCCACACGAGAACTAGTGTCTTAGTACATAAAAGGCAAAATGGATACACCTGAAAACAATGTTACATGTAAATGAACCTCAGATTTTCATATTCCGCGTAAATCGGCGACCGCGCAGTTGCAATGCTCTTTAGCATGGTGAAAAAGCTCTATTGCAGGAAAGCTGGATGTAACACCACTGCCATCTTCGAGTGTCTGTGAGTCTTGCTAATCCATTAAAGAACAATCATCTTAATCCTTAAAAGTCAAAATGTAAGTACCTGGAAAAGAACATTTCATAGAAAGGAACCTCAGTGGTTCATACTCTGTGTGACAGAGTGGTGGAATCGCAGAACACCACTTCTCACAATGCTGAAGAGACAGTATAGCAGGGAAGAGGCATGTAATACCACTGCCATCTTTGAGTGCCCGCAAGTCTTGCTAATCCAAGCAGGAACAAGTGACTCACTCCATAAAAGGCAAAATGTAAAAACCTAGAAAAGAATATTAGCCAGTCTGTCAAATCATCTTTATTTGGCTGAAATAGCCATAAAAGTGCAAGAGCGTAAATAAATACATTAAAAAAGCAGATAAAAAAGGAAACTTCAAAACCTCGTTCATATAACATATAAAATGATCTGATGTAACATTCATTCTCCAGTATTGGATCTCTCATAGATTCACATGCTTGAATCATTCCCCGTCATCGAAGTGCGAGTCCCACGGTACCATAATAAAGCAGTACATAAGATTACCATAGCCTGCAATGGCAATGAAACATTCACTTTAATAACTTATCCATGTCGTTTAAAAAGAACCGAACTTAAGCCAATCAGGTGACAGCACCCTCTAGGACACTCGCCACAGGGGCTGATCCCCTCAGATTTTCTACCGCACGTCGTGTGAAGGAAGTCTCCCAGAGCGCTGCTCAGTTCTTCACCCAGATTGACAACTTTTAACTACCTACCATCATGTCAGAACCATTAAAGAAATGGCTTTTCAGGCCCTCTTGCACCTGTGTGAAGAAAAGACTAAATTTTGAAGACCCAGAATAGGACTGTATCTACTGCCTCCACCCTACCCACAAGGTTAAAGGACTGCAAGACCTGTTGCTCCTTTTCCACCAGGCATCTAAAAGATAGGGAGGAGAGGCTTCTTTCAGAGCTACAGAAGTTGAAATCAAAAAGATTTCCTCTTTCTGAGGAGGAACATAGTGACAACTCTACTACCTCTCAGAAAAGGGAAAGGTCGCGTGACCAAGAAACATCATAGGTGTCCAAGAAGACCTTGAAAGAGACTCGTCTTGAGTCTGCTAGACTGCTCTCCTAAGGAGAGAAAAGAGAAATTCTACTCAGAAACTGCAAAGTCTGAACCTACCACTCCCTCTTCTAAAACAGGAGTGCGCCCAGAGAAGTCCTCTTCAGAACCGTGGACAATAAAGCCTAAGATTGCTTTAAAAATATCGACGACAACAGCATCGGCGTAGAAAATGGCAGCATTGACGATGGCGACTACATCTCCGACTTCGATCCCATCGCCGAAACTATCATCGAAGGTTCAGTCTACGGCATTACAGCAGTCAACGACGACACAGTTGATGGGGGCCCTGTCAACTAAGACAACATTGCTGATGTTGAAAGCAGCAAAAATCCCTCGCAATAAGAAAGCGCAAACAGACTCGTCGGCGAGAGTGAACACCTCTACACAGTTCCTGCTTCCAGAACATACTTTACCAAGTAAGGTCTCTCCGCTCCCTCCAAGTCATCTTCTTGATGTTGAAGAATCAGATGATGATGGTCCATTCGGAATGGCCCACACCCCTTCTGAACTCAACGTCCAGCATCAGGAGGAGCATAATGAACTATGAGTAATAATTCGTACCACAACAGACGCGATTCTGAAAGGCCTAAACAGCATGTGGAACATTTCCCACATTATGGCCACTTTCCTTCCCAAGAAGGCATGGTTCAGCTTCCTTTAGCCTTGTTCCAATACCTCCAAGACATGCTGCAAGATTATTATAAAAGGTTCCTGGAACACACTAAGACACCATCTCTAACACAGCCTAGCCGTCCAACTCCACCTCCATCTCCGAAAACACCTCTTCCTATTCCTCCACCTAAGACACCTAGAATGACACCGGTTTCCAACATTGCAGTACTTCCTAGAGATGATCCATCATCACTGGATGAAGACAAGGGAGAAGGGGAGATGGCAGACAGCCAATCTTTTCCCAGCAAATGGGATGACTATTTTATCCCCACTCCTTCTCCACCTGCGCCACAACCGGTGGACTCTCTGCCAGATGATATTGGATGTTTCCTTGAAATGAAATGAAAAAAATATTTATATAGCGCAATAGCTACCCTGAGGCATCCCAGCGCTGTGGACGAAACGCAGACAGAAGGAGGACTCAGCGGTTATTGAAAAGAAAAGTTTTTAGGAGTTTGCGGAAGGACAGGAGATTAGGTTCCGTCCGCATACGGAGGGGGAGTGCGTTCCAGAGCTTGGCGGAGTTATAGGGAAAGGATCGTCCGCCGCATCTGGCTCTCTTTATAGTGGGCAGTAGGGCGAGGGAGGAGAAGGTTGACCGGAGATGCCTGTTTGGTTGGTAGGGTGTTATCAAGGACTGACTGATTGACGAGCCTGTCTTCCAAAAAGCCTTGTGCGCAATGCACATGGCTTTGAATTGGATTCTCTCCCTGACCGGTAACCAGTGGAGACTCCTTAGTGCAGGGGCTGCGGACTGTCGGGGAGGGGTCTGGAGGAGAGTGCGGGCTGCACAGTTTTGGATTACTTGCAGCTTGCCAATGGTGGATTGCGGGGCCCCCAAGTACAGAGCGTTCCCATAATCCAGGCGGGAGAGGATGAGACCTTGTACCATGATTTTTCTTGCTTGAAATGGGAGAAGGGGAAGTATCTTGCGTAGCATCCTCAGGAGGCCAAAGCAGGTGGCCGAGAGTTTCGCCGCCTGGTGGTTAAAACTGAGGAGCGGTCCAGCCAGATGCCCAGGCTTTTGATTTGGTCTGAGGGTACTGGAGCGGGGCCAAGACATTTTGGCCAGAATTGCTCCGTCCTGAGAGAGGGGAGTTCCCAGAAGCATAATCTCCGTTTTGTCCCCGTTAAGCTTCAGGCACGAGTTTTCCATCCACTTAGCCACCTCAATGAGACAACTCTCAAGATTATTTGCAAATTTTTCGGGGTCGTTTAGTGCCACCACCAGCTGAGTATCGTCAGCGTAGGTGATGATTTTGATGTTAAATTGGAAGACAATCTCTGCCAAGGAGCTCATGTAAATGTTAAATAATGTGGGGCTCCGGGAGGAGCCCTGAGGCACACCACAGCTTAGGGTCATTTGTTCGGAGACCACATCGCCTTCAAAGACCTGGAAGGACCGGTCACTTAAGAAGGAATGTAGCCAGGCAATAGCATTGCCTGATACACCCATGTTTTTTAGTCTCAAAATCAGCGTGTTGTGGTTTACAGTGTCGAATGCGGCACTAAGATCGAGGAGGATGATGGCCGCAGAGCCTCCCTGATCCAGGACCCTCCTTGCCTCCTCCGTTATGGCAAGGAGGGTAGTTTCGGTCCCGTGTTGGGGACGGAAGCCAGTCTGAGAGGGATGCAGTAGGTTATTAGATTCTAAAAACTCTCCCAGCACTGAGTTGATGTGCTTTTCCAGTATCTTGCTCATCCACGGGAGTAGGGAGATTGGGCGATAGTTGCTCAGGTTATTCTCGTCTAGGTTTTTTTTTTTTAAGAGGGCCTTTACCATTGCACATTTCCAAGCCGGGGGAACCACTCCGGCGGAGATGGAGGCGTTCAGTAGGTCAAGGACCGTTGGTAGGATGTTTGCTGTGACTTGTAACAAGGCGCGGGGAGGAGCTGGGTCTAGGGGGGAGCCTGATTTTACCTGGTGCATGATGGAGTCTAGGGATGTGGGATCTAAGGGAGGAAATGATTTCAATGTGGCTTGAGTTTCACAGACTGACCAGTTAGTGGTATCAGGCTGGATAGGGGTAAAGATGGAGTAAATGTTTTGTACTTTCTGATGGAAAAATTCAGCCAAATTGGTGCACCGGGATAAGGCACATCAGTTAGGTTGCTTCTGGGGCAGTTTTAAGAGAGTTTTAGCGATCCGATAGATCTCCTTAGGGGAGTTGGAGGCTGCCTTGATTTCTTCTTCATAAAAGGCAGCTTGGGCGAGTTTGATTTCTAATTTGTAGGTTTTTATTGCTTCCCTGTATTTGGTTTTGCTCGGGACTGCATAGGTTTGTCTCCATTTCCTCTCAAGCTTTTTACAGTGTTGCTTGAGCTCCCGTAATTTCGGGGAGTACCAGGGGGACATCTTTGCTCTACCTTTATGATGGATGTGCCTTATGGGAAGGATAGCGTCGAGGGAGCTTTGGATCCAGTAATTAAAATTCTCATTGGCTAGGGTAGGGTTAGGGTCTTTGTTAGGTCTGGTGTTTTCAAGGGCTGAGATCCAGCTTTGCCTGGGAAGCTTGGACCAGTTGCGTTCCCGTCGAGAAGATGAAATGGAGGGAAGGGGGTATTTCGGGATTTCCCAAGTTATGGGAATCAGAAAGTGATCGGACCAAGGAAGCGGAGATGGCTTACCAGATGTGAGTTCAGGGCAGTTGCTAAAGACGGGGTCAAGTATGTGGCCTTTAATATGGTTGGGGTTAGATACTAATTGCTTTAGCTGAAGTGCGGAAAGGCTCAGATTAAGTTCAATTGTGGTGTGATCGGAGGTATTGTCCAAATGAATATTAAGATCTCCCAATATTGTAAAGTTGGAAGATGAACAAGCTAAATTAGCAGTAGTTGTCGGAAGGGTGTTAAGAAATTGTCCTAGGGGGCCAGGTGGGCGGTAAATTAATAACCCAGAGAAAGTGACAGTGGGTGAGAAATCTATAGAGAAGAGTAGACTCTCGCAGTCTGAGACCTGATCTGGGGAGATGCGACACTTAAGGTGGTCTTTGAGGATGATTGCTAAGCCCCCCCCTCTACCTTCTTTGCGGTCTTTTCGTTGTATAAGGTAGCCGCCAGGCAGATTTTGTGCAAGGACTGGCTCAGATTCATTGTTAAGCCACGTTTCCGTGAGGAAGAGAACATCCGGTTTGAGTTCTTCCAGTAGTAGTGCAATTTCGATGGCATGTTTAGGCAACGATCGGCAGTTTAGCAAGACCATTTTTATGTTGGCATGCTTTATAAGGGAGTTCTGTGTTTTGACAACCGGCCGGAGGTTAAACCCACAATGGGGGCAGTCAATGTATTCATCTGCTACATTCCACGAGTGGCAACACTTGTCGGATGTTGGTCCTCTTAGCTTATGTAGGGTAAATGGGCTATAGGATCTGGTGTGGGACGGGCAGGGGTTCTGGCCCCGGCCGGCCGCAGACGGGCACAGACTGACTTGCCTTTGGCGCGCCCGCTGCGCGACGCTTGTGTCATGTGGGCTAAGTAGACACGAGGCTCCGGTCTCCTGGCCGGAAGGGAATGGGTAACGTTGCCGGATACTCCCTCCACACAATCGGGACTTCCCGTGGTGGACCGGGGAGCAGTGCGGTTCAAGAGGACAGGTAAGTGAAGTAAAAATGCGGCGCAGATAAAACAAGATTAGTGAAATTTGATCCTTTTAAAAGCAGATATAGCAGCGAGTGGTTAAAAGTTCAATAACAATCAAGTCAAACCAATTTAGCAGCGAGTCAATTCAGTTGTTTAAGGTAATTAGCAGCGCTGTTGCCTGCCTTCAGCCTGCGCGCGGCTTGTGTCATGTGGGCTAAGTAGCCACGAGGCTCCGCCCCCTCCGGTCTCCTGGCCGGAAGGGAATGGGTAACGTTGCCGGATACTCCCTCCACACAATCTGGACTTCCCGTGGTGGACCGGGGAGCAGTGCGGTTCAAGAGGACAGGTAAATGAAGTAAAAATGCGGCGCAGATAAAACAAGATTAGTGAAATTTGATCCTTTTAAAAGCAGATATAGCTGCGAGTGGTTAAAAGTTCAATAACAATCAAGTCAAACCAATTTAGCAGCGAGTCAATTCAGTTGTTTAAGGTAATTAGCAGCGCTGTTGCCTGCCTTCAGCCTGCGCGCGTTTCCTTAACCTGCTGGAAAGGGTTGCATATCTATTCCAGCTACAACGGACAGTTAAGCAATCTAAATGTTTTTGTATGATTTTAAAGAGCCTGCCAAAAGATCTGTTTGAGCAATCCCTATAGTAGATTACATTTGGGAAGATGGCACAAAAATAATGAAAGATCCAGCTACAGTCATGTTGTGAGTTCCCTTTAGGGCCTACTTAGTTCTCTCTTATTTTAGCCTAACAGCAAGTTGTATGCTGCTTTGCGCTCAGCAGGTTTATTTTTGTGCCACAATATTATTTTAGCACACACCTAACATGTTTTTGTTATTGCTTCTCCTACAATGTCAAACACTGCTCGGTTAGCAACGTAGCATGGCATTTAGACACAACATAAGTTCACATCTGCGCTTTTACAAAAAGACGCCACGTAACATATACACGGAGACGTGCCATTTGAAAACAGAGAGGGGACTTCTTTCAGATTAGAGGTCCTGAGACGAACACGCCAACCTTGCGCAACCAGATGCAGATTACCCAACAATAATACAGGTATGGGGTTCGGTTCTAATCTCAGAGATCTATGATATATCACTGTGCCCCCGTAGTGAGGATAGGCTGAGGCAGATATATCTTTAAACATGGTAGGGCTTCTCATTATATACAGTTTACTTGTGATGCTGCTCACTCTGCTGGCATGCGTATGCTTTCTAGTTGTAGTGCAGTTTTATAATAGAGCACGATAGTTTCAATAAATATTTTGAACTGTTCTTGTGTCTTTGTCTTGTCTATGAACATGCATGAGTGAGAAAACGAAAGGTGACGATCTGTTGCCACTGTTCCCTTAGGAGACTAGAGTGTTGTGTTCTGGGGTGCTAACTTACCTGGCACTCTGGGAAGTTTAGGAGATTAGGTAAGGCACTATGAGCTAGTCAGGATTGAGGTTCATAGGTACTGATGTGGTATGGTGACTCAGTCCCTGACGTTCTGTGATCCTAGGCCTAGTTATTTTTTACACAGAATCCCTCCAACTTGAAGGAAGCTGCCAACGCTTGGTCTGGTACTTATTGCCCAGGTTTCTTGAGTAGTGCTTGGGTGTGTCCATAATAGCCCTTGCACTTACCACTGGAGATGTCCGTGGTGTTAGGAATTAATCCTCAACCGTGTTAGGAAGCACCAATTCTGTGGTTTTTCAAACTAGAAATTTTAAAAGGATAACCCATTTTTGTGTTGCACTTTCTTTCCATTTCTGGTTTATTAATGGCTGCACCAGCGGTTGTCATTCCTGTTAATTGCAAACCTGCTGTCCATGCACATGTAAAGCATCATGGATTTACTAATGCAGGTGGTGCTTTTATGTTTGTGGTAGAAGCAGATGATGCTTATCGTTTTGAAGTATTTTATCCTTGGGTTGAGTTTTCCAGCTGTGGATGATCATTTAAACACATTTCATACATATACTACTCCTGCACCACCAGCACATTACAGAGCTTATGCGCTCATGGCAATACCACTCTCTTACTGGGAACACAATACTTGGTTCCTTGGTGCCCTTTCACATGTACCTACACCTATACGCTTGGGTTCCCTTATTAATGATGGAGCTACCTGGCCAGCACTAGCTGGATATACTCCATACCTTGATGTAGCTAATTTCAATCTTGTACAAACACGTGTATTATATCTTGCATTGGTTACGCTTTATAGATGCTTGACTTCATATGTTTCACGCACTTTGTTGGCTGTGCCACCACTGCATGGCCTGTTAGGATAAGGCCAGTTGCCTGGAGTGCCTTCAATAAGTCCTGTAATTGTTCATTCAGTTATGGGCAAAGTGCCCTCTAACCGTGAGGACATTCTATTTTGGATGCCCAAAAAATAGACCAGCTTGAAGCTGTGTTTCCCCTTACGGGACCTCAAGACACACACAGAATGTTAACTATGTGCTTACCACATGGTATGGTAGCCGGATTAGGTGACTGCAACTCATGGGGTTCAGTCTTTGCTGGTGTATATACCATCAGTCATGACACTCGGTCCATGTCAGTCTTGCCGGATGCGTTAAAACAAACACATAATAAGCATGGGTCAGCTGCTGCCCTTGATTTGGGGATGAAACTAATGAGAAACCTTCCTGTGGTGTTTGCAATGATTCTGTCTAACATTAAGGGCGAAGCGGCATCTCTGGCTATACACCAAAAGCTTGCCACGGTCTCATAAGCCGACTGTGAACATGAGCTACCTATAATTATTGCTGATGTGTACACATCCTTAGAACGCAATAATTTGGGAATCAGACCTGCTAAACCACCTCTTGGCAAACCTAGTATAGACAAGGAAGCCAAACAAAAGCGTGAGCTTGTAGAAAAGGCTCAAGACAGGTATCAGAGTTCTGATGCACGTTCTTCTTGTTCCTTTCAGGACTCTGTATGAGAGAGGAGGGCGATCTGAGTGCAGACAAGAAGAGAATGTGGCGCCGAAAAGAGACTCACAATGCGCGTCTGACGTAAAGATATAGAAGGAGGAGAAATCTCCTCCATTTAAACCCCAATTTCAGAACAAGTAAGTTGCAGGTATCAATGCAAAATATTCCACAGACACTGAGAACCCTCCTCCTGAACAGGAGTTGGGCGGTGACTCTTCTCGACAGCGCAACAGAAGTCATCATAATGCGCTGGAATCTCCAGGAGTTTCTGGCAGCGAAAGCAGCTGATAACGTTGTTACAGTTAAAACCCCAGATAGGCACGTAGCTCCTCCAGATAGGTTATGACATAATCTAAAAATTGAGGGTGACCTATAACGCACCATTCAAGTAATCTTCTGGGAGAATTTACCTTTGTCTTATGACGTCTGTCTAGCTGAGGTCGACTGGCCCCCCACTCTTTGTCCAAAGATCCCCACACGGTGATTATGTAATGCTTCCTTCCTTTTCTGCTCTTGTCCCTGATGAGGTCAAACAAGCTTATGTAGCAGAATGGGCTCTTGCACAATCCCCGGATTTATACTGCAATCATGTTGACTGGGATAAGGACTCTCCTGGTCATATCATACCCATAAGGTCCAGCCCGTAAGTGCAACCGCAATATCCCATTAAACGAGATGCTAAGGCACCCGTTAAAGAAATACTCTTGCACTTGGAGTGCCAGGGAGTAATTGAACCCTGTGTCTTTCAGATGAATTATTCTCTTTTTCATTCACATTGAATAGTTTTAGACTGCAGACATTTAAACAGTCATCCAAGCACATTTGAAAGCAAAATGCATACAGTACGGCACTAATTAACCATATAGTTTGTAAAAAATACCAAATGAGCTTGAATATTTCCAACGTTTTTTCTCAGTCACAAACTAGCACCGGACAGCAGAGATTGGACAGCCTTCGTGGCGCTTGGGTTTCAAAGAAGATATGCAAGGCTCCCTATGGGCTATAAGAATAGCCCGGGGTTATTTGCTGCCCCCATTGTGTCCGTTCTACATGATAATGACCCGGACGCATTGTCTTGTCTAGGGTGGAGAGGTGTGGTGCAGCGGCCAGGGCAGCTGACTTCGGAGCACAGGGTTCACGGTTCGATCCCCGGCTCCGGCGGCAGCTCAGCTCAGCACCATGTGACTCTGGGCAATAGCTCACTTAATTTCCACTCCGGCCCCCAGCGCCTTGAGACCCGTAAGGGTGAGTAGCTGCGCTATATAAAAACGGACTTACATTTTCTTATCTAGATGATGTCTACCTGGCAGAGGATAAGTTAAACCCACACTTGGCTAGAGTCAATCGCATAATTTTAGGATTCACTGCATATGGCTATAAGTTCAAGTTTCAGAAATCGCATATCACATTTCTAAATATCCTTTTCTTAGGATATGAACTTACACATGAGGGTAAGAGTCTTGCTCCTCACTTTTTGGAGAAGTGTGCACACTCGCAACTTTCAAATAAATTAAAGAATCTACAATCCTCATTAGGATTCCTTAATTTTGGCAGAACATACAGTTCGAGGCATGTGTGCTGTAGATACACATGCTGTGCAAAAGTCCGCCACCTAGTGTTTGGCTCAGATGATTACAAGTTGTTTTTGTTCCAAGAAGTTTTCTTCGAGTCACAAGGCTGTGACACGACTCCTCTTGGTAATACTATGCATGGTCATCAACTCCATTTTTGATTGGTTTTTTCCGCTGACTGGTTCGGATGTAATCTCTCACGCTCCGGTTCGAGACTCTTTCGGGCTCCCTTCGGTTCACTAGTAGAACTTCACTCGATGGTATTGTCTCAATCGCATAGTGATATTTGCGTTCCGAGCGATTTTCCTTCTTCGTCGCAGGTCTTCAAATCGCCTCCTCGGCCTACGGGCCATGCCCGACCAGGCCTCTTTCACTTCAAGACTTTATCGGAGAATGACCTGCTAATGGAATGCACTCCGGTCCGTTTCTGTCCAAAGTGTCACTCTAAATATCCCCATACTGACCAACACTCCGTCTGTAATCTATACTTCTTGTCTGATCATCGAGAGGAAAGCTGTGAAGTTTGCAATTCATTTTGATCGGAAAAAAATCTTATAGATCAATGTGCCCAATGCCAAGCGATGCAGCGCAAACAAGCAGACGAAGTAGCGGATATTTTCGGTTGACAACAGGAAGAAGAGGAGGAAGCATCTGCAGCATAAGAGGAATCACTATCTATACATGATTTTGATTCCGAGCCAGACTTCGAACATGACTTGGCCACCCTCCAGCCGGCACAAAAGCATCGGGCAGAGATTACACTTACCCCTGATACAAAGCCCAAAACATAGTCTCAGACCAAAATGACTCCTTCCGGTCCACCACTGCAAAAAAGCCACGGTGAGCACCGAATAACTGACTCGGAAGCCCCGTCCTCGGCTCCAAAAGTTCGACCTACAGCAGGGCCCTCTACCCCCTTCAAGTCTGGGTCCATAACCCCTCGATCACCTGTTTCGGCACCGAAAGAAAAGCATAGTACTTCGGAACCGAGCACAACGGCTCTGAAACCAAAACATCCTTCAACTCCGAAATGTTTCACTTTCGGATCGAAATCTCCACCGTAACCGATCCTAGATGTAATGCAGGAACGGCTCAATCCGAGACAAAAAACTATCCAAATCCAGCCTGGAACAAAGAAGATAATTCTTCAACCAGCAAAGCCTCCCTCTTCTTAAAAAAAAAAAAAAAAAAAAAAAACAGTTAACGTTACAAAAGGCTTTAGGCGTTCCTCTACAGCTTTCAAAGAAGAAAAGGAAGGACGTTGCCACTAGCTCTGTACACATTCCTATTCCACGATCAACTAACCTACCAACACCACCCTCAGCATCCAATCCACCACCTCACTAACCACAACTATCTGAGGCAGGTAACCTATCTCCTCACTCACCCATCATAGAAGATGACGACATGCCACAAGACATACACCCTTGGGATGCCTGGGATGATTATGCTATTGAGCCACAAGGGGATACAGACCCTGATCTCTATCCCACACAGCCATCACCACCTGACAATGCTTCTGCATATGAAGATTTAATAGCAAGGGCAGCAGCTTTCCATCAATCACCTAGAAAGACACAATAGAGGAAGATTTAATTTTGAAACCCTATCTAATGTTCAAAGGGAGGCACAATATCTACCACTCCTTAAGGGTATGGTACGTCATGCATAGGACATTTTTAAGGACCCTGTCAAAGCTAGGATAATACAGCGCATTGACAAATATAAAGCTGCACTCTCTGATCCCATATACATTAGCAGTCAGTTAACTCCTGACTCCCTAGTGGTATCTAATGTGAGGAAAATGGCAAATTCCCAAGCAGGGGATGCACCGCCCCCAGAAAAGGAGTCCAAATTGATTGATGCCTCTTGGAAACGTGTAGCTGCACAATCAGTTAATCATTGATGTATAGCCAACAGCCAGGCTTTATTAGCTCGCTATGATGGAGCTAACTGGGAATAGATGGAGGGGCTTCTCCAACCTCTCCCAGTAGAAGAGAGAAAAAGGGGGCAATGAATTGTTAATGAGGGAAAGCTCATTACAAATAATTTAATAAAATGTGCACTAGATGCAACAGACACTGTGGCTAGAAATATAAATACCTGTCTTCTATTCCGTAGACATGCATGGCACGGTGTCTGTGTTTAAACCTGAAGTGCAGTAGGCCATACTTAATCTCCCATTTGATAAACAGCCTCTTTCCTGCCTTCAAGTGGACACAGCCCTTAAGAAAATGAAAAAAGGCACCGAGGTTGCAAAATCAATGGGGGCTCTGCAGACGAGTACTTATCGTGGTTCATTTCGTAGACCCAACTATAAACAAAGGTGCAAGATCTTCCTCCTCAGACAACAGAGGGTCAGCATATACAAATAAAGGACAAACCTCTACTCCTAAAACCTTTTACTGGGGCGCATACAGAGGAAACCATTTTAAAGGAAGAGGTTGCAGAAATAATACCCGTAACTCAAACACAAATACCAAGCAATGACTTCCTTACCATTCCCTCTACCATTTAACACCTATCGGGGTCGTTTTCAAAACTTTCTCTCAACATGGTAATCAATCACAACAGATCAATGGGTGTTGGGTATAATCCAACATGGGTACTGTCTGGGGCTCATTACAACTCCTCCAAATATTCCACCTTGCAAACACAAATTGTCAATACAACATGAAAATCTACAACAGGAAATATCAGCTCTATTACTAAAAGGAGCAATAGAACCAGTCCAGAAACGGTATCAAGGAACAGGGGTATATTCATTATATTTCCTGATTCCCAAAAAAGATGGAACACTACGACCCATTCTTGACCTCAGACCACTCCATCATTGCATCCTATCAAAACACTTCCATATTGTCACCCTTCAAGAACTCATTCCATTTTTTACAAAAGGGCGACTTCATGGCTGCCTTAAATTTAAAGTATGCCTACTTTCATATACCCATCCATCCAGCACACAGAAAATATCTAAGGTTTCTATTCCAAGGAAACCATTATCAATTCAAGGTTCATCCCTTTAGAATTACCACAGCGCCATGGGTATTCACAAAATGTCTAGCAGTAGTTGCAGTTCATCTCTGCAAACAAAACCTTCATGTCTTTCCGTATCTAGACGATTGGCAGATAAAAGCAAACAGCCACAATATTTGAAAATATCATACACAACAAACCCTAACTTTACTGCTTCAATTGGGGTTAACCATCAACCTGCAAAAGTCACATCTACAACCAGCTACAATACAACCATGTCTAGGAGCCATGCTTAACACAATTGGTGTTGGCATGTCCAAATGCAGACAGTATGAACAACATTGTAACAATCCAAAAATTCCAAACTGGGAATCAAATCAGTCAAAATATTCATGCGACTTTTAGGTATGATGGCATATTGTATTTCAGTAGTTCCACATGCCAGACTACACACGAGACCTCTCCAAGAATGTCTTTCATATCAATGGACACTGTCACAGGGTCAACTTCAGGATTTAGTGTTGGTAGACAGCCGCACACATCAGTCTCTGCAGTAGTGGAATCACAGAACTTATCCAAAGGGCAGCTGTTTCAAGACCCAGTTCCCCAAATAATTTTGACAGGGGATGTTTCCCTTATGGGTTGGGGAGCTCATCTCCAAAACCTGACAATTCATGGAATATGGGACTCCAAACACAAGGGTCTCAATATCAATTACCTAGAGCTGCAAGCTGTTCACCTAGCAGTGAAAGCGTTCCTAGCTCGCCTACAACACAAAATTGTCCTAATTCGAACAGACAATATGATAAACTATGTACTATATACAAAACCGGGTGGGGGGTATAAGGGGGACGCACTCTCTCCAACTATCACGTTTAGCACAGACAATATGAAGTTTAGCAGTACATCACAACATTCATCTTCTGGCAGAACATGTTCCGGGAACAAGCAATCAAGTTGCAGACCTTTTAAGCAGGACGCAGCAACCAGTCCACGAATGGGAACTCCACCCCAAAGCCTTCTGCCATACTTTCAAAGATGAGGGTTTCCACAAATAGATCTGTTCGCAACCCCAGAAAACCCAAAAATGCCCAAACTTTGCAAGCAGGTACCCACATCACCAATCCAAGGGGCAATGCTCTATGGATGAACAGGTCCAGGATGTTTGTCTAAGGCTTTTGCTCCTGTCCCACTACTTCCATTAGTGTTCGGAAAGCTCAGACAAACATCTCTCACAATGATACTCATAGTGCCAACATAGGCTCACCAACCATAGTTCTCAACACTATTGGAGCTCTCCCTGGTCCCACACGAGAAGCTTCATCTGAACCCGGACCTTCTCACACAGAACAAAGGTACACTAAGACTCCCCAATCCCAAGAAAATGAACCTTGCAATATGGCTCCTGAAGTCTATGAATTTGGGTACTTAGATTTACCACAACAATGTATGGATATTCTTAAAGAAGCTCGCAAACCTGCCACAAGACAATATTATGCAGCTAAATGGAAATTATTTGTTATATACTGCCAGAAACAAAAAGTTAACCCCCTGAAATGGACAAGTACAGACAATACTTACTTATTGCATTTACAAACCACAGGGTTAACTTATACTTAATTACAATTACAACTGGCGGCTATTGCAGCCTATTTGCAAAATAGACAACACTTATCGTTATTTAAAATACCTGTTATTAAAGCTTTTATGGAGGGACTTACATTAATCATTCCGCCAAAGCTTCCACCTGCACCAGGATGGAGCTTAAACATTGTACTAACAAGACTTATGGGGCCTCAGTTTGAGCCACTGCACTCTTGCCATATGCAATACTTGTCTTGGAAAGTTGCCTTTTTAATCGCTATCACTTCACTTAGAAGGGTCAGTGAGATTCAGGCATTAACTGTAGAAGAACCATTCTTCCAGCTTCATAGAGACAAGGTAGTGCTTAGAACGAACCCAAAATACCTTCCAAAGGTCGTTTCCAATTTTTATATTAGTCGATCAATAGAATTAGCTGTCTTCCCTCCACAACCTGATTCAGTTGCAGGGAGAGCTGTACATACTTAAGATGTTAAAAGTATTCTATTGAGAGGACTAAAACAATCAGAAAGGCTAAACAATTATTTATTGCTATTCCCAAATTTGGAATTTCAAGATGGATAGTTAAATGCATCCAAACTTGTTATGCTAAAGATAAAAGGCTTCTACCTGTTTCCCCTAAAGCTCATTCTACTCACAAAATAGGAGCTTCTATGGCATTTTTAGGGAACATTCCGTTTGCTGATATTTGCAAAGCAGCAACATGGTCCACTCCACACACATTCACAAAACATTATCGTGTGGATGTATTTGGACGTCAACAAGCAAATGTTGGCCAAGCTTTACTAAAAACTATTTTTCAAACAACTGCAACCCCCACGGGTTAACCACTGCCTAGGGAGAGGGACTGCTTTACAGTCTATGTGAAGCATGTGTATCTGCATGCAGGCCTGCCTCAAACGGATTGTTACCCTGTAATCATCTGTTCTTGGCAAGTAGTGCTATAGATTCACATGTGCACTCTCTGCTCCCCCAAAAACCCTGTGTAGGTTGCAGTTTACATACTTTACATCACATTACGTGCATGGACATCACATTACTGATGCATACTAAAACTCCATTCTCACCTATATGCGGCAAAATAATCTGGCAGTGGAGTCGATGACCATGCGCAGTATTACTAAAAGGGTCACATAGCCTCATGTCTTGCAGAACACTTCTTGGAACATAAACAACTTGTAATCATCCACGCCCAACACTAGATGGCGGACTTATGCACTGCATGTGACTCTACAGCACTACATGCCAAGAACAGATGCTTACAGGGAAAGTAACATAATTCCTCCTGATTATGCCCAACGCGTTAAATCACTATATGAATTAATTCGTCCTGAGTTTTCCGATACACTTTGGACATCAGAACACACAGGTACACTCAGATCTTTACAATCTGACTTGCTCGCCACATGTCACTTACATACACGTGTAAATACCACAAACATAGTCATTCATGTTTCACTGGGTGCAATTGGATTAACCTATATCACTTTTAACGAAGGTGAGACAGTGCCGATGGCATATAAATTGCATTTATATTCCACTGCGGAAATACGTTCTGCCTCCACTGAAAAAATACTGACTGCAGTGCAGAGGACTAATCTTAAGGAATGGCCACTTGCACAAGATAAACGCATTGTTGTTGTTACTCCTGTGCGAGCCTTAGAGGCTGTCACAAAGGCTATCATTCCGAACGCTAAAGCTCTACATCCTAGATGGATACAGTGGGAAACCTCCTTAACAGCTGTTGATGTAGACTTTGTCTTTGACCCGTCTTTACAGACACAAGAATTCTTGCAGTATGAGCATGTTTATCCCATGTCCAATTCGGTCTTACCTCTTGAACAGTATAAACAGATTGTTTACACTGATGGTTCAGCCCAGCCTTCTATAGGCCCTAAATAGCACTATTTGGCAACATGTGCCACGTTGCTGGTGTGTTCTTGGGCGGAAAATTCCAACCACAAAAAACTTACATCTGAAAGAGACTATTAGTTATAAATTCCTTACCTTAGAAGTACCCCCAGGTGTCAGACTGGATCCAGAGAATTTTTTCTCATCAGTACCCCTGCGCGTCGGTAGGTGGCGTCGGTCGACTCCGCGTTCGTCGTTGGCGTCGTGATCGCCGGAATGACGTTAAGGTGTATCTACTTGGACGGCGCCACTGCGCGCTGACTTCAGTTCTTTATTTTTCCGCACCAGCCAGCGCAGATCCGGAGAGAGCGGTACCCTTAGTCATTTTTTGACTAACAGTTTTTCTTCTGTCGACGTCTTTTTCGAGTCATTCGACTCCTGGTGCACGTAGGATTGTCCCATCGTCGGACCAACTTCAAGCCTTGTGACTCTTGTCACAAGTTGATGTCAGTAACGGACCCGCACCTCGTGTGCCTCTGGTGCCTGGAGCGCGACCACGATCCGAAGTCGTGCGCCGACTGTCGGCCCATGAACCCGAAGTCTTTGCGGGAGCAGTCCCGAAAGCTTCTGGTGGCCCGGCAGTCAGCTCCATACCGCTCGAGGTCCTGGTCAAGAGGGAGGTCGCAGGACTGGTCGCAGAGTCACCACCATCATTCCTCCTCGAAGTCTTCGTCATCGGGTAAGTCGAAGCACAAGAAAAAGGCAAAGAAGCACCGTCGCTCTTTGCCTTCTCCCCGTCCGTCGGCCGACGGGTCGCGGGAGGTTCGTCGTCCTTCGGCTCCGCCCGCGGAGCCTACTGGGACGGCTCCGAACTTCCCTCCCTTCCCGGGAGCCGGAGTGTCGCCTGCCCAGCTTCGTGCATTTTACGAAGCCCTCCACTCTATCTTTGGGCAGCCCGACTCCGCCGACGCGCCTTCAGGCCCCGCGGACTCGGCTGGGGGCTCTAGGCCTTCGATGCCGGCGGCTCCGGCCTCTGCGCTGTAGGGCCCCCAGGGACCCAGGCCTGGATCCGGATCGGTGCCGGTCGACCTCACGACATTTCCCCCAGCACCGATTCCTCTGACGACGCCTCCGCCACCTCCGATGCCGGTTGTGTCCCCGGCCTCCCCCTCGATTTGGACACGGAGCCGGACCGGTGCCGACCGGTACCGGTGCTGACCGGTACTTTTGTACCACTGTTCTACCCTGGCGTTCCTTATCACCCTGAGTGGTAGCCAGAGGAAGGTGAGGAGGACTGGGAGGGGTCTGTTGACCCTTTGGCAGACCAGCTTGAAGAGCCAGACTGGAAAGAGGAGTTGGGTGAGGCCAGTGGTCTGGATACCTCCCCAGACCTTGGTATGCTTTCTCCCCCACCGTGGCCACGGAGGAGGGAGTCTCCTATGCTGTGGTGTTGCGTAGGGCGGCTGAGACCTTGGGCCTTGAGCTTCCTACGGTGACAGTCAGGACTAACCTCCTGACTGAGGTGCTTCAGCCGGCAGCGGCCTCTTCAGAGCCTCTGCTGCCATTCAGTGAGGCCCTCACGGACATCCTTCTGGGCACTTGGTCCAAGCCCAGCACAGGGGCTCCTGTGGATAGGATGATTGCCCGACGCCACCGCCCAGCCCCGGGCGACCCAATTTTCCTCTTCCAACACCCTACCCCGAGAGCTTGGTGGTCCAAGCCTCAACATCCAAATGTTCCCTACTGCTCCCCCAGATAAGGAATCCAAGAAGCTGGACCATCTTGGGAAGAAGATGTTTTCTTCCGCCAGCTTAGGACTGCGGTCAGTGAAACCCGCATGTCTCTTGGGTCGTTACACTCACTCTATGTGGGAAACTGTTGCGCAAGTGCTGCCACAGTGCCCGGAGGAGTCCCGGACCGTACTCTCTTGTGCGGTCGCAGAGGGTAGAGACGCAGCAAAGTTCGCCATTCGATGTGGGCTGGATACCGCCGACTCGCTGGGCAGAACGATTTCTACGTCAGTAGCCTTGAGGCGCTACGCCTGGCTGAGGTCCACTGGCTTATCCGGAGATGTCCAATCGACCCTTTTGGACATGCCCTTTGATGGCTGTCGCCTGTTAGGTGACAAGGCGGACAAAGTGCTTGAGCGCTTCAAGGACTCTAGAGCTACGGTCAGATCCTTGGGCCTCGATGCCACCTCTCTCCCCGTTCAGTCTGCCTTTCGCGGCTACAGAAGGGGTGCCCCACCACATTCCACCCAGGGCCACAGGCCGGCGCAAGCTACCCAGCCTCTGTGCAGCCGGGGACGTGGGACCCAGCGCCGTGGGTCTGGGGGCCAGCGGGTGGGCCAGTCCACCAGTGCCCCCTCTTCAGCAGCCTCCAAACCTTCCTAGTCAGACCTTTCAGGGCCACCAGTTGCCAGCGGGCAGCAGGATCCGCCATCACCTCCCCCCACTGGCACAACATCACGTCGGGCAGGTGGGTTTTGCAGATAGTCCGAAGGGGCTACTCCCTCCCCTTTGAGACTGCCCCTCCCTCCATTTCACCCACACTCCCTCGCATGTCGGAGGATCACTTGGCCCTTCTCCGTCAGGAAGTTACGGCTCTCTTGGCCAAGGGAGCTATCGAGCGAGTCCCTGTCCCAGAAGTAGGTCATGGTTGTTACTCCCACTACTTCCTGGTACCCAAGAAGAACAAAGACCTGCGTCCTATCTTGGATCTCAGGGACCTCAACCGCTTCCTCCGGAAGGAGAAGTTCAAAATGTTGACAGTAGCTCACGTCCTGTCTGCCCTTTACCATGGAGACTGGATGGTAGCATTGGACTTGCAGGACACTTACTTCCATCCCCGTCCTGCCTACCCACAGGCATTGCCTACGGTTCAGGGTAGGCCACGAGCATTTTCAATTTACTGTGCTCCCCTTTGGCCTTACCAGCGCCCCTCGGGTGTTCACGAAAGTGATGGCGGTGATCGCAGCTCATCTGCGCAGATCAGGGGTTCCAGTCTTCCCCCTATCTCGACGACTGGCTGTTGAAGGCGGACTCACCCCAGGCTGTCGTTTCCCACCTCCAGATTACGGCAGACCTGCACTCGTTGGGATTCACTATCAATGTGCCGCAGTCACACCTGATTCCCTCTCAGAAGCTCCTTTTCATTGGAGCAGTTCTGGATACAGCGCAGTTTCGGGCTTATCCTCCTGAGCAGCGAGTCTGGGATATTCGGGCTATGATGCAGACGTTTCAGCCTCTATCCCGGGTTTCGGCCTCCTGCATCCTGCTGGTGGATCATGCCAGGTGCCATATGCGGGCTCTGCAGTGGGACCTGAAGTTCCAGTGGGCGCAGCATGAGGGAAATCGGGGGAATCTTTCCGATTGCGTTCAGATCTTGGAGGGCACTGCACACCTATTGCAGTGGTGGCTAACAAACCAGGATTGGGTCAAAGGCAGATCCCTCTTCCTTCCCCAACCAGAGTTCACAGTGGTGACAGATGCGTCACTCCTTGGATGGGGCGGCCACATGGGAGAGGAGGAGATCAGAGGCCTCTGGTCTCCGGCGGAGTCCGGGCTCCACATCAATCTTCTGGAGCTCCGGGCGATTCGTCTGGCACTGAAGGCATTCCTTCCTTCTGTCAAAGGAAGGGTAGTGCAGGTGTTCACGGACAACACCACCGCCATGTGGTACTGCAATAGACAGGGCGGGGTGGGGTCGTGGACCCTGTGTCAAGAGGCTCTTCTCCTTTGGACATGGCTGGAACATCAGGGCATGTCCCTGGTGGTTCAACACCTGGCAGGTTCTCTGAAAGCCAGGGCGGACGAACTCAGCCGCCGGTGCATGATGGATCACGAATGGCGTCTTCTCTCGGAGGTGGTGCAAGGTCTCTTTCAGCAGTGGGGAGAGCCTTGGTTAGATCTGTTCGCCACCGAAGAGAACGCGCAGTGTCAGCAGTTCTGCAAGTTGGAATTTCCAAGGCGGCACTAGCTCAGCGACGCTTTTAGTTGCGAGTGGAATTGCGGTCTTCTATACACCTTTTCACCTCTACCACTTCTGCCCAGAGTGCTGAAGAAGATCAAGCGTGACCGGGCCCAAGCCCTTCTTGTGGCCCCAGACTGGGCATGAAGAGTCTGGTATCCCGAGCTCTTGAACATGGCCATTGATCCTCCAATCAGACTGCCTCTTCGGGAGGATCTTCTGTTACAGCAGCAGGGGACGGTCCTCCACCCGAACCTGTCCAGCCTCCACCTCCTTGCGTGGAGCTTGAGCGGCGCCAGTTGACAGCTTTTGACCTTCCTCCCGAAGTCTGTAACGTCATCTTGGCAGCCAGGCGTCCCGCCACTAAAAAGGTATACGCCTGTAGATGGAACAAATTTGTGGCATGGTGCACAGCAAAGGCTGTGGATCCCCTTTCTGCCCCTCTTTCAGAGGTTCTCCTATTCATTCTATCTTTGGCCCAGCAGGACTCTGCTCTGGGCACCCTTAAAGGCTATCTTTCGGCCTTTCTTCGCCTTCCTGATCAGCCTTCTCTTTTCAAGTCCCCTATTTTAAATAGGTTTCTTAAGGGCATTACTCACCTCTTTCCTCCAGTTCCTTTTGTAATGCTATAGTGGGACTTGAATCTGGTCTTAACTTACCTTATGTGTTCTCCTTTCGAGCCACTATATAATTGTCCTCTCAGACTCTTGACCTTAAAGACTGCTTTTCTGGTTGCCATCACCACTGGGTCGCTGGGTGAGTGAGCTTCAGGCTCTATCTTCTAAACCTCCTTTCTTTACTGTCCATCCGAACAAGTATGTCCTTAGAACTAGACCTTCTTTTCTTCCCAAAGTGGTTACCTCTTTCCACATAGGACAAACCATCACTTTGCCCACCTTCTTCCCGCATCCATCCAAGGAGGAGGAGAGACTCCACCGTCTGGATCCAAAACATGCGTTATCCTTTTATTTGGATTGCACAAAACAATTCCGGGTGGGCAATCAACTCTTTGTTGGCTATTTGGGCGCCAAGAAAGGTCGGGCCGTGCAAAAACGGACCATCTCTCGATGGGTCGTCCTTTGCATTAAGTTTCCTTGGTGAATAAGGAGCTTCCGGGAGGACTGCGTGCCCATTCCACCAGGGCGGCGGCAGCCACTACTGCTTTGGGACGTGGAGTCCCCCTCTGTGATATCTGCCAGGCAGCCACGTGTGCATCACTGCACACGTTCACTAAGCATTACTGCCTGGATAGTCAAGTCCGGAGAGACTGCTTCTTTGGCCGTTCAATGCTCCAGGATTTTCTGGTGTGCACTCAGTTCGCAGAACCATCTCTGCGGTTGGTATTGCTGGGGTATATATTCTAAGGTAAGAAATCTATAACTAATAGTCTCTGTCAGATGAACAAGTTACTTACCTTTGGTAACGATATATCTGTAAGAGTCATATATTAGTTATAGATTCCTTACCGCCCCACCCATCCCCCCGTTCTGCAAATTGACTTCTAGGGTAAGGGTCTCCCTTTCAGGGCCCTAGTTTTTGTGCACCAGTGGTCAGTGTCTTGCTTGGCTTTGCACTTCTGGCGTGGAATGTCGTGTAAAGAACTGACGTCAGCGTGCAGGGGCGGTATCTAAGTAGATACTGCGACGTCATTCCGGCGATCACGATGCCAAGGACGAACGATGAGTCGACCAACGCCACCTACCGACGCGCAGAGGTACTGCTGAGAAAAAGTTCTCTGGATCCAGTCTGACGCCTAGGGGTAATGCTAAGGTAAGGAATCTATAATTAATATATGTCTCTTACAGATATATCGTTACTTGTTCACTTTTTTCCTTAGGAGACTGCACTGCGCAGTTGGCTGAACTAAAAGCTTTGCTTCTCTCACTCGAACATACGGATCTTGAAATGAGCCGAATACAGTCCTTTAATGATAATTTACAATCTTGTTGTCTGATGGATTCAGAGATTCTAAAGACAACACAGTCAAACATAAAATTATGTGGGTTAAAATGGCAGACCTCGGAGATAGGTTGCCACAGGCTCATGTTATACATACATTGAGTCTTCAGCATGCGGGAGCCCACGTAGGGAATCCTTTGGCTGATGAAGCTGCCAAATCTGCAGTTGCGATGCCACTGTTGCTGCAATTACTTGTTCTAAAACGAGAATAGACTGATATTTTAGCTGCCATTAATGCTAATAAAGATGGTACCCCCTTACCTAAGGGCTTTCTATCTAAATATGCCTACCACCTGAGTGAACAAAACATTCCTTTTATAACTATTCCAGGAGTTGGTGATCAATTGACTCCCAACCAAGACCGCAGACTAGCTTTAGTGATAGCTGCACACGAAGGTGTTGCTTCTGCTCATGCAGGTGTGGCAGACACAATTTCGCTGCTACTACAACGTTATTAATGGCATGGCTTATATCAACAGGCCAAAAAATATGTCCTTTGTTGTGACATTTGTCAACAAATTAAAGCTTCCACCGTGGCTTTTTCCACCCAGAGCTGTGGAACTTAATAAAATATTTAGTTGTCCTGTAAAAAAAACCACAAAAAAAAAACTTGTCCCTTTTGGTGCCACGTACTGCAGTGTCAAATTATGGCAGCAGTCTCCTTATATAAAAGCTCTGATATTAGCCTTTCTAATCATGCTAGGGCTCCTACAATACTAGGGTTTGAATTCTAGCCACTTTTCTGCAGATCTACATACTGGGGCTGGAGGTAGCGTTAAGCAATAGTTCCAGGGTTGTAATGCCCTTTTGAGTCTGTGCAAACCTACTATATTGCCTTTCGTAGGGGTTTTTGCTAGCTCTTCTCTAATCTTTTCCCATACTGAGAGAGGTTGGAAATTTACTCCTGAGAATGGCAGAAGTAAAACTTCTTCCATGGTTGGGGAAAAAAAGGGTTTGGAGGGAAAGTGAACTTATAAATGCTCAACAGATTTTCGCATTGGCAAATCTACACCTGCATATTTGCTTGTACTGAAAAGCAGTTCAGATATTTTCTAGGACTACAATTTCTTGGCCTAGTTCTGTAAATTCTTGTGAATTCATGAAAGCTGTAAATCTGCGCTACTGCAAGGACATATACCATGGGTGCATTTTTGTGACTTTCTTTAAGAAATGGCCCCTAATTAGGTCTGGAGTTAGCCAAGACCTTTTCTTTTTATTAAAATTCTATTTATCCATCGACTGGCTTCTGCTCTTTCCAAAGCAACATATTGGCACACAAAGTAGTTTTGTTAAGTGCCAGGGACTACTGTGGCAATGCATGCTTTTTGAGATAAATAATATTGCCTTTTCCAAATGTTTGTTATATTGGTGAGGACCTGGTAGCTCCCTCAACGTTTTACCAAAACCATATCAAAACAAGACACTGCATTGAGAAAACCAAAAGGCTGACTAACCAACAATATCAGATCTATTAACTTTGCCAGTGATTTGTTTATTTTTGTTTCCCATTATCTTGTTGAAACTGGTTGCACTGATTTTCCATTATAACTATTTCTAGAAATAGTCATGCATCAACACACTTTACTACATTGTGCTTAAAAGAAATGTTACCTACAAATTCACAGCAGTTTAGCAAAACCTTTTTTTCCTAGTTTCATTTTTTTTGTGAACATTTTATTTTGAAAGCAAACAATTGTCAATCTTCCTTTCAAGTTTTTGTAGATGTTTGCATCTAATTGGAGAGCATTTTTGGAGCATTGAATGTAGCTTCATATTGTTAAATTTTGCAAAAATGTGTGCACTTATAACACTAGGAACCACTGTCAGTAGTGCAGTCCACGCTTACAACATTTTGTTAAAGCCCTCCCCTAATAAGAAAGGATTTGTATTAATGAATTATAAATACAAGTTCCAGACTCATTAAAATATGGACACAAATATTACCTTAACTGCAGACAGTGCCCTTCCCTGATCCATAATGTGGTGGTGTAAACTGGCAACTAAAGTGTTTGTGCTGCAGGGGGTTGGGCCTACTTGTTCCAAGGACAAAATAAACATGAAACTTGTTGTTCTTGACCCCAAACAGTATGTCCTGGGTGTTGGGCTATAGGAATTCCACACCCCTGTTCAACACAGACGCACCTGTTAATTTCTAACAAACCTTTCGGCTACATTTATTTGGACCACTGTGGCCCTCTTATTTCGGATACAGCATTTAAATTTATCCTATTTGCAGTTGATTCTTGCTCCAGGTTCCTCTGGGTTTGACCATAGCGTTCGGCTGACGCTCAAATGTTATTAAAGACATGCAAGTCTTTATCAGGACACATGCATGCAGTACATTCCACATGGACCAAGGCCTGACTTTCTCTTCTAAAGTGTACTGGTACACTATGGCATCCCTGGGTGTAAAGGTGCACTATTATTCTCCATATAGGCCTGAGGAGAATTTTGTTGTGGAGAGGATGAACCGTGACTTAGAGCAGTCTTATCGGCTAGAGTATTAGGCACAGGGCGTAGTTGGATCCACAACCTATATGTGGTTCAGAAAGAGTAGTAGGCACAGGGCGTAGTTGGATCCACCACCTATATGAGGTTCAGTGGGGTCCCAACAATCTCTCAAAAAGATCTCTGGGTGGCCGAACCTCATTCGAGGTCCTCTTTGGCATCAAAATGTTCGTTCCAGAACTTGATGGTCCAGACATTGTGGCCGCAGCCACGCCCTTTGACATAAATGATCGTTGTGCTGTCTTACAGGTCCTACAAAAGTTCTGGGACACCCAAGCCAATGAGCAGTAGAAGACATCTGCCTCTGCGAGAATCAAGGAGAAATCAGAACCATCTGGCTGGATTCCACAAGCTAGGGATCTTGTGTGAGAGAAGGTGGCGGTAACGAAGGAGTTTGGCCCATCATACTGAGCACCAGTGCCAGTCCTTGGCATTCATGGTACAAGAACTGTAATCTTGCCACTGCTTCCTGGTTCTAAAGACAATTATTTTGTCTCCATTGATAACATCAAGTTACATCATGTGGCCGATTCTCAAGAGTAGGCCACGAGGAGTCCTTGTTAGTTTCCTAACTCCTCTCACTACCATACAGGAAATTCCTCTATAGCTAGTGAGCACCGCCAAAGCTGTTTGCCCGGCTGGGGGGTGGAGGTGGAGAATGCACTTCAATCCATACCTGCATCTGTTACAACTGCCAGCAAATCGACTGAATTGAGTACTGAACTTACTACTGCATCTTCTGCAGCTGATGTCGTTTATACAGGTCCACCACTCTTGGATTTTACTGATTCTTTAAATGTACCGGCGGCACCAGTTTTTCGACGAACTGCTCTGGGTATCTGATAGACTTCTAGCTGCAGATTCCTTACCTTTGAATTTCCCAGGCGTCAGGCTGGATCCGGAAACTTTTGCTGAGCAATATCCCTTGCGCGCGACGTCGGGTGGCTCCATTCGGCTCCGCGTGACGTCGTTTGCATTGGTAGCGCCGGTTATGACGTTGCGGTGCCTACATAGGCGCCACCCAGGCGCGCCGACGTCAGTTATTTTCTTTCCGCGCCAGTTAAGCGCCGATCCGGGAAGAGCTACCCCTCTGCCGCTTTTTGGCAGGCTTTTTTCTCGACTTTTGTCGACATTTTTTGAGTAGCTACTTCGTGTGCGAGGGATGTCTGGTAGGAAGACAGGTTTTATACCATGCAGGACTTGTTCCCGCATGATGTCGGTTACCGATCCCCACCGCGTATGTCTGTGGTGTCTTGAACGCGACCACGATTCGAAGTCGTGTTCAGACTGTCGGGCGATGGCTCCGAAGACCTTGAGGGAGCGCACGATGAAGTTGCTCGGGCCCGGCAGTCGACACCGTCAAGCGAGACTCGGAGGAGGTCACGGTCCCATTCGAAGAAGAGGAGGTCGCAGGACCGCTCACGGAGCCCTAAGTCCTCTTCCTCCCATTCGAGGTCGTCTGGACACTTGGGGAAGAGGCACAAGAAGAAGAAGTCCAAGCGGATTTCAACTTCACCTGAACTGGTGTCCGTCGTTGAGAGAGGTAAGGAGCACCGACGCTCTAGGCACGGTTCTGCGGAGCCGGAGCCTGAGTCGACTTCGTGCTTCCCTCCCTTTCTGGGAGCCGGAGATACTCCGGCTCAAATTAAAGATTTTTACGAGGCCATGCGCCGCATATTTGCGCGGAACGACCCCGTTGGTGAGCCTTTGGGCCCCGCGGGGTCGGTTGGGGTCCCATCGGCTTCGGCCATGGCGCCAGTGGGGGCTCCGGGATCAGATTCCGGGTCGACGCCGGTCGTGCCAACGCTACCTCCCCCGGCGTCGATCCCGAAGTCGGTGCCTGCGACGTCGCCGATGCCCGTAGGTGGCGCAAGCCCCATCCTCATCCCCAATGACACGGAGCCGGAACGGCGTCAAGCGACGCCGATTCTGACTTCGACAGAACCCAGGGGTTCTATGTTGTCGCCTGAGCACTTTGTGGACGTGCTGGGCTCAGGAGAGGAATGGGAGTCTGGGGACCCACTAGAGAACCAGGATGTCTCTGAGGAGACTATGGACTGGTATGGGGAACTTGGGGAAGCCAGTGGTCGGTATACTTCCCCAGACACTGGCATGCTCTCTCCTCCTACAGTGGCTACGAGGAGGGGGCGTCCTATGCCATGGTGGTTAAGAGGGCAGCTGAGGTCCTTGGACTGGAGTTGCCCTCAGTGCAGGTCAGGACTAATCTCCTGACCGAAGTGCTTCAACCTGGGGCTTCCACCTATGAACCCCTATTGCCCTTTAATGAGGCACTTACGGACGACCTTCTAGGAACATGGTCTAAGCCTAGCACAGGGACTCCTGTGAATAGGACGATTGCACGCTGCCATCGCCCAGCTCCGGGCGACCCAAAGTTCCTCAGCCAATATCCCACCCCAGAAAGTTTGGTGGTGCAGGCCTCTACTTCCCAGGACGCATTCCCTTCCGCTCCTTCGGATAATGAATCCAAGAGACTGGACTCATTTGGGAAGAAGATGTTTTATTCCTCCAGTCTAGCATTGCGGTCGGTGAATACAGCATGCTTATTGGGCCGTTTCTGCCATCTCTTTGGGAGACGGTTGCGCAGGTGCTGCCACAAGTCCCGTAGGAGGCCCGGGCTGTGCTCTCTCAAGCTGTCAAGGACTGGAGAGATGCAGCAAAATTCGCCATACGGTGTGGTTTGGATGCAACCGATTCGCTGGGCAGATCAATTTAAAAAACGGTGGCCTTGAGGCGCCACGCCGGGCTTCGTACAACTGGCTTCTCGGGGGATGTCCAGGCCAATTTGATGGACATGCCCTTTGATGGAACCTGCCTTTTTAGTGAAAAGGCAGATTTGGCCCTGTTCAGGTTCAAGGACTCTCGAGCTACGGCCAGATCCTTGGGCCTCTCCTCGTGGCTAGTCTTCCTTTCGCCCCTTTTGTTGCAACGGAAGGGGTTTCCAGCCGCGTCAACCCTATCCCAGCCACCGTCTCGCACAGACTGCCCAAGCCGTGCGTGGATGTGGACGCAGTACATTCCGTCCTGGGAATGGAGGCCAGAAGTAGTCTACCACACTGCCCCCAGCAGCCGCAGCCTCCAAGCACGCCTAGGCTGATTCTGCAGGACCACACTATTCCAGTGGGTGGGAGAATTCGTCATCTCCCCCGCTGGAGATCTATAACAACGGACAAGTGGGTCTTGCAGATCGTCCAGGAGGGCTATTCTCTTCCTTTCCTTTCTTTTACTCCTCCTATTCCGCCATCTCAGGAACGGCTGGCGGAGGATCATTTGAAGCTGCTCGAAGAGGAAGTTATAGCTCTTTTGGCCAAAGGAGCTATATAAAGGGTCCCAGTTTCAGAAGTAGTCAGTGGCTGTTATTCCTGCTACTTTCTGATTCCAAAGAAGAACAAGGGGCTTCGGTCCATTTTAGATCTTCGGACCGTCAATCTCTTCCTCAAAAAGGAGAAATCCTAATGCTCACTTTGGCTCAGGTCTTGTCTGCCCTAGACCAAGGAGACTGGATGCTGGCGTTGGACCTGCAGGATGCATATTTTCGCATTCCCGTCCTGCCGGGCCACAGGCGTTACCTGCAGTTCAAGGTAGGCCACACGCACTTTCAGTTTACCGTGCTCCCCTTCGGTCTTACCAATGCCCCTCGGGTGTTCACTAAGGTGATGGCGGTGGTTGCAGCTTATCTGCGCAGGTTAGGAGTTTCAGTCTTCCCCAACCTAGACGACTGGCTGTTGAAGGCGTCCTCGCCCCAGGCAGTCATCTCCCACCTTCAGACTACAGTGGACCTCCTGCATTCGCTGGGGTTCTCTATAAACGTGCCGAAGTCACACCGGACTCCTTCTCAGACGCTCCCTTTCATTGGAGCTGTTCTGGACACAGTGCAGTTTCGGGCTTATCCTCCCGAACAGCGAGTCCAGGATATTCAGGTTATGATTCCGATGTTTCAGCCTCTATCCTGGATTTCGGTGAGGTTGACTCTGAGGCTGTTGGGTCTCATGGCCTCTTGCATCCTGTTGGTAAGACACGCCAGGTGGCGTATGCGGGCTCTGCAGTGGGACTTGAAGTTCCAATGGGCACAGCATCAGGGAAATCTCACCGACGTGGTTCAGATCTCGGAAGGAACTGCGAAGGATCTGCAGTGGTGGTTAACGAACCGCGATTGGGTCAACGGCAGACCTCTCTCCCTTCCCCAACCAGATTTCACAGTTGTGACGGATGCGTCTCTTCTGGGATGGGGCGGCCACATGGGAGAGGCGGAGATCAGGGGTCACTGGTCTCCGGCAGAGACGGGGCTCCATATAAACTTGTTGGAGCTTCGAGTGATTCGGTTGGCATTGAAAGCATTTCTTCCCTCTGTGAAGGGGGAAGCTAGTGCAGGTGTTCACGGACAACACCACCGCCATTTGGTACTGCAACAAGCAAGGCGGGGTGGGGTCGTGGACCCTTTGTCGAGAGGCCCTGTGTCTCTGGGCATGGCTGGAGCAGCAGGGCATAACCCTGGTGGTGCAACACCTGGCAGGTTCTCTGAACGCCAGGGCGGATGATCTCAGCCGTCAATGCCTTCAGGATCATGAATGGCGTCTCCAGTCGGAGGTGGCGCAAGGTCTCTTTCAACAGTGTGGAGAACCTTGGTTAGATTTGTTCGCCTCCGAAGAGAACGCGCAATGTCAGCTGTACTGCGCGCTTGAGTTTCCAAGGCGGCTATCGCTCGCAACGCGTTTCGTCGCGAGTGGAGCTCAGGCCTGTTGTACGCCTTTCCGCCCATACCACTCCTGCCCAGGGTTCAGAAGATCAGGAGCGACGGGGCCCAAGTCATCCTTGTGGCGCCGGACTGGGCAAGGAGAGTCTGGTGTCCAGAACTTCTGAGCATGAGTGTCGATCCTCCGATCAGGCTGCCACTTCGGGAGGATCTTCTTTCGCAGCAGCAGGGGAGGATTCTCCACCCGAACCGGTCAACTCTGCGCCTCCATGCGTAGAGATTGAGCGGCGGCAGCTGATGGCTTTTGACCTTCCTCCCGAAGTCTGTAATGTTATTCTGGCAGCCAAGCGGCCCTCCACTAAGTCGGTATATGCCTGCCGTTGGCAGAAATTTGTATTATACTGTACCGAAAGGTCTATTGACCCTTTTTCTGCTCCTCTTTCTACTGTTCTTTTGTTCATTCTTACCCTTGCCCAGTAGGGCTCTGCTTTGGGAACTCTCAAGGGTTACCTTTCTGCTCTGTCTGCTTTTTTGCGGCTGCCAGACCAGCCTTCTCTCTTTAAATCTCCTATTGTAAATAGATTTCTGAAAGGGTTGGTTCATTTATTTCCACCTACACCCTTTGTTATGCCACAATGGGACCTTAATTTGGTCCTCACTTATCTGATTTGCGCTCCCTTCGAGCCTTTGCACAATTATCCCCTCCGGCTGTTGACCATCAAAACAGCCTTCTTAGTGGCGATTACATGGGCCCGGTGGGTGAGTGAATTGGAGGCGCTATCTAGCTTGCCTCCTTATCTTATGTCCTTTCCGGACAAGGTGGTGCTTCACACCAGAGCTTCATTCTTACCAAAGGTTGTGACCCCATTCCATCTGGGTCAGTCCATTACTTTGCCCACCTTCTTTGCTCCCCCACATCTCTCTAAGGAGGAGGAGCGTCTCCACTGACTGGACCCAAAAAGAGCGTTGGCGTTCTACCTTGACCGCACAAAAGAGTTCCGGGTGTATGACCAACTCTTTGTGGGTTATGTGGGAGCAAAGAAGGGCAAGGCAGTGCAGAAAAGAACCATCTCTTGCTGGGTTCTCTGCATTAAAATCTGTTTTGTCTTGGCGAAGAAGCAGCCCCCTGAGGGATTAAGGGCCCATTCCACCAGGGAAAAGGCTGCGACTACGGCACAGGGTGTCCCAGTTCAAGACATCTGTCAGGCAGCGACGTGGGCTTCACGGCACACGTTCTCAAAACATTATTGCCTTGATGGTCAAGGGCGCAGGGAGGGGCACTTTGCCCGCTCGGTCCTGCAAAACTTTTTAGTCTAGCTCATGAGTCTGCAACCCACCGCCGGGATGGTATGGCTCGGGTATCTGATTCAAAGGTAAGGAAGCTGCAGCTAGAAGTCTCTATCAGATGAACAAGTTACTTACCTTCGGTAACGCATTATCTGGTAGAGACTCTATCTAGCTGCAGATTCCTTACAGCCCCACCCATGCCTCCCTGCTTTGCGGACTGATGTTGTAGGTCTAGGGTTTCTCCCCTTTCAGGGCCCTAGTTTTGCACTCGTTTTCGTCAGTCACTTCGTGGCTCTGTGCTTCTGGCGTGGAAAAAACGAAAAGTACGGACGTCCGCGCGCCTGGGTGGCGCCTATATAGGCACCGCGACGTCATAACCGACGTCACGCAGAGCCGCATGGAGCCACCCGACGTCGCGCGCAAGGGGTATTGCTCAGCAAAAGTTTCCGGATCCAGCCTGACGCCTGGGAAATTCAAAGGTAAGGAATCTGCAGCTAGATAGTCTCTACCAGATAATGCGTAACCGAAGGTAAGTAACTTGTTCATTATGTGGGTCGAGATGATTTTTCTTCTGATTCTTCTGTTTTAGACACTCCTTCTGCACGGATCTGTTCTCTTTTCATGGCTGAAATGCGCTTAGCTGGTCCCACCATCAATATGTGTTTGGATGACACTTTCCTTGGTTTTTCTAATCCTGTGGATTGGATTTGTGACAGTTTTTTTCTTGCTTATTAATGGCCACCATCTTCCAGAATGCTCTGCTAAAGAACTGGTTGACGGGGTTTTGGCCCCCACTCTTCACATAAGCAAAAAAGAGACTTGTCCCTCATGAACATTTCAGCTGTTCCAGTAACTGATGGAATTGTTTAGGATAAAGTTCCTTATGACCTATTCGATCCTACGGAGATCCGGCAGATACCATATGTGTGTAGGGTTTCTATGGGGGATGTGAATGCACCAGCGATTCCTTCCTTTGCATGGTTTGAAAATTGGCAACATGAAAAAACTTCACTGCTGACCAACTCAATAGTATGTTACAGAATGTTACATTTAACACCACACTTTCAGGTCCTCACGGGTGGTTATTGTGGCCAGTGGACCGAAATGGATGTCACACCTGTTTTTTTTAATTCCACACTGGGGTTTAAATTTAAAGTTAGTCGACCTGATCCTCGTTATTCCCAATCGCCATACTCGGGGAAAATTGTGCTGAAAATTGTGTCAACAATGGTTAGAACAGTCTACACTCTCTGCAGTGAAACAACATCTTTCTCTCCTATCGGAGGACATGGACCTATCTGATTTTCTGTTGGGTCCTAAATCTCAGTGTACTAAAAGATTTATTTATGCTACATATAATGAAATGTGGAAATTGTCACAAATGGAAGCTTCTGCACGTTTAAGACAAATTGATCAGGATAATTTGGATAGAACAGTCGACCTCGAAGCTAGGGAACTTGGTTCGAGTCTCGGCAGGACGCTCAACATCCTGTGATTCTGGGCAAATCACTTAATCTCCCTGTGCCTTACAAAATGAATGTGCCCGTCTGTAACGCAACTGGTGCTCATGTAAAGTGCTCTGGTACCTTAGGGTCAAGTTTGCGCCATATAAAAGTTTTCCCCCCTTTCCCTCCTCCCCCCCCCCCCCCAAAAAAATAGTGCTTGCTGTTGTTGATAATAATATTAATACATTGTCTTCTCACATTTGAATAACATTGTGTCATTTGTTAGTGATATCATGCAAAGTGACAGGACTTCATTGTACCATGGGCAAAGTCAGCTTAGATCCATCCTGCAGTTTAGCTGGACCCTTCAAACCCTTAAAAATGGTTGCATTCCTTGGCGTTACCTCAATTCCAGGCAGCTAATAAGGGCTTTCAATCTGACACGTAAACGACTCATGGCAAAAAAAGACGCAACCTACACAATGTTACATCTAGAGAAGTTAGAACAGCTCCCTTTCACTATAGCAGAAACACCTTCTGCTATATGGTTTATTCATGGCGAAATATCTCTGCCAGTTTCAACTTTTTAATTTACAGTTTGCCTGAAACATTTCCTTGTCAGTAGATACAAGCCCCTCGGAGGCAGCTTCATTCATAAATTATGGTCCCTCCCATTTTCTTATTGATGTGAACGCTTTAATATGAAGGTCTTCTTTACTGGAAAGGAATGCGACTCTTCTGTCGGACATTCACTTATTTGTCAACACTTTGCCATATAATACTTCGGTAGCAAATTTGCCCTGTTTTCTAAAAGGAATCCCAGCCGCTTCCATAATTCCTCTTTTTCAAGTTCCTTCATATGAAAGCTATTTATTGTTAAATGATCACAAATGTTGTGGAATGAAAACTGGGATCTGATGTATTTTGTCTGCTTCCCGCATTGTCATCTGCTGCAATAACATGCTCTTCCTTCCTCCGCAAGGAAGATACGATAGCTTGTTGTGGCCTTTCATTCCAAATTTGAAGGTAGGTTTTAACAAGCTAAGCAGACTCCAAGCACTATTTTTTCAAAAAGAAGTAGCACTAAATCTGGTCGAGAAACCTTCGAATTGCAAGTTTCAAGGACATCCAGTGAAATACAGTCCTTGTTAAACACCAACCTCCCAATACATTTCGGCGAATTAGTTAATCGCATTTTTAATGCATCTAATACTGCCGGCCTTGCTTACTTTTTAAAGTTCTCGGTTCTGGCATAGTCTGTTCCTTTCCAAAAATCTGTGGAATAATACCGGCTTTCATCAATTCCCTTTTCTCTAGTTTTTCGGAAGCATCCCATTGATGTTGTTCCTCATTCACAGAATTTTGATTCTATTTTTTGCTCCTCTGTAATCGATGTTCCGTCTGGAACTACCATCGGTCCAGTTATGCTGTGAACACATGGTAAGGCTCCTTGGAATCTTACTGCTCCAAGAACTGGATCTTAACTGAACATTGACATTCCGACCGTCTGGTGTGTCTGCATCCAATCTGTGTTTCATTGCCTATGGTGCCCCTTCGAAAGGGCACTGGATATTTGCCTGGCTCTGCAAGCGCCGGTTCCTGTGGACATGAACCTGTTGATGAGTCCTCTAACGACCCATTTTTGAAGTTGTCCCATTGGCTTGCGGCTGCTGCACAATGCCAGGTATGAGCCTCTCCCTTCACAGGAGAGGAGTGCTTCGGCACATGACTCATTTAACTTTAGCTCTAATAATACGGATGCAGGGTGCCCAGATACTTCCTCGGCATCAGCTGATACTGAGGATCATGTCTGTTCTCTGGATAATTTGAACTGGACTATGGCGAATTAATCGTATGCGGAGATGGAGTCCATCCTGGATTCTCTTTCTCTTCAAATCATGGGAGACATCATAGATACTTCCAACACACCTTAATCTGACCATGTTTCCAGATTGACTTGTTATGCTTTTTTATTTTTTTGCTATAACCAGCCTATTCGCAAAGCATTGAAATTGCTTAACTTGTGCGATATAGTGTTTATCTAGTTGCTCCGTTACTTACCCCACTAAAAGGGGGGTGTTGTGAGTTCCCTTTAGAGCCCACTTAGTTCTCCCTTATTTTAGCCTAACTGCAAGTTGTAGGCTGCTTTGCTTTGCACATGTTGCACTCAGCACATTTTTGTGCCACAATATTATATTAGCAAAACGTTGCACATGTTTTTGTTATTCCTTCTTCTCACTGGGACACAGTCTTAAGCATCTCGTACAAGATCAAACAGTGTGCTCTTTTAGCAACGTAGCTTGGCATTTAGACACAACATAAGTTCACATCTGCTGTTTTAAAAAAAGACACCTTGTAACATATACACGGAGACATGCCATTTGAAAACAGAGAGGGGAATTCTTGCAAAGGAGAGGTCCTGAGATGAATGTGCCAGCCTTGTGCAACCTGAGATGCAGATTACCTAACAATAATGCAGGTATGGCGCTCTGTTCTACTCCCAGAGATCTATAATATATTACTGTGCCCCCATAGTGTGAGTAGGCTGAGGCAGATATATCTTTAAACGTGGTAGAGCTTCTCATTGTATTTAGTTTACTTGTGATGCTGCTCACTCTCCTGGCATGCATATGTTTTCTAGTTGCAGCACAGTTATTTTATAATCGATCTAGATAGTTTCAATAAATATTGTAAACTGTTCTTGTGTCTTTGTCTTGTTTATTATGGACATGCATGAGTGAGAAAATGAAAGGTGACGATCTGTTTCCACGGTTCCCTGAGGGGACTAGAGTATTGTGTTCCGGGGTGCTTACTTACCTGTCACTCTTGGAAGTTTAGGAGAGCAGGTAAGGTACTATGAGCTTGTCAGGATTGGGGTTCATAGGTACTGATGTGGTATGGTGACTCAGTTCCTACATACTGACATTCTGTGATCCCAGGCATAGGTTTGTTTGCAGATTCCCTGCAACAGTCGCCACTGTCTTACCATGAATTGACAGAAAAACACAGGATTTGCCTGCATGTTTAATAGGCCATCCAAAGCCAGATCCGGTGATATCTCTGGCTGCGCAGCACTGGCCCAAGAATCCCTCTGCGCGTATTTCAGCTCCACCAGATAGAGAAGGTCAGCCTTTATAATATTGGCATGAGATTCTCCACAATGTTGGCGATTACAGTCACTGCTGCCAATTCCTTGGCCATATTGGGCTGGTACGACTGGCAAATGTAGTCGACATCAGTGCACTTATAGATCTTGTACCTGAGGAAGAGAGTAGAAAAGTAAAGAAAATATTGCAGGAAATATCCAAAATAATAGACTGTGCTATGAATATAGCATCAACTGGATTTAGGAAGCTAGCAGGAGCTGCGGTTCTGAGACGGCAATGATAGTTAAAGGTGACCTCATTTAGGCCTCAGGAACAGAGCAAGATCTTGGATATGACTTATGATGGAGAAGCATTATTCGGCAAGCATGATGATAACAGCTTAGAGGCCATTAAGGCAAATACGGACACTGCAAGATCTTTGGGCACCTTGCAATTCAGGAAAGAACCTTTTCGAGAAGAATGAGGAAGGGGGTTTTCTTAATATAGGGAGGTTACCAGAGGTTTCAGCAATTTCCACTCTTCCAACAGCAATATTGACCATGCTACCAGCAAGAATCCTATCCACCACCACCAGAGGCAGCTTACACTAAACAAGCGCCTAGAAGAAAGCAAACCTGTCAGGGAAGAGATACTGGCAGAAAGCAGTGACCCTATACAAGTGCCAGTTGCGGCCAAAGCATATCACCGAACTGTGGGTGCCAACATTTCCAGCTTCTCCCATCGATGGTGCCAAATAACATCCGACCAATGGATGTTAGTCCTCATCACCTGCGGTCATACTCTAGTATTCATAAAAAGGCTGCTGAACACTCTACCAAGTGGAGTGCACCCACCTCATCTACACTTACTCCGGAAGGAAGCCCTCACCATGTTAAACAAAGGAGAAATAGAAAAAGTTCCCCACTCCTAGAAAGGAATGGGCATCTACTACTGTTTTTTCCTAATGCAGAAGAAATCGGGGGAATAGTGACCCATTTTGGATCTGCGAAAATTAAATAAATATCTACGGAAGCAATCCTTTTGCATGGTAACTCTTCCAGACATCCTGCATCTCCTCAGCCACAGAGATTACATGACAACATTGGATCTTCAGGAGGCTTATTTTCATATCCCCATACATCCCAAACATTACATTCATTGTAGTCGGCATTCACTATCAATTCAAAGTCCTCCATTTTAAGCTCAGTTCAGCTCCCTGCCTCTTTACAATATGTCTTGTGCCTATGGCAGCTTCTCTAAGAAAAATGGGCTATCAGGTATTCTCATACCTTGACGATTGGCTGATAAAAGCACCAACAGCCCGTCAACCGTCCACGAAGGCTTGCCTAGCATTATTAAAGAGTTTAGGTCTAATTGCAATCACCAGAAATATTCGGTTCTTCCATCAAGAAGAATAATGTTCCTGGGAGTGGCTTTGGATACAACCCAAAACAAAGCATTCTTATCTCTGGACAGGCAACAAAGGCTCAAACAAACTAGGAAAAGAAGAAAGTCTGTTTCAGTTTGCCTGTTCAAATTGCTCGTAGGGATGATGTCCTCTGCCATATCTCTAGTCTCTTTCTGCCAACCTAAAATGAGACCTTTGCAGGAGGAACTAGACAAGCAATGGATTCAGACGGAACGATCATTCGACGATCTGGTAAAGTTCACTCCAGGCATGACAGAAGCTCTAACCTGGTCGACAAAAATCGACAATCTCTCCAAAGGCTTCACAGTCTTACCTCAGATATATCCGATTAAGTGATAACCACGGATGCTTCCCTAGAGGGGTGGGGTGGCTATTTGCAAGACCTTAAGATATGTGGAAAGTGGTCTCCTTACCAAAAGAGCATGCACATCAGTCAGCTAGAACTCAAAGCAATTTTTTTAAGTCTTTAAGCTTTCCTGCCAAGGATAGCAGTCCTGTCAGTGTTAGTTTGCACAGACAATACCACCAGCTTGCACTACTAACAAACAAGGGGGCACAAGATCGATGGCCCTTTCCAGGGAACACAAGGGAACTGGGTGATGAGAGACCGAATAACACTGCAGGTGGAACATGTTCCTGGTACGAGCAACCTCTTAGCAGACACATTAAGCAGAACAAAGGACAGCTTCCACGAATGGGAGCTCGATCAGTCGACTCTGAACAAGATCTTCTCCTTATGGAGCAAGCAGGCTCTAGATCTCTTTGCAAATAAAGAGAACCGGAAATGCCAGTTTTACGTTAGTTGGCATCTACTTGGATGGGCGTGGGCGAATGCCTTTTCGATCAGATGGTCAGGGATCTTTGCATATGCTCCCCCAATACCTCTTATACCCAGGCTTCTCAGCAAGATGAAGGCAGAACAGTGTTGTATAATCTTGATAGCCCCAAGGTGGCCCAGACAGCATTGGGTCACAGAGCTGCTCCTGTTATCAGAAACCAACCACATTCAGTTAAAACCATTCAGGACACTTCTGTCGATCAATCAAGGCCAGGCACTTCATCCAGACCCATCTTCTCTCCACTCCTCATGGCTCTTGAATACTATGAGTTTGCAGATCTAAACATCTCTCAAGACTGCAGAGACAATCTTGCAAAAACTAAAGCAGACACCACCCATAAAACATATAAATTAAAGTGTAAGCGTTTCTATCTATGGTGCCAAAAATGTAATATTTACCCTATTTGAGCACCACCAGAACAAATGCTACCTTATCTCTTGTCACTGGCAAAATCGTTATTGGTCCATGCTCCAATTAAAATACACCTTGCTGCATTACCAAGATATAGATGCTCTTCAAATTCACCATATTAATGGCCTAACAAGACCATTCAACAGTTCCTTAAAGGTCTGTTCAGGGTTTTCTCTCCAATAAGGGCTCCTCCTACTATGTGGCAGCTTAATGTTGTGCTAACACAGTTAATTAAGAGTCCATTTGTACCAGTACACAAGGTAGGGCTCACATTTATTTCATGGAAAGTAGCAATGCTGGTAGTTCTGATATCAGCCAGAAGGGTTAGTGAAATACAAGCCTTTACAATTAAAGAGCCTTTCTTGCGTTTTACAGATGATTCTGTGATACTCAGAACCAATCCGAAGTTTATCTCCCGTCACTTCGGACTTTCATCTGAATGAGCCTGTAATACTAAGGTCTTTATTTCCAAATCCTTAGTCGGCAGCTGAAAAATCTCTACATACATTGGATGTCAAAAGATGTCTAAAATTGTATTTACATCACACCAAACAGTTAAAAAAGATAGACCAACTGTTGGTAGCATATGGGTATCATCGTAGAGGTGCCTCAAAAACAAAAGCAAGCATTGCTCGATGGATCTCAGCTGCTGTCCAGTTCTGTCATTCCAAAGCTGGAAGACCTTTTGCAACTAAAGTCAAGGTGCATTCTACTAGAGCAGTCTCTACATCGACTGCACTGTTTCCTGCAGTACCTTTCGAAACGATATGTCGAGCGGCGTCATGGAGGAATGCAGATACATTCACACAGCATTATTGTTTGGAATCTGCACAGCGCAGTGATGCAGCTTTTGGACAGGCTGTGTTACGTCGCTTATTTCAATAAGGTGAGCCACTTTTGGTTACATATGTCCGCTTAATATGTATATATCTCTTTATATGTGTTTATAGCCGTTATCCGCTATTGTGATATTATGGGAATGATTGTACAAATACTGTAGCTGCTAGCTATTCTGATTCAAGCATGTGAATCTATGAAAGATCCAATACTGGAGAAGAACATACGTTACTTACCTGTATCTGTAATTCTCCAGCATTGGCATCTTTCATAGATTCGCATACGACCCACCCTCCTCCCTATTGAGCCTCTCCTTATTGTTACCAGATTACTTTTCCCAATAGTGACTGAAAATCTGAGGGAATCCGCCTCTGTGGGGGAGTGTTCTACAGTGTGCTGTCGCCTTATTGGCTGTAGTTTGGTTTCTTTTAAATGATATGGATAAGTTATTAAAGTGAATGTTTCATTGCCATTACAGGTTTTGGTAATGTTATGTACTGGTTTATTATGGTACCGTGGGACTCCCACTTAGACGAAAGCAAATGATTCAAGCATGTGAATCTATGAAAGATGCCAATACTGGGGAGCTACAGTTACAGGTAAGTGACTTATTTTCTTCTCCCTTTATTGGATCTTTTATAGCTTCACATGCTTGAATCATTCCCTGTCGTTGAAGGGGAAGTCCCACGATATAGTAGAAAGCAGTACAGGTTATACATAGCCTATAAGGGCTAGAAAACATTAACTGCTCTATCTTATCCACATCATTTAATAAGACCTAAACTGAGGAGGATTCAGAATGCAAAGGTCCATTTAAAATGGCCCATAGTCCTTCTGAATTAAATGTAAAATATCAGGAGGAAACTGAGGAGTATTTGGAAAAAGACTATGACTCTTCAGGAGCACAGTATACTGATCGACCTTTTCAGTACATAGACGACTCCCAACCCTATAGTCATCAGCCTCAGGAAGATGTGGTGCTGGCACCAAGAGCTTTGATTCATGACTTACAGAGCATGTTATAAGATTATTATAAAGGTTTCCGGAACCCACAGTGGCCACACTACAGCCAATACAATCGCCAAAATCTCATCTAATACAACCTCCTACTCCAAGCACACCTCGTAATTTTCCAACGATGGATATCCCAAAAAGGACACCAGCATCAGATATCTGAAAGAGACACGTTAGTGACAGATTCCTTACCTTAGAATATCCCCAGGCGTCAGGCTGGATCCGGAAAGTTTTTTGCGTAGCAGTACCCTTGCGCGGCGTCGTGCGGCTCCGCGTTCGTCGTCGGCGTCGTGGTTGCCAGGATGACGTCGCGGGCAGTACTTAGACGCCGCCCCTGCGCGCTGACGTCAGTTCTTCTTTTTCCGCGCCAGTAAGCGCAGATCCGGGAAGAGCAGTGCCCTAGTCAATTTTTGACTAACCTTTTTTGTGAATTTTTTCACTGTTTGTAGGGATGCCCGGCTTCAAGCCATGCGAGGCCTGTGGTCGCATGATGTCGATCACGGACCCGCATCTCGAGTGTCTCTTCTGTCTCGGCCGAGACCACGACACGAAGTCGTGCCCTGACTGCCGGAAACTTCATCCGAAGGCTTTGCGGGAGCGGTCTCGAAAGCTACTCGAGGTCCGGCAGTCGGCTCCGCGCCGCACCAAGCCCCGGTCCCGAGAGAGGTCGAGGGGCCGGTCGCGGAGTCCCCGCCGCTCGTCGGAGTCCAAGTCTTCGCGCTCCTCGGGTAAGTCGAAGCACAAGAAGTCTAAGAGGCGTCATCGCTCTAAGACTTCGCCTCGCCGGTCTCGCGCCTCGGCTGAGGCCCCAGTCGGCACCGTCCCCGCGGCCCCGGACATGCCTGTAGAGCCGCCCCCGCATTACCCGTCCTTTCTGGGTTCGGGGCGACTCCGGCCGAAATACAGGAATTCCTGTCGGCCATGGCCCGCCTCTTCGGGCCTTCAGGCCCCTCCGGTGCGCCTTCGGGCCCCGCGGGCCCTGATGGGGTTGCCCCGGCGCCGCCGTCGACTCCGGTCCCGGCGCCGCCTGTCCCACCAGCCTTCATCCCGGCCTCGGCTCCGGCCCCGGCCTCGATCCCGGCTCCGGTGGTGCCGCAACCCCCATCGACGCCGGTTGACCTAACCACGCCTCCGCCGACGTCCCCCGTGCCGTTCCTGACGCCGTCCGGGGCTCCGGACGGCGTCAGTCCCCGGCTCTCTCCGGCTCCGGACATGGAGCCGGACCGACGTCGCTCGACGCCGGCTCCGGCGCCGATGAGACCTTGGGTCCCAAATGTCCCTCCACCTCCATATTTTGAACAAGAGGAGGACCAGGAGAGCTGGGAGGGGTCTGAGGACCCTCTCACACAACAGTGTGAGTATGATCCGGACTGGGCTGAGGAACTTGGGGATGCCAGTGGTCTAGACACCTCCCCTGACACTGGCATGCTGTCTCCTCCCGTGGCTACGGAGGAGGGAGCTAATTTTGCAACGGTGTTGCGTAGAGCAGCTGGAGCCTTACAACTCCAGTTGCCTACTGTGGCCGTCAGGACTAACCTCCTGACAGAAGTGCTTCAGCCGGCGGCTTCCTCCTTGGAGACTGTTCTGCCGTTTAATGATGCACTCACTGACGTTCTTTTGGGTGCCTGGTCCAAACCCACCACAGGGGCTCCTGTGGATAGGAACGTGGCCCGACGCCATCGCCCTGCTCCGGGCGACCCGTTGTTTCTCTCCCAACATCCCACCCCCGAGAGCTTGGTTGTCCAAGCCTCTGCCTCCCAAACCGCCTTCCCTACCGCCCCTCCGGATAGGGAATCCAAACGCCTGGACCAATTTGGGAAGAAGGCTTTTTCTTCCTCCAGTGCTGGCTTGCGGTCCGTCAACACCGCTTGCCTTTTGGGCCGATATACCCACTCCCTGTGGGATTCGGTGGCGGCTGTTTTGCCGCAGTGTTCTCAGGAGGTCCAGACACTGCTTACCCGCGCCATTGCGGAAGGGCGAGATGCGGCTAAATACACCATACGTTGTGGCCTTGATACCGCCGACTCGCTGGGCAGATCGCTTGCGACGACGGTGGCGCTACGTCGCCACGCCTGGCTGAGAACAACTGGTTTCTCGGGTGATGTCCAGAATACACTCATGGACATGCCCTTTGATGGAGTCGGTCTTTTTGGTTCAAAGGCAGACCATGCGCTGGAGCGGTTTAAGGACTCACGGGCTACTGCCAAGTCCCTGGGCCTTTCTGTTGTACGCCCTCCGCTCACCTCTGCTTTTCGCCCCTTTCGTGGCCACGGAAGGGGCGCCCAGTCACGTCAGCTGCCCAGCCACCGGCCCGCGCAGCAAGCGTCTTCGCGTGGCCGAGGACGTGGATACCGCCGTGGCGGTTCGGGCAACCAGCGTGCGGGTCAGGCCACCACCTCCAACCCGTCCGCGGCCTCCAAGCCCTCCTAGTCCCTCCTTTCCGGTGCACAGCACGCCAGTAGGGGGCAGGGTCCGCCATCACCTTCACCACTGGCGTCCCATCACCTCGGACAGGTGGGTCTTGGACATTGTCCGAAGGGGCTACTCCCTCCCCTTCGAGACCACCCCCCCAGCCATGCCACCTCAATTCTACCGCATGTCAGGGGATCACTTCTGCAGAAGGAAGTCACGGCCCTCTTGGCCAAGAGGGCCATCGAGCATGTTCCGACCCCAGAAGTAGGACGTGGTTGCTACTCCCACTACATCCTGGTGCCCAAAAAGGACAAGGAGGACATGCGTCCTATCTTGGACCTCCGGAACGTCAATCGCTTCCTCCGGAAGGAGAAGTTCAAGATGCTCACCCTAGCTCAGGTCTTGACTGCCCTCGACCCTGGAGACTGGTTGGTAGCGTTGGACTTGCAGGACGCTTATTTTCACATCCCCGTCCTGACGGCCCACCGGCGTTACCTGCGGTTCACGGTAGGCCTCGAGCATTTTCAGTTCACCGTGCTCCCCTTTGGCCTTACAAGTGCCCCTCGGGTGTTCACCAAAGTGATGGCGGTGGTCGCAGCTCATCTGCGCCGGGCAGGGGTTCCAGTCTTCCCCTACCTCGACGACTGGCTGCTGAAGGCGGGCTCGTCCCAGGCAGTCGTCTCCCACCTCCAGACTACGGCCGAACTCCTGCACTCGCTGGGGTTCTCCATCAATGTGCCGAAGTCGCATCTGATTCCTTCTCCACAGCTCCTTTTCATCGGAGCAGTTCTGGACACGACGCAGTTTCGGGCCTATCCTCCCGAACGGCGAGTCCGGGATATTCAGGCTATGAGTCCGATCTTTCAGCCTTAATCCTGGGTTTCAGTACGGATGACCCTGAGGCTGCTGGGCCTCATGGCCTCCTGCATCCTGCTGGTCACTCATGCCAGATGGCATATGCGGGCTCTGCAGTGGGACCTGAGGTTCCAGTGGGCGCAGCACCAGGGCAACCTGTCCGATCACTTCCAGATCTCGGAGGGGACTGCAAAACAGTTGCAGTGGTGGCTCTCGAACCGGCAATGGGTCATGGGCAGATCCCTCTCCCTTCCCCAGCCAGAGCACACAGTTGTGACGGACGCGTCCCTTCTGGGATGGGGCGGTCACATGGGAGAGGCGGAGATCAGAGGCCTCTGGTCTCCGGCGGAGTCCCGGCTCCATATCAACCTTCTGGAGCTCCGGGCGATCCGACTTGCACTCAAGGCATTCCTTCCCTCTGTCAAAGGGAAGGTAGTGCAGGTGTTCACAGACAACACCACCGCCATGTGGTATTGCAACAAACAAGGCGGGGTGGGGTCGTGGACCCTTTGTCAGGAGGCTCTGCGCCTCTGGACATGGCTGGAACATCAGGGCATGTTCCTGATGGTTCAACACCTGGCAGGTTCCCTAAACGCCAGGGCGGACGAACTCAGCCGCAGGTGCATGATGGATCACGAATGGCGTCTTCACTCGGAAGTGGCGCAAGGACTCTTTCTACAGTGGGGAGAGCCTTGGTTAGATCTATTCGCCACCGAAGAGAACGCGCAATGTCATCAGTTCTGCGCGTTGGAATTTCCAAGGCGGCACTCGCTCGGTGACGCTTTTCGTCGCGAGTGGAGTTGCGGTCTGTTGTACGCCTTTCCGCCTATACCACTTCTACCCAGAGTGTTGAAGAAGATTCGGCACGACCGGGTGTAAGAAAGTGGCTCTGTATATACTGCACCAAAGTAAGGTTCAGTGTGCACAGAGTCCACAGTCCCCAGAGGTTTGGCAGAGGCTAAAGTTAGATATAACCTTACTCTCTAAAGTGGTAGCTTGGTCGAGCAGTAAGGCAGTATCAGAGGACAGTGTAAAGCATTTGTTGTACACACTCAGTCAGCAAATGAAGCCACACACTCAAGAACTGAACTCTAGGCCAATGGTTTGTATATAAAAATATAGTTGTTTTATTTTAGAACCAACAATGGGTGTCAAAATATACTTTCTCAGAATGAGATGCTTTAGTTAACTACTGTTCAATTGGCAATAGACTTTTGAATGCAATAGTTACAGTTGTTGCAATATGCAACACAATTTTAAACACAATTATACATTGAGCTCAATGGAAATTTCTGGTTAAATGCAATAGATTACTTTTTGGATTACTTTTCTAACCACGGGACTGGATCTTGGATTCAGTCCCGGGACACTTCCTGTAAACAGGTGAGAAAAAGCGTTTTGGTTATGGTAGTGATTTTTGAGGAATATTACTGTATTTCAAAAGTTGACACTTAGAAACTTTTCTGGGTAAAATTACCAATGTTATCCTAGGGAAGGAAATACAGTTTGCAAGCAAAGTATGTTTACGTTACTTTTGTAATCCAGTGCTGGACTCCTAGGTTCAGCACTGGGACATTTACTTAAAACAGGTAAGTAATTACGTTTTTGTAGTTTGTACGATTTTTAAAGAATATTTGTATGATTCAGAAATCGACACTTAGAAACTTTTTCAACAAAAAGCAGGCAATGATATCCTATGAGAGGAATTTCCAGTTACTGGTAAGTACGGTAAAAATTACTTTTCATGGTCGGTACTGGACTAAAAGATGCAGTACTGAGGTCTCTCCTGATAGTAGGTGAGTAATTCGGAATTCGTTACTGTTGTGATTTTTAAGCAATATTTTGGTATTTCAAAAGTGGACACTTAGAAGAAATTTCACAGAAAACCAGTCAATGGATCCCTATGTAAGAAAATTCAATTCGCCGGTAAGTTACTTTTAACGTTACTTTTGTAATCCAGTGCTGGACTCCTAGGTTCAGCCCTGGGACATTTACTTAAAACAGGTAAGTAATTACGTTTTGGTAGTCTGTACGATTTTTAAAGAATATTCTTGTTTTCAAAAGTCGACACTTAGAAACTTTTTGGAAGAAAAAGTGTCCATGTTATCCTATGAGGAAAAATGAGTTATCGGTCTCGAGGTAAGTAATCGGTCTTTTGAGTTAGGGTTCTGGGGTTAGACTCAGGGGTCTCCCAGGGTCAGTGATGCACTGTTGTTGCACCCTCAGCGGCACTAGGGCGGCCGGGTGCAGAGTGTTGAGGCCCAATGTTATCCTATGGAGGATAGGGGGACTCCGGTTGGTGGCGGCTGGCAAGCAGGCCACGGGGTTGTGGGAGCAAAGCTCCTAGGGTTAAGATCAGGGCACGTTGGGGACCAAGTTAGCACCAAAGAGGCACCCTCAGCGGCACTAGGGCGGCCGGGTGCAGAGTGCTGTTTTGAGGTCGGGTGCCCTGTTGATTTCAATGGAAATTTTCGGTTTGGTTTTCAGCTGCAGGCTCGGTCCAGGAAGACTTCCAGGAGGAACCAACAGCTGGGCAGGTAAGTTGGAGGGCTCGGGGACGTAGGTGCACCTCGGGTTCCTTTCTCCAGGGCGCAGGGCGTCTGGATGCAGGGGTGTCTTTTGAGGTCGGATTTCACCTTACCGGGCCACTCGCGGTTGGGGGGTTCTCCGTGCAGAGGCTGCAGGCGACGTCGGGGAGTCCTGGAGGGGTCAACCCACGGTGGACTCGGACTCTGGAGAGCTGGGGGACCTCGCTGGGACCGGTGGGCCACTTGAACTCGGGCTGTAGGCGACGGGTGCAGTGGTGGTTCCAGGCGTCGGGTTTCTTTCTCCTCAGCAGGCTCGGAGTCTTTGTTTGGTGTTTCTTTTGAACAGAGCTGCTGTTCACAGGAGATCCGGTCTTTGTTGAAGGCAGTCAGTCCTCCCTGGGGTTCTGGAGGTCGCTGGCTGCAGGACAAGACTATTTTTGGCGCAGGATCTCTGGAAACTGCAGACGGGCCGGTAGGGCTGGGGCCAAGTCAGTTGTTCTCTGCAGTCTCCTCTGCTGGGCGTCTTCTTTCGTCCTTTTTCTTCTTAGGTTGCGGGAATCTAAGGAAGGAAGGTTCAGGGTGCCCCTAAATACTAGATTTAGGGGCGTTACAGGTAGGTAAAGGGCAGGGACCAATGGGTCCCTGCCCTGGGGTGGGTACACCCCCTATCCTGCCACTCTCCTGTGGGAGGGGGCAGGAGCCTAGTCCTGATTGGGCAGGGCTCCCCATCTTCAAGATGGCGAGAGCCCGGAGATGTGCTTCACCTCGCCTCCCCCACCTGAGGGGTGGGGTTGGCAGAGGGTGGCACACCCCTTTCCTCCCTTGGTGTTTCCCTCCAGTCTTCCCACCAGGATGGGGGAGGAACCGGTGGGGACCAGTTGCTGAGTACAGCAAGTGGTCTGGGGAAGCTCACAAAGGCGGAATGCCTTTGAAGCTTCCCCCTGCCCATCCTGGGGGAGGGGGCCTAGCACCTCACCCAGGACGTGCATTGTTGCAGGCCCGGGAGAGCGGATGGCTCTCTACCCAGGGGTCCAGCAACATGTCTGCTGTGTGGCAGCCTAGGCAGCCCCTCAGACAAGACGTGGATTGTAGGTTAGGTTCAGGGGGTAACTCTAAGTGGCCCTCTGACGTGCATTTTACAGTAAATCCCACACTGGCATCAGTGTGGGTTTACTGTGCTGAGGAGTTTGATACCAAACTTCTCAGTCTTCAGTGCAGCCATCATGGTGCTGTGGAGTACGTGCTGACGACCTCCCAGCACCATATACTCGGAATGGCAGCCCTGCACTTACAGTGCCCAGGAATGGGCCTGGGTACTGTAGGGGCACAGGGCTCATGCACCTGTGCCCTCACCACTGGCATAGGGCACCCAGCTAGAGGGGTGACTGAGGTATGCCAGGGCAGTGTGTTTGTGGGCATGGCACACAGGGATGTGTGCCATGTCGACTCTCTGTTTTGTTCTGCACCAAGACACTCAGCCTGCAAGGGCAGTGTGTGTGTGTCAGGGTACAGGGCCTCTAAGGGTGGCACAATAAGTGCTGCAGCCCTTAGGGGTCTTCTCTGGTCACAGTGCCCTGGGTACCTAGGGTACCATTTACCAGGGGCTTACCTGTGGCCAGAGATGCCAATTGGGTTTAGGCTGAGTACAGTTTTTAGGGAAGGAACACAGGCCCTGGGTACCTGATTGGCAGGGATCCAGGGCACACCAAGGAAAAGTGCATCAGTTATCAGGCAAAAAGTGGGGGTTACTGCAACAGAAACCCACTTTCCTACACAAGCCCCCCCAGCCCAAAGGCCAGGAGACTCAGCCAACGCTGGGAGAGCCTGTCTAGTCTTTCAGGCGAGGAAGAGTTGGGGAAGTGGTTTGAAAGTTGCAGGGCCTACTCCGCCTTATATCCTTCTGTCCAGGTCAGTCCCTTTGGGGAGCTGGCCTACCTCATCAGTTTCAGGACCTAATTCCCAAAGCTCCTCTCCTTGCTCTTTAGTGTCTTCACCCCATCTTTTAAGTTTGGGTTCAGAGGTGCCCACCTCTGCAAAGTCTAACTTAGCCAGGGCAAAGCCCAGCTTACCCACAGAGGTCACCCACAGTTTGAGCAACCCCACCATGACCAATAGGGTCAGGGGGCCTAGCTTGTTATTTGGCAGGGGGTTAGGCCACCATGCCAAGGATAGGGCTGCCATGAAGGCTAACACCCAGCAGAGGCTGCTGACAGCTGTCAGTGCCCAGAACCACACCTTTAGCTCCTGTCTGGCAAGTGAAGGGGCTATCTTACAGGTCTCTTTGGGTCCTGGCTGTCTGCCTGTTGCTTTAGGGTGGGGGGTCACTAAACTTTGTAGTGAGCACCCTTCCTCCACCCTTTGTTCTGCCAGCTGAGGAGCCACCAACTCAGGCTGGACAGTTGCCTGACTAGTCAGGTCTTCTTGTTGGCTAGGGGGCTTTACCAGGGCCACTTCTGGAGTTTTCCCTCACTGGGATAGAATCTCCCTGGCCCTCTGGGACTGTGGCTAACAGTTGCCCACCTTTCCTACCCTGTTCCTTTTTACTCTTTTGGGGCTCAGCTGCACTGACTGCAGGTTGAGCCCCCCAGGTTTCTTGGGTGAGGCCTGGCATTGGGCCAGTGCCTCTCTTTGGCTCAGGTCCACCTCTAAGTGGTCATTCCCCAGGAGACAATCAAGGGGAGGTCTTTACTGACTACCACCTTTCTCCATCTAAGGGACCCAGCTATGACTAGGGGCACTACAGCCACAGGCCTAACAGTGACTCCCCTGGGACAGCCCTTACTCTCCTTGATTCCCCTGGGACATACTGGTGTGGGAGTACCAACCTGTCATGCACCACAGTGTGACTGGCACAGGTATCTCTCAGGGCAGTGGCTGGGATTCCATTCACCAGTAGGCGGTGGAAGTGTCTACTCCCCTCTGGGATCTCCAGCTTACCTCTTGGGCCCATTTTCCAGTTGAAAGCTAGGAGGACTTCCTCATCTGAGGACCCTTCCTCCAGAGCTACACTGGCAACTCCTGGGGCTACACTAGTCACCCCTGGGGCTGTACTAGGGATCTTGTTTTTAGGACAGCTAGGGTCCTTGGTGTGGTGTCCTGACTTCTGACAGTTGTGACACCATATTCTGTTGGGATCCCAATTCTTACCTTGGTACCCTGGTTTAGTTTGTGAGGTGTCTTTGGGCCCACCCTCCTGGACAGGTTTTTGGGGGCTGCCTGGGACTCCTTACTTTTATCCTTAAGGGGTTCACTATCTTTCTTCTGGGGAGGCTTTGTGACCCCTTTCTTTTGGTCACCCCCAGTGGATGTCCTAGTTACCCTTGTTCTGACCCAGTGGTCTGCCTTCTTTCCCAATTCTTGGGGAGAAATTAGACCTAGGTCTACCAAATGCTGATGCAACTTTTCGTTTGTGCAATTACTTAGTATGTGTTCCTTCATAAACAAATTGTAAAGTCCAGGAAAATCCTGCACATTATGTCCAGCTAACCAACCATCCAGTGTCTTTACTGAGTAGTCTACGAAGTCAATCCAGGACTGGGTCTGGGTTTTGTGAGCCCCCTGAATCTAATTCTATACTCCTCAGTAGTGAGCCCAAATCCCTCAATCAGAGTATTCTTCATGAGGTCATAGGACCCTGCATCTGGTGGTAGCTTGGTCGAGCAGTAAGGCAGTATCAGAGGACAGTGTAAAGCATTTGTTGTACACACTCAGTCAGCAAATGAAGCCACACACTCAAGAACTGAACTCTAGGCCAATGGTTTGTATATAAAAATATAGTTGTTTTATTTTAGAACCAACAATGGGTGTCAAAATATACTTTCTCAGAATGAGATGCTTTAGTTAACTACTGTTCAATTGGCAATAGACTTTTGAATGCAATAGTTACAGTTGTTGCAATATGCAACACAATTTTAAACACAATTATACATTGAGCTCAATGGAAATTTCTGGTTAAATGCAATAGATTACTTTTTGGATTACTTTTCTAACCACGGGACTGGATCTTGGATTCAGTCCCGGGACACTTCCTGTAAACAGGTGAGAAAAAGCGTTTTGGTTATGGTAGTGATTTTTGAGGAATATTACTGTATTTCAAAAGTTGACACTTAGAAACTTTTCTGGGTAAAATTACCAATGTTATCCTAGGGAAGGAAATACAGTTTGCAAGCAAAGTATGTTTACGTTACTTTTGTAATCCAGTGCTGGACTCCTAGGTTCAGCACTGGGACATTTACTTAAAACAGGTAAGTAATTACGTTTTTGTAGTTTGTACGATTTTTAAAGAATATTTGTATGATTCAGAAATCGACACTTAGAAACTTTTTCAACAAAAAGCAGGCAATGATATCCTATGAGAGGAATTTCCAGTTACTGGTAAGTACGGTAAAAATTACTTTTCATGGTCGGTACTGGACTAAAAGATGCAGTACTGAGGTCTCTCCTGATAGTAGGTGAGTAATTCGGAATTCGTTACTGTTGTGATTTTTAAGCAATATTTTGGTATTTCAAAAGTGGACACTTAGAAGAAATTTCACAGAAAACCAGTCAATGGATCCCTATGTAAGAAAATTCAATTCGCCGGTAAGTTACTTTTAACGTTACTTTTGTAATCCAGTGCTGGACTCCTAGGTTCAGCCCTGGGACATTTACTTAAAACAGGTAAGTAATTACGTTTTGGTAGTCTGTACGATTTTTAAAGAATATTCTTGTTTTCAAAAGTCGACACTTAGAAACTTTTTGGAAGAAAAAGTGTCCATGTTATCCTATGAGGAAAAATGAGTTATCGGTCTCGAGGTAAGTAATCGGTCTTTTGAGTTAGGGTTCTGGGGTTAGACTCAGGGGTCTCCCAGGGTCAGTGATGCACTGTTGTTGCACCCTCAGCGGCACTAGGGCGGCCGGGTGCAGAGTGTTGAGGCCCAATGTTATCCTATGGAGGATAGGGGGACTCCGGTTGGTGGCGGCTGGCAAGCAGGCCACGGGGTTGTGGGAGCAAAGCTCCTAGGGTTAAGATCAGGGCACGTTGGGGACCAAGTTAGCACCAAAGAGGCACCCTCAGCGGCACTAGGGCGGCCGGGTGCAGAGTGCTGTTTTGAGGTCGGGTGCCCTGTTGATTTCAATGGAAATTTTCGGTTTTGGTTTTCAGCTGCAGGCTCGGTCCAGGAAGACTTCCAGGAGGAACCAACAGCTGGGCAGGTAAGTTGGAGGGCTCGGGGACGTAGGTGCACCTCGGGTTCCTTTCTCCAGGGCGCAGGGCGTCTGGATGCAGGGGTGTCTTTTGAGGTCGGATTTCACCTTACCGGGCCACTCGCGGTTGGGGGTTCTCCGTGCAGAGGCTGCAGGCGACGTCGGGGAGTCCTGGAGGGGTCAACCCACGGTGGACTCGGACTCTGGAGAGCTGGGGGACCTCGCTGGGACCGGTGGGCCACTTGAACTCGGGCTGTAGGCGACGGGTGCAGTGGTGGTTCCAGGCGTCGGGTTTCTTTCTCCTCAGCAGGCTCGGAGTCTTTGTTTGGTGTTTCTTTTGAACAGAGCTGCTGTTCACAGGAGATCCGGTCTTTGTTGAAGGCAGTCAGTCCTCCCTGGGGTTCTGGAGGTCGCTGGCTGCAGGACAAGACTATTTTTGGCGCAGGATCTCTGGAAACTGCAGACGGGCCGGTAGGGCTGGGGCCAAGTCAGTTGTTCTCTGCAGTCTCCTCTGCTGGGCGTCTTCTTTCGTCCTTTTTTCTTCTTAGGTTGCGGGAATCTAAGGAAGGAAGGTTCAGGGTGCCCCTAAATACTAGATTTAGGGGCGTTACAGGTAGGTAAAGGGCAGGGACCAATGGGTCCCTGCCCTGGGGTGAGTACACCCCTATCCTGCCACTCTCCTGTGGGAGGGGGCAGGAGCCTAGTCCTGATTGGGCAGGGCTCCCCATCTTCAAGATGGCGAGAGCCCGGAGATGTGCTTCACCTCGCCTCCCCCACCTGAGGGGTGGGGTTGGCAGAGGGTGGCACACCCCTTTCCTCCCTTGGTGTTTCCCCCAGTCTTCCCACCAGGATGGGGGAGGAACCGGTGGGGACCAGTTGCTGAGTACAGCAAGTGGTCTGGGGAAGCTCACAAAGGCGGAATGCCTTTGAAGCTTCCCCCTGCCCATCCTGGGGGAGGGGGCCTAGCACCTCACCCAGGACGTGCATTGTTGCAGGCCCGGGAGAGCGGATGGCTCTCTACCCAGGGGTCCAGCAACATGTCTGCTGTGTGGCAGCCTAGGCAGCCCCTCAGACAAGACGTGGATTGTAGGTTAGGTTCAGGGGGTAACTCTAAGTGGCCCTCTGACGTGCATTTTACAGTAAATCCCACACTGGCATCAGTGTGGGTTTACTGTGCTGAGGAGTTTGATACCAAACTTCTCAGTCTTCAGTGCAGCCATCATGGTGCTGTGGAGTACGTGCTGACGACCTCCCAGCACCATATACTCGGAATGGCAGCCCTGCACTTACAGTGCCCAGGAATGGGCCTGGGTACTGTAGGGGCACAGGGCTCATGCACCTGTGCCCTCACCACTGGCATAGGGCACCCAGCTAGAGGGGTGACTGAGGTATGCCAGGGCAGTGTGTTTGTGGGCATGGCACACAGGGATGTGTGCCATGTCGACTCTCTGTTTTGTTCTGCACCAAGACACTCAGCCTGCAAGGGCAGTGTGTGTGTGTCAGGGTACAGGGCCTCTAAGGGTGGCACAATAAGTGCTGCAGCCCTTAGGGGTCTTCTCTGGTCACAGTGCCCTGGGTACCTAGGGTACCATTTACCAGGGGCTTACCTGTGGCCAGAGATGCCAATTGGGTTTAGGCTGAGTACAGTTTTTAGGGAAGGAACACAGGCCCTGGGTACCTGATTGGCAGGGATCCAGGGCACACCAAGGAAAAGTGCATCAGTTATCAGGCAAAAGTGGGGGTTACTGCAACAGAAACCCACTTTCCTACACCGGGCCCAAGTCATTCTTGTGGCTCCGGACTGGGCTCGAAGAGTTTGGTATCCCGAGCTACTCAGTATGAGCGTAGATCCCCGATCCGTCTGCCTCTTCGGGAGGATCTTCTGTCGCAGCAGCAGGGGACGGTCCTCCACCCGAACCTGTCCAGTCTACACCTGCTTGCGTGGAGATTGAGCGGCGGCAGTTGATTCCTTTCGACTTGCCTCCCGAAGTTTGTGATGTAATTCTGGCAGCCAGGCGTCCCTCCACTAAGGTGGTATACGCCTGCAGGTGGAACAAGTTTGTGGCATGGTGCACAGCAAAGGCTGTGAATCCCCTTTCTGCCCCTCTTTCTGAGGTTCTTCTGTTCCCTCTTTCCCTGGCCCAACAGGGTTCTGCCCTGGGTACCATCAAGGGCTATCTTTGTGCCATCTCGGCCTTCCTTAGGCTTCCTGATCAGCCCTCCTTTTCAAGTCCCCTGTTGTTAACAGGTTTCTAAAAGGCATTACACACCTCTTCCCTCCTGTTCCGTTTGTAATGCCTCAGTGGGACTTGAACTTGGTTCTTACCTTTCTTATGTGCGCTCCCTTTGAGCCTCTACATAACTGTCCTCTTCGTCTTCTCACTCTTAAGACAGCCTTTCTGGTGGCCATCACCTCCGCTCGGCGGGTGAGTGAGCTCCAGGCTCTTTCATGCAAACCTCCCTTTCTGTCTGTCCATCCAGACAAGGTTGTTCTTAGGACGCGTCCGGCCTTCTTGCCAAAGGTGGTTACTGCCTTCCACATTGGGCAGACCATCACTTTGCCCACCTTCTTTCTGCCTCCGTATCCTTCTAGAGAGGAAGAGAGGCTCCACCGTCTGGACCCAAAACGTGCGCTTTCTTTTTATATCAGCCGCACACAACACTTCTGGGTGGATGACCAGCTCTTTGTTGGCTACGTGGGCGCCAAAAAAGGTCGGGCGGTGCACAAGAGAACCATCTCCCGCTGGGTAACCTTGTGTATCAAAGCCTGCTATTCTTTGGCTAAGAAGGAGCCTCCTGTTGGGCTGCGTGCCCATTCCACCAGGGCAACGGCTGCTACCACGGCCTTAGGCCGCGGTGTTCCGCTGCAGGATATCTGTCGGGCAGCTACGTGGGCCTCGCTGCACACGTTTACCAAGCATTACTGCCTTGACAGTCCGGTCCGGAGGGACGGCTTCTTTGGCCGTTCTGTCCTCCGGGACTTCCTTGTCTGATCTTTGTTCGGAGACCCACCACCGGGGTTGGTATTGCTGGGGTATCTATTCTAAGGTAAGGAATCTGTCACTAACGTGTCTCTTTCAGATGCACAAGTTACTAACTTGTGTAACGATATATCTGTAAGAGACAGTAGTTAGTGACAGATTCCTTACCGCCCCACCCATCCTCCCCGTTCTGCGAACTGATTTCTAGGGTTAAGGACATCCCTTTCAGGGCCCTAGTATTTTTCAGACACCTATGTCAGCTTCTTGCATGGCTCTGCGTTCCTGGCGCGGAAAGTCGTGTACAGAACTGACGTCAGCGCGCAGGGGCGGCGTCTAAGTACTGCCCGCGACGTCATCCCGGCGACCACGACGCCGACGACGGACGCGGAGCCGCACGACGCTGCCTACCGACGCGCAAGGGTACTGCTACGCAAAAAACTTTCCGGATCCAGCCTGACGCCTGGGGATATTCTAAGGTAAGGAATCTGTCACTAACTACTGTCTCTTACAGATATATCGTTACACAAGTTAGTAACTTGTGCATCACAGTCCCACCTTCGAATAACAGAATATCTTCCGACGAAGAAAGAGAGGAAAGTGAAGTACCAGATGATCAAAGTGCACCCAATGAATGGAACAGCTACCAGATTCTAACACCATCTCTCCGGCTTCACATCTAGTGGATTCTCCTCCTGACGACATTGGAGGATTTCATAATCTAATGGAAAGACCTGCAAAAATATTTGAACTACCGGTGCCTATAAAACAATCAGAATCTTTTTTCTATGACTTTAAGGAGTCTGCTAGGAAATTGATTAGAGCCAACCCTGTTGTAGATTTCATCTTGGAGGAAGGCGTAAAAATCGTGAAAAATCTAGCAATGGTCTCGGACAGATAGTTTTAAATCTAATGACCGACGGTCATGCTTTGGAGTTCACACAAAGACCACCTTATACTCTAAGAGGGACATTCCCCCACCTCATCTCTACTACAATTAGAATAACTAACCATGCTCATCAAAGTAGCTATAGAAAGAGGACTCCACAGTAAGAAGGGAATGGGGTTCTGATCCAGAATATTTTTGTTTTCAATGAATTTAATTGGATTTTGTGCAAAAGGAACAAGACAAACAGTAATGTAAATACATGTCAGGGTAGGCAGGTACAGTGAGATTCTCTTGTACAAGATTGATTAATAAGGTGGAAGGTGCAACAGAAGAAAAGCAAAACATAAGAAAAGTCTAATTATATTTTTTAACTATATTGAGTTTTTATGCACACATATGAGACAATATAGCTACAGTAAACCATGCACCAATTCTTATTACAATAATTTGACATCCTCGCGTTGTTCATGTCCATCAGTACAGTTGTTCCAAGTGAATCCATTCTAATTCTTGCTAGACATTGCAGCACATTACATTAAGCAAGAGGACATCATACATGTACAGTTTCATAAGTATGCTTCGAAATACCACTGGCGCGGTGATATATCACAGATTCAATCGGAGAAAAACATTGCTGACACCCCGCATGTCCCCCAAGTACCCCAGGTATCTTCCGGCAGGGCAACAGGTGTGGTTGGCTCCCTGTCAAGGCTTAAGGTTAAACTACACCCCAGGAGGATCATTTCCTGCAGGTTGTCAAGCCTGCCCCTGGCCCGTCCTGCGCTTGAGTCATCAAATATGTCTGCAGAGGTTCCGATATATCCTGAGGTCTAGAACTAGGAGACAGTAGCTTGCATATGTGGTAAGCTGTTTTCTACCATATGTGAGATCATGCAACCATTCCTTAAATTTCGGAGCACGTCTTCTACCCCATTTACATGTAACCCTGCACTTAGCTAGTGGGAGACAGAAGGACATGTATTTCCTGAAGTGTACCTCTCTCTCTTTTTAGAGTATCCCAATAGTGCTAGAAGTGGTGTGAGCTTAAGTGAGTGTCCTAACATGAGGGCCAGCGCATCCTCCGCTTCCCACCTAAAGGCCTGTATTGGTCCGCAAGCCAGACCAGATGCTTGGAAATCTGCCCCTTCAGCTTCACAGTGGGCCCAGCTATCATCAGATCTTTAGCGATAACGGCGTAACCTGGGTGGCGTGTAATACATATGGTGTAAAAACTTGAAATATATGATTCATAATCTGCTGCTGGAGGAGATATACTCTGTCTGCCGACAGCAGTACAGCCATTGTTTGTAATGGGATTCTCAAGCTCCGCATCCCATCCCGTCAGAGCATGTCCGCCAGGTCCTGGCATCTCTAGCTGGGCCGAGTGATAAAGAATCAACACCAGTTGTTAAGGGCTAGTGGCCGAGAGTAGAGTATGCAGTGTATTGGAAATGGGGGGGTTGCATGGGAAGTTAGGAGTAGCAGCCCTAACATTATGCCAAAGTCTTGCGTGATGAAATATATCTAGCGGTGATGCTGTCGCTTCTGAAAGAAAGCTGTCCCGGTCTTTGAATGTGCCTTCCAAATGTATATCTCCCCGAGTGTTGCTGCCAGTCTTCAGAAGCATCTCTCTATATGCCATTTCATGTGTCACTGGGAAGTCGTAGTGGTAGGGTAATGGTGAATACAACATTTTCAGTCTCCTGGCCATCCTGCCCAAGCTGCTGTTATGCAAGCAACTGTGGAATCTGCTGCCCCTAGTGTTATCCCACTAGTACCTAAATATGCTATTGTGGGAATCTGAGCTACTTATCCCTGCTCAATAGCTTGATGTGGCATGAAAGCGGTGGGTTTATGCCAGTGTATGGCATAGTGCGCTTGGGCTGCCAGGAAGAAAAGCTCCATGTTCAGAGCCTTGAATCCACCCCTAGAGAAGGGTTTCTACAGGATATTCCACTGAACATGTGGTTGTTTCCCCGCCCATGCTAAGCGTGTCAACTGTGTTTTTAAGGTACGGAAGAAATGATGTCCCAGTGAATCAGGAATATTTCGGAATAGATAAAGCAATTTCTGTAGAATTACCATTTTCATTAGGGATATACGCCCGCCAGTGAGAGGGACAAGGATATCAAACGCCTACTCTTATCCATGATGGCATCCAAGTAAGCACCATATTTCATTAGAATGAGCTCGTCCCTGTCTCTAGACATCCGTATCCCCAGATATCCAAGTTCTGTATCGCACCATTGCAATGGATAGTCCGGGCAAAACCGCATAGTGGACGGGGTGAGGGGGAAAAGATGTGATTTTTCACAATTGATCTGTATCCCTGAGATCCCTCCAAAGTGAACAAACTCACGCACTACTAAATTCAGATTGTCTTGAGGATCTTTTAGATACATCATGATGTCCGCATATAACAACACCAGTATATGTCCGGTGGGGTATCGTATGGCATATTCCCGGTAGTGTTGCCGTATGGCATATTCCCGGTGGTGTTGCCGTAGTTTAGCGGAGAGTGGCTCAACAGCTATGCAAATAGCAAAGGTGACAGCAGGCACCCCTAACTGGTGCGGCGCTGTATGGGAAAAGGTACTGAGCGAACTCTGTTGAGCTTAGCTCTTGCTGTGGGTCGGGAATAGAGCAGCTCGATCCAGACTGGAAAGGAGGTGGGAAATCCCATGAATCTCAAGACTGCCAGCAAGTAATCCCATTCTACTGAATCAAAAGCCTCGGTGGCATCTAAAAAGACGGCCACCGCGGCTAGTTTTGGGTCGATGTCTTGGAGAAGCACAAACAGTGTTCACAAATTGTGTGAAGTGGCCCTCCCAGGGATGAAGCCTGATTGTTCAGGGAGGACCAAAAAAAAGGCATCAAAAGACAGAGTCGGTTCGCCAGGACTTTCGCTAGAATTTTCACATCGCAGTTTATAAGGGAGAGGGGTCTGTAAGAATCGTATAGTTCGGCTGGTTGGCCAGGCTTATGCAGGATAATCAGCAGTGCCTCGCTTATCATGGGCGGCAGTTTACCAGCCTTTTTAGCTTCGTGGAAAACAGATTTTAAAATCGGGGTTAATGTGCCTATGTATGTTTTATAAAAATCGACCAGTAACCTATCAGGACTTGGGGCTTCACCAGAATGTAACTGCATAATGGCTGACCTGAATTAGTCTTCTATGTCAGCAGGGAGAAATTCTCTGTGCACATTAAGCCAGCCCAAGGAGGTGTCCTCCAAGTAGGCATCAACCGTCACCGCTTGGGTCCTGCATGTGAAATAAAAGCGCTGATAGAACCTGGCAAACACTAGTACAATTTCTGAGGTGTCTCGTAGTGTATTGCCATTTTCGTCCCGTATTTCTAGAATGGTATTGTTACCACGTGGTGGGCACGTGACAGTGGCTAACGGGCAGCCCGGTCTCACTCCCTCGCCATACGCACGGTGTTAAATATTTGCTTCAGAAATGGCACTCGTGCTCTGCTGTTTCCTGGTAGTCAGTGATAGCAGACCTAGTTGTACAAGACATTTTGGGGTCAGAGGGGGGGGTCCCCATAGCCCGCCTCTAATGATCTTATGATCTAATGTCTTGTTCCAATCTCCCAAGATAGTCGCGCAGTGAGTGCAAGATCCCCCCCTCCCTACCCCGCTCTTGGCCAGGCATATACTGTGTATGGTGACCTTAAATGCCTCCCAGATCATGCCAATTTGCTGGACCGAATCTGCGTTCCTGCCAAATAATTCTGTCACCTTCTGTGGCATTTCCTCTCAGAAGGCAGTATCTAGAAGTAGGATTGGACGAAGCCGCCATGTGGCCAGTGAGGACAAGGTGGTGGCACAACGTCATGAGCACCGGAAAATGACCCGAGTAGGTGGTTGAAAGGTGTACAGTTGATCGAAGCCAGGTGCCCAACCCTCTAGTTATAAACCAATAATCTATCCTGGACCAACTATTATGTGCTCCAGAATGAAATGTGCCTTCCCTCGTTGTAGGATGGAGAGCTCTCCAAGCAACTTATGTTCATCTACGATGTCTTGTACGTGCCCGCCGGCATCAGGATTTCTATAGAGAATGGGGAGGGAGCTGTCACACCAATTCAGCGCCACATTAAAGTCACCTCCCCATATGATGTGTGGAGCCAGTGTCGACGATAAAGCCCCAGAGCTAATCAAAGAAAGCAGAATCGTCTGTGTTAGGACCGTAGCAGTTAGCTATAACGAAGGATATGGAGGTGAATCTCCCCCAGATAATTACATAGCGACCATGCGGATCAGTGATGGCTCCTCCATTTGTGTATGTTGTCCCCTTGCGTATAAGTGTTGTGGTGCCTCTGGCATATGTGGAGTAAGAAGAAAAGAATCTGTCACGCCCAGTGGGTGGCGAAAGCGGTGTGAGCAGAGCCACCTATGTGAGTTTCTTGGAGTAGGGTAATACTGACATGATGCCTGTCAAGGTATGCTAAGATATGCCTGCGTTTATGTGGGTCCCCCAATCCCCGCACATTCCATGTTAAACAGTGACAACTGATCCTTGTATCGTATTAGAGGACTCTCCATTTTCAACCATGATGATTAGAGAGTGGACAATCTACTATGGTGTCTCTGGTGCAACTAAGGAGACATGTTTGCAAGAACAACATATACAGTGGTGCAATATTGACTGAGTGCCTTTTAAACCAAACCCGTAATATTTCTTTCACCTCCCACCACCCACTCCAGCGGCTCAATCCCGCCAGGAGGACGTTTCCCTCCCAAAGAACCAGCAATTATCAAACAACTATGATTTATAGGGTTAGGAAAGGAGAAGGACTGAGCATCACTGCTGCCCGCGGGGGCATGCGTTGCTGTACCATTCACAGTGCTTGAGTAGCCCAGAAGCAGGGGAAAAAAGGTTGCTGCAATACGTGAGGAGATAGAGGTGAGATAGTGAGTGAGTGCAAAGAAAGATGTAAAGAGAAACAAAGAAGGAGTATATGCAGTGTCAGAGAGAAAAGGGAAGGTTAGCTCCAGAGACAATCTCCAAAGTAACGTAAATATTAATAGGGGTATCCTTCGGGGTAACCAACTAGGGTGGCAGGAAGACCCCCCCTCCGAGTGGACAGGGGTGCCCGGGGCAGAGGGTTGATGCCAGAGGCAGGTGCACTGCAATCGCATTGACTGGTGAGTGTAACTCATAGGGTACCACTTCGATAGCATAGCAGTAGCAGAGCCCTGTGTGTGCCAGCGCAACCAACAAATGTATCACAATTATGCTCCGGTCGGTGTCCGCTGTTCACTATGCTGCATAGCATTGACCATCGTTAGCAAAATTTACCTCTGTCTATTTGGGGAGCCTATTCCACTTCCGAGAGGTGCACTGATCTTGTCGACGAGATGCTGTCCTACAAACTGCTCAGAAACTCCTGGGCCTACTGAGGATAATTAAATACATGGACCCTGCCCTGGTGGGTAATGCGAAGCTGCGCCAGGTAGAGCATGGCATGCTGTATTTTAGCTCGTTGATGTTTCTGCTTGATGGGAGCATACTTTGTGCATGCCTCCTGGACGGCAATTGTCAAATCCACAAATATGGACATGGTGTAGCCCTTAACCCCTTTGCTGCCAGGCATTCTGGGGGAATTTTTTGGGGATATCTGGGGTAGTTCTTGCCTAGGCCCCTGTAACATTTTGTCCACATAAGTTATCCACGCCAATTTTGCGTCCTTTTTTTCCCCCCAACATCCTGAGGATTCTAATGGTACCCAGGGTTTGTGGATTTCCATGGAGGGGCCCGAGAAATTAGCCAAAATACAGCTACATTTTGGGGGGTTTTTAAAAAAAAGGGGGAAAAAGTGCTGCAGAAAAAAGCGTCTGTTTTTTCCCCTGCAAATGGTATCAACAAATGGTTTGCGGTGCTAAAATCACCATCTTCCCAGCTTTGAGGAACAGGCAGACTTTTGTCAGAAAACCAACCTTTTCTGCACAGTTTTGGCATTTTACTGGGACATAGCCTATTTTTCTTTTTTTTTGTGCTTTCAACTTCTTTCCAGTTAGTGGTAGAAATGGGTGTGAAACCAATAATGGATCCCGCAAACCTATACATTTCTAAAAGGTAGACAAAATTCTGAATTCAGCGAAGGTCATTTGTGTAGATCCTTCAAAGTTTTCCTATAGAAAGTAACAGTTGAAATAAAACAATATTGAAACTGAGTTGAAAAAAAACAGCCATTTGTGCCTACGCTGTCACCTGTAACTTCTTCTAAGTATGGTAGATTTTTTAAAGCAATATACTGTTACGTCTGCTGGACCCTTCTGGTTGGGGGAAATATAGGACTTTTAGGTTCACCAAGAACCCAAGGGATACCCAGCGCCAATAACTGAGCTGCGCCTTGCAGTGGTTTTTCATTGTGTACCGGGTATACCTCAATTCATTTGGTAAAATATAGAGAGTGAAAAATAGGTATCAAGGAAACCTATGTATTTCCGAAATGGGAACAACATATGGAGTTTAGAAGCAGTGGTTATTTGCACATCTCCAAATTTGTGGGTACCCATACTAGCATGTCAATTAGAGGGCATTTTTCAAAAGTACTTGTTTTTTTACACACGGTCTTAGATTTGGATGCCAGAATTGCATAGAAAGTCAATTGGTAATAACACTTGTTCTACTATTCTGTGTTCCCCCAAGTCTCCCGATAAAAGTGGTACCTCGCTTGTTAGGGTAGGCCTAGTGCCTGCGACAGGAAACGTGCCTAAACGCAACGTGGACACATCACATTTTTCCAGTGAAACCTGACCCTATTTTTCGCAATGTGCTTAGCTGTGGATTTTTGACCCTAGCTCATTTGGCACCTAGCAAACCTGTACATTTTTGAAAATTGGACACCCAGGAGAATCCAGGATAGGGTGACTTGAGTGGCTCTCACCAGGTTCTGTTACCCAGAATCCCCTTGCATACCTCAAAATCTGTCCAAAAAAACACATTTTCTGCACATTTCTGTGATGGGAAGTTCAGGAATCTGCAGGGAGCGACAAACTTCCACCCACCCAGCATTCCTCCAAGTCTCCCGATAAAAATGGTACCTCACTTGTGTGGCTAGGCCTAGTGCCCGCAACAGGAAATGTGCCAAAACGCAACGTGGACACATCACATTTTTCCAGTGAAAACTGACCCTTTTTAGGTCTAGCCTAGAGTCAGCGCAAGCGCTGCTCTGCGAGGCATTCTGTAATCCCTATGGGGGAGTTTGAGCATGCCCCGCTTTTTGATTAGTTGCTTTGACTGCCTTTGTGAATTCTATAGCTTTGGTTGGTGAACAGCCTATTTTGTCTCGCCTTGTGGCTGTTTGGTTAATGCCCTGGCGACTGCCCCTGCTACATGGATCCTTTCATGAGTGGCTATATGTTTTGTTTTCAGTGCACTACTTTTTCTTTCCACCTTCTCCTCGTAGCTCGCTTTTTTTTTTTTTTTAAGGCTCGGAGACCTGTAGTTTTTTTTATTTTTGAAGGCACAGGGGAGAGCGTACGCCGTGTCTCCAACCCTGTTTCCCAGTTACTAAGTCGACAGCTCTACTAAATGTTATGCCACGTCCTTTCTGCGAGAGGATTAGCATTATTTTGGGCTTTTATTTACGTTTCCTGAGCCACCCTCCCAGCACACCTACCCTTAACCCTTTCCTCACTTTTGTTGTGTTTTTTGGACACATTTTGAGGTTTGCAAGGGATTCTGGGTAACAGAACCTGGTGAGAGCCACACAAGGCACCTGGGTGTATAGTTTTCAAAAATGTACAGGTTTCTAGGTTCCCCTAGGTGCCGGCTGAGCTAGGGTCCAAAATCCACAGCTAGGCACATTGCGAAAAAAGGGTTAGTTTTCACTAGACAAATGTGATGTGTCCACGTTGCTTTTTGGGTCGTTTCCTGACATAGGTACTAGGCCTACCCACACAAGTGAGGTACCATTTTTATCAGGAGACCTGGGGGAATGCTGGGTGATAAGAATTTTCTGTTTTCTTTCAGAATCTGGAAAATTATGGCACAGTAATGCAAGGAAAACTTTAGTCACATTTTGAGATTTGGAGGACATTGTGGGTAAGAAAACTTGTTGAGATCCACGAGAGAGAGACCACCGTGTACTCCTCTTGGTGTTTAGTTTACGGAAATATCTAGAGTTGGTAGATTTTCCCTAGAGGGAATGTACACCTTGACAGAGAAAGACAGAAAAGACCGTTATTACTGCACAACCATCTATTCCTCAAGCACACACGCATTCTTGTTGTATTTGGCACGAAATCCACTGTTAATAATTGAAAGGACAAAAAACTGAACCAGTAACTCACAGCTTCTGAGCTGTAAAGCCGCGACAAGGCATCAACCTTTTTACAGGCCATTCATACACCTTTCATTTGTGTGACACACACAAAACCATTCACACTGCGATCGGCGGGCCCAGTACATTACAACACTCACACCACCAGCTGAGTGCCAGTCCACGCACACTGCCAGCCGAGCATCAGTCCACGCACACTGCCAGCCGAGCATCAGTCCACGCACACTGCCAGCCGAGCGCCAGTCCACGCACACTGCCAGCCGAGCGCCAGTCCACGCACACTGCCAGCCGAGCGCCAGTCCACACACACTGCCAGCCGAGTGCCAGTCCATTCACACCGCCAGCCAAGCGCCGGACTAAGCACACAGCCAGCCAAGCACCATTACACACACACTGCCAGCCAAGCGCCAGTCCGCATACGCCGCCAGCCAAGTACCAGTCCACGCATACAGTCATCACATTTTTTTATTTTTTTACAAAAAAGAAAACACAAATTGTAAGTAGATACAAAACTGCAAACACAAAAGCTGTAACAAAATACATTGCACTAATGCCATCCTTGACATTGAACAAAAAATATAAAACAATACAGACCAGGCAGTTCACGTAACCACTCATGGATGCTACCAAAAACTATTTTGCGTATGGTACATTCTAAAACTAGCAGGCACAAATAGCGCAGGTATATAAAGACACTTGAGGCAGTACATACGAGTCTCCTTCCGCGTACCTCTTCACAAACAGACTCTACATCTCCTACTGGGAAAGTCTTTTTTGGGTGTGGGAGGAATGTGATCAGTAAAGTGGCGATCTTTTAATCTAGCCACATCCTCCACCACTCCAACTCTAGGAACACTTGCCTATTCCACTACAACAAGGCTGCCTATCACAGACTCCTGAAATTAACAAAAGTCATGGTTGACTCAGGAGAACAATTCTTGAACACAACAAAAGCATTAAAAGTTGCTAAGTAGAAAAGATGGATAGCCATCTTCTTATACCAAATGTAAGCCTTATGAAGAGCAGTGTAAGGTTCCTACCTCTGATCTACTCTATCAACACCATCCATGTGCCTATTGTAGTCTAGAATATACACAGGTTTGCGCACTTCAGCAACCTGACCCCAAACAGTCACAGGTTAAGTACTTTCATCATAGATGGTAGTCAGCATGTAGACATCTCTCCTGTCTGCAAACTTCACAGCTAGAAGTTCATCACTACGCAACGCACAGCACTGTCCCTGCTCAAGCTTTTGACAAACAAGTTCTTTTGGGAAACCTTTACGGGTAAGCAGATTGTGCCTCAAGCAACAGTGTCCACTTTTACCAATGCCCTGAACAACTACACACCAGTGTAGAAGTTATCTACATATAAATGGTGACCTTTGTTAAAAAGTCCTCTACCAAGTTCCACACAATTTTCTCACTTGCTTCAAAAGTGGATGAACAACCAGGGGTGTCAATCCTGGAATCCCTACCGGTATACACCCTGAAAGTAGACACATATCCAGTCCTACTCTCACACAGCATATACATCTTAATTCCAGAGTGTGCCCTCTTGCTAGGAATGTACTGCCTAAAAACCAAGCGGCCCTTGAACAAGACCAAAGACTCATCCACAAATATTTCTTTTCTTGGAGCATAGATGTCAGTAAATCGATCTACAAATTGATCAAGGACAGGCTGAATCTTAAAAAGACGGTCACAATCCGGGTGATCTCGTGGCAATGCTAAACCATTATCGACAAAATGCAGCATCCGAAGCAGAAGCAAATACCCATCACGACTCATGATTTCCGGAAATATAGCCGTTGCCATCAAGGGACTAGTAGACCAATATGAAGACATCGATGGCTACTTTATCAAGCCCATCAAAAAAGTTAAACCCAAGAACTTCTTCAACTCATCCAGATTTGTGGAAGTTCACCGGCTAGCCGTAGAGTGGGGCCTAAGACTGGCACTGTTGTCCCTCAAATACTTTTCAGCATACAAATTAGTCTGCTCAACAATTTCCTTTAAAAATACATCGTCCGTGAACAACAGAAAAAAATTATAGCCAAAAAGTTTTCAGTATCTACTCTACACTCTGCGACACCAGTAAAGGCAGGCAACGCTGGCTGCACCATGTCTGGGGCAACCCAGAGGTCAGCTCTTCCAATGGGAAGCCTTGCAGCCCCAGGCTGCAATCCAGATGCTTCTTGCTGCACTATCGGCACATCAATGTCCTCCTCTAAAACAGGCACTTCATCTGCACTGAGAGTGGCTTCATCATCAGATGATTCCTCTTGGACAGACAATTCACTGCTAAAGTCTTCCACTCCCTCCTCTGCCTCAGATGCAGAGTCAGTCTCCTAATCATGGTCAAAGGAAGACTCAAAAAGCATACCAATAACCTGCTGAGCAGTCATCCTGCGGCTAGCCATAATCCTTACTAAGAAAGGAGACTTTACAAACAAGTCAACGACTACCAACACTGTGCAAAATAAGTAATAAGCAAAGTGTGGCTTTATCACAAAGATCTATATACTCAAAAACTATACCACTCACTTGCCAGAGACCGCTAGACTCACCAGCACCTACTCTGCAGAGACACAGCAACAACCAACGATATCCCACTAGAAAGAAAAAACAAATTACTCACAAGACAAAAAAATACATATAGTGCACAAATGCAAAAAGATTTTCACCCACAATAAAACAGAAGCTAAACATACTGCTATTATTACACCATTTACAAAAATCACATTCATGGAGGGAAGTGATGCTCATTTAGAGTATATAGTACAAAAAACTTTTTCTTACCAAACACATGCAACTACACAAACTGCAGAACTACCAGTGACAAAACCGCAACCTGGAACATCAGTCAAAAGAGCAAAAGCCTTGAACTAGAATAAAAAGGAGAAATAAACCAGTATAATCTTAAATGTAAATGACAAGAAATAAAACAATTAAAATTATAACACGCTATGTCACTACCCAAATGGCCAATCTGCCACCAAGGGGGACAGAAAAACAGCCAAAAGTAAATAACCGATGCCCCATTCCACTGGGGCAACTCTTACCCAAGGGGCCACCCCCAAACATAAATATATACCTATCCCTGGTGCTAGTGAATTGTCTGCCCCCACCTCGGCTAAAAGTAATTAAAAAAACATTATTAGAGCCAATAGGGACGCCCCCGGGGGGAGTGGCAGAAAATGGCCACAAGTACTAGAAAAATATTTCTATGGGGGCGATCCTTGCCCAAGGGACAGATTTCAATTCACTCGTGGTGTTTTCTGCCCCCTCCCCTCCCCCCCCTGGCCCGATGGGCCTCAAAATCGGGGCGATCTGTGGGGGGGGGGGGGGGTGCAGAAAACGGCAGACACAAAATGCCTCCCCCTTTGGAAGCAACCCTTGCCCGAGGGGTCGCTTCCATTTACTAAAAAGAAAACTTTGTGCTAGTGGGTTTTCTACCCCTCCCTGGAAGCAGATGTGCCTTCAAATCGGGCCGATCCACCCTCATGGGTGGTGGGGCAGAAAATGGCCTCAAGTACCAGAAAGGGTTTTGGGGTGCGATTCTTGCCCAAGAGATCGCCGCCATGCACAAAGACTAAAATTCCCAGGCGCTAGTGGCGTTTTCTGCCCCCCTGGGGGTGGATGGGCCTCAAAATTGGCCTGATCTGCCCCGGGGGGTGGGGGGGGGGGGTCAGAAAGTGGCTGACACAAAAAGCCCTCATAAGAAGCAACCCTTTCCCAAGGTGTTGCTTCCGTTTCAGAAAAAAAATCCCTGGTGCTAGTGGGAGCAATCCTGCTGCACGATTGCGACCCCATGCGAATCAGGAATGCCCTGCAAAGAGACATCGGGGGAGAGGAAAAACTCTTTCCTCTCCCACGATGCCTCTGTGCACGTAGATACACCCCCCCCTCCGGGCAGGAAAAGCGTACCTGTTCCTTTGGACGTATTGGAAGCAAATGGCTTCCAGCGCGTCCGGCAGCTCTTCATGACGTCGGTGCGCAACGTGCATGCCGACATAATGGGATTGCGGAGGGAGTCAGGGGTAGCAACAGAAACTCTTCCACTGCCATCCCTTTGGGGGGTGGGTTAGATGGGCGGCCCTTGGGGGGGAGCGCCAGCGCTTCCCCATGGGCAGGTGCTATGATGGAATGGTTCCGTTGTCAGCACATGCCCACCAGTGCTCATTACGGAACTTTTCAGTCATGAGCGACGAAGGGGTTAGATTGAAGTACACGTTTTCTCTGGCCAGTCTCAGGATCGTGTCCCTGTCTCTGTAATTTAACAGAAAAGCAATGATGGGGCACCCGGCCACCCCCAGCGGGGGACAAGTCATCACTGCTCTGTGCGCGCGATCTATGATGAGCACCCTGGAAAAGGATTTCACCACAAATATCGTGACGAACAGGCGCTCAACAAAATCCTCCATCCTGCCAGTATTTATGGTTTCGGGTATTCTCATTATGCGTAGATTGTTTCTGCGGGATCAGTATTCAAGATCTTGGGTCTTGGCTCATATTCCCTTAAGGACTTTTTCCATATTCAGGAGCTGGTCGCTCTTATGCGTGACAGTGTCCTCCACCGCTGAAATGTGCTCGGTTTCAGCAATGCGCCCATTGTGTTTTTCTAGTTTGTGTGTGATATTGTCCATTCTAGCGCACATAAAGTCCATTTTGGGTTCAATGGAAGTAAGACTTTGCTTCACTGCCAATATCAATGATTTCATATCGTCTGCGCCTGGGGAGTCCTCCAGTAGGGCGTCGTCAAAGTTGCAACTATTGGCGGTCTCGCCCACGGTGCGTGCCAATTTGCGGGATTCAAAATGCAATTTGGCTTGCCTGAAGTAGTTTTTACACATGGTGTCCTCGTGGCACGTGCGCCCAACATCGATCTGCACCTGGATTGCAGATGAGAGACTTGTTGACCTCCGCAGATGAGGATGTTGCGTGAGACGCCCTGGCCCCACTCGCCCTTAACCAGCTACCTGAGGAGGCATGAGCGCACCAGGGAGGTACCGAACAGGCAGTCTCTCCCACGCTGCAGATGAAATAGGAGGTTTGCGCTGTCTTGTTAGTCACTGATGGGATCACGGACCGTGTGTTTAAACTTGACTAAATCTATTGGCGAGTTAGCCAATACAAGCACCCCCGGGAAACAGGGTAGCCCACAGTAAAAGTCCCCCGCCAATCCACAAATCAGTGTCCCACAGCACAGATCCGCACAGGGAGATCCAAGGCCCCACTCCAGTGGCCAATGGCAGGCGCAGGGGACTGCCATCCCGGAAAACGACACTTACCCCAAGTTCCCCACACCGCCTTCATTCCAGTCACCCACTCAGTGTCTCCATGGGCCCTTCAACAATTACAGCCGGGGCAGCGCGGCCCGGGACCAAAGAGGGCAGCCGGGGAGGCAATCAAGGCCATCCGGTGGCGATATGAAGCCCTGTCTAGCAGCCCGGCACATCCCCCGGTGAGTCCCCACCACTCACCAGACCGCTCCTCACCTTCCTCGGGTCTGTCCGGAGCACTCTGAAAACTTGGGTGAGTCGCTGGCATGGCTGGCAGACTGGGCTGTCAGTACAGCAGCGGGCCTCTTGGCTTTTCAGAGGTGCGGCCTGGGCCTCTACTCCCCCGGCAGCGCTCCCACGCGGACCCCAGGCCCCAGCAGCAGCTCACAGCACGGCTCCTCTGCCGTACATGAACTCGGGCAGCAAATCTGTCTATCCCAGCCGCTCCATTACCTCTGTCTGCTCCGGCGATGGGGCAGGCATTAACTCCGCTCACTGCCACGTTGAGTGGCCGCCATTTTCCCTGTACCTTAAGGGCCCGCTCCCACTGGCAAGGCCACAGTGGCTTTCCTCACCTCCAGGTATCAATCAGCGCCACAAGGGACCTGTGATCGATGCAGCACACAGGTACCGCCTACTGTGAAGCTTTTAGTTGGGGCAATGGCAGCAACCCGGGTATGATATTGTCTGATTGAGCCTCTGGGCGGCAGGAGTCTCACTGAAGTGTGGTCATCTTGCTTGCCGCCACACTAGTGCTCAAGTTCAAACAAATCCTGAATGCGAAATAAAACTTAAGAAGAAACAGAATCGGGAGATTAACAGCAGTGGGCATGGCAAACCTGCATTGAGACATAGTAAAGTACATATTTTTTAAGAAGGCAACAATCTGTCAATGGATAATCGAGGGGTTCAGGATAATTAATGGTTTTGAGGCCATTTTATGACATGTTAGGGTACTCATGGTGGTTTGGTAATGGCAAAGTAGTTGTCGAGTGTCTTCCAAACAGATTTGTTTTGTGGTATCCAGGGGAAGTTTTTATGAGTGATGTTTTCGGCCCCCCTTCAGTAAGCACCCAGTTCAGCCAGGATCAGAACGAGGTAGCAGCTGAATTTTTCCAGTTAGCGAGGATGGACTTACAGGCCGCAGATAGTAAAATGTCTACCAGGAGACTGTCATTGCTTGACTTGAGTTGTAGATCCAGGAAACCCTGAATTAGTGAAAGTCCCTTTTCAGATTTACCCCAAGTAGGGTTAGAATAAAATCGAATTTGCAGCCCCAGAAAGGAAAGACCACACTACTGTAAAAAAGCAGATGGGGGATATCCCCCTGTGGCTTTATTACAGTTCCAACATGTTGGGTTTCCCTGAAGGGCATCCTATGAAGGTGTATGGGGATCCAGAATGTCCTATGTAGGAGCCAGTATTTCGTTTGGGATAAAGAAGGGGAACTTTTATGGGATACTACTGATTTCCAGATTAGATGCCAGGCATCCTGAGAAATAGTCCCCAGGGCGTTCAACTTAGATTTAGGTTTTAAAAGGTGGTCGAACTTGTAGGATTGATGGCTGGTTTTATTAAAGGAAAGTATGATCTTGAGGGATCTTATTTGGAGCACTTAATTTTAGACAAACTAACTTTGAGCTTGAGGAATTCGTAGAAGTCTATGTCTAACAGATTATATTGTTTTTGCAGTACTCTGAAGGAAAGAGGCACTTGCTGAGTGCCTAGTTTTAGAAAGCGGATGCCCTTGGATGCCCATGATCTCCAAAAAATAGGATCCTCTTGGACTTTGATTTTAAGGTTGTGCTGAGTGAGTTTAGGTTAGAGCGGTCGATTGGGGTCTCTGAGTCTATCAATCTTCAGGAGGGCTCATTTGGATTGTTGATATATTTGGCCGAAGGGGGATTTTGTCTTGATAATTAGAAGTGTTATGGAGTTCAGATTTCCCAGAATCTTTCTCAATTAGTAGCCATGTTTGGGTGTAATCCAGAGGTTGAGAGATCCAAAGGAAGCCTTGCCTGGCTAAAAAAGCAGTTTGGTAGTTTTTGAAATCAGCCAGATTAACTCCTCTCAGATGTACAGGAAGGTGTAGTTTTTAATGGAGATTTTGGGGGTGTTTGTTCTGCCAAATAAATTTAATTAACAACTTGTCTAGTTTTTGATGGAATTCATCGGATAATACTAGGGGTAACATACTTATGAGGTAATTGACTATCTGAGTGACCATCATCTTGATAGTCTCAATGCGACCCCACCACATGAAGAATTTGGGGTTCCACCCATCCAGTAGGTTCTCAACTTTCTTTAGCGTAAAAGTTTTGCTGTGGTGGAGCTACTCCAATAGGTCTGAATTAAATTATAGGCCCCAATATTTTATGAAATGGGGTTGCCAGGACAGCCCTGTAGCTTTGAAAAGATCGCTTGTGCAGAGATGGTTTAAACCCTTGATTTCGGATTTGTCTTTTTTGAGCGTAGAGACCGCAACCAGCGCATATTCATCTATTGTCTGCAGCAAGGAAGGGATTGACTGGGCTGCATTTTCAGTCATGATTAAAATGTCGTCGGTGTAGGCTGCCACCTGCACTGTGGTTTTATGAAAGGAAACACTGGCTATGGCTGGCTGAGATCAGATATTATGGAGTAAAGGTTCCAGAGTCAGAATGAATAGGGAGGGGGATACGGGACAATATAGCCTAGTGCCTCTTTCTAAATTAAAGGCAGGAAACATAAGGCCGCTGGATCTCCCCTTGGCAGTGGGACCACTATAAAGAGCCATGACCATCTTAGTAAAGGCCTCCCCGAAGTTATACTTCAGTAGGATCTCATGCAGGAACGGCAATGAGACCCTATCGAATGCCTTTTCAGCATCTAGGGTAATTGCGACTGTCTAAATTCATTGATTTGGCTCTCTCAATGATGCGGCATAGGAGGAGAGTGTTATCATTAGATTAGATACTTGAGATATGGCAAAAAAATGTCTTCTGCTGCGGTGTCGAGCTCAGTGGCCAGAAGGTATAAGCCAACTCCAGGGCGTCCTGTGTTTTTATCTTCACACCCCACGCCTGAGAGTTTAGTGGTTCAGGCCTCCTGTTTGTCTATATTGTCATCTGGTTCATTTCCTACTACTCCAGCGGACAGGGAATCTAAGAGGATGGAGCAGTCGGTGAAGGAAAGCTTTTCCTCTGGAAGTATGGCCCTCAAATCTGCGAATGCTACTTGTTTGTTGGGGTGATAAATGCATGCCCTAATGGACTAGTCAAGGGAGGTTGTTCCAAAGTTACCGGGAGATCTCCAGGGTAATTTCTCTGAGCTATTGAACGACATTCAGGCAGGCCTGTAAGGATATTCTATCAGGTCTGAACACTGCAGACTCGGTGGCAAGAGCCATGCTTTCTTCTGTGGCTACAAGAAGGCATGCTTGAGGGGGATCAGGCTTCTTACTAGAGTTCAAGCTGTACTTTTGGATTTGCCCTTTTATGAGGCTCGACTGGGGCCAAGGCTGATTCTGCGCTGCATAGATTTAAAGACAGCAGGGCAACTGCAAGATTCTTAGGGCTTCAGTCACAACCTTTAGACAATTTCGCAGGTTTTGGGGCTTTAGCAGGAACCTGCCTTTTCGAGGAAGAAATTGGCAGCAGCAAGGCTCAAATCCCCTTAATAAGAGCTACAGGAGAAGCGGCAGAGGTCGTCTGCCTGGTTCTGCCCATCAGCCAGCCTCCTCCTCCTCTTCTTCCTCCCTGGCTATTGCTGCAGGAAAGCAGCTCTAGCTTCACCATATTAGAGCATGCTCGCCCCATGGGAGGATGGGTGGCCTATTTTCTTCCTCACTGGAAGTCTGTCACTACAGACCTCTGGGTCTTAGACATTGTAAAACATGGGTATGCCCTACCCTTCTAGGAATATCTCCCTCCTTTTCCCCCCCAGACAAGGGATTTGTTCGGAAGAGAATCTTCTGCTCCTCCAGCAGGAGGTGCAAATGCTTCTTCAGAAGGGTGCAATAGAGTTGGTTCCAGAGCAGGAATTGGGTCAGGGATACTATTCCTGGTACTTCCTGATTTCAAAAAAGGACAGTCGTTTGCGGGCGATTGTCGACCTCAGGATTTTGAACTTCTTCCTCAAACAGGAAAAGTTTAAAATGTTGACCCTAGCATTGGCCCTTATTGCACTGGAGAAGGAAGACTGAATGGTTTTGATCGATTTACAGGATTCGTATTTTCACATCCCCATTCTCAAATCGCATTGGAAGTATCTCCGTTTTACGGTGGAGTCTCAGCATAATCAGTTTGCAGTCCTTCCGTTCCACCTTACTTCCGCACCTCGGGTCTTCACAAAGGTGATGGCAGTGGTGGCAGCACATCTCAGAATGTCGAGGATTCCAGCAGACAAATGACTGCTGAAAGCGAAGTCACCAGAGACTGTGTTGCGCCATTTACAGTTAACAACATAACTGTTGTTCAGCTTGGATTTTAAATAAACGTTCCCAAATCTCACCTTGATCCCTCTCAGCACAACCTGTTCATAGGGGCTGTACTGGACACTACAGTGAGTAGTCCCTTCCCGCCTCCTCAGAGGATTCAGGACATTCAGGCTATGATTCTGCTGCTTCAGAATGGAGCTTTTGTTCTTGTCCTGAAGGTCTTACGCCAGCTCAGTCTGTTAGCTTCCTGCATTCTATTGGTCAACCATGCATGCTGGCATATGAGGGCTCTTCAGTGGTTCCTCCGCAGAAAGTGGTTGCAACACAGCGAAGATCTCGAAGTTAGTCAGGATCTCTGGAGACACAGCAGCAGATCTGCAATGGTGAGGTGTGTCAGGCAACCTGTCTCAAGGGAAGCCGTTTCCGTTTCACCCTCCTTCTCCGGTGGCCACAGTGATAACCGATGCCTCCACTCTACGGTGGGTAGCTCATCTGGGGGATCTGGAGGTCTTTGGTCTCCAGCGTAAAGATTGTTGCACATCAATCTTTTGGAATTGCAGACGATACGTCTGACTCTCAAGGCCTTCATCTCGTCCCTTAGGGGTCAGTCAGCTCAGGTATTAACGGACAATGCTACTGCGATGGGGTATATCAATCTGTTTAGGGTTTAGGGTTGTGTCTTCTCTGCAAAGAAGCTCTGCAGCTTTGGTCCTAGACTGAAGACTATCAGATTTGTATCATTGCAAATCACTTGGTCGGAGTTCGGAATGTACTTGTGGACAGTCTCAGGCGGCAGTATTCAGCCGATCACGAGTGGCGTCTCCATCTGAAAGTGGTACAACACATTTTCGGGATGTGGGGGATTCCTCAGTTAGACCCGTTTGCCACTCACGAGAACGTGCACTGCCATTGTTCTGCAGCCTTCAGTATCCAATGCAGGTAGGGTTGGGGGACGTGTTTCAGTTAGATTGGGGCTTCCAGCTTCTCAAAGCGTTTCCCCCATATCCTTGATTCCTTGGGTTCTGAGGAAGATTCGCCAAGACTGGGCCCAAGTCATAATAGCCCCGGATTGGCAGCGAATGGTGTGGTGCACAGACGTTCTTTACCTCTCATTGTGCCCTTCGCTCCGTCTCCCTCTCAGGGCAGACCTCCTCTCGCAATCGCTGGGGCAGGTTCTGCACGCCCACCTCCAGAGCCTGCACCTTCATGCCTGAAGACTGAACGGGGCAACCTGAGTTTTTTTTCTCTCCCATCTGATGTGGTGGGTGTTATTTTATCGTCCGGAAGACATTCCATCAAGACGGTCTATGCTGGCAGGTGGGAGAAGTCAATTGATCCTTTAAAAGCCCATTTATCAGATGTTTTAAGTTTTGCGATATCCCGGGTGCAACAAGGTTGAGCTGTTGCAACTGTTAAAGGGTTTCCTTCTGCCTTATCGGCATTTCTTTGTTTGCCAGGTAAGCCTTAACTTTTTAAGCCCCCTATAGTTATGAGATTTATTAAGAGTCTCACTAATAAGTTTCCTCCCACTCCGTTTATTATGCTTCCGTGGTATTTAAAAAAAAAAATGTATTAGTTGATTTCAATAACAAATAGTGGCATTTGCATTTCATGACATTTCCCAAGAGCCGTATCAATACACTAAAGGTAACACAGTTGCTCATCAATCTGGGAAATACTGTGCGAGGTACATTTGCATTACAAACATTTACCAGAACGATAGTATACTTAAGACAATAATACTCCCCTAAGAACCCGCCTCCCACAACATCCCTCCCTCAACTTAATCAACAGTGATTAAATGGGGTGAAAACTGGATGGCATTTCGGAGTGAGATGAGTTTAGTAGCAATGAGAAGACATGAGTGGATATGTACAATCTATTGGTATTGTCGTTCTGGGTGCTGTGATCGGAATTCAGAATTGGAAGAGGTGCAGAGCTCTTGTAGTTGGGGGACATGTCATTAGAGGAAGGACCCGGGAAAGAGATGACACCAGAGGTCCCCAACAGTTTTAGAAATTTTTGAAGTTTTCCCTAAAGATATGTCATCCTCCATCGTGAGTGCCCTTTAAAGGCGGGCATGCCATTGAGTTAGGGCGGGTGCGTCTTTTTTCTTCCATGCTGCTGCAATGGCTAGTTAAGCTGCCCCTAGGCATGCCCACATAATTGCCCGGTCTCCCTTCGTCTGGTATTTTAAACAGGTATCTCTGAGGCCCAACAGTGCCAATTCGGGTGTTTCGGGAACAGGATATCCCAATATATCCTTTATTGCGCTAATATATCTGTCCAAAAGGGATGAATCGTTGGACAGTCCCACCAGATGTGGCGAAAGTCCCCCAACATGCCACAGCCCCTCCAGCACAGAACAAAGGAATCCGGAAAATTCTTTTTCAATCTTGTGGGGTAGAGATGCCAATCATAGACTATCTTATAGTGTGCTTCCCTCATACCCAGGGAGTGGTTATTCTTAGCTATATCCCGCCAAAGATTACTCAATTGCCCCTTTGCAATCTCAATCCCTAGTATGTGCTCCCAAAATCCCATGTAGCGAGGCCGCAGAGAGTGCAATGTAGAAAGCAACAGCGTGTAAAGAAAGGAAATTACCCCTCTCGAAGACCCCACCCTCCGTGCAAAGCTTTCTATGGGTGTTAATTCACGGGTAGCTACTTCCCTGATCACGGGGTGTAGTGCCCAGTGTTTGAGCTGGAGGTAGTGAAAGTACTCCGAGGGAGTGAGGTGGAAGTCGCACTGACAATGTACGAAAGTTAGAATGTCCTGATTATGGAAGAGATCGGACTGTGTCAGACAGCTGCCGTCTCGCCATGTGTCAAGGGGTCCGGCTGGACCGCTGTGGGGAACGCTGATTTAAATAGATCTGAGTGTAAGGGAAGGGAAACGTCGTCCACTCCGCTGCCCCTGTAACCGTGTCCCAAATCTTAAGAGTAGTTTGTGTGGGAGTACTCAGATACATGTTCCGAGGTCAGACTTCTTTGGCTTCCAGAGCACGTCCCAGATTGTCCTGCCCACTATCGCCCTGTCCATGTGCAGGCAATGCTTGTCCGATTCTCTTAGAGACCACTCAGCAATCACCCTCAGCTGCTCAGCCTTATAATATAGGTCAAAGTCAGGCAGAGCCACGCCGCCCTCCTTCCTAGATCGTCTGAGTAGTGTAAAGGGTAACCGTGCCCTCCCGTTCTGCCATATATAACAGGTAATTAGTGTGTGTCACTTGGGAAGAAAGTCGCGATCTAGGCCTATGGGGAGAGCCTGGTATAGGTATAGTAATTCCGCAGGGAGAGCCGTAATTTTAACCGCATGAATGCGGCCTAGCCCCAAATTGTACAAGGACTTCCACCGTTTGAGTTCCTGCTGCAACTGGAGTAGTAAGGGGGGTAGTTTGCCCTGTATAGACCATCCATAATGGCTGTGATCTTTGGTTGTGTTTAGCCAGGCCTCGAAAAATCCACTCGCAATTGCGAGTGAAATTTTAGCAGGTCGAGCTATTTTTAGCTCTCACTCGACCCTTCTGGCGAGTAAACTTAAGCTGGAAGAAACAGGTGTTCTGTTCATTCAGAAAGTGAATGAGCAATTAAAACACCTTTAAATCTTGTTTTATCTTGACACATTTGCCAATTGCTCAAGGACAGAGGTCAAATGTCAGTTTGTCTTTTTACTAATTGTTGCTCATGTGTTCCTGGAAAATGGTGTTTACTTTTCTTTCTCTTATTACAGTTAATGCTTTCTGTCAAGTGAGCTATTTGACAAGAATTGTGAAACAAAATGCAGTAAAATGTCAGTTTTTGTTCTCTAAAACAACATTTGAACAGCTTGTAAATGAATAGTACAAGTAACATTGTAATCAATAGCACGCTCTCTCCCCATCATGGTCTTTGTACTGAGACCGATGATAGTTTTATCGTGAAACTGTATATATGGTTCAACTGATCTTAGATACTATTGATTTTAAATTGTCCACTTTTACTGACCGGAAATTATGGCTTTCTAAGGACTTATTGATAACTTCAAGGACTGACATTTCCTTCGCTGGTTCGGCTCTTAGGGCTGAAACCTAAACAGTATTTCCACGTATGTTTATAATATAGTTGATTGTGGACTATTTGAAAATCTTGTTTTATTGTGAAACTTTTATGGCCTATGGCTGAAATAAAGTATTTAAAATGAAATGAATAGTACAAATAGATCAGAATTTATGAAAGAACTTTATTATGTCATTCAGAAGTGTGATGCAGACAAAGATTTAAATTGGAGGAAAACAAATCAGAACACTTTACTTGGTGATGTGCAAATGACAAATATTTGCAAAAACTTTATTTCCAAACATTGTACACTATATAGTTTTAAAACCACATCAGTGCCAAATTCTGTGGCCTTTTCATTGTAAAATCTGCTGATTGCAAATAACAGTGGGCTGCTACTTTATGCTTTAGTTATGTATTTATTAAAAGTGATATTTTTTAAACATGATGTGAGAGACATTCCTGGCCAAGCCCTGATGACAATGCAGTTAATGAACTAAGAGGCAAGTCTGCAGTCAAGTATATCTTGGATGTGGCTAGATTTGCATTCTATATGGAGCTAATGTTTAGTCTATTAAATCAAACAAAAGCGTTTTCTGTACAGCCGACGTGCTGAACTTGCATATTTGAAAGTGCTCTTATATGTGGTAAAGAATAAAATGGCGTCTCAGTGAATTAAAATCCTTGCCCAGGATCACATAATTTGAAACCAGTTTATGGGTCAAGAGCATTATAATTAGGTCGAGTAGATTATTTAAGTCACTAGACCTGCAGCTCTAGTAAATGTTTTGGATTTTTCGAGCCCTGGTTTAGCCTACTGTAACAGGGAAGCATTGACCAGCGAGACCATCTCCCTCTCTGGGATAGTGAGATTTAATAGCAAAGTCTTGGACAGGTTAACACGGAAGCCTGCTATTCCTTCAAACGTTCGAAGCTCTTCCTGAAGGGCTGCCAAGGAGGACCGAGGCGATGAGTGTTAATAGGAAATCAACGGCAAATCTTATGCTCAACAGCTCCAAACCAAATCCCCTTTATCTCCTGCATCCCTCTGATCCGGGACACCAGGTGCTCGATGCTTAGAGCAAACCATAATGGTGATAATGGGCACCCCTGCCTCGTCCCCTTACCCAAGGGGAATGGAGTTGAGCTGACTCCGTTGATTACCACCCTGGATCGTGACTAGATGTAATTAGCTCTAATCATTTTAATAAAGGCCTCGCAAAACCCGAATTGCTGCAGTGCCTGAAAGAGAAAGGGCCAGTCCAGCCTGTCGAACGCTTTTTCCGTGTCTAACCCCAACAAAATTGCTGGGATTCGATGTTTTGACACATTTTCAATCAGGTGGAGCACTCGTCGGACATTATCATGCCTTTTATGAAGCCCGATTTGTCAGGGTGGATTAACTCCAGCATCATGTCCTCCAATCTGGTTGCTAGTGTTTTAGAATACAATTTGGTGTCTAGATTTAACAACGTTATCGGTCTATAGGAGGAACAAAGTTGTAAGTTTTTCCATGACTTTGGTATTACCGTTATCAGGGCTTCACTCATAGAAGGGGTTATTCTGTTCTGGAGGCTATATAGTTAAAGAGGTGGGTTAGATGCGGTATGAACTCAGATCCAATGGTTTTGTAAAAGTGAGCCGTTAGGCTGTCATGCCCGTGGGATTTATGGGGTTTCAGCACCGTGATCACTAGTTGCACTTCCTTGTCAGTATGGGTGCTCTCATGAGTTAATTCTGAGTGGGTGTGACCTAAGGGAGACTAACTGAATCAAGATATGCATTTTGAGCCTTGTTGTCTGCGTTGTCAGCTTGATATAAATAGTCATAAAATGCACCGAATATCTTTGCTTTACCCTCGTCAGAGTTCTCAAGGTTTCCCCTAGTGTCACTAATCACCCCTATGTATTCCCCTTCTTTCTTCTCCTTAAGTTGCCTCGCTAAATGAGTCCCAACCTTATTCCTATGTTTGTAGGAGATGCTTCGCAGGCGTAACACTGTAAGTTCTGCTCTGTTTGAGTAGATTACATAAATCTTTCCCTTCAATGCAGTCATTTTAAGTTGAAGAACGCGTGTGGGTGTTAATTTATGTGTCTGTTTCACCTCCAGTAGCTATACTTCTTACTTCTAAGGCTGCCCGCTCTTTCGCTCTTGCTTGCTTAAAGTAGAATTGAGTTCTAGACATTTACCCCTCAATACTGCTTTGAAGGAGTCCCAATTATTTGAAGAAGTGGTATCTTGTGGTAGATTCAGTTGAAACTATTCCTTTATCATGTAATAACCTATCACAAATAAGGGAGGTGGGAAAGAACCACCGCAAAAACTTGGGTGAACGGGTGCCCCAATCAAGATAGATGGATAACGTGGCGTGATCCGAGATAGTGATGGAATGGATCTTTGCCTCTCGTAAAGTGCCCAAGAGGCCCTTACTGAGAAATATATAGTCTAAGCGAGAGTATGTCTGATGCATGTGGGAGAAAAAGGACAAATCCTTCGAGGTAGGGTAGAGAGTTCTCCAGGCATCCCTAAGCCCCATATCCTGTATAGTCTGTTTAACTCCTTTGGAGTAGATGCCAGTGGGGACACGGTGTGGGTGGGTGCTATCCAGGCCTGAGTGCCATGTTAGATTGAAGTCTTCCATGAGTATTACCGGACCCTCTGCATACCCTCCCACCATGGTTAGTAGAGCGGTAACAAAGGGGAGTTGACCGGTGTCGGGTGCATATGCCAATACAAACGTGCAAAGTTTCCCCCTCAGTCTACCCTTTACCAAGACCACCCTCCCTTCTTTATCTGTCTTCAAGCCTTCCGGCTGAAATTTTGTGGTGGAGTGAAACAGCAACGCCACCCCTTTCTGTTTCGTACTTGACGAAGATTTGTAAACTAGGGAATAACTTCTGTACCTTAACCTATGATCGTCAGATCTTTTAAGATGGCTCTCCTGTAGCGCTACAACATCAAACTGATGATCTAGCAAGTATTTCCAAACCTTTTGGCGCTTAAGTGGTGAATTTAGACCTTTCACATTCCAGGAGGCTGTAGTATTCATCCTAACTTGTTTCAGTTCTGTCCCTCAAGCCTCCCTTAACCCCTTACAAACTCCCTTCTCCTTTTAGCAGGCCTCTCCCTCCAGGCTCCCCTCTCCCCTGAGCCCCCCAGCAGACACCAGTCATCCACATATTTTCGTGTAGCCTTCCCTAAAATTTGAAGCGAGAGCCAGCCCTCAAACCCCAAAAGAAAACTCCTTGAAAACAAAGCAAACCCCAGTCACCCGCTGTGGGACAACTGTTCCCACTGCAACGTGTCTAACATGAAGAAAAGGCATTTCGGCGGGCGACTCGGTCTGAGCCCGCCACAGCAACTTAAAGTCAACTGCTTGTTAAACCAGTACTCCTCGTATCACAAATTAAAGAGGGCGAGGAGTGCAATTTACCCCCAAGATCTACGAATGGCCCAGTACGGCCCCGTTGGCTAGCAATCTGACATCTTTCTCCCCCTAGGGACCTCTGTCCTCCCAGGGCAGCACCATTCATCAAACGTTTTCAGTTTTGTGGTCAAGTGCCAGATCTGGGGAGCCATCAGCCTTTCTCTTCACTTCTTTGAATTCTGCTCTCTACATTGGGTACGCCACTAGTAGCTCTTCCCCAGCTCAGTGGTATCTCCCTGTGAGGGATCTTGGTTGTCCATATGATCCTGGCACAGCAGACCCAAACTATCCATAGCCTCCACCAGTTCCATGACATGGCGTGCTTTATTCTTAAACTCGAAGGCTAGACCAAAAGGGTAGGTCCAACAATATTTGATGCGGTCTTGTCTTAGTTTTTCAGTCACTGGCCTGATCTGTTAGCGACGTAGTATGTTGGATTGCGCCCGGTCTTGATACAGGGTGCAGGAGAAACCCTGAAAGGTTATTGTGTCTTTTTTCTGGGCCGCTTGGAGTATGGCCTCCTTTACCTTGAACGAGTGCTGTTAGACAAGGATAATGCGGGTGCGTCTTTGATCCCCGGGAGCCTGTCTCCCCACCCGGTGGGCTCTCTCAATCTTGATTTTCATATGGCCCGCCCCCAGAATCTCCGCAAACAGACCAATAGTGAATGCCTCCAGGCTAGGCCTTTCCGCACCTTCCTCCAGGGCTCGAATCCTAATGGGATCCCACCTAGATCTATTTTCCAAATCTTCATTCTTCAGGAGGGGCTATTTGTAATTGGGATCTGAGATCCTGCACTATACCTCTGGTTTCTGTCGTGCGATTATTGAGCTCAAGAGATTTGGCCTCCACATCAAGCATTCTAGTGCCTATTGAATCCACATACTGTTGGATGAAAGCCATGCAGTTAGTGAGGTCTGCTTTTAACTGCTCCATTGAAGCGGCTATGTCCAGCTTGAGCTCTGTGCGGAGTTCTGTTTTGAAGTCTCTAAGGGATGCCAGAAGGTCATCCTTGGTGAGCGCAATGCCCCTCCTTGTTTCCCTGAGTTCACGGGTATCTTTCTTCTCTGCTGGGGCAAAGTAACTGTATACTCTGTTGGAGAGCTTTTTTGGTGGCATAGAGGCGGTCCGTCACCCCACAGTGCTTAAGAGGTCCGGTTAACCTCCTCTTCACGGAACTCTGTCTCCACCCTCCACTCTGGGTATTCAAGCTGGTCGCCCTCTAAGCCCCCTAGTTAGGAAGTGTCTCCAGTTGGCGGTAAAGGTCGTGCTCCCGGGCCTCAGTCAATCACACCTAGCGCTGTTCGTCATGCCAAGGTCAGGCAGGGTGGACTTTCACGGGCCTTTCGTGCAGTAAAACTGGATTCGTCCCGCTAGCTTTCTGTTTGGGGGCTGCGATGTTGGTTCACCCGTTCACCTTGAAGACACGAAAAAATGGGTGGAAACTGAGATCAGTATGCCGACAAGGTCTTCTTATGGCTCTGATGACGTCATGCAGAGTCGCATGCGGAGCCATGGCATTAAGACGTCCTCGTCGATGTGGGAGTTCGATGAAGAAATATTTCTGTGGAATGCTGCGCATGGGGTATATTCAGAAGGTGGGGAATCCACAGGCAGATACTGGATCTATCAGAAAAAGCGTTACAGAAGGTAAGTAACTTGTTCGTTTGGTGTTTCCCCTAAACAATAGCAAAATGTCTCACCTTCCCAAAAGTTTATCTACCCTACTGAGACTTGCTCTTGGTCCCTTCATTCCTGTTGGCTACTCTATTTGAGAACAGACATTTGTTTAATGTGAAGCTCATTTTAGTGAGGTTTTGTTTCTTTTCCATCATTTTTGCCTGCCGGCTTAGTTAAGCTCTCCATGCAAATTCTTTCTTTACTATGTTCCCCATTTCCTTGTAGTATGGGGTGGGTTGTGTTCTAGGCCATAACTTTTTCTGAACATTGTTTCTGAGGTGGTTAATTGAAGGTGGTGCTATATTGTTCTGCCCTCTTCCTTCCATTCTGCAGGAGCATGTTCCTTGTTTAAAACTTTGTAGGGCTCTCGGTTTCGATGTTGACCACACCAATGGACATTTGTGTAGCTAAACAATTGTTCATAAGGTACTATTTGAAATGCTAAGTGCAAGTCCATAGAAAACAAATCAATTGGCTTGTGTAATCTGTGCAAATCCAAAGATTCACTTAAATTCTGATCCCATGTAAATAAGATTGACAGGTTTAATTTGAGGATCTGTGATAATTGTATTCTATATGATGTTTGGCTTAATTACATCCATTCATCGTATGCAAGTAAAAAAGAATGCAAGGCATCAGAGGTCTGTGGTGATATCCTAGCCTATATGACTGGCTATGGAACTGTTTTCAGGACAGTAAACATCTTTGTTCTAGCTCTGCCTCTGGCCCAAATGGAAATCTGCATTTTCAGAAACCACCCTGAGATTTGGTGCAGATGTCTAACTGACCTATTTCCATCATGTCCCTGCACCCAAGCAATACCCAGTAGAGTGGGAAAGGATGAAATTCATGTTCAACTTATATGAAATATCCTTCTCATTTGGGTTTTAATTATCTGTTTGCGTTAATGAATACCAATGTCAGATGTTTTGCAAAGACATTAATATAGTATTGGAATTGAAGCAGTGGGTCAAAAGCTGTAATATACTTCTCAATCAAACATGATTTCTAGAGGACTGCAGCATGGATGATAATGTAAACACACCTTTCATGATGGAACATAAGGCTACTTCTGCAGAGGGCGCCCGTTTGCATGCCACTTTTATTGATTTCAACATGACCTTTGCCCATGTTCATAGGAACCTCTTCTTGTTAAAACCTTCTGAGTGAGGTATTTCCTCCGCTTTTCTTAATTTTACTTTGTTCTTACACATCGGTAAGAGTTAAGTTGGGTTCTCAATGGATAACATCGGATATGGTATTTACAGACGCAGGATTAAAGTGACTTTTACAATACATAAACTATTAGCAACCACTTATGCCTTCTGAAATGATACACTTAATTGGCATTCATATTGATTGCACCTTCATACAATACAGTTGGAGACTGGCACACATCTATAGCTCAGGACCAACTGTAAACCTAAAGGATAAGTTACTAACGGCTGGTGAATACTGCCAGCATACAGATGCAATGTCATCAACTGGGGGTGAAGTGAAAAACTAGGGAAAGAGTGGGGCATATATGGGAAGTGGCAGGCCAGATCAATTAGAAGAGGAACTTGTGAGCGTAGGCGGGTGTGCTTGTCGAGCAGGGGTCGGTGGGCTAGGCAAAGTGTGGACTATGTGCAAGTGTGTTCGTGGGAGGTGCTTCCCAGGGCCCCCCCACCCGGGTAGTTCGGAGGTAGTGGGAATTGCTTTTGTGCATTCCGGGCATGGTTCGCATTGGTGGTCTGCGTGGTTCATAGGGGAAGATAATCATTCCCTTCATCTTGCAGGAACCAAATGAGAAGGGTAGCCCATTGGAGAGATGGTCACTTGTGCAGATGTGGGACCTCATCATAGTGAAGAGCCTCCTCCTCTGCCCCCTCCCCTCTTGCGCATCTCTTCATGCCAGGCCGCCACTTGTGGAGCTGTTGGAGACAGCTATTGGAGTGTGAGCGCACGTTTGGCGAGGAGAAGCACCAGGGCCACAAAGCGGGTGCACACTTTGTGTTATTGCTTACGCTGAAAGAGGCCCAAGACACATTCTTCCCATATGTGGATATCAGGCAATTCCCTGACCCCCACTGCCAATAACTCTGCAGGGTGGGACAGGACCATATCATATGAATGAGATCTGTGTCAGGGGTATGACATCATGAACAGCTAATCTGCACATCGACGAAGAAGCGGTTTAGTTGGGCAGGGGTTAGGTATGCTATGTGAAGCATAAAAAACTGTATATTTTTGAGGCGAGCATTCCCATAAACCAGCTGGGGAAGTTCCAATGCTTGTTCCCATTCCTTATCGTTGAGTGCCCTCCCAAAATAGTCCTCCCACTTGTGTGGCAGTGCTGTGAGAGGGACATCTGCAAGCTCACAAATGGCCTTGTGTAGCCAAGTGATTAAGTGATGGCCCTCACTTATGGTGGGTCCTTCCTCCAGCGTGCCCCTGAGAGTCCGACAGGAAGTGTGAAGCTGCCTATCGATGAGGAATTGCCCCATTGAGAGGTCGTGCTCTGTGGTCAGTTGTTCAAGGGTGAGGAGTCTGACATCTCTGAATAGGTCTGCCACAGTGATAAGCGATTGTTCTGTCCAGGCTTTCAATTTCCTGGAAGAATAAATGCCTGGGAAGCGGGGGAGACCGATCAGAGGGAATGCTTGGGCATATGCAGGTGCGCTATACTTTGGGCGTTGCACTCGGACATTACAGGTGTGAGATCGTCACCTGCAAAGACCAGGTGGATGAGAGTAAAACCTTTGGAAGGAGGAAGCCCGCCTCGTGGACGGCAGGCTACCCCGCTCATTGCATGTTTCTCCCATATAGCGCCCAGCGCAGCAATCACTGTACCTATGCTGCCAGAAAGTACACCTCGAAGGAAGGGGCGCTCAGTCCCCCCTACCCACTGATAGTCGCAGCTTTTTGAGGGCGACGCCGTGACGTTTACTACCCCTGATGAGTGCACATAACAGGGAGTTCAACTCACTAAAAAATGCCTTCAGCGGGCTGACGGTAAGGTTCGCAAAATAGCATAGAGGCAAGGTAGATGACAATCTTCACCAGTACTATCTTGCCTATCGGGGCTAGGGGCAGCTGCTGCCAGAAGTGCACATGCGATTTGATGCCAGCCAGAGCCATTCGAAGATTCCCCTCATAAAGATCCTGTGGGGTATGATAAAGGCAGATCCCCAGGAAACGAATCGCTACCTGCACCAGCAGAGTTGCGCCTCACTGAGGCGTATGTCTTGTGGCGGCTTGTAGTGGCAAAGCGGATAGATCGCCGATTTCGCCCAGTTATCCTGAAGTCCCGCAACCCTGGCAAATTCAGTTAGGGAGTCGGGGAGAGGTCATATGTTATGTCCAGCAGGTATAAGAGTAGATTGTCTGCATACAAGAGCGCAGAATGGGTCTTGTCCGCAAGGGGTATGCCCCATGCACGGCCTTCCCTACGTTGTAGGGCCTCTTCTATTCAACTTTTATATCAGAAATTTAAAAGATGTGTTCTATAGGGAAGACTCGGCAAGAGTGGAGAATAGAAAGCATGTGTGGCTAGTGTCACTCTTTTTTACAGATCCATTATCAATCATATTTGAATATTCAGTTGCCATTAAAATACAATTTTTAAGATTTCATTTGATTCCAATATTAGAATTCTGTGCTGGTTGGGAAAAAATTATCTGTAGATTTTGTAGCTGCAAAAACGAGTCTTTTAAGTACATTTTATGTATTTACCATTTTTCTATTGTAGAAGAAACGCCTATTAAAACCTTTATTTCATTTTAGGTCTTTAGAGATGTAAGGAAACCCTACTCACCTGCCAAAAGGCAAATAATCCTCAATTAATTTTTTCGTTAAATTCATGGATTACCTGAGGCTCACTTGAAGCATATTGATGAAATAACTCTAACTAATGCATTTTCAGTTTCTGTAATTTAAGGGGCGTGCCAAATGTTTACTCTAAATATTTCGTGAATGTAACAAACAAGACCTTACCTGAAGGCATATGGATTAAATTGCAATGAAAACGTGACTAATGCCTATTTAGCTTCTATAGGTTCAGGGACCTGGCAGGTTTTTGTATCTCACTTTTTATGAACTTGATGGACAAGACTAGGTAGTCAGTAAATCAACGTGATTTTAACAGATACAGAAGTAAGTATTTTCCCTAAATTACTGTGGCTAATGCATATTAGTCGTTATAGGTATAGGTCTGCAACCTGACTTTGTATTAAACATCTTTTTATGCCTTGAAGACATAATTTTAAAAGTCACTGTAATCCACCAGGGAATTATTAAAACATTCTCCCCCCCCCCGACATTTTTATTTTTTTGCCCTTAGCGGATTATTTTTAAAGATTATAACTAAGTAGATTTGATAACTTTAGCTTGTAATATTAAGGTAATTTAAATGTGTTATTAGTACTAAAAAGGTGCATACGTTATGGTATGTATGATACTATATGTGCTATGTTTTAAATAACTAAAGCAGTAAAACTGAACTGTTTAATAGGTTTCACTAGCACAAAGGAAATCATAGCCTTTTCTAAGCAAATAATCATGAGATTCATAGTGTCTACAGTTTTTTGTTTTTAGACATAAGCAAAAGGAAGGCAAAACCACAGCTAGATGTAACAATGAGATAGAAACGGGCCATTAAAAGAGGGAAAAGACAGCAGCAATGGAATTTGTACTGACAAAGTCCATTCCTTCAAATGCTAAAACCTGCAGAATAAGTTCTATTTGTGAAGAAAACCAGCTTCAGACATCATGCTTTGTTGCCTGACCAAACATGATGGCAAGCACATGAATCCAGCACCACAGTCTGAGTATTATTTGTTCCCCGGTCCAGAGCTGCAAAGAGGATGGTAATAAGCCAACTTCTTTAAAGAACCTTATGAAGCAGATCTCTATCAAGAGCAGAAAGTTTACTTAACATAAGCAGACAGATGTACATGAGGCTCACTGACCATAATTCTTGGGACAAATCCGTAGCCTCTAAGGATGTGCAGATTCCTCCACTTTGAGGATCTGCACTACGGGAATATTCTTTTACATACTGAATCCAATCCAGAGAATATCTGCAAGATTTTATCAGATCATTCTTGAAAAACAGCCTGAAAAGTTGTGTTTTGGTGTTATTGTTTCTCCACATATTTGAAAGAAAGACCTATTTTAAAGAATCTACCATTATCAGTGCCTTTTTCGGTCAGATTCAAAAGTTAGGTCTCTGATGAAGAATCAGTAGGCCTTCACACAGACCGCATTCAGTAGTGGCAGCTGCTGCTAGAAGTTCAATTAACCCACTTTCAGTAACAACAGGACCCTGATTGAGAATGCACCAATTTAAAAAGATTAATAACACCAGCTTCTTTAACAGTCAGAGCTGACACAGAAGTGTTTTTGATCAGATAAGGGAGTTTAGTGAAGTAAATGACAAAACTAAATGTTGTTCTGCTAGAAGGCGAAGAGAAAACTATTGGGATAATCCTAGAAAGAAGTGTACAAACATGCCATGAGAGCATCTTTAAAGGGTGACACCACTTATCACTAAATGTGTAATGGACAGGAAGTCATGACTGAAATGTTTTTGGTTTTAACTGATCTGTAGTACTAAATTGAATGACAGATTTTATTTTGGAAAAAAAAAAAGTGATGGACGACTTTGAGAAATGATCATACTTTCTGGCATTTATCCTTGGTTGATAACCCCATTTTTCGTATTGTACTATTACAGATAGGGGCCAGTCATATTTCAATCCCTTTTTCCTCATTGTAAAAGTTCCATCTGCCCTAAGCTGCTAGTCCACGCCTCTTCTGAACAAAAACACACACAACCCCAGAGCAGTTTCAGCCCTGTTGGGTTACCCAGGAAAGTAGATTGTGATCAGATCGGTCATCGTATCATTGCACCATTGTTGATGATACCAGGAGATAGAATGAAACCCCAAAAACATTGGTTGCTGAAGAGTGAATGAGAAATATATGGAAACAGATTGCTGGTTTCCATCAGTTGCTTACATGAGGTTCATGTACATTACAGGAATCTCAAAAACAGCATCATGATTGCTACATTCCATATCCCCTTTTGTTTTGTGATATCTGCACCAACCCCTAAATCGCTGTTTACCTCTACATGAATAGAAATTTTCCACCCAGACTTTCATTTTCTCTTCTTCCTCCATGAAATTCTTACTTCCCTATTGACTTGATCTTACTCTATCCTTTATTTTCGTCTTCATCATTTGTTTAAAATTCTATATTTTGTATAGTACAAAGGCAGATGAGGCAATACGTGCTAATAAAAAAGAATCTTGGTCAGATACACAGGCTCAAGTTCTTGATAGATCCTTCAAAGGCACATTTTTCCAGCGTAGATTGTTTTTTTTATTTTTTTTATAAATCTTTTTATTAACTTCGCTCAAAATACCATACAATACAAAAATCACATATGCATGTACATTAAGTTTCTTCGTCACATTAATATCACTCAAGAGGGGTTTGGACTGTTTCGTCTCCCGTGATTCATAAAGCATAGAATCAATACAGGGCACATTCCGCAAAGCTAAGTGTAGACATAATTTATCGGCCCCACATACTATCCCACTTGAATGAGGCTGGTGCATATCGCGTTTCCCCCACAGTCATTCTGTATTTGTGCCATGGTGTCCATATCTTCTCCCACTTCTTGGCACACCCCCTGCTTTTATATACTGTCTCTTCAGCTCGTTGGCACCAGTCTAGGTCTCTTTCCCATACCAACAGCGACGGTGGTTGGGGGGGGGGGGCCCCACTTCCTTGCAATGTTTCTCTTTGCGATCCCTGCCGCAAGGGCCAACCATGGACCAACGTGTCTGGGGAAGTCGATGCCTCCCCCCCCCCCCAATCATCAAAATGAGCCATTTAGCGTCCATTGAAACTGTCACCCCGGACACTTTGGACATTACATCCGTGACTGCCAGAACTGGGCGACCCCCTGACATTCCCATATGATGTGAAAAAAGGACCCCTCCGGCTGGCATCCCCTTACGCAAAGCGCTGTTTGTGCCCTACCCCATTTATGTAGGAGTGTGTGGGGATAGTAGTAGCGATGGCGTATCTTAAGCTGAACCAGTCTGAATCTTGTCCAGATTGTGATTTCTCTGGGGCTCTGTATTGCCTCCAGCCACTCCTCATCTCCGATATTCCCAAGATCGTCGACCCATGCTGCACGCAGGGTCGACAGGGGATCTGGTATGTTATTTATTAGTTTGCGGTACATCATGGAGGTCACCTTTTCAGGGATGGGATCTATTAGCAGTCTATCTTCCAAGGGGGACTAGTCGGGGACGGGAGTGCCTCGCTGGATGTGCCCCTGTAGGGCGTGCGTCAGCCTCCGGTAGTGGTATCTCTTCGTCGGGTTCAAGCTATATTCCTGCTGTAAGTCCTCAAAGGAGAGGGGGGCCCCACTCCTCCACACATCCCCAGGTGTTCAATACCTATCGTCTGCCAACCCCTGAAGCCTTTTAATGAGGATACCTCTCTCAGTGGGTCCCCCACCCACAGTGGTGTCCGACTGGTCAGTTTTCCCTGCCATCCCAGAAATCTATTTGCCTCACGCCAATACCGTCCCAGTGTGCGCCGGCCACTCCGGGCGTGCTCTTCTGGAGTACAGAAGCGGCTCGCAATCTCCTCTCGGCATGGCGGCTCTGTCTACTCTATAGGCTGGCTCGTTGCTATAACTAGTAGCTGCGCAGCGAAGAGATTGTTGAAGCTTTATAGGTCTTATAATCAGATAGTGACACCCCTTATGGCCTTGGATGCCACCTAACAAGGAAGACAGACTACGTTTTTGAGCTTTAACAGGAAGATATAATGGTGGTCAAATATATGCCCTTTTACGACTCCTTTATCTTCCACTGAAACAACTAACATACTCCTACCAACAGCTTTACAGTCAGGAGGGAGGGCCCAAGAGCTTTCATTCACCCACCTGGCCGAGTCCTATATGCGCCCGTTGTAAAGGGGTATAACAAAATAAGGTTTTACAGAACCCACTTCTCCCTCACCAGGTAATATTACACAGGCAGAAGCCTGGTATTGTATACCTTATAGACAGATCTACCATCTGACCACCAGGTAAATTACTTCTAAAAGCAGGTCACATATTAGAATTTACATCGGAGCCATCTCCTTAACTCACAAAAGGAATGTAGATTTTGTTTACAGAATGTTTTGTATTCCTTGTTTTAGAAAATGGCCAGAGAAGCAAGCAAGCATGACGTCAAGGAAACTGTGTACTTAATTTCTCAATTAAAGAAATCCTGATATGATGGCTCAGTAGGTAATGCTTGATGCTTATTCCTGCAGTGATCTAAAGGTGATATGTTCAAGTTCCAGCAGAACACAATGTCCGCCATCCATCTGAGTTCAGTTAGTGATATCGGTTATATACAGTTCTTAGAAATCTAAACAAAATCGGATAAAAAGAGCACCATTAAAACACTGATGATGATTGGTATTATTAGTATTGGTATGCTGTCTTTCCCACTGAATCTTCAAACCAACGGGATGTTACCACACACATTACCTTTCAGGTAAGTACCACAAAGGCTTTTTTTGGTGCTTTACTACGTAGTACTTTATTGCGCAGGTATTTAAAAAAAAAAAAATCATTATGCCATTTAATAAAGGTGGGGATTTAAGGGTTATGGGATGGATAAGAGTTCAGGGTGATGAAGGGTTTAAAGTGTTTTGTAGGGTTCAGGGTTAGTAAGGGTTTTACAAGGGGTAATGGTACAGGATATTTAGATATTTTGGGAATTTAGGGATGAGTAAGGGTACAGGGTAGTAAGGAATTTTTTGGGTTTTGGGATAGTTTGGGGTATGGGATAGTAAAAAAATTTTAGGTTTGGTTTGGGTATGGGGTTGTAAGGGATTTTAGGGTTCAGCGATGGGTAAAAATATGGGGCATTAAGGGTTTTTAATAGGTTTAGTGATGGGAAGGGCTACAGGGTAGTAAGGGGTAAATGTAAAAGGGTAGCAGATGGAGAAAAAGTGAGGGGTTTGAGTGGAACACACCCAAGATATCTCGATCTTGATATAGATATATATATATATATATATATATATATATATATATATATATATATATATATATATATATGATCAAGGCAGGGATCTGCCGAAACGCGTCATGGCGGCTGGCTGGCGGTGTGTTCAACAATAAACTAAATAGCACCAAATCTGGGTCTACGCTCGTTCTTTCCTTCAGGAGAAGGCAGCGGTAAACGAGCTTTGCGGCATATATATATATATATATATATTTCTTTGAGGAAAAAAAAAAAAAGGTTACAGGAACGTTATAGTTAGGAAATAGAATCTAAAGAAAAAAAAACTTTACAAATTCACTGAAAAACCAAGGTTACAGGGACGTTATAGTTAGGTTCACATTTCACTGCTATAAAAACAGTGAAATTCAGCAGTACTAGTTAGCTGAGCTAACTATAACTTATGCCCCTGCAATGCACTGCTTATGACCTCACATATTACTTCACTCATAACATGGTCCGTGAATTCACTCATGACATCTGAAGTGACATCACTGATATGAGTGAAATGTAAGCCTAACTAAAACGTCCCTGTAACCTTTTCCTAACTAGTGGAGCAACGGGGCGCGACCTCCCATGAGCTCTCAGCAATCCCTCTTGGTGGGACTTACTAAAAGTAACAGGAGGGGTTCTTGGCCCCCAAGGACCCTCAGCATCCAGGGGGACTTCATCCCCTAACCAGTAGTGCACCAGGAGGCGCGTTTGCAGAGTGGTGGAGAAGAGGGCGGGGCCTCGGATGAGCTCTCAGCAATCCCGCTGTGTAGGACTTACTGGAGGTAGCAGGAGGGATTGTTGGCCCCCAAGAGCCCTCGGGATTCAAGCGGACTTCATCCCCCAACCAGTAGTTCGCCAGGAGGCATGTTTGCAGAGTGGTGGAGAAGGGGGTGAGTTCTCAGCAGTCCCGCTGTGTGGGACTTACTGGAGGAAACAGGAGGGGGTCATGACCCCCAAGGACCCTCAGCAGCCAAGGGGACCTAATCCCCCCCAACCAGTAGTGCGTCAGGAGGCGCATTTACAGAGTGGTTGAGAAAGGGGGCGGGGCCCCTGGCGACTTCTCCTGGGGCCGGCCTTTTTTTAAATGTATTTTTTATTAGGGCAGTGTGATCTCCCTCCCCAGGCCCATTTCGGCCCGGGGACTCCATCCCTCAGGCCCAGCCTTTTTGCAATGTGGGGAGGGGGTTGCGCAGCTCCCCTCCCCTGACTCACTGGACCCCGGTGACACCACCCCCCCCGGGCCCGGCCTATATTTTTTATTTTGTTTTTATTAGGGAGGGGGCTGCGAGGCCCCCTCCCTGGGCCGATTTTGACCCCAGAAACTCCATCTCCCAGGTCCCGGCCTGCAACCAGTGACCTGTTGTGGGGACCTGGGGGGAGGGGGGAGCATCAAGGCCCCCGCGGTCCCTGCTTGCTCCCCAGCTCCTGTGGGGGCAGGCATTGCTGTGACAGGGGGCTCCTGAAAGGCAGCACCCTGTCTGTCAGAGCAATGTTTTTATTTTCATCTGTTTCTCTGCACTCATATTTGCGTGCAGAGAAACAGATGAAAATTCTGCTTTGTGGAAGCCGGAACTGTTTTATAGCTCCGGCTTGCAGAAAGCAGAGTTTTATGTTTGATTTTGCTTGGTCTGAATTGTCAGCTCCCACCAAGAAAAAGCAAACGGCCTCCTTGAGAGTGGGCACCTTGGGAAGTAGCAGGAGCTGGCCCTGGGGCGTGGCGGTCCCCAGGGCCATAAATGGTTTCATAGTGGGAGCCACCCAGCCCCCCTCTATCATAGAAGTTAGCCCCAGGGAGATGGTGGTCCACGGGGCCGGGGGGGCCCCTATTTTGATCTATTTCACCCGGGGAGGTTGCCGTCCCCGGTGCTGCGGGTGGCAGGAGCCACGTGGGTCTGTGAATGGGTGTGTGAGTGGGTGTATGAGTGGGTGTTTGGGGTGTGAGTAGGTGTGTGAATGGCTCTGTGGATGATGTCTACATTGATCTCACTGACCATGTCATGAGTGATATATGTGAGGTCCTAAGCAGTGCATTGCAGAGGCTTAACTTCTTGTTAGCTCAGATAACTGTAACTGCTGAATTTCTATGGTTTTGTATGAGTGAAATCTGACCCGAACTATAACGTTCCTATAACCATTGGTTTTTTCAGTGAAATTTTTTTTTTTATATATATAATCAAAAAGTGGCAGTAGCCACTCTATAGTTAGGGTTACCAGAGATAGGAATTCCTCAGATTTTTCACCATTAATAACTTTGCAGCCTTTTGATGAATTTCCACGAAACTTTGCATACCTATTCGTCCTTTTGCATTGGCAGATGATGCAAAGTGTGCGATGATTGGTCAAGGAGGTTCAAAGATTAAAGGCGGGGGGGTGTGTCCCAAAACTCTTTTTGCCACCAATACATTTTCCCATATACTTTTGAATTGGACGTAGCGCGAAAACAGCTGAATGGATTTACATGAAATTTGGCAGGATTAGACATTCTGGTGCGTAGATGATCCTTTGGGGTACTACTGGTAGGTAAAGTACGTTTTTTAAAAAAGTTATAAGGTATTTTAACTTGGTGATATCTGATGCCGTGGTATTTTTGCGAAATAGCGCCTAGGCACCGCGGAACATATCGATGACTAATCAGTAGGTGTTTGGCTAATGACTGCCTTTTCTATATGCTGAGGCAGCCCCCCTCCTGATACTCCTCTATACGGAAGATGTAGTGCTTTTAATCAGGACCCCTCCTCCTCCACGGCATTGCAGAGACTCATAGAGGAGTATACAAACTTTATGGCTAGCCTGGACCTACCTCTCAACAAGTCTAAATCGTTTGTGCTAATTGCAGGGGCACGGCTCAAGAAATCCCCAAAATTGCATATAGCTAACAGAAGGGTAGAAGTGGTAAAAACATTTACGTACTTGGGGGTCCTTTTTGACTGTAAATTAACTTGGAAGGATATGGTGCAAAATAGTGTTACCCTCCTAGAAAAAAGCATTGCTGCAATCTTTAATTTTTCAAAAAAACTAGGGTCAAAACCTATTCCTAAGATCCTAAAGATCTATTTAGCTAAAGCAAAGGCTATTGCCTCATATGGAGTAGCGATTTGGGACATGGTGGATGTAGAATCGCTGCAGCGCGTGGAGGACGCATTTTGTGAAAGATTACTATCAGTGCCCCAAAGCTGCACGAACTATATTTGTCATAGTGAATTAGGTATACCATACTTTTGAGATTCGATTAGATTGGCTTCCTTATTATTATGGCATTCAATATGGAAAAGGGATATTGTTAAAATGAATCAAGTTGTGTTAAGGGATTGTTTAAAAATGGATTATGCACATAGGCTATCATGGCTGAAATAAATAGACTACTTTATCAGCACTGGGTCTTTGTGTTCTGTTTGATAAGTTAAGAGATCTTTTTGGCAAAGGCCTCTGTGGATTGATGGGCAAAAAATAAAGATAAAAGCACTATAGGTTTGTACCATATGCTACCTTCTGTGAAGTATGGTGGGCAGTCTTAATTGTCTTTTGTACAAACCCTCAGCATTGGTATATTTTGATACGGTTCTGACTAAATTACATCCCATTTATGCTTGGTTTCCTTGCCAATATTCATTCGATGAATCAGCTGTCCCCCTGTCCCTACGATGGGAATTTGTTGCAGTCCAATTTTCACATTTTATTTTTTTGCTTCTTATATAGCCAACAAAGGAGAAGGTTTATAGTACTTCTTTTATGCAAATATAATTTTTTACAATGCGGTCCAGCATTATTTTTCATCCAACGGTTGGAAGATTCTTATGTGTGTTATGCCCTTGCATCTTATCTTTGGGCTCTTTTAAAGTGCTGACGATCGCACCAGGTGTTGTGATTTCTGTCCTGGTTGTCATCGCAGCACCATTAATTGCTATACAAACATTTTAGCAGATGTCTTTGGCTGGGTATTTAATATCTATATGGTCCATGATAAGTTATATTCAATGAAAACGTGTGGCATAGACGTCTTTATAAATGTCAAAAGAATGGTTCAGTTTGTCCATATAGGGGGAACCAAGTATTGGAGGTTTAAAAAAAGGTTTAAAGGGTGGAAGTACTGTCTGTATGTTTTGCACATATGTCAAATGAAGCCGCACAAATACTGTTTACACGCAGATCTAGGTGATATCTGTTTTTTAACATGTATTTTATTGATTATGACTAAATGTGAAGTATATATCAATTGTTTTTTACAATGGAATCTTTTTAAGATACCTATGATATTGCTGTTTTTACGTCTGTATGCATTTTAAATAACGCGAAATGAAGTTGTGTGACTGACTACTGACTTCCTTTTCAAAAGTTAAAGGCAGCCATGTTGTTTTAGGTACCGTTTGGCTGTGCTCTGCATTACGCCTGCAGGTCTATGTAAGTATAAGGTTTCGTATGTTTCCTCTACCTCTTATCACTTTAGTAAAGTGTTAAGAGGTAGGGAAAAAATATTTATACGTTTCTATAAATTTAAGAAAAATGTAGGGAGTACCACGGTATTGTCGGAAGTTCCACGATACCAAAAATAAAGTTGAAAAACTAAATGTTAAAAAAAAGTACACTATAATACACTATATTTTATAAATATAGCGTACTAAAGTTTCTTTTCTATTTTTAACATATTTAAATATGTACAAAAAAGTCTACAGAGTAGCAAGTAATAACTGCAAATTACCTCACTACTTAAAAATGTGCAGTGCTCCCGAGACTGCTAAATAAATATATATAGAAAATTCTAAATACATTTCTCTACCTATAAGAACATTAATAAAGTGGTAGGTAGTGAACAATGAAACCTAATACTTACCTGTATCTTAGACCCTAACTTAGAATACAGTGAAACGAAGAATGCAGCAAAACTGATTAAAAACTACATTGATACTTTTTACCTTTTGTAAACTAGCCATTAGGCATTCACCTATTGACTTCTCATCCGCATGCCTCGCAGTATACCATGAACTTACAGCAGCACTTTAACACCACTTACCCTAGTCATACATACTACCAAAAATTGCCATTTTTATCTTGTAGTGTATATTCCTGACAAATTACATCTACATCCGTTCACACACTTTCATGCTACGTCTGTTTCAATTAACACACTCCACTCTAGGTCACTCCACTATATGCCATTCTACTCTGTCAATCTAGTATACGCCACTCCACACCACTCTACTCTACGCTGTTATACTCTACGCCACTCTATTCTATGACACTCCAGTCTACGCCCCTCCACTCTACTCCACTGTACAGTATTCCACTGTACTCCTCGCCACAACACTACAGTTTACACTATTGTACTCTGACACTCCACTGTATGCCACCTCACTGTACACCACTGCACTGTATGCTTCTCCACTGTTCACCTCTCCACTCAAAGCCAATCCACTCTACACCACTGCATTATACGCCACTCCATTCTGCGACAATGCAGTGTACGCTATTCCACTGTACAGCACTACATTCTATGCCACTCCAGTCTACGCCACTCCACTGTATGTCAGTACAGTATATGCTATTAGACTCTGCTACTCCTGTACAGCACTTTGCTCTGCCATTCTACGCCACTCCACATCACTACAGTGTATGCAATTAAACTTGTGTTATTCCACTCTACACCACTACATGCCACTCCACTGTACGCCACTCCACTCTATGCTATTACACTGTACGCCACTACACTCTGCGACACTCCGCAGTATGTTGTTACACTGTACACCACTGCAGTCTGCCTTACTACACTCTACCTCGGTCCACTCTACAGCACTCCACTCTACAGTATTTCACTCTACAACACTCCACTCTACACCACTCAACTATACGCCACTCCTCTATGGCACTCCAGTTTACGCTATTGAACTTTAAGCCACTACACTGTCCCTCTCTCCACTCTTTCTGAACTCATCGTTCAGCATTCTGTCCATCATTTGTTCATTTTGCTTTTGTCGCCCTAAGTGGGAAGGATATGCCCAGACGTGGGTCCCGTGCTCACTGTGCCACTGGATTCAAGCTAGCTTGGCTGATGAGGGGTGATGCCCCGAAACCGGTCGCAAGACGCTTGTTTCCGCTCTAGGGAGGACCTGGCTTGGCAGTTCGGGCTGGACTGTTGCCTTGAAGCACAGGGTCAAGACTGATTTGCATATGGCTGGGTCCAAACTGGGATGGTGTGGTGAGCAAAAGAATGATGGATAAAACCCAGATTGGGGGTGAATGTTTGCATTGTTCAGCATTCCGTCCATCATTTGTTCCTTTTGTTTCACTCCACGCCACTCTACTGTACAATACTGCACTCTAAGCTATTCCACTCTATGCAACTCCACTGTACGCTACTGTAATATATGGTATTCCACAGTGCGCCACTCCACTATGATCCACTCTACTCCATGCCACTCCACAGTACACCATTTTATTCTAAACTACTCCAGTCTATGCCTCTGCACTCTACAGCACTCCACCTGTGCTATTCCACTGTACGCAGCTCCACTGTCCCCACTACTCTGTACGCTATTCCACTCCATGCCACTCCACTATATGCTATTCCACTCTAGGCCAATACACTGACACTCCACTATACGCTATTCCACTTGACACCACTGCACTGTACGAAACTCCATTCTACGCTGTTGTACTGTATGCCACTACACTGTACCTCACTTCACTGTACACCTCTGTTTTCGCCACCACACTCTACGCTTTTACACTCTACCACACTACCATCTACGCCATTCCAGTCTTTGACACTCCACAGTACAATATTCTGGTGTCACTCCAGTCTACGCAACTCCACTGTACAACACTCCACACCACTCTACACCACTGTACCCTATTCCACTGAACCCATTCCACTCTACTCCACGACCTTATACTCTACAACAGTACACTTTGACACTCTCCTCCACTCTACTGTTTCACACTCTTTAATGACACTCCTCTAAATGACAGTAAACTGAACGATTTCGAAAAATGCTTATTAAAATTAAAAACAAAAGACAATACATTGGAAAAAATAAAGGTTAGGAATAAGTTATAGTTACAAAAGCGTTATTTATTCCTGCTATACAAACCCAACTTAAACTAAACCAGCATTTGAAACTCTAAAGTTATAACTTAAATTTATGATTTAGGCACCACCTTCAAATTACTGTAAATTGAGCACCTCCATGTCCAATGTTGTCACCTCACTCCCCACACTACATTAACTATACCTTTGACCTTCTCCATGCACTGTGTTCTCACAAATGATGTCATTTGAGTTGTCATATGTGTTGGTATAAATGCTATGATTTCACATGGTATAAGTGATGTATTATGAAAGGCTATAACCAGTGCATGAACTTAAAATGAATGCGAGTCGTGCCAATACATTTCAAGAATTATTTGTGTACAGTACTGACCTTGTACACTATGCCTGTTTTCTACTCAGTTATCTGCTTCATCTCAACTGAGTAGAAAAGAGGGATGTTGTACATCTAGTACAACTACCATTTAGTGCATTTTGGTGAATTGATTTTAAAGTGAGGTAAAGGAGGAAAAAACTGTTCCAATTCTAAAAGTCATTGATTCCTTAAACCCTGATATTTTGTTCATTTTGTAGAAGTATTTGAGTTCAGCTTCTGATGTCGCAAGGACTGGTCATGATTTCCTTTGGTACTTAAATTGTCTCAAAAGGTTTTTATTCCCCAAGGTGCAGCTATCTTGATTTGAGCATGTGGCAGTAAAGCTATTTTCTAAACCTACTGCTTTCAGTGTTAGAGCCTGTGCAATTGTGATACTTATTTCAAATACAAACATTGTGTGTCATTTTTTTCCAGAGTTCGACCGCCATGAAATTCAAATATATGAGGAAGTAGCTCGAATGCCTCCTTTCCAAAGAAAAACTCTTGTTTTAATAGGTGCCCAAGGAGTGGGTCGCAGGAGCTTGAAAAACCGACTTATCGTCCTTTTTCCCTTGCGATTTGGAACTACAGTGCCATGTAAGTTTTCTGTGCAAGTGTCTTATCTCCCTAAAACGTAAATGCTGTGAAATTGAATACAAAGAAAGAATGACGGTAATAGATCAAAACAAACCTGAATTACAGGGAGAGAAATCTTGCTATGTCTTCACAGAAAGAGAAGCATTGCAGTGTCGTCTTCTTGTTTTGAGTGATCTGTTGCCAATTCATTTCGTACCTCTACACTAACTTATAGTACTCATGAGTGTGAGATCAAGACTTGAATTTCTGTAGCGTTGTAGCAGGCATTGAATTTTGGTGTTGTAGCAGACATCAAATGGAAAGGTTAAATGAATCTGACATGGCACTGTGCCTTCAGTCTCTGCTCCTACTAAAGATAATGTAATGATACTTGGAAATGGAAAATAGTCCTGAAGGTAGGTAGGATTTTTCATGTTACAGTAGGTCTTATCAGACTGAGTCAGACAGATGGTCCCTTTGTGAAATAAATACCTGTTTCTGATCAAGACTTCTAACCGCAGAATCCTCACCTTAAAATATTCCCTAGGTGTCAGACTTCATCCAGAAAATCTTGAACACCAGTAGTTGGCATTGTTCGTCTCTTCGTTGACATCGTCCACGTCAGAAGTGATGTCACAGTGCCCATATAGACGCCACCCCAGTGCGCTGACATCAATTCCGTCCTTTCCACAGTAATAGCATAGATCAGGAGAGCTACCTCAGTCATTTTTTGACCATCTTTTTCAACCTTTTTGTTGACTATTTTTGAGCTATTGCTCCTAATGTGCTAGTGACATGTCTCCTAAGAAACCTACAGGGTTTAAATTTTGCGAAGAATGTAACAGGCAGATGTCGGTGTCTCTTCCCCACTTGGTTTGATTCTTGTGTCTGCGGTAAAGTCACGACTCCAAGGCCGGTGCCGAGTGTAAGTGGATGCACCCCAAGGCCGTGAGCAGGCGATGAAGTTCCTGGCGGCACAGCAGAAAAAGGCTCTGTGCCGTTCTCGGTCCAATTCCTGAGGCATCTCTCGGGGCTGTTCTGGGAAGCCGTTCTCATGGATGATCATCCTACTACTCTGAGAACCCTTCGTCCAAGTCTGGTAAGTTGAAGAAGCACAATAAAAAGGAGGCAAAGCGTTCTGCAGCTTCTCCGGCCAAACGGCGTGCTTCTAGGCCCCACTCGATGGATTAAACCCAGATCTTTGTGGCTGGGGGTAAATGTTTGCATTGTTCAGTATTCCATCCATCAATTGTTCTTTTTGCATTTATCGTCCTAAGTGGGGAAGAGTATGCCCAGACGTGGGTCCTGTGCTCACCGTGCCACTGGATTCAAGCTAGCCTGGCTGATGAGAGGTGATACCTCGAAACCGGTCCCAGGATGCTTGTTTCCAGTCCAGGGAGGAGGACCTTGCTTGGCAGCTCGGGCTGGACTGTTTCCATGAGGAGCAGGGTCAAGACTGATTTACATGCGGCTAGGTCCAAACTAGGGTGGCTTAGTGAGCACAAAAAAAAACAATGGATTAAACCTAGATCTTTGTGACTCGGGTGAATGTTTGCATTGTTCAGCATTCCGTCCATCAATTTTTCTTTTTGCTCTAGGCCCCACTCCATCTGCAGAGCCGGCGTCGGGGCCTCCTCCCGCTACCCTGATTTCCATGGAGCAGGAGTGATGCCCGCCAAGTAAGAGTACTACACCATCATCTTTGGGCCACTGACTTCCTCTGGTGTGCCTTGGGGCCCACAGAGCCGCAACATTCCCTGGCTGGGTTACCACCAGCGTGTCTGCTCCCGACACCAGCTGGGACTTTGGGATTCTGGATCCGGACCAACGGTGCCACTGGTGCCGTCTTCCAAGCTGATCCCTTTCAGTGACCCTCAGCTAAGAGTCTATTATCATCCTGAGCTGGCAGCATTCGACGTTGTTGCCGGCGATGTCCAGGCCTTACTAACCCCTGAACTTTTCGCTACTTGTTCATCCTCCGCTCCCCCTTCAGGGAGAAAAGGACTAACGGTTTGGTCCTATGGAGGAGGACCTTGATCGAGCTGGTACAAGGAGCTGGATGACACCAGTGGTTTGGACACTTCCCCAGTCTCTGGCATGCTTTACCTCTGGGCCCGGTCTCAGAGGAAGGTGCATCCTTCACCACAGTGATGCGCCAGGCTACAGAGGTCTCTGACCTGCATCTTCCAGCTGTTGAGGTCAGGTTGATCTTCTTGACTGAGGTGCTTCACCCAGGAGCGTGTTCCGCTGAAACCCTCACCGATGTTCTCCTGGGGGCCTGGGCTAAACCTTGCACAGGGCTCCTGTGCACTGCATGAATGCCCACTCTCTCGTCGTCCTTCAGGTGGACTCCTTCCTCTACCCGCGCCCCTCTCCTGATATTCAGGTTTGTGAAAACCTCAACCTCGAAGGTCAACCCTAATGCGTTCCCATACACCCTACCGGACAGGGAATTCAAGAGGCTTGAGCCCTTTCGACAGAGCTGGATCTCTCGGGCTTTCACTATCTGCCCGGTCACAGCATCAGTCCTTTCACCCTTACTGCAGACGTGGTCAGGGCACTTATTATGAGTGTCTGCTCAACTGGCCGTACCCCCAGTACATCATCTTGCTCAGTCCTTTTGTGGATGGGGGCCGTGCATCCCATAAAGGTCGCAGCAGCCACGCCCAGCAAGCTGTCCAGTCCCCCATCCCTTTGGCAATTGCAATCTCTAAGCCTCTTTGATACACCCTCCTTCCAGCACAGCTGTCCTCTTGTTGGCAAGATCAGGCACCACCTCCCCCAAGGGTCTGTAATTACTTCCAGCAAGTGGGTGCTTCAGATTGTGCAGAAGGGGTTTGCCCTTTCATTTGTATACACCAGTCTGCCTTTGCAACCATCCCAAGAACGGCTGACAGGGGATCACTGCTTCTTGCTCCGATCGGAAGTGCTGGCTCTTTTGGCCAATGAAATCCATCAGAAGCGTGTCTGCACCAGAAGTAGGTTGTGGTTGCTACTCCTGGTACTTTCTGGTGCCAAAAAAGGACAGAGGACTTAGTCCTAGCCTAGATCTACGTGCTCAACGCCTGTCTGTAGGAAGAGAAAATCAAAATGAACAGCCTAGCTCAGGTCTTGTCTGCCTTAGACCCTGGAGACAGGATGGTAGTGTTGGATTTGCAGGATGGGTATTTTCACATCCTGTCCTGTGAGCCCACAGACGTTATCTGCGGTTCATGCTGGGCCACAAGCCTTTTCAATTCGCTATGCTCCCCTTCGGCCTAACTAGCACCCTCTGGGTGTTCACAAAAGTGATTGCATGGTTGCAGCTCATCTTCGGAGGTTGGGAGTTCCAGTCTTCTTCTAAACTGACAACTGATTTCTGAAGGCAGGCTCACCCTTGGCAGTTGTCACCCACCTCCAGATTACAGCAAACCTTTTGCACTCGCTGAGGTTCACTATCAACATGCCGAAGTCAACCTGACTGCTTAGATTCTCCCTTTCATCTAAGTCATTGTGGATACAGTGCAGTTTTGCTGCTACCGTCTGGATCAGAGGATCTAGGATATTCGGGCTGAGATCCCGATGTTTTAGCCTCAGTCTGGATTTCGGTGAGACTTACTCTGAGGCTGCTGCGCCTGAAGGCCTCCTGCATCCTGCTGGTAAAGCACGCCAGGTGGCATATTTGTGCTATGTAGTGGGATCTCAATTTCCAGTAGGAACCTCTCCGACCTGGTTCAGGTTTCGAAGATTACAAAAGATCTGCTGTGGTGGCTGACGAACCACATTTGGGTCAGCAGCAGAGCCCTCTCTCTTCAGCACCCGAGCTTACAGTGGTGACTGATGCGTCACTTCTGGGTTGGGGCAGCCATCTGGGAGAATCTCTGCTTCATATCAATTTTCTGGAGCAGAGAACGATCCACTTGGTATCCCCCTACAGGGGCCAACAGAAATCTCCGCTCAGATGAACTTCACCTTGCGGTGGTCCCCAGGATCAAGAAGGCCAGAAGTGGCAGCCGGCTTTTCTCATTTAATGCCTCCAGACTCTGGAATGCCCTTCCGCTGCACCTCCGTAGGGAACCCAATCACCGGACTTTCCGGAAACAGCTAAAGACCTGGCTTTTCCCTTCGGGTATTTGTCCTCTAGTTACGGCTTCAGCGCTGGGATGCTCCCGGGTAGCCATGCGCTATATAAATGCCAATTCAATTCAAAGCCTTCCTTCCTTCCTTCCATCCATCAAAGGGAGGATGTTTCAGGTGTTCACGGACAGCACCACAGCCATGTGGTATTGCAACAAACAGGATAGGTTGAGGTCGTTGACTCTGTGCCAGGAGGCCCTGCACCTCTGGACTTTGAGGGAGCGCGAGGTAATCTTCCTGGTTGTACTGCATGCCAGGGTGGATGAACTCAGCCGTTGATGATTTGCGGTTCATGAATAGCAGCTGCATCTGCACAAAGTCTCTTCCAAGAATTGGGAGAACCTTGGCTCAATCTTTTTGCCACAGCCAGGAATGTGCAATGTTAGCACGTCTGTGCATTGGAGTTTTCAAAGCCACTCTTGCGCTGAGATGCATTTCAATTAGAGAAGAACACAGGATTCCTCCACGTCTTTCTGCCGATACCACTCCTGCCCAGAGTTCTCAAGAATATCAGGACCGACCGGGCCCAAGTCATTCTAGTGGCTCCGGATTGGGCTAGAAGAGTATGGTATCCAGAACTCCTGAGCATGAACATCGGTCGTGCGATCTGGCTGCCTCTTTGGGAGGACCTCCTGTCGCAGCGGCATGGCATGGTCCTACACCAGAACCTGCATACACTCCACCTTCTTGCATGGAGATTGAGCGGTGGCAATTTAGGGCTTTTGTTCTTCCTCTCGAGGTCTGTGATGTCACCCTATCAGCCAGGTGTCCCTCCACCAAATGGTATATGCCTGCAGATGGGATAAGTTTGTGGTTTGGTGCTCCTCGTGTCATGTGGACTCGATCTTTGCCCCACTGTCAGATGTGTTGCTGTTTGTTTTATCTTTAGCCCGACAAGGCCTTACCTTGGGCACTCTTAGGGTTACTTGTCAGCTATTTTGGCTTTCCTGCTGTTGCTGAACTGACCTTCCCTGTTCATGTCACCTGTTGTGACTCGTTTCCTGAAAGGTTTACAGCACTTGCTCCCTCCTACCCGCTTTGTAATACCCCAATGGTCCTTAAATTTCTGATGTGTTCTCCCTTTGAGCCACTACATAATTGTCCTCTGCGACTCTTGACTCTCAAAACGGTATTCTTAGTGGGCATTATATTAGCCAGGAGGGTCAGCGACCCTTCAAGGTCTGTCATTTCACTCTCCTTACTCCAGCCTTTTCATTGAGAAACTGGTCCTTCGGACCTGTGCCTCCTTCCTGCCAAAGGTAGTCAACCCCTCCTATGTTGGCCAGAGTATTATTCTGCCTACCATTTTCGCCCCGCCTCATCCCTCCAAGGAAGAGGAGAGACTCAATCGCCTTGACCCGAAGAGAGCACTTTCGTTTTACATTAATCACACCAAAGACCACAGGGTGAAAGATCAGCTCTTCGTGTTCACTCGAGCAAAAAAGGACAAGGCTGTGCAGAAGCAGACTATCTATCGATGGATTGTACTCTGCATTAAGATCTGCTACGCACTATCTAAAAAGCAGCCTCCTGAGGCTTGCGGGCCCATTCCACCAGGGCCAAGGCCACTACTACTGCGGTAGCATGCAGGGTACCTGGCCTGGACATTTGCCAAGCTGCTATGTGGGCATCACTCCACAGGTTCTCGAAGCACTATTGCTTGGACAGTCGGGTCCATTGAGACAGACATTTTGCCTGTTAGGTTCTCCAGGACTTTCTGGTTTGAGCCAGTTCGCAGACCCACCTCTTGGGAGGTATTGCTTGAGTATCTATTTTAAGATGAGGAATCTGCAGTTTAAGTTTCTGTCAGAAGAACAATTTACCTTCGATAACGCTTGTTCTGGGAGAGACTCTATCTAATGCGGATTCCTCACCGACCCTACCATCTTCCCACTCTGCGAACTGGCCTCTTCATCCAAAAGAAGAACCCATTCGACTCTGTGCACTGGTCCCGACAGAACATAGGTTTTTATTTGGCTTCTCATTTTTGTAGTGAAATAATCACAAAAGAAACTGATGTCAGAGTGCCGGGGCAGCGCCTATATTGGCGCTGCAACATACCTTCTGACGATTGCCATGCCAGCGCAGTGCTGAATGACTTCACCTACCAGTACGCAGAGGTACTGCTCAAGATTTTCCAGGTCCAGTCTGTAGATTTGGGTATATTCTATAGTGAGGAATCTGTGGATAGATAGAGTATCGACCAGAAAAAGCATAACCCAAGGTAAGTAACTTGTTTGTTTCTGCACATCCACATATTCATCTATACATAGGCTCATGCACAGTATATGTTGATTCTTTGTTCTATAGTTTACTGTGCCTCATATATCTGAAGAACAAATTGGTAAAGTGGCAACACAACAATACTGCAGCCAATTAAACACAACTGCCTTAGAGTTCAATCATATTGTGATAGCAAAGTCAGGCCTGGAGACTAACCGGGTCTATTATTTGGCAGCAGGAATGGAAGCACTGGTTAAGTGACCCTCTTTGTATCTAATCTGGATCCGACTGGTAGTGCTAAGACAAGGATATAGAAATTAATGTTGCAGCAGGCAAGAGACCGAACAACTTAGGTTGTCACTCACAGTCTTACAGCCTGACCCAAAACCCGGTTTCATAATCATCACAGTAAAGCTTTATATGCTTAAAAAGCCAATTCTGTCAGTTTTATAAATGGGCATTAAATTTTGCAGTAGGTTGGTGAGACTTCCAAGTGAATGTTTTAAATACAGGTGGCATTACCAAATCAATTACATGCACATCATAAAAATATAATAGAAGACTTTTTCAGTAGGTAAAAAGGAAAAGTATTACTTGCTAGACAAGGTTTACATGCAGATGTTTGTAGGGATTATTTTCATGCAGTGTAGTGTACAGCACTTGGGGATGCATGCACAGTCCAACATCAAATCCTACTTATGAGAGAATCAAGATGCACTTAAGTGTCTCTAAGTTATCTTTAAAAGGTGTGAGACATAAACACCTTCCTTGAATTGAATATCCATTAGTTCCATCCAGCCACTTCCAAGTAGATTCTCAGCCGTATATTCCGGCTGAAACTAAATGGAAGAGGCATCAAAAACATAGTAAATGTATTCAAATCTCACAATTGCAGGATATAAACAGGAAATCTTGACAAGTCTAACAGGTCCACACAGCGGTGCTACTGCTCAATAAGGTAGAGATCACAGGATTACATTGCAGACAAGTAACAACAGTCATACAAACCCAAAGTGTAAACAACAGTAGTCAAGTCGCCTGCTTCCAACTCTCAAACTACGGAGACTGTTCCTGGACTGGAACCGGCTCCATGCTATTAACTTGTGCCCCACCCTAAGTGCTCAGGGAACAGCTGGCGACCTTGACTCTTAAGCCGCATCGCAGAAACAAAATACAAATAATAAAATTAATTAAAGGCTGACCTGACCTAGGGGCGGAGCCACGCTCCCGGACCGGAGCAACTCCGCTCTGTCGGCCGCCCTATGCTCATCTGCAGCACCTTCCAACGCCTTCCGGAAAACAATTCAAAGGCCGTCCTGACCCCGTATCGGAGCTGCACCCCCGGACCGGAGCAGCTCCGTGCTCAATATCCACCGCCCCATGCTCATCTGCAGCGCTTTCAGACCTTCACTGGGGTGTGCCTCCATCCCGGTATAGAGAACTGCCTACCGCTCCAATTTTTTTGTACTCACTCAGGACTTCCCTCTGGCGAGCCTCGCTGTTGCCCCTCTTGCTCCACTGTGGATTATTTCTGTTGCAGGCTAGACCAGCTATGCTCTTGGCCCCCTGATACACGTTTTCGGTTCTTAGGCCACCGGGGTCCCACCCCCCACTCCACCATATGTCAGCCATCTTGTTACCCCACAAGATACACCTTCAATACATTCATTCATAAAATCTTTATTTCGGTTAAAATACCATAAAAGATACAAGCAGAAACTTCCTTATCAATAGTGCTCGTGATAAAATTAATAAAAATATTCAATGTAACCCAATTCTAAAAGTCAGATATCCAAATTACAATTTTATAAGCGAGAAAGGGATCAACAAGAAGCATAACTCATAATTCAATATCTCTATTAAAATTAGATGGAATAATTGGTAAAGTGCAAATGCATTTGTTTAGCTAACAGTTTTCACAGTTATTAATCAGTAAGGCCCCCTGACTCAATATTATTCATTGCGGGCCTTTAGCACCTATCCATTAAGAATAATGTAGCACATTAAAATGCTTTACAGTCCAATTTTATTAACATTATCTTAAGGTTGGGACACCCTCGGATCGTGATTTCCCTACTCTTGGGTCAAGACACTAAAACTTTATTTGGTTTAATCCAAACCATCAAAGTATGCACAATCAATAAATTACAATCAATAAAAGTATTCTTCCCCATTTCTCAGATATAAAAACAACATAAAAAAACTTCCATAAAACAATTTAAAATTACAATCAATTAATAGCACCCTCTTCTGTAATTAAAAGTGCTTTGTGCCTAATGGAATCAGGTAATCATAATAAGATATCTCTGGTAACAGTGTCCGAGCTACCCTAGGCATAATTACATCTCAATTAGTATAAGAAGCCTCCTGAGCGTTCTAAATCACAAGCTTTTGTCGCCTGAACCAAACATTCAGTAAAAATCTGCTTACAGCAAAGACCATGGGGTTTGATGTGTCGGTCTTTAATATCCTCAAAGCGACCAAATAGTGTCAAACTTACAAATTGCGGCAAACAGGTCGAATCCACTTTCTTCAAAGAAGCGATATTAAGTACAAAAATGATGCTCAACAGTTTCTGGGGCCTGGCCGCAAGCTAGGCAGATGATTGAGTCTGATTCAGTGGTCAAGATGTTAAAAGACCTTAGAGGTAAACATCCCAGTCGAAATCTCACATAGAGGCTTTTTGCCAATGAAGGTGTATTCAAATCAAGAAAGGGCTCAAACTTAGGATAGAACTTAAGAACTCAGTGGTTAATCGCCCTGCAGTCATACTAGAAGCATGCCATTCAGCCACGTGAGCCCAATACTTGATTTTTACAGTGGCTATGTCCGATTTGTTAATCCGTTCTGGGCAATCCCAAAAATTAGTCAATCCCAGGGATCTGCACCAAGGTGCAACATGAAGTAGCCATGGGATCTGTTTGGCGCCGCTCATATTTAGGACTTCTCTTAGAGATTCGCAGTATTCCATTAACTCTGGCGTGGTCCACAAACATAGCCAATACATCAATGGTTTTATTGCAGCCACGTCCCCAATTCTCCTCATCCCTAGAACAAAATACAATGGGATCAGCGGAGTACTAGTTGGAACAGATACAAGGGATCTAACATATACATTCTTGTACACCACCAACTTATGTGTATTTACATGGCTCCATATCTCTGCTCCATATAGTGCCGCGTTTTGAGCTTTCATCCAATAGATATCCAGGGCAAGGGTTATTGACCGAGTCAGGGTCTGTTTGTGGAAAAAATTATAGGTTTAGATTTATGGCATAGGATCAGATAGCTTTTATCTAATTGTGAATCCAAGCCTAATGTGTCGGTCAGTCTGACCCAGAGATAGTCAAAAGTATTTACCCTCTCCAATGGTTCCCCATCTATTCTCACGGCTCTTGTTCTGCCCTTTCTCTTTCCAAAAACCATAAACTTGGTTTTCTCCACATTTAGTTCCAGGCTCCTAGCTACACAGAAAGGCAAAAATGTATCTAGCATGTTCTGAAGACCCACAGGGGTCCTGGAAATTAATAGGGAATCATCTGCAAAGAGCAGTATTGGTGTTTTCTTGCCATTCAGCACTGGAGAATCATTTGCACAATCCCTCAGGTCATTAACTATTCCGCACCCTTGGCGCACCCCGTGCCGAATGGGAATCTTAGTTAGTTCACCCTGTTTCCCCACCTAACCTGCGCATAGTTTCCCTCGTGCAACCTTACAAGCAGGTTTACCAGATTTGCAGGGGCTCCCATCCCTATTAAAACTTTCCAGAGTGATTCTATGGGCACAAGGTCAAAAGAAGCTGTAAGATCAACAAAGGCTACATACAATTTATGTTTATTTAGTAGTACATATTTCCAGTTAAGTAGTGTAAACCTAAACACCTGGTCACATTTACTAGTTTTAGTACCGAAACCGGCTTGGAAAGGTGACAAAATCTCATTTTCTTCCATCCATAACAGCAGTTTATCCAGAGCTTGATCGGTCTGTAATTTGATGCAACCAAAGCATCTCCTTTCTTATGTATGGTTATTATCTCCGCCCCTCTCCAGATTTCTGTTATTTCTCCCCCATCAGCTATTACATTGCACAAAAGATAATCAAGTTTATTGATATTTAAGTGAAAACAAAAATTCACAGTGCCAGCAAAAACAAGCACAGTATATCTGAGACCATGAACAATAAAGGTGACTGCAGTAGGCCCTTGTATGAGTCCAACAGGATAAACATGGGTACACACAGTGATCAGAACAGGTTGAGCCATTTACCCCAGACCCTTTCCCCAGACCCTTTCAAACATTTCAGGGCAACCCCGGGCCTCAAAGAGGGGTTGCTCCTGGGTCGCGCACCAGTCCACTCCCCTTCGCCATTTCCGTACAGTAGGAGGCTTGGCCTGAGACCAGGCTGCCGCAATGTCTCATTTAGCCACCGCAACTGCGGTCCCAAGGAAACGTTTATCGGCCCGAGAGCCATCCAGACCATCAAACACTCCCCGGAGGAGACGTAGCGGGTCATGAGGGACTGCCCAACCCAAGGTCTTCGTAAGCTCCAGTTCCACACCCGCCCAGAATGATTCAAGGGCAGGGCACTGCCAGACCACATGATAAAAATCAGCTGGGGCGTGATCGCACAGGTCGGGGAGGGGCGCAGCCGAGCTCTGTACAGACACGCAGGAGTAAGATACGCTGTGTGTAGATAGTAGAGTTGGATTAGGCGTAGTTTGTAGGAGGTCGTCAGAGTTTTGGGAGCCATGAGAGCGTCCCGCCAGTCTGCATCCTCCAGGGGGCCAAGCCAACCCTCCCAGCGAGCGCGCAGCGAGTCCAGGGTCGCGGGCCATTGTTCACAAGGGAGCGATAGATCCGTGACACCCCACCTCTACCTAAGTTCCCCATCATAACCTGGGCCTCCAGGGGACTGAATTCAGGAAGGGAGGTGGCTGACGGAATGTGCACAGTAAGGGCGAGACGAAGCTGCAGATATTTGTAAAACTGGGAGGCATGAAGGGAGTAACGCTGCTGCAAGTCCGAAAAGGCTCTGATATGATCCCCACCCCAGACATCACCAAGGAGCGAAATCCCGATTTGGTCCCACTGTCGAAAGTCATGGAGGGTCGAAGTCTCGCGCAGCCAGGTACCATGCCACAAGGGTGTGTGTTGGGTGAGCTTCCCATCCCATCTCGTGTGGCGCAAGACCAGGCCAGCAAGACTGCCCTAGTGACAGGGGGGTGGTATGGGGGCCCCGTACAAATAGGCCTGGAGCTTTGGAAAGTCCATAGTTCGGAGCTCAACCCGGTACGCCGGGTCGGAAGTTATGTTTTGGAGAATATATAGAAAGCGGGGGAGAATCATCATCTTAAAGAGCGCACTTCTGCCAAGAGGATTGAGAGGAAGGGATAGCCATCGTTTGAGGTCTGCCTTAGCCTTGGTAACCAGGGGTGTAAGATTGAGGGCCCACTCAAGCTCCGGGAGCAAGGTCACCCAAACAAGTATTTGAAGGACTGTCTGCGCAAAGGGAGGGTTGTCCGCCAGTCAAAACAGGCCCGCGATGGGTGGAGGGGGACCAGGGTAGATTTCGCTGGGTTGAGCCGCAGGCCGGAGACCCGTTCAAAGGCATGGAGGACTTCCAAGCAACGTGGGCCAGAGTCCTCGGGGTCCGCCAAGAAAACGAGGACCTAATCTGCGTACAGGGCGACTTTGTCTACGTGGTAAGGGTCCCAAGTCCATCCACGGTTGCGGGGATCATTGCGTATGAGACAGGCCAGGGGCTCCATCGCCAGCGCAAATAAGAGCGGTGAGAGGGGACAACCCTGACGGGTGCCCCCCCCCCCCGGGATGGAGGCAATCGCCTCCGAGAGTGCGCCATTGGTCAGGACCCGTGCTTTAGGGCTAGAGTGCAGAACTCGGATAAAACGCCTGAATGGGAGGCCAAATCCCATCATATCTAGCACAGCCTCCAAATAACTCCAGTCAACCGTATCGAAGGCCTTTTGAAAGTCAATGAAAACCAGGGCCAGGTACGGGGTGAGCTGGTGGCGATGTGCGAGGGCTAGGTGGAGGCGGTGTATGCAATGTCGGGTACCTCGGGCAGGCATAAAGCCACATTGGTCCGGATAGACCAGATCGTGCAGGAGGGGGCGGAGGCGTTGGGCCAAGGCAGTGGCAAAGATTTTCATCTCGGTGTTGATGAGGGAGATTGGACGGTAGTCTGCGCAGGAGAGGGAGGGTGGCTGGGTCTTAGGGATGACCACGATAGTGGCCACGTCAGTCTCCGGGGGGAAGGACCCCGTCTCTACCACGTGTCGGAAGAGATCGACTAGATGGGGAACCAGTAAGTCGCGGTAGGCCGCGTAGTATTCCTGTGGGAAGCCGTCCGGCCCTGGCGTCTTACCGGAATGTAAGAGGGAAATGGCCCCATGTATCTCCTCCGGGGTAAGGGGGAGGTCTAGATCCTTTGAGACAGTCTGGGCAAGACGGGGTAACTGAACCTCGGCCCCCTCCAACAGGTCAACCAGGGAGGCCTCGGGAGGCCGGGCCACGTAAAGCTGGGCATAGTAGCCCGCAAAGGCTTGGGCAATGGCATGCGAGGCAAAATGGTGGGTGGCGGCCGCGTCGCAGACCTCGGGGATTATGCGGTTGGCTTTGGGATAGGAGACCAAATTGTGTAGCAGTTTTCCGTTCTTATCCCCCCACCCGTACACACGTGCCACCAAGGAACGCCATAACATTCTAGCCGAGTCGAGGGAGATCTGACAGATCTCCTCGCGGAGCAGCGCAAGCTGTCTCGCGGAGCAAGCACCCTCTGCAGCGGCAGGAGTTGATTCCAACTGTGCGGCCTGAGCTTCGAGCTGTCAGGCGGGCGGTCTGAGCCGCTCTTTTTGCGTGGACCAAACCTCTGGCCACACCCCGCATGGTAGCCTTGCCGGCCTCCCACAGCGTGCTCGGGGAGGGGGACCGATCCCCTGTTGATTAAAAAGTATTGCTTCAGTTCCCGCCAGAGGGCCTCGTTGATCTCCACATCTTGTAAGAACCAAGCGTTCATTCGCCAGATCGTGCATACCCCACCGGGGGCATGCCCCAGACGGAGGGAGATAGAGTGGTCTGAGATTCCTCGGGGGAGGATAGCAACACCCAACACCTACTGGCAATCGGTGGCCGTCAACAAGACCAAATCAATACGGGAGTGCGTATGATGGGCCGCGGAGGTGTGTGTGTATTGTTCTCTGCGGGGGTTCCAGACCCTCCAAGCGTCGCATAGACCCAGGCAGAGGACCAGTCAGAAAGGCGTTTAGCGGAGGTAAAGCGGGACTCGGAGGTAACACCTGTCGTGTCAAGAGAAGGCTGCATAACCGCATTAAAGTCACCCCCAATTATCGTCTGACCCTGAGGGAAAGTAGAAATTATCGCTGTGAGGTGCTGGAGGGCAGTGTGGCGGGGGGGATGTATGCACAGAGGAGATTAAGAAGTTGACTCTCGATCCTACCAGTCAAGGCCACGTATCGTCCCTTCGTGTCAGTCGCCACGTGCACCAGAGTGAAGGGGAGACCCCTACGAATCAATATGGCCATTCCCCGGGAGCCCCGTGTGAAACAAGAGGTTCAGACCCTGTCAAACCCGTATCTGGCAAGAAAGGTGCAGTGAGTTCCTAAGAGGTGCGTCTCCTGTAGGAAAAGGATATATGGCGCCTGGCGTTGGGCACTCCGAAGGACTGCGGCTCGTTTTATACGGTCTAGTAAGCCATTGACATTCCACGACAGAATGTGGAGGGGTCTACCAGTGGGCGGCATCAGAGGAGTGGGTGGCGCAGGGGTAGGCAAGTGCGAAGGGTCCTGGATCCCAGGGGAGGTGACACGCCAGAGTGTAAGGGCATGGCTTGTATGTTGCGGTAGGTCTCATGTCACCGGCAATAGCGTATGTGTGCAATGAGCTGTCATGGAAAACAAAAAACAGTGGCCCGAACAAGGCCAAAAAGAAAAAGGTCCAGAAGGCAACGGCCCTCCCAACCCCCCCATTCCTCCCAATACCCCCCACCCTATACTTCCGGAAATGAAGCATCTGTCGCCCTGAAAGGGAAAAGTTAACACAAAACAATAACAATAACGAAAAACTAGTCTAAATGCTAAGCTAAAACGTTTAGCAGGGCAGATTCGTGGCGATGATGGACCCCTCCATATAGACGGATAGTCTATTGTCAGCAGCTGCAGTAGAACGTAAGAAGCAATTTGTAATTCCAGGCCTGCGGAGTTTCAGGGTCAAACTCCATCATCCTCTCCGGATCCCCGAAGTGCGGGACTCCTAGATAAGTCAGAATCGGATATGGTGGGGCGCAGTGTCTCGGAGGGGTCAGGGACACTGCTCAGATCGATCAGGGAACCGGTCCGGCCGTGATACCCAGAGACCCGAGGAAGGTCAGATGAAATTAGCAACTGGGACACTGCATCAGGTGATCGTGACGCCCCATTCCGCCGGTCACCCTTCTTGCGGGACCGGGTGCGGCGCCGCTGTGGCTTGGGAAGAGATGGCTGAGGTTGTGTAGATTCTCGTTGGCCATGGGGGGAATTGGGACGAGTCTTAAGGGGGCGCTCCTCCGTGAGCCAAGTCCAGGCCGCCTGCGGGGTGTCAAAAAAGATTGTCTTGTCCTGGAAAACAACTCTGAGACGGGCCGGAAAGAGGAGACCATAGCGCAGACCTAGGTTACGGAGCTTCTGCTTGACGTCATCGTATGTTCGCCGCTGGGCCTGCACTTCTCTTGTATAGTCCGAGAAGAGCATAATCGTGCTGTTTTGGTATTTCACGGGGCCCTGCGTCCGCGCCGCCCTAAGGATGGTGTCCCTGTCTCGGAAATTGAGGATCTTAATGATGATGGGCCGAGGTGGAGCCCCATGGGGAGGCCCGGGCGCCAGGGAGCGGTGGGCACGCTCGACCGCAAACCACGGAGAGAGGGCATCTTTGGGTATCCAGGATCTCACCCAGGACTCCACGAATGTGTCTGCCCGACCCTGTTCGACCCCCCTCAGGGAAGCCTATGAGGCGCAGGTTGTTCCGCCTTGATCTGTTTTCTGCGTCCTCGGCCCGTTAGTGCAATTCCGAGGTCTGAGTCTGCAGGAGGGCCACGTGGGTCTTCAGTTGGCCAATTTCGTCCTCAGCTGTGGAGAGGCGCGATTCCGAGATCCGGGCTGTGGCATTGCGCAGTTCCTGGCGGATAAGGGCCATATCCACCCGCACCTCGCCGATCTTGCCCTCCACTGAAGCCTGGGAGGTGCCAATTGCCTGGAGAATGGTGGAGAGGTCCCCTCCAGCGTGAGAGGGGGCACCCGACGCCCCCCCTCCAGGATCTTGGTCATTGGTGGTGTATTGGTCCATTTTGGTTTGGGTCTGTGGAGCAGGTGTCTTCGGGGCATGGTCCCTACCCATCTCGACCGTGGATACAGGTCTCCGACTTCCAGTCGGGCGGGGGGGCGGTCAGCAATCTCAGGCAGGGAGGGGGCCAGCACCCAAGCCGTCAGTACTCGGGCCCGGGTCTCCCCGATCCCGAGGGACCAACCAACACTAATCCGGGGAGCTCCTTCTCTCCTCCGTCCGATACGACGGCCGATGGTAGGAAGGCACCACCCCTCGGCCCGGAATGGGTGTCACTGGGTCGAAGGGGGAGCAGGGGGAGCCAGTCCGCGGCGCCCTGTCGCAGTCAGCCAAGACCCACTCTCCCCACCCCGAACCCGTAGAGCGCAGGGGTCCGGCGCCGCTCGATGGCGGACAACGAGCCTCTAACCCAAGGGCAGATCAGGGACAGGACCCAGGCAGGCGGGTGGGCGGGCAATGAGGGGGGAGGCCGGTACCAAGGCCCCACGCCGCCCGACCCAGGCGGCTGAGATCACCCCCAGCCGGAGAATCCCGCCGACCAATGCAGGAGCACAAGGGGGAGAAGGAAGGCACCCCCGGATAGTGAAAGAGGGCGAAGCCGCAGTCCAAGACCCCAGTCCCACACGGAGCCCAGTGCTGGCAGGGGGCCACCGCGAGGCAGGGGTGGGTAGATAGGCCCCCCTCGCGCCCACAGTCAATCATGAGCAAACGAGCGATCCAGGTAGGATCTGTGGCGTAGGGGGAGGCAGGGCAGGTCGGCGAGGGGGGGAGAGGTGGGGGCGGGAACGCCAGCACCGGTGCCCCGCACCGCCACCTGACACGGCAGCCGATCCCCAACTCCAGCCCCACTCACCGGAGCGTGCTGATGGAGTCCTTGGGTCGGCCCCTGTCGTCCCCGGAAGCCGGTGAGATATAAGCGCCGGGGAGTGGTCGCAGCACCGGAGCGGCCTACGATGAGTAGGGGCCTAGGCAGGGCCGGGCCCGTTGTCGCGGCATTAATAGTGTGGCGTCTGCAGAGCTTAAAGGAAGAGGGACACCATGTGCACTGAAGGCCTCTGCGAGGTTCGCCTCCACCGCCTCAACACTGCGGAAGGCGGGACACGGCGTCCGGGGGGGGGGGGCCAGGGCGACTCCACGGGCCCCCCGCGCCTCCGCCTCCAGCCGCAGGGAATGGTCCGTCCCGGAGGAGGATCACCGACACAAGGGTGGGGAGCACAGGTCGGCGAGGCGGAGAGGGGGGGGCGGAAGGGCCGGTGTCTGTCCCCCACGCCGCTACCCGACAATGGTAGCCGATCCCGGCGCAGCCCCCCTCACCGGGTAGGTGCTCCTGCACAGACCGCGGACCGGGTCCCGCCGGGAGTCACCAGGTCGTCGTTGAAGTCCCCGCTGGGGGTCCAGCAAGGAGTCTCCAAGGCGGCCGGACCTCACCCGCCCCTCGTCTCCTCTCGTGCGGGTCAGGAGGTGGAGCAGGCTCTCACGCTCCCCAGCCGCGGTCCCGGGCGCCGACGCACCGCGGGAAGAAGATGCCGGGGTAGGTCGCAACCCCAGGACGGACCACAGGCAGGAAGGGCAGCAAGTAAGTCCAGGTCCACCACAACTGTGACCGTGCAGCAGGGAAGGGCACAGGGCCAGCGGGCCGTCAGGCCCAGAGACGGGACGCGGTGGAGGCCGCCATTTTACAGTCCCCAGGTCTGGGGGGGGGGGGGGGGGAGGCCAAACAGGGCAGCAGGAGCCCAGAACCCGGCAACCAAGGAGATTGGAGCAGTGCTGTGGGGACAGTAAACCTCCGTGGGCAGGTAGGAGGATCGGATGGCAGCTGCAGACGGGCGGATATGAGGCGGATGACGGAGGGGGTCTGGAGCACTCTTAGAGTGCGACCGCCATCTTGACGCCTCAAGCCCCTCCCCTCTGCACAAAAGATTTATGTACGGGACCCATACAAGCGTCTCTGACTTGTATATATCACTAGGTATCTGATCAAGCCTGGGGGCTTTTGCTGTTTTTAATTTGTCTATTGCCTTAAGGGTATCATCCAGACTAAAAAATGGCGCTTCATTGTTTCCGCCAATTACTCTCTCAGTAAGTTTACAATGGATTGAATTACATGTACTATCCTCAGAAAGGATAGCTTCTCCTTTGACATAAAGCATAGTAAAGTGGTCTACCCACTTCTCAGGCTGGATAAAATATTTCGGTGTAGTCACGTCATCCAAGCTCCATGGGCTATAATGTGCCAAATTGAGCGATTATCATTGCAGCCAGCAAGTCCTGCCAATTCTTGTCGTGCTTGGCTTTGGCAAGAGCTGATTTATAGCTATTTCCTGCTTGTACCACATCTAAGCGATCACACTCTCGAGTAGCCAGCCTCGGCTCATGTTTTGCCTGTTTGCACTCATGGTTAAACCAGGCATGTTTCCTCCCTTCTACAAATTTCTTCCCAGTAGAGTTTAATAGAAATAAGTCTTTCAGTGCCTCAAAAAAACTTCCATGGGCTGGTAGAATTAGCTCAGATGATGGAATATCATTATCAATGTTTGTAAAATAATGTAGAAATAGTTCATAAATCTTTACTTTCCAGTTACCGTCCTCCAGAATCTTAGGTCAGGACACTCTTCTATAAATATGTGTTACTAAGGGTTCTAGGTGTGTTGAACGACTACTGGAGGAACCCCTGTTAAGAGGAGTACCTCCCATAGTTAAAAGCAAGGGATTATGGTCGCTATCTGACCGGGCAGGGATCCTCATACCGCTCACCAGTTGCCACATTCTAACATCCACCAGGATGTAATCAATAACACTGGAGCTGGGGCCTCTCTCTTAAATGTAATCTGCCTTTCGAGATCTGAAAGAGCCCTACCATTGCAGGCCCTTAAACTCCTCCCCACAACCAGTGAGGTAAGTTCGAGATCTACATTTGTGTTACGATGGCATCGTGCATTATGTGATTAGTTGGGGATTCCCCAAAATTCATCTTCATCCTCAGTCAAAATACTGAGTAAGGGGGATGGTTCAAACGTGATATTAAAATCCCCAGCTACTATCACTTTGGTCTGGAGCTTGTGGATTCCAATCAGATCATCTAACATGGCCAAGATTGGTGAGTCAGTCCCTGGGGAGACAGACCTAGCATAAACATTAAAAAATAGTCAGGACTAACCCCAAAGGAAAAGTAATCTGTATCCCCATTAAATCAAGGGATTCGATCAACAGCGGTTTGTGGGCACAGGCAATAGAGTTTTTATACAAAGATAGCTACGCCTCCACTTGCCCGCCCTGAATTCCTTGGAGCCTGTGCTTCAGTACTATAGGTGGTATAACCCTTTACAAATACCCTGTCAGTAGCCCCAGTCTCCTGAAAGATACAAATATCATTTTGACCAATGAAAGTAAACCACCCTGGGTCAGCCAGTTTAGAATATATCCCTGCCAGATTTCAGGAGATAATAGACAAGCTAGAGTTGACATCTGGGTCTTCCACTGCGATAGACGTGCAAGCCCCTACCTTACGCTTGCTGTTAGCCCCACCATTAAATTCAATTTTGTTTCACCCCTGTTCAAAGTTATTTGTATTTGGAGGAATAGTAGCTACAGCTTCATCGAGCCTTTTAAACATGATGGATTCCCACGTTTTACTTGGGGTTTGCCCTGTATGGGAGAAATGCTCAAGGTCAGGAGTATCCTCTGGATGGATAACATTCTCGGTTGATGAAACCGCATTTACAGCTACACTATTGGCCTTTGGGCTGAGCATTCCAGAGAATTTACACAATATGGATTCAGCTTCCAAGCTGCCAATACAAGTTTGAGAAATTGGAACACTACCGAACCCAATCCTGTTCGGTATAGCAGAGTCCTCAGATGTTAAATGAATCAAATGGTATGCAAGTTGGGGAGATGCCCCAAGTCAATCATCATTGGTCAATGATGATAACGTGCCCGTACTAAGTTGGGCCCCAGAAAACAAATCAGTACAAATCCTAGAGTATTTAAACTGTATACTTGAATTATTGGGTGTACTGCACCTAGCATCAAGGGCGGCCAAATTATCCCCTAACCTCCCATCTTTCAGTGTCTGCTCAATCATATCGTATAGTGGATTTAATGTTAAGCTACTCCGGGCATTGAGAATGTCATCACGAAACACTGACGGGCAAACCCTAACATGCCTTATCCAATGTGTTACCTTATTGATAAGAGAGTCCTCAGACGCATATCTATCATAGGAGAGGAGTTTTGGAACATTAACCATTGCAATTCTATTCTTTGAGGGATTATAACTCCCATATAGATGGGTACTAGGCTTTTGGCTCCACCCCCTTATGCCTCCATCACGACTAGTAGTTGTACACATAGGTAGGCTCTCTAGTTGCCTGTCAAGATTATATTCTGCTATGTTCTTTGGGTTCAATTTGGATACACGGTCAAAACCGGACAGGGAACAAGTCACATTCCATGTTGCACCTTGGCCAGTGCTCATCACAGCACAGGGATGAACAGTGTTCTGATAGGGTTTAGATTGCTGAACCTTAGGCATACCAGCTGACGGCTGAACAGCAACATGTGTGGTGGTCGTATTTGCATTTTAGATCATCTGTAGTTGCTTAATTGTAGTTGTCAGCTGAAGAATAATGGTTTTAAGCTCCCCCACTTCAGCCTTCAACTCTGTGATCAATGGAATACAATCAACATTATCGGGGGTAGTAATGTCTGCTGCAGCCGTGAGGAAACAATAATTGGCAGAAGCAGACAATAACAACTTATCTGGTAGTTCGAGCAATGGTATAAACCGGTTACTGCAGGGAAGAACTTCTGCATGGCGGGGCGTGGATGGTGAGGAAAGGAGTACTGAATCTGAGGGTTTATTAAAATCCTCGTTGGACAGTACAGTCTCGGGCCGGACATTAGATTTCATCAACCTACTATGGATTTTTTTTTTTTTGTAGATCTAATTTAGCAGCAGGCCTAGAGGATTCCCTCGTTTGTAAAGCAGCGGAGGCTGTGTTGGGTCAGGAGTTAGTAATTCTTTACACTCGACTAGGCAGGTCGTCAATTCGATCAATAAGTTATCTCCCACTGTTTTCATGTCTTTTTTTTAGATTTCTTTGTCTTTCCAAAACCGCTCCCACCCTCCCCAGCCTTTCTTTTACCCATAACTTCTTACAGGAGGTAGCTTAATGATTTTCCTCATATTGGAACAATAGTTGACCACTATCCAGAGAATTTAGCGCAGTAAATAAAACAATTTTGCTAAAAATCTAACACGAATAACACAGCCTAAGTTTTTCTAGGCATACACAAAAGAGAATGCTTAAAGTAAGCTCTGGCCTAAACCCCCATTAAGTCTATTATCCTATTAACAATATCCCCACAAGTTTTTGTGCACAAGGTGAAACTGACAGTACCTTTGGTGAAGGATGTTAGGGGGGAGGGGGGGGCAGCCCTGCCTCTTCCTGCCACTGACGGGCGCAGGACGGGCCTGCACTTGGCCCGGACGTGTTCTGCTCTGCGGAAAATCTTCAGGCGCTTTATGCGCATGTCACGGCTGGCAGAAGGCGGCTGGTGTCGGGCCCCTCCTTATGCACTGGCAACCTGGACCTTGAAGTCCTGCTGAGAAGGGTGGTAAGTCTAGCCCCAGCACTCGGCGTCCTGCCCGCAGGAAATCTTCAGGCGCTTTATGCGCATGTCACAGCTGGCGGGAGGTGGCTGGCGTCGGGCCCCTCCGTACCCGCTGGCAACCTGAACCTTGAAGTCCTGCTGAGAAGGGCGGTAAATCTAGCCCCAGCAGTCGGCATCCCGTGCCACGAAAAATCTTCAGGCGCTTTATGCACACATCACAGCTGGTGGGAGGCGGCTGGTGTTGGGCCCCTCCTTATCCTCTGCCAACCTGGACCTTGAAGTCCTTCTGAGAATGGCGGTAAGTCTAGCCCCAGCACTCGGCATCCTTTTGAAATTGGTCCTCCGAGAGATCTCGATGCAAACACAAGGAGATGATGGACGGAGTGCTGAAACTTTTCAGACCCTCAGCCCCCTAGTCACAGATCTGGGTTGAATCCATTGTCGTTCTTTAGCTCACTTCGCCACCCCAGATCAGACACAGCTATATGCAAATTAGTCTCGACCCTGTGCCTCATGGAAACAGTCCAGCCCGAACTGCCAGGCCATGTCTTCCCTGGACCGGAAACAAGCATCCTGGGACCGGTTTCGGGGTAACACCCCTCATCAGCCAGGCTAGCTTGAATCCAGTGGCAAAGTGAGCTAGGGACTCACGTCTGGGCATACCCTGCCAACTTAGGGTGAACAATGCAAACACAAGGCGATGATGGACGGAGTTCTGAAACTTTTCAGACACTCCCCTCCAGTCACAAATCTGGGTTGAATCCATCATCGTTCTTTAGCTCACTTTGCCACCCTAGCTCAGACATAGCTGTATGCAAATCACTCTCAACCCTGTGCCTATTGGGAACAGTCCAGCCCGAACTGCCAAGCCATGTCTTCCCTGGACCGGAAACAAACATCCTGGGACCAGTTTCGGGGTAATACCCTTGATCAGGCAGGCTAGCTTGAATCCAGTGGCAAAGTGAGGGTGAGTGTCTTAAAAGTTTCCGCACTCCATCAGCTCCTTGTGTTTGCTTTGTTCGCCCTAAGTCTGCAAGGTATGCCCAGACGTGGGTCCCTTGCTAACTTTGCCACTGGATTCAGCAAGCCTGGTTGATGAGGGGTGTTAGCTTGAAACCGGTCCCAGGGTGCTGGTTTCCGGTCCAGGGAGGGCCTGGCAGTTTGGGCCGGACTGTTCCCAAGAGGCACAGGGTCAAGACTGATTTGCACATGGCTGGGTCCAAACTGGGGTGGCGAAGTGAGCTAAAGAACGATGATGGATTCAACCCAGATCTGTGACTGGGGGTGAGTGTTTCCTCCGAGAGATCTACCCATCCTCATAAAAACTAAAAAAGGACTTAATCAGCCACAGCAGTGGCCATCTTTGATTTGGTCTTAATTATAAAATAAACTAACTTTAACCGCAATTACAAATAGCGGCAGCCACCTTGGATTAAGCAATCTCCCAGTAACAAATAACCTAAGAAAAGTAATTTCACAAAAAACTACCAAGTAGAGCCAGAATTTCTCCTCACACTGCAAAACCTATATAGACACTTTCACAAGCATCGATATTGTTCGAATATATGATCATGCACACTTCTAAAGCATTGCCCACAACCTGAAACCCCACAGACCCAAATCTTTCTCCATAGCCTATTTCCCCCCTGACCTCTCAGATAATGCCGCCAAAAACCTCAAACATAGACTAATCAAGCAACACCCGGAAATGCTGATAGCTGATATCTACTACTCCTTCAAAGGACTGAAGAAAACTGATCTCATCTTCGACTTACCCCGACTGGAGCAATGGTAATCAACCCTAATCAACCTCCTCAATATTACAAAATCCACCAACATCCCCTATGGCCACAAACTGATGATCTCCAACTCCACCAATTTCAAGGGCAAAGCCACCATAACCATCTACAAAAACGGAAATATCATGATACAAGACAATGACACCAACCATCGCACCTTTGACTCCATCTTCCCGACACTACGGAACACTGTTCACCTCAAGTTCAACCTCCCCCTCCTAACCCAACCGTCACCCCAGGGGACCTCGCACATGGGAGATCACCCAAGACCCGCCAATCATCCCAGCTCTAGCCCCTCCTCCATTACTCTCTCTTCCCACACCTCCACCCCAACAGAACACACTCCTGCCACGCCTCCTGATCACACCACTCCCCCTCTCCCTCAAGTGATAGCCCACCCAGCCAAACTGTCTACGGAGATCAGACCATCTTTGAGCAAGAATATCACCTACCCTCCCACCCTTCTCTTCTCCCCCACGCCCCACAAAACGCAGTCCCAGAAGGGCCTGCCGTCAAAAGCCTGAAACAGCGCCCTATCCCCATCCTTGATTCACACTACAGAGTAGAAACTCGACAACCCAACCCTAGCCCTCTCCAGCCTCCACCCTCCCAATCCGCAATGTCTACCACTAGACAAATCTCACTTCGTCCACCCCCATTTCCCCTCTCCTAGCCCTATGCCCGAGGTGAAGTTAAGACTAGCTCGCATAGAAACTCAACTTAATGAAGTAACACAGGGAATTAACAATATCCTAACAATACTCGACTCCCATTCTAAATTGACCCAAAACCCTCCCCTCCTCCGGCGCTTCAAAAAACCTCCTTTATTGTCCTCGACCCCTCCTCACAGCTGGCCGACAACTCCCCTCGATAGCCTAGCTCACTGGCCTCCAAGATCATCCCCTAAGTTGTCCCTGAGAGAAGCAATGACCTTGGCCAAAACCTGTGACCTGACCCTGGCCAAGAGATCCCCACCTCTAAGATACTGGAATGATGAAAGACACACTCCTACAGTCCGTAAGCAATCTCCTTCTCAGCAATAACCTTATCCAGCACTGCATGGGGCAAATACACTCAAGAGGCGCAGGCCTGGACGCCATCATAACGCAAAACGAAGCAATAACTATTGACCGCATCCTTCCAGTAGACTGGTCGGAACACCACATCATTCTGTTTCACCTCAACGAAACGGAAGTATCCTCTACTTGCACCCAGACAATCCTGCAATGGTCCCGTAACATAAGTCAGATTCCCTCAGAGGACACGGAAAATAAAATGCCCCCCCACACTTATAGACCACCTCTCACCAGACATGCTTACTTCCCACTACAACACAACTATGTCGTCCGTCGTAGACTAACTAGCTACCTGTAAACTTAAAAAAAATATGAGAACCCCTAACCCCCCCCCACCCCCCGCCCCCTCAAGATCTGGTTCACCAAAGACCTCAGCGCAGAAAGAAGACAACTGAGAGCGGCAGAAAGACTGTGGAGAACAAAACCCTCTTCATCCCACCTTCAACAGCTCAGAATGGAGCGCCAAAAATACAAAAACCACATCGTGAAAGAAAAAGCCGGTTTCTTCCGCAAACAGCTAGATAAAGCAAAAAAACGCCCCGAAGAACTGTTCTCCATCATCAAACCTCGAAACCAGCAAAACCAAACCCCCCATCTCTAAAGAACACTAACAATTTCGCAAAATTTTTCATTGACAAAAACACAAAGATCGAACTCTCCTTAGACCAGCACCCTTTGTTACCCTTTGCTAACAGTCCCTTCAGATTGGAAGAAACCAACGCTCCCTCACCATCGCCAAACCCACAAAAGACTGCCACTCACCCTGAGCCCTCCGGTTGTAAGAACAACCCAAGATCACCCTCAACTCTAAAGAAAAGGAGAAAGTTCAACTTACGGAGGACGACATATCTAAGATCAAAAAATTCCAAGCCCTCCTCACACCTTGCTGATCCCCTTCTGGTCTCCGCTGCGAAAAGCCTCAACCACGCTCTCGCTTCCTTCTGGACTAAAATAATAAACAGTTCCCTGAGTAATGGGTTGATGCCCAACTGCCTCAAACTAAGTCAAGTCATTCCCTTGCTAAAGAAACCAGGTTCAGACCCAGTCGACTTCAACAATTTCAGACCCATCTCCAACCTTCCCTGCCAGGCGAACGTTCTTGAGAAATGCGTTCACCCCCAAATCACCCAACACATTGCCTCCAACAATCTTCTTGACTCGCTTCAATCATGCTTCAGAAAAGGATGCAGCATGGAGACAGCCCTACTGAACATAACTGATGACTTACTGAAGGGCACTTGTCTCCGATAGATACTGCTTTCTCATCCCCCTAGACCTTTCAGCAGCCTTCGACATAGTCGATCACAAGACACTCCTAGAATCCCTCCAAAAACAGATTTGAGTCCAAGGCCCAGTCCTGAAATAGTTTTTTTTTTTTTTAATTAATTTTTTTTATTGATACTTTTCAATATACAAGATAAGCAGACATGAGTACAGACAAGGCTACATTACTAATGTATATAAGGAACAAGTACATGGAATTAGTGAAGTACAGTTGAGGGCCAATAAAACACGATGAGCAGGTGAACCATACATCTGGACATCAGAGGCGTCACAATGAGGAATACCCAGTAATACACCTAGCAGCAGCTTTCAAGGAGGGTACATGGGCGGGTAAGTGGAGGAACGAGGGGCCCAGTAGCAGCCCGGGGAGAGCATGAAAGGATCACGTGAGTGTTGTAACATCAGGCTGTGTGTTAGCAAAACTGGCAATAGGGTGTGTAAGCAAATATGCTGTAAGGGGTCCCCAATTGTCTCGAGGGCGAGAGGTCGGGGGGAGCAGTTCAGCAAAAGCGGACATTTGATCCTGCCAAAATACCATGTCTCGAATCCACTCCTTAAACTTGGGCGCCCTTCCCCGGCCCCATCGGCAGGCAACACGCCGCTTGGCAAGGAGGAGACTGAATGAAACGAATTGCCTATATGTCACTGCTATAGGTGCGGTATAACCAAGGAGAGCGAAAAGGGGAATGTGCGGGAGTGAAAGCGATGTCATCTGCTCCAGAGCCTCTAACACAAGTGACCAATACTCCTGCACTGCAGCGCAGTCCCATGCCAAGTGGAGGAAATCCGCCCCTGGAGCCCCACATCGGCTGCATCTATCATCAGTTCGTAGTTTGAAGCGATGAAGTTTAGCTGGTGTATAGTATGTACGGTGTAAGTATTTGTAATGAAGGATGCGGAGGCGGCTGCTGGACGTGCCGTGCTCCGTTTGCCGACAGCAGTAAGTCCACTGCTTCTCCGTGACAGCCAGCCCCAATTCCTCAGACCCATCTATCCCTGTGTGCGGAGTGTACTGGGGTTGTACAGAGAGTGGTAGAGGGAGGAAACTAGATGAGATGCAGCGTCGTCAGCTAGGATCATACGAAGCGGGAAAAGTTCCGGAGGCTCTTGGGGGGGGGGGTGGGGGGAAGGATGGAATATATTCTTTAAAGCCTTGGCGCAACCGGATAAAGAGAAAAATGTCCATGGGGGAGGGGGGACATGCAGAAAAGAGTTGTTGTGGAGTACGGAACTGACCCTGAAGGTAGAGATCTCCCCAGGTCTTAATCCCATATTTAACTAGAGTTTTCTTAAATATTCCCTCCTGAAGGACTGGCATGTTCGGGTGATACGTCAAAGGCAGCAGAGGCGAGTACAGTGTAGGGGACAGAGTTCTTGTGACAATGCGTTGCCAGGCCCGCACAGTGCTAATAATCGGAGAAGGAGCCTCTGTGCGTGAAGGGTTGGCAGTGAATATAGCGCCGTCTAGAGGTATGGGGTCTGAGAGCCAGTGTTCAGCGGCCACTTGGGGCATGTATCTAGGGGGGTGGAACCAATAGTGTGCATAGTGGGCCTGCGCACAGGTGTAGTAGAGCTCAAAGTCGGGTATATCAAAACCCCCTTGTGCGTAGGGCAGGGTGAGGATATCCCACTGCACTCTGAGTTGTTTGCCACCCCAGGTGAGTCGAATGAGTTCCGTCCGGAGCATCGCGAAGAAGGTTCTACCCGGGTGATAAGGTATGTTCGTGAATAAGTAAAGAAGTTTAGGAAGGAGGACCATTTTGATTAGAGATATGCGGCCCGCAATGGACAGCGGGAGGGCGATCCAGCGCGTGACATTGTCCTGAATTCCATCAAGGACACGGCCATAGTTGAGACGCATCAGTTCTCCATGGTTCGCGGAGATCCAGATTCCAAGGTATTTAACCTCGTCAGGGCACCACGCAATTGGAAAGTCCGGGGCAAACGCTGTGACCGATGAGGGGAAAGAGTTGAGATTTGGACCAGTTTATGTAAATCCCTGAGAGGCCTCCGAATCTCACAAACTCCCTAAGTAACGGATTGAGATTTATCTGGGGTTCCCTGACATATAAGGTAATATCGTCCGCGTAGAGAGAGATCAGTATGTGACGGAGCGGGCAGCGGAGGGCCTTATCTTGATGTTACTGTCTAATTTTGGCAGCAAGGGGTTCGATCGCCAAAGCGAACAGGAGCGGCGACAGCGGGCACCCCTGCCGGGTCCCACGAGATATAGTGATAGGGGATGAAGAGTGACCATTAACGAGAATTTTTGCGCCCGGCTCGGTATAGAGGAGGCGGATCCAAGACAGGAATCCCCGCGGAAATCCCATGTTCTGTAAAATAACAGAGGTAGTCCCATTCGAGCGAATCGAACGCTTTTGTTGCGTCGAGGAAAACGGCGGCCAGAGGGATCTTTGGGTCCACCGAACGGAGAATTGAGAAGAGCGTGCGGAGATTATGCGAGGTCGCCCGGCCAGGAATGAAACCGGCTTGGTCGGGGAGCACCAGCTTGTCCATTAACAGGCTGAGGCGATTAGCGAGGACTTTAGCAAGGATTTTTGTATCAGTATTGATTAAGGATAGAGGTCGGTATGAGTCGCAACAATCCGCCGCCTTGCCAGGTTTAAGAAGAGAAGTGATTAATGCCATCCTCATAGAGGGGGGTAAATAGCCAAGCTCCAGCGCTTCGTTGAAGACAAGTTTGAGGACGGGGAGCAGTTGGGAGATATAAGCTTTATAAAAATCCACGGGGAAGCCGTCAGAGCCAGGGGCTTTGCCAGACTGCATTTTCATTATCGCCTCGTGGATTTCATCATTATGAAAGGGGGCTACAAGGAATTCCCGTTGCTCATCACTCAGCCAGCCTAGGGTAATGTCCTGTAAAAAGGGGGTAAAGTCAGGGGGGTCGACCCTGCTGGTTCCATACAGGGTGGAATAGAACTCCGTGAAAGTGCGCAGGATGTCCTGGCTATCTCTGTGTAGCATGCCATCCGAGTTTTTTATCTCAAGGACGTAATTGGAGAATCTAGGGAGCTGTATCAATTGCGCTAGCTGCCTGCCTGGGCGCTCACCCTCGCCATATCTCCGCGCGAGGTAATATCTGCCGCGAAAACGCGCCTCGGAGTCTGCCGTCTCTTTAAATTCTGTAAGCTTATCTCTAAAAGCGGAGAGGGACTGCCCCGAGTTAGGACCGCAAAGGTCCGCTTCCAGTTGCTTAAGTTCACCCTCCAGTTTATGAAGAGTGCGGCGCAAATCGCGCAGGACCCCAAAACCCTTGGCCATGCAAACCCCACGCAGTGTGACTTTGAAGGCCTCCCACACCACCCCAACTGATGAGACTGAGTCCATATTGGTTTGAAAAAAGGAGGTGATCTCCTCCCCGATCTCAGCCCTGAACACCGTATCAAGCAGAGTCTCCGGGGCAAACCGCCACATTCGGGGAGCGGACCGCTGGTCGGGCGGGGCAATCGTTATGAGCACTGGTGAATGATCGGAATAGGTCCTGGCGAGGTGAGTGGCCCGTTCAACCCAGGAGATGGCGCCCCGGGAAACCACCCAGTAATCCAAGCGGGCCCAAGATGCATGGAGAGCAGTATAATGGGTACCCTCCCTGACCCCGCGATGAAGGTGACGCCAGACATCAGTGAGCCCATGTGTCCCAAGCAGTCCCTGTATGGTTGCGTGTGTCCTGGTGTAGTGAGAGGGGTGAGGGTTAGACCTATCCACCGCTGGGTCAAAGGCAGAGTTAAAATCTCCCCCCCCCCCCCCAGATGATGTGAGTGGATCCTATTTGGAGAATACGACCCCATAATGTGGTGTAAAAATCTGGGTCGTCCGTATTTGGGCCATAGCTACACACTATCGTGACCGACTGAGACCCAAGTGCCCCCCAAAGCATACAATTGCGTCCCATGCGGTCCTGTATCGAGCCTCCCAGTATGAATGGAGAATTCCGCTTAACCAGGATTGCAACCCCCCTAAAGTATGTGGAATAAGAGGAGAAGACCCGCGTCATTGCCCATCTACCAGCGAATGTAGGAGAGCGAGAAGGGTCAAGGTGAGTTTCCTGCAGCACTGCTATGTGCACGTGATGTCTATCCAAATAGGAAAGGACATTCCTGCATTTCCGAGGGTCCCGGAGGCCTCTGACGTTCCAGGAGATTAAATTAAGACGCAGAGGTTCAGGGTGTTAGGGCTTGAGGAAATATGTGACGCAGATGGATGAGTGGCCTACACAGGTTATAATACCATGTATGTCGAAATACCAAGTCTGCACCTGTCAAGTGAATTGTAATACAATACGAACGATGAGCATAAACCCCCCCTCCTCCCTCCACCCACAGCAGCACCCCAAATGTGCTGACAGTACTACCTTCGCCCAAAACAACAAACACAGTGCAACCAAACAGTAAGGAAAGAGACATTATGCAAAAGTGTGACCTGAGGGGGATCGCCCATGTGGGGGTACGCCAGTGGGCAACGAGAGAACCTCCCCAATGCTGTTAAGCGGGGGGGGACTTGGCAGTCAGGCTGGGTAGGACAAACGATCTCCAGCAAATATAGAGTGACGCATCCAGCGCAGGCATCATCAGCTGAAGGTCTTAATATGTCAACAGAAGAGAGAACCAGATAATAACAGTGAATGTCAAACGTACTCAGCCAATATGCACGCCGTGCCAGCACTTATCTGTGGTCTGAAAGTTGAGCGTGGAGTGGATCCGCCCAAAGTGTGCAGGTGGGACTGAGGGTGCACACCGGCTCGCGTCTCCGCCGGAACTCCCAGACGGGAGGTCAGGAATACAGCGAGCTCAGTTCACCTCGGAGCGCCAAAAGCCACAGACAATCAGTTCAGTTAGTGCACCATAGAGAAGGCGTCCATGGCCTAAGGATGGGAAGTTCAGTCAGCACTCAGCGATGGAGATTGGGAGAGGCGATCCGGGGCCCCCCCGTCTGGGTGTTTTTCCTAACAGAGCGGAGAAAGTCTTCTACTTGTTGATCAGATGTGAAGAAATGATGCTTGTCACGGTAGGTGACACGCAAGCGTGCAGGGTACAGCAGGGCATATTCAATCTGGAGCTTGCGGAGCTTTTGCTTGGCCGGAAGCAGTTTGCGCCGGGCCTCCTGAACCGCCATTGTAAAATCTGGGTATATGGAAAAGCTGGTGCCCTCAAAGTGCAGGTTCTGGCGCTCCCTGGCCAGCCTCAGCGCAGCATCCTGGTCTCTATAGTTGAGGAGACGCGCGACTATTGGCTGTGGAGCAGCTCCGGGAGCCGGGCGAGGGCCAAGGGAGCGATGCGCCCGCTCAACGATGAACTGAGAGGAGAAGGCTTCTGCCCCGAAGGTAGTGCGCAGGAGACGTTCAAGAAAGTCCTCCATTCGGCCAGTATTCGTGCTCTCAGGAATGCCAATGAAGCAGATGTTGTTGCGGCGACTCCTAGCCTCCAAATCCTCATTTTTGGCCGCTATCACCTTCAGGAGTTTGTCCATCTGGGCCACTTGTTGGGACACCTGCAAATTGGAGTCTTCAGCGTCCGAGATGCGTTTTTCCACCTCCTTAAGCCGCTCATCATGCTTCTCCACCTTTAGGACTATGTAATCCATGCGAGTATTCATGGAATCCATCTTGCTGGAAAGGTCGGTCAGGCTGCGCTTCATGTCCAACAAGAGGGATTTTACCTCGTCGTCAGGGGGTGGTGGAGAGACAGAGGGAGGTGCCGAGACCTGGGGGTCCGCATCTTCAGCATTGGAGCGGGTAACAGCCCTCTTAGTGTCAAATGGAAGCTTGGTTTGGCGGCCCTCAGGCTTCCCCATAATGAAGGCGCTCTGGAGGCAAGGCACCAAGTACAGAGGGAGTCGGCCGTGCCCCAACCCTGCAGGAATAGCGACGATGTGGCGAAAAGGGGGGGGGCCTCCCGCGGAAAGAAACAGAGGGAGCAGCAGTACTGGACAAAGCGGTGTTTGTAGAGTGCCAGGAGCGGCGGCGGCCTTCAGGAAGAGAAGTCAAGGGACCCCAGATGTAGTGGGTCAGTGCAGGAGTTGCTGTAGAGAGATTTGAGCTCAGCACATCAGGAGATTCGCGGAGGCGCCAGCCACCGCAGGCCGATCCAGCAGCCCGCCCCGGTGTAAAAGGTGCGGGGGCGGAAAATTGCTGAGGCCTACGAAGAGGCGACCAAGGTGGTCCAGGCCCGGAGCGCTGCCGCGGGTTGAAGGCGAATTTGGGCAGCACCAGCTGGTAATGTAAGAGGTGCAGCGCTGTTAAAGTTGAGCGCGAGAGCACCGTGCATCATCCTCGGCAAATGGCAGCAGGCGAGGCGGTAGACGTCTGAGCCAGGTATTGAGCCCCCCAGGATCGCAAGCGACAGGCAACAAGAACGTCAGCACTGCCGAGGAGCCAGAGTTCACAGCGCTTCACGCGGGGGCAGAGGGATGAAGAGGCGGCCCCCGCGAGCGCCGAGGCAGCGATGATTAGTGCCGAGCCGGGGGTGGAGCGTCTCACCGTGCGTCGTGGTGTGTGCTGGGGCCGACGGGCCCGGATCCTCCGCCGCGGTGTCCGCGCTGCTAGTGACAGGCGCCGATAGCGCCAGCGATGAGCCGCGGTCAGGGGAGTCCGGTCCGCCGACGCAGGGTGAGGAGGAGGATGGTCTCCAAGCCGCGGGGCCCGCGCGCCACGTGTGAATCCCCGGCTCTTTCCCAGACAGCCGAGCCGTACGCGGGTCACCGCAGGGCGCCGCTTCTGTCCCCAGCAGAGCCCGACAGTTCGTAACAGCGCCGGGGGTCACCCGCAGGGGCTGCAATCAGATCGGCAGGAAGCTGGTAGTTTCAGGAGGCGATTTCATTGCAGCAAGCGGACATTGAGGTCGTTTGACCCAGGATAAAGGACGGATAATTGAGCCAAGTGTCCAGAGCCTCACAGGCGTGCGGCCATCTTGGTCGTGCGCCACCAACGCCCCCCAGTCCTGAAATAGTTTACCCCCTATCTCCACAACCGCTCCCAACACGTGCACCATAACCAATGGTGTCCTCAAAGGCTCAGTCCTCTCACCTACTGTTTTCAATTTATACATGGAACCCCTCACCACCACACTCAAACAAGCTAACATCCTTTACCACCTATGTGCTAACGACACCCAGATCTACCTGGAAATATCCTCACTTGAAGACGTACAACGGCTTAATTCCACTCTCAAAAAAATCCACAAATTGCTCTCCCACAACCACCTGAAACTCAACCAAGACAAGACGGAACTCCGACTCCTAGCCAACAATGGTCTGACCACCCAGGCCCTAGAGTGGATTAACACCATTGACGCTCTGAACTGCAAACTAACGCTTTCCGAATCAGTCACCTCTGTGGGGGATCTCCCTGGATTCAAGCCTGAGCATGAACCAACACATAAAAAATTCAGCTCTGATTGCATTCTACAACCTAAAACAACTACACAAAATCAAACGCCTTCTCCCCCCTCAGTGATCTAAACATTGCCACACGAGATGGTACTGTCTAGATTGGACTATGGGAACATCACCCTCACTAGCTCTGCAAAATCATACTTGGCCCCCCTAAGAGCCACACTAAATACAGCAGCAAGGATGGTCCCTGGATCAAAAAGACATGATCTCATCTCCCCCTGCCTGAAAAACCTTAAATGGCTCCCAATCGAAGCCCGTTGCTGCTTCAAAACGGCCTGCCTAACCCACAAAGTCCTCCACACCGGGAAACCTGCTTACCTTGCGTCCAAACTCACGAAGGCTGGCCAGACAAGCAATCTTAGCAGCATCAACACTATGCTTCTCATCCCTTCAAAAAAAACAAAAAGCCCTCACGCGCATCCTTCTCAGGAAATGCACCCAAAATCTGGAACTGCCTCCCAGTGATATCAGGACGAACCCCTCCTTTGTGAGCTTAAAAAGACAATTAAAAGATCTCCTCCTTAACCGACACCACAACCCCTCGGACTCTAATTCCATAGCCCTCCACTGGACTCACCTCCTAGAACTACTGCAACCTGACCCTCAACGGAACCTATATTTTACAATCCATGCACGCCTACTTTGTCTTGTCTATTGCTCTTTGTTTGTCTCTGTCATGTAAACCGTTCTATCCCCGGGTCTTGCGAGTGTTATATAAAACTCTTTAAATAAATAATTATACTATAACAAAACATTTATCAATATGCATGATAAGATGCTCATCAAAAGTTGATAAATAAGACATAGAAGTAAGAACCCTCTGGTACAAAGAAATCAAAATCGGCAATAAATCTCACAAGATCAGCATGAATTGTTGCTAAAATATCCTCTTTAAATATAATTCAGAATTGTAGTTGTTTTGTTCTGTTTCTCAAAATAGATGCCATATATTTTCATTTTAAATGCTTATGATCAAGTCCTCTAAAATGAAGCTTGCCATTTTCATAAATGTATATATTTTTTTATTCTGAAATATTCTGGTTTCTTTTTTCAGTAAATAGCTTTTTAGTCTCTAGATATCAATTTCTTTTTTACCAGGCATGCACATAAACTTCTGTCAAATATGGATATATTTTGTATTTCCTGACAACATACAATCAGAGATGTTCATTATAAAGCAGCTATGATCATTATATTTTTGCCAGGGATAGGCAGACATTTGTCAAGAATGGCCACAGTATTCTACAGATGGACCACTAGACTGCCCAGGGTTGCCTGAATCAGAATGTTAACAGTAATACGTAAGGTATGGCAAGGATGGACCACCATCGTCATGGGGATATCCAGATGTCCCCAAGCCAAAAATATCTAGAGTGTCCTAAATGGACGTCTTTTATACACAGAGAGCCAATATTTTACTTTGAATATTCTAATATTTCACAGATAGGCCACTATCCTGCAGGGATGCAGGCCCATAAGAATGCTCATAAATGTCATTTGTGATCCACTATTGATAAAACATAGAGAAAAGGTTACCAAAAAAGCTCCAAAGATTTACTATTGGGTCATTATTGAGCAGGGCTAGCCAGCATGTCGTAAAGAATGTCTACAGATATACAATTGATGACCACAGCTATGCAGGGAAAGGCAGCATGTCCCCAAGAATGGTCATGTCATGATGGCCCATTCTTATTTGGGCCTTCCAGCATATCACCAGGATTGTTATTGATGCAGCAGGAATAGCAGTAGGTCACCAATAATGCCCAAATATGTCATGGGTGGTTCTTTAATAAACTTATATAACCAGCATGTCGCCAAAAGTTACCCACACGATTACAAGTGTGAGCTTCCAAACCGAGACAAACATACTCTCTCTTTTTTACCCTCTCACATCAAGATCCTGTGAACCTCCTCTGGATTTGAGGAACAGTATGGCAGCAGGAAGTGGTGGAAACAGTCATGATTGACAGCTTCTGCTTTTTCTATCCAGGTCCATGTTTCTTTCCAGTGAACGGACAAGTGAGCAGGGAAGGACTTAGCCAGATGGAGACTTGTGCTTCCACCACACCTTGCTTTTTTCATGCACATTGCATGTAGAAGGATGCACTGCCACTTGAGTCACTCTCCAGCATGCATTGTGCATCCAAAAGAGATTCATGGGCATGTCATTTGCTTATGAGATCCTAATGAGTAGGTCAACCGCCGCTGTTATGGATTTATGATAACCCAACAAAATGTATTTTAATTTGCATTATTGAGACTTTTTTTTCTGGCAATACGTTTGGCAGGAATGTTTATAAATCTGTGTTAAGGCAAATCTAATAAAGTAAAATACCACTAAAGACCAACATTAGCAGTGGCAGTTGCTTTGGCTTTGTATATTAAAACAATTTTCAAAGCCAGTAAGTCTGTCCCTTTGTAGGTGAATCTCTCCTTAATTGATAGATGAATTGGTGTATTTTGTGTAATGTGGTGAGTGGGTGAGTACAACAATGAGTCAGTGGTTGGATTGGTCAGTGAGTGCATGAATGGATGTTATTCGGGGCATTGGTGGGTACGTTTGTTGATGATTGAATCGATATATTGATTTAAAGGGATTTGTTAGAAGTAACTGCATAGGCTGAGGGCATGCCTTGCAACCAACAGAGTAAGATATCCCATACCATTATGCCATAAATGGCCACATTATTCAAAAGCTATTACATCAGAATTAACCTGGAAAGTTAAAGTCCTCCCTGCTTTTGTTTTTACCCCTCTATCCTCGAGGCGGCCAAAGCTTCCTGCTGGAAGGGTCTGAGATTGCCTCAGAGTGGAGGCCACGTAGACTTCCAAAGTTCTCTTTGAGCATGCCTGTGGAAGTGAGAACATCTCACTCCAGTTACTCTTTACCACTGCCTCTGACGCTCTGCAGTCATACACTTAGCGCTACGAGCCAGACTATAAACAAAGCCAGAAGGTCCTGATGGCATAGTAAAGCAGAATTCCATAATGATGAGACCCTGCACCGCCAACTGTTCTCCAATCTCACTGCCCCTGGATGGTTGCCTACTGCCACCTCACCATCTACATCTTGGCTCATCACATCCTGAGGTACTCAATACTTAGCATTCGCACTCTCTCTTGCATGACTCGGTGTGGATAGTAGGTGATGGAATGCTAGATTCTTTTTCCTACACAAAGACAGCACGTAAAACGTTTACCTGCATTGCAAGCTTTTCCAGCATGGGAAGTCTTTTCTATATTTTTTTCTCTTTTAAAATTGAGAAGCTGGAAAGAATTGAAACAACGATGTGCCTCAATATTGTTGGACTTTTGTATCTGTCTTAATATTTTGCATTCATTTTCTTTGTGTCGGATAATTGAAAAGAAAATGGTCTCTCTATATAGGGGTTGTTTGTTTATTGTTTGAGATTTCTTTATTGTTGAAATGATTCTATACCACACTTGAAGAAAATTAAAGATGCCCTAACATTCTTTTACGGGTATCACTTGCAAGCGCACCCAGCACCAAACGGACACCAGTGTGGCATGATTTCCTCCCACACACACGAGATACATCGCTGGCCTCAGCTCAAGCTTTCCTCACCCAAAGCTCTTACTGTAAATGCAACAGAACGCAGAATTCATGGGGAAATGGTGGGTGACAGCGCTGATGACTGGGTCTGTAAACTTTAGCTTCCCTTAAACACAAAATAGGGACAACACAGCAGCATTGCATGATTCGCCCTTGCATACAAATGGATATCAAAAGTGTAAGCTCCCTTGCACACAGAGGATAGGTTCCAATTGAGCATCGACAGTGGAAGCTCATCTTGCACACAAAAGCATGATCCGGTTGGATATCAGCTGTGCAAGCTCATTCATTCATTTCTTTATTCGGTTCATAGATCTAAAACCATAACAGTACATAATAAAAAACAATACAATTGATTGATAACTTCAAATATGACACATTAATCTTCTCTCAATGCTCATTCCCAAAGACGGTAACCTATAACATTTGTATGTAACAACATAGGATCTCCAGATCTTAGAGGCAGACAGGAACCTACTAAGTGGTCCAACCATATTAATAGTTATGGTCGCCTGATGCTCCCATCGCTCATTCAAAACAATTTGATCAATCAGTCATGTGTCGTTATAATCAAACCGTTCATAAAGGATGGATTTATAATGTGGCCCCATAAGTTAAAGCTTTCAAGTGTGCAAGGTTTTTCCTTCTTCCCAAGGCGGATATGATAAATGTAATAATGGACAGACGGATATCCTCATTTTCCAAAGGACATAAATAGTTAAAAGCATCCTGATAATAAATATATTTACCAGTGTTAAAAATCAGTGCTAAAAATTGTTTTCTTAGATCCTTATAAAAACTCAAAAATAGAATAAAGTGCATAGTACTTTGGCTAGTTCTACCATCACATGGGCATTTTGGTAAGATATTGGTCCATGCCCCGATTTTTGGAAAGGCGACCCTTACTTGCAATGTTCCTAGGCGTAATCTGGTGAGATAGAACCTGTGTTGGGTGTTCTTTACAATTATCAAGTAGTTTTGTGGGCCCACTTGTACCGGGCCTGACAGATATCTACACACCGTAGATTTTTTGTACTCTCTGGTATTTTTCTATCACTCTCTCTCCCCTGAGTATGGATTTAACTTCAATTTTAGTATATTGTAAGATTTTATTTGTGTCCTTAACTCCGATGCTATTATCCACTTTTCTTAGGTGGCTGTCTATACAAGTCAGCCATCTTATTTTTTTCCATGCATCTAGCGTTAGGCAGTTTAGTATTATAGCCTTTGTGAAATCTGTCCCTACTTTGCCCCATATATTATACCACAAGAGGACAGGGCTAGCATGTAGGTCGTCCTCTAAAAAAGGAACTGCCACTTCCTTATGAATTATATATATTGAGCTAGTTTTTGGCACAGCCAACAGTCAAGCCAAAAACAAATTCTCTAAGGTTTGCAGCGTGGCACAGGGTATGCCCAAACATGGATCACGGGCTCACTGTGCCACTGGATTCAAGCTAGCCTGGCTGATGAGGGGTGATGCCCTGAAACCGGTCCCAGGATGCTTGTATCTGAAAGAGACACGTTAGTGATAGATTCCTTACCTTAGAATATCCCCAGGCGTCAGGCTGGATCCGGAAAGTTTTGCGTAGCAGTACCCTTGCGCGTCGGTAGGCGGCGTCGTGCGGCTCCGCGTCCGTCGTCGGCGTCGTGATCGCCGGGATGACGTCGCGGGCAGTACTTAGACGCCGCCCCTGCGCGCTGACGTCAGTTCTTCTTTTTCCGCGCCAGCAAGCGCAGATCCGGGAAGAGCAGTGCCCTGGTCAATTTTTGACCATACTTTTTGGTGATTTTTTTCACTGTTTTTCCATCTTTAAGGTGTCGTAGGGATGCCCGGCTTCAAGCGATGCGGCGCCTGTGCGCGGATGATGTCCGTCACCGACCCGCATTGGGAGTGTCTCTTCTGCCTCGGCCGAGGCCACGACACCGAGTCTTGTCCCGAATGCCAGGCCCTCAACCCGAAAGCTTTGCGAGAGCGGTCTCGAAAGCTCCTCGAGGCCCGGCATTCGGCTCCACGGAGGCCCCGGTCGCGTGAGAGGTCCAGGGGTCGCTCGCGGAGTGCACACCGGTCGTCGGCGTCGAAGTCTTCTTCGTCCGGTAAGTCTAAGCACAAGAAGTCCAAGCAGCATCGTCGCTCTCGGACTTCGCCTCGCCGGTCTCGCGACTCGGCTGAGGCCCCTCCCGGCACCGTCCCCGCCCCCGCGGCCCCGGACTTGCCTGTGGAGTCGCCCCCGTCCCTACCCGCCCTTCCCGGGTTCGGGGGCGGATCCGGCAAGGTACAGGAGTTCCTGTCGGCCATGGCCCGCCTCTTCGGGCCTTCAGGCCCCTCCGGTGCGCCTTCGGGCCCCGCGGGCCCAGATGGGGTTGCTCCGGCGTCGCCGGCGGCTCCGGCCCGGCGTCGCCCGGGACTCCAGCCTCGATCCCGGCTCCGGCTCGGCCCCGGCCTCGATCCCGGCTCCACAACCCCATCGACGCCGGTCGACCTCACGACACCTCCGCCGGCGCCGATGTCTCCGGTGCCGTTCTCGACGCCGCCCTGGGCTCCGGGCGGCGTCGTCCCCAGTTCCTTCCGGCTCCGGACATGGACCCGGAGCGACGTCGCTCGGCCGCCGGCTCCGGCGCCGAGGGGCCCTTGGGTCCCAAATGTCCCTCCTCCTCCTTATTTTGAACCAGAGGAGGACCAGGAGGACTGGGAGGGGTCTGATGACCCTCTGACTCGCAACTGTCAGTATGATGAGGACTGGACAGAGAGTCTAGGGGAGGCCAGTGGTCTGGATACTTCTCCTGACACTGGCATGCTGTCTCCTCCCGTGGCTACGGAGGAGGGGGCCAATTTTGGTACGGTGTTGCGTAGGGCTGCTGGGGCCTTACGTCTCCAGCTCCCTACTTTGACGGTCAAGCCTAACATCTTGACAGAGGTGCTTCAGCCGGCAGCCTCCTCTGCGGAGACTGTGCTGCCGTTTAACGACGCCCTCACAGACGTTCTTTTGGGCGCCTGGTCCAAGCCCAACACAGGGGCTCCTGTGGATCGGAACGTGTCACGACGCCATCGCCCCGCTCCGGGCGACCCCCTGTTTCTTTCTGTCCACCCCACTCCTGAGAGCTTGGTTGTCCAAGCCTCCGCTTCCCAAACCGCCTTCCCTACCGCTCCTCCGGATAGGGAATCCAAACGCCTGGATCAGTTTGGGAAGAAAGGTTTTTCTTCCTCCAGTGCTGGCTTGCGGTCCGTTAACACCGCTTGTCTTTTGGGCCGCTATACCCACTCTCTGTGGGATTCGGTGGCGGATGTTTTGCCCCAGTGCCCTGAGGAGGTCCAGGCACTGCTTTCCCGCGCCATTGCGGAAGGAAGGGATGCGGCCAAATACACTATCCGTTGTGGCCTTGACACCGCCGACTCGCTGGGCAGGTCGATTGCAACGACGGTGGCGCTCCGCCGCCACGCCTGGCTGAGAACCACTGGTTTTCAGGGGATGTCCAGAATACTCTCATGGACATGCCCTTTGATGGAGTCGGTCTTTTTGGGTCCAAAGCAGACCATGCGTTGGAGCGCTTTAAGGACTCACGGGCTACTGCCAAGTCCCTGGGCCTTTCTGCTACACGCCCTCCGCTGCCTTCTGCTTTTCGCCCCTATCGTGGCCACGGTAGGGGCGCCCCTTCACGTCAGCAGCCCAGCCACCGGCCCGCGCAGCAGGCGTCTTCGCGTGGCCGAGGACGTGGATTCCGCCGTGGCGGATCGGGCAACCAGCGTGCGGGTCAGGCCACCACCTCCAACCCGTCCGCGGCCTCCAAGCCCTCCTAGTCCCTCCTTTCAGGTGCACGGCACGCCAGTAGGGGGCAGGGTCCGCCATCACCTTCCCCACTGGCGCACCATCACCTCGGACAGGTGGGTCTTGGACATTGTCCGAAGGGGCTACTCCCTCCCCTTCGAGACCACCCCCCAGCCATGCCACCTCAACTCCACCGCATGTCAGGGGATCACTTGGTGCTTCTACAGAAGGAAGTCACGGCCCTCTTGACCAAGAGGGCCATCGAGCATGTTCCGACCCCAGAAGTAGGGCGTGGTTGCTACTCCCACTACTTTCTGGTGCCCAAAAAGGACAAGGAGGACATGCGTCCTATCTTGGACCTCCGGAACGTCAATCGCTTCCTCCGGAAGGAGAAGTTCAAGATGCTCACCCTAGCTCAGGTCTTGACTGCCCTCGACCCTGGAGACTGGTTGGTAGCGTTGGACTTGCAGGACGCATATTTCCACATCCCCGTCCTGCCGGCCCACCGGCGTTACCTTCGGTTCACGGTAGGCCACGAGCATTTTCAGTTCACCGTGCTCCCCTTTGGCCTTACAAGTGCCCCTCGGGTGTTCACGAAAGTGATGGCGGTGGTCGCGGCTCATCTGCGCCGGGCAGGGGTTTCAGTCTTCCCCTACCTCGACGACTGGCTGCTGAAGGCGGGCTCGTCCCAGGCAGTCGTCTCCCACCTCCAGACTACGGCCGAACTCCTGCACTCGCTGGGGTTCTCCATCAATGTGCCGAAGTCGCATCTCATTCCTTCTCCACAGCTCCTTTTCATCGGAGCAGTTCTGGACACGACGCAGTTTCGGGCCTATCCTCCCGAACGGCGAGTCCGGGATATTCAGGCTATGATTCCGATCTTTCGGCCTTTATCCTGGGTTTCGGTAAGGATGACCCTGAGGCTGCTGGGCCTCATGGCCTCCTGCATCCTGCTGGTCAATCATGCCAGATGGCATATGCGGGCTCTGCAGTGGGACCTGAAGTTCCAGTGGGCGCAGCACCAGGGCAACCTGTCCGATCACGTCCAGATCTCGGAGGGGACTGCAAAACAGTTGCAGTGGTGGCTCTCGAACCGGCAATGGGTCATGGGCAGATCCCTCTCCCTTCCCCAGCCAGAGCATACAGTTGTGACGGACGCGTCCCTTCTGGGATGGGGCGGTCACTTGGGAGAGGCGGAGATCAGAGGCCTCTGGTCTCCGGCGGAGTCCCGGCTCCATATCAACCTTCTGGAGCTCCGGGCGATCCGGCTTGCACTCAAGGCATTCCTTCCCTCTGTCAAAGGGAAGGTAGTGCAGGTGTTCACAGACAACACCACCGCCATGTGGTACTGCAACAAACAGGGCGGGGTGGGGTCTTGGACCCTTTGTCAGGAGGCTCTGCGCCTCTGGACATGGCTGGAACATCAGGGCATGTTCCTGATGGTTCAACACCTGGCAGGTTCTCTGAACGCCAGGGCGGACGAACTCAGCCGCAGGTGCATGATGGATCACGAATGGCGTCTTCACTCGGAAGTGGCGCAAGGACTCTTTCTACAGTGGGGAGAGCCTTGGTTAGATCTATTCGCCACCGAAGAGAACGCGCAATGTCATCAGTTCTGCGCGTTGGAATTTCCAAGGCGGCACTCGCTCGGCGGCGCTTTTCGTCGCGAGTGGAGTTGCGGTCTGTTGTACGCCTTTCCGCCTATACCACTTCTACCCAGAGTGTTGAAGAAGATTCGGCACGACCGGGCCCAAGTCATTCTTGTGGCTCCGGACTGGGCTCGAAGAGTTTGGTATCCCGAGCTACTCAATATGAGCATAGATCCCCCGATCCGTCTGCCTCTTCGGGAGGATCTTCTGTCGCAGCAGCAGGGGACGGTCCTCCACCCGAACCTGTCCAGTCTACACCTGCTTGCGTGGAGATTGAGCGGCGGCAGTTGATTCCTTTCGACTTGCCTCCCGAAGTTTGTGATGTGATTCTGGCAGCCAGGCGTCCCTCCACTAAGGTGGTATACGCCTGCAGGTGGAACAAATTTGTGGCATGGTGCACAGCAAAGGCTGTGGATCCCCTTTCTGCCCCTCTTTCTGAGGTCCTTCTGTTCCTTCTCTCTCTGGCCCAACAGGGTTCTGCCCTGGGTACCATCAAGGGTTATCTTTGTGCTATCTCGGCCTTCCTCAGGCTCCCTGATCAGCCCTCCCTTTTCAAGTCCCCTGTTGTTAACAGGTTCTTAAAAGGCATTACTCACCTCTTCCCTCCTGTTCCGTTTGTAATGCCTCAGTGGGACTTGAACTTGGTTCTTACCTTTCTCATGTGCGCTCCCTTTGAGCCTCTGCATAACTGTCCTCTTCGTCGTCTGACTCTAAAGGCAGCCTTTCTGGTGGCCATCACCTCCGCTCGGCGGGTGAGTGAGCTCCAGGCTCTTTCTTGCAAACCTCCCTTTCTGTCTGTTCATCCAGACAAGGTTGTTCTTCGGACGCGTCCGTCCTTCTTGCCAAAGGTGGTTACTGCTTTCCACATTGGGCAGACCATCACTTTGCCCACCTTCTTTCCGCCTCCGCATCCTTCCAGAGAGGAAGAGAGGCTCCACCGTCTGGACCCAAAACGTGCGCTCTCCTTCTATATCGACCGCACAAAACACTTCCGGGTGGATGACCAGCTCTTTGTTGGCTACGTGGGCGCCAAAAAGGTCGGGGCGGTGCACAAGAGGACCATCTCCCGCTGGGTTACCTTGTGCATCAAGACCTGCTATTCTTTGGCTAAGAAGGAGCCTCCTGTTGGGCTGCGTGCCCATTCTACCAGGGCAACGGCTGCTACCACGGCCTTGGGCCGCGGTGTTCCGCTGCCGGTTATCTGTCAGGCAGCTACGTGGGCCTCGCTGCACACGTTTACTAAGCATTACTGCCTTGACAGTCAGGTCCGGAGGGACGGCTTCTTTGGCCGTTCTGTCCTCCAGGACTTCCTTGTCTGATCTTTGTTCGCAGACCCACCACCGGGGTTGGTATTGCTGGGGTATCTATTCTAAGGTAAGGAATCTATCACTAACGTGTCTCTTTCAGATGCACAAGTTACTAACTTGTGTAACGATATATCTGTAAGAGACAGTAGTTAGTGATAGATTCCTTACCGCCCCACCCATCCTCCCCGTTCTGCGAACTGATTTCTAGGGTTAAGGACATCCCTTTCAGGGCCCTAGTATTTTTCAGACACCTGTGTCAGCTTCTTGCATGGCTCTGCGTTCCTGGCGCGGAAAGTCGTGTACAGAACTGACGTCAGCGCGCAGGGGCGGCGTCTAAGTACTGCCCGCGACGTCATCCCGGCGATCACGACGCCGACGACGGACGCGGAGCCGCACGACGCCGCCTACCGACGCGCAAGGGTACTGCTACGCAAAACTTTCCGGATCCAGCCTGACGCCTGGGGATATTCTAAGGTAAGGAATCTATCACTAACTACTGTCTCTTACAGATATATCGTTACACAAGTTAGTAACTTGTGCTTCCGGTCCAGGGAGGACCTGGCTTGGCAGTTCAGGCTGGACTGTTCCCATGAGGCACAGGGTTAAGACTGATTTGCATATGGCTGGGTCTAAACTGGGGTGGCATGGTAAGTAAAAGAACAACGGATTTAACCCAGATCTCTTGACTGGGAGTGAATGTTTGATTTGCTCTGCATTCCGTCCATCTGTGTGTCTTTTGCTTTCTTGCCCTAAGTGCGCCGGGTATGCCCAGACGTGGGTCCCAGTCTCACCGTGCCACTGGATTCAAGCTAGCCTGGCTGAAGAGGGGTGATGCCCCGACCGATCCCAGGATGCTTGTTTCCGGTCCAGGGAGGATCTGGCTTGGCAGTTCGGGCTGGACTGTTCCCATGAGGCACAGGGTCAAGACTGATTTGCATATGGCTGGGTCTAAACTGGGGTGGCATGGTGAGCAAAAGAACAATGGATTTAACCTAGATCTCTTTACTAGGGGTGAATGTTTGATTTGCTCTGCATTCCGTTAATCATCTGTGTCTCTTTTGCTTTCTCGCCCTAAATGTGCCGGGTATGCCCAGACGTGGGTCCCGGGCTTACTGTACCACTGGATTCAAACTAGCCTGGGTGATGCCCCGAAACCGGTCCCAGGATGCTTGTTTCCGGTCCAGGGAGGACCTGGCTTGGCAGTTCGGGCTGGACTGTCCCCATGAGGCACAGGGTCAAGACTGATTTGCATATGGCTGGGTCTAAACTGGGGTGGCATGGTGAGCCAAAAAACGATGAATTTAACACAGATCTCTTGACTGGGGGTGAATGTTTGATTTGCTCTGCTTTCTGTCCATCATCTGTGTCTCTTTTACACAGTTTGTCCACCCCCATAATGCAGCGCCATAGACAGCACTTGGGAGGCATTTACTTTTATATACCATCAGTATCTCCTTAATTGGTTTATGGCCTATTTTGCTCGCAAATCTAAAGATGGATTCTGTGGCTCTCCAAAATTTCATTTTGGAGATATTTATTTGGCTTTCCCAGCGCCCTGAGGCAGTAATTTGTACTCCTAGGTATGAAAACATTTGGATCTCGGCTAGTGTCTCTCCCCTTATGTGGTGTCCTCTTTTTTGCTCTTCCGTTTCCATTCACCATGATGACGGTTTTCTCTAGATTTACTTTCATATCTTTGTTTTCCATAAAGGTAACAAAGTTATCAATCAGGAGATGGAGCCCATTTGCTGTTCTAGATAAAAGAACAGCATCGTCTGCGTATATTAAAATTGGAACAGGGTGAAATCCAACCATGGCGGCATCAGCCTTCACTTTCCGTAAACACTTATCCACCCCATTTATATAGAGTGAAAAGAGCAGAGAGTCACATACCTGTCGGATCCCCTTAGCAACCTTAAATCTTTCGGTACATTCCCCCTTCGGTCCATAGCATACCCTTGCAGTCAGGTAGGAGTACCATTGGGACAGATAGTTAATAATACCCATGGAGGCACCCATATCTGAGAGAGTTTTCCATAATTTACTATGATTTACCAGATCGAACGCACTAAAGTCTGCGAAGCATAGGTAAACATGGCCTTCTTTTACAACTGTGTATTTATTAAAAAGCAGATGTAAGTTAACACATTGTTCTATCGTACCAATATCCCTCCTGAACCCATGCTGTATGTCAGTGATATGTTCCTCCTCCACCCATTGTTCCAGCCTGTCCAAAAGGATTCTACCCATTAATTAGGCACTGGAGTCAAGGAGGGATATTGGGCGATAGAATCTCGGGTCCCCTCTGTGCCCTTTTCTAGGTCGAGCTGAGCCAGCACGCATGCACTGCTCTGGTGATCTGCTGTAGTGGAGTAGGGAGTAGAAGCCCCACCCACTCTCCTCCCATATTTGCCATTGGCTTGTCATTGTCCGTCCTAAATGCTGGCTTCTGATTCGTAAATATGCTTGTTAGTCCCTCCTTAGTACCGCCTCCTCTTCATTTGTCTCCTCCCATTGCATCTGACCCTTTTACTTTAGTTGTTACATGGTACGTGTTATTTAGACTGTGAGCACTATTTTCTTTATCCAGTTTCTCTTACTGCAGGCACGACGTGCTTTGGTGCCTTCTTTACAACCCCGCCCTCCCTCGCATTTTCTTCTTTAACGCGCCCCCCCCCCCTCCGATTGTCGTGCCTTGTTTATCCCCCCCACCAGCCCTCCCGATGTCCGTGATGCCTACCATTTGCAATAGATCTCTCATTTACGCGAGTTTGAGCTATTGGCATTGTAAATGACAATGTCTTTTATTTATGTTTTATGTTTTTAAAACATAAATAAAATGCATTCTCCAGTATTGAATCTTTCATAGATTCACATGCTTGTATCTTCCCCATCGTCATGGTGGGAGTGTCACGGTAAAAGAATAACCATAGCAGTAAAAGAAAAACTGCATAGAAAAACCCATAGGGAAGTGTAGAGTTTGGTAGCTTATCATCATCATTATGTGGTCTAAATACTGACCAATCAGCTGTCAGCCCTGAAATCACAATCCCCAGCAGAGCCACCATACCTCAGATTTCCAACCGCCGTCGTGTGAGAAGGAGTCTCCCTGAGCTCTGCTCAGTTGTTGGTTACTTGGTGAACTTTTGACTTTTCTACTGTGTTGGACTGAGGTACTGTTTTTTCTATCGTTACTTCACCATGTCTGACAGCTCTAAAAAGAGGCTTTTCAGACCTTGCAGATCTTGTGGGAAGGCCAGATTATATTCTGAGGACCCTCACAAAGAATGCTTATACTGCCTTTACCCTAAGCACGTCCCGAAGGAGTGCAAACACTGTCGCACCTTCTCGGCTAAAACCTTGAAAGACCGAGAAGCTCGCTTGCTTTTATGGCTTCAAAAGAAGACCACCGCATCAGACTCCGACTCTGATGAAGGATCTAAAGGACACTCCTCTAAAAAACATAAGAGGGAGTTGTCTGAGGAAAAGGGTGAGGTGAAGAAACAAAAGACAGACAAATCTAAAGACAAAGAAATGTCCTCTTCGTTACCTCATACACCTCTTAAAAAGCCTTCAGTGACAAAGGCTCCGTCGTCGCTTCCGTCGACGAAGACCAGAGGATCATCTGTCACGACGCCGAAAAAGACGTCGACGACCTCTACGTCGACCGCATCGTCGACGGCAGCCATCTCGAGGACGACGGCTTCGTCGTCGACGGCGACAACGACGACATCGTCGACGGCACCGTCGACGGCGAGTGCACAGACCTCGTCGACGGCCATGATAATGCCACCGTCGTCGCTCTCGTCGACGGGCGCGTCGACGGCGAATTACAAATCGCCGACGACAAGATCAACCATCTCGACAAAAAGATTTTCTTCGTCGACGGGCTCGTCGACGGACAAGAAAACTTCAGAATTCACCACATGGACCAAGATATCACCACTTCCACCATCCAAACTCCTTGATTTACAGGAGTCAGAGGACGATGGTCCGTGCGGAGCGGCTTATAGTCCCTCGCAAACCCACTTTAAAAGTCAGGAGACCGATGAGGAGGAATGCCAGGAAATACAGGAGGAACTGTCATTTAAAGATCGCCCAGTACAAGGCTCCAATAGGTATGAGTCGTTCCAGCAAGCCTATGAATACGATGAGGACGATAATGTCAGGGAAGACGCAATATCCATGCCTATTTCTCTAGTCTCTGACTTAGGACACATGATTAGCGATTACTATCGCCGTTTCCCAGAGGCCAATGCCCCTGCTTCCAAAATCACAAATGTGTCTCAACCAGTGGCTCAGGTTCCAGTGATTCCACCCCCACCTCCACCTCCGGTGCAGAAAGCGTGTACCCCTAAAATAATAATGATTAGAGATGACTTCGTGGAAAGCGAACACGAAGACCAACCAGAGGAAGAGGAATTACGGCAAGACGAGGTGGATGATGAATGGGACCAGTATATTATTCCTTCACCACCAACAGCGCCATCTCCGGCAAACTCACCGCCAGAAGACATTGGTGGTTTCCATGACTTAATGGAGAAAGCTTCCAAGAGGTTCGACCTCCCCTTGCCGGTAAAGGAAAATGAGTGTTTCCTCTATGACTTTAAGGAAACTTCAAGAAAATCGATAAAAACAATTCCAATAATCAACCACATCTGAGAAGAAGGGCTGAAAATTTTGAAAAATCCGGCCTCGGTGGCAGCCTCAGTTCCTAGGATTGAGAAAAGTATTGTGCCCCTGAAACATAACCAGCGTGCCTGATCGGTCATCCTCGACCCGAATCAGTAGTGATGCAAGCGGCGCAGAGACGTTCTAAGAACCCGGCCTCTACGTTATTCGCTCCTCCGGACAAAGAGGGCAAGAAGATGGATGGCGCAGGAAAGCGCTTTGCTGTGATGGCAGCAGCCTCAATCAAAGCCACAAATGCATTGGCACTTGTCAGCCGATTTAACCGACAGATGTGGTCGGACATCGCTCCACTTTTGTCTCACCTTCCGGATGACAAAAAAGAGGAGGCGGCAATAATCTTGCAAGACGGAGCTAGAGCAGCTGCTGAGTCTATCGACATAGCTATGGACATCTCATCGATAGGATTCAGGCAGATGGCCGGAGCGGTAGCACTTCGACGACAAGGGTGGCTGAAGGCTACATCTTTCAGGCCCGAAGTCCAGTCAAAAATCGTGGACATGCCCTTTGACGGGGAAAATCTCTTCGGAAAACATATTGATGAGGCGTTGCAAGGTATAAAAGCGGACACAGACACCGCAAAAGCCTTAGGTTCCCTGCAGCACGGAAGATTTCAGTCTTTTCGTGGAAGAGGTTCAAGAGGACAGTTCCATCAAAGATCCTCCTTTCAATCGAACAGGTACCAACCTTTTCACCAACAGGGGTACCGTCAATTCTCCAACGCCCACCAGTTTCGCTCCACTAACACCTCTTACCAACAGCAGTCTACAAGAAAGCCTACTGCAAGGGGAAAGACACAGGTCTCCAATAGGAGGCAGTGACAATGTCCAGGCGCCGACCACCTCGTCACACCCCATTCAGATCCATTACCTCTCTCAATATTATCTTCATTCGCTGTCAATAACATCGGACAGATGGGTGTTGGATATTATACACCAAGGCCACACCCTGGAGTTTATACAGAAACCTCCAGCTCGACCTCCCATTCTCAGGAAACAAAGCCATCTCTCAGCTCTCAAGTCAGAAATCTTGGCCCTCATTGTGAAAGGAGCAATAGAGGAGGTTCCACCACAACAACGAGGGAAAGGATTCTACTCGCACTTTTTCCTCATAAGAAAAAAGCAGTCCACCAAATGGAGGCAAGTAATGGATCTCAGAGGCCTGAACAAATATATCAAGAAAATTTCGTTTCGTATGCTGTCGCTTCAAGAGATTCTCCTAATGTTACGCAGAAGAGATTACATGGCATTGTTAGATCTCTTGGATGCTTACTTTCATATTCCAATCCACATCAAACACAGACAGTATCTACGATTCACGGTGGTGGGGCGCCACTACCAATTCAAGCTGTTACCCTTCGGTCTCAGATCCGCGCCAAGGGTATTCACGAAATGCATGGCGCCGGTCGCGGCGCACTTGAGACAGCAAGGCCACCAGATATATCCGTATCTGGACGACTGGCTCATAAAAGGCGCATCGTTTCAGGAAGCACAGCAATCCCTGGAATGCTGCATGGACTTGTTCCAAGCTTTAGGGCTGAGAATCAACATGGAAAAGTCTTCCCTCGTTCCAGCGCAGTCGCTTCAGTTCCTAGGAGCAAAATTACAAACTCAGGAAGCAAAAGCGTACCCCTCGGAAGAACGCACGCAAAAAATAATGGAGCTGACAGCACGATTAAAATCAAAAAGCTTCACTTCAGTAAGAATCTTCAAATCATTGCTAGGAATGATATCTTCATGCATTCCCTTAGTCCCCAATTGTCGATTACGCATGTGGCCGCTGTAAGAACTTCTCGACAAACAATGGGTACAGGCCCTAGGATCCTTCGAGGATCGAATCACCATCACCCTCAGATCAAAAGTGCACTGTCATGGTGGGGCATCAGGAGCAACTTATCAAAAGGTCTGCTTTTCGAACCCCAATCTCCCAGCTACGTCATGACAACAGACGCTTCATTACAAGGTTGGGGAGCAAACCTTCAGGAACTGGAAATACAGGGCCATTGGACAGATCAAGAGGCCCGGTTACACATCAACCTGTTAGAGTTAAAAACGGTGTTCCTGGGTCTGCAAGCCTTCCTTCCCAGGATTCGGAATTCGCCTGTTCTAGTCAGAACAGACAGTACAACGACAATGTTTTACTTACTGAAGCAAGGGGGCACAAAATCAAAACTCCTCTTGGCACAAGCCCAAGAGATTTGGAACTGGATGTTACAACACAACATTTCTCTGCAGGTTCAACATGTCCCTGGGATATACAACAGGAGGGCAGACCGACTAAGCAGATCAGCCTCAAGCTGTCACGAATGGGAACTAAATCAAATCCAACTTTTAAGAATATTCAGTTTATGGGGCACACCAACTTTGGACCTTTTTGCAAATCAACACAACAAGAAATGCAAACAATTTGCAAGCAGATTCCCTCAAGCGGGGTCTTGGGGAAATGCACTACACCTCCGTTGGACGGGGATGTTTGCATACGCGTTTCCCCCGTTCCCTCTCATACCGAGGATACTACGGAAAATGAGATCGGAACCGTGCCATCTAATCCTAATAGCCCCGGCTTGGCCGAGGCAGTTCTGGTACTCGGAACTCCTTCAGTTGTCTGTGAGTCCCAGAGTGCAGTTCCCATTGATTCACGACCTGATCTCCATGAGAGAAGGTCAAGTTCTTCATCCGCAGTTGACCTCACTCAACTTGTCAGCCTGGAACCTCATGAGCATGAATTTTATTCCTTAGATCTCCCTCAAGAATGCCGGGATATCTTATCAAACTCTCGAGCAATATCTACCAATAAGACTTGCATTGCAAAATGGAAAAGATTTTGCCATTGGTGTTCTGATCAAGACCTGCATCCTTTCCACTCTTCGCCGGATCAGATACTTCCTTACCTGCTACACCTAGCCAAGGCTGGACTCTCTCATGCATCGATAAAAGTACATCTTGCGGCTATATCGAGATACCGCAGAACACCAAATCGTCCATCTCTTTGGTCACAGAGAGTAATAAAGGAGTTCCTAAAAGGACTGTTCAGAGTGTTTCCACCCATTAAACGACCGGCCATTCCATGGCAACTCAATACAGTCTTGTCACGTCTCATGAAACCCCCGTTCGAACCAATTCACAAAGCTGAGATTCAGTTCGTCTCTTGGAAAGTAGCATTATTACTCGCGCTCACTTCAGCCAGGAGAGTCAGCGAGATTCAGGCTTTCTCTGTCGCGGAACCTTTTCTTCAATTCAGGTCAGACAAAGTCATTCTCAGGACAAACCCTAAATTTGTACCCAAAGTCCCTACGGCTTTTCATCTCAACGAACCAATTGTATTGCCCACATATTTCAAGAACCCATCTTCTGCAGCGGAAAAATCCCTGCACACTTTGGACATCACAAGATGCCTCAAATTTTATATTAACAAAACAAAATCCTTTCGGAAAACAGACCAACTGCTCATCGCTTTTGCTGGCCCTAGGAAAGGCTTAGCTTTGTCAAGACTTACTATTTCAAGATGGATAACCTCTGCCATCTCTCTGTCACGAGAAGGCAGGAAACCCTTTGCACGCCAGAGTTTCTGCTCATTCGACTCGAAAAATGGCAACGTCAACCGCATTGTTTGCGGGAGTATCGCTCCCGGACATTTGCAGAGCGGCAACATGGACAAATGCACACACGTTTACCAGGCATTACTGTCTGGACACAGCGTGGAAAGCGGACACTGCAGTGGGGCAAGCAGTTCTACAGCACCTGTTTCACTAAGGTACCTCTCTTTTGTTTTTCTGTATATTTGTACTTTTTCATATATACACATATTCAAGAGGTTAGTCATGTTTATTAATTCCTTTCCTTTTATATGCATTGTTTATATATTTTGTTTCACGTACCAGGTCCCAGAGTAATATACACTGAGACACATAACTTGGTGTTTGGATCAGTATAACGCAATATAATATTCTAGTACTAAGGAAGCAGAGCCCTAAGGAACGGGGTCTATCATGGAAACGCTACATGGTATATGTACTGCTGTCTATTCTGATACAAGCATGTGAATCTATGAAAGATTCAATACTGGAGAAAAAACTAGTTACTTACCTGTACACTATGGTTCTCCAGTATTGATATCTTTCATAGATTCACTTGCGACCCGCCCGCCTCCCCGTTTTCTCGCAGATAGACCACCTTTATCTCTAGAGGTATCCTTGGCTCACACTAAGGGCTGGAAATCTGAGGTATGGTGGCTCTGCTGGGGATTGTGATTTCAGGGCTGGCAGCTGATTGGTCAGTATTTAGACCACATAATGATGATGATAAGCTACCAAACTCTACACTTCCCTATGGGTTTTTCTATGCAGTTTTTCTTTTACTGCTATGGTTATTCTTTTACCGTGAGACTCCCACCATGACGACGGGGAAGATACAAGCATGTGAATCTATGAAAGATATCAATACTGGAGAACCATAGTGTACAGGTAAGTAACTAGTTTTTTGTCATTTACAATGCCAATAGCTTAAACTTGCGTAATGGCGAGACCTATTGCAAGGCAAATTCTTCTTTTCTTTTTTGCAGTTAAATATAGTGCGAACTCGACCTGAAGGTATTGGAGCACTTTACATGAGCACCAGTTACGTTACACAAAGACACCCTCTCTAGTTAACCTCTCCTTAGAAGCTTTTGTCTACCCAAGTCACAGAAGTCAGGAGGATGTGCCATAAGGTGGCAAGTGCCCCTGAGACTTTAAAGGTGTCGGAGACTGCGAACGCGGAAGTCAATATTCCGGAAAGTGTTGGAGGGAGGTAGGGGGGGGACGCTTGAAACGTGAGCGACTGCACCGTCAGTAAATAGCTGAAACCCAACCCAAGTGGTCAGTAATTTAGTTGCTGTTAAGCAGAGGCGCAACTAGACCCTAACTTCGGGGGGGAGGGGCGGCGGCTAACACTCCCAGCCAGGGCTGGCCCTAGCACTGGTCGCACACTGTGCAACATTTTTTTGGGGCACTCCCTCCCCCATTTCCTCCTTTTCAATGAATTCCCTCAGTATCACTCACCAACAATGCACCTCATCTCTCTATAGCACCTTTCTGACAAACATTTCATTTTTTTATAGCGCTACTCATAGAACACTCTAACTAATTTCTGTGATCTGCATGGTACACGTTCTTTGTAGCATGCACATTAATCCTCTGCACTGTGCGGGTGGCAGGAGTGCCCATGTGAGTGCATGGTGAGCGATGCAACAGTGCGAGAGTAGGGTAAGAGGAGTGACTGCAGGATGAGCGAGGTGACCATATGGTGTGGATGTAAGTGCAGAGTGGGGTGAATGAATGCATTGTTAGTGATGGGCTTGTTTGAATGAGATTGCTGATTGAGCAGTGAGGGAGACAGGTGGGTGAAGTGTCACATGAGTGCGGGTGAGTAGTGTGTTTGTGTGACTACAGGGTGAGGTACAGGGTGAACAGCGCAAGTGCATTGTGAGTGCAGAGTGATCACTGTGAGTGCAGGCTGAGCGGGTGAGTGGTGTGAGTGCATTGTGATCGCTGTGAGTGCAGGGTGAGCGTGAAAGTGAAAGGCGAGAATGAGGAGTGAGTTGTCTGGATGCAGGGTGCATTCCCAGACACTTGAAGTAACTCAGCATGCTATTGACGGCAACAAAGAGTTTCAGATATAAGTTAAACTATTGCTATTATGCAGGGCTTTAAGTGGGATGAAAAAACTGGGAAGTGTAGGAAGCTGGGTCCCTGCCAATCAGGTTCCCAGGGCCTGTGTTCTTTCCAAAAACTGTGCCTTTGTACCCCCAATTGGCACCTCTGTGGGCACATGTAAGTCCCTTGTAAAAGGTACCATGGGTACCAAGGGCACTGTGACCAGGGAAGGCCTCTATGGGCTGCAGCACATATTGTCAGCCTTAGAGGCCCTGTACCTTAACACACACACGCTGCCATTGCAGGCTGCGTGTTTTGGTGCAGAGAAAAGTGAAGAGTCTACATGGCACACATTTCTGTGTGCCCCGCCTGCAACCCACTTCCATGGGGAAGACCTCGCCAACCTGGAGGTCACGAAACTACTAATGGACCTAGAGACCCTGGGACTCTCCCAAAGAATTAGAGATCCCACTCACACGGCAGGCCACACACTTGACCTACTATTCTCCAACTCTGACTGTGTGGATTGTAAGGCTCCAATACCTCTCACGTGGACAGATCATCATTTAATCCTCTTTGATGTACTGTCAGCATATCCCCGGTCTAACATCAGGAATAGTAGACAAGTAGGTGATACCTACAGGCCATGGCATAAACTTACTGCCAAATCCTTTCAGGAAGTTTTCCATCTGAACCTGCCAAAAAATAATCAAACGTCTCGAAGCTGCTGGAGTCTTTTAACTCTGCCCTGACAGCGGCATTGGATTCAACTGTCCCTCTTAAACCTTGCCGTGCCACCCATCACAGACCCTCGGCCCCCTGGTACACACCAGAGTTAAAAACTGAAAAAGCAAAATGTAAGAACTTAGAGCGGCGTTGGCGAAAGAGCAAAAGTCCCCGAGATAAGGACTTGTACAGACAAACGCTGACCTGTTACCACCACAACATCAAATTAGCCAGGCGTAGCTTTATCATCAATCAAATCGACCAGGCGGGTAACTCGTCCAAAGCCCTTTTTAATGTAGTTCATAACTTCATTACACCCACGGTGTGCTCTCAGTCTCTGCCTGAGTCCCAGAATTTCTGCGACTCGTTGGCTAATTTTTTCCAGGACAAAATCTCCAACATTTATTCAAAACTACATATCGTACCTAATCAAGACCCAGGAATCCCTACTTCTAAACCTAAGCAGCCAACAACCACCTCTCACCTTTTAGAGTGTTTTGAGCCTTTTTCACTGGAAGAAATCTATAGCTTCTTTGTATCTGCAAAGTCAGGCTCTCCGTTGGATACCTGCCCACCTAAAACAATGTCCCTGTTGGCCACTCTCTGCGCCCCAGGAATCTTAGAGATTTTTAATTGTTCAATCAAAACAGGTACCATCCCGTCAGAATGGAAGACGGCCTGCGTACGTCCCATTCTAAAAAAAAAAAAACCCTCTCTGGATCAAAAATCGCTAGGCAACTATCGCCCTATATCTTTACTACCTCTTTTGGGTAAACAGCTTGAAAGTCTTGTTAATAAGCAACTCAGCTCTTTTCTAGAAATTAATCAGATCCTTTGCCCTTCCCAATTTGGCTTCCGCCCTGGCCATAGCACCGAGACAGCGCTTATGGCAGTAACTGACTCTCTGCGTCTGGGAGTGGATGCAGGCAACCCAATGATACTTGTATTATTGGACCTCTCCTCAGCCTTTGACACCATCTCCCATATGAGGCTGATGGAAAGGCTACAAGAAATTGGCATTCAAGGTCTGGCATTAAAATGGCTCCAACATTTCCTGAATGATAGACATCAAACTGTCATCATGGGTCCTTATTCCTCACGCAAAATAACCCTAGATAAAGGCGTGCCGCAGGGCTCATGTCTGAGTCCCACCTTGTTTAATATCTATATGCCTCCTTTGGCTGAGATCGCAGTGCGCTTTGGCTTTGATATAATTTCTTACGCTGACGATACCCAGCTGATGTTTACACCAGGCCAGGACCTGGCGGCGGAAAAAGAACGATTTTCCTCAGGCATGCTAGCCATCTCAGACTGGATGAATAAGAGCTAACTCCAGCTGAATGCAGATAAGACCGAGATCATGCTGTTCGGCAAAGCCCCTGTCATCTGGGCTGATTGGTGGCCGCAGCGACTGGGCGCCTCACCTGTACCCAATCAAGCAGTAAAAAATCTGGGGATAAAACGGGACCAAGCCTTAACGATGAGAGATCATATTCTGGCCACCACTGGCTCATGCTACCACTATCTACGCCTATTGCGCAGAATCTTCCCTTACCTCCCTACCGCCGTCCGGAGAACGCTGGTTCAGGCCTTAGTAATAAGCAGACTGGACTATGGCAACGCCCTGTTGGCCAATGTCATTGAAACACTGATCTCTAAACTTCAGGTTGTTCAAAACACTGCTGCAAGGCTTGTGCTAAACTGCCCTTCGGGCACCTCCTCGGCTCCTCTGCTGAAAGAACTACACTGGCTGCCTGTGAGGAAACGCTCATATTTTAAAATCTGTTGCCTCACATATAATGCCTTAAAGGGCAAAGGCCCACTCTATCTTCAGAAAAGAATAAAAGCGTATGCCCCCTGTTGTAATTTAAGATCTAGCTCAAAAGCACTGCTGTGGATCCCTCGCATCCGTCAAACACGCAGCGGCGGTAAGGCTTTCTCCTATCTCGCCCCGTGTACTGGAACAAGCTCCCTCTTCACGTACGCTCTTGCCCAAGTTACTGTAAATTCAGGAAACCACTTAAAGCCCATCTATTTTAATAACACCCGCATGGAGTTCTGTCTTTGATCCGCAAGCAGCGCCGAGATGCCCTAGGGTGATTTGCGAGCTATATCAAGTTGATTTAACATAACATATGGTATAGGTAAGACACCCCTCTAGCTGGGTGCACAATACCACTGGTGAGTGTACAGTTGCATGAGCACTGTACCCCTACTGTGTCTAAGTCCATTTTTAGACATTGTAAGTGCAGTAAAGCCATAAAGAGTATATGGTCTGGGAGTTGGTCATTACGAACTCTACAGCTCCATAATGGCTTTTCGAAATCCTTGGAAGTTTGGTACCAAATTTCTCAGCACATTAAACCCCCACCGATGCCAGTGTGGGATTTATTGTAAAATGCACTCGGAGGACATGTTAGAGATGCCCCCTGAAAAAAGACCAGCCCTGGTGTGGTTCCTGAATTGCTGCCTGCCATTTGCCACCCCAGCCAGGTTTGTGGACCCCTGGGTAGAGAGCCTCTGGGTCCAGAAACAAAGCCCATCCTAGGCAGGGGTGTCATGCCTCCTCCCCCAGGGTGGGCTGGGTCCACGAAGGGGAAGCTTAAAAGGCCTGCCACCTTTGGAAGCTGTCCCTGCCTTTTACTGCCCCCAGCAACTGGCTCTCACTGGTTCTGCCCCCCACTTTGGGCAGGAAAATTGGCGGGAAGACCAAGCTAGGAAAAGAGGTGTGCCCACCTTGGCCAGCCCCACTGCTCAGGTGAGGGAGCCGAGGTGAAGCACACATCTGTCCCCTCCATCTTGAAGATGAGGGCTCAGTCAATTAGGGAGAGCCTCATGCCCCTCTCCCACTGGAGGGTGGCATCATAGGGGTTGTACCCACCCCAAGGAAGGGACCCATTGGTCAACCTGTTCACCGCTTTTAATGCCCCTAAATCTAGTATTTAGAGGCCACCCTGAACCTTGCCTCCTCAGATTTAAGGAAGAAATAAGATGGACCGAAGAGCTCTGCTGACCTTGGAAGAAGAGGACACCTACTGCTCTGGCCCCAGCCCTACCAGCCTGTCCGCCCCTGACCTGCCTACAGCGAAGAACCCAGCATGTCCAGCAGCCCCCCAGAGCCTGGAGGACCTTATCTTCAGAAAAAAATAAAAGTGTATGCCCCCTGTCGTAATTTAAGATCTAGCTCGAAAGCACTGCTGTGGATCCCTCGCATCCGTCTAACACGCAGCGGCGGTAAGGCTTTCTCCTATCTCGCCTCCGTGTACTGGAACAAGCTCCCTCTTCACGTACGCTCTTGCCCAAGTTACTGTAAATTCAGGAAACAACTTAAAGCCCATCTATTTTAATAACACCCGCATGGAGTTCTGTCTTTGGTCTGCAAGCAGCGCAGAGATGCCCTAGGGTGATTTGCGAGCTATATCAAGTTGATTTAACATAACATATGGTATAGGTAAGACACCCCTCTAGCTGGGTGCACAATACCACTGGTGAGGGTACAGTTGCATGAGCACTGTACCCCTACTGTGTCTAAGTCCATTTTTAGACATTGTAAGTGCAGTAAAGCCATAAACTCCACAGCACCATAATGGCATTACTGAATTCTGGGAAGTTTGGTAGCAAACTCCTCAGCATAATAAACCCACACTGATGCCAGTGTGGGATTTATTATACAATGCACTCAGAGGGCATATTAGAGATGCACCCTGAAAAACGACCAGCCTCTGGTGGGGTCCTTGACTGGTACACAGCAGCTTGCCACCATGAGACAGGTTTCTGGACCCCTGGGGTGGGAGCCTTCGCTCCCTGAGCCCAGAAACAAAGCCTTTCCTGGGCAGAGGTGGTCACACCTCCCCCAGGCCAGGAAGAGCCATCTGTGGCAGGGGAGCTTCAAAGGCCTTGCTGCCTTTGTAACGCGACCCCAGCCTCTCCTGCCATCATGAGCAGGCCCCCTTCCTGTCTCCCCTCCTTTTTGGCGGGAAGACATGTGGAAAAAATTAGCACAGCCCAGAAGGTGTGCCCACCTCTGCCAATTCCACCCCTCAGGTGGGGGAGGCAAGGTGAAGCACACTCTTCAGTGCTCGCCATCCTGCAGATGGCAGGCACTCTCCAGTCAGGATTAGGGATTGTGCCCACTCCCCCACGTGGGGTGAACACACCAAGGGTGTAGTCACCCTAAGGTCAGTAGCCCATTGGCTTTTGACCTCGAGACCCCTAAAACGTTCCCTAAATTCAGTATTTAGGGGGCAGCCCTGATCCAAGAAAATAGATTCCCGCAACCTAAGAAGAAGGACGAAAGAAGTCGCCCAGCAGAGGAGACTGCAGAGAAAAACTGACTTGGTCCCAGCCCTACCGGCCCGTCTGCAGTTTCCAGAGATCCTGCGCCAAAAGTCACCTTGTCCTGCAGCCAGTGATCTCCAGAACCCTTGGGAGGACCGGATCTCCTGTGAACAGCAGCTCTGTTCAAAAGAAACTCCCAAGACAGACTCTGAGCCTGCTGAGGACAAAGAAACCTGACGCCTGGAACCACCACTGCACCTGACGCCTATGGCCCGAATCTGGGTGGTCCACCGGTCCCAGCGAGGTCCCCCAGCGCTCCAGAGTCCACTGTGTGTTGACCCCTCCAGGACTCCCCAACGTCGCCTGCAGCCTCTGCACAGAGACTCCCGACCGCGAGCGGCCCGGTAAGGTGAAATCTGACCTCAAAAGACACCCCTGCATCCAGCCATCCTGCGCCCTGGAGAAGAGAACCTGAGGTGCACCTATGTCCCCAAGCCCTCCAACTTAACTGCCCAGCTGTTGGTTCCTCCCGGAAGTCTTCCTGGACCGCCCCTGCAGCCAAAAACCAAACCCGGCAATCCCCTTTGAAAACAACAGGGCACCCGACGCCAAAACGGCACCCTGCACCCGGCCGCCCCTGTGCTGCTGTGGGTGCACCTTGTATGCTAACTCGGACCCCCCTTTGCCCTGAGCCCAACACCAGGAGCTTTGCTCCCACAACCTTGTGGCCTGCTTGTGAGCAGCCACCAACCGGAGGCCCCTTATCCCCCATTGGACAACATTGGGCCTCAGCCCTCTGCACCCGGCCGCCCTAGTGCCGCTGAGGGTATTCTGAGAGTGCATCCTCGACCCTGGAGGAACCCTGGTTCTAACCCCAGAATACCAACTCCCACAAACCAGTACTTACCTGCAAATCGATAACTTCATTTCCTCCCAAAGGATGGCATTGACTGCTTTTCCTTGAAAATTCTTCTAAGTGTGGAGTTGGTTTGTATGAAACATTGAAAAACTGCATATGTGTAAAAAATGAATTACTTACCTTTTGTCTAGGAAACGTCTGTGTGATATCTAGGCATATCACACGGATTAGCAAAAGTAACTTAAAAAGTAATCAAAAAAGTAACGTGCACAGTAATCTGTAAAGTAACTGAAAAGAAATTTCAAACGGTTTACTTAGCTGTAAATCAACCAACTGAACCTGCATTCAACTGTAAATCACTGCATAAGATTTTGCAAAGTATTATTTCACTTATCTGCACCAGGTCTGGCTTGGTTTTAGAAATAAAATAACTAAATAATATTTTAAACAAACAAATTGGTCCGAGTTCAATCTTTGAGTGTCATTATTTCTTGCCTGAGTGCGTACAATAAATGCTTAACACTACCCTCTGATAAAGCCTTACTGTTCGCCCACACTACCACAAATAGAGAGTAAGGTGCTATCTACTTTTACCTCTACTATACCTCATTTTCGTATAGTATATACAGAGCCAGCTTCCAGGGAGTCTCTCAAAGGGGCGATATAATTTAGGTCGTGGCTTAAAAAAACATTAATGCTAAAAATCTGTGCTCCGCATAATGTGCCGCCCGACTGGTATTTTGCTGCTTCTGTTATTGCCTCCACAAAAGTAACATTACACCTACAACAAGCCAGGACTATTGGCTTTGTCAAAAGTTGTTAGTTGCATAAGATAAATATATTACATGCAACTATTACTTCGTTGTATATAATATTGAAAATGCTTTAGTTCTTGTGCAAGAGGTTGTGGCGTAATGGCTAAAGCTGCCAACTTTGGAGCTGAGGAACCAGGTTTGAGTCTCGGCGTCGGCTCAACATCCTTTGTTTCAGGGCAAATCACTTAATTGTCCGTGCCTACAAAAAATAAATGAAGATGTCCTTGTTGGTGCTCATGTAAAGCACTTCAAGTTTAGCAATACAGAACTGCAAAAAAATACAAGTTGCATCAAAACAGTGAACTGCTACAGAGTTAATATATTTTTTTTTGCAGTCTGAGTGTGAGGGTGAAAATGGAGAGCCCGATAGGGACCCGACTCGGCACCTGCTTTTACAAACTGCTGGTACTGAGCACCGGCAGGACCCGGCCCACTTAAAGCCCTGCTATTATGGCATTAATCAGGGATCGAGGGTGAGGAAATAAATAATGTGCTGATCCTGCAACAAACTTCCAGTCTTATGATTAGGGTTGCCAGCTTATTATTTTGATGTCCCAGACGGCACAAAAATAAGCTGTCACCTAAAGCCTTATTTTCAGCACTTATCTGTGCATACTTCGAACAGCAAATATAAATAGAAAGCCCTTTTAATTGTGTTCTAGGGCTGCCTGAATGATCCATGACTAATAATTAAAGGGAACAAAGACAGAAAAGTCACATTACAAATGAATACATATTTTTTTATTTATAACCCTATTTAGTGTCAAGACGAGGTTTTGCAGGCTCTTTAAACAACACATGGTGGCATTTTTCTTTTGGCAACCCTACTTTATATTCAGCGGCGGCTGGTGACATTTGAAAGTGGTGCCGCGTAAAACAATTGTCGTACAGCACTGTAGCGAGCAAGTGTAGCCCCGAGAACATTTTGAAAAAAGAGTGGGCAAATGGTGCATTTTCAAGCAAATTTGAGAAAGAAGGAAGATTAATAAAGCAATTGTGAATCTGTTCTAACAAAGACAGTGACTGGAAAAACTGTCTATCGCTTGTTCTGCTGACATCCTAGGCGTGCAAAAAGAAACCAATGTACTATTGGGTGTAAGGTTAGGTTTGTGCCTGAAACGAGAATATAATCATGCACACATTGACGCAAGCTGACCCCAGCAGACCACTAACAGCCAAAACACGGGCCCACACTCGGATCGGTCAGATCAGATCGCCCGGCGCTGCCTGGTTGCCCTATAGGCCAGCCTGACCCCTCCCAGGGCAGAGTGGAATAGGTGCCACAGACACTCTCAGGGCCGAATGTAGTAGCTTCTGGGTGTGGGTGGGAGGGGGTCTGAAAGGCCCCAAAAGCAGGCCAAGAGGGGCTCAGAGTGTTTAGATTCCATTCCCTGTAAGACCAGTCGGTGAAGCTGCAGCAGCTCAGAAAACAGGAAGGAATGGCGAGCTCCCCAAGTGGTGCTTGCGAGAGACATCTCCCCCGAAGGGTGGGCTCCGCCTGCTCGTAAATCCGCACATCACCCTGTGAAGCAGGCAGCGTTATCACCCTGCGGTCAGTATCATGGTATCCAACCCGGGATAGGCGCACTGCGCCCTGCAGTGAGAGGTAATGGGGCACCCCGAGCCGCGCTGCCCGAGTCTGCGTGCATGTGGGTCACTGCATGGGGGCGCGAAAGGTGCCCCTGCAGTGTGTGAGGTGAGATACACAGAGTGTGAGGGACTCTGAATACACCCAGCTGGGCATCGTCAACAGGAGAAACCAAACTTCTGCACTGTGGCATCCCCGTCTGTGAGCATGGTGGGCACCTCTGCAAGCCACAGGCGCATATACTCAGACACTACACACAAGCACCCACTTCACTGACACCACCCACGCAGGCACCCACACCTATAAACACACAGGCACACACACTTCACCAACAATGACATCCACCTACACGCATACACACACACGCAGACACACACATCAAACACGTTGGTACACGCACACGTCACAGACACTGACCCCACCTACACACACACACGATACAATTATAAACAGACATGCAAACTTCACAGAGACACCTAGCTACACACACAGTCAAACGTACTCATGGACATTGTCACACACACATTAACAGTTAGGCACATACAACACACGCCCCACACAGAGACGCACACACACTCACTGACGCAAGCAGCGATCACACACGTAGACACAGCCACGCAAATACGTCACAGACACGGACACCGACCCCCACAGACACACACACACACACAGATGCAAGCAATCCTAAACATTGGCAAACATATTCAAGCAAATACACATACTCCACGCACAGACACACTCAGACACTGACATAAACCCACGTATACATGCACACGGCCACACGCGCGCACTTGTGAGACTAGCATAAGCACTCTTTTTGAGAGCCACGTTATTGTGTCAGAGCCACAACACTCAAGCCCTCCATGCACACCCACTTGTGTAATTGAGCGTGCTTCCACTGCTTCATTTAGGGAATTTGCACAAATCTGCTCTCTCACATATTTTTTCGCTGCCCAAAACAGAGTACCGTGACTTTTCATAGAGGGTCGCTTATCGGTTAGAAAACGTGGACATGCCTTTTCGCCCCATCCCCTTTTACTATTTACATCACTTTGCTTGTATTTAACTGAGATGCCAGCTCCGAGAGGGGGCATCCGGCGGGGTGGGACAAAGAGGCTTTGATCGGATATTGATTTGTGACCTATGTGTTAGAGCTCATGGCAGCAGTACGCATTTAACGCAGAGAGTTATTCATATAAAATGTAAGGCCTTGGTACTCCAGGAAAACGAAAACACTTGTGAGAAGAAAAGAACGGCATGAAAGCCTCTGCCAAATTTACATCTGCACACGCTGGCTGGTGCAGGAGGGCCTAGTGAGATCTTGATCCACCTCTGCTTCCTCAGGATTCACTTGTTATTCCTGTTGTGGCAGTGACGTTTAGATGAAATGGATGCAGAAACGTGTTCTGGTCATTCTTGCTCGTTTACCCTCCCAGATAAAGTCCCAGATCAGAGCCTGCAGTCTGTCCAGTATCCATGAGGGAGGCTGGAGTGGCAGGGTTTGCATTACGTAGAGTAGCTTGGGAAGCAGTGTCATCTTGACGGCTGCCATCCGCCCCAGCCATTAAAAAGGTCCGAGACTTCCATTTGGAGAGGTCTGTCCTTGTCATAGCTAATAGGTTCCCGTAATTGTACTCCGTGGTTGCCGGAAGTGTGGGTAATATCTGTAGACCTAGGTATGGGACCCCGCCCTCCGCCCATTGAAACGGAAACTGACTGCGGAGCCGAGCTCTTTCGGGTTCCTGTAGGGTCAAGTCCAGGATCAGAGATTTCTTTGGGTTGATTTTGAAGCCTGATGCCTCCCCAAACTCCGAGAGCTCTGCAGAGGCAGCCGCCAGGGAGTTGATCGGGTCTGTGAGGGTCAGAAGGACGTCATCTGCGTATAACATAATTTTGTGCTCCCTCCCTCTCATCCGGATCCCAGTTACTTTTGTGTTGGCCCTCATCCACTCCACCAACGGCTCCACATAGAGTGCGAAAAGCAGGGGGGACAAGGGACAACCCTGTCTAGTCCCTCGCTCTATTGGTAAGGCGGGCGACTGCACACCATTGACACAGATGCTGGCCTGGGAGTCTGTGTAACAGGCCTGCACCCAGCTGCGGAATCGTGGTCCTAGGCCCACTAGCTCCAACACTCGGTACAGGTACGGCCAATGCCCTCGATCGAAGGCCTCCTCTGCATTGACCGTCAATAAGAGGGCTGGGATCCGAGAGCGTTGTACTTTGTCCAATAAGTGGCATAGTCTTTTTGTATTGTCGCTGCATCCTCGATCCGGGATGAGTCCGGCCTGGTTGGGGTCGACCAGTCCCTGAACGTAGGGTGCTAACCTATGGGCCAGTACACTGGTAAAAATCTTCGCATCCACGTTTAAGAGGGAGATCGGGCAGTAGAAGGCACAACTTTTGGGGTCTTTGCCCTGCTTGGGGATCACTGTGATGGTAGCGAGTCTCATTGAATCCGGTAGCGCACCTCTTTTGTCGAGTGAATTGAATAGGCGTGTTAGTATCGGTGCTACCTGGTGGGCGAATGCTTTATAAAATTCCCCTCCATAGCCGTCGGGGCCTGGCGCTTTGTGGGGTTGTAGTTTGTGTATGGCAATGAGTACCTCCTGTGTAGTAATGTCTTTTTCTAGGGCCGTGAACATGGGCGCATTGTCGTCTGGGGGGTAAACCCGAGCCAGTTAAGTCGCCACGGCTTCATTCTGCAGTGGCTCAGCAGTATAAAGAGCCCTATAGAATGCTCCAAAGGCATTTGCGATGCCCTCGTCCGTGTTGCATGTGGATCCGCCGCCCCCTGTATCTCTGATATCTGCCGAACCATGACCTGGGCCCGAAGGCGATATGCCAGCATACGTCCGGCCTTGTTGCCCCCGGCGTAGTATTTCTGGTGCAGTCTTAACATAGCGTATTCCGCCCTTCCCATGTCTATTGCGAGCAACTGTTTACGGCTAGCTGTTAATTGGCGGCGAACCACCAAAGACCCTGACCGAGCATGAGCTGTCTCCAACTCCTTAATCTGAGCTTCCTGGCAGCTACGTTTATCCTGCCGTTCTCTATTATATCCTGTAGCGATTCCCACAAAGTGGCCCAGAAAGGCCCACCTTTAAGGTCTCCCACAGTGTGGTGATGTCCGTCTCGGGGGTGTCATTGAACTCCAAAAAGGAGATCAGTGCTCCTAGAGTGTCCGTTCGTACTTTATCGTATGTGAGGAGTTTTGCATTAAGACGCCAGCGGTGAGGATTCATCAACTGTTTACCGGGGCGGAATCGCAAACTGATGGGAGAGTGATCAACGATTGCGGCCACCCCTATGTCAGCTGATATCGTGTCCCGCGTTCTCCCTGAGGTTGTGAGGAAGTAGTCAATTAGTGAGCCGCCGAGAAAAACATGTAGTCAACTTCTGTGAGGTGCGTGTGTCGCCATATGTCAGTCAGCCCCGCTTCACCCAACCAGTGCTCGGTACCCGGAGTGAGCCCCCCGTCTTGGCCCCCAGAAGGATGGATCTCTTTCTTCACGTCCATCACGATGTTGAAGTCTCCCCCCACCACCATCTCCCTGTCCGGAGTAGATATCGGATGGCCCAAGGCATCCCTGAAAAAGGTTTCCTGCCTGTCATTGGGTGCATAAACAGTGGCTATTGTGTACCTGGTACCCTGTATGAGGACATGCAGTGCCAGATGCCGGCCCGGGATATCCAGGAAGACCCTCTCTACCTTCCCTGCGAAATGCGTGGCAAACAGGATAGCTACACCAAAGGGGATGATGGACGGAGTGTTGAACATTGCAAGCACTCACCCCCAGTCAACTGATCTGGGTTTAATCCATCATCATTCTTTAGCTCACTCCGCCACCCCAGTTCAGACATGGCCATATGCAAATCAGTCTGACCCTGTGCCTCATGGGAACAGTCCACCCCGAACTGCCAAGCCATGTCTTCCCTGGACCGGAAACAAGCATCCTGGGACCGGTTTCTGGCTAACAGCCGTCATCAGCCAGGCTATCTTGAATCCAGTGGCAAAGTGAGCAAGGGACCCACGTCTGGGCATACCCTGCCAGCTTAGGGCGAACATAGCAAAACCAAAGGGGATGATGGACGGAGTGTTGAACATTGCAAGCACTCGCCCCCAGTCAACTGATCTGGGTTTAATCCATCATCATTCTTTAGCTCACTCCACCACCCCATAACAGGATAGCTACCCCTGCTCTTTTGGTAGGCCCTGATGAAAAATGCTGTCGGTCGAACCAGTGTGAGAGCAGCCGCCGCCAGTCCTTTTGAAGCAAATGTGTTTCTTGCAACATGCAAACGTCGCATTTAGAATCTTTAAGAAATGAGAGAGCTGCTAGTCGCTTCATGGGAGCATTAAGGCCTCGGACATTGAGGCTAAGAAAGGACACTATGGCTGACGCCTATATACGACTTTGTCCGCTCATCCTGACACCACACCTTTCCACCCACCCCCCAGGGGAAGAAACTGGGCTGTGTAGGGTAGAGATGGGGAGGAGCAGAGGGATAGAAATCAGACAGCTGAGAAGAACAAAGTGAAAGTAGTATGTCTCCCACCGGGGAGTGAACAGAACATCAAATTTGGGGTCCATGTCGTAGGCAAGCACTGGTGTGGCGCTTGTCATCTCCGTGGAGCTCCGCCGGGAAGAACCGCCCAGCTGGGGTAGTTAAGGCACTATCCCTGGCAGAGTCTACGGCTGCCACCTGGGGACTCGGAGAAGACCAGAGGGCCATCAGGGGCCAATCCCTCAGGCAGCCTAGTGGTCACCGGTGGCAGTCACTCGGTCCCCGTCCTGCTGTAAATGTTCAACAGTCGTGAACGCTCCTCGCGGCTGTCTGCCTCGGTGGGCTTATTTACCTCCTGGAGGAGCACCTCGCACCTGGCCCTTAACTCGATGTCTTCCAGACCGGTGATTTGGAAGACACAGATTGTAGACGGTCCGGGGCGTCTGGTAGGTCACGAGTGTTATCCTCAGTGCGAATTATCCGAACCACCTCCTTGCATACGAACTGCAGGCGAAAGGGATGGACCCATTTGTATCGGATCTCCCGGGCCTGTAGAAAGTCGTTTAGGGGCCTGAGGGCGCTGCAGCGTGGTCAAAGACAGGTCTTGAAAAAGCCAGACCTTGAAGTCCTCAAATTAGATGATTTTCAGTTCCCGCACAGCAGCCATTATGGCTTCTTTCTGCCGATAGTAATGTAGGCAGGTGAGTATGTCTTGAGGCTGGCCTGGTGTGCTGTCTGGCCTCCCGGCCTGGTGCGTATGGTCTAAAAGTTTCTCCTGGTCCTGCAAAAAAGGTGTTACAAGTTTGAAGAGACGGATCACAAACCCCTGCAGGGCTCCCGCAACAGCCCTTAATACGTATGTTGGAGCGCTGGGATCTATTTTCCAGGCCTCACTAATACCCCATTCAGCCCCCCCCCCCCGTTTTGAGCAGTCGCTGAAGCCACCCAGCCCCCACCAGCGCTGGGCAGTCACCCACCACGGCTATCATGGCTCAGAGGAAGGGGGGCAGCCAGCCGATCGCGCCCGACGGGTATCGTGGTGCAGCGCCAGCGGGAGCGACCATGCCCCATGCCGTCCCTGGCAGTTCCGCGCTGCAGGCCTCCACCGGTCACCAGGCGGCCCTGTCCAGGCGGCTGAATTGTTGTCGGATCTCGTCCCCAAAAAGCTCTCCTTCGTGTCCCTACCGGTGTCCCACGGAAAGGGGGATGTCGAATCTGGGACAGGAGGCCCTTGTCCCCCGCTGTGTCGCTGCAGGGCCTGGCAGTCCGGCGGAGCTCCAAGATAGGCGTCCTACGTTGCCGCCATCTTGGACACGCCCCGTCTCTCTTGTTTATTGCTAGATTTCATGTGTTAAATTTCTCTGCTCACTATTTTAATCCTAGGTTGATCTTCTGTTTGTGTTTACAAGCTAGGCCAACTTCTGGTGCAATGCTGCTGCCAATACTGGCAGGGCCATACTGCCTGTACTTCTCCTCAGCTAGGGATTTTGAGGCCTGTCTCTCTTTCCCGACCCTGTCTTTCTTCTCTTGAACAGTGTGTGGCTTCCAGGACAGGGGCTGGGCCTTGTCATCCCTTCTTCGATGCAACAGTAGAAAGCAATCATACCACAAACGTGACAAGCAGGTACATAGCCTTCAACACTTGGGTCTGTATCCTATACATGCTCCTGGTTGGACTGCTGGGGTGAAGCCCACACACCAGGGCAGACCTGGAAATGGATATTACGTCAGAGGAGGCCCCTTTTGGAGCCCCAGACTCTCACGATGCCGTGGATCACCTACGGACACCACTAACAGACATCCATGTGCTTCACTAAAAAAGGCAACACCACTTTAAACAAGATATATGGGATAAAGTACTCTCTGCCGTACATTATAAAGATATTGCAAGTCACCAAGGAGTTTTGTGGCCATCTAGAGGAAGGAGGTTGAAGTCTGAGTTCCTTTATAAGGTCATGGAACTCCTAGGTGACTTGTGATATCCTTTCAACGTACATGAGAGGGTAATTTATTAGGTCGAGCCTAGCGGCAGCGCGCATGTCCTGCTCACTCTGCAAAGCATGCTGTATTAGAGTATGCACTGGAAGCACCACCCACTCTCCACCTATATTTGTCGTTGGTTTGTGTCATTGTCCTTCGTAAATGTTGGCTTCTGATTCGTAAATAGGCTTGTTAGTCCCTCCTTGGTACTGCCTTGTCTGCATTTGTTACCTCCCATAACGACTGGACCTTTTACTGGTGGTGTTACACGGTATGCTTTATAAGTTCTTTAATGCTCTTCCCCTATTCCACCCATTTTTTTTTTTTTCATGTTTGTTTTTTAAACTGTTTTTATTATTTTATAAATCCATACATATCAAACATACATTAGTGACTAAGAGTTATACTTTACATCCTGTCTTAAGCTCCTGAGCCCCCATTTTTTCCTGTGACGAAACTTTCTTGCTTTTCAATCTAATACAGTATAAGTCCCTGCACAGCAGACATCAGGATGTACACATACTTAATTCAATGAGTGCATAGCATCCTATCTAGTACATTATCTATTTAGTAATGTAAGCCATTAGATACACAACAAACCATCGCATTCGGACTCCCTCCCCCCTCCCTCTGCCTCCGGTGTGTCCAAACTTCTAGGCACTGTCTCTAATATAAATATCAGTTCCTTCAATTCACGTTTCGGAATAATGTGTGGGACAATACCTGCTGCACTCCATACATCTCGCATTAACCCATGCACCCACCTCAGGGTTAGGCCCTTGCTGCCGTCTCTGTTCCGTGAGCGATCAGGGGGAGCCCACTAGGTCTTCCCCAGCAAGGCCCACCTCCGCTCCCCTATTCCACCCATGACATCGCTTCTTTAATGCTCTTCCCGTATTCCACCCATGACATCGCAGCACCCGCCCGCTTTTATATTAATGTATTTATTTACTTTACAGCGCAGTCCACTTCAACTATAGCGGCCGTGCTTATTTATTTATTTAATTTACGGTGCAGTCTGCTTTCAAGCGGCCATGCGTCTTTAATAGTTATTTATTTAATTTATGGCGCGGTCCGCTTTCAAGCGGCCACGCGCCTTTATTTTCTTCCGAACTTGCCCCTGTATATATGTATTATTTACTTATTTATTTTGCAAGCAAGGCACGCTTTTGTTATAGCGGCCACACACCTTATTTTCCTCTGGAAAAGCAGCCGATGGCGGCCCCACGCCTTTTTTTCAACAACAACTCCTAACTCTTCCCCACCTCCCTCAATAGCCGTCGGAAATGGAAGAAGGGAATGCCTTTTATGTTTTGGTTTTAAAAACATAAATCGAGGGCATTGCCATTAACAATGCCAATAGCTTAAAGTCGCGTAAATGCGAGACCTATTGCGTTGCAAATGCTTGTTAAATATTGGGACAATTGTACTTTCCGTCCAGGAAACAGGAAGAAAACTCTTTAACTGTTGTGTTACACTCTTGTGTTAGCCTTAAAGGTATCTATTGGGACCCGTTGGGGCCCGAGACCTTTCCGTTAGCAGCTTTATTTAGGGCATTAATGACCTCATCTAAACTTATGGCTGGTATATCTATAGCATCAGTAGAATATACGGTTGAGGTAGGCAGCTCTATAGGGCAATTGTCGGGATTACAAATATTACCAAAATGTTCTATCCAGTCCCCCCTGTTTTACAAATACCTCTACCCTTGGATCCTCTCTATCTTTCAGGAATGGCTGGTTTATTATTTTCCAAAGAAGGGAATTATCCTTTAATTCTGCGGCCTGTACTAAATCGTCCCAGATCTCATCTTTACATCTCTCTTTTCCTTTCATCTAGGGCGGATTTGTACATAATTCTCAATCTACTGATTTTGTCTCTGTGTATCCAGTAAGGCTTTCCTCAGTTTTCTATTGGCCTCGGAATAGTTCTTGTCAAACCATCCCCGCCTTTTATTTCCTTTGCTTCTAGTGGGGTATCTTAATTTCTCCGAGATTTCTGCCATTATTTTACAAAAGGCTACCATAATGCACAGCGGTGAGGACTTCAGATCCGTACATATATTAAAGTCTCCATGATTTTCTGCCATGATTTCCCCTATAACGGCAATACCATCTGTATTCGCCCATTTTAAACTGATGCCATTTCTGCCCCGTGTTTCAGTTTGGTTCATCATTTGAGAGCCATTAGGCCTCAAGATATTTATATGAAGGGCCACTGTCAAAATGGAGTGGTCACTGAAAATAAAATGGGAAATGTCAAAAGATGCTAATAATCGATGCCCATTTTCAGTCACCAAGATGTGGTCAATAAAGGAGCTTCTGCTGTTCCCATAATACGTTGGTACTAGCAATAGTCCTTGCCCTTTAGGATGTTCTAGCAATTCCAGGCTATATTTAAAAATAATTTCATTTATTGCCTCTCCATATAAGTTGTGCGAGAAATGCGTCATTCCTACCCCATTAGTTTTTATATAGCCACAACCTTTAGATCCCCTCCTATTGCATTGTCTCATATTAAAATCCCCTAACCATATTAATATATAATCGTCCTTGATGTGTTTTAAAAATGATTCAATCTCCCTACTTAACTCCATGATAACATTGACTTTAGTTTTATCAAAAAACATTATTATAGAAGTTAATTAGAACCAGGTTTAACTTTTCATCCGTTTGGAGATGAAGGAATTGAAAGTAGAGGGAAGACATATAGGACCTTAACAGTTTTAGTGGTGTGGTTGTGGGTATTAAGACGGCCAAGCCCGCCCTCCCTCTGAGGGGGTTGCCGGGGTTAGAAACGAAGTAAAACCCTCCACATGAAAATAGGCTATTACCCATGTCTCTTGCTGGCAGACAAGGTGGGTTTGACTGATCGTCTCCAACCACTCTGGATTCGCTAGTTTATTTTTTACTCCCGCAACTTTTCAAGTCTTAATTACAAAATTAGTGGTGGGGGGGGGGGGGGGAGTTTGTACAGATCAGAGTACCCCGGTCTAGATTTTGTAATTCACAATCTACATGGTATGTATCAATTGGATTACTACACTTCCTCCCCTCCCTGCCCTGTTGTCAATCCTGTTCGTTGTAATTCGAGAGGGGTGAAAACCTATTTGTAGTCTGAATTGTTATCAATGGTCTATTATTTGGTTTTATTTGATGTTGAATAATGTTCTGGTTCACTAATAACTCTATTTGTGTGGGAGTGCCAGCCCTACCAAAAACCATTTCTGGCCTGTAAAAGAAACCAAGAGGTTCAGCTAAAATGTGCCCTCTAGCGTTCTCAGGGCATAGCCTACAACCCGTAACGAAAAGTAAAGTTTAAACCATCTTGGGGATCGAAAGTTCACAACAATACAGTCACCTTCACCAACTTTCCTAGAGGGGCCTATCCAAGCGACTCTTCTGACCATTATTATTTCTTGAGAAAGACAGTTTGTACTACAAGTCAAAAAACAAAGATCCTCTTTGGCACAATCAAACGGCACAATAGCAAACACACAATCTACCCAAACCGTATCATCAGTGCATAAATGTATAGAATCACAAATGCTAAAAGTAACAGATATTTTTTATTTCATGTGATAAAAACAATATAATTAAAACAATATAGGTTAAAAAGAGACTTTACAAATTCCTTGTGTATCTTGTGAATACTCAATAGTATACATGTAAGAAAACCAAAAACATGATAACAAACAAATATACAAATTCACAATTTTAAGCACAAGACAAGAAAGTGGGAGAAAGTAAAAGACAAAAACAGTTCATATCAATGTATAGAATCACCAGTAACTGTTGGATTATCTGTCATAGTTGAAAGTACTTTTCCTAGTCTTTTTCATTAACTTGCAGATATCTTAGAAATCTAGTATCTATACAAGACAGGCATCGACGCGTTTCGGTGGATAGCAATTTATTAGAGCCACCTTCTTCAGGATTGTTGATATCTCCCAACTATTCAATTGTATAATCTTTTCAGATTGTTTTTTTTTTTTTTAAAACACCAGCGTTCGATTATATTCTGGGGCTTTTCTGAGGACAACTAGCCGAAGGAATCAGGTCCAGTGTCTCGATAGAGAATTTTAAAATCTGTGTAATTTATAAGTGACACATAGAACCCACAGCTAGCCGAATGAAGCTGGTCCAGTATCTCGATAAAGGATTTTAAAATCTGTGTACTTTATAAGTAACACGCAGAACCCACATCGGTAGAATTAAAATGATCAGTGTCAATCTTTAAAAGACCTATTGTCCATGGATTCTTATTTATCCGCTATTCTGCAGATGATTACGTTGCCCACACATCAAAGCCCAGCCTTTTTCAATTTAGGGATGGTTGGTTGAACGTTCCTTCCTTTTCAGTAAAATATCTCTGGGACGTTTTAGGAGCCCCTCTCTTTTTGTGAGAGAAAGACAGTTTGTACTCCAAAACTGTTTAGTCAACCAATGTATCACCTTATTTTTTAGCTCAGTCCATGTCCCCTTTACACATGGCATTAATTTAGTTACGCTTCTCAATATAATTACATATGGCGTTGCTTCCGGTGGAAGGTGTAAAGTTGTATTTATATATGTTTCTTGACTCATTGGGGGGGGGGGGCGCGTTGCTTTCGCTGGAAACCGGGAGTGAATGAGTAGGGGCAACATAGGATGTGGTTACTGGCAGATTAGTTTGTACCACTTTCTTTGTAGTAGTGTCCCCAGTTTGTGTCTTGGCTTGAGCTAATATTTCTTTTACAGCTATCTCAAGTTTGGATATTCCGGATTTAATAGCCTCCAGTTCCTTCTTTAGTGAATCCTCCAGTGTTCTAAATCTACTGTGTAACTTCTTGACCAGTCTGTTGCTTTGGTGGGTTTTGGTGTTTTTTCTTTCTTTATGATCCCAGGTGCCTTGGTGATGGCAGAATTTCTGTTCTCTCCCCCCCGTAGATGCCTTCCCCTTTTTAAGTTAGTGGCTGATGGATATGCCAACCTACAGCATTTCTTTGCTGGGGGGGGGTGGGGGGGATAGCTCACTTATCAGAGAGTCTTCACTAAGCAAAAGGGGGTCATTAGAGACACATGGTGCCATAAGCATTTTCTTTTTGGGAGGGATCACTGGTTCTGATATGGTATCTTCCTTAACAGCTTTATCCATTGATTGCATTATGTAGGGCAGATTTAGTTGCAGTCAGTCTCTCCTCTGCATTAGTGATTTCATTATTCAGTAGGCCCATAGCATTGGTTAGGTAGTTAGTAATTGCTTTGGTACAGGCTACTGGCTTTGAAATCTCCTTCCCAGTTGCCTGTGCAAGCTCCTTTTCAAAAGCAAACTTTTGCTGATGTAAAGAGTCCGTGTATTCAAAGTCGGGTTTTGTTCATGTATCCTCCTATCCTATTTATCAATAATGGTTACCTCTTGGGCAGAATCAATGCACCCTACCCTCTGACAAATAGAACAAGTAGAATGCAGGAAGGGCAAGTCTCACTGCACCGGTATCTGACTGTGGCAGTGGTGACAGGAACCATTTACAATGAGGCCACACAGGCAAGGGCCAGTCTGAGCCCTGCACAAAAGCAGCACTACCGTGAAAGCACAGGTGAAAGCCGGGAGCAGCCCCAGGTAGGCAAGGATGAGCCACATGATGTCGTGCTTGTCAGTGGGGGTACAGACTTGGTGTCTGTGAGCGGCAGTTATGTCACAGATGCTGCTTCTGTGCCGAGTACGGTCAAACTTGAGCCCACCTGGCCAGTGGCATAACTTAAAATTATGGCGCTCCCCAGCAGGATGTGAAGAGGGCATCACTCCACGTCACTGCATTCTACGCCACTCTAATCTACTTTGCACTCTGACACTGCACTCTACGCCACTGCAATCTACGCTGCACCACTCTGATCTACTCTAAACTCTACACCAATGCACTCTACACTACTTGACTCAAAACCAGTGCACTCTACGCCACTGCACTCTGTGCCAATCTACTCTGCTTCATTGCATTCTACGCCCTTCTACATCATTACACTCGGTCACTGTACTCTTCACCACTCTATTCCACTCTGCACCACTGTACTCTACACCACTGCACTCTACACCACTCTACTCTGCAACACTGCACACTCTGACATTGGACGCTATGCCACTCTTCTCTAAAACACTGCATTCTATGCCACTGCACTGTACTCTGCAATACTCAACTCTACGCCACTCTATTGCAATCTACACCAGTGCACACTATGCCACTACACTCTACGACGCTGCACTTTACGGCAGTCCACTCTACCCCACTGTAATCTACTCTGCACCACTGCACTCTACACCACTGCAATCTACCCTACATCACTACAATCTACCTTGCACCACTCTGCTCTGCCACTCGCCTCCACTCTACGCCGCTCCACTCTACGCCGCTCCACTCTACGCCGCTCCACTCTACGCCGCTCCACTCTACGCCGCTCCACTCTACGCCGCTCCACGCCACTCATATCTATGCCACTCATATCTATGCCACTCATATCTATGCCACTCATATCTATGCCACTCATATCTATGCCACTCATATCTATGCCACTCATATCTATGCCACTCATATCTATGCCACTCATATCTATGCCACTCATATCTATGCCACTCATATCTATGCCACTCATATCTATGCCACTCATATCTATGCCACTCATCTTTGCGTCATTGCACTCTACTGAACACCACTGCACTCTACACCACTGCGCTCTACACCACTGCGCTCTACACCACTGCACCCTACACCACTTCACTCAACACCATTGTACTCTGCCAATGTACTCTGCACCACTGTACTCACACCACTTCACTCTAGGCCACTCTACTCAACTCTACGACACTCCACTCTACGACATTAAACTCCCACAATACTGACACTCCGCTTCATTAAATTCTACTCTACTCTATGACACTTTACTCTGCAACGCTCTACGCAACTCCCTGTATGCCATTGCATGCCACTTTACTCCATCTTATTCTGCTGCACACCACTCCACTCTGCCATTCCATTCTATTCTATTCCACTCTACGACACTCTGTGCCACTTCACTCTACATCATTCTACGACAGTGTTCAACACTGTAGTCCACTGTGTGCCTTTCCACTCTGCTACACTACTCCACAAGTATGCCACTCCACTCTGACAACCCACTCCGCTCTGCGCCACTGTACTCCACTCTACACCACTTCATGTTATTTTACTCGAATCTGTACCACACCACTCTGTTCTACACCACTCTACTCTACAACACTCTATGCCACTCCCCTCTCCTTCACTCTAGTCCCTCCATGACACTCCACAAAACACTACACCACTCTAGGCCACTCCACGATGCTCCACCCCTCTCTACGACACTGCACCATACCACTCTGACACACTACGCTACTCTCCTTTACACCACTAACTTTTAGCCATACTGAACAGCAGCCATGCTGGTGTACAACATGGCTAAAACACATTGGCAAGAACTGTTGACTTTGCCAATGCTTGTTTTATAAGTTTCTATTAGAAGAACAAACTCCAGAACTCGGCTGATAAAAGCCTTGCGTTACGTCTCAAAAAGATTCGTTACCACGAAGCCTCAAATCATCACTTTAAGCTATATACTGACTCCCAAGCAGCCTTTAGGTTTTCTGATTAACCAATTGCGCGCACATGCATTTCCTTCAGCTAGCAGGAACCTTGGAGAGAAGGCTTGTTTCTTCTTCTGCTGTCTTCCTCTCCCTTGGCTCAATTACATTTGAGACACCTGCCCTTCTCTTTCAGCCAGAGTCACCAGAAGGTCTGCATTAACCGTTCTGTAACATTTGTTTTTTTAACAAAAAAGTATGAGAACTGTTTATCCATTCTTGAACAGTTTTTTTTTTTTAACAAAAACGTATGAGAACTGTTATTGTAAAAGGATTCGGAATGACCTTCCCAATAAATCCTACACACTTCAACCACTGAGGTCACCCATTAGCCATTTTCAGGTTGAAGGAGGCTTTCTTTGTTTTTCATTGTTTCTCCTCCCTGATGGTGTCACGCTGTCTCTTCCTCTTAAGACCACTTGCAAGGTGCTCATAAAGGGCATGGGCCCTGGATACTGCATGGAGTGGAATTTGAGTGTGGAATTCCCTTCTGCACAATTGTAAGAGGTTTAGTGTTCCTGCACCTAGAGTTTACTGGGTGGGGAACAACCAACCCAGTTTACCATCTGGAAAATCCAGCAGATAAAATTAATGTGGGAAAGGGCCAGTCAACATTATACTCCTCATCCCCTCCCTTCACCCCATTTTACAACATCTCCCTGTACATTTTAACCTGCTCAGACCAGGTGGAAAATGTGTGTTAAGCCTCATGCAGATGAGAATACCTTGCGGAATACCGCCTGGTAAATCTGGATCCACCCAGTAATTACCCATTCCATGGGGGTTTAATTCATAAACGCAGTGACTGGTGGGTTATCGCACAGTACTGGTACTTACTGGTGCAGAGGCAGAGTTTGCATCCAGTTAGTACTATGTAATTTGTAATTGGGGCCATGGTGGGCTACGTAAACTGCCTGGGGATAGATGAACAAGGATGATAGGCCCAGTTATCAGATCTCTCCACATCTACAAATACACAACAGGGTACTTCTTCACACTTTATCTGCAAAAATAAATACAGAAAACTCAATATTATATCACAATCTTACAGAGAGAGGCAGTGATATTATATTGTGTTGTCTTTTGAAGTTGTCATTTTCCATTTTTCTGATCCCATAAAAGTGTGGATGCTGATAAGCCATTTTCTGTAAAGATCAGATGGCTTTTTCCTGGACAAAGGCTGTCTTGGGGTTGATGAGATGCACTCTTGAGCTTCATAACTGCCTGAATCCCTGAGTTTGCAACACATTATGGGTAGCTCCTGTCATCTCTGTGCACTTTCTTAGCCCCTTAAACTTTGTGATACTAACTGTATACTCAAAGACCACTCCATAGTTGACAGGTATTGGCTTGTGTAGTCACATCTAGCCTCACACTTCTCCTATACTCATTTATAAGTGCAGCAACATGCCCATTTATGACAGTTTCAGCCATATCCGCACATTGAAACACTTCAAAAGTAAGCCAGGCTACATTCAAACACTTTCCCCCATCTATTAGAATGGAATACTTAAGAATCCTATCTCTCACTCATTTTCTCATCAAATTCACGCTGAGGCATAGCAACAAAACTTACTAAATGCCTTACTCTGTTTCTGATGCATGACATCACAAAACCCCATATGGGCCACTCGACAAACGTGCACTGTTCCATAAATGGCACTCCATGGAAAAGCATGCAACCCCTTGGCAAATGCACTTTGGCGCCTCATTGGGAGTATGAAATAATGTTTAAATATAGCTACGGTACAATACCTCATACTCAAACCCTAAAGCACTGTGAGGCCATACTAATGGCAATACAGAACTAAGCAAATCTCTGTTGACATAACTTATTTCTCCCTTCTATAAATGTATGGATTTTACTTTGACCCTGTTTCATAGTTGTATGTTTGCACACAGATCAGTATTCTGAGTAAGTTGTGCATTAATTAACAAGCTCCAGGAAACCTATCACAATAAAATGCTAAGAAGTAAATGCAAAACATGCAGTAATCAGTGTGGTAAACACCGATTCCACATGTTAGACTTCGTTCTGAGGTGGGTATCTCCGAGGAAGTTAATTATGTTACCCATTCAATACCCCTCAGCAGGTTAGCATCAATTAAAGTATGCACTAATTATCAGCCAAATCATTCCTAACTAGGAACGATGGCCTTCGTCTCTAAATCTGTCTTTGTGGTTCTATCATGATGATACACAAAAAAGTACATAGTTCACAATATATTAGTCTCAGTTTGGGGCCACCAAGCCCATACCTTTCCCATTTTTCTACTTGCTGTAACTTCGTAGCCTCTAATGGCCTAGATGACATATGTCCAGACAGGACTCTAAAATCTTTATCTGCAGTTATTGCACCTACTTTTACCTTCATCCTTAACACCTGGTTTCATCTAGCACTGTAACTAGTGGAAGAAAGAAAGGGGTCATCAAACATCTTTTGAAGACCAACTTGGACCACAGGTTAAAGCTATCTATTGGCTCATCTTTCTTTTGCCATCACACCAGCAGTTTCGCCCCCTAGGGGCTTTGATAGGGGCTCCCAATACTGCCCCCACAGGTACAACAGTCTCCACAGTGAAGTTTGGCAACAAAATGCTTGTAAAACTTTGTTACGCTTCTAAACTAAGCCTGGGTCTGTCAAGAGCAGCATTAGTCTGATCTAAGACATAATAGTTTAGAAATGTAAAAGCATTGTACAATGAAAACACTGCTTTCTGTGTAATACTTAATCCAGTGTTACTATGAGAAGCTGTTAACCATATTGTCTGCTCAATATTCTCTTGTGCCCCATTCAAGATTGCGCCTTTCTCTACCAATGCCAGGCTGATTGCTATGATCAGTATTGACATTTAGGAACAACCATTATATAAAATATGGCAACTCTTCTCAAAGGAAGTTTGGAAAAATTCATTAAAAATTTTGCCTTTTAGAATGCACATTTGCCTTACAGGTTTTAAAAATTATATTTATAGTTTAGTGGATTTGACACTTTATGTACTTGGGGCTTCATTGTAAAATTGAAAGCATAGCCTATTAAGAGGCACTATTAATGTTTCTGGCCCATCAGTCACACAATCTGTGTTCTGGAGCTTGAAAGAATACTTGTCTCCTTTGCGTGCTAGAGCTCTATTTGTTGCAAAGTTATTTCAAGGCAGCTATCTTTTTTGTCAGGTCTTTAGGCTTGAAGCTACCTAAATGGATGTTGTTGTAATCTCATTTGAGAACTGCTCAATGTGGGATGTGCTAACAGCAACTATTTTATTTTGATTAGAATAATACAGATTCTCAAAAGAGTAATTGACAGTAATATTCCGAACTGATAAACACCCACTTATTCAGTCTCAGGAGAAATGGCAGAGGCATTAGGAATCAAATCCAAGATTGCAGTCACACATCCCAAAATCAGCTGTGTTAACTCAAGAGGTTCAACTATCTGCTAGAGACTTCTAAAAGCATATTCCTCACCTTTCGAATACTTTCCTAGGCGGCAGAGAGGATCCGTAAATTCTTTTTGCAGTAACCCTGCATGCCAACAGGTGGCGTCTACATCGTTCTGCGCTGGATGTGCGCAGCCTTATATAGGTGCCACCCATGCGCACTCACATCAATTCCTTTCTTTCCGCGCCAATAGATGCGGATCTGGAGCTAAAGCTCTTCTCATCGAGACTCTAAATTGTCTAAATTCTTCAGTGTGCAGGGGATTTATTCCACCTCCCAAGTCTACAGGGTTGAAACCCTGTGAGGAATATCGCAAGCAAATGTCTGTGATTGACCCTTATGTGGTTTGCCTGTGGTGCCTAAGGTCGGATCATGACTCTAAGGCCTGCAGTGATTGCATCTTGATGCACCCAAAGGCCATTTTTGTTTGGGAAGCTAGGTTCTTTGTGGCGAAGCACTGCAAGACCCTGTGCTGGCATTGGTAACAGTCTAAAGATAGGTCCTGATCTCACTCTCAAGGTCTCTCCCATGACAAGTCTTCTTCTTGGTCGAAGGCCTGAGGAAAATCCAGAAAGAATTGCAAGAAATCCAAGCAGGATTCTGCCTTGTCCCGGCATCATTGTGCTTCCCTGTCACACTACCAAAGTTGATCTACTTCGGAGTCAATTCTAACCCTTGCCTTGCAGCATTTGGAAATTTTTAGGCCCATCGGTGACACCGGTGCAAATCAAGGAATTCCACAACACTACGCTGGTCCTTTTTGGCACATTACCGGCCCCCTCTGGCATGTCTACGGTCCACAAGGAGCCGAGAGGGCTCCCGTCTGGTTTTCACCTGCTGGTGCGCCTTTGGTGCCAGTTGGGCCCTCTGGATCTGCTCATGGCTCCGAACTGGCTTCTGACCCGGTTCTCTCCCCGGTGCCACCACCCATGCTGGAATGCGATTCACCAGTGCCATCGACTATGGACAATGGCGATCCGGACGAGTACTGTCCTACACGAAGATGGCACTGCTCCAACCTCGATCGAAGCTGTGCGTTCCTCCTCTGTCTGAGTTGCAACACTATCTGATAGGGACTTCTAGCCGCAGATTCCTTGCCTTAGAATAATCCCCAGGTTTCAGACTGGATCCTGAAGTTTTTCGTGAGCACTATGCCTGCACGCCGGTAGGTGACGTCCGGTTCTGTGTGACATCATGGGCATTGTTCGCACCGGAAGTGATATGAACGGTGCCTATATAGATGCCACCCTAGCGCTCGTTCTTTTCTTTCTGCGCCATTTAGCCCAAATCCAGATCGAGCTACCCCCAGTCACTTTTTGACTGACACTTTTTTCACCATTTATCAAAGTCTTTTGAGATCTTACTCCTGGTGTGGCAGGGATGTCCACTAGGAAAGCTGGCTTCACACCCTTGCGGCGCCTGTTACCCACAGTTGTCGGTAATGGACCCACATCTTGTTTGCCTCTGGTGCCTCGCGCAGGACACTAAGATGTGCGTCGACTGCTGCTCCATGCACTCCAAGACCTTGAGGAAGCAATCCCTCAAGCTCATTGCCACTCGACGCCGCAACAGTCTCAATCCCGGTCGAGAGAGAGGTCCAAAGAACGGTTGTGAAGACATCGATCTTTGTCGCAGTCAGTCGTCTGGGCGTTCGTGCAAGTCCCACAAAAAAGAACAATAAGTCGAAGAGGTCTTCGACTAAACCCCGTCCGTCGAAGTCATCAGACTAGACAAGGAAGCTTTGTCATTCGAGGCCTGACTCTGCAGTTGAGCCTGTGCCTGGGCCAGCTCCGCCCCTCCCTGAGTTTCCGGGAGCCAGAGCGACCCCCACCCAACTCCACGAATGTTATGAGGCCATACACCTCATGTTTGGGCAGCCTTTCCCAGATAGCATGGCTTCTGGGCCCCACTGGGTCAGAAGGGGCCCCGTACTGATTTTCTACCAGCAGGTCTGCCCCCGGCGCCAGTCTGGCCCCTTGGATCCGCGGATGGATCCGTACCAGCGCTGGTCGTACTATCTCGACCTTCCCTGACACTGGTCCCAATGTCGACACTCCCGGTGCCTCAGGCATGCCCCCCCGACGGTGCCGTCTTCCCCATTCTCATCCCTGACTCCGAGCCGGAGGGGCGTCGTCCGACACTGACTAGAGCCATATCCTCCAGGCCAAAGCCCGAGCCTTTTTTCTATGGACTCATACTTGGGAAGGATTGGGAGGGGTTACTGCACCCTGATTAATACTAGCCCCTAGACCCCAACATGGACTGGTGTGAGGAATTGGCGGACACCGGTAGACTGGACACCTTCCCAGATACTGGCATGGTCTCTCCGCCTAATGTGGCTTCGGAGGAGAGAGCTTCTTTTGCTGTGGTGGTGAGAAGGGCGGCTGATGTCCTGGACCTTTCCCTGCCCATTGTCTGTCTTGACAGAGGTGCTTCAGCCGGGAGTGACCCCTCTGAACCGCTTCTCCCATTTAATGAAGCCCTCACAAAAGTCCTGCTTGGGACCTGGTCCAAACCCGGCACAGGGGCATCTGAACAGGACATTTGCCAGCCGCCGTCACCCTGCCCCAAGGGACCCCAATTTCCTCATGCAACACCCTACCCTGGAGAACTTGGTGGCCCAAAGCTCCACTTCCTGTGTGAACCCTGGTGCATTGCCACCGGATAGGTAATCCAAGAGGCTTGACACCTTGGGTAAGAAAACATTTTCTTCCACTAGCCTGGCACTTCGGTTCGTGAACACCTCGTGCCTTTTGGGCTGTTACTCACATGCACTGTGTGATTCAGTTGCACAGTTGCTGCCCATGGTCCCGCAGGAGGCCCAGGCCATACTCTCTCAAGCTATGACAGACAGGAGAGATGCAGTCACGTTCTCGATTAGATGTGGGCTGGACACGACTGACTCGCTAGGCAGAGCAGTTTCTTCATCGGTGGCCTTACGGCTTCATGGCTGACTGAAAACGATTAGCTTTTTAAGGGATGTCTAGCCTCGCTTATGGACATGCCCTTTGATGGTTCCGGTCTCTTCGGAGACAAGGCAGACTCAGCGCTGGAGCTCTTCAAGGATAGCAGAGCTACAGCCAGGTCCTTGGGCCTTTCCATGGTCCCCGCCAACCCCAGTTCGCCTATCACTCCTTTCGTGGCCATGGAAGGGGCTTCTAGCCGTGTCCTTAACCGCCCAGCTACCACGGCACCCAAGCACCCCAGCCTCTTTGTGGCCGAGGACGCTGTACCCCCAGACCATGTGGGTCAGGCATCTGGAGGTTAGGCCAAGACACCACCCCTCCAGCAGTCGCAGCCTCCAAACCTCTTTAGTTCACCTTCCAACCATCATGGGCAACCAGTGGGAGGCAGGATAGGCCATCACCTGCACCACTGGATAGCAATACCATCAGACCGATGCGTTCTCCAGATTGTCCTAAGGGGCTTCTTCATCCCCTACGTGACTAGCCTTCCCTCCAACCATGACACTCACTTGCGACAGGCTGATGGAGGATCATCGTTCCTTACTCCTCCAGGAAGTGGCAGCTCTTTTTGCCAAGGGAGCCATATATAGGGTGCCAATGCCAGAAGTAGTTCATGGATGTTATTCCCGCTACTTTCTGGTGCTAAAAAAGGACAGAGGCCTTTGTTCTGTCCTAGACCTGCACCCTCTCCATTTCCTCCTCAAAAAGGAGAGATTAAAAATGCTCACGGTCTCTCAAAACGTGTCTGCCCTGGAACCAGGAGACTGTATGGTGGCGTTGGGGTTGCAGGACGCATATTTCCACATTTCCGTCCTGCCTGCCCACAGATGTTACCTGCGGTTCACGGTGGGCCACGAGAACTTTCAGTTTGCCGTGCTCCCTTTTGGCCTTACCAGCTCCCCTCGGGTGTTCAACAAGGTGATGGCGGTGGTTGTAGCTGATCTACAGCGATCAGGGGTACCATTCCATCCCTATCTTGACGACTGGCTGTGAAAGGCTGGCTCGCCCCAGGCAGTCATCTCCCACCTCCAGACGACGGCAGACCTTCTCTACTTGCTGGGGTTCATTATCAACATGCCGAAGTCACACCTGACTCCCTCTCAGGAGCTCCCTTTCATCTGAGCTGCTCTGAAACAGTGCAATTTCAGGCTTATCCTCCCGAACGGCAAATCCAGGCCGACACCGATATTTCTGCCTCTATTCTGGGTTTCGGTGAGACTGACTCTGAGGCTGCTGGGCCTCATGGCTTCCTGCATCCTGCTTGTGACACACGCCCACTGGCATATGCGGGCTCTGCAGTGGGACCTGAGGTTCCAGTGGGCGCAGCATCAGGGGAATCTCTCCGACATGGCCCAGAACTCGGAGAGAACTGCAAATGATCTGCAGTGGTGGTTAACGAACCACGATTGGGTCAGCAGCAGACACCTCTCCCTTTCCTAACCAGATCTGACAGTGATGACAGATCTGTCACTCCAGGGATGGGGCGGCCATTCGGGAGAAGTGGAGATCTAGGCCCTTTGATCTCTGGAGGAATCTGGACTCCACAACAACCTACTGGAGCTCCGGGAGATCCGACTGGCAATAAAAGACTTTCTACTCTCCATCAAGGGAAGGCTAGTGCAGGTGTTCACGGACAACACCACATCCATGTGGTAAGGCACCAAACAGGGTGGGCTGGGGTCGTTGACCCTTTGTCAAGAGACCCTGCGCCTCTGGGCATAGCTGGAATGCCAGGGCATTCCCCTGGTAGTTCAACACCTGGTAGGCTCTCTCAACCCCAGGACAGTCGAACTCGGTCGAAGATGCCTAGCAGATAACGAATGGTATCTCCAACCGGAGGTGTTGCAAGGTCTCTTTCAGCAGTGAGGAGAGCCTTGGGTAGATCTGTTCGCCACCGCCGAGAACACACAATGTCATCAGTTCCAAGGCAGCTCTTGCTTGGAGACGCTTTCCGTCTCAAGTGGAACTCAGGTCTCCTGCATGCCTTTCCGCCCATACCATTCCTGCCCAGGGGTCTCAAGAAGATGAGGAATAACCGGGCCCAAGTCATCCTTGTGGCTCCAGAAAGGGCTCGGAGAGTTTTGAATCCTGAGCTGTTAAGCATGGCCATCGGTCCCCTATCAAGCTGCCCCTTCAGGAGGATCTCCTTTAGTCAGGAAAGTGCTCTAAGGCACAGTTTGATAAATTTGCCCCAGTAACGGCCACAGAAACTCTGAATCTTCTCATGACGGCTAAATCAGGCTCCCCATACGATCCATGCCCAGTTTCTATACTTAAACTAGCACCGGAGCCAGTTGCATTGGCACTGACCTCCATCATAAATGCTATGTTTTCTGAAGGATACTTTCCTAAAGTATGGAAAAGCGCTTCAATACTGCCTCTGCTCCAAAAACCGAGTTTGGATCCTAATGATCCCAATAACTTTAGACCTATTTCTAGGCTCCCACTCCCTGCGAAAATCGCAGAGAAAAATATGAACGCACAACTCAAATTGTTCCTGCTAGAAACGCAGGCGCTGAACCTCTCCCAGTATGGTTTCAGAGGAGGGCACAGCACGGAGTCTGCTCTCCTTAAGTCCACAGAAGAGATCAGGACTATACTTGACCGAGGAGGTAAAGCCGTGATGATTATGTTAGACCTCTCAGCGGCCTTTGATACGGTCCATCACGTTTTGCTGATGGACCGGCTGTGGGAGATTGGAGTCCAGGGCAGCGCCTGGAAACTACTTGAATCCTTCCTCTCTAATAGAACTCAAACGGTCTCACTTGGCGAATTTTCTGCCAAACCATTCTCATTGCCTTGTGGAGTCCCTCAGGGTTCATCTATGAGCCTAACACTTTTTAATATCTATGTGTCATCGCTGGCTCCCCTGATTGAATCTTTTGGCTTTAGTTTGACTTCTTACGCAGACGACACCCAAATTGTGGTGTCGTTGATGCCAGGAATGATGCTGAGAACGGCATCACGGCTCCATGACTGTATGACAGCTGTGGGAATTTGGATGGCACAAAATTGCCTTAAACTCAACTCCGGAAAAACGGAGGTTGTGTTGTTTGGCAATGACCCCAGCTTCTGGACCCCTGTCTGGTGGCCGGATACACTGGGTCCTCTTCCCACTCCCAACGAGAAGGTAAAAAATCTGGGAGTTTGGATAGACAATAAACCCAGTTTTAGAGATCATGTGAATACGGTGGCCTCTTCTACCTCGTATATCCTTAGATCCTGTAAAAACATAATGTCATTCCTGCCCAAAGACAGTCTACAAACAGTTATCACTGCCCTAACCATGTCCAGGCTGGATTATTGCAATAGCCTCTTTATCAACCTTCAGGAAGGGCTTATGAACAAACTACAACTTTTACAGAATGCAGCGGCCAGACTGCTTACCGGTATACCAAAACATGCCTCTATCTCAGCTGAGATTAGAAGGCTTCACTGGTTGCCTGTAAGGAAACGTGTTTAGTTTAAATCCCTGTGCATGGTCTACAAAGCCCTTCAAGGAGCCGGTCCCGAGTATCTAAAACAACAATTTCATTGGTATGTACCAAAAAGATCACTTCGTTCAGCAGAGGCAAAACTGGTATCGGTACCCTTTGTACGAAAAGCCAGCTGGGGTGGCAGAAGTTTTGTGGCGTGCGCAGCTAAAGCCTGGAATGGTCTCCCGCTACATCTTAGATGCATGACAAATATACTTGCATTTAGAAAGGCCTTGAAAACATGGCTCTTTTCTGCTTAAATCCTGATTATAGTCTCTCTGTCTTTATGCCTTTATAGGACTTCACACAGCGCCAGGACACCTTTGGGTAACAGTTGCGCTCTACAAATGTCAATAACATTAACATAACATTAACAGCAGCAGGGTAGGGTTCTCTACCCAAACCTGTCAACGTTCCGCCTTCATGCGTGAAGATTGAGCAGCTACAGCTTTCGACCTTCTGCCCGAAGTTTGCAATGTTATCTTGGCAGCCAGGCATCCCTGCACCAAAATGGTTTGTTTGCTCCTGGGGCAAGTTTGTGGCATGTTGTGCAGAAAAGCACGTTGACCCCCCTTCTGCTTTGCTTTCTCAGGTCCTTCTGTTTATTCTTTCTCTTGCCCAGCAGGGCTCTGCTTTGGGCACCTTAAAAGGCTGTTCTTTTTGCCATCTCCACGTTCCTGTGGTTGCCCAAGCAGACATCCCTCTTCTAATCCCCTGTTGTAAATAGGTTTTTGAAAGGTCTCCAACATATGTTTCCACCTTCATCCTTTACAGTAGCGGCCCGTGGTGGGAGTGCTGCCGGGCGCTGACGTGGGGAGGGGCGGGGGTGGTAAACTACGGATTTCGGCCGATTAGAGGTAAGTAAACATATAAATAAATAAAACGAATTTCGTTGCGCGTGCTGCATCGCCAAATGTGATGCAGCTCGCGCAACGAAATTAGTTTTATTTATTTATATGTTTACTTACCTCTAATCGGCCGTAATCTGTAGTTACCACCCCCCACCCCTGCCCCTCCCCGCCCCACGTCAGCGCCCGGCAGCACTCCCACTGCAGGCCGCTATGATCCTTTATCATGCCACAGTGGGACCTCAATCTTGTGCTTACATTTTGTATGTGCGCTCCCTTTAAGCCGCTACATAGCTGTCCTCTCTGGCTCCTTATCATCAAGACTGCCTCCCTTAACATCTGCCCAGAGGGTCACTGAGCTCCAGGTCTTGTCCATGCCTTCGTACCTAACCGTCTTCCCAGACAAGCTGGTCTTCGCACTAGAGCTTCCTTTCTGCCAAAAGTTGTCACTTCCTTTCATGTAGGCAAGTCCATCAATCTGCCTACCTTTTATCCTCCTCTGCATCACTCTAAGGAAGAGGAGCGACTCCATCGAGTGAACCCAAAAAGAGCATTGTCGTTCTGCCTTGACCACACGAAAGATTTCCGGGTGAACGACCAACTCTTCTTGGGGTATGTCTGAGCCAAGAAGGGGAAGGCGTTGCAGAAACGGACCATCTCCTGATGGATCATGCTCTGCATTAAACTCTGCTAAGCACTGGCCAAAAATCAACCCTCTGAGGGTTTGCATGCTTCTTACGCAAGAGCTACGGCTGCGACCACTGCATTAGCATGCTGAGTTTCGGTCCTGGACATCTGCCAGGCAGCAACGTGGGCTTCTCTGCATACATTCACCAAGCACTACTGCCTGGACAGTCCGGTCCGTCAGGATGGGCACTTCGCCTGTTTGGTCATGCAGGACTTTCTAGTAAGAATTTGTTCCGCAGACCCACCTCCGGGGAGGGTATTGCTTGGGTATCTGCAGCTCGAGGTATCTATCAGATGAACAAGTTACTAACCTCTGGTAACACCTTATCTGGTAGAGACTCTATGTAGCTGCAGATTCTTTACCGACCCTCCCATCCTCCCCGCTCTGCGGCAGATTTCTTGGGTCAAGGCTGTTCCCCTTTTAGGGCCCTAGTTTTCACACACCAGTAGTCAGTTATTTGTGGCTCTGTGCTCCTGGCATGGAAAGTTAAGAAAAGAAACTGACGCCAACGCGCTGGGGTGGCACCTATATAGGCACCGCACTTGTTACTTCCAGCGCGAACGACGCCATGCGGAGCCGAATGAAGCCACCTACCGGCGTGCCAGGGTACTACTCACGAAAAATTTCCGGATCCAGTCTGACACTTGGGGATAATTCTAAGGTAAGGAAACTGTGGCTAGATAGTCTCTACCAGATAAGGCATTACCAAAGGTAAGTAACTTGTTCTTTACCCTCCTTCTGAATTAGTTACACTGCCCCTACCTCCTGGTAGCACCCAGGTTCTTCATGGGGGTTATGATGCTGGAGATGAGATTGCCCAACTGTACTAAGAGGACAACTGGTATGAGAATCACCAGGATGCCAGTGGTTTGGACACCTCCCCAGACAATGGTCATGGTTGCCTCCAGGACCTGCCACAGAAGAGTACCTCCTTCGGTATGGTTATGTGAAGGGGGCGGAGATCATTGATGTTCACCTTCTTACTCTGGAGGTTAAAACCAATGTTCTGACGGAGGTGTTTCAGCCTGGCCAGCTGAGGTCTGAGTCTCTGCTTTCACTTAATGAAGCTCTCACACTCCTGGGTGTTTGGGCGAAACGTTGCCCAGTCTCACCAATGCATCGCCAGACACAATTGCCCTGGTCTAGGCGAACCTGCCTTCCTCACTTAGCACCCTACTCCTGAAAGCCTTGTGGTTGTGGTGTCGGCCAGCAGAATGCACCCAAGCTCTTTTGCCACTATTCACCTGTCAGAGAATCAAAGAGGATATGAGACCTTTTCTCCTCTGCAAGTTTCTTTACCTGAATGCCATCTGCCTGCTAGGATGTTAGTCTCACGCCTTGTGGTACTCTGTAGCCCAGGTGTTGCCTTTTGTACCGTAAGAAGTCCAGGCCATTCTTTCGCAGGCCATGCAAGGTGGTCGTGATGCAGCAAAGTTAGCCACCTGCGGCAGACCTGTGGCAGACTGGATACTACTGACTCCATCAGTAGGCAATTGGCACTAGTGTGGCCATTCTTAGACATGCATGGATGCGATCCACTGGCTTTCCGGAGAAGTTAAGGCCAGTCTTACAGACATATCATTTGATGGTTCATGACTCTTTGGAGATATACCTTTCTTGGCTTTGGAGAGTGTCAAAGATAGAAGGGTTTAGTAAAGTGCCCCTTTTTGCATGGTTATTCCCCCCCCCCGCCCTCCACACACACACACTTTTTGCCTGACATCTGATGCAACCTGACTTGATGTGCCCTGGGTCCCTGCCAACCAGGCTCCCAGGCCCTGTGTTCTTTCCCAGAGCAGTACCTTTGTACCCACAATTGGCACATCTCTAGGCACAGGTAAGCCCCTTGTAAAATTGGTACCAAGGGCACTGTGACCAGGGAAGGCCTCTAAGGGCCGCAGCACCTATTGTGCCATCCTTAGAGGCCCTGTACCTTAACACCCACACACTGCCATTGCAGGATGCATGTTTTGGTGCAGAGAGAGGTGAAGAGTCGACATGACACACATCCCTGTGTGTCATGCCTACAACCCACTGCCTGAGGTCTAGGTAAGCCACCCCTCCAGCAAGGTGCACTAGCCCTCCGGTGAGGGCACAGTGGCATGAGCCCTGGACCCCTACAGTGTCTAAGTCCATGCTTAGACATTGTAAGTGTAGTAAAGCCATAAAGAGTATATGGTCTGGGAGTTGGTCATTACGAACTCCACAGCTCCATAATGGCTTTTCGAAATCCTTGGAAGTTTGGTAGCAAATTTCTCAGCACATTAAACCCCCACCTATGCCAATGTGGGATTTATTGTAAAATGCACTCAGAGGACATGTTAGAGATGCCCCCTGAAAAAAGACCAGCCCTGGTGTGGTTCCTGAATGGCTGCCCGCCATTTGCCACCACCAGCCAGGTTTGTGGACCCCTGGGTAGAGAGCATCTAGGTCCAGAAACAAAGCCCATCCTAGGCAGGGGTGTCATGCCTCCTCCCCCAGTGTGGGCTGGGTCCACGAAGGGGAAGCTTAAAAGGCCTGCCGCCTTTGGAAGCTGTCCCTGCCTTTTACTGCCCCCAGCAACTGGCTCTCACTGGTTCTGCCCCCCACTTTGGGCAGGAAAATTGGCGGGAAGACCAAGCTAGGAAGAGAGGTGTGCCCACCTTGGCCAACCCCACTGCTCAGGTGAGGGAGTCGAGGTGAAGCACACATCAGTCCCCTCCATCTTGAAGATGAGGGCTCAGTCAATTAGGGAGAGCCTCATGCCCCTCTCCCACTGGAGGGAGGCATCATAGGGGTTGTACCCACCCCAAGGAAGGGACCCATTGGTCAACCTGTTCACCGCTTTTAACGCCCCTAAATCCAGTATTTAGAGGCCACCCTGAACCTTGCCTCCTCAGATTTAAGGAAGAAAGCAGGACCGAAGAGCTGTGCTGACCTAGGAAGAAGAGGACACCTACTGCTCTGGCCCCAGCCCTACCAGCCTGTCCGCCCCTGACCTGCCTACAGCAAAGAACCCAGCATGTCCAGCAGCCCCCCAGAGCCTGGAGGACCTGCCCTGCACTCACCTTACAGACTCTGTCTCCCATGAGCACTGGTTTTGCTCAAACCAAAGACTCCAAGACCAGAACTCGGATCCAGTGGCTCCGCGGTCCTGCACCACTCTGCACCTGGCTGCCACATCCTGAGTCCGAGTGGCCCAACACCACGAGGAGGTCTCCCCAGCGATCCTCAGCTGGCATCTGGTGACCCCCGACCTCCCACAAGCTTCGGGACGGTGCCTGCAGCCTCAACCTGAAGGTCCCCCCCCCCCAACCTCCACCGCGACCAAAGCGGTCTGAAGAATTCAACGCCAAAAGACACCCCACGGCCTTGGGTGACCCCGCTGACTGTGTTTAGGCAACCCCCTAGATCCCAGCTTACCTCTCCAGTCGGTGGTCGCCTTCAGGAAGTCTCCCTGCCTGAGCCTGCAGCCTCTTTTCCGAACCAAAGATCTCCATTGATATCCACTGGGTCCTCGACGTCGCCTTGGCATGCTGCACCCGGCCCACCCTGTGCAGCTGGTGGTACAGCTCCCACACCCGAATGGCCTGCTCGTAAGCAGTCCCTAACCAAAGGCCCTATTGGCTAAAATTGGGCCTCTGCACTCTGCACCTGGCCGCCCCAGCCCAGCTAGTGGTGCAACTTGTGTCTACCTAGACCTTAGGGAACCTTGGTCCTAACCCCCAAAACTCCCACTTGTAAGACGTTTACTTACCTGTGAAACTGATAACCATTTTTCTCCCATAGGAACCCATGTTATGAGATTTTGGGCCTGGAATGTTTTAAGTGTTCATCTGTTGATTTGTATAGGGAAAACAGTAACTGTAACTGAAGCCTAGAAAAGTCTTACTTACCTGGTATTGTGAGATCCTTAGGTGTGGTATCTAGGCATATCATCCCCAGTACGCAAAGTAATATAAAAGTAACTTTAAAGTATTAAAAAAGTAATAAATATGTAATGTAAACTGCTTTTTGAATCACTAGCAACCTGTAACTATTGCAAATTCAACCACAACCGCACTTCCTTGTGAAATCCTGCATTTGAGAGTATATTTTACTTACCTGTGCCAAGTCGTGCTTGGTTCTACAAATAAAACATAAGTATACCTTTTTTAGGTCTCGCCCTGAAGCCAGCGCTTGCGCTGGGTCTGGCCGAGACATTTTGTAAGTGGGCTTTTGAAAATGCGACCACTTTTTTTTGTCCTGGCCTAGAGCATGCGAGTACGCGCACAGTAACGCGCGCATTCCTCGCATGCTCCAGGCCATCTGGCTTTCCTTTCCAACCCCCCTCCCCCACCACAGAGCGCGTCTAGCAGCCGCGCGGCCGTGTCACTTTCACGGCCGTGCGTCACTTGCTCTCCCGCTCCTCCCCCACCACAGCGCGCGGCCAATGCTTGTTTCTGACTATGCTCATGTGTACGTAGCTGAAGAAGTACCTGCCTTCTGCAGATGCCGAGCGGGGTTCAGGGGGCTGAGAGGGTCCGCAGCCCCAGGCTGGCACGTCCCACCACGTCTTGGTCCGCCCGACAGAAGAGGCCGTCTTCCCGCAGTGCAAACTCGTCGCCAGGAATGAGCTGCCGGCTGCACGCCACGCAGCTGAAACACTCGATGTGGTACACCTTGGACCGTGCGCGCATCACAGTCATTCTTACTGAAGCCAATGTTACACTTTGCACACTTGATTCCGTACAACCTGTGCCAGCATGGACAGAAAGAGTAGACGGACATTAGTTAAGCGATAATGCACAATTTTTACACTTGGTTCTGTACAACCAGTGCCAGCTTGGACATTCTACATTTTGTATAAACCATTGAAGCTCTGTGTCCCAGTGCCCGCCGTGCACAAACAGCACTTTCTGCAATATATTTAATCCACTGAAGCACTCATTGCCCACCCGGCACACGCAGCACTTTCTATAGTGAGTATAAGCCACTGGAGCTCAGTGTCCAAGTGTCCACTCGGCACAAGCAGCACTTTCTATGTGTGTATAAACCACTAAAGCTCTATGTCCCAGTGTCTGCCACGCACAAGCAGCACTTTTCACTGTGTGTGTATAAAACAGCAAAGCTTAGTCTCAGTGCCCTTCATCACAAGCAGCACATTTTACAGTGAAGCTTTCAGCGTGGGTCCTCGCAAACAGCACTTTCAACAGTATGTTTACACTACTGAAGTTTTCAGTGTGGGTCCTCGCAAGCAGCACTTTCTGCGGTATGTTTAATACTGAAGCTTTCAGTGCGAGTCCTCGTAAGCAGCACTTTCTGCAGTATGCTTACACTACTGAAGCTCTCCATCCGCCCTCACAAGCAGCACTTCCCACAGTGTGTATACGTCACCCAAGCGCTGTGCCCCAGTGTCTGCTATGCACAAGGAGCACTTTCGACAATTAGTGTGAGCACGTCTACAGGGTGCGGACCGGGACAGAAACTAAGTCCGGGCACCAAAATAAAGCGTCCCCCCTCAGGGAACCAGATACTTAAATAAGTGGCTGCTTCAGCAAATCGCAGCAGTTTTGAAGCTTGTAAAGACAGGCTGTAAAGCTGTTTGCATCGTATGGGAGGGAGACTGCGTGCATTTGAGCATGGTGCAGTAAATGCTTCTGGTAATATTACAGAACTCAACAGTAAACACCGGCCTACCAAACCATAACACCGAACCACAAACAGCAAAATACCGACTCTCACAGATACCTGTGACAAGCCTATCAGGCAGTGCAGGACTGCCCCCATAGGCCAGTGTGACCCTGCATGTCTAAATAAATGAGCAATAATATATGTTCACTGGAAAAGCGCCCACGCACACAACCAGGCATTCCTAGTGAGCAGCAAACACAAACAAACATTCAGCATACGAGGAATCCTACACCACGTCATTGCAGCTATGTGTAACGGAAGCACTAGTGTTGTGTTGTGAACAGTCAGTGTAGATGGAGCCTCCGCAGGCAAAACACAGTGACTTTATGTTGTGAAATGCGCACTGTAGAGCGCGGCGAAACCCGGGTGGGCAAAACTCGCGCTTTACGACAGTTCGTTTAAGACAGTTAGTCTATAGGTTTTGCTTTAAAAAAAAAATGCCACTCGGAGGTCGAGGTGTACATCTCTTAAGTGCCCAAAATACGAGTTGCATATCTGAGGTCTCACGCGGGCGCCTGTCCGCCTACCTGTGCGCTGCACCCCAGCTCCGTGCCACCGGAATGACACCAAAACTAACATTTATTCTGCTGCGCTGCCCGAAGGATCCCTTCCACCCCTTGCCTCCCTGAGTAAACACGTGCAGTTATGTGCTTTTAGCATAATATTGCTCAAACACATTAACTGGCCCCACATTTGCACTGCTCTGCCTGACTGAAAGAGTAAAGCCTCTTCTATCAAAACGTAACCTCCTTTCTGACCGTGCTTTTATTCTGGCCAGAAAAAAAACCAGGGTAGTGCATATTTGTACTTGGTAATTGAAACAAAAAAAATGTTTGTTAGTAAGAAGTACACATGTGCGAACGTCTCACACTGTTTACCTAGTTTAACAGCACCTGCGAGGATTTAATTTACTTTCATTTAGATTTGTCATAACACTGCTGCGCCAAAATTATCTGTAATCAGAGACAAACGTGGGTAAAAAGATGCCTCTTGGCGAGGTGCTCCACCCGCGGATATTGTTTCTATATGTCCGTGGAAACAGGCACAATGCAGTTAACACAGCCTGCGTGAACAGCTCCGGGCAGCCATGACTCTTTATAACCCCGCCCATGGGTCTCTTCAAACATGTAAAGGTTTAAATGATGCCACCTCGAGAAGCGACCTACAAAGCCCCTCTACGCCCCACAGACGAACAGTGCACTCCCAGGGGCTACGGAGTAGTGCCCCGTTTCCATAGCTATGAAGCGCCCAAAAGGCTTATCATTTCCAGAAATGTCGCGAGGCACGTGTCTTCCAGTATGTTATCTACGTGGTAAATTAAGGAGTCGTGAACAATTGCATATTAACAGATATGCTCTGTAAATATGTATTTATTTGTACAGCTTTTCGGGTGCAGATGGTTGCACAGAAAGACGCGCTGGGGTGAGTTGAATTGGACTCGACTTTGTGTGTAATATCACAAGGCACCGAAGTACAATATCGTGCACTGCGAGACAGAAGAGTGTGTCTAGAATAACACAATGTTTACTCGAGTGCTGAAGTCGGGAGTAAACACCAAGTCAGGGCCCCAAGATTAGTAACTTCGGTGCTAAACCGCACCCCTTCTCGACTGCCAGCAGCTCACTTCATGAGACCCTGTAGGGCGGTGCACTTTTTTCACCACAGCCTAAATACGGCAATTTAAACCAGCATTTGCAATGCAATACGTCTCGCATTTACGAGAGTTTAAGCTATTGGCATTGTAAATGACAATGCCTTTTATTTATGTTTTAAAAACCAACACATAAATAAAAAACATTGTCATTTACAATGCCAATAGCTCAAACTCTAGCAAATGCGAGACCTATTGCATTGCAAATGCTTGTTATACTTACCCAATTGGTCTAGATTCAGTCGGAGTGTGTGCCATCAGTCTTGATTGAGTGAATACAATAAATGCTTAACACACCCTCTGGATAAGCCTAACTGCTCACCCACACTACCACAAAGAGAGTTATTAGTCCTTACCTAATTTGGCCTCTGCTATCTCTCTGGGGACTCCCTGGACTCTGCACACTGTACCTTACTTTGGTATAGTATATACAGAGCCAGCGAGTTACCTACAAAGGGCCAAAGCGTTCTTCTTGAGCCTTTCTTCATGCCAGCCACTCCAGCAGTTCGCCCTCTCCGGGGACTTTGATAGGAGTTCCCAATACTGCCAACAGCCCCCGCAGGTTCAACAGTCTCCACAGACAATGTATGGCTGCGGTACCCATTGGAGAGGTCTTCAGGGACAGTGGGCAGCCTAGTTTTCCACACCGCCAACTGACGCCCCCTCCAAATCTCTTTAGCTTGCCCTTGTCAGCACACAGCCACCCTCGGGAGCCAGGATATGATTCATTTTGACAGGGTGGCAGGTGATAACTTCAGACAGATGGGTCCTGCAAATTGTTCAGAGGGGTTATGCTTTACCATGTCTCGAATCCCCGCTGCATCTACCACCAACCTCAGAATAGCTAGCGGAAGAGCATCTGTCCCTCTTGCAGCAAGAAGTGCTGGCTCTTGTGGCTAGGGAGCCATAGAGAAGGTCCAGGCACAAGAAGTCAGTCATGGTTGTTATTCCCACTACTTCTTGTAGGAAAGTGCCCTTTTTGACATAGTCACCCCTACTTTTGGCCCTAGTACGGATGCTTTTCTACTGAAAGTGCACTGGGTCCCTGCTAACCAGGCCGCCAGTGCTCTTTCCCTTCAAACTAGTAAAATTTTCACTTGTAACTGAATTGGCAAGGACTTTAGCACCCCTGTAAGTCCCTAGTAAAGAGTACCCCTGGTACCTAGGGCATGGGTATTAAAGAGGGTCGCTAAGGGCAGCAGTGTGTATTATGCCAGCCTAAGGGACCTACACGCACATTGCACGCCGACTACCATTGCAGACTGCGTGAAATGGTGCAAGCCATCTTCAAAAATACGGCATGGGCCACTCCCTGTGTGCCATGCCCAAAGACACTGCATATAGGATATGTAAGTCACCCCTACCGCAGGCCTTACAGCCCTAAGGCAGGGTCTATTATATTTTATGTGAGGACATATCTGCATGACCGGATATGCCCCTGTGATGCTGGGTTCAATTGCTGGTCATTGCAAGTGTTTAGGCAGCCATTCCGAAAACATGTGCTGGTCACTGGTCATCACGAGTGACCCAGCTACATTATGGCTGCACTGAACGTTATGGTGTTTGGTATCAAACACCTTGTCTTAATAAATCCACACTGATGCCTGTGTTGGATTTATTATGACGTGTACCCAGAGGGCACCCTAGAGGTACCACCTGAAACCTACCAGTCTTTTAGTGTGCTGGCTGGTTTGACTCTTCCAGCCTGCCACCACAGACGAGTTTCTGATCCCCTGCTCAGGAGAGCCAACGCACTCAGAGGTCCGGAACAATGCCTGCTCTAGAGGAAGGTTATCACACCTCCTCCAGCAGGATGGCTAGTGAATTAGCATACCAAGGCCAGAGGCTTCAAAGCCTCTGCCACCTTTGATATGTGCTCCCGACTTCCTCCAGACCTAGAGAATGCCAGACCAGGCAGGAAAATTAGCTAGTCAGTAGGCGTGTCACACTATCAGGCTAGGCACACCCCTAAGGTGGGCCACCTGAAGTGGGTTCTCAAAAAAGGGTTTCACCATCTTGTTTTTGATGAAACTAAGAACTCTGGGTCAGTTTTATGCTCTCTCCAGGAAGTGGTCGTATAGGGGGTGTAGTCACCCCAGGGGTAAGTAGCCCATTGACTTCTACCTTACACTCCCCTTAACAACCCTAAATTCAGTATTTAGTTGGCTCTCTGACACTAGGAACTTGGATTCGTCTACCTGGGAACAGAAAAAGGACAAAGAGCCAACAACGCAAGAACTGTAGACTAGCACCGAAATTGGTGCCAAACCCTGCCTGGCCACTGCTCTCCCAACAATTGCAAGCAACGACTCGTCCTGATGCTAAACAGACTCCACAAATCCTTGGAGGACTGTCCAGTACTTCGTCAACCAAGCAGCATCTTCCTTGAGGTGGAGGAGCCATCTCCCTGCATCTGCAGGCCCCGACCGCATCTGCCTGGTTCACTGTTTTGCTGACCATTAGATCCACCTGTCGTATGTACGCCTTATACTTTCCCAAGTAAAACTGTGCATTTGTGGGACAACATCACCATCAGAACTGTGTGAGACTGACTCCATGCACACCACCTGGATATGCTGGCCTTGGTCCTGCTAGCTCACAGTGCACCATCTGCACCCCTAACCTGACGAGGTAAGAAATGGATTGTGCAGTCTCAGAACATGACAGCCCGACTCCACAAGGAACTTGTGGTAACAAATCTAGAACCCTTTCGCTTACTTATGCATACCCAAAAAGATACATAGTAAAGCATTTCAATATTTATTGAAGTATTGTGATTCTTGAGCAAAATACTTGCGCTGCAATAATCAATTGAAGGAAACAAAATAATGTGATTAAAATTATGAGAATGGTGAAAAAGATAAATAGTTCAACCACTTGTCTTATTACAGAAAATATATGCTTGCATACAAGTACTGTAATATATTGTACTCTACCTAGCGCATCCTAACCTAGCATGTCTAGGGTGAGTGAATCTGCCAAATCCCTGTAGGGTGATCTAACTCCCCGTTACCTGTTGGTAAGTGTCATCAGGCTGCCTGTCTTGGTGGAGAGTTGGGTAGCATCACTCGCAGGAGGTAAACCGGAGTCAGCTGGGCTGGAATTCCGGCATATGGGTGACTCGCAGTGTCAGCAAAATGCTCCTCTGTCTAAACAAAGGACTGATGTTGTATATATAATAAACATCATCCATGTTGTCATGCCGAAGCCCCAGTCAGGCCGCTATTGTTTACTTTATTGTGATAGATCTGTCGCTGAACTACCAATAACAAATGTTATACCTGGCATCTTTGGCATGTTTTTCCCCTGTCTTTTTGCTTCTGACTGCCTGCTTTTGACTGTGTGCTGCATTTCGTTTTTGCTGGTTTTTGAACTCTGGGCAACTGTACTACTGCTGTTCAGTGCTGGTGCTCGCTGTGTAAATTGTGATTGATTGGTTATCCCTGAGTAGCATATTTGATTTACTCGTAAGTCCCTAGTAAAGTACACTGTGTGTGTGCCCAGGGCCTGCAATTCAAATGCTACTAATGGGCGAGAAAGCAAAAGACAAACAGATGATGTACGGAATGCAGAGCAAATCAAACATTCACCCCCAGTCAAGAGATCTGGGTTAAATCCATCGTTCTTTTGCTCACCATGCCATCCCAGTTTAGACCCAGCTATATACAAATCAGTCTTGACCCTGTGTCTCATGGGAACAGTCCAGACCGAACTGCCAAGCCAGGTCCTCCCTGGACCAGAAGCAAGCATCCTGGGACCAATTTCGGGACATCACCCTTCATCAGCCAGGCTACCTTTAATCCAGTGGCACAGGGAGCCCGGGACCCACGTCTGGGCATACCCGGCACACTTAGGGCGAGAAAGCAAAAGACACACAGATGATGGACGGAATGCAGAGCAAATCAAACATTCACCCCAGTCAAGAGATCTGGTCTGTTACCATTGGGAACAGGGTCAAGACTGATTTGCATATGGCTGGGTTCAAACCGGAATGGCAAGGGGAGCAAGAAAACGATGGATTTAGGCCCAGATCTCTGTACTGGGGTGAATCAATGACATTGGTCTGCATTCTGCCCATCAATTGTTTTTTTTTTTTTTTGCACTAGTGGGCCTGCAGCACTGATTGTGCCACCCACATCAGTAGCCCTGCAAACATGTCTCAGGCCTGCCACTGCAGTGTCTGTGAGTGCAGTTTTAAACTGCCATGTCGACCTGGCAAGTGCACCCACATGCCAGGCCCAAATCCACCCTTTTTCTACATGTAAGGCACCCTTAAGGTAGGCCTAAGGTAACCCCGGGAGCTATAATAATAATTATGCATGGAGCTGGGTGCAGTGTATGGGAAAGGTGGGACATGTACTGGTGTGTATTACATGTCCTGATAGTGAAATACTGCCAGTTTCGATTTTCACTATTGCAAGCACTATCTCTCCCATAGTTATCATTGGAACTGCCTTGTAACATCTTACAAGTGTAACTTTCAATTGGGAAGAGATAAAGATTTGGAGTTTGGGTTTCCTGAACTCAGAATTTAAAGACACAGCTGTTCGAGGCATGTGTGCTGTAGATACACATGCTTTGCATACTCCTGCCATCTAGTGTTGGGTCCAGATGTTTGCAAATTGTTTTTCTTCGAAGAAGTCTTTTCCACTGACAAGGTAAGGTGACTTCTCCTTTCGGTGATACTGCGCATGGGCATTGACTCAATTTTCAGACTGTTTTCTTTCTGCCATCGGGTTCGGACGTGGTTTGCGACGCTCCAGTTGGAGACTGTTCTTCGGGATCCCTTTGGCGCAACCTAGTGTACTCTCGTCGGTATTGTTTCTAACTCGTTTCCCATCTTCTGCATGTCGAAAATCAGAAAACTTTCATACTTGAATTGACAAAACTCCAACCGTGGCCTTCGGGCCTAGCCCGTTTTCATTCCACTCGAGAAAAACATTGTTGAGTAATCTGCTGATGGAACGGACTCCGTTTCAATTCTTCCCTTTGTGCACCTCTAATTATCTGTGCACGACCTTCACAAGGTCTGTAACCTGTGCCTGTCCCCGGAGCACAAGGAAGAAGACAGTGACACCGTGACGCCCGTCACTCATTTCGATCTAAAAAGACCCTGCAGGACCATCGGGCTCAAAGAAGAGAAATGCAGCAGCCGAGTATTGAAGACTCCCCCGATATCTTCAGAGAAGATATCAAACAGGAAAAGATGAAAGCATCCGCAGTGGAAGAAGAGGCCTTCTCCATACAGGACTCTGATTCAGAACTGGAGATCCAAATGGATTCCCACGATGTGCCAGCCTGTCAAGGTGCCATGAGTACCAAAAACCCTTTGCCCACAAATCCGGCTTCCACCAAACAAAAGGCTTCCGGGACACCACTGCCGTCCGGCCATGGAAGGCACCCAGACTCTGCTTCGAATGCCCCGCCCAACTCGGCACAGAAATCGCAAATCAAGCCTTCCGGCTGGAGTTGAGATACCACACCTTCGGCACCTAAAACCTCGATTCTAAAGGACAAAAAAGACAAATCCAGCTCGGTGCCGAAACAGAAAGATGCTCCTCAAAAGCCTCCGGAGCCAATTCTGGAAACCATGAGAGAAAAGCTGGATCCAAAACAAAAGAAGATGTATATTAATCCAGACACTGGACATATTTCAACAAAACCTGTGGTACCACCATCTTCCAAAAGGAAGATTCCCAACTCACAAGATGCATTCCTTTACAAAGGAAAAAAGACATGGCTTCTAGCCCCTTTCACCCCATTCCTCAATCCCCTCCACCATCTTCACCAATCCCAGTAGTTCCATGTTCAGACTCTCTAAATATTACACCGCAGGGGTCTCCTCACACAGATCCTGATGCAGGGGATGGGGATGACACTTATAGCAAACCACCATATCCATGGGATGATTATAATCTAGAGATCCCCCCACAGATCAATACCCCGCAAAACCTTCACCTCCTGATGATAACACCTCATACCACGAGTTAATTGCCAGGGCAGCCACATGCCGTGGAGTCACTTTACATAAAGAATCTTTAGATGAAGACTTTTTTTTATTTGAAACATTGGGGACCATACAAACAACACAATCATGATTCCGCCACGCAGAAGACATTTTTAAAGACCCTGTACGCGCACATATAACACCCAGGGTTGATAATAAAAATTGGGTCAGATGGTGGGGGTTTGTATTTTATTTTAAGGGCCAACTTCCATTAGACTCCTTGGTTGTGTCCAATGCTAGTTAGAGAGCAAATTTCCAAACCTCAAGTGACGCACCACCTCCTGACAAAGAGTCTAAATTAATAGATGCCTCAGGCAAAAGATTGGCTGCACAATCAGCCAATCATTGGCGCATAGCCAATACACAAGGTCTTTTGGCTAGATATGATAGAGCCCATTGGGACGAAATTGAAGAGTTATTCCAATGCCTCCCAGAGAAGCTTAGGAAAAAAGGGCAGGAACTAGTGCAGGAGGGAAAACTAATTTCTAATTCCTCCATCAAGTGTGTGCTATATGCTGCTGATCCTGCATGGTTGCGAATATCTGGGTTTAAACCAGAGGTACAACAGACAATACTTAATGTTCCCTTTGACAAGGAACATCTTTTTGGTCCTCAAGTGGATGAAGCACTTGAAAAAATGACCAAGCATTGGTAAATGCATTAGGTTTCACCTATGTGATTAATAATAAGCTGTTTTTTGTTGTAAGTTGTAACTTGCTGATTAGTTGTACAGTATAAGTTACAGAAAGTCTGTTAAATTGTTGACTTGTTTATGAACAAAAAGGCAATATATTGTGCTGTTACTAGTGGTATAGTGTGGGTAAGTAATAGCAACATTTTGAAAACTGAAATGAAAGAGGGAAATAATATAATTAATTGATGTAATAGCAATATTGTGTGTTTAGAGGAGTTCTGATAAATTTAGGGTCTGGTGCCACTGCACTTGCTGCACCATTCCAATCATGCCCCTAGTGCCTGCAAGATAACTGCATTTTAGATTACCTGTTTACCAGTGAATTATAGCAATATTTAGTGTTTAGAGGGGTCCCTAGAGCTTTAGCCCCAGTGCCCCTGCACCTGCTGCACCATTCAAAAGTCCCTTAGTAAAATATACCAATTTTAGATGTTTAGTGGGGTGCCTAGAGCTTTTGATCCTGGTGTCACTGCACCTGCTGTACCATTGAAATCATGACCCTGTTGTCTGCAAGGTAACTGCACTTGTGAATGCCTGTTTAGTTTTGTAGCAAAAATCGGGGTTTAGTGGGGTCTCTAGAGCTTTTGGCCCCAGTACCACTGCACCTGCTGCACCATTGAATTAGTCCGTTTTAACTGCAAGGTAACTGCAATTAGGACTGCCTGTTTATGAGGCAAATATAGCTATATTATGTATTTAGAGGAGTTCTGACAACTTTTGGGCCCGGTGCTACTGCATCTGTTGTACCATTCAAATCACCCTTTTGTCTGCAAGGTAACTGCACTTGTGGCTGCCTGTTTAGTAGTAAAATATAGCATAGCTCTTGTATATTAACTTTTTTTTTAATGTGCAATGTGTATTACAACATTTAGAATTTGATTGTAATGACCAAATAGATTAAGTTGAAAAAATCAATCCGATAATGCCTACAAAGTGCAAAGAAAGTTACTTGGGCTTGAATAGGAAATGCCACAACCATTCTAAGGCTAACGCATCTGCTTTACACAGCTAAATAATAAAAAGTAAGCATTCCAGCAGCTGTCTGCCTTTTCTGTGGGAAGAGATCTTATCTTGACAGTGAATGGCACTTAAACAGCGTAAACAGCTTCAGTAGAAGCATCCTAAATGTGTGCAGCCAGGGGAAGTTAACAAAAAAAAAAGTTCCGCACAAAAGCGAATGACATAGTAAGTCGACATTGGGAACTGATAAGAGCCCCCTTTTAAGATATATTAAATAGAAGAGGTTTCACAAGCGCTGTGCAGACCAAACCTAAAAAAGACACAGAAGTGGCGCAAAAATCCATGAGAGCACTTCAATCACCCTCTAACAGAGGCTCCTTTCGCTGTTCATTTTATAGGGTAGGCTCAAAAAGTACCCCCACAGATGCCAACACATCTTCCTATAAAACTCAAGCCCAATCCTCCCCCTCTACAGGATTCTACAAGGGTAGCTACAGGGGTAGAGGTACACCAACACATACCTCTCCATCTCCCAACAAGCAGTGACTTAATAACAATTCCCCTCGACCATCATACACCTGTCGGGGGAAGACTGCACCAGTTTCTTCCTGTTTGGCAATCTATGACATCAGACGAATGGGTGTTGAATATTATCCAACCTGGTTATCGCCTGGAGCTCACCAGCAGTCTTACCAATATTCCACCTCGCCTTCACAAACTCTCTGCACCAACAACTGCTCACACAAGAAGTACAAGCTCTTCTAACAAAAGCAGATATAGAACCGGTTCTAATACAACATCAAGGATCAGGGGTTTATTCGCTTTACTTCCTAATCCCCAAAAAGTACGGTTCTTTAAGGCTAATCTTAGATCTCAGGCCTTTAAACCTGTACATACTATTAGAACACTTCCATATGGTCACACTGCAACAGGTGCTTCCGCTCTTACAGTAAGGCGACTTTGTCAACATTGGACTTAAGGACGCACACTTTCACATTCCTATTCACCCAGCACATCCCAGATTTGTGATAGCAGACAAAAACCATCAATTCAAGGTACTAGTATTTGGAGTAACTACTGCACCCAGAGTATTCACCAAATGCCTAGCAGTAGTAGCAGCTCATCTAAGAAGACAACAAATTCGTGTCTTCCCACATCTAGATTGGCTCATCAAAGCCAACACACATCACAAGTGTTTACAACACACTCAGATTACTATAAATCTTCTACATCAGTTGAGATTCGCCGTCAATGCACAAAAATCCCATCTTCAACCCTCACAGCTGCAACCCTATTTAGGAGCTATGCTAAACACTCAAACAGGTTTAGCTTATCCCAATGCAGCCAAAATCCTCAATTTTCAAACACGGTTACTCAAATTCCAAAGCAACAAGTATCTAACAGTCAAAACTTTCATGCAACTCCTAGGAATGATGGCATTGTGCATTGCCACAGTACCTAATGCAAGATTAAACATGCGTCGTCTACAGGAATGCTTAGCACGTCAGTTGAATTAATCACAGGGTCAGCTAAAAGATCTAGTGTTGGTAGACTGCCGCACTCATCGCTCTCTGCAGTGGTGGAACATGCAAAACATATCAAAAGGGCAGCCCTTAATCGACCCTGCTCCACAGATCGTGCTGACAGCAGATGCATCCCTCACAGGGTGGGATGCCCATCTACAACATCTAACAGTTCAGGGTCTCTGGGACACCAAACACCACCTCATCTACCTAGAGCTTCTAGCTGCTGATCTAGCGCTAAAAGCATTTCTACCTCACATGATAGGGAAAGTTGTCCTAGTCTGGACTGACAATATAATGGGTTCTATATCCCAAGCACACGCTTTTTATATATTACATGTATGTTGGTAGTTCTTGAGAAAACAATCTTAAGAAATTGCTCATAAAATTATTCAAGAAATATCTTCCAATAATCCGTTTTCTTCAATTCAATTCTTTAGCCTTATGGAAATGAAGACTCCGTGCTGACTCGAGGTGGTGTGACGGACACCAGTGACCGAACACGGTCGTATTAGTGCTGCATATATAGCAGCTGGAGTCCTAAAATTTGGATGCTTTGAGATTACTGACCCATACTGAGGGGTTAGATTGCTTGTCATCAGAATTAGACCGGGACGGAAGTATAACCGGACACAAGATTTGATTTGTCTTCAATCTATTCAGACAGCCCTGACGAAGTCGCGGGAGTATACCTACAGCGACAAAACACATGTTGGCTCTGAGGCTAAAGAAAGTATTCAATTGAAGAAAACGGATTATTGGAAGATATTTCTTGTATAATTGTATGAAAAATTTCTTACAATTGTTTTCTCAAGAACTCCCAACATACATGTAATATATAAAAAGCGTGTGCTTGGGATATAGAACTTGTTTGACGGTTGATCGTTTGATCAAAATTTGGGCAGTGGGGTGATTCTCCCTACCTATAGCACCGCAATCGCAGAGCTATAGATACTAATAACTGTGTATTTCCAGTTAGCGCCATCACCCTAATCAGATCACCCACAGGAACAGAACATATGACAATATAACCGCTATGTACAAAAACAGGGGAGAGGAAGGCCCACACTCTACAGTTATCACGCCTCTCTCAGACCATTTGGCTTTGGGCAGTACATCACAAATTCCAACTGCTAGTAGAACACCTTCCAGGGACAGACATGAATTTGCCGACCTCCTCAACAGGATGCGGCAACAAGTCCACGAGTCGGAACTCACTACTACTACTAGAACTCTCAGTAGTTCCACACCAGAAGCTTCAGCTCACCTCAAACCTTCTCACACAGAACCATGGAGAAATCAGACATCCAAACCCCAAGCAATTCAACCTAGCGATTTGGCTTCTGAAGTCATAGAGTTTGGATACCTAAATCTACCACCAGATTGCATGACCATTCTGAAAGAAGCAAGGAAACATGCTAAGCAGCAAAGTGGAAAAGGTTTGTTATATATTGTAATAAACGGACAATTGACCCACTAGAAGCTTCAGTACAACAAATCATTTTTATCTATTGCTTCTACAACAGGCAGGCTTTGCCTACACATCCATACGCCTACACCTTGCAGCTGTGGTTGCATATCTTCAGAACAGACAACACTTATCACTATTTAGAGTGCCAGTAATTAAAGCCTTCATGGAAGGCCTGAAAAGAATGATACCACCGAAAGTTTCACCTTCAAATGCATGGGATCTTAATATTGTTATAGCAAGACTTATAGGCCCACCTTTTGAACCATTGCACAATTGTCCACTGTGTTAATTTCTTGGAAGGTTGCTTTCTTGATTGCTATCACTTCACTTAGATGTGTTGGTGAGCTTCAGGCACTAACCTTGGAAGAACCATTCTTCCAACTTCATAGAGACAGTGGTTCTTCACACTAACCCAAAGTTCCTTCCAAAAGTAATCTCTGCTTTTCACATTAACCAATCAGTTGAGTTACCCGTCTTCTTCCTTCCCCCTGATTCTGTAGCAGAAAAGACCTCTACATACATTAGATGTCAAAAGAGCATTATTGCATTATATTGAGAGAACTAAAGATTTTCGTAAAACATAACTTTTTGTTGCCTTTGCTCCCCCTCATAAAGGAAAACCTGTCTCTAAATCTGGTATTTCTAGATGGATAGTTAAATGTATCCAAACATGCTATATTAAAGCCAAAATAACTTTATAACTCCTAGAGCACATTTTACTCGTAAAATAGGAGCATCTATGGCCTTTTTAGGTAACATTCCCATAGCTGATATTTTTAAAGCAGCTACATGGTCTACACCACACACATTTACCAAACAATATTGTGTTGATGTATTTGCACGCCAACAAGCTAACGTAGGACAGGCAGTGCTAAAAACACTGTTTCTGACAACTGCAACACCGACTGATTAGCCACCACTTTTGGAGAGTACTGCTATACAGTCTATGCAAAGCATGTTTATCTACAGCACACATGCCTCAAATGGATTGTTACTTACCCTGTAAGCATCTGTTCGTGGCATGTAGAGCTGTAGATTCACATGTGCCCTCCCTTCTCCCCGGACACCTATTGTTGTTGCAGTTATTAAACACATTATACAAGGATGGACATCTCTGTACTACACTTACTCCATTCTCACTCTCTTGCGGGAAAACAGTCGAACAGTGGAGTCGATGCCCATGCGCAGTATCACTGAAAGGAGGTGTCACCTTACCACGTGACTGGAAAAGACTTCTTTGAAGAAATGCAACTTGCAAACATCCGGACCCAACACTAGAAGGTAGGAGCATGCAAAGCATGTGAATCTGCAGCTCTACAAGCCAAGAACAGACCCTTACAGGTTAAGTAACATAATCCTTCTGTGAAGTTGGTGTTTAAATTGTGTGTTTGAAAATGTCACTTTTAGAAAGTGGGCATTTTCTTGCTTTACCATTTTGTGTCTCTGCCGGCCATGAAACCAGCGTCTGGTTTAGACTGACAGTTGGGCTGCTTATGCATTTACTCTAGGCAGTCACACAAAGGAGGCTGAGGTGTGCCCTGCATATCCTGATGGCCTATCGCCAGGCTGATGGGCTTTCCTCAGCTAGAGTGGAGTGGTCACTGACACCTGAATAGGGCTGTGCCTGTCCTCGCACAAAACTGTCTGCACCCCTGTGTAGTGTGTCTGGAGCCAGGTCAGGGCAAGGCAGAATCTTTTGCACTACAAAGACTATCCTTTTAAGTTTGCCTACTTCAAAGGGAGAATCTGATATAAGTACTGGAGTTGTGACCCCACATTTTTAGAACACTTCTGGGCTAAGAGGAGATTATGCCAAGAAGAAGAGCTGGAGAAGCTATAGGAAGGGAACTGCCACTCGGTTAGTTGCTGTGTTGTGTTGGCCTACTGCTTGCTGTTTCTGTCTTGGAGAGTGAAAGAACTGGACTTGTTTTCATCATCCTGCTTGCCAAGATTCTCCAAGAGCTTGTGTGTGCTTGCCTCTTGTTAAGAAGTCTCAGGGCCATCAAAGACTTCATCTGTAGCCCCTGAACTCCTCTCCTGGAAGTTCTGACCTGCCAAGTGGTGCAAATTCCAGTTCTCGGCCCTTGGAGTTGGCTTCTGCTGCAAGAAGAGCAGAAAATCCATGCACCGGTCTTCAGAGCCTGTTTTTCCCACCGTAAGCTTGCCGTGCGATTGAAAATCCAATGCATTTCTGCGGCTGAAGAATCAATGTAGGGCCTGTTGTGCGGCTCCAAGATCACCACAGCCTGAGTCCCGAACACTGTGTCTCCGATGTCCAAGACACCCGCTTCGACTCCGACGCAGGCCCTGCTGTGCAGCTGAAGATTTGACGCATCACCTGCTCGCGGCTGGGAGAATGGACGCAGCGCCTGTTACGCCACATCTACCCCAGGCGCCCGGGTTTTCCACGCATCCCACCTGTGCGCCGACGTCGCCCAGCAGTAAGGAACCAAGGGCGTGTCCGAATTTCAACGTATCACCTCCCCTCGCAGAAAGGAATTGGCGCATTACCTTTCCTGACAGCAAGGAATCGACGCATCACCTCCTCTGGCAGTAAGGGATCGATGCATCACCACCCGTGATAGTAAGGAATCTATGCATCGCTTTGCTTTCGGTCCCTCATCTCCCCTGTTCCTGTTTTCTTTGATTTTGACGCATCCCAGGTACTTTGCACTACAAAGTGACACATCCATAGTTTTCTATGAAGTGGAGAGGTGTGGTGCAGCGGCCAGGGCAGCTGACTTCGGAGCACAGGGTTCACGGTTCGATCCCCGGCTCCGGCGGCAGCTCAGCTCAGCACCATGTGACTCTGGGCAATAGCTCACTTAATTTCCACTACGGCCCCCAGCGCCTTGAGACCCGTAAGGGTGAGTAGCTGCGCTATATATAAAAACGGACTTAACTGTCTAAACCTTCTAAAAGTGATATCTTTGCCTGTGTATGTTGGATATTTGTCATTCTGGTCTTGGTTTATTCAGCTAAAGATTGGCTATTTTTCTAAACTGGTGTGGTGTCCATTTGTATTGTTTTCACTGTTACTTTGTGTTTATGTACATGCTTTACAGATTGCCTCTGAGATAAGCCTGACTCCTCGTGCCAAGATATCAAGGGATTGAGCAGGGGTTATCTTGGGTGTGTAACTTCCTTACCCTGACTAGAATAAGGGTCCCTACTTGGACAGGGTGTATGCCACTGCCAACTAGAAACACCCATTTATAACAACAAAGAACAACATTTTACGTAATGAACTTGGCCCTTGTACGGAATGTTCAAGGTATTTGATAATGTAGCTACGAAGTGGAAATGTGAGGAAAGCTAAGTTTGAAGAATATTATTGATGAACCTGGCCCTTTCTGCAGGGTTATCCCCATGCTTTTTGCCTTCCTCCACCTATTTTTGTGACCTACTTTTTGTTGGCTTTAGGACTCTGGGCACTTTACCACTGCTAATCAGTGTTAAAGTGCATGCGCTCTCTCCTCTGAAACATTGTATGATTGGTTTACACCTGTTTGGCATATTTGATTTACATGCAAGTCCCTTGCACAGTGTTCTACCATATACCCATGGCCTATAAATGAAATGCTACTAGTGGGCCTGCAGCACTGCTTGTGCCACCCTTTGACGTAGCCTTTCAATCCTGGCTCAGGCCTACCACTACAGGGCCTGTGTGCGCAGTTTACTGACACTTTGACTTGGCATTTAAAACTACTTGCCAAGCTCTAAACTCCCTTTTTATAAAATTTAGGTCACTCCTAAGGTAAGCTCTAGGTAGCCCTATGGACAGGCTGCTGTGTAAGTAAATGATAGGAGATGTGCCTTTAATGTGTAGCATGTCATGTTAGTGAATGATGTGAGTGTAGGAAAGTAGAATCTTCCTGGCATGGATACCCCCACTTTTTGCCTGGTGTCAGTGTGTTTTGACTGTAGTTCACTGGGATCTTGCTATTTAGGACCCCTGTGACCGTGCCCTCTTCTCTAAATTCTCTGGTAAGTATTTTGTACACCCCACAATTGGCATACAGGGGTACCATTACAAGTCCTTGGTATATGGTACTGAGGTACCCAGTGCATGGTTCTAAGTGTGAGGATACCCTTGCATGAGCAAAGGTTCCCCTACAAACGCCGGACTCCATTCTATGGGCTTTGTAAGTGCGGGACAGCCATTATAAGGTATGTAGTGGACACTGGCAAGTCGAGATGTCCAACTGCATAATGGTTGCCGCGAACCAGGTCATGTTTGGTATCAATCATGTTGGAATCATACAAAACACAGATTGTTAGTTGCATGATGCCATATACTGGGGGGCTCCTTAAAGGACCCCCCCAATACCTACCTGTGTAGCCTTACTGGGTCAACCTGCCAGCCCGCTCTACTGCCGACCCTAGACCGTGTTCTGCCCCCCTGCTGATGAGCCTAACTCTGGAAAGGGAAGCAGAACAAAGGGTTTCCTGTGAAAGAGAGGGGCGAGCACCTCTCCTTTAGAATTAGGTAGGGTGGGTGTGAGAAGTTGGCCTGGTATATGATGTCCACTAATTAAAGTGGACACCTTGCACCAGTCCAAACAACCCTTATGGTGATTTAAGAGGTCAAAGATAACCTTAGAAAACTATCCAAGTGTAGCTGTGGAGAGCAGCCTTCAGACTTAGTCTTGGAAGAATGTTAAGCAGCTTGTTTTACCAGAATGCAACCTTATTGTATTGGTTAAATGAAAGGAGAACCACACAGTAGTTATAAAAATATGTATTTATTATTATAATGCACTTTAAATACCTCACAGTATCTGCTACACGCAGATAAACACAAAGCACACAATACTGTAGCACAGAAACAGTCGTAAGTAGCACTAATACACAGTGGGCTCCAGGGGGAGATCAAACCATATACTAAAATAGTGGTATAAGAACCACGACTCGTGTCAAGACAGTGTCTTGAGGATGTAGAATCGCTGGGACCCCAAGGAACCCCCCAAGGTGAGTAAGGAGGGACCCCACGGAGGACGGGTGCAATGTGAGAACACGACTGCGTGCTACGTACAATTCAATGGGAGAGTCGCGGTTGCAGTTTAAGGACACTTCCCAGTGGATTATGAGGAAACCCTTTGGAACATAGAAGATTGGAGAGCCACCCCACCCGTGGATACCCAAGTACCAGAGTTACCTATCCCAGGGAAGCCGGGTGCATAGGGTCGAAGTGGCGTTGGAAACCGCCGTCGTTCTCAATGGGAGTCTTCAAAGAAATGCCACTGCTGGAAGGAAGAACCCACAGGTGGATTCTTGATGGAAGGAACCTGAAAGCAGAGGGGACAGAGTCTGGATCACTCAGGAGTGACCAGGGGCTCGGTAGACAAATGCCCACCGATGTCAGGGTGCTTCAGGTGTGAAGATGGAGACCTTGACTCTACAGCTGCAGGGACCAGGAGACGTCCAGGACAACCAGGAGCCAGATACAAACTGTCCCACGAAGGATGTCGAGTGCTGAGGGGTCGGTGTCCGGCGGGAGCACCAACAAGCCATGGCAGCGGCATCCCACGAAGAAGGTCAAAGAAGGTTACGGTCTGGCCCAGCAAGGACCAGGGGACTCACCACAGCAAAGGGAGTCAGGGCAGGCCTGGAGCAACCAGGGGAGCCCAAGAAAAGCAGTGTTGTTCCTCAAATGGACCCACAGTCCGAAGGCACAGGAGTCGCGAGGGGACCTCTAGCAGTTTCACAAAACAGCAGCTTGCAGGGCACAGAGTGCGAGGAGGCCGAAGTCTTTTGTAAGAAATTGCGCAGAGGTTGGGGCTATCGTTAGCCCAATGCACTTAGTTGGGGAACGCCAACAAGCATATGCACTTGCAAATGTACGTGGTGCACAGGGGTTCAGGTTATGCGGTCCCCCCGAGGGGTACTGGCCTCAAACTTGGAGAGAGGGCAGCTCGACCTCAAGGAACGTAGGAACTCACCTCCTGTGTTGCTGGAGCCTTAGGAGTCCGCAGGAGCTCAGGATCAGCAGACCGGTCAGTTGCGTTACGGTGCCTGCGAATGCAGGGGAGCGACTCCACCCCAAGGGAGATACTTCAGTTGTCCTTGATGCTCCACAGGTCCTGCACAGAGCCTGTATGGTGCACGGGCACAGACGATGCTTTGGACGGAGAGGGAGACTAAGTCGGGCCTAGTCGAAGTCCAGAGTGTCCAGACGGTCGAAGGTCAGTGGTTTCTTGTTCAGAATCTTGTCCATGTCGAATCTAGGGTCCTACAGCCAGGTAAGCCCTTTTGTACCCACGGGAGAGGGTTGGACAGATTCAGGGGACCCTCCCAGGGGAGGGTCAGGACAGTGGGGAGGATACTCCCCTGTCCTTTGTCCAGTTTTGCGCCAGAGCAGGAGCCAACGGCTCCCAGGACGGGTTTGAACTGGACTATGCACAGGGACACCAAGTGTGCCCCAGGTGCAGACTTTCAGGCACTTTGGAAGTGCATCCACACAGCCCCAATACACTAAATCCTGTCTGGGAGGTGGTCACACCTCCCTGTGACAGGATGCCTATTGTGCTGCCTTCTCTCTGCCTCGAGCTTGGCTCAGCAGCAGGAGGGCAGAAATGTGTCTCTGGTCGGCAGCAACCATTTTGTGCTGTCCGGGTCGAGAAGGCTGGTACCGGGAAGACCAGGGACCCCACAAAGCTCGCTTCTGAAGGGTGGAATCATACCTCCCGTAACCGGTGTGGAGGTATGATTCCAAGGTGTTTGATACCAAAAACAACATAGTTTGTTGCAGCCGTTTTCGAGATAGCATTTTACGCGAGCATATATTACACCTCTACCTATATGTCTGGCTGTGTCACCGACAACCCGGGAGAATGGTCTCCGAAGGCTGCAGAGGGGCTCTGCTCATGCAGGGGCACCCTCTCATGTAAAACCCAGCACCCTGCCTTCAGGATTGTTAAGGCCTGCTAGAGGGGTGACTTATAGGTTTTAAGTGTAGTGACCTATAGACATAGTAAACCTATATCTAAAGTAAGTGGTGCATGCACCATCTTACACAGGCTGCAATGGCAAGCCTGTAGTTCCATTTTGCATGGCATCTCACGGGTGGCCTAATACATGCTTCAGCCCAGGGGAGGCCTCTGGGGTACCTATGCCCTGGGTACATGTGTACCATATACTAGGGACTGACAAGGGTATCCCAGTATCCAATCTGGAGTGTACCCAAGTACATGGCATAACATTTTAGGGAGAAAGCAGATAGACTGGGGTCCTGATTAACAGGATCCCAGTCAGACTAGTCAAAAACAGTGCAACATCAAGCAAAAAGTGTGGGGGTAACCATAAGAAGCAGATCCTACTTTCCTACAGTGGGGGTGTTTCCGAGCGCCACCAGACTACATTGACGGGCACATTAGATGCCTTCCATGCATAAACCAGTTTTGACCAGTTCAGGAATCCTTGGCTCCTGCTCTGGTGTGAAATCACACAAAGGCCAGGGGAGTCTCCGACCTCCCCGTCCAGCTCCTCTCTAGGGAGGTGCCCAGAGCTCCTCCAGGTGGCCACTTGATTCTGCCATGTTGAATCTTGGCCCCCTGGGAGCATCTGACTGGCTAGGACAGCTGAATAGCGTCCCTGACCCCCTCTGATAGTTAAGTCACCAAAGAAAAGGTCCTTCCTCTTTTTAGGGGTATTTAAGGGCTCCCCCGAAGGTGGGTCCTTAGATGCGTACTGACAACAACTTCCAGATCTGACGACTGTCCAAAGACGCTTCTGTTGATGGGCCCTGGAACCCTGTTGTTCTTCAAGCCAGGTTCTACGACAAGACTGCTCCGGTGGTAAGATTCCAGCTGCATCTTCGTCCCTGAGCTTCTCCTGGTTCTGCAGCTCTGTGGTCGTGCATCCTCCGAGTCACCAAAGACTCAGCCTGCATCCCAGCCAGAAGAAATCTCCCTTGGAGTGAAGGAGTCACTTACCTGCATCCACAGGCACCTCTACATCGACGAACAGTTTGCTGATCCTGTTGTCCCACAGACATCGCCCTGCTCTGCAACACAGGTGGTGGTTTGTTCTCCGGAGGCCTGACCATTCTTCCCTGCAACTTGACAACTGTAATCCCTCTCCAGCCGAAGTGAACCCCCTTGTTGTTCACTGCGTCTGTTTGTTGTTACCACAGCTTGTTGGCTGTCCTCACGAAAGATCCCCAAGAAGCTCCAGCACTGCACAGTTCCAAGAACGACGTCCTGTCTGCATCCTCTGCATCATGGGCCTTCATCTCCTGTGTGCTGTTGAGGCTTCCCTGTGACTCCCTGTGCCTGCTGCCAGAGGGTCTCGAGGGGGCTCCATCGATTCCTGCTGGCTCTCCTGCGTGCTGAGGGTCGGCCATGACTTACCCTGGCCTAGTTAGACCCACAGACCTTGCTGCTCTGCAATACAACATCTTCTCCCACAAACCGTTGTTTGCATTTGCCAAGGCTTGTTGGTGGTCCTGCCGGCCACTGATCTTCCTTCACTCGTCGACCATCGTGGGACAGATCGTGGACGGCTCCTGGGCTCCTGCATCATCGCCTGGCTTCCACAGCTGCTGCTTCAACCTCACCATGCTGCAGCAAGAACCTCCTACAAGAGCGGTTATTGTGCTCCTGTGCCACCTGTCACCTCTGAGTGTTTTGGACTCTGTCCCCTCTGGTTTTTCTCATCTGGATTCCACGTTCTGGTACCACCAGCCTGGTCCACAAGATGCTGGAGCTGCTGATCTTTCACAAACCTCCATTGGCGTCGAAGGGCATTTCCGACTCCACTTCAACCCTATGCACCTGGGCTCCCTGGTGTAGGTATCCTGGTTCCTGGGGTATGCACTGATGGGGTGGCTCTCCAACCTTCCTTGATCCAAGTTGTTCCTTCGGGGTCCTTTGGGAAGGGTCCTAGAACTGTAAAATTCCAACTGGACTTACCCTGCGTTATCCTACAGACGTTGGCCTGGTGTAACTATTCTGCACCCGGGTGCCTTGGGGTCCCTAGCTACTCACCTTGTGTGGTTCAGTTTTCCCCCTGGGGTACTCCATCCTTGGGTACTAGTCACGTTCTCCTACTTACCTCACATCCCACTATTTTAGTATATGGTTTGGTCCCCTGGCTGGGCCCTATGTGTTTTCTAAGCTACTTAACTCTTAAGTATTTCTTGTGTGTAGTTGATATCTCCGGTGTAGGAGATATACCAAGGTGTCTAGTGTGTACTAATAAATACAAAGTATTTTTATACTCACCTGGTGTGGTTCCTTCTTGTGTGAAAAGCTTACTGATTGACTGTAGTGGTGAATGCACTTGCTTTACACCCCTCCTGAATAAGCCTTAGCTGCTCTCCACAGCTAACCCTTGAGAGCTCTGGTTTTTAGGGACCTAAACACTATCACTAAGGGTCGAATGGACTCAGTGCCTCACCATAGGCGGACACTATATACTGAGCCAGCCTCCTACAGTGAGGCCTACTCCTCTCATAGACTAGCATTGGGAAGCGGTCTTTTCTGATCTGAAGGGAGTAGCTTTGCAATATTTGGTATGTTTTGAATGATAGTGATAAATCCTGCTTGCTGGTGTAGTTGGATTTTACATTACTATTTTAGAAATGCCACTTTTAGAAAGTGTTTTATACATCAGGGCAACCCAATCTTCCCCCAAAGAACTGGGTACCACAGTCTACACAGAAAAGTCTTCCCCGAGAAAATATTTATACATTTCTCAGTAGTCAGTTGGTCATAACAATGATCCTACTACATGCCGTAAGTCAGTCACTCGTGTATTCTAGAACAGGCATATTGGTGTTAGCAGAAATATATTTTTATACGAATGCATCAATATATCATCCTATACATTATAAAAAATTGTAGTACAAGGACAGACCAATATATATATACAGCAGTACATCAATATAGCCACACTGGTGCCACCCTACAATTCCCAAAAGCTAGTAATATGCATTAATTATGGGGATATAGGGAAGCGCAAAATCCTCTTAACAATGAAGATTCAAAGAATCCGCAGTCCCAGTAGTTTAAATCCTCATCTTTCAACTGGTTGGAAAGGACTGAAGACCACAATATGTAGTCAATGGTGTTAAAGAGAATAGACTGTCAATGTTTCGGCCTCAGGTGGCCCAAAAGGTCTGTCTGCAAGACCATCATCAGGACTCAGAGTTGAAAGAGAATCAATTCTGCAGATACTGACATAAACCACATGAACACACAAATGAGCCACATAGTAGAGAAACAATACTCCAGACAATTATGTGTATCGCTTGCCCACAATCTAAAAACCACAGTGTATTTAAAAGTGACCATAAAAAACCGAGTGCTCAAGTTGTGACCAATAAAGCGTGAACAGCACCTTAAAATAGCAGTCAAGTGGGGTGCCAAACTCATGCAGCGTATGAACAGCAATTCAGTATACAGCCTAGTCCAATATCTCGGGAATTACCTTGCCTTCAACTGTTATCCTTCCCACATAAAGGCTCAGCAGGTGCTTTATACCTAGAGTGAAACTGCCTATGAATAAAAGCACCCAAACTACTTAGAGAGTCCCATAACACTGTAAAAACACAGAAACACCCGGTCATATGCAGCATCTCTTACCCAAAAGCAAGGTAGTAACGGGTCATTCAATCTACAAGAGAAATGACACCAATTTTCAAGTGCATACATGAGGTGCCAGGAAAAGGATGTATTCCCAACTAGCCACGCTGGGCAGAGAACTTACTTCGATAGACTGTGCCAACAACTTCTTCAATGCGGCTATGAGCCTCTGCACCAAGACACATTTAAATCTAGTGCGTTGGCAATGAAAAACACGTCACGTGTGCCATAGTGAACTATGGAGGCCATCTTGGAGTGGCTAACCACAGTGGCTAAGTGAAGATAAACTCATCAGGAACAGGAAAACAGAAAATTATGGCAGAAACCTCCACAGCAGTCAAATATTACATGCATGCAAAAGCCAAGCTGGCTTGAACTACCCTCAGTCGTGGGCCACCCACATAAAGGTAGTAACCATCTTCATTGTTGATGACATGGATATCTCAGAAAAAGGGGGCGGGCGCATTTACAACAAAAGTATTTTAGGACAATAACAAAGAAATAAAGCAAGAGCATTCTCTCACTCGGAGAATGTATATAATATTTGAGGGCGGTGGAGGTTTCTGCTTTATTTTTCAGTTTTCCGGTTCCTGATGTGTTTATTGTCACTTAAAACAGAGGAGGGTATGCAGTTCCTAACAGGGCAGGGGGAGCGAGGTCAGCCAAGAAGGGAATATTGACCCTTAATGGTGGAGGGAAAGGGGGGATCCCTCCTTACGGAATTAGGGCCCTCACACACCCAGCCAACTGGGTGTCATGCTTCATCATAGGGCTTGCTCCTCGTCAGGTCGGCGCTGCAATACCCGACGGGCTCCCTATGAGGGGCTCTTTGGCGGAGATCTTTTATTCCTTGCCGTTTGGTGCAGTGGGTGTGAGGGACCTAAAGGTGTAATGTGCTAAGTGAGGGTCAATGGACCGTTCAAAGGTTAAAACAGGAAATGGAAGTCCAAACAATAATTTTAATGAATATGGCTTCCAACCTGGCTAAAAAGTAGAAGTGGCGCACTCCTGATATAATGCGTCAGGATCTCGCGCTCAACTTATGTGGTCGACATGTTTCTTGCCTATATGTCAGGATGATCTAGCGGCAAGTCATCAGGACCTAAAAGAACAGTTCTATCTACACTACTGTTGGTGTTCTGGTTAATTGACCGTGATAGACCACAAAGAGCACATCGAATGTGGTACCTGTAAATGCGGTGGCCAAACTAATGCACGGTCCATTGACCCTCACCGACCTGACGAGGAGCAAGCCCTATGATGAAGCATGACACCCAGTTGGCTGGGTGTGTGAGGGCCCTAATTTACTTCGATTGGGCATGTATGCTGGACCTCGACAAAGCCCTTAGTCCCCCCATTTGGTTTAATTTATCGTCACTTAGCCATTGTGGTTTTGCCACTCTAAGACGGCTGCTGTAGTACACTACGGCACAGGTGACCTGTTTTGGATGCGTTTTTGTCACTGAAGCACTAGATTTAAATGTGTCCTGGCCCAGGGGCTTCAGGGCCGCTTTGAAGAAGGCGTTGTCACGGTTCGTATTGGAGTTCAAATATGTCCTCTGCTCAGCGTGGTATGTTGAGATTGCAGCCTTTACCTGGCACCTCATGTATGTATTTTAATATTGGTGTCATTTGCCTTGTAGATTGAAAGACCCGTTACTAAGTTGCTTTTGGATGAGAGACGCTGCATATGAACGGGTGTCTGTGTTTTTTACAGTGTGCTTTTATTTATAGGCAGTTTCACTCTATGCATAAGGCATCTGCTGAGCCTTTATGCAGGAAGGATACAATTTGAAGGCAAGGTAATTCCTGAGACATTTGACTAGACTATATATTGGATTGTTGTTCAGATGCAGCATGAGTTTGTCACCCCACTTGACTGTTATTTTAAGGTGTTGTTCTCGCTTTATTGAACACAGCTTGTGCACTTGGCTTTGTTTTTTTGTGGTCACTCTTAGGTACACTGTGGTGTTTAGATTGTGGGCTAGCGATACACATAACTGTTTGGCTTAATGTTTATCTATTATGTGTCTCGTTGGTGCATTTGTGGTTTGTCAGTACCTACAGGATTGATTCCCTTTCGACACTGAGTCTTGATGATGGTCTCATATACCTTTTGGGCCACCTGAGACCGAAACGTCGACAGTCTATCCTCCTTAATACCATTGACTACATTGTGTGGTGCTTCAGTCCTTTCCAACCAGTTGAAAGATAAGGATTTCAACTGCTGGGACTGTGAATTATTTGAACCTACATTAAGAGGATTTTGCGCTTTCCTAAATCCCCATAATTAACGCATATTACTAGCTTTTAGGAATTGTAGGGTGGCGCCAGTGTTGCTATACTGATGTACTGTTGTATATATGGTCTGTCTTTGTACTACAATTTTACATAATGTATATGATGATATATTGATGCATTCATATAAAAATATATTTCTGCTAACAACAATAAGCCTGTGTTAGAATTCATGAGTGACTAACTTATGGCATGTAGTAGAATAATTGTTATGACCAACTGACTACTGAGTAATGTATAAATAATTCCCCAGGGAACACTTTTTATGTAGACTTTTAGAAAGTGTGCATTTCTCTGTGCTTATGATTCTTTGCTTTTCAGCCTGACTCCAATCCATGTATGGGTCTGGGTGACAGCTACACTTTGTGCATACTTTCCAGACAGCCATCACACAGGCAGAGGTGGGTGTGACAGGGTTACATCTGCACTGCATTCATCTGCGTACTGATGGTCTTCCTGGGCTGGGAGGAGAGGGTGTTCACACGTACACAATTGTAAAGGCTGTGTCCTGCCCTCACACAAAGGGCTGATTTATCTCTCACTGATGTCTGGATCCAGGGCTGGGTTGAAAGGGAGTGTTGTGCACGTCTAAGGTTTCTTTCGAAGTTCCCCTTTGCACAAAGACAATTTTGAGTACAGGGGCTCTGACCCCATGTTTTTAGACACTGAGTGGAACTTGGCACCAGATGCTGCTGGCTCTACAGTCTGCACACTGCCAGAGGATTGCTGTGCTGCCAAACTGTATATGCTGGCCTGCTGCCTGTTCTCTGCTCTGGTGCCCCACTAGTGTTCTCAAGAGGCTTGTTGGCTTGCCCCCCGTTAAGTCTCAGGGTCACAAAAGACTGTGCCATGCTCCTGCCATGAGATCAGCCATCTGATCAGGGTCAGCCGGGCCTGCCCTCTAAAGACAACTCCTGTCAGGTTCCATTGCGCCCTGGGAAGCACTAAGGTACTGGTGCCTTTGTCAGGACTGGGCACCTTGGGCTGTGCACGTAACACGGCCACGCTAAAGGACGATTTGCTAGCATGGCCCCCGTCGCGACACCCACGGACTGTGAGGGCTGCAAAGTTAGCACTGTCCAATCGCTTGCACTGGGAAAGGTCCTGGGAGCGCCGGCTACACCTGTAGGTGGGGCAAACCCTGCACTCCGGCACCGCTTACTCAGAGTTGAGAGGCAGGGTCAGAGAATCACCACGGTGGAAGCCCTGTATTAAAGGCCAGCACCGTGGGAGACTTGCAGGCCCCGTTGCTTAATTCAAGGTACTTGCTGGGGAAGATACGGATGGGGGTAGGCCCAGACAGCTGGCAGCTTGACTCAGCACGCAGCCGTGTCCGAGTCGGCAGCTGCATTCCACTACTCGCTGTGCAGGTGCCAGAGAAATCCAGCGAGGTCTCCACACTGACATCTGTCTTGTGAGCTTCACAGCAGCACCACGCGATCGAGGGAAGCTGCACTCCATTTTCCTTGCACACGGGGGACCCAGCGAGGTCTCCCTGCAAAAGTATGCAGGGTGTGTCCCACCTTTGGGACATACCTTGTTGATCTAGGAATTTGCCACATTCAGGAAGCCTGATTTACCGTATGTAGTGTGGTAGGCACGCAGGTGCTTCTGTGCCCTACGCACGCGTCCCAATGCAACTGTTTCCACAGAATCCAGAGGAATTACTGTACAGAGTGTAATAGGAGCACAGGTATGCTGTGCCTTATATTTCTTCTGCAATTTAGGTGATTCACCCTAACAGTATGCATTACCTGCAAAATATTTAGGATGCATGTTGTTTTTTTGCCTTGCCTTGATCAAGATAACGAGTACTATCTAAGTAATTACCTCACATGCACAGTATCTATGATTAATGTGCTTTGTCATAAAATGCTGCATTTCATGCGCTATTTACATGCACTGTTGCAAGGATTCTGCACAAACACAGAACTATGTGTAGGATTATGGGACCTTTAGTGCATAGGGACTGGGTCTTCCTACCACCTTAGTACCCATGAGCCCAGGACCGACTAGCTATAGTGTCTCATTTGCTCTCCTACTCACTCACAGAGAGACAAATGATTAGATACCCCAGAACACAACACTCCCGACTCTCTCAGGAATCGCGCTTGCAAGACGCACCCTTTCGCTCGCCCTCTTGTACTTGTCCACAATAAGATCTGACAGAGACACGAACCAGTTTAAAATATTTATTTTAACTAACGTGCTCTAATATGCAGTATAAGTGCCACAATAAGCAGGAAAATGCATAACACAAATATGGTAAGCATAGCAATTAGTCAGTAAATCATTAAAGGAGCTGTCATTATAAAAAGACAGTGTAGCCTAATCTCTCTCCCCTTGTACAGAAGCAGAATGATTTTATATCAGAAGTTCTCTGGGCGTTATCTGCAGACCCCATACCGCAGTCTATAGATGGTAGATCTACATCATAGGTGCTGTCTTGCTCTTCTCCCTGCATAGGTCCCTCTCCAAGTGTATGCTACCTATTCGTGTATTCCAATCAGACCAAAGTACGTGTTCCCAAACAACAGCTGTATCGGTATGTTTTGTCTAGGTGCTAGGGCCTGACCAGAACAGAATAGCAAGGGACATTGTTGATCGACCTTGCTCACAATGTTCAGACTAAATCCCAGGAACCTGCAGAGTGTGAACACAGTGATAGGTTCTCATGTGAAAATGGCAAGAGGCATTTGCGAAATAAACTTGTGTAGTAATGTGTGCAAAGCAGCGAACAATCTGCAGCATGCTCATGCTAACTTAGAGAAGACGACAATGTCCCCATGGGCCATGGGACACCCTCCCCATGGTCAGGTCGGTAGCCGTGGACTAAAATAGAAATCCTAGGTAAGCAGAGGCAAAGCGTCTAAGTGAAAGGCCAAAGAGCCAGTCAAATCCAAAGTAGAATCATGGTGGACTGAAAAATCGAAGCCAAATGGAGAGAATATAAATTCACAGTGTATCTTCTGGGCCAAAAACCTTGCGGGATAAGTGGAATGCCATAGGTTCCAACAACCTGTCAGAACCGTCAATATTAAAAAGTTATGCCATCCAATTAAGCAATCCGAATGAGCAGACCTGCTCCTCATATCCAGAGGCAGTCGGGAGCATTTCAGGGCAACCTGCGTTAACTTCGATGAAACTCTGATCCAAGAGGCGCTGTGCACGAGCACAGGTACTCAGGCCTGCCGATGGTCCAAGTGTAGGATCGTACACAAAGCGTCTGCCCACGGAACAGTCCTGGTCATGGGCCATCAAAAGACCCATCAACAGTTCACAATGTAGGGCAGTGTGTGACGTATTGGAGAGGCAGACATCTAGGGCTCATAGAAAGGGGCATCGGAGGCAGTGGAACACAGGTTGCACGCAGGTAAAGTAGGCATAATGGAAGGTCAGCCAATAGTCGATGTTAAGAGCTTCCAATGGCATTAAACCAAAAAGCTGCCGCATCCGATCACGGTACAGCTGCAACCGGTCCTGGCTTGGCTGTACCACAGGTCGAGCAGCCATTCCGGAGCAGCAGTAGAAGTAACAGAACTCCACAAACCAAGAGGAGCAGTAAGGGAAACCCTCCGAATACGCTGGAAAAATAAGAATGAATAAAAGCTGGGATTACTCCAAAAATAGTCTGAAACGAGGCGACAAGGCCGGAGCCTACGACCTTAAAAAAGGGGGCAAGGCCTGCTGTATCAGACACATTAAATATTTGGTGAATTAATTCTCCAAAATGTAGGGGGAGATTCAGGTCAAGCAGTGACTAAATCTCACTTGATGTTCTCGCCACCTGCAATTCGAAGGTTTCACGAGCTGATATGAGAGCCACTTCTTGTTGAAACAATAGCGCTTTGAGTCCGCTTAGCTTATTGAAATCTGTTTTCAACGTTGGAATGGAAGGCCACAGCGAACTATCTACAATCCCGTGTGGGGTTTGAAACGGGACGTTGCTGCAACATTTAACACGTTAAACTATTACTATATACGGGATACCGGCTCGCAAGCCGCAGCAGTTTTGGTTATTGAGGATAAGATAACTGCCGTTAAAAAGTAGAGTGAGCGTGGGAATAATAGCAGTGACTGGAGTCCCCTTTAAAAAACAAGCCAAATTAGGGGCCGAAACTTTGCAGGCGCCGTGAAGTTTCACTTGTTTACAGACAAGGGAGTGTCCTCCCCTGTAAGGAAAACATCCTTGTCCGCTCGCCGACAACGAAATGCAAACGGTAATGACCATAAATCATGAATGTAACTGCTCCCAAGCGGTTCATATCTACCTACAGGATAGCGTTTCATGCAAGCTGAAAACTGTAAAAGTGATATGGGCAAGGAAATAACTCCATGTATTAACCACACCCCTGAATCAGTTTCTGCCACAGAAAATGGTAACTGTTCTAGTTTCTCAATGTGTAACCTAGAGTATGTTGCATCTTTCTTTGACATAAGTTTTTGTTTATCTGTCAAATTAAATGGTAAAAACAGTGCGGAATCGTTCAGGTAATCCCATGGTACTCTCCCATTTTTAAGTGTTTGCAAGGTCCAACCAAATTGCAATTTTCCCGATCAATTTGACGTAAGCGTACCGCAGCTTCCATTTGGGACAATTTCCAGAATTCATTATATGCTGCATATACAAAACGTTTAGTGCAAGGGTATTTTGGACCTAAAAAAAAATCAGCAAGATCAATGTCCCCAGAGAAAAGGGAGAGATGTTTTTTCACAGACAGTGTGGAATGGTCCAACCATTGTTGACATAATTTACCAACAGAATATGTGGTAACTGTATGAGATTGGGGGTAAAGAGTGTCCGGTCTACTTTGAGTGAACCCTGTCGTGGCATTAGTAAAGCGCAAATGGCAGACATTGGTGTTCGTGGGCCACAGCAACCAACCCGAAGGGTCAATACTAGATGAATTAAGAGTACAGTTTTGAAACATAGCAGTTAAGTCTGCAATCGTATAGTTGGTATGTGCATGCCATGTGTCATAGTCAGCCAAGGACGGAACGGAAGGAGTATTTAAATTGTTAGCAGTTGCTAAACCAAAACAGGTAGTCTGCTGAACCGTCTGATTTAAACATATTAGCTGAGTCAGTATTAAACATGCACGATGCAAGGACTCAATACCTTGGACCTGCCACCATTTTTGTTCCCCAAATAGACTTTAAATCAATCGTGTCCTTCCAATAATCATAACGTTTGAGGGACAACTCGGTTATGAAGGTCTACGAATAAACCAATTTAGTGTGGGCAAGCATGTATTTGTTACGAGTGGTCATATTCAATTTGAAAAAATAGGACCTCGGGTCAGATGAATTATAACCAGTAAAATATGTAAACTTTCTCTTCTGTGTAATTGAACTCCCCTTAAATGGTGTTGGGCGATGCTCCCATTGCGTGTAACTAAATTGCTGTCTCCAAGTATTGGTTTTGTGTAAAAAAAAAAATGATGGCCATAATGTTTATAGCAAAATCTGCATAATTTACAGAATTTAAATACAAATCTTCAGTATCAAACACAGTGTAATATTGTAAATCAGAAAACAGTGAGTAAACAGCGTTGACATCCCTATCGTCGGAGTGCATTCCAGGTAATTCGACATCCTTCAAAGAAACTCAGAAGACGTATGGAATTTGAAAAATTCCCGTCGGACCATATATATCAAATGGCACTTTATCCCAAATGATGACATCAGCGACTGGGAAAGCCGAAATGTTTACAAGGGCTTGGTCTCTTTTCATTTTATGAGCTGAAGTATGTGGGGCCAGAACTCCGTCAACCAAGTCAGCAGCAGAGCGTTCAGGTAAGTAGCGGCCATTAATCAAAAGGAAAAAGACAGCCACAAAGCCAATCCACATGAAGAGGAACACCATCGACAACACAATCCAGATGTAAGTCCTAGGCGGGACCAGGTAAGTTCTTTTTAATCAGAAGATGAAAACACTAATCCATGTTAGGGTGCTCTGACACAGACGAGGACAACAAAGACGAATCTGAAGAAAAGTTATCTCGGTCCATATAGTAACCACTGGAACCTAGTTGATATAATGGGAGCTGTTCTTCATTGGAAGGTGAATGAATGGTACGTTCAGGAATATAAACTATAATTTCAACTGGTGGGGAAGCATACTCGTTTTCCACAGTTGCAGATGTAGAAGGCAAAACAGGTAAAAAAATCCATTGAAGTCTCCATATCCCCTTCCAATACTTGGGGAGAATTCGAGGAAACAGAATGCATTGGATGAAGGGAAACATCCCTCTACTGAATGCGTGTAGGCATACTATTGAGTATCGGCCATATGGTGTAACTTGACATGTTCAATGGAAACAAAACGATTCTCCTTGATTCCAGGTAGCGGAGGTAAGATCACAGTACGAGTGCCTTTTAAACCCAAGGACTGGGACCGGTGCACGGTACGTTGACCAAATTCTTTCTTGTTCTCCACCTTCTCTCGGACCAGATCACCAACCTTAGGAAGCCAGCCAGAAACCGGGATCAGCACAGCTGCATACGTGGATGATGGCAAATGAGTTTTTGCAAGAGTGTCCCGATTCTTTTATAGATCCTGTAACATAGCACAATGGTTATCTACGTCAAACATTGCGGCAGCCGCCACAACGTCTAGACCATCAAGGTCTGGCACAAACATCTTAATACCAAAGAGCATTTTGTACGGGGTCCGCCCACCCAGAGATCTTCTAGGGAGATTATTAAGTGCACGTTGTACTCCATATAGATGAGTCAACCAGCCCAACCAGTACCGAATACCCTCGCTGTTAAAGATTGCTTTAAGTCACGGTTCATCCACTCCTCGTTCAGAAGCGTCAGGTGGAGGCGAACCAGCAAGAGAACTAGGCTTCTGTTGTTGCTGCCGCACATTTTTATTCCAAGCCTTCTTAGGAATGACTGGACGACCCTCCTTCTCAGGAGGGGGTTTACTCTGAGCCTGTGCAAATGGTCGAATCCCTAAGCTATTGTGACCCAAGGATGTATACACATCTGCAACAATAATCAGCAATTGTCGCTCCCGATTAACATCCGCCACTGCCGCCAGGCATTGGCGCACTTGTAAGCAAACTGCTTCACCTTTAATGTTGGCCAGAATCATATCGGAGACAATAGGGAACATGCCCACTAACTTCACCCCCAAATCCAGGGCTGGACCATCCCCATGTTCATCCTGTACCTTTTTCAGAATGCTCAGCAGAACGCTCATCGAGGGGGTGCCAAAGCACAGTGTATACACTGAAGCAAACATCGTCCCCCTGGTGGTGCAGTCCGCTAAAGGAGGAATCAGACCACTCGGCAAACTCATTGTAAGGATCCTGTGTTTCTCAACAGGAGACGTATGTGGAAATACAGCCTCAAGCTGCTCAATTTTTTTGTGCAATCCAAAATGGTAAGTCCTCACAATTTTGAGGACGTTTTCCCTTCACAGAGTTCATCATGGCGGGACTAATCACAAGTCCTCCGCCCTGACCCAGTGCCGGAGGAGCGGCTCCAGCCGAAGCAGCCGGAAGTGCACGAGACATAAACTGTATGACTTGTCTGAAGATGAACCAATTGTGTATAGAGTAGACGTAGCTCCACGATAGTAACATTGAGATAATTGGGATGTGGTGTAAAACCAGCCAAAACAGGCCAGGTAGCTCCATCGATAGACAAGGGGCCCATTCGAACAAAAGAGTCAGTGTAAGGAAGGGCGCCATTAAACCAAATAGTGTGCTCCCAGGACATCAACTGAACTTCAATTAATGCATAAGGACGATACGCTGCTGGAGGAGCAGCGGCCGTGTAAGTGTGAAACAAATTATCATTCGCATTCACCGCGGGAAAAGTAACCCAAGAATAAAATACTTCGAAGCGGTATGCTGGATCTGCTTCAACCACGAAAATAAAGTTAGCCCCTGCATTGGGGACTCCATGCTGAGTTAAGTAAGCTGTAACCGCCACCCGGCTATGTGCTGGAGTAACGACCGGTTGTGCCATGTAAAAGTCAAGAGTCAATAAAATGGTAGCGAAAATGGGTCGAAAAACCTTTTAAACTTCAAGCTTGAAAAACCTATAGAAATAGGTGTACCCTACACATGCAGGACGCTAAGCCACCTCACCACGTACGTCTCCGGGAACCGGTGAGACGGTATTGTGGACAAGCACAATCGCTACTCAGGGGTCTCGCGAATAAGTACCAGACCAAACGGCGGCGTCATGTTCCAGGGATTCTGCACAAACACAGAACTATGCGTAGGATTATGGGACCTTCGTGCATACGGACTGGGTCATCCTACCACCTTAGTACCCATGAGCCCAGGACCGACTAGCTATAGTGTCTCACTTGCTCTTCTACTCACTCACAGAGAGACAAATGATTAGACACCCCAGAACACAACACTCCCGACTCTCTCTGGAATCACGGTTGCAAGACTCACCCTTTCACTCGCACTCTTGTATTTGTCCAAATAAGATCTGACAGAGACACAGAGCATGATAGTTAAAATAAAGATTTTAAATTGGTTTAATATACAGTATACGTGCCACAATAAGCAGGAAAATGCACAACACAAATATGGTAAGCATAGCAATTAGTCCATAAATCATGAAAGGAGCTGTCATAAAAAGACAGTGTAGCCTAATCTTCCTCCCCTTGTATAGAAGCAGAATGTTATATATATCAGAAGATCTCTGGACGTTATCTGCAGACCCCGTACCTGTGTCTATAGATGGTAGATCTACATCATAGGTGCTGTCTTGCTCTTCTCCCTGCAAATGTCCCTCTCCAACTGTGTGCTACCTATTCGTGTATTCCAAGAAGACAAAAGTGCGTATTCCCAAACAACAGCTGCATCAGTATGTTTTGTCTAGGTGCTAGGACCTGACCAGAACAGAATAACAAGGGACATTGTTGATCGACCTTGCTCACAATGTTCAGACTAAATCCCAGGAACCTGCAGTGTGTGGACACAGTGATAGGTTCTCATGTGAAAATGGCAAAAGAGGCATTTGCAAAATAAAATCGTGTAGTAACGTGTGCAAAGCTGCGAACAATCTTCAGCGTGCTCATGCTAACTTAGAGAAGACGACAATGTCCCCATGGGCCATGTGACGGCACTGGGGTTATAATGGATGTCGTTTTGATTCTTGCATTGTCAGGATAATGAGTACTATTTCAGTCTTTGCATATACGCACAGTATTTGTGATTTATGTTGTTTTGGTCTGAGTTTATGTATAATATACTATATTTTTTTATAATCCTATGTGGTGTCTCTTTTGTGTTGTATTCATTGTATTTCTGTGTGTGTGTGTGTTGTACAAACGCTTTACACAATGCCTCTGATGATGAGCCTGCCTGCCCTGCGCCAAGCTACCAGAGAGTGAGCACCTGTTATCTTTGGTGTGTAACTAACTTGTCCTGACTAGAGTGGCGAGTTCCGCCTGGCTTGGGTACACACCCGAACCATCCCGAAACCCCATTTATAACAATTATCCTGCACTTGCACGAAAATAAATGTGTTTCAAATGTCATCGTGTTTAAGAAAAGAAGGCAGCTTAAAAAAGTGAGCATGTAGAAATTGTGTTTCTTTCTGGGCCTAATGTAACCACGTGACACCCACTCCTTGGACATGTGACGACTAAAAATCTTCATAAAAACAATGCTAACAATATACGAAAACACATAAAACCCTTAAAATCATGTAAGGCAGTGTGCATTTTTTTTAGAATAAAAGCATTCAGAAAGCTACATTGAAAAAAGTAAAAGCAAACTTAAAAGCAAGTTAAAAAGCGTTGCAATTTAGAAACAATTTGCTATGTTAAAAACCTGGCCAAATTAAAAGTTCCCACAGCTCAAAACTGCCACATTATTTGTGTTCTGATGAGTAGACAAAACTTTGCTGTTCCCAGCAACCACAGACTATGTTCCCAGAGGCATCCAACGCGTTGGGTCCGTAAAGCAAACATGTTCCAGTCCATCCCCCTCAGCGTCTCCCAAGGAAGGAACTGCCAGTGCCGAGTCCACAGAAGACGAACCAGGATCCAAATCCCCAGGAGCCAAAGCATCCCAGGAATGTTCATAGTATGCATTTAGTAGCAATGGCAATCGCGAGGAACAATAGTACAAGTGGGTCTTTAAGGGACCCGATAGCAGTTCTGTGTCCGGAGATTACACCAGTTGCATTCCCAAGCATATGTCCAGGGCACACCCGAAAGTGCACAGCAGACAGCCGAAAACAGGCTGCACGCATTGTAGCCAGACAGGCCGAAAGGACAAGAACCAGTGGTCATTCAGTTCCTGATGTAAGGATGCGCCAAAGCACTGTTTCATGCGTTCACGACACAAGAGCACGTGTGGTAGTGCTATTCCCAGTTGGCCTCGTAATGGGACATCCATTATGGAGCTGAAAAATTAAAAGCACAGTCCCGACAACTAGGATCAGGACAAGCGGTAAGGCTCCAAAAATGCTTCTAAGCACCGAGTGTGTGGATGATGGAATAACTCCAAAGACCATCCGGAAGGTGCTAACCAGCCTGGAGCCAATTGTTTTAAAAAGTGCGCTTCCCCAGCACTACTAGATATGCTAAAAATGCTGTGCAAAAGCTCCACAAAGTGGTGTGGGAAAATGGTGCGGAGTAGTGACCTTATCTCGGAAGATGATCTTGCAACTTGAAGAGCAAACGTTTCCCTTGCAGATGTCAAGGCCACATCCTTCTTGAACAATAAGGCTGTCAGTCTGCTTAAAACATCAAAGCACCCATTCGAAAGCACTATCGAAGGCCTAAGCGTTTCACCCCTAACTGTGGCAGGTCGAAAACAGTACTTGTGTGCAACAGGTCACAATCGCAGAGACTGTTACCAGAAAGGCAATTCCTGGTCTCATCCCATAGTAGCAGCCTTGATCTTTTAGCATCAAGTAACTCCCATTATTGAGTAATCTAAAAGAACCCTTCAAAGTTTGCTTTAGACGCACACATGCGTCATGAAGCAAAACTTCCCAGCAAACTAAGGAATGTCCTATAATACTCTTGCAGTCAGTCCCGTTAAGAAAAACCTCAGTCCCACCATTCCTACTTTGGAATTTTAAAGGTAAGATCCATGACTTGTGTACATACCCCTCTCCTAGCACCTCATATCTGCCCACTTGATGGTGTTGTAAGCAGTATTGGAAGTGAAATTTCGATATTGGCAGAGAAATAAACCTGTGGATTATCCAATCCTCTGACTGTATTTCTGCAACAGTAAATGGTAGTTTTTCCAACTTTCCCATGTGTAACATGGTATATGTTTGATCCTTTTTTGCCTTGATGGTCTGTTGTTTAGTAAGATTGTATGGCAAAAACAAACTAGTGGCATTAAGGTGTGGCCGTGGAATGCGACCAGCATGAAGTGTCTGTAGAGTCCAACTCAGTAACATAATAGCCCTAAGCTGCGACTGCCCATGCTGTAAAGAATGATTCCAAAAGGGCACCTTGCTCGCGCACCCAACTGTCGCACTGCGAAATAGGAAATATTCCTTCTCAATGAAACATGTCTTCCAAAATTTGTCCATTTTAACCACTGGATACCAATATTTTATGATTCTTTTTTCACCATTAATCCTTGTATTTTTAATCACTGCGGAGACAGCGTAATTGACCATCATTATTTATTCAACTTAGTTCTTGTACCTCCTGAATGCCCATCCAGGCTTATACAGTGACACATCAAGGTCAATTTTGCAACGGAGTAGGCCCATTAGAAAATACCCAATGCATTTCGAGCCATAAGGCTCTTCGTCAGGGGTCTCTAAAACAAATAAAAGAAACAGCTCAGCTGACTACTCGTATGAGAACCTTCTGCTGTAAAGAAGACATGTCACTATGTATGATGTCAAATACAGACAACACAATGTTCCTCAGAGAGTAAATCCTGGTGGATAGAGTGGTCATACCATTATGTACTACTGCAAGAGGATTCAGCGCTGGAGCGCTTTAAGGACAGCAGGGCTACGGTTAGTGGCAGCTGCGGGAGTGGAGGTGGTAACAGAAGGAGACAAAAGTCCACAATGAGGGTGAAAACCATAATTGCAGAAGGAAAGGGAGTGTCCTATGGAGGAGTGTTCTCCATTGTTCTTCAAATATCTCTCGTCCTAAGCACACGCTAATAAAGAGTCACGGATTCCTAGATTTAACTTGTGGCTACGGTTAGGTCCTTGGACTTTTCCATGGCCCCTCGCCACCCTCAATTGACCTTTCGCTCTTCCAGACGCGTCTATACCCGCCCAGTTGTCACGGCATGCAAGCTTCCCAGATTTTGCGTGGCCAAGGACATGGTACCCACAGACCCCGTGGGTCGGGCAGCCAGAACTTGGGCCACTCCAACCACCCACCCCCCTGCATTTCCCCTCCCCTGACAGCCGCAGCCTCCAAACTCCTATAGTTTACTCTCATACCATCATGGGCACCCAGTGGGAGGCAGGATACGCCATCACCTGCCCCACTGGAGGTCTCTAACAGACCAATGGGTTCTCCAAATTGTCCTGAGGGGGTATTCCCTCCCCTTTGTGACTACCCCTCCAACCATGCCACCTGCTTGTGATAGGTTGGCAGAGAACCATCTCTCCTTGTTCCAACAGGAAGTGACGACTCTTAGCCAAGGGGGCCATCAAGAGGGTGCTGACAGCAGAAGTAGGTCGTAGTTGCTATTCACTCTACTTTCTGGTGCCAAAGAAGGACGGAGGCCTTTGTCCTATCCTAGACCTGCACCCTCTCAATTTCTTTCACAAGAAGAAGTTCAAAATGCTCACACTAATTCAAGTCCTGTCTGCCATGGACCCAGGAGACTGGATGGTAGCGTTGGACTTGCAAGATGCATAGTTCTACATTCCCGTCCTGCCTGCCCACAGACATTACCTGCAGTTCACAGTAGGCCACGAGCCCTTTCAGTTTGCCGTGCTCCCTTTTGGCTTTACCAACACCCCTCAGGTGTTCACCAAGGTGATAGCGGTGGTTGCAGCTCATCTGTGGAGTTCAGGAGCGCCAGTCTTTCCCTATCTCGACGACTAGCTGTTGAAGACTGATCCGCCCCAGGCTGTCATCTCGTACCAGACTACAGCGGACCTCCTGCATTCGCTAGGGTTCACTATTAACTTGCCGAATTCACACCGGACTCCTTCTCAGACGCTCCCTTTCATCAGAGCTGTTTCGCAAAAAGAAACTGTCAGTGTGCTGGAGTGGCGACTATTTAGCACTGCACACATCACGGCGCCACTGATGCCACAATGAGCCGATCGCTGCCATCTACAGTCGCGCAGGGGTACAGCTCACAAAAAGAATTCCGGATCCAGTGTGACGCCTGGGGATAATTCTAAGGTAAGGAATCTGCGGCTAGATGGCCTCTACCAAATAAGGCATTAAAAGTAACTTATTCTTTACTGTCTGTCCCTAATCTTGGAGGAACATATCTATAGCTTCTGTTATGGGTCCTGTATCCAACTGAAAAATTGAGGAAGTTGGTGATCTAATCTCGATGCAAAGAGATCTATTTGGCACTGACCCAACTTGTCTGTGATCAGATGGAATAATGAGATGTCCAGTTTGCAGGCAATGCAGTCCATCCTGTTGAATCTCTTTGCAATTTATTCCGCCGTGACTGAAATTCTCAGAACTGCCAGTACTCCTTGATCAAATCTGCCAGGACCTTCTACCTGGTGCCCCCAGCGTATCATGTATCTATCAGGACAACGATATTGAACTGAAAACTTTGATCCTTGTCATGTATTTTACTGCAAAAGAACCCGCTATAAGTTCTAGGCAGTTGATGTGGAGCCTCGATTCTAGTCGAGACCACAGTTCTCTGGTAGCTGTCTCCACATCAGGCTCTATAACCCAAATGGCTTGCATCGGACTCTATCACTAAATCCAAAGCTGATCCAAAGATGGCACTGCCATTCCAGGCAGCGATATGGTCCAACCTCCATTGCATCTCTCTCATCAGGGCAAAAGTCTTGTAAGTGAGGCCCCTCCTGAGGTGGAAAGCCTTCAGTCTCTGGAAGGCCTGATAATACAGTGGCCCAGGAAGATGGCCTGGATCGAGGGTGCTAGGAGGCCCACTTTCCATGTTAGATCCACAGCGAGGTCTGTTCCCTCGCACGTTTTTTCCTGAGTTCCTTCCGGGTCTGCACCAGTATTCTTTGTGGTTGGTGCAGAAGCCAGATGCACCAAATCCATGACAAACCCCAGGAAGGTCAATATCTGGGAAGGTTTGTGCTCGTTGATGATAAACCCCAGTTCTTAAATTAAGGAGATTGCGAACTCCAGTTTTTGGTCAAGCTGGGTCCTGGTTCATGAACAGCATGTTGTCCAAGTTACAGTGAGCCTCATGCCCCTGAACCTTAAGAGTTCCCTCACTGGTCTGAGCACCTTGGTGAAGTACCAAGGTGCTGAGGAGAGCCTTAAAGGTAAACGACTAACTTGTAAGTCTTTCCTCTCCACAAAAGTTGAAGGGACTTTTTGCCTGGACCGACGATGTTGCCTGTGAGGTATGCGTCCTTTAGGTTCAGTCTCACCATCCGAGGGTTTGATAGAAAGATGGCCCTGAGGAGGTGCCTTCCCTCCATTTTGAAGTGGTGATACACTACGCAGGTGTTGAATTCTTTTAGATTGATCACTTGGCTATAACTCTTGTCCTGTTTTTAGGTCTTGCCTAGGCAGCGCATGCACTGTCTCTCGAGACATGCTGTGTCTACTGTATGGGCTTTCAGCACGCCCATCCGTTTTCATTCGTTCCTCCATGTCCAGTTCAAAATTCCTTTGTTTTTGTTGGTGAATTGTTTACATTTGTCTCTCCTTTTGCTTTTTTGGTCACGCTCAGGAGACTGGCCCTGTTACATGGATCACTTCACTATCGGTCATCTATGTCCGTTTCGGCACACTACTTTTTCTTTTGCCTGGGCTTGTTTGTTGTCCTTATCTTGTTTTCCACCGTCTTTGGTGTTCAGCCGGAGGCTATGTTGTTTTTCGTCCTATAATGTTTTTGGTTTCATTAGCTCAAATGTCCAAACCTTAAATAATATACTTACTCAATGGAAGTGTAGTTTAAAAAGACGTCCGACAGTAGGATCAACCTATTTACATTGTGCTTTTGGCAGCTTGAATATTTGGATACGATTAAAGAAGTAAACATGCTGTGATTGGTCAGTTTTATGAAAATGGAAGCAGCTTTAAGTTGGGTTCTTTAAACTTTTGATGCTTTTTTTAGGTTTTAATTGCTGGTAAAATAAAAGCAATATCAAAGGATGCCTCTTGGTGCTCTCCTAACATTGCCTGTAATGTGAAGTTATTTAACAATATATCCTGCTAGTAGACAGTGCAATACCACCTCAGCACCATCTCAGTACCACCTGAGAATCACTCAGCAGCACCTGAGCCCCACAACACCAGCACAGCACCACCTGTTCAGCACTACCTCACTGAGTGCCACCACAGCATCACTCAGCACCAGCGCAACATCTCCTCAACACCACCACAGCGGGGCACCATCTCGCATCGGTTCATCACCACCAGCGCAACCACAGCATCACCTCAGCCAGGCACCTACTCAGCATCACCTCAGCCAGGCACCTACTCAGCATCACCTCAGCCAGGCACCTACTCAGCATGACTCAGCACCAGCACCACTCAACACCACAGCATCACTCAGCACCACCTCAGTATTACTGAGTATCACTCAGCATCACCTCCGCACCAGCACACCACCATCTTAGCATCACTCAGTACCACCTGAGTACCATTCAGCATCACCTCTGTACCGGCACACCACCACCTCAGCATCACTCAGTACCACCTCAGAATGTGGCAGTTGTTGATTCTCCCCTAGTGTCGTCCACTTCCGGTGTTGTAATTCAGGTACTATTTCCCAACCTCCATCCTCCCGTTGTTAATGTAAGCCCCCCCCCCATTAAAAAAACTGTATAATAATCAAGCATTAGAACAGGCAGGAAGAAGTTGCCAGCATCGAAAGGACAAAAACCTAGAAGACCTATTTTATTTTAATTATTTTTTAATAGGGTCGTTCCTTTGTACATAATTTCTTCTTGGTTATATACAAGGTAATAAAAAATACTTATAGCAATTTTTAATTATGACTTTTCAACATGCTGCACAGCAACAACACTGCTCTACAACATAGCTTAAAGACATTGGCAAAGCCAATAGCTCAGGCTAAACACTTATAAGTTCCCAAAGGTGAGACCTATTGGCTATGTCAGTGCTTGTTGTTTATTAGGAACAGGTGCTGACGTAACCCCTTGGTGTAGCCCAGTTTGCTGAATGGATCTTTGGTTACGAGTGTCTATATTTCCTGGTCTATCAGGGTTTGTTCGGTCAATGAGAACAAGCAGTGAAGTCTCCTTCTTTGCCCTGGGGTTCCTTAGAACTCTGTCTGAAAAACCCACTCTGTTTGCAATCCAGGTGATCTTGTAATCTTTTCCCAGTTGTGGAGGTAACCCTCCAGCCTTTCCCCTATTTTTAGTTCAGAAGAAAGGATACTCCTTAGCTGTAGGCCCACTTGGAGCATTGTTTGCACATCGGAATGGTCCTCTACCACCCCGGGCTGTGCCAGTACCGCCTGTGGGAAAGAATTCCCCAAACTTCCTTTGATGTTGCCATTGGGATTATTTGAACTGCCCCCTCTGTGACGCTGAATGGTAGTACGGGCTGGTTGCGTGCCCCCTGCCTCCTCCAACCCTTTCAAAAATCTTATGTCCGAAGACATGTTTCATTGATTGCTAGGCCTTGTTCAGCAAGGAAAATGTGGTTACAAATTTGCTTAGCTCTTTTATGAATAGATCTCTAAAGAGGCCTCAATCCGCAATCGAGGCGGCTTCAAAAGAAGCTAACTCCCCTATCTTTGGATCAACTTTTATTAGTAATAAGTATCGCTTGTCTCTGAACAAGGCACAATTAGTGTTTCAGAAGAAACACATCACTCGTGGCCACCTTAAAAAATATACGGGAATATCAAATTACCAGTCTCTTTTGCTTCTTAGGCAATGTCCAGGACTTTAGTCAATGGCCCCAGAATATCTAGGAGTTTATCCTTGCAGACCCGTCTGAACTGGTCAGTCCCCTTTTTGGGCACTTTGGCAAACTTTGTAATAAATGGGCCATCTTCAGACACGCAACACCCATAGGGCTAAAAGTGCTTCAGCTTACCCATCCCAGCCCTCCCCTTTTCCCACTCTGCACTTACATCCGCACCCAAATTCATATGGTCACCTCACTCACCCTGCAGTCACTCCTCTTACCCTACTCTCACACTGTTGCATCGCTCACCGTGCACTCACATGGGCACTCCTGCCACCCACACAGCGCAGAGGATTAATGTGTCTGCTACAAAGAACGTGTGCCATGCAGATCCGGTGGTCACCTCGAGAGCCTGCCCCCCTCGATGGAGTGGTGCAAGGAGCTCGACCTTTTTTTTCATGATAAGATCATGTCACTTAAAAAAAAGTTTTGGGACCGCTGCTCCGGGGCACTGAATTTAGGGTTGAAATTAATTCCCTCTCCACTCACGTATGCCACCTTAGGCGCATTTACCCCTATTCCCTTGACTCAGTCCCTAGCAGCAGTAAAAAGTCTTAAATCGGGTTCCCCCCTTGATACCTGCCCTGTCTCAGTTTTAAATATGGTGGCACCTACGATTAACCCGGTAATAAACCATATTTTTAACTCTTCTTTGGCATCGGGGATGGTTCCTTGTATGTGGAAAAAAAGCGAAAGTTCTGCCACTGCTGAAAAAACCTACGGCAGACCCTAAGCTAGTTACTAACTATAGGTCTATTTCGCTGCTCCCGGCCTTCTCCAAAATTTTGGAGAAGGAAGTAAACCGCCAATTGTCCATTTACCTGGAGGCCAACGGTATCCTTCATGCCACGCAATCTGGCTACCGCCCTCAATTTAGCACTGAGACGGCACTTTTGGAGGTGACGGAGTTCATTCGTAGCGTTCTGGACAGGGGAGGAAAGGCAATGTTGATACTGCTCGACCTTACAGCAGCATTCGACACGGTTGCTCACCACAAGCTGCTGGAACGACTACATGAAATAGGAATTAGACATCGGGCCCATAATTGGCTGGCATCCTTTCTGGACGGACGGTCCATAGAAGTCTGGCTGCCTCCGTTTACAGCTCAGGCCAGGCCTCTGGGGGTGGGAGTGCCACAGGGATCGGCTCTCAGCCCCACGTTGTTCAACGTGTATTTGACCCCTCTTGTAACATTGGCAGAGTCCCTTGGCGCTAAAGTCGTCTCATACGCAGACGACACTCAGTTGCTGTTCTCATGTGATAAAGACAAGGATTTAGATGAGAAAGTAATAGCCAATTGCCTCTCCGGTGTCTTCCAATGGCTGGAATTGCACCACCTCAGTTGCAACCCTGAGAAAACGGAAATTGTGATCTTTGGAGATGTCCCGCACAACTCTGTGGTAGACTGTTGGCCTAGCAACTGCCCTCACTCAGGATCTCCCAAAAATTGTGTTAAGAACTTAGGAATTAAAATTGATAGCTCTTTATCCTTCCTCCCGCAGATCCTAGCCTTGGCGGGGACATGCCTCAACGTGCTTCGCACGCTGAAAAAATTCCTTCCTCTTCTCTCCGAGGCAGCGGGCAGAAAGGTGGTACAGGCTCTTAATTACATCTAGACTGGAATACAGTAATGCACTGTACCTGGGCCTTCCCGACTACCTCTTTAACAGACTACAGGTGGTGCAGAATGCTGCAGCTAGACTTCTGCTTTCTCTCCCCTCGAGATCCCACATGACTCCACACTTAAAGGCCCTCCTTTGGCTTCCCATGAAACCGAGGGTGATGTTTAAAGCCCTGGTCCTAATGCATAAATCTTTGAACATAACGGGTCCTGCCTATCTTAAGGAGAGAATTACTCCTTACGTCCCTGCCCACACTCTTCGCTCTTCCTCAACTCATATGGCAAAGGTCCCTCGATGTAATCGTCTTCGAATGGGTGGGAGATCTTTTGCTTATTTGGGTCCCTGCGCGTGGAATAGTCTTCCGCTGTCCCTGAGGCTGATACAGTCTTCTTCTATTTAAGAAGAAACTCAAAACCCATCTTTTTAACGACTAGCCCCGTCCCAGCAGCCTGCTCTCCCTCTGCCAGCGCCGGGACACTGTTGAGTAGCCGCGCGCTTTACAAATTTGAATAATAATATCACAGAACTGAGTGTGAGTAAACTATGAGAAGCGTTATAAAAAAATGAAATGTTTGTCAGACAGGTGCTATAGAGAGATGAGGTGCATTGTTGGTGGATGGTAGTGAGGGAATTCATGGAGAAGGAGGAAATGTGGGAGGGGGCGCCAAAAAAGACTTGCACCGTGTACGACCAGTGCTAGAGACAGCCCTAGCTGGTAGTGTTAGCCCACCGGAAGTTCGGGTATAGTTACGCCCCTGGCCATCTTGCCATTGATTTCCTGGATTAGAGCAACCTTACCTGCCTGGGAAGGCCTCAGACACTCCGCCTTCAGAATGCCATTGAACTCTGTCTAGTGGCTTCCTTATCCGACTACTGACATATTGAGCCACCTTGTCCGCCGTGATCCATTCTGCAAAGTGCGGATGATAGTCTGGGTTTATCCGAACTGCCGGTTCCTTGGACCCTTACTTTTTCCCCGAGGGGTCCCCCTCCAACCTGGGTCTTTTGGGACCGACATGGTCTGCTGGGGCCTGGTTCGTCATCCTGACACTTCTTTCATGTCTTGCTCAGAATCTTCCCCATCGTCAAGGTCCCTCCGGGGTATGGTCAGGAACAAATCAATCTCTGGTGTCCTCTAAGGACAACATACTCCTTTTCAGGAAGGCCGTTCAGAGGCGTTGGGGGGAAGATGACTTAGTAAACCCTTTTTTTGGATTGTCCTTGGCTTAATCCTGGACTGCCTTGAGGGTCAACAGGTCGCATGTGTGCCCGCCCTCCCCCAGGGGTGGATTCATGAGAGCTTTGCCGCTAGCATCGGGATCTGCGTGCTCAGCCGCTCCAGGGCAGTAGAGAGTACCCTCTGTGTCGCATCAACAGATTCCTCATCAAGCGGTAGGGCCACCTGGTCATCCAGCATGCTTCCAGTCTCAGCCTTTCTACTTGCACCTGCCATATTGTTGATGTGATGTAAATATATTTAAACTGGTATTGAGAAAAGCACCGAGGCAGGTGTAATGATGAATGTCACCTGTCCTTAATCACGCCCTTGGATGCACCGGGCCAAATACAGCATTCACCCAGTGTGCTGACTCGCAGCAGAGACAAATTAATTACTGTACCGCGGCGCTAAACCGAAATACCCTTATCTTGAAGAAATCCCCCGGTGTATCATACTTGCTCCACTGGTACTCCGACTCACTTTCAGTTTTGAGACCTTTACATACGCACGAAAGACCGTGCGCTCATAGGTGCAGCACGAGCACCCTCTGGTGGTGCTTAATTAATACCGCGCGGCCACACTGAGAGAAGGTCGGGCGGACCCAGAGCTGCTTCTAGGAAGCTCCCCATGTGCAGCCGAGTTGGCAGCCTCAGCCAAACAGGAAAGTTTAGAAAATATATATGCTCACCAACAGACTCTCTTAGCGCCGGATACTGCCTTGTGTTAGTTCTCTGTCACTGCAGAGCCAAACTGTCAGTCTGAGCGGGACAGGGAAGCCCAAACTATCAAGCGCTCAATTAAACAATATGTCCTGTTGGCAAAAAGCAATCACAAAGGCATATGTCTCAGTCCATTAACACCCTTAAGGAAAGCACTTACCTCTAGCTGCTGAGCAGTGAAGAAAGAGGGAGTGGTTTTTCCTTGTGGGATGATTTCGAGAAGATGCATGGCTATTGGTGGGCTGTTTATTGTTTGGGGCTCATGGGACTTGTAGCCCCAGAATGTTTGATGTTAAATAATGATTGGCTGTGGAGCTAATAAAATAAATAAAGTAAAGCATAATCCGAGGCCTGCGGTCCTGACATAAAATCACTGCTTACAGTGCACTGTTCATTTGATGATGTATATCAAACTCCCTACCATATGGAAAGTATAAAACCCTATATATTTTCTAATTCTGTATGACGTAAGGAATCCATTGTTGCAAATAAGGCCTTCCTAGCACTCACTAGCAGGCCGGTAGAACATGCTGAACCTGACGTTTGTCAGATTTTTAGCAATTGTTTTCGCAAACATTGTAACCCTCCAGTCTTCCTCGTGTGGGGACATATCCTTGCCAAGGCTTGAAATACAAATGGTGCAAATGAGAAATCTTGGTACTACGTTTGCAAATAAATCCTTAAGGCGAGGCAGAATATAATTTTGCAGTAAATCCCTATATCAAGGTTAGAAAACTCTAGGCATGCAAGATTGATTACTAAACCGCATTTGACCGGGTTAATGGGCAGCGCCTGTGGCCTAATTCGAACAGCATGGGTATTCACCCTGCTGTTTATTCATGTTAAACCAACTATGCGATTCTGAGACCGAGCTGAAGGTCTGCCATGAGAACGAGGTTGCCAACACAAGTAGGAATCCAGGAAAAAAAGCACCTGAAACCTGTAAATCCAAGACCCTGACTTATGGATTCAGAAAAGTCAATTTTGTTCTATCAATAGTGCATACTAATGGTGAACACTGCGATTATCTAGGTATGAAGTTTATAGAAACACACAAGTGAGTGCTTCACTTAACAGCGTTCTCTGCTGCGGTTTAGTCTGCATGTGGCGGTTTGCCATTTTTCTAATATCAGTTCACTGACTTGTCCGGTGAGCCGTTGAGAAGTACGTTTTCAAGCAAATCCACTGCAGTAAATATGAATACAGTGCTTGTGTCATGGCACTGCATGACCAACAATGTCCAGAAATGCAATGCAGAGATTGTTCAACTTGAGGAATAATTCACCACAAGCTATACTGAATTTGGGCCCAATTGTTGCTGAATGCAATGCAGATGGAATATTGCCATTGTATTTACTTAGTTTGGAATAGTCTCAATATTTCTCAAGTAGCAGGTTGCTAAGGTTAAGCTGAAGACATTTAGTGAATTAAGGGTTGGCGTTATTTGCTATATGCTCGACGTATAGGAAACGGGCTTGAAAGAAACATTGGTCAGAAATACTAATTCCCAGATAAATGAAAATTAGAGCTGAGAAATGAAATATTTGCGACTATAGTTTACATACTTGTGTGAAACATTGGATTCATAATGATATTGCTCTCTTGCTGCAAACGATATTAGCCTAATTCTGCGATGTTCTAGAACAAAACCATTGAGGTCTAAATTTGGACAGGGCTTTGAGGTTCCACTTTTTCAGCATCTGGCTACTGCAACTGAGAAGTTGCTACATTCACTTGACATCAAAAGATGTTTAAAATTCTACATGCCATCTGTTCGTGGCTTTTGGTCAGGCAACCAAGGACAAAACCTTGTTAAAGCAATGTTTAGCTAAATGAATTGTATCCTGCATCACTGCTGCCTAGTATTCAGTGTTCAGTTGTCATGGGGTCAGGGCTCAATGACCAGAGGCATTGCAGGTACCCCAGGTCTCCATTGGTATATCCATGGAAATTCACAGAGCGGCAATTTGTAGGATGACTGATGCCTTCACACATCACTGTTGCTAAAAAGAACAGTGCAGAGCACAGTCGAAAGTGAGATAGGCAGTTCTTCGAAACCTGCTCACTTAAGGTGATTCTCACCCTCCATCCGCACCGCCAAAGGCCCCCCCCCCCTTCTGTTTTCTCTGGTACTGCTTTGGTCTTCACAGTTCACGCAGGTGAGTCTATTGAAGAGAAAGCTACTTACCTTTAACTACAGTTATCCAACATTGTTGTATTTCATAAATTTACATGCAATGCAACCTTCTCTTCTTTCACGAGACTCTGGCATTATTTACTCCGGGTGAGTTTTTGCGCTCAGACTGAGGGGGGTTGAGGTCTATGCATATCCTTTTGGGGCACATAATTAGGTGGCTAGATTATAACTAGTAGTTTGAGTGTACTTGTATGCTGCTATGTCCGCATTGACTACCAATGACTCTCAGGCTGATTGGGAATAATTCAAGAAATTGAATTGGTGAAGGATACCAGTTTTGAGGAATTTCAGGTAAGTAATTTGTTCTTATTTAATGAGATTCCCATACAGGAAGTTTTGCTAATTTGTAAAACAAGCAGCTTCAAGGATTTCCTTAGCAAACTCTATTGCTTTATAGCTCTGCCGCTGACACAATTATGACACTGCATAGTGGAACTTACAGTAAGCGAAATAGTACTTTTTAAGCTATGAAATTAAACCTGCACTATACCCAGTTGATGGCTATGGCATTTTAGAGGGTAACAAGCTATGTATTTGCTTGGTAGTTACCAATACACAGTCCTTTTACTCACTAATATTTTCTCTCCAAATGTGTGTGTGTGTGTGTGTGTGTGTGTGTGTGTATATATATATATATATATAATGTGTGTGCTTGCTTGTGTTTTTTTGCGTTAATTGTGGTGATGCTTATTTGTGTGTGAACTAATCTGTTTTAAGGATTTTGCTCTTAAATAAGTAGATTTGATTCAACAAGAAATACTTGCTTCCTATGTTGGTATAACAAATTGTCATTTGTTTTCAGCAACATTTCATATTAAATTTCCTTTTTTATATGTACATTTTATCTAGTTACATCACGAAAGCCACGAGAAGATGAAAAAGACGGGCAGGCATACACATTTGTTTCACGATCTGAAATGGAGACTGATATTAAAAATGGCAGATACTTAGAACATGGAGAGTATGAAGGCAATCTTTATGGTACCAAAATTGACTCCATCCATGAAGTTATTCACACTGGAAGGACATGTATTTTGGATGTGAATCCTCAGGTATGGTTTGTGGGGATCATCATACATTGGTAACACTTGCTAATCTCTCAGTAGAAAGTAATGCATACTGTTAATCTCAAGAACTTGAAATAAATTTACTACTGCATTAAAACCCTAAATATCACCAATATTTTACCACTCTGTTTTCTCATAGTTTTCATCTTAATTTTACACCCAGCCATTAAAGTAGTAATTGGCACTGGTACTACCACCACTGACACGTTTAGCTCCTCTAGCTGCCAATGCCTTGATTAGCCCAGCTTCCCTCTTTGGCCTCTGTCAGTACCTGGTTCATACTCATGACACAAGGAGATGCCAGACACCGATAATGGTAGGCAAGTATATACTGCAAAGGGTGTGTATTGGTATTTTCTCACCTTTATTTTGCACCCACACATTATTGTAGTAATTTGTACTTGCCCTACATATTGTCCCTCTCCTCACCCAATGCCTTGATCTGCCCAGCTTCCCTCCGGGGATTGCTGTCAACATTTGGCGTATATTTCTTCTCACTTAATGAGATGTAAGGCACCAGAATGGTAGGTCGTTTTAAATAGCAAAACGTGCACACTGTGTTAGCTCTCTAGTCAAGAGAGTCCCTGAGCAGATCTTGTAGCCTTAACTCCTCCCAGCACAGTTACAATCCCTAATGGCCAGATCATACTTGGTCCATTGACAGACCAGGAGAGAGGTTTAGTGGAGTTTGGAGACAACATCTTGACTGCCTCTAGTGTTCACACAATAGTTCAGTACTTTTTAACCACTGTCTGCTGTTATTCAGTACTTATTGGAAAAACGGGAGGACTACATTATTATTCTACGGCTCCGAATGTGTCGGTCTACTTACTGTTAGCTCACAACTGGCAGTCTAACAACCTCATAACCTTTCTGCTTTCCACTCTGTCATGAAGCTCATAGTTTATCTTATCATATCCTTTCCTCTCCCTCTGGTCTCTACATCAGCCTAAGGGACAAACGTTGTATGCACTGCTACATTCCTACAACACACAAATTATACCAATCAAGGCCCCTGTCATTCCCAACCCTTTATCCCGATAATTACTACCAAATGATAGGCTTGTTAGCCCAAGACTTAGTGCCCAGCCCAAATCACTGAGGTTGTAAGCACTAATGATTTTTCGTAATATGCCTAGTAGACATTTTCTCAAATGTAAAAGGTGCTGTTGTCTGGCCCTACCACATTCTGAACCAGTACGTTGTAAGCCATCTAAACATACCATATAGTAATATATTTATAACAATTACCCCCACTATATTAAGCCTCGTTTGTGCTAGAGACTTGGAGGCTCATTTAGAGGCAATCGGGAGGTCCACAAGGAGGCTTTGGCCTCCACTGCCCACCATATTTAGAGATCCCTCCCAGTTGGGTTGGGATCTCTAACTTCAGTGGAGCTGCTCGTGCTGTGGCTCCAAAGTAGAAACTAAACTTTGCAGAGCAGGCAACATATGTGATATGCCTGTTAGGCAAAGTGTTTTGTTTTCTCCCAAAACTGGATTTTTGTCTCTGCACGTGGAGGTGTCCATGGTGTATTTTCCCTACTTTGGTAGGACAAATGAGTGTCCGTTGTCTCTCCCTCAATGGAATGACTGTCACTTTGACCTGACGGTCCTGTGGCAGACAGGCTGTCAGGTCAAATGTTTATGGCAGCAAAATTAGCTGAGTCTGTGCTAGTGTAAAACCAGGTTTTCTCTGATTGTATTTAGAGCGGTGGTACTGCAAGATTGGCGGGGCGGAAGCACCACAGATTTGTGGCAGTGCTCCTGATATGCCAAGATTTAAAGAACTCTCTTAATCCTTGGTGTTTTCTGTTCAAGTTTCTGGCCTCATGTAAAGTCATTAGAGCAGACAGTATGACATAGTGACTTTGGCCTGCGTTAATTATGCAGACCGACATTTCGCCACCTGCATAGCAGTGCACAATTAAACAGCGCTGCACTTGTAGGTGGCAGATTGCCCGCGACCAAAAAAGATAGAAACCACAATCACCGCGGGGCAAACACCGGTGTCCAGAGTGTGTCTGGTTTATCCTATGGTGAAATGTGCGCAAAGCGATATAGTGGGGTGGATAGATTTTCTACTGATTATTTTCTTTCTTTATCTTAGTTTTGTAGTCCTACTCGATCTGCACACTGGCAATGCAATCTTGAGTATCAAAGAAGACAGCGCATTTGTAGCCCAACACAAGACATAATGTCCATTTTCATCCGGAAATCCATAAACTTCTCACCGCTGACAGTTGTGAGTCCTATACATCTCTGTTTGCTGTAGTCCTAACAGTTTAACCCTAGACACTTTATCTTGCCTCACCTTACAGCATTGCAAGCTCAACTCAAGAAAATACCCACCCCGTTGTCTCCCCTACTGAGACTGCATCCTTTATTCCTAACCTTCTGCGTCTCCTGTCAAGTGCTGTTTCTCACCCATCGGAATGACTGTTGCTCTTCGTCTTTGCAGGATAAGGTTAGCCATGGTATAATGAGGTTGTACTTTTGAAAGGCAAGCACAAAGATTCTAGATCTCTCTAGGAATTTCATCATCAAGATAAAAGTCTAGGGGTGTGGCTTGATGCCGATGTAGACGGGAGTGGTCTACGGAGCTCCGGCCCAAGCATCCCCCATCCGACATAATCCTGAGCCCCAGACCCTCTAAGAGTGGACTGGGTGGCAGTAGCATCCTAGGGTGTGGGCACCCACCTAAGTGGAGACCACAAGCTGTGGGTCGAGCTGAGACGGGTTTGTTCTGAGAGGGGACTCGCGAGGTAGAGAACAAGATGGCGGTCATGGCGCTGTGAGACGGCGGAGCCTGGGAGGTCGCGAACAGGGGACGCTGCACGATTGACCTTTTACTGGAGCAACAATAAGGATAAACAACTCGAAGCGGCCACTCCGGGCTCCAGAGGACGCCCAGTGTAAGCGGGACAAAAATTAACAGGTGTCAGGCGAAGACACGTTGGCGAGGTGAGAGAACGCCACAGTGGAGCACAGGCAGCCACTGGGAGGATCAGAGGCAGCGAGAGTGCGACATCGGAGGCGGCAGTTGAGACCGAGCTGAATACCCGGCCGGAGAGGCGGACAGGGGGCCCTGAATGACCCTGCAACCGGTGAGGGGAGAAAAAGAGGAGCCAGCGGGGACGGCGGCGTCGGAAGAGTGCGCACGCCCCGATTCCAGAGGTAGGCCCGTGGCACATGGGCTGAATAGAAGTGAATCAGGCAACTCAATAGGGCAATAAGGGCGGCGCAGGCAGCGAACCGGGGAACAGGAGTGACATATTAATCTGAAAGAAACAGTTAGTTATAGATTCCTTACCTTAGAATTACCCCCAGGCGTCAGACTGGATCCGGAGAATTTTTCTTCAGCAGTACCCCTGCGCGTCGAAAGGTGGCGTTGGTCGGCTCCGCGTTCGTCGTTGGCGTTGTGGTCGCTGCGATGACGTCGCGGTAGCTACTTAGACGCCGCCCTCGCGTGCTGACGTCCGTTCTTTCTTTTTTCCGCGCCAGCCAGCGCCGATCCGGAGAGAGCGGTAGCTCCAGTCACTTTTTGACGACTTTTGTCGACGCCGTTTTTGAGTCTTCGACTCCTGGTGCACGTCAGGGATGCCCGGTTTCAAGGCTTGCGGTTCCTGCAGCCGACTGATGTTGGTGACTGATCCGCACCGCGTGTGCCTCTAATGCCTGGAGCGCGACCACGACCCAAAGTCGTGCTCCGACTGCCGGACCATGAATCCGAAGTCTTTGCGGGAGCGGTCCCGAAAGGTTCTCGAGGCCCGGCAGTCGGCTCACCGCCGCTTGAGGTCCTGGTCGCGTAGGAGGTCGAGGGACCGGTCGCGGAGCCACCATCATTCTTCCAAGTCTTCGCACTCGGGGTCAGGTAAGTCGAAGCACAAGAAGAAGTCGAAGAAGCATTGTCGCTCTTCGACTTATCCCTGTCGTCGGCCGACGTGACGAGGGATGCGGGTGGTGGCCTTTTCGCAGCTACGCGTGCGGAGCCCGAATTGTCGACTCCGGGTTTCCCTCCCTTTCCGGGACCTGGAGAGACCCCTGCCCAGCTTCGTCAATTTTACGAATCGATGCACGCCATCTTTGGGCAGCCCGACTCTGCCGGCGCGCCTTCGGGCCCCGCGGACTCGGCTGGGGGCCCTGGGCCTTCGCCGCCAGCGGCTCCGGCCTCGGCACCGCAGGGTCCCCTTGGATCCAGGCCTGGATCCCGATCGGCGCCGGTCGACCTACTTACACCTCCCTCGGCGCCGCTTCCACCGGCACCACGTCCGCAGCCGACGCCGGTTGTGCCCCCAGCCGGCGTCGACCCCGGGCTCCATCCCGATGTAGACATGGAGCCGGACCGGCGTCGACCGACACCGACGGGTACTTTTGTGCCCTTCTTCTACCCTGGCTCTTTTAGACCGGATTGGCAGCTAGAGGACAGTGAGGAGGACTGGGAGGGGTCTGGAGACCCTTTAACTGACCAGTTAGGCTATGAACCGGACTGGAGAGAGGAACTGGGGGAAGCCAGTGGCATGTTGTCTCCTCCTACCGTGGCTACAGAGGAGGGAGCGTCCTTTGCAGTGGTGTTGCGTAGGGCGGCCGAGGCTCTCAACCTCGAGCTACCTACGGTGGCACTCAGGACTAACCTCCTGACAGAGGTGCTTCAACCGGCAGCGAGCTCTTCGGAGCCCCTGCTGCTGTTTAATGAAGCCCTGACCGACATCCTTTTGGGCACCTGGTCCAGGCCCAACACAGGGGCTCCTGTGGATAGGATGGTTGCCCAACGCCACCGCCCGGCCCCGGGCGACCCCATTTTCCTCTCCCAACACCCCACCCCTGAGAGCTTGGTGGTCCAAGTCTCCACCTCCAGAGACGCATTCCCTAACGCACCACCTGATAGGGAATCCAAAAAGCTGGACCATCATGGGAATATGTTTTCTTCCTACAGCTTGGGACTGCGGTCAGTAACACTGCATGTCAGTTGGGCCGTTACACCCACTCCGTGTGGGATATGGTGGCGCAAGTGCTGCCTCAGTGCCCGGAAGGAGGCCCTGGCCGTACTCTCCCGTGCAGTTGCCGAAAGGGAGAGATGCAGCAAAGTTTACCATCCGCTGTGGGCTGGATACCGCCGACTCACTAGGCAGGGCAATTTCCACGTCGGTAGCCCTTCGACTCTACGCCTGCTTGAGGTCGACTGGTTTTTCAGGGGATGTCCAATCCACCCTTATGGACATGCCCTTTGATGGCCATCACCTATTCGGCGACAAGGCAGACAACGCGCTGGAGCGCTTTAAGGACTCTCGAGCTACGGCGAGGTCCTTGGGCCTCTCCACCTCCCGCCCTGCGCAGTCTGCTTTTCGCCCCTTTCGTGGCTACGGAAAGGGTGCCCCGCCACGTCCCGTCTAGAGCCACAGGCCAGCGCAAGCTGTTCAGCCACAGCGCGGCCGCGGATGTGGGAACCACCGCCGTGGTTCTGGGGGCCAGTGGGTGGGCCAGTCCACCACAGCCCCCCTGCAGCAGCCTCCAAACCCTCCTAGTCCGACCTTTCAGGGCCACCAAACGCCAGTGGGCGGCAAGATTCGCCATCACCTCCCCCACTGGCGCACCATCACGTCGGACAGGTGGGTTTTGCAAATTGTCTGAAGGGGCTACTCCTTCCCCTTCGAGACTACCCCTCCATCCATGCCACCTCAGTACCATCGCATGTCGGAGGATCATCTGGCCCTTCTCCAGCAGGAAGTTTCGGCACTCTTGGCCAAGGGGGCCATCGAGCTAGTTCCTGTCCCAGAAGTAGGTCGTGGTTGCTATTCCCGCTACTTTCTGGTGCCCAAGAAGGACAAAGTCCTGCGTCCTATCTTGGATCTCAGGAACGTCAACCGCTTCCTCCGGAAGGAGAAGTTCAAAATGTTGGCGCTGGGTCAGGTCCTGTCTGACCTCGATCCTGGAGACTGGATGGTAGCGTTGGACTTGCAGGACGCTTATTTTCACATCCCCGTCCTGCCGGCCCACGGGCGTTACCTGTGGTTCACGGTAGGCCACGAGCACTTTCAGTTTACCGTGCTCCCCTTTGTCCTTACAAGTGCCCCTCGGGTGTTCACGAAAGTGATGGCGGTGGTCGCAGCTCATCTGCGCAGATCAGGGGTTCCAGTCTTCCCCTATCTGGACGACTGGCTGTTGAAGGCGTGCTCGCCCCAGGCTGTCGTCTCCCACCTCCAGACTACGGTCGACCTCCTGCATTCGCTGGGGTTCTCCATCAACGTGCCGAAGTCACACCTGACTCGCTCTCAGAAGCTCCTCTTCATCGGAGCGGTTCTGGATACGACGCAGTTTTGGGTTTATCCTCCCGAACAGCAAGTCCGGGATATTCGGGCTATGTTTCCGATCTTTCAGCCTCTATCCCGGGTTTCGGTCAGGATGACCCTCAGGCTACTGGGACTGATGGCCTCCTGCATCCTGCTGGTAGACCATGCCAGATGGCATATGCGGGCTCTGCAGTGGGACCTGAAGTTCCAGTGGGCACAGCATATGGGGAACCTGTCCGATTGCGTCCAGATCTCGGAGGGCACTGCACACCAATTGCAGTGGTGGCTAACGAACCAGGATTGGGTCGACGGCAGATCACTCTCCCTTCCCCAACCAGAGTTCACAGTGGTGACCGATGCATCACTTCTGGGATGGGGTAGCCACATGGGGGAGGCGGAGATCAGAGGCCTCTGGTCTCCGGCGGAGTCCGGGCTCCACATCAACCTTCTGGAGCTTCGGGCGATTCGTCTTGCACTCAAAGCATTCCTTCCCTCTGACCGGGGAAGAGTAGAGCAGGTGTTCACGGACAACACCACCATGTGGTAGAGCAACAAACAAGGCGTGGTGGGGTCGTGGACCCTATGTCAAGAGGCCCTCAGCCTCTGGACATGGCTGGAACATCAGGGCATATCCCTGGTGGTTCAACACCTGGCAGGTTCGCTGAACGCCAGGGCGGACGAACTCAGCTGCAGGTGCATGATGGATCACGAATGGCGTCTCCACTCTGAGGTGGTGCAAGGTCTCTTTCGACAGTGGGGAGAGCCTTGGTTAGATCTATTAGTCACCGAAGAGAACGCGCAATGTCAGCAATTCTGCACGTTGGAATTTCCAAGGCGGCACTCGCTAGGCGACGCTTTTCGTCGCAAGTGGAGTTGCGGTCTTCTATACACCTTTCCGCCTATACCACTTCTTCTGCCCAGAGTGCTGAAGAAGATCAAGCGCGACCGGGCCCAAGTCATTCTTGTGGCTCCGGATTGGGCACAAAGAGTCTGGTATCCTGAGCTGCTACACATGGCCATCGATCCTCCAATCAGACTGCCTCTTCTGGAGGATCTTCTGGGGACGGTCCTCCACCCGAACCTGTCCAGCCACCACCACCTTGCATGGAGATTGAGCAGCGGCAGTTGACGTCATTTGACCTGCCTCCCGAAGTCTGTGATGTTATCTTGGCAGCCAGGCGTCCCTCCACTAAGACGGTATACGCCTGTAGGTGGAACAAATTTGTGGCATGGAGCGCAGCAAAGGCTGTGGATCCCCTTTCTGCCCCTCTTTCTGAGGTCCTCTTGTTCCTTCTTTCTTTGGCCCAGCAGGGCTCTGCTCTGGGCACTCTTAAGGGCTACCTCTCGGCCATTTCAGCCTTTCTTAGGCTTCCTGATCAGCCTTCTCTTTTCAAGTCCCCTGTTGTAAATCGCTTCCTAAAGGGCATTACTCATCTTTTTCCTCCTATTCCCTTCGTAATGCCTCAGTGGGACTTGAAATTGGTTCTGACTTACCTTATGTGCGCTCCCTTTGAGCCACTTCATAACTGTCCTCTTCATCTTCTCACCTTAAAGACTGCTTTTCTGGTTGCCATCACCTCTGCTCGTCTGGATCCATAACGGGCGCTTTCCTTTTATTTGGATCGCACCAAACAATTCCGGGTGGATGATCAGCTCTTTGTGGGCTACGTGGGTGGTAAGAAAGGTCAGGCCCTGCACAAACGGACCATCTCTAGGTGGGTCATTTTGTGCATTAAGGCTTGTTATTCCTTGGCTAAGAGGGAGCCTCCAGTGGGGCTGCGCGCCCGTTCCACCAGGGCGATATCAGCTACTACTGCTTTGGGACGAGGAGTCTTCCTTCCCCCCCCCCCCCTAAATGACATCTGTCAGGCAGCTACGTGGGCATCTCTGCACACGTTCACTAGACACTACTGCCTGGACAGCCAAGTCCGGAGAGACGGCTTCTTTGGGCGTTCTGTTCTCCAGGACTTTCTGGTGTGAACTTGGCTTGCAGACCCACCTCCGAGGCTGGTATTGCAGGGGTATCTATTCTAAGGTAAGGAATCTATAACTAACTGTTTCTTTCAGATGAACAAGTTACTTAACTTCGGTAACGATATATCTGTAAGAAACATAGGTTAGTTATAGATTCCTTACCGCCCCACCCATCCTTCCCGTTCTGCGAACTGATTTCTAGGGTCAGGGAATCCCTTTCAGGGCCCTAGTTTTGTGCACCAGTGGTCAGTGTCTTGCATGGCTCTGCGCTTCTGGCGTGGAATGTCATGTAAAAGAACTGACATCAGCGTGCGAGGGCGGCGTCTAAATAGCTACCACAACGTCATCCCGGCGACCACGACTCCATCGACGAATGCGGAGCCGACCGACGCCACCTTTCGACGCGCAGGGGTACTGCTGCCGAAAAATTCTCTGGATCCAGTCTGACGCCTGGGGGTAATTCTAAGGTAAGGAATCTATAACTAACCTATGTTTCTTACAGATATCGTTACCGAAGGTAAGTAACTTGTTCAGCGATTCCTCTCCCCGGAGCAAAGTGAAGGCCCCAAGCGCAGCTACGCCGGATAACGGAGGCAGGCCGGAGAGGTGGTAGCAAAAGCTGGAAGATTGGTAGCGACACCAGGCCAGGAGGAGTGCGATTGTCGTACAGGAACTAAGGCTGCCGCGTGGAGGCACGGAAGAGCGGAGGAGGCCGAGGTGTGGCACGAACAACAGAGAAGGGCTATGGTGGCGCTGAGTCAGTTCGAGTGAGGGGAGTGCTGGACAGTGTGCAACCGGAGGGCTGGTGACTCGTGGCACTTGAGGAGTAAGAATTGGCTGCTCAAAGAGGGAAGAAGACAACCAAGCAGAGCAAGTGTGGCCCTGAACTGATCGGCAGCCGGAGGAGCAGGGCCATAGTAGGTGAGGGCCTAGGGGACAACACAGAGAACTTCCTGACAAGGACATAAATAACTGTAGGAATCACCAAGGGACCACAGGCCCAGCTTGGGGATACCCAGCCTTGGAAGGTGAAGGCTCGACTAGAGAGATGGGAAAAGTCCCGAAACGCAGAGGATTTAGTGCCCTCAGCATAGAGGGGGGCGTCAATCAGACAGACAATGAAGGCCGGGAGTTTGGGAAAGGTGCGGAAGCCACGAGGCCCACTCTGATGGGCATAATGCATGCCATTACGGCCTCCAGAGAAGCCCTAGAAACCAAAATAGATGCAATAGGCACGGACTTGAATCTATTGAAGGGCAACCACTGCAAACTAAAAGACAGAGTAGCGTCCACGGAAAAGACGCTTACGGACCTACCCACAACAGTGGCAGACCTACAAAAAATCTCTTAGGGACATTGAACCCAAAGTGCGGACCCTTGAAGTCAGGGCGGATGACAGCGAGGGGAGGTCTCGCAGAAATAACCTACGCCAAGTGGGGATGCCAGAGAGAGAAGAGGGAAGCGACATGGTGCAATTCCTGGAAGATTGGATCAAGACAGAGGTAGCACCAGAGGGGCTTTCGCCCTTTTATGCCCTGGAGAGGGTGCACAGGATCTCCAAACCAGCCCCTCCCCCCTCCCCAACGACCCATAGTGGCGCGGCTCCTACACTACAGAGACCGGGACCATGTACTCTAGCAAGCCAGAAAAAAGAACTGCAAATAGGCAACAGCAGAGTGATGATATTCCCTGACTTCACTAGGGAAGTGCAAAGGCAGAGAGCTTCTTTCCTAGCGGTCAAGAGGAAACTGAGGCAACTACAGGTCCCATACGCAATGATGTTCCCAGCTCGATTGAGAATAGCCGACCAAACAGGGGCGCTGTTTTTCCATACGCCACAAGAGGCATGGGAGTGGCTGGACTCAAGGCCAACACACGAAAGGCGAGGATCTATACCGGGACCGGCTTCGAAGAAGGACAACGCCCAGAACGCAGGAGGAGCACCCTCCTCGACAGAAGCCAGAGCTGAAAGACACAAAGCTCTCCGAGCGGTGGCAGAACTCAGCCAAGGGGGACCTAGCCCTGGATCGAGCAGAAGTGGTCAAGAGGCGGACCGATCAGACGGCTCACTCGCAACAAGTGCAAACGAAGACTCTGAGACGGAGTTACCAAAGATAACGCCCAAGTCAGTGGACGACATTGTCTAAAGCGTGAAGTGCATGTAGGAAAGACATGAACACTGCCAGATCACTGCCTCGTTGAGGCAAAGTCGGAGGTGAAGACGAGAAGACTGATGGAGGAGAGGAGACAAAGTGATAGACATCATGAACAGTGGGGCCAAAGACCTGAACATAATAATAGGGGATGTGTGGCTGGTGGGGCTCCCGGAACCGATGGGTAAGCTCTACAACCCCAAAGTTACGAGGATTCTTTCTTGTATTTTCTTTGTTTGGATGGGATCTGGACTACCTTTACCTGTCCTGGGGAGGGGGAGTTGGGGTGTTTGTTTGTATTGGGTGCTATTTTCAGGGACCAGGCATGTCGGGGGTAGGGAAACAGATATAGACAGGACAGGATCAGCCCAATGGTATCCCCCATAGACCTTAAGTGCATCTCGTGGAACGTGAGAGGGATGCACTTCATGACGAAACAACATAAGCTACATGCATATTTGGTAAGGAAAGGGGCCCAAATCGCTATGCTACAGGAGACACTTATAACGGCGAAAGAGGGAGCTGCACTACAGCGTAGATGGAGAGGGCAAGCGTACTATACGAACTATTCGGCATTTGCCAGGGGAGTTCTGGTGTGGGTGAGAGCGGGGGTACCGTTCCAGTGCACTAAGGAAATGCTAGACCCCGACGGGAGATATGTCATACTGCTGGGCAAGTTGAATGGGAAGGATGTGACGATAGGTAGCATTTATGGGCCAAACACTGATCAGATCTTGTTCCAGACCCATCTCTCTAGAACGCTGACACAGGCATTGATGGGATCAGTGATAGGGGGAGGACTACAATTGCATTACAGACGTGGTGCTGGATCGTTCCCAACCGCCCCTTCCGGACTACGCATAGGTGAGAATAGCAGAAGCGCGCAGGAATTGGCAACAACAATGGGGGCTGATGGACACCTGGAGGGCGCAATACCCAGTGGAAAGAGACTACTCGTTCTTCTCGCCCCTACACAAGCTACATGTTAGAGTAGACTCCATATTGTGCTCCCCGGATGTGCATGGATGTGTGCAGATGAGCGAGTATTTGGCAAGAGCGATCTCAGATCATAACCCGCTGTTGGTGGGGTTGGCCTGGACCAGGGATAGGCCAAAAATTCCGACCTGGCATCTGAGACGTTAGAGGGCCAGTTCTTCCAGGCAACTATACGCACAGCGATCGGCCAGTATTTTGAGGAGAATACGAGGACGGCCACGAGTAGTTTAGTAGAATGGGAGGCTTTTAAGGCTGTAATACGAGGCAGGTGCATATCTGAGGCGGTGGGAGTGAGAAAAGTACTTATGAGGGACACCATAGAGGAAGAGCAGCGGCTCCGGGACTTAGAGCGGGGGAGACGAGAAAGGAGGGATAAACAGGAGGAACTATTGGCGGCGAAGTAAACAGTAGCTGAGCACGTGAAGCGATTGCGCTGCTTTGACTATAAAAACTACATAACACGGGCTCACACTGAGAAAGACAAGACTGGGCCATTGTTGGCCTGGCTGGCTAATCCAGCTAGAAGAGGATTGGTCATATTGGAAATGAGGGAGGAACGAGGGGAGATCCGCCACAGGCAGCAAGATATCAATGATATCTTTCTGAGATACTACACAGAGCTGTATGAAAGCAGGATATCCCCCACAGACGAGGAAGTTGATGAGTTTATGGGAGACCTAGAGCTGCGAGCAGTTGCGGAGGAAGAAGCGGAGGCTCTAGGGAGAGAAATAGACATAGGAGAAGTGAGAGGCGCCATCAAAAATATGGCCAGAAATAAAACACCAGGGACAGACGGACTCCCAGTGGAGTTTTACTCCACGTACATTGACCTTCTGGCCCCTCGACTAGTGGAAATATGCAATCAGTCAAAGCAAGAGGGAGGCTCCCTGGATCAACAAGGGAGGCAGTGATTATCCCGCTGTTAAAACCTGGAAAACCCCCATCTGATTAGTCGGCTACAGGCAGCTGTCTATGCTTAACCTGGACTATAACATTTTGAGCAAAAGTTTTGCCACACGCCTCCTCCCACACATGATAAATCTTATACTCCATGACCAAGCAGGTTTTATACCCTCCAGGAACACGGCGCTGAATGTCAAGAGACTGCTGCATATACTCGAGGCCGACTCCTACTGTAAATAGGAAGCAGCGATTTTTGCGGTAGATATAGAGAAGGCCTTTGACAGCCTTGAGTGGCCTCATCTATTTCGAGTGATGAGAAGGTTTGGGTTGGGCCCTGAATTTGTGGGATGGACGGCCTTACTATATACAGGGCTTCTCTAACGAGTAGCTCATGAGCTACTGGTAGCTCTCCAGCTCCCTTTGAGTAGCTCTCCCGTGTGCATCCCACTCTACTAAATTAAAAGCTTGACTGATTTAATATATTTATACCAAATCGAAAAGTGTTTATTCGAGATAAACATTTGTGTATTTTCAGAGCTCATAAGATGATGTTTGGAATAAAATGGTTGAATTTCCAAAATACTTTTAAAGCCAAGTGATGAATCATGTGGCTTTGGGGAGACTTATTACTAATACTGTTACCTTGGTGCCATGAGCATTTCAGCTACATCAGTTATGTACTACCTGTATAAAAGGATTCCAAATTGACAAAGACTTTTCTAAATTACTGCTGGCAACCCTGCCTGATGCACTGAGGTGATCAATGTCGGTAATGTTGAATAGCGTGGCCACTATTATAATCTTGTCTGATGTGGTTGCTATTGCAAGGCCAACAATATTAGTAGCTCAGGATCATTTTCATTGAACATAAGTAGCTCTGTTTACAGAAAAGGTTGGAGACTCCTGCTATATACGGAATCCACGGCCAGGGTTAAAACAGGCAAACTTACATCAGACTGTTACCGAGTGGAAAGAGGAACACGCATGGGGTGCCCTCTGTCGCCTCTACTATTTGCTCTGGCCATGGAGCGGTTGACAGCCAGAGCAAGGAAAGGGTGCTACTATCGGGGACTAGAGGTCGTTGGTCACACACACCACATCGCATTATACGCCGATAATTTGGTATTATTCCTGAGTAATGTGAGGGAGGAACTTCAAGGAGCTAGGGAATTGCTTGCAGCGTTGGATAGAGTGGCAGGCCTCAAGGTGAATTGGACAAAGTCATGCCTCTTCCCTGCCTAGAAAGGTAGAGAGGGGCCACAGGAGATAGAGGGAGTGCAGTGGGAAAACCGATGTCTACCATATTTGGGAACCCAGATATACCATGACCAAACTGACCTCCTGGAGGGCAATGTGGGGAGAGCGTTGAGGGGAGTGAAGGCCAGCTTTGAATTCTGGGGGACCCTTCCTCTATCTGTGGTAGGCAGAGTAGCCTTATTGAAGATGGTGACTCTACTGAGACTCGTATATTATTTCGGAGTGCTCCCGATTTGGATCCCAGCGGGGATGTTTAAACAGCTACAAATGACGGAGTTTCTATGGGGAGCGGGAAGGCGCAGAGTAGCTCTCTCAACACTAATAAGACCAAGGGTATCGGGAGGATTGGCGGCCCCGGACGTTGAGTATTATTATATAGCAGGCCAGCTACAATGGCTCACGAAGTGGACAGCGAGTCGGGTGGGGGGGAGGAGGGGGGGGGACGATGCAGCAGGGGGACATGGCACCAAGCAGGGGGCTCCTTTCACGGGTGATATTGAGACTCCCCATTCAGGAGTGAGAAATGTCCACTGAGCTAAAAGTAGCTCGTAAATGCTGGAATAGAAGCCTGCAGAGGGCTAAGACCAGACGCCCGTATGCCCCTGAGATCCCACTGTCTATATGTGAAGCACTTCCGCATGGAGGGGATTGGCGAAGTTTAGGGGACTAGAGGGATGCTGGGGTGTCCACGGTGGGGGAGCTCTATGAAGAGGGGAGCTTGATTCCTTTTCAGGACTTTAAAGAAAGATACGACATACTTCCTGGACTTCCTGTTACATACCGCCCTCACAGCAGCGATACGCAAGCACTGGGGAGGGGGACTTGAGGAACCACCTATGTCGGAGGGGTGTCCATATGTGGTGACCGCAGCTGGAACATACAAAGCAGTTACCTGCCTATACAGGAGACTTAGCCGTGAGAAGCTTCCTGCCTTGAGTAAAATACACCAGAAGTGGGAGGAAGATTTAGGAGAGCCAATAGCTGAGAAAACATGTGGGGAGCTGGTGGAGAGAGCGAGCAAAAGTACAAGAAATGCCAGGTTTCAACTGGTGCACTTTTATGTTCTTCACAGGGCATACCTCACGCCGGGTTGCATTAATAGATACTTTAATATACAAACTGCGGTATGCCCGCGCTGTATCACAGAGGGAGCGGAGTTCCTTCACATGTTCTGGACTTGCCCAGGATTGGGTGACTTCTGGGGTGAAGTAACTACACTACTAGCGGAGGTGACAGAAATGGAAGTAGCAGCAACGCCCGGGTACTGTCTGCTGCATTGGTTCCCCCACACCTCCAAAAGCAAGATTACGAGTATATTTCAGGACCTGGGACTAGTGTCAGCAAAGAGAGATCACAAGCCACTGGAAATCTCAGAGGGGCCATAATATACATAGATGGAAGGAGTTTATAAAAATGGGCAGAATGTGAGGGTGCAGTACGATGACGAACAGCTAAAAAAAACTGGCAGCAAAAAAACACTAGAGGCAGATCGAGCATGGGCAGCACTGGTGGAAGTGCTAAAGAACCCAGAGACCGAGACAGAAGAAGTTCCACAAAGGAGGACTCAGGAGGGGGAAGCAGAAGCCCATAGCCCATGAGTCAGAAGGTTAGAAGCCGGAGGGAAGGAAGGGAGGATGGCGGAGGCCCCTCTCCCTATTCGTACATGGGAGCGAGAAAAAAGCATGATAGATCGGGGGAATCAGGACACCCTTCACTACTAGAGAAATTAGGAAGACTACTGTGCATGACACGCACAGGGGGAGGAGTTGATTAGTTAATTAGAGACTTTTATTTTCATTGTACTATGGCCTCTGACAGGACACGAGTGAAATGATTTAGCAAGACTACTCTGAACTCTATGGAGGCTTATTGATGTAATACGTGGCTGTAGGGAGACCGGGGCATCAATGAAGATGGGAATCGTACAAGTAATAATGATAAGACACAAGATGTTGCAACAACAATGGTTACGGGACTGTGCGAACTGTAAGATTGCTTGAATATAACTGAAATGGTGATTGTAAGTCAGTGCAAGTTAGAATGAATAAATGCTCAATAAAAATGTGTTTAAAAAAAAAAATTCAAGATAAGTCTACTGCGTCCGGGTGCTTGGGAAATCCCCATGGTATACTGAAGTTTCATGTCAAATGAATAAAAGTATTGGCAAAACCAGGACCTTAACAGTAATTTAGAAAGTCATGTGAGGGGTACAAAAATCAGTCAGTACAGGGTATCTGGACACTACCAATTGGAGCATTCCATTAATGAGTCTGGTCACATTTCTCTGTACAGATACCTCTGATCCCCACAGTGCTTTCAGTTTTGAGCAATAATGTTCTAGTACTGCTACTGACAAGAGGAGACACATACCTTCACCGTCCTGCATTGCAGTAAACGGGATGAGACACAGATGGAGAGGTCCCTAGGGTGATTAGGAAACTGCAGTCCTATGATGGATGAGGCCAAAGTCCTCCAGCTCACTCTGGTGCTTTGAGGGTGAGGTGTAGCTCCTATTCTCCCTGAGCTGCACCTTTAGATGATTACCACCAGCAGGGGCAGCCCTAAGACCTGAACCTGGGGCAAAGTAAAGACTGGCATCCTAACAAAGATTCAAGTTAAATATTCCATATAACATAAAATACAGAATATCAGTCACAGAAAATCAAACAAAGAAGTAAAAATAAAAACAACGAAATTAACAAGAAAGTTGCAAGAAGTTTTCGGACAAGTGATACCCCTACACAAATTCAAAAATATACCAAATTTAATAGGACATTAAAAATGACAACAAAAGAAGAACAATGGCGCTCAATAAGGTACACAAAAAACCATAAAGACAATACATTGTGTAAACATAAATAGTGGCTGAGGAAAGTTACATATACATTGTTTGGACAAGACAAAAACAAGACCTAGCAGAGAATGCGTCCTCGTCAATCAAGGCCACATGTAGGCGTCGACGGCGTTTCGACCAGATCAAAGTTAGATGGTCATCATCAGGACAAACAATATTCAATAACAGAGCGTCCAATAGAAAAATCCAGTAATAGAATCTGAAAAACGTGTATAAATACAGGGGTATCAAAAAATTGTCCAAGGGTCATATCATAGCATAAGATCAATATAATCATTAAACCAAAAAAGAAAGAGAAGAAGAATTGACCAAGAAATGCCAATCACCAATTAGGAGAAATCACCGCAAAAGAAAAATCCAAAGAGGTGAAGCCTAAAGAAATAGTGACAACATTAGACCCAGACTCTATCAAAGAGCCAATAGACTAAAACAGCGTATGTTTAGAGAATTTAGCAGAAAAATATATCAGGACACAGCCCCGTGAGTTTGAATACTGAGTAAGCCCAAAGGTTGTTATTCAATCTATTGAGACATATAAGTTGGTGATTTTAAAGCAATATTCCAACCCGAACCATTATTTACTTTAGGATCCAACCCCTTACTCGAGATTCAAAAGCTCATCTCTAACATTTATTTATATAATTTATAGAGCGTAGCTAATGCCGATAGGCGTCTTGGCGCTGTAGGAACAGATAAAATTGCTACAGTAGATGTTCGAAGCGAGTTTAGCTGGTGGCCGGGTGCCTATTACTCCTGCGGGAACAGGCAGGTCTTTAAGGCTTTTCTGAAAGTAAGTAGGGAGGGAGCAGCTTTTAGTGTCAATGGGAGGCTGTTCCAGAGCACAGCTGTGGCCCTGAAAAAGCTCTTCCCACCCCAGTTGGTTCTCCTGAAAGGAGGAACAATCAGTTTGATGGCGGAGCCTGAGTGGAGTGTCCTTGCCGGGACGTACCAATTGAGTTTCTCTCTGAAATGGGCTGGCCCCAATCCATGCAGTGCTTTATAGGCCAGACAGAGAGCCTTAAACCTACGTAGTTGTTTAGCTGGCAACCAGTGTAATTTCCTAATGGCTCCTCTTGCCGATTCATGTTTGGGGATTTTGAAGAGGAAGCAGGCAGCAGCGTTTTGCAGAGTCTGGACCCTCTTTTCAAGACCCACTGCGAGAGTAAGATAGAGGCTGTTGCAATAGTCTATCTTAGTGAGATCCAATGCGCTGATAGCCGTTCTCAGGAGTTCAGGGGGCAAGAATATTTCAATCTTTTTGATGAGCCTTAACGAAAAAAATGAGGCTGATGTAATTTTATTTACTTGGTCCTTAAACTTAAGTTCTTTATCTATCAGGACGCCTAGATTTTTTACTTTGTTGGAGGGTTCAGGAAGTGAGTCCAGTTCGGGTGGCCACCATTCCGGCGTCCAGAGTGAGGGAACATAACAGCTAAAGCGAAATTGATTGGTTTTTTAAGTAATAAAGAATTTGATTTCCTCAATGCAAAATTCCCTAGGACTCCGGTCCTGTATACTCTACCAAAGATGCATAAAAATCTCACTAGTCCCCCAGGCCGACCCATGGTCTCCGGCTGGGGGTCGGTGCTGGAACCGCTATGCAAATTTATAAATGTTTTTATTAAAGGTCTGGCCTTCAATTCCAAGAGCTATGTACGTGACAGTGGTGACATTATTACCCAGCTCGAACAACTGCTATTTGAACCTGAAGCTGAATTATTAGTGTGTTTGGACATTGAGTCCCTATACACCAATATCCCCCAGTTGGAGGGTATTGAGGTAATCAGGCAAGCTTTGGACACAAAACCAGGTCCAGTTAATGTTCCCACAGATTTTATCATTGATCTTTTGATGAGTTCCCTGACTAAGAAATATTTTGAGTTCAATGGTGACTTTTTCTTACAAATAAAGGGAACTTCTATGGGGGCTTCTTTTGCCCCCAATTTCGCCATCCTGTATGTTGATGATTTTGAAAGACTGTACATCTATGATTCTGAAGTTAATCCATACTTTGACAATGTACGTCATTGGCGAAGATACATTGACAATATTTTTTTCATTTGGACAGGCAGTATCCCCAGTCTAGCCCTTTTTCTTGACTGGCTTAATTCTTGCTCTCCTGATCTCAAGTTCACTCCGCATGCTAGTAATGAGCATGTTGATTTTTTTAGACCTTACCATCATTCCCTTTGATGGTAAACTAGTGACCAAACTCTATACAAAACCTACAGCTCGGAATACCTTATTGGAATATACCAGTCACCATGCTAAAGGCCTGAAGGACGGCCTTCCTTTTGGCCAATTTCGTGTTGATTACTTCAGGAGGCAGATATTCTTGCTAAAAAGCTTGAACAACGTGGTTATCCCAGGAGATTAATCAAAAGATCTCTTAAGAGAGCCTGGTATAATCATCGTGAGTTCTTGCTCTCGCCTCACCCTCCTAAAAGAATGGAAAGAATCCCTTGTCACAACTTTCAGCACACAAAGTAACAGACTAACGAAGATTATAAAAAAACACTGGCCCTTGATTCATTCTACTGGTATTACTCCTGAACCACCTTTATTTTCTTTTAAGAGAGGCCGGAATATTGGTGATCATTTGGTTCGTGCCACTTTACCCAGCATTGACTCACCGGACCTGACCACGATGTGGGGTCTTAACAGGATTATGGGCCATTACCGCTGCAGTAATTGTTTGATGTGTGACTCCACTTTCAATACGAAGCAGTTCATTCATGATGAAATAGCGTATGATCTCCGAGACCATACAAATTGCAATTCACAAAATGTAGTTTATGCTATCTAGTGCCCCTATAAATTCATCTATGTGAGGCAAACTTCCCAAAAAATCAAGGTTCGACTTTCCCAACACGAGTCGTATCAAATGTAAGAATGAACACGCTCCATTGGTGTCTAATTTCATTGAATTTAACCACTCCATCTGAAATACGCTGGTAGGTCATCAAAATGATAAAGAAACCCCCACGGGGTGGTAATATTCAAAATATGCTGAACAAGACCGAATATCGTTGGATCCTAAGATGTGACAGTATTAACAAGAGACACAGGGCCAGATGTACAACCCGCCAATTAGTGATTCGCAAATTGCGTCGCATTTGCGAGTCGCAATTTGCGAGTCGCAATTTGCGACTCGCTAATTGGAATGCACAACAGTCTCTCAGACATTGTTTGCGATTCCTAATGGGGTCGCAAATTGCATGCCTCATTAATATTAATGAGGCAGGCGCAATTTGCGACCCCTTTAGGAATGGCTAGAATTCACAGGGATGGTGGCCTGCTGGGGTCAGCAGACCACCATGCCTGTGACTGTTTTTTTAATAAAGCAGTTTTTTTTTTTTTTAAATGCAGCCCGTTTTCCGTAAAGGAAAACGGGATGCATTTAAAAAAGAAAAATTAAACTTTTCAGTTTCATTTTTTAAAGGGCAGGCAGTGGTCCCTGGGACCACTGCCTGCTCTTAAAAAATATTTTCCCACATACAAAGGGGAAGGGGTCCCCAGGGGACCTCTTCCCGTTTGCGAGTGGTTTACCACCTACTTAAAGTAGGTGGTAAACTGCGAGTGTTTTGCGGCCGCAAAACATTAGTACATAGCATGTTGACTGCCTATTAGGAAGACGCCCCTTCCTAATAGCGAGAGTCGCAAATGCTATTTTGCGAGTCAGTGACTCGCAAAATAGCATTTGTACGTGCTATTACCCTTTTTTGCGGCTGCAAACGGGAGGATCTCCCGTTTGCAGCCCCAAAAAAGGTCGGACATCTGGCCCTTAATACCCTTGAGGAATGCAATTCTATAATATCTGGTTGAATTCTTTCCTTAATAACTGTATGAATCCCTACCAGTTATTCTCTCTGCCCTGCCATTAGTAGCAACAGTATTTTTTCAGTGACAGTTTCACTGTACACAATATGTGCTGCTTTGATGATCATTTTTATACTCCATTCTTAAAATGAATCATGTTCAGAAACCGCATAATTGTATGTGTATATATATCTTTATGTTTAGGTTTCAAAACTATATATAAGACAATGATATGCTTGTATGTATTTATCTTTATGGTATATGCCCATTGTATAATTGGTATATATTGTATATATCGCTTATTTGTTTGGTACAAATGGATTCTTCACTTGAAGACTTTTTATGTGATTTATGTTGCATAAATTCAATGTCAGTTTTTGATTTTTCTATATTAATTTGAATATTGTGTCTAATTGAATTGATGCATTCATGAATAATCTAATGTTTAGTGGGATCGGGACTTAGTTTTGTCTCGTCCCTCAAATTATTTCATTGCATTTATTTGTTGACATTTCTATTGCATAATGGAAGTAGGTCTGATGGAGTCATACATATCAAAAGACTTTTCGGAGCACTTTTTATTATTATTTTTTTCATCTATTCCTCTGTGCTAACTTCTTTGTGCACCCTGTTTTGACTTACCTTGTACATGCTTGGTATCTTTACACCTACATTCTCTGTTCAAAGTCTGTCTATCCATATGGAGCCCCTTGATCTTTGGGGCTGGTCACATGTGTGAATTGGCGTACACAGTTGCTTGGTTCCCATTTATGCATTTGACCGATAACACCATTACACACCGGAGTGTTGGGTCCAAGCATTTTGCTTTTTTCAATATTATTGACTTGGTCATTTTTTGCCATATTTAGTAATTTAGTTGATCCTTGCATACGCTTTTTCTTTAATTATAATTGGTGAATTTTATTCACAGTAAATAATTCTCTTGTGCATATTTCTACACACTTATTACTTTATGACTTTAACATTATTATAGGCGGGATGAGGCCAGTGCTTAATTCGAGCCGGTGCTCGGCACCGGCATCTACCTGCTCTAAGTATGGTGTTGACAGTCTACCACATGGTGGCGCTGCTCATCTAAGTTAGAGATGAGCAGAACAACGGTTGTTTAGTTTTACAATATACATTAAAATGGTGCTAATACCTGCCTCCCCAGCCATTCCTTTTGCTTTGGGGACCTGGAATAATCTGAACTGTCGCATTTACATGCGAGAGAGATGGTTAGTTGTTTTGGCAGTGATGACAAGGGCGATGTGTGGTGCAAGCTGCAGTGGCCTCCTGGTCAGAGCCCTGGCACTTAATATTTTACAAATTAAGCACGATTTGTGGGAGCTTTTAACTAATGCTTGGTTCGCCGTGGAGACTTGCTCCTAGTCGGAGCAGGTGAGGTCGGTCATTCTCTCATTTTGAGATCTTTACGTATTTTTTCTGCGGCACATCCTTCCACCCGTGTTCCGTTTGGTTTCAGCTTCGCTCGACTTGAGGGACCATTTAATTAATGCTTGGCCCCTTGTCGCTGCTAAATTTGACTTCCATCGGGATTCCAGTGGAGTTTTTAATCACTATAAACGTCCTTGGATGTGAGTATATACCCACTATATCTGACATAGATCCCCATTAGTCATTATAATTGATTAATTTCGGCCTTCTGTATTTGTAGAGGGTGCAACTGAATTTGGATCATACGCAAGTGGAGCCCACTAATTTCTGTGCTGTGGACTCGTCATAAATAGGTGACTGACTCAACAGGTTACTTTCTTAACTGTTTTAGGACGCACAATTTCTCTCCCCTTTTTTACATTTATAACTTTGGTCTTACTCAGTATTCAAACTCAAGGGGCTGCGTCCTGATATATTTTTCTGCTAGATATATTTTTCTGCTAAATTCTCTAAACATATGCTGTTTTTACTCAATTGGCTCTTTGATTGAGTCTGGGTCTAATGTTGTCACTATTTCTTTAGGCTTCACCTCTTTGGATTTTTCTTTTGCCGTGATTTCTCCTAATTGGTGATTGGCATTTCTTGGTCAATTCTTCTTCTCTTTCTTTTTGGTTTAATGATTATATTGATCTTATGCCATGATATGACCCTTGGACAATTTTTTTATACCCCTGTATTTATACACGTTTTTCAGATTCTATTACTGGATTTTTCTATTGGAGCTCTGTTATTGAATATTGTTTGTCCTGATGATGACCATCTAACTTTAATCTGGTCGAAACGCCGTCGACGCCTAAATGTGGCATTGATTGAAGAGGACGCATTCTCTGCTATGTCTTGTTTTTGTCTTGTCCAAACAATGTATATGTAACTTTCCTCAGCCACTATTTATGTTTACACAATGTATTGTCTTTATGGTTTTTTGTGTAACTTATTGAGCGCCATTGTTCTTCTTTTGTTGGCATTTTTAATGTCCTATTAAATTTTGTATATTTTTTAATTTTTGTAGGGTCATCACTTGTCAGAAAACTTCTTGCAACTTTCTTGTTAATTTCGTTATTTTTATTTTTTATTTTCATTTCTGTTTGATTTTTTGTGACTGATATTCTGTATTTTACGTTCTATGGAATATTTAACGTGAACCTTTGCTAGGCACCTATAGATGGGGCACAAGTCCCTCATCTGGCCAAGGTGCTGTAGAGTAGGAGATGTTGTGGAGCTCAGAGGCATGGGACACCAATATGCCAGCTTCCTATATAGGATGAGGTGCTAGCTATGGGAGAGGGACGTGGGCTGTGCTCATCACTTGTGCAACCCTGCTGCATGTGATCAAATAGTTTTCTATCCTGCTCTTCCTCATCACTATGCTTCCTGTTTCTCCAATAAAGCAAGAACTGCTGGGACCAAGTAGTCACCCATATGCACAACAGAAAATGTTTATCTAGAGACCCTCCCCAAGCAAAGTTGTAGAGATTCTGATTAATGTCAGCTGCCATATAAAGGCAAATTTGCAGTCCTGCACCAACTAAAGGCTCGATTGTTTGGTGTTCAAGTATGTGACTGACACTTCAAAGCATGCCATAGCTGAAGAGTCATGATGCAATGCCTCTTTCTAAACATACAGTTTTTTGTTTTATGTCGTGTCTTATTCAGGCTTGTTTGGTGTGCTTACAAGACCTCTGAGAGAGAGCTAAAGCTGCCTCTAGCCCTCCTCTAAAACTATAGCAAGCAGTCAGACAGTAGGCTTGGAGACTGTCCGCCTGCTCCCCTTTAGGCCTGCCACCCCCTTGACCCTATTGGTTTTCCTCCTGATGCTAGATGGGCCCCATCTTTAATGTTTGATCATCTTTTGTGGTGCAGAAACACTAACCGCCTTCTGTCCCTGTCTGTTTTGCTAAAACAGTGCCCTCATAGTGAGGTGTTTGTTAATTCCTTCAAATTAACTGGCCACTGCAGAGATCTTTGCCAGGCATGCCCTGAAGGACAAGGAGATTTGCCTGCATGGAAAGGAGAAGTTTCGTAGACAGCTATTGGCACTATCTAAAGGATTATGGATGTCGCATGAGCGAGGAGAGAGTCAGTGCTCTTCCACCACCTTCCAAAGACTCCATGGGAGGGAGACCCCAAAAGAGACATTACTCTAAAAACAATTCCCGTTCAACGTGGAGGTGAGGTACAGTGCCAACTTGCGCTCCGTCGAGGACTAGATTGAGGTTGAAGAGAAGAAGAAACTCAACATTAATCGTAGACTTCTGACAGAAAGACATCAAGCTAGTCAGAAAGACGAAGGTTAAAAGGTTGCCTGCTATATCAGCCTCTGAATACTATAGAATGTATTTAACATCTAGACAGTCTTTCTGGATTCTCCAGTTCTTGCTCACCTTCTTATCTTTGACAACATCCAGTTTCTCTAATGACTCCTATATCTTTTTCATCTACTACTCCTCCATTAGTGCCTTTGTGTTCTCAACCTTCACCAAGTCCACAAGAAGCATCAAGGAGATGCAAGTTTCCTCCATCTAGATCTTATCAGAGATCAAGACCAAGATCAGAACACCACTCTCGTCATTCTAGATACACCTCCTCTTCTAGACTTCCTTCGAGGTGTAGACACCAGTCTAAAACCTTTGTACTCCACATCAACAGTGTCCTCTGAAACAAGGCGATTGTCACCTCCATTAACTGACTGCCCTCCAGCAAGAGTCTCCCCGGTTGATAATATCAACACGTTTCAGGAGGTGCTCATCCACTGAGCTAACAAACTGAACATTCCTCTACCAGCTCCTACAATGGACATGTCTGTAATTTTTTTAGGCACTTGCTCAAGGCTACTGCTTTCATTAGTTCCACCCCTGTTAGGACCAGCAATGTAATTATTCCTTACGTCTGCCTCACCAAACACGGAGCCATCCAGGCTACAAAATAAATACAGGTTTCCTAATTGAGGGTCCTCTATTTCTTTGTTCAAATCCTCCTCCTCCTGTAGTGGTCTTAGCAGCAAAAAAGTTGTACACTACTGTTCAGTCATCTATGGTTCTACCAGACAAGGAAAGCAGAAAATTTGATTCTGAAGGATGAAAGTGTGTGGTACGGCAGACACTAAAATGAATTTGGCGAGTGCTACTGCCCTTCTGGGCAGATATAACTGATCTTTATGGGACTCCCTTTAGCTATTGTCGGTAATCTGTCAAAAGAGCATGGAAAAGACCACTGAAATATTAACTGAGGCATGATGGTGTCCAATCAAGTTATTAGTGTGGCTGTGGACTCACCTCTGTTGCCTGCACAGGTATATTGTCATTGATTGGCCTTAAGGAGACATTCTTGGCTAAGATTAACGACCTTCAAGCCAAAATCTGAACAACAGATCCTGAACTTTCCTCTGGCATAACTTTATTTGGAAGTCATACATATCACAAAATGGCTCTTATGAAAGCCATAGTGGGGACCTTGAAAGCTGTTGGCCTGGAGAAAAGAAAAGAACAAAAGAAACACTCCTACAGACATTATAATTAGAAATACTCCCCACAGAGGGTTCATACCCCTCCATGGCCACAAAGTCACTATTAGCAGCACCTCGGGCCTTTCCACCAACAAAGGTGTCACCAATCGGCTGCAGGAGCTAAACCAACTGCAAGGACAAAACGACGAGACTCTACTTCCCTGTCTTCATTTACTCTATTGGGATAAAGCTTTTTTAACTTCCTGGAAGAGTGGAGTTTAATCGCAAAGGATGCATGGGTAGTGAATATTGATCAGAAAGGGTACTGTTTAAGATTCAACGATCCTCCACCAGATTTGTCCATTCTACATCAGGAAAGGCTTCAACAAGAAGTATATGTGGTCATGCAGAACAAGCTGTGGGGATTGTACCTCTTTCCCAGAAAGGAATGGTGAATTTATTCCTGTTTTCTTTTTGTAAAGTCCAAAGAACATATTCATATCCAATCTGGATCTAAAACTGGCAAACAAATGGATGTGGAAAGAAAACCTTAGAATGCTAGCATTACAGATCCATCAAGGGGATTGGCTGTGATCCATAGATCTTCAAGATGGATATTTCCATTTACCATTATCCAAGAGGCACCCCAAGTTACTGAGAGTTATCAGAAGCAACTACTTCAGTACAAAGTCCTTCCATTTGACCTCAAGTCTGCGCTGAGGACATTATGGAAGTGCATGGCTTTTGTTGCAGTGTATCTCAGGAGACACAAGATCTTTGTGTAGCCATATCTAGACGACTGGTTGATCAAGACCTCAGCAAGTTCGTCAACATTTCAAGATGACTGTCTCTGCTCTGTCATCTAAGGCTGCACGTCAATCACAAGAAAGCAATATCCTCCCCACAGGCAAAAGTGTATCCTTTGAAGGAGAGACTTATCTATAAATCTGAAATGTCTGTCTGTTGAATGCCGCCCATCCGACTGTCCTGCATCTTTCTGATCCTGAATGTCCTCCATTATATGAGACCATTCCACCAATGTCTGGAAGAAATGATCTTGGACATCTGGGAGTACAAGTTCTCCCTTTTCCTCAATGCAGCACATTCTCTCGAGTGGTGGTCTAGAGAGGTTCCAACCCAGATGATAGAGACTGCTTCCTTCACAGGTTGGGATGCGCACATGGTTTATCTTCACAATCCGGGAATGTAATCCTCAAAAGAAATGAGATACAATATCAGTCTGCTTGATCTGAGGGCTCTACCCCTGGCCCTGAAGTCTTTTCTAGCCACCTTCACGACAGACTCCCTGCTTGTTCAGACAGGCAACACAACTACTATGTACTATCTGAACAGACATGAAGGAACGAGGTCCTGAGCCTTGTTGCTAGAATCCCAAAACATCTGGAATTTGCTAATAGACCAAGACTTCAAGATCACTGCAGCCTAACTCTCTGGAATCCACAACATTCAAGGAGAATCGCTAAGCAGATTAGTTCATGAAAAGTACAAGTGGGTCCGCAGTGACTCTGTAGTTTGATATCTTTTGCGATGGTGTTTTCTCTCATTCGTATCTCTTCACCACCTACCAAGGACAGAGGGGAATGCCTTATAGATCAACTGGTCTGGTAGATTTCTCTGTGCTTTTCCCTTGATAACCCTAATTCCAGCAGTAATCATCAAGATGTCTTGCTCGAGAACCAGAATGATTTCAATACTTCAGTGTCCTTGTCAGTGGAGGTTCACAGACCTTTACATGTTAGAACAGCCTCAAAGGAAACTGCCATGTAGACTGGACCTTCTCAAGTTCGGAGGACAGATGCTACATCCCAACCTACCATCTGTCCAATACGGACACTTGAACCTTTCACATGATTGTATGGACATTCCAACAGAAGCTAAACCTCCATCTACAAGACCTTCCTATTCCTTCAAATGGATGGAGGAGATTTTGTATTTGGTGTCCCGTAACAAATGTGTTCAGGCCACCTGCTGAGAAGCAGCTAACGATATGGCCTGATCTGGTTTACAATTCTCTTCAATTAAAGTTAATTTGGTGGCAGCTACTACAGCCTATAGAAAATGTCCTGCTCAAACCTGTTTTTCAAGATCCCGGTGGTTAAGGACGTCCTGTGGGCTTTAAACAAGTTTTACCCCCAGTACATAGACCATCGCCTCCCAGGAAGTTGAACATTGTACTGTCACATCTTATGGGCTAACCTTTTGAACCAATCCATAAGCTGCTTATCATACATCACCTTTCTTGTAGCTACTGCATCAGCTCGCAGGGTTAGTGAGGCGCACACTTTGTTCCAATGAACTTTATACCCTGTTTCGTATCAACAGGGTAACAATGAGAACTCATCCAAAATTTCTACCTAAGGTAGGTTCGGATTTTAATGTAACCCAAGCCTATTGCCTTACCAATGTTCTTTTAGAACCCACCCACTCTCCTAGAGATCTCAACATACCTTAGATGTGAAAAGAGTTTTGAAATTCTACCATGACAAAAGTAAAGCAATTCGCAAGTCCAAACAATTGTTTGTAAATTATAGCCCTTTAGACAGAGGGTTAGATACATCCAAACAATCTGTGTCCATATGGATAATTTCCTGTATTCCCTCATGCGATTAGAAAGCAAATAAATCTTTAACTGGTAAACCAACAGCCCACTCTATCAGAAGTAAATCTGCTACGGCTGTGTTAATGAGAAACATTCCCATTGCTGAAATCTGCAAAGCATCCACCAGGAGGTTTGTTCACACTTTTGTAAGACTTTAATGTCTCTATTCAGGTCCTAATACAGATGCCCAAGTAGGACAGGCCTCCTTGAGAAATCTGTGCTTAATTGTTTCTCTGATTTATCTGTCTCCCCTTCCACCGTGTTTTTAGAGATGAGCTTGCTGTTCTGTGCTTATGATTCATTGGAGATCCCCTAAAGGAGGAGGAAAGGTTTATTACCAGTAATTCTAGTTCTCCTTCTTGGGAATCTCCATTGAAACCATAAGCAACACTTCCTCCTCCCCTATGTGGGCACCCTTTAACACACTTGTAAAAAAAGAACCAACATACCTGCCACCTACTTGGCACAAAAGGGCTTTGTGTCCATTATGTTAACATAGCTGCAGCCTGTAGTTCTACATTGCCCCGTTTCCTTCAATTCCATTTCCTTTAAAAAAGGTTTGTGAAAGAGCTTTTTTTCTGAAAAATTACTTTTTTCTAGTAACTTTTCTATTCTTTAATTTTATTTTGGCCTTTTTAAAAGTAAATTAATAGAATTGGCCAATGTAACCTATTTCATAGACTGGAAAAATCTTTATTATTTTATGAAAAGTTTTGGCCTTATTAAAGTAAAGCGAAAATGGAACACAAAGGAACTTGTATTTAAAAGAAGTGCTGCAGGACTATTCATGCCTTATGATTTCAATGGAGGTTCCTCTGAAGAATATCTAGGATTACAGCTGAGAAACGTTTCTCTCGTTCACCTTGGAGCTTGCTTGCACTGGTGTTACACAAACCTCACAGATACCTTTTTTGGTAATGAATTGGCTCATCAAAGCTATACATTTGATTAACAATGATTAACAAGCAAACAATAACACCTTTTTCTCTCTGGCCCTGCATGATCCACTGTACTCTAACACTTTGTCTTCTCTTGCCTAGTGTGCGTATCTGCCTGGGATAAAACATCCCTAAGCCCAGTGCCAGTGAGGTGGTGGGACTGCTAACGGGTTTGTGTTTACGTTCTTTCAGTGGCAAACTAGAAGCAAGACTCCACCTTTTACGGGACTGTTTGTGATCTTATCACAATATGCACATTGGCTAGCTTTCGCTGTGTACTTTCATTCTTTCCACCAAGTAGGACAACATTCTTTTCAAACAAACATAAAGAAGCCCACCAGACCTACATTTCTTTGTTAAACAGCACAATTGATAATAGACCCAAGGCAGGATAAACAACTAGTTCCATCTTTGTCCCTCCCCTTGGTCTATTATCTGTGCTGTTTAAAAAGAAATCTAGATCTGGCGGGCATGTATATTTGTTTAGACTATTAACCCCTTTCCAGTGACCTGATTAGCAATATATTCAGAGGTTACCCAGTTGTTGTTGAATGGAGCCTTTTTAGGACTTGCCTATGGACCGCATTTGTATCTGCCAAAAGACCCGTTGTGTACAATGCCATCACTTATTATAGGATTTAGGTTTACCTATTGCTTATCATTAGTTAGTTTGCTTGGCTATCTAATTTGATTGTATGATTTTAAATGGATTTTCCTTCCTTCTCTTGTATTTGTCCCTCCTCTGGAGCATAGCTTTTTAACATCCTTTTAATTAGTTGACTTATATATATATATGTTCACTGCTTACACTCCGGGTTCTACTTTTTTTGCTTCCATGACACAATAAGAGTGCATGTTTCCTCTCTAACAGCATTTTTGTTGCTTCACACCATTAAGCGGTGTTCAGATGCTTTCACCTTGCCCCCACCATTTCCATCTCATTCCCTGCCAGAGGGCCCAGCAGCTGCAATTTCCTACCGATCCACTCCTGTGTCTTTTATATGCTGTGCACTTTCTTGTGTACTTTTTTTAATTTACAGTTTCTAGAAAGGCAACTGCCTTCTTGGAATGATACATTTTGTCTGTCATATTTGGGCCAGCCATTTCCCCCCCAGTGCTTTTCAGAATGCACAACAAAAATGTTTTTTCTTTTTGCTGATGTTGTTCAGCATCTGCAACAAGCACTAGCAAAGCTGAAAGGTTTGCTAACGCCATTCAAATGTGTGACCTATTGGCTTTGCTAATGCTTGTTATCTTTGAAACACTTTTGGAGTTGCAAAATGGATGCTGGACTGATGGTTGGTGTGTGACTATAAGTATTGTGACCTAAATACCCTGATTTGTGTGACTGGATTGCCATCTCATGTTTAAGATGGTGGTAACAAGTACAAATAAGACCATCAAGGCAACAGGTAGTAGTTATTCTCATGTAATGTTGCCGTTAGTTATTGTATGTCCACACAGATTTTAGATGGCAAAATAAATTTCACATAATTTCTCATAGATACTTCTAACCTCAGATTCCTCAATGTGTGAATAATCTACAGGCATCAAACTGGATCCGTACATTTTAGAGAGGTTTTCCTGTGCACCAATAGGTGGCTTTGAGCACTCCGCTCTGTCATTTTGCTCCGGAAGTGACCAGTGGAGCTGCATGTAAGCGCCACCCATGCGGGCTTACACAAGTTCCTTTCTTTCTGCGCCTTCAAACGCAGATCCAGAGCTTCTCCTTGGTGTTCGACCAGACTTTTCTTCAAAATGTATCCAGTGTGCAAGTGAAATGTCACTCTCTAAAACCACAGAGTTTAAGCTGTACAGGACTGTCGTAAACTACTACCTCTGATGGGCACTCACGAAGTTTGTTTGTTGTGCCTGAGGTCCGACACCGACTCCATGGCCTATGTCAACTGCGCCCAGATGAACCTGAAGGCCATACGGAAACGAAAACCCTAACTCTTTTGTCGCCAATCAAAAGGAAGGTCCCACTCCTGTAGTAGTTCCTTAGGCAGGACGTCTTAACTGTCAAAGCTTTTGGGTAATTCCAAAAACACACACAAAAAAAAAACCTTTCCTGTCACACTCTGATTCCAGAGAGGTTGCCAGGGTGTCACTACCTCGAGGTCTTGCTCCCAATCTCTATCTGAGCCAATTCAGTGTCTGGTACCCTGAATTACAGGTCCATCTGTGACGTCTCAGCAAGGGTGTCTTGCTGCAAATCTTCAGCACTTTAACAGTTGCCTCTGATGCGCCTTTTGGGCCCCAAGGAACCACAGGGACCTCCAGTCGCATTTCTGCCGGTAGGTCAGTCTTCGGTGCCATCTATGCCCTTTTTAACCACATCGGTTTTAGCAGAGACTCTAGTATCTGTTTCGGTTCCAGGGCCATCTCCTGCACCAGTCTTCCTCGCATTGATGCAGATATGGACAGCGGGTGAGGATATACAGCCTATAGTGCTATCTGACTGCACATTGACTTCGCCATGACTGAAGACGCGCTAGGCACCGACTGATTCGCGTCTTCTTGGCAACCCCTCTGATTCTAATAGCTTGCCCTTACCACATGGTAGGGCACAGACTCTGCACCATCTTTTTGCCACAGATTCTGAAAATGATAATAATGATGACCTGGACCATTATGGAGGAAGACAATTTGACATGAAGAGCGTCAGGATGCCAGGGGGCTCCACAGTTACCCTGATACTGGCTTAGTGTTCCGCCCCCCCCCACCCCCACCCCTACCCCAGGTCCTGCAAAAGAGGAAGGTTCCTCTTTCTCTGCATTGATGTGAAGGGCAGCTGAGATGCTAGCTTTGAAATTACTGGCCATGGAAGTTAAAACTAACGTGTTATCGCAAGCCTGGGTGGGCTCCAACCGAGCCGCTTTTACAATTTAACGAGGCTCTTACTGACACCCTTCTGGCCACTAGAGCTAAGCCCTGTTCAGGACTGTTGTTAATAGACCGATTGCCCATTGCAATCACCCTGCATCTGGCACAACATCCCATTCTGGGGAGTCTGGTGTTACAATCGTTCACCAGCAGGGTCAACCCTAATACTTTCCCTTCCACTCCTCCAGACTGTTAGTCCAAACGAATAGAGACTTTTGGCAAGAGAATCTTCTCAATGAGCGTGGCTCTGAGATCAGTTAATGCCAGCTGTCTCCTTGGCCATTACTCGCATTCTCTTTAGGATATGGTGGCTTTTCTGTTCTCTCAGCTGGTCCAAATTACCTTCTGGCGACTCTCATGCAGGCTGTTCATGATGGCCGAGACGTGGCAAAATTTGTGATCTGCTCAAGATTGGACACAACTGAGTGCCATGGGTACCTGTGTTGGCTTTGCGACGATGCCCGGCCTTAATGAGGTCCACAGGATTTTCCGGGGACATCCAGACTTTAATAGACATGCCTTTTGACAGATCTCTCCTTTTTGGGATTAAAGTGGACTAGGCCTTGGAGCGTTTAAAGGAGAGCAGAGTCATGGCATGTTCCTTGGGTCTTACTGCTACCGCAAAGCAATTTTACTAACAATTGCAACCTCTTTGGGAGTACAGTAGAGACTTTCCTGTCCTTCAGAGCCAGACCCATCTAGCACAGCCCTTTGTGGCCAAGTCTGCGATTCTCAGAGACAGCAAGGGTAGCAGAGGCAATGTGCAGCTCAATTTCTCAACCCTCGGGCTGCTGCAACCGCAAAACCACTTTAAGGTGTCCTTGCCAGGACACAGCCACCCTGTTGGAGGTAGGATCCAATATTTCCTTAAAGAGTGGCAGACTATCACAAAGACAAGTGGGTCCTACAAAGTGTCAGTGGGGGATATGCCCTTCCATTCTTTTCTACCCCGTGGATCCTTCCACCACCTTCAGGACAGTTGACGGAGGACCATCTGCCCGTCATACAACAGGACATGCAGACCCTTTACACCAGAAGGGTCATAATCTGGCCTTGGAAGTAGGAACTCAGTGTTACTCCTGCTACTTCCGAAGAAAGACGGAGGCAATCATCCTATCCTAGATCTTCGTCCTCTTAACGCCCTTCCACGGAAGATCAAATTCAAAATGTTCACGCTATCCCAGGTACTCTCTGCCATAGACTCTTGCGACTGGATGGTAGTGTTGGACCTGCAGGTTGCTTATTTTCACATCCCTGTTCTGCAGGCACATAGGCACTGTCTGTGGTTCATGGTGGGTCTGGAGCATTTTCAGGTTGCAGTGTTCCCATTTGGATTCACCCGTGTCACTCTGGTGTTCCCAAAAGTGATGACAGTGGTTGCAGTACATCTACGGAGGTCGGGGTACCATTCCTCCCCAACCTCAATAACTGGCAGTTGAAGGACCTGGTATTGCACCCGGCCCTGTACACTTTGCATCTCATGCCCAGAGATTGAGCAGCAACAGTTGACCTCCTTCTATCTGCACCCTGAGGTCATTGATGTCATTGTGGCGGTGAGTCATCCCTCCACTAAACCAGTGCACACCAGCTGGTAGGACAAATTTGTGCAGCACCCGGTATATTGATCCCTTATCTGCAAAGTTGTCTGAAGTTTCTCTTTGTTCTGTCACTGTTAAGGGCTTTTTATCGGCTCCGCAAAGAAGGGAAAAGCATGCAAAAACAGACCATGATGACTTGTTCTCTGCATAAAATCTGGCATGCATTGGCGAAGAAGCAGCCTTAAGAGGGCTTATGGGTTCATTGCATCAGAGCTAAGGCTGCTACAACTGCACTAGCATGCAGAGTACCCAACCAGGACATTTAGCAGGCATTTACCTGGGCGTTTGTGCATATGTTCACAGCCAGGACCGTCGCTAAGGGCATTTTATCCGCTCGTTCCTGCAGGACATTTTGGTTTAAACCAGTTCACAAACCCACCACCTGGGGAGGTACTGCTATGGTATCTATTCACAAGGTGAAGGATCTGTGGCTAGAAGTAGACATCAGAAGAACAAGTTACTAACCTTTAGTAACAATCTTTCTTGCCACTCTTGCTAACCGCAAATTCCTTATTGACCCTCAGGCCTTCCTCTTCTGTGTATTAGCCTCTTTTTCCATCTATACAGGCCCCAATCTAGATATCTGCACGCTTGCCATGCCAATCTGTTGCTAGGCTGCTTGCACCCTCAGATACAGAGCCTAAGAAAGCAACTTATGTCAGTGTGCATTCATGGTGTTTTTATATGTGGCGCAGCTCTGCTTGCAGGAGAACTACTCTATAAGTTTCCAGATCCGTTCTGATGTCTCTGAATTATTCACAAGGTGCAGAATCAGCTGTTAGTGTCCACTGGAAAGACTGTTGCCAAAGGTAAGTAACTTGTTCTTAAAGCATCCATAGTTGTAGAAGTTGCAAAACAGGTTGGGGGTTTACAGTATGTATGGAATTAGTAATTTGTCACTTTTTCCTTTAGGCACTGAAAGTATTAAGGACATCCGAGTTTATGCCCTATGTTGTATTTATTGCTGCTCCAGAACTGGAGACTCTACGTGCCATGCATAAAGCTGTTGTTGATGCTGGGATCACAACCAAACTTTTAACGGTAAGCAACTTTTATGAACAGTGTTTCTTCCTCTGCTTTACATTTTTTTTTTTTTTTTTTTACAATCTTGCCTTTAAATACTGAATCTTCCATATCTCTGTATTTTGATAAATACTTGGATTCGTCACCTTTTGAATTCCCTCAGGAACCATACTGGGCCTGGAAATGCTTTCCCTGCAGCAGCTCCCACCTGCCGGAGGTTGTGCCCTCAGACTCTTCTGCTGCCTCACCCCATCTTCATAAATGACTATGCAGAGCCCAAAATGCCCCCACCAACCCCACCCTTTGCACGTTCATGTCTGTTCCTTTTATTCGGATCCAGAGCTCCGCTCCTAAAATATTTTATCAGTTTTCACAAATTCCCTAAACTTTCTAACCTCAGTATGCTGAAGGGAAATGTTTGTGCCATGCCCGCAGAAAACAGATGTCGGTCATAGATCTGTACAACATCTGCCATTGGTGCTTGTGTCGTAGATAGTAGATCTTTTTTTTTAATCAAACATATGTTTATTAGGTTTTTTCCACATAGATCAAAGAATAGCAATATCATTCCGCTCAGCGCAGTGAGCACCAACATTTTGATAAGACTGAAATGGTAAAGCAGTATACATTCTCCAGAGTGTGCCCAGCCCCGCTGCTAAAAGAACGCTAGTGAAGAATACATTGGCTATCACGGCGGGGGTGCGGGTTATCCCTTATGGCAACCGCCATATTCAGCATCGTAATTAGGTGCCTCATCTTATGTCTGCAAGGACATCTAAGCAAATCTTTCCAGCTGAGGGACTCTAATGGGGCGTATTTGAAGAATTTAAGAAACCAACTCCCCGAACCCAAAGAACCCCATACCCCCCTCCCCCCTCCCAAACTATGGTGGCAGCAAAATCAGAGATAAGATAGCAACTGAGGGTAAGAACAAATGCATTTAATATTGAAAGAGGTGTAATGCGCGAACTGTATTGGGACAGACAGCTGACGGGAGCCCCCGGGAGAGGAAGGCCACCAATGGTCCCCACCGGAACTCGAAGTTCTTATAGTTGTCGTAAAAGATATCAGCCATTCTTTCCATGCTTAGAAGCCGCCAGAGCCGTGAATGCCAAAGGGAGATCGCCGGGGCCTCCCTCTGTTTCCAGGCGGCCGCTAAAGTCACCTTAGCCGCTCCTATACATAGCCACATAATGGCTTTGTCCGCACGTGTCTGGTATACTAAAGTAGGATCTCGTAACCCCAAGAGGACCTCCGCCATAGTGGTTGGGATGGGGTACCCCAGAATATCTTTAATGTGTGCTAGTATTTCTGCCCAAAAGGGGCGTATCGTTGGGCAGTCCCACCAGATGTGTCGAAAGTCACCCAAGAGGCCGCAGCCTCTCCAGCAGCGGTCAGTAGTGTTGGGAAAGATCTGTTTGAGTCTAGAAGGATGGAGATACCAATCCATCATGGTCTTTAGGTGTGCTTCTCGGAGGTCTATGGAGTGATTAAACTTAAAAATGTCAGACCACAAGTGAGACTACTCTCTCCCCGACACAGTGCGCTGCAGTATCCCCTCCCACATAGCCATGTAGCGAGGGCGCGGTGAGGTTGAAGTGGTAAGTAAAAAATTATAGATGAAAGATATCACCCCCTTCATTGTGGTGGACTTGGAGAGGAAGGATTCGAATCCAGTGGGAGGCCGCGTGGCCGCATCTCGGACCCCTGGAGCGAGAGCCCAGTGAAGCAGCTGGGCATGATGGAACCGTTCTGAGTCAGCCAGGCCGTATTCCCTTTTACAGTTATCAAAAGTTAAGGGATCATAATTGTGAAAGAGGTGCGTCAGGGCGAGACAACCCCCTTCTCGCCAAGCATCAAAGGGCCTCTCTTGCATTCCGGGGGGGAAGGCCGGGTTGAAGTGCAACGGTGTAAACGGCGAGGGAAAAGTGGTCCATCTATCATCTCCCGATACCGAGTCCCACACTCGCAGGGTGGTTCGTGTGGGGGTGCTACAGTACACATTCTTGGGTCTGTCTCGTTTGGGGCGCCAAGCGAGATCCCATATCGTCCGTCCTGTGACACTACGGTCCATATGTAACCAGTGCTTATCTGATTCCGGTTTGGACCACTCAGTCAGCACCCTCAACTGTGCCGCCTTGTAATATAAGTGAATGTCGGGTAGCCCCACTCCTCCCTCCGCTCGGGAGCGACGCAACAACGAAAACGACAAGCGGGCACGTCCCTTTTGCCATATGTATTGAAGGATCACAGATTTAATTCTGCGAAAGAAGTCCCTTTCTGGTTCTATCGGTAAGGCTTGGAACAAGTAGAGAAGTTTAGGAAGGAGAGTCATCTTGACCGCATGAATGCGGCCAAGCCAAGAAAGAAAGAGTGGCTTCCATCTCCCCAGTTCCTCCTGCATTCGCACAAGACTGGGGGGAAAGTTGGCAGCATATAGTCCTTCTACCCTGGGCGTTATCTGTATTCCTAGGTATTGTATGGATGAGGTTGCCCATTTGAAGGGAGTGAGGGGTTGGAGCCGGTGCACCTCCGCCTGCGGGAGTGTAAGGTTAAGGATATATGACTTGCTCATATTTATTTTAAAGCCTGCCACCTCTTTAAAGCGTTCCAGTTCCGTCTTTAATTGGGGGAGGGAGTGCTCGGGCTCAGCTAGCGACAAAAGGACGTCGTCCGCTGTGAGAAGTTGGCCTGGTATATGCTGTTCACTAATTAAAGTGGACACCTTGCACCAGAACAATTCGACTCTTATGGTAGATAGGTTTAAGACAACCTTTATAGAAAGCTATCCTAGTGGTAGCTGTGGAGAGCAGCCTTCAGGCTAAGTCTTGAAGGAATGTAAAGCAGCTTGTTTTACCACACAATCTCTTGAATCACCAAATGAAAAGACACCACACAGGTATATATATCAAATATATATGTATTTATTAATAAACACTCTCTACTAATCTCTTTATGAGATTAGAGGTCAGGAACATATGTACAAGTCAAATATTATCAGGATAAGTTTAGCTCAATTGATTGTTACAATCTTAGTTTGCTAGACCTAGGTCTAGGGCATCTAGAATCGAGGGACCCCCAAGAACCACCCCAGGTGGTTGTAGGAGACCCACAGGGGACGGACGCGGTGACCTGGCACCGATGCGAATCCTGTAAGAGTCTATGCACTCAGACGCGATTGAAATATCAATGTTAAAGGTCCCTTGCGTGTTCGAGGCGAACACACCGATCGGTCCTTGTACGAGTCGAAGGACGCGGATACAGATGGTATTGCAAGGGAGTTGGACGCGGTGTGTCTAACAGACGCGAACCAGGTACGAGTCAGTGCGATAGTCGCACTGGGAAAGTTAGAGTTTTAGGACACTTCGAGGGAAGCTACAAGCAAGTCACTTACAGGGTAAGTAGTTCTAGGGCCCACACCCACAGGAGCACCGTAGTGCTGAAGTTACCTCACCCAGGGGAGCCGGGTGCATAGGTGTTCTTTGGTGTCGGGTCGCGGCGTCGTTTTCAATGGGAGCCAGTGAAGACTTGCTGCTTGCGGCGACAGGAGAAGTGTCCGGAGGAATCCAAGCCTGGATTCGGAAGATGGAAGACCTGAAAGCAGAGGGGACAGTGTTCAAAGTCACTTGGCAGTGACTCGGGGCAAGGAAGATGGATGCCCACTGTCGTCGCAAGATTCAGGTCGTCCGCGGTTGCCTTGACTCTTCAGCTACGAGGTCCAGGAGGCGTCGTCGACGACCAGGAGCTGGATTCGGCGTGTCCCACGATGTCTGCGGCTTACTGCGGTGTTGGCAACTCGATCGGAGCCAACAAGCCTTGGTAACAGCAAGTCTCGGAGAAAGTGTGAAGAGACAATGGCGCAGACCAGCGAGGTCTGTGGAACTCACCCAGCGAGGGTAAGTCAGGGCAGGCCTGGAGCAACCAGGGGAGCCCTTTGGTTTCTTTGGAAAGTCTTCTGGGGACCCGCAAGCCGGCTGGCAAGGGATCGCGAAGACGCCTCGGGAGGATTCTCTCACAGGGGCCCACGGTCACTCTGGACGTGGTAGGCCTCTGATCTTAGGAGGGATTCCTGCTGGAGGCTGGGACCACACGTGGTCCAAAGCACAAGTTCGTGGAACGTTGTGAAGGGGTTGCACTCGACAATAGTGCACGGTACCCAGGTGTCGCGGTTCCTCGTTACTCTTGGGGTCCACTGGCCTCAGCTTCGCTGGGGACTCACGATGGCCTTTGAGAAGTCAGGAAATCCACTTCTTGGACTGCAGGGACTTCGGACTCCGGCGGGAGCGGCGTAGTTTGCGACCGTCGTTTGTAGTTTTAGGTGCCTGCCAAGCAGGGGAGTCACTCCTTGACTCCAAGGGAGATTCTTCAGTCTTCCAAAGGTAGTGGAACGTCGAAGGTCCGGGATTCTTCTTGTAGAGCGTCGTCCAGGAAAATCTAGGTTGCAATGCACAGGTTCCCCCTCTTATACTAAAGAAAGGGAGGGACTGGCTCTATGACCCTACCTATGGGAGGGTCAGGGGAGTGGGTGGCTACACCCACTTCCCTTTGTCCAGTTTCGTGCCAGAGCAGGGGCAGGTAGCCCCTGAGCCGGTTTGAACTGGCATATGCACAGAGGAGCCTTCTGCTCCCCCAGTGCAGGACTTCAAAGCACTCTAAGAGTGCACCCACCCAGCCCCAATACACTAAAACCTGTCTGGAAGGTGGTCACACCCTCTTGGGACAGGATATCTATTGTTGGGCTTCCTCCACTGCGAGTGTTGGTCATCAGCAGGAGGGCAGCCCAGTGTCTGTGACTGGTGGCATCCATTTTGTGATGCCCGGGCTCTGCAGGATTCTACCGCGTTTCCACAGTAGGTACATGTCTATCCCTCTAGAAGGGTGGAATGCTACCCCCGCCGCCAGGACTGGCGGGGGGTAGTATTCCAAGATGTTTGACACCAAACACGACATGTTTCGATGCAGCCATTCCAAAGTTAGCATTTTACCGCGAGGATATAATGCACTTAAAAGTTTATGGTTTAACCGCATTCACAAACAGCACCAGAGAATGGACTCTGAGAGCTGCAGAGGGGCCCTGCTCAGGCAGAGGCACCCCCTCACATAGAAGCCAAGCACCCTGCCCTCAGGATTGATAGGGCCTGCCTTAGGGGTGACTGATAGGTTTATATGTGTGTGTAGGAGAGATATAGGGGACCTATATCTCAGTGAGGGGTGCTAGCACTTCCTCACCCAGGCTGCAGTAGCAGGCCTGTGGTGTCAGATTTAGTCTGCTTCCCAGGGGTGGCATAATACATGCTGCAGCCCCTGGTAGGCCTGTGGAGTACCTATGCCCTTAGCACCTAAGGTACCATATACTAGGGACTCATAAGGAACCACAGCATCCAATCACTAGTGCACCTAGAGTGCACTCCAAGTCGTTTAAAGAGAAAGCAGATAGGCTGGGGACCTGAATAGCAGGTTCCCAGCCAAACTAAGTCAAAAACCAACAAAACACCAGGAAAAAAGTGGGGGCAACCATGTAGTCAGATTCCACCTTCCTACATAACCCCCCCAAACGAAAGGAGATGAGGCTAACCTTGTCCAGGTGAGCTCTGTATTTACTGAGTGGCCATATAAGGAAGTACCTGCACTAGCATGGTTACCCCCTGTCTTATGGTCCACTAAGTTATCCCTCACCCTAAGGGTATGAGAGGGTCTCCACCATGGGGAATTACTACCTGTGGGGTGTTTTGGTAAAGGACAAGGCTGATGAGGTGTCTGAGCAGGGAAGTGAGACCCTAGGGAAGTTGGTCTCAGTTTCCTCAGATCACTGGTCACCATGTATGCCTGTCTTTCCATGACTGAGCTGCACTTTGCTCTAAGGGTCAACCTTTGGCTGCCTACAGCTGGGGGTTGGGTCCCTTTGGGTGGAACACTGGAGGGACATGGCAGGTTTGGAACCTTTTGGTTCCAGGTTTGCCCTTGCCTAACAGAGTCCTTCTGGGGAAGGTCCCTACACAAAGGTATGGGGGATTCCTCAGTGTGTGGAGGAATTTTCACCTGGCTAGGGCTACTAGCCTGGGTGCCCCTAACCTGCTGATGGGGGGGGTTCCTCTGGACAGGGGGCCCTGCGGGGTCCACTGACCTCCCTGACCTCTGCAGCCCTGGGCTGACTGAGGCAGGGTAGAGAGGGGCAGGTTACCTGCTCCAGACTGGGTACCACCTTGGAAGGGTTCTCTGCCATCAGGGGTGGGGCCAGGCCAGGGCTGACTACCTCTGGGGCAGTTCCTTCACTAGGGGTAGGATCAGTTCCCTGAGGAGGCTGACCCTTACCTGCTGTCTGGGGGGAAGGAGACTTTTCTTCAACCCCTGTGCTCTCTTTTGGGGGAGAGTGGGCCATTCTTCCAGGCTCCATCTCTCCAGCATTTCCCTGGGCTGGGGCTGTGGCCATCACAGCCCCACTAGCTTTTTCAGGGACGCCTAGCATCTTCAGATGGGTTTGGTGTTCAACTTCAACCCAGGCTGAAATTTCCAGATCATTGCCCATCAGGCAATCTACAGGCAAGTTGGGGGACTCTGCCACTCTTTTTGGGCCTGTGACCCCCTCCCAGCTGAGATTGACTATGGCCATGGGGTGATCTGTCCTGACACCATCAATGTTGGTCACCTGGTATTTAAACTCAGGTAAAAGCTGGTGAGGGGGGACTAGTTTCCCTGCCACCATGGTGACACTAGCCCCTGTGTCCCTGAATGCCACAGCCTTCTGACCATTAATCATTGGCTCCAGTCTGTACCTGCCCAATGCAATGGGACCCATGGTAAAGGTGGCAAATCCTATACCACCATCAGAGTCTGAGGAGTCTGTTGAGGGGGACCTGTCTAAACTAGGGCCCACCTCTGTTCCCCTTGCAAAGGCACCTAACTTTTTTGGTGCACTACTCCCCACTGGAGGATTACTACTGGTAGTACCAGGAGGGGTGGTAGTAATAGCTGGAGGAACAGTTTCTCTATTGCCAACCCTGGGGCAACTGGGATCAGTTTTCCAGTGCCCAGGCTTTTTACAGACATGGAAATATGGTTTCTTTTCAGGAGAGGAAGGAGTTTGGGACCCACCCCCAGAAGAGGACTTTTGGGGCCCTGTAGTGGACTTATCCTTAGATTTATCCCCACCTTTCTCTTGGGACTTGGTAGAATCTTTCTTCTGGTCACCACCCTGATTCTTAGGCCTTACCCTGGTTCTGACCCATTTGTCTGCCTTCTTTCCCAATTCTTGGGGAGAGGTCAGATCAGAGTCCACCAGGTACTGGTGTAAAAGCTGGTTTTGACAATTATTAAGGATCTGCTCCCTCATGATCAAATTGTACAATCCTTTGAGATCAGTAACCCTACTGCCAATCAGCCAACCCTCCAGAGCCTTGGTTGCACAATCTACAAAGTCAGTCCAGTCCTGAGTCTGTGCCTTCTGGGTGTCTCTGAACTTCAACCTGTACTGCTCAGTGGTTAAGCCAAACCCATCTATCAGTGCACTCTTCAGGACTTCATAGTCATCAGCATCCTCTTCTCTAACAGTGAGGAGCTTGTCTCTACCTTTATCTGAAAAGGAGAGCCACAAGATTGCTGCCCACTGCCTTTGGGGGACCTGCTGTACTCTACAGGCCCTCTCCATAGCAGTTATCCACTTGTGGATATCATCCCCACTCTGGTAGGGAGGAACAACCTTGCTCAGGTTCCTATGGTCTGGAATATATTCTCTGCCTCTAGGGACACTGTTGCTGCCACCAAGGGGTTCTAACCCCTCTCTTCTAGAAGCTCTCTGGATCTCCAGAGCTTCTCTATCCAGTGCCAACTGCTTGGTTCTGAGGGCAACTCTTGCTTCCTCATACTGCAGCAGTTTGCACAGTCTTTCAGAGGAGGTCTCTCTTAGGGGAAAGTATGAGTTCCTCTGGTGGACAAATTCTCTGCCAGAGTGATAAGAGTGCTCAGATTCCCTGGAAGGGGACCTATGCATCTCATCCACTCTGTCAGTTCTCTTAGGGAGAATTCCTCTGTCCTTTTCAGGCCCCTTGAGGCCTGGCCCTTCAATCACAGAGTCCTGGTCATTCGGATTTTCATCGTCTGACCCAGATACTGTAATTGACCCACCGATTCAGACCCATTAGCTCCTAGAGCCAATCTAAGATCATCTGCTGTCAGCAGATCTATCAGGTGTAGGGTTGAGGGACTCTGTCCTAGCCTCAGGTGTCTTTCAACACCCATGGCTCTCAAGTCAGAGAAAGCCATGTCCTTATACTGAGGCTGAGTGGATCCACTGGTTCCACCCTTTAAGGACATTCTAGTGTTGTGCAGTGTTGTACTACCTACACTAGTTTGTGGCCTACTGATACTAGCTTGAGCTGTGGAAAGGGTGTGCTATCCCTTGGCACACAGCTCTAAGTTCAGTAGAACTTATTGATACTAAGCTTGACTTTATATGTACCTTAAGTACCTATAGTGGTTTTCAGTTAGTAATTCAAATAGAGATTTTCTGGTAAAACAATAGCAAGCTGGAATCCCACACGCTGCCCACCAATGTGAGAAGTTGGCCTGGTATATGCTGTTCACTAATTAAAGTGGACACCTTGCACCAGAACAATTCGACTCTTATGGTAGATAGGTTTAAGACATCCTTTATAGAAAGCTATCCTAGTGGTAGCTGTGGAGAGCAGCCTTCAGGCTAAGTCTTGAAGGAATGTAAAGCAGCTTGTTTTACCACACAATCTCTTGAATCACCAAATGAAAAGACACCACACAGGTATATATATCAAATATATATGTATTTATTAATAAACACTCTCTACTAATCTCTTTATGAGATTAGAGGTCAGGAACATATGTACAAGTCAAATATTATCAGGATAAGTTTAGCACAATTGATTGTTACAAACTTAGTTTGCTAGACCTAGGTCTAGGGCATCTAGAATCGAGGGACCCCCAAGAACCACCCCAGGTGGTTGTAGGAGACCCACAGGGGACGGACGCGGTGACCTGGCACCGATGCGAATCCTGTACGAGTCTATGCACTCAGACGCGATTGAAATATCAATGTTAAAGGTCCCTTGCGTGTTCGAGGCGAACACACCGATCGGTCCTTGTACGAGTCGAAGGACGCGGTTACAGATGGTATTGCAAGGGAGTTGGACGCGGTGTGTCTAACACAGACGCGAACCAGGTACGAGTCAGTGCGATAGTCGCACTGGGAAAGTTAGAGTTTTAGGACACTTCGAGGGAAGCTACAAGCAAGTCACTTACAGGGTAAGTAGTTCTAGGGCCCACACCCACAGGAGCACCGTAGTGCTGAAGTTACCTCACCCAGGGGAGCCGGGTGCATAGGTGTTCTTTGGTGTCGGGTCGAGGCGTCATTTTCAATGGGAGCCAGTGAAGACTTGCTGCTTGCGGCAACAGGAGAAGTGTCCGGAGGAATCCAAGCCTGGATTCGGAAGATGGAAGACCTGAAAGCAGAGGGGACAGTGTTCAAAGTCACTTGGCAGTGACTCGGGGCAAGGAAGATGGATGCCCACCGTCGTCGCAAGATTCAGGTCGTCCGCGGTTGCCTCGACTCTTCAGCCACGAGGTCCAGGAGGCGTCGTCGACGACCAGGAGCTGGATTCGGCTTGTCCCACGATGTCTGCGGCTTACTGCGGTGTCGGCAACTCGATCGGAGCCAACAAGCCTTGGTAACAGCAAGTCTCGGGGAAAGTGTGAAGAGACAATGGCGCAGACCAGCAAGGTCTGTGGACTCACCCAGCGAGGGTAAGTCGGGGCAGGCCTGGAGCAACCAGGGGAGCCCTTTGGTTTCTTTGGAAAGTCTTCTGGGGACCCGCAAGCCGGCTGGCAAGGGATCGCGAAGACGCCTCGGGAGGATTCTCTCACAGGGGCCCACGGTCACTCTGGACGTGGTAGGCCTCTGATCTTAGGAGGGATTCCTGCTGGAGGCTGGGACCACACGTGGTCCAAAGCACAAGTTCGTGGAACGTTGTGAAGGGGTTGCACTCGACAATAGTGCACGGTACCCAGGGGTCGCGGTTCCTCGTTACTCTTGGGGTCCACTGGCCTCCGCTTCGCTGGGGACTCACGATGGCCTTTGAGAAGTCAGGAAATCCACTTCTTGGGCTGCAGGGACTTCGGACTCCGGCGGGAGCGGCGTAGTTTGCGACCGTCGTTTGTAGTTTTAGGTGCCTGCCAAGCAGGGGAGTCACTCCTTGACTCAAAGGGAGATTCTTCAGTCTTCCAAAGGTAGTGGAACGTCGAAGGTCCGGGATTCTTCTTGTAGAGCGTCGTCCAGGAAAATCTAGGTTGCAATGCACAGGTTCCCCCTCTTATACTAAAAGAAAGGGAGGGACTAGCTCTATGACCCTACCTATGGGAGGGTCAGGGGAGTGGGTGGCTACACCCACTTCCCTTTGTCCAGTTTCGCGCCAGAGCAGGGGCAGGTAGCCCCTGAGCCGGTTTGAACTGGCATATGCACAGAGGAGCCTTCTGCTCCCCCAGTGCAGGACTTCAAAGCACTCTAAGAGTGCACCCACCCAGCCCCAATACACTAAACCCTGTCTGGGAGGTGGTCACACCCCCTTGGGACAGGATATCTATTGTTGGGCTTCCTCCACTGCGAGTGTTGGTCATCAGCAGGAGGGCAGCCCAGTGTCTGTGACTGGTGGCATCCATTTTGTGATGCCCGGGCTCTGCAGGATTCTACCGCGTTTCCACAGTAGGTACATGTCTATCCCTCTAGAAGGGTGGAATGCTACCCCCGCTGCCAGGACTGGCGGGGGGGGGGTAATATTCCAAGATGTTTGACACCAAACACGACAAGTTTCGATGCAGCCATTCCAAAGTTAGCATTTTACCGCGAGGATATAATGCACTTAAAAGTATATGGTTTAACCGCATCCATAAACAGCACCAGAGAATGGACTCTGAGAGCTGCAGAGGGGCCCTGCTCAGGCAGAGGCACCCCCTCACATAGAAGCCAAGCACCCTGCCCTCAGGATTGATAGGGCCTGCCTTAGGGGTGACTGATAGGTTTATATGTGTGTGTAGGAGAGATATAGGGGACCTATATCTCAGTGAGGGGTGCTAGCACTTCCTCACCCAGGCTGCAGTAGCAGGCCTGTGGTGTCAGATTTAGTCTGCTTCCCAGGGGTGGCATAATACATGCTGCAGCCCTTGGTAGGCCTGTGGAGTACCTATGCCCTTAGCACCTAAGGTACCATATACTAGGGACTCATAAGGAACCACAGCATCCAATCACTAGTGCACCTAGAGTGCACTCCAAGTCGTTTAAAGAGAAAGCAGATAGGCTGGGGACCTGAATAGCAGGTTCCCAGCCAAACTAAGTCAAAAACCAACAAAACACCAGGAAAAAAGTGGGGGCAACCATGTAGTCAGATTCCACCTTCCTACATCCGCAAAAAGAGAGATCTTATGGGAATCCCCACTAAAGGGGATGCCATGTATGTCGGGGTTGGCTCTGATAGCTACTGCTAAGGGTTCGATACTCAGAGCAAAAAAGAAGGGGCGAGAGGGGGCATCCCTGTCGTGTACCTCTAGAATGAGAAAAGGTGGATGACGGGAATCCATTTACCTGCACCCGGGAGCGAGGTTGAACATTGTTGGCCCGAATCATAGTGAGAAATTTAGAGGAGAATCCAAAGCTAGTGAGGGTATTGAATAAAAATGCCCAATCGACCCGGTCGAAAGCCTTTTCGGCATCTAGTCCTGCCAATACTGCGGGAATATGTCGTTTGTTAGCCTCTTCTATGAGGTGGACTATGCGACGAGTGTTATCGTGTGTTTGCCGGCCCTTAATAAACCCTGATTGATCTGGGTGGATGAGATCAGGCATAAGATCGTTCAACCGTTTAGCCAGAATAGAGGAATAAAGTTTCGCGTCGAGATTTAGTAGAGCGATGGGGCGGTAAGAGGCGCATATCTGAGGGTCTTTCCCGGGTTTTGGTATAACTGATATCACTGCCTCGGATAGAGACCCCGTCGTCTCACCCTCTGTCGCCATCCTATTAAACAAGCGAGTGAGGTGCGGAGTGATATCGGGGGCAAAAGTTTTATAGAAAAGAGCGGTGTAGCCGTCCGGGCCCGGAGCCTTACGGGGCCTAAGTGCTTGTATGGCCGCGTTTACCTCGTCAGACGTGATGGGAGCAACAAGAGTTTCATTCCAATCAGGTGAAACCTGAGGAAGGCGCAGTGTCTGCAGGTACTCACATTGGGCTTCAGGGTCTAGGTGGTCTCCTGAATATAGCGTCTTATAGAAAGAGCCAAAGAGTTCTGCCTTTTCTTCATCTTTGTGTGTAGTCTCCCCGTTGGGTCCTAGAATACCTCCTATATATTCCCGTTCTCGTTTTCCCCGAAGCTGCCTAGCTAGGTGCCTACCCACCTTGTTCCCCTGGGAGTAAGAGAGGTGTCGGAGCTTGAGAAGCGTAAATTCTACCCTGTTATTATAAATGGATCTAAGTTTGCCCCTTAGTGCCGTTAGTTTGCGAAGGTTGTCTCGAGTGGGATTAGCTTTGTGTGTGCGCTCGACAGAAGCAACTTCAATTTCCAGCGCCTCCCTCTCCACAACTCTCTGTGCGTTTAGTGCTGAGTTGAAAGCGATACATTTCCCTCGGATGACCGCTTTAAAAGTGTCCCAGTTAGTGTATTCCGAGGTGTCTTCAGGCTTATTAAATTCCAAAAAGTCGGTGATGCTTTCTCTCAGCTTAGTGCGAGCTTCTTTATCGCGCGTGAGGGATGGTGAGAAAAACCATCGAGGAGTGGTGGAGACACTGCCGCGCCAAGCAACGCAAATGGAAAGGAGACTGTGGTCCGACACTGAAAGGGGGAAGATCTTAGTTGCCTGGAGGGCGCCTAGCAGAGATTGACTGATAAAAATGTAGTCGAGTCGGGAGTATGTGTGGTGGACATGGGAGTAAAAAGTATAGTCCCGGGATTGAGGGTGAAGTGTTCGCCAAGTGTCTATCAGACCTAGATCGTGAAAGTGTTGTTTAGTGGTGGAGGTGAAGGAGCCCAGGTCTGAGCGGTGTGTGTGAGTACTGTCAATATCTCCCTGCCATGTCAGATTAAAATCGCCCAAGACAATCAGTGGTCCCTCTCCGAAGTCCGAAATCCTCCCTACCAGTGTGTTTAAGAATGCCGCTTGTCCCGTATTGGGAGCATACAGTGCCACGAAGGTGCAAAGCTTGCCCATCAAACGGCCCTTGACCATAACCCATCGGCCATCCTTATCTGAACGGTAGTCCAGCGGCTGAAACTTAATGTTGGAGTGGAACAAGAGTGCTACACCTCTGTTTTGTTAAGGCAGATGATTTGTATATTAGGGGATAGCGCTTGTGACGGAGGCGTGAATTCTCTGATCTAGATAGGTGTGTCTCTTGGAGGGCTACTACATCAAGGTGATGATCTATAATATATTTCCACACTTTGTGGCGTTTCTGAGGGGAGTTAAGCCCCTTAACGTTCCAAGAACCGATAGTTATCATCTGAAAGAGACACGTTAGTGACAGATTCCTTACCTTAGAATATCCCCAGGCGTCAGGCTGGATCCGGAAAGTTTTTTGCGTAGCAGTACCCTTGCGCGTCGGTAGGCGGCGTCGTGCGGCTCCGCGTCCGTCGTCGGCGTCGTGATCGCCGGGATGACGTCGCGGGCAGTACTTAGACGCCGCCCTGCGCGCTGACGTCAGTTCTTCTTTTCCGCGCCAGTAAGCGCAGATCCGGGAAGAGCAGTGCCCTAGTCACTTTTTGACTATCTTTTTTGTGAATTTTTTCACTGTTTCTTCAACGAGTCTTCACAACTCCTAAGGTGTCGTAGGGATGCCCGGCTTTAAGCCCTGCGAGGAATGTGGTCGCATGATGTCGATCACGGACCCGCATCTCGAGTGTCTCTTCTGTCTCGGCCGAGACCACGACACGAAGTCGTGCCCTGACTGCCGGAAACTTAATCCGAAGGCTTTGCGAGAGCGGTCTCGAAAGCTCCTCGAGGTCCGGCAGTCGGCTCCGCGGCGCACCAAGCCCCGGTCCCGGGAGAGGTCGAGGGGCCGGACGCGGAGTCCCCGCCGTTCGTCGGAATCCAAGTCTTCGCGCTCCTCCGGTAAGTCGAAGCACAAGAAGTCTAAGCGGCATCATCGCTCTAAGACTTCGCCTCGCCCGTCTCGCGACTCGGCTGAGGTCCCTGTCGGCACCGTCCCCGCGGCCCCAGACATGCCTGTTGAGTAACCCCCGCATTACCCGTCCTTCCCGGGTTCGGGGGCGACTCAGGCCCAAATACAGGAGGTCCTGTCGGCCATGGCCCGCCTCTTCGGGCCTCAAGGTCCCTCCGGTGCGCCTTCGGGCCCCGCGGGCCCTGATGGGGTTGCTCCGGCGTCGCCGTCGACTCCGGTCCGGGCGTCGCCTGTCCCACCGGCCTTCATCCCGGCCTCGGCTCCGGCCCCGGCCTCGATCCCGGCTCCGGTGGTGCCGCAACCCCCATCGACGCCGGTTGACCTAACCACGCCTCCGCCTCCGCCGATGTCCCCGGTGCCGTTCCTGACGCCGTCCAGGGCTCCGGACGGCGTCGTTCCCCGGCTCTCTCCGGCTCCGGACATGGTGCCGGACCGGCGTCGCCCGACGCCGGTTCCGGCGCCGATGAGACCTTGGGTCCCTAATGTCCCTCCTCCTCCATATTATGAACCTGAGGAGGACCAGGAGAGCTGGGAGGGGTCTGAGGACCCTCTCACACAACAGTGCGAGTTTGACCCGGACTGGGTTGAGGAACTTGGGGATGCCAGTGGTCTGGACACCTCCCCTGACTCTGGCATGCTGTCTCCTCCCGTGGCTACGGAGGAGGGGGCTAATTTTGCAACGGTGTTGCGTAGAGCTGCTGGAGCCTTGAATTTCCAGTTGCCTACAGTGGCCGTCAGGACTAACCTCCTGACTGAAGTGCTTCAGCCGGCGGCCTCCTCTTCGGAGACTGTGCTGCCGTTCAATGATGCACTCACTGACGTTCTTTTGGGTGCCTGGTCCAAGCCCACCACAGGGGCTCCTGTGGATAGGAACGTGGCCCGACGCCATCGCCCTGCTCCGGGCGACCCCCTGTTTCTCTCCCAACACCCCACCCCTGAGAGCTTGGTTGTCCAAGCCTCTGCCTCCCAAACCGCCTTCCCTACCGCCCCTCCGGATAGGGAATCCAAGCGCCTGGATCACTTTGGGAAGAAGGCTTTCTCTTCCTCCAGTGCTGGCTTGCGGTCCGTTAACACCGCTTGCCTCTTGGGCCGATATACCCACTCCCTGTGGGATTCGGTGGCGACTGTTTTGCCGCAGTGTTCTGAGGAGGTCCAGACACTGCTTACCCGCGCCATTGCGGAAGGGCGTGATGCGGCTAAATACACCATACGCTGTGGCCTTGATACCGCCGACTCGCTGGGCAGATCGCTTGCAACGACGGTGGCGCTGCGTCGCCACGCCTGGCTGAGGACCACTGGTTTTTCAGGGGATGTCCAGAATACACTCATGGACATGCCCTTTGATGGAGTCGGTCTTTTTGGTTCAAAGGCAGACCATGCGCTGGAGCGTTTCAAGGACTCGCGGGCTACTGCCAAGTCCCTGGGCCTTTCGTGGCCACGGAAGGGGCGCCCAGTCACGTCAACAGCCCGGCCAACGTCCCGCGCAGCAAGCGCCTTCGCGTGGCCGAGGACGTGGATACCGCTGTGGCGGTTCGGGCAACCAGCGTGCGGGTCAGGCCACCACCTCCAACCCGTCCGCGGCCTCCAAGCCCTCCTAGTCCCTCCTTTCAGGTGCACAGCACGCCAGTCGGGGGCAGGGTCCGCCATCACCTTCACCACTGGCGTCCCATCACCTCGGACAGGTGGGTCTTGGACATTGTCCGAAGGGGCTACTCCCTCCCCTTCGAGACCACCCCCCCAGCCATGCCACCTCAATTCCACCGCATGTCAGGGGATCACTTGGTGCTTCTACAGAAGGAAGTCACGGCCCTCTTGGCCAAGAGGGCCATCGACCATGTTCCGACCCCAGAAGTAGGGCGTGGTTGCTACTCCCACTACTTTCTGGTGCCCAAAAAGGACAAGGAGGACATGCGTCCTATCTTGGACCTCCGGAACGTCAATCGCTTCCTCCGGAAGGAGAAGTTCAAGATGCTCACCCTAGCTCAGGTCTTGACTGCCCTCGACCCTGGAGACTGGCTGGTAGCGTTGGACTTGCAGGACGCTTATTTCCACATCCCCGTCCTGCCGGCCCACCGGCGTTACCTACGGTTCACGGTAGGCCTCGAGCACTTTCAGTTCACCGTGCTCCCCTTTGGCCTTACCAGTGCCCCTCGGGTGTTCACGAAAGTGATGGCGGTGGTCGCAGCTCATCTGCGCCGGGCAGGGGTTTCAGTCTTCCCCTACCTCGACGACTGGCTGCTGAAGGCGGGCTCGTCCCAGGCAGTCGTCTCCCACCTCCAGACTACGGCCGAACTCCTGCACTCGCTGGGGTTCTCCATCAATGTGCCGAAGTCGCATCTGGTTCCTTCTCCACAGCTCCTTTTCATCGGAGCAGTTCTGGACACGACGCAGTTTCGGGCCTATCCTCCCGAACGGCGAGTCCGGGATATTCAGGCTATGATTCCGATCTTTCAGCCTTTATCCTGGGTTTCGGTACGGATGACCCTGAGGCTGCTGGGCCTCATGGCCTCCTGCATCCTGCTGGTCGATCATGCCAGATGGCATATGCGGGCTCTGCAGTGGGACCTGAAGTTCCAGTGGGCGCAGCACCAGGACAACCTGTCCGATCACGTCCAGATCTCGGTGGGGACTGCAAAACAGTTGCAGTGGTGGCTCTCGAACCGGCAATGGGTCATGGGCAGATCCCTCTCCCTTCCCCAGCCAGAGCACACAGTTGTGACGGACGCGTCCCTTCTGGGATGGGGCGGTCACATGGGAGAGGCGGAGATCAGAGGCCTCTGGTCTCCGGCGGAGTCCCGGCTCCATATCAACCTTCTGGAGCTCCGGGCGATCCGACTTGCACTCAAGGCATTCCTTCCCTCTGTCAAAGGGAAGGTAGTGCAGGTGTTCACAGACAACACCACCGCCATGTGGTACTGCAACAAACAGGGCGGGGTGGGGTCGTGGACCCTCTGTCAGGAGGCTCTGCGCCTCTGGACTTGGCTGGAACATCAGGGCATGTTCCTGATGGTTCAACACCTGGCTGGTTCCCTGAACGCCAGGGCGGACGAACTCAGCCGCAGGTGCATGATGGATCACGAATGGCGTCTTCACTCGGAAGTGGCGCAAGGACTCTTTCAACAATGGGGAGAGCCTTGGTTAGATCTATTCGCCACCGAAGAGAACGCGCAATGTCATCAGTTCTGCGCGTTGGAATTTCCAAGGCGGCACTCGCTCGGCGACGCTTTTCGTCGCGAGTGGAGTTGCGGTCTGTTGTACGCCTTTCCGCCTATACCACTTCTACCCAGAGTGTTGAAGAAGATTCGGCACGACCGGGCCCAAGTCATCCTTGTGGCTCCGGACTGGGCTCGAAGAGTTTGGTATCCCGAGCTACTCAGTATGAGCGTAGATCCCCCGATCCGTCTGCCTCTTCGGGAGGATCTTCTGTCGCAGCAGCAGGGGACGGTCCTCCACCCGAACCTGTCCAGTCTACACCTGCTTGCGTGGAGATTGAGCGGCGGCAGTTGATTCCTTTCGACTTGCCTCCCGAAGTTTGTGATGTGATTCTGGCAGCCAGGCGTCCCTCCACTAAGGTGGTATACGCCTGCAGGTGGAACAAATTTGTGGCATGGTGCACAGCAAAGACTGTGAATCCCCTTTCTGCCCCTTTTTCTGAGGTCCTTCTGTTCCTTCTTTCTCTGGCCCAACAGGGTTCTGCCCTGGGTACCATCAAGGGTTATCTTTGTGCTATCTCGGCCTTCCTCAGGCTCCCTGATCAGCCCTCCCTTTTCAAGTCCCCTGTTGTTAACAGGTTCTTAAAAGGCGTTACACACCTCTTCCGTTTGTGATGCCTCAGTGGGACTTGAACTTGGTTCTTACCTTTTTAATGTGCGCTCCCTTTGAGCCTCTACATAACTGTCCTCTTCGTCTTCTAACTCTGAAGACCGCCTTTCTGGTGGCCATCACCTCCGCTCGGCGGGTGAGTGAGCTCCAGGCTCTATCATGCAAACCTCCCTTTCTGTCTGTCCATCCAGACAAGGTTGTTCTTAGGACGCGTCCGTCCTTCTTGCCAAAGGTGGTTACTGCCTTCCACATTGGGCAGACCATCACTTTGCCTACCTTCTTTCTGCCTCCGCATCCTTCCAGAGAGGAAGAGAGGCTCCACCGTCTGGACCCAAAACGTGCGCTCTCCTTCTATATCGACCGCACAAAACACTTCCGGGTGGATGACCAGCTCTTTGTTGGCTACGTGGGCGCCAAAAAGGTCGGGCGGTGCACAAACTAACCATCTCCCGCTGGGTTACCTTGTGCATCAAGGCCTGCTATTCTTTGGCTAAGAAGGAGCCTCCTGTTGGGCTGCGTGCCCATTCCACCAGGGCAACGGCTGCTACCACGGCTTTGGGCTGCGGTGTTCCGCTGCCGGTTATCTGTCAGGCAGCTACGTGGGCCTCGCTGCACACGTTTACAAAGCATTACTGCCTTGACAGTCAGGTCCGGAGGGACGGCTTCTTTGTCCGTTCTGTCCTCCAGGACCTCCTTGTCTGATCTTTGTTCGCAGACCCACCACCGGGGTTGGTATTGCTGGGGTATCTATTCTAAGGTAAGGAATCTGTCACTAACGTGTCTCTTTCAGATGCACAAGTTACTAACTTGTGTAACGATATATCTGTAAGAGACAGTAGTTAGTGACAGATTCCTTACCGCCCCACCCATCCTCCCCGTTCTGCGAACAGATTTCTAGGGTTAAGGACATCCCTTTCAGGGCCCTAGTATTTTTCAGGCACCTATGTCAGCTTCTTGCATGGCTCTGCGTTCCTGGCGCGGAAAGTCGTGTACAGAACTGACGTCAGCGCACAGGGGCGGCGTCTAAGTACTGCCCGCGACGTCATCCCGGCAATCACGACGGCGGACGCGGAGCCGCACGACGCCGCCTACCGACGCGCAAGGGTACTGCTACGCAAAAAACTTTCCGGATCCAGCCTGACGCCTGGGGATATTCTAAGGTAAGGAATCTGTCACTAACTACTGTCTCTTATAGATATATCGTTACACAAGTTAGTAACTTGTGCGTCATGGTATTAAAGTAGAGGTAATAGCTCAAAGACTCCTTCTGCCGGTCCAGCCGGATATGCAAGCAAGACCTCCTCAAGCATGTCTATCTCCCTTGGCAGTGCCCCACATATATAGAGATAAACGAAGAAGCCTCTAGTAAGTAAAATAAAAAAGCTGCCACCATCGCCCTCCCTCCCCCGCCCTCAACCCCCTAAAAAAAAACATAAACAGTAACAACAAGTGCGGCAAAACGGCCGCTAACTGGTCCCTGTTCGCGGGCAACCTGCCCATCAGGGATTCGGGGGACCAAGAGTCCGAGGACCCCGTCCGCGCCGTCCGGAGGTAATTCACAATCAAAAAACATACCGCTTGAGCGGTCATAGCGTAGGTGTCATTCCAGAGCTGTGTGCAGGATAAGCGAAAAGTCTCTGCGCGGAGTCATAGATATGGACCACAGTTCCGCATCCTTAGAAAACAGATAGGGGCCTGGGGCCCCGCCCTAGGGCCACGGTGGGTTCTTTGTCAAAGGTAGTAGTTGGGTATAGTTCACCCGCAAGACCATCGGGTCACTCCTCCCCCTCGCTACAGAGCATGTCGTATTATAAGGTGTGGCATGATGCAGTGTGTTTTCTCAAGAGTGCGCGAGACAGAGCCGGGTCCATGTAGGGTGTATGCGCTGGCAGATCATTTGCGGCCTCTCCTTATGCCCATAGACCATGTTGTTGACTGTGGAGGCCCTCGCTGAGATTCTCGGAGGTTATTATGATCGGAGCCAGTCCCAACCGGCGGGAGACCCAGGAGCTCCAAGCCCTCTCGTAGGTCAGTGATATGCCGCTGCTTGGTGTTGAGCTCAAAGGCGAGTCCGAATGGGTAGGTCCACCGGTATCGAATTTTATCCTCACGTAGTTTGGTGGTAATAGGTCGGAACATCTGCCTCCGTGCCAGAGTGGACTGCGCTAGGTCTTGGTAGATCGAACAGGAGTGGTTTTGAAAGATGACAGTCCCCTTGTTCCTAGCCGCTAGGAGCACCGCCTCTTTAACTTTGTAGGAGTGGAATTTCGCCAGCACGTCACGGGGGCGCCTCTCCCCGCCGGGGCGCAGGACTCCCACACGATGGACCCTTTCTAGCTTTATTGAGAGGGTATGTGGACCCAGAACCTCGGAGAAGAGCCCCTCTAGGAAAGCCTCAAGATCCGGCCCTTCTGCTCCCTCCGCCAAATCCCTGACGCGTAGATTCTCCCTCCGTGCTCTATTCTCGAGATCTTCTGCCTTGAGCTGCGTCTGGTGGAGCTGATCTTGGCACATCCTCACGCAGGTCGGAGGAGAGCTTCTCCTGCTCTTGTTGGTGTGCCTCCATATCGAGCATTCTGGTGCCCACCGAGTCGACATCTTGTTGTAGGGAGGTCAGTCTTCCCGTAAGGTCCGTCCTCAATTGCTCTATAGAAGTTTTAATGTCCTGGGTAAGGTCTTTACACAGCTCAGTTTTGAAGTCTTTTAGCGTAGACAGGAGATCCGCCTTTGTGAGGGCCATGTCGGCGGACTCCGCGTCTCCACGCAGCGTCGAGCGTTTATCTGAGGGGCCAAAAAAGTCCGAGACCTTGTTGGGTGTCTTGGTCGTCCCTCTCTTAGGCGGCATACGGACCGGCCCGGATGGATCCCCAAAACCGCGGCGCCCGCGGAAGGCGGCTCGGGAGTCAGGACGCGGGAGCCTCCACCTCCAGGAGCCCCCGGCAGGCCAGTGGCATAGATCGAAGCAGAGGCAGCAGGCCGGTGTCGTCCCGTAGTTCAGATCTCAACTCGGGGCTCAAGGCGTCTTAAGGTTTAGTCGGGTCCGCTAAGTGGAAACACTCCCCCCCCCCGGAGAGCCGAAGAGCATGGGTTTCAGTAGCAGCGGAGGGCTCGCTTAGGGGAAAGCGTCGTAGCTCGTCGTGGCCCTCGGGCCCTGTCTCAATCCTCGACCCCAGCTCGTACTCACGGCCCCGAGCGAGCGCTATTTTACGGGGTGTAAGTAACAGCGAGGGAGGGCCCCCACGGTGATAAAAGCGTTCGTGGGGCCTCAGCCGCTCAGCAGGCAGGGCGAAGGGAAGCAGTAGGTGGTGACGCTCATTAAGGCGGCACACCGCAGTTATTTAGGCTTGGGGCCCCTGGGACCGAAGGCGGGACACGGCCCCGCACCTCCGTGTAGGCGCCATCTTAAGGTCAGGCATGGCGGTAAATCGCTGATGAAGCTGCACTCCGGGCTAGTTCTTTAAATCATATCCCCCGGCCAAGCCTACCGTAGCGTTGTCTGTAAAAGCGAGAAGCAGGTCTGGAAGCAGGGGTCACCCGGTCCACGGCGTCTGATATCGTTCAGCCTGGTCGGGAGGCCGCCATTTTGAGTTGCGCCTGGTGGTCTTTCAACGAGCCTCACCGGGTCTTCTCCTGCGGCTCCGGAGACGCTTAAGGGCTCCCCCACTGTGCCTCACACATTCCGCTGTGCATAGAAGTGCTTTATAGCGTGCGGGATGCGGTAAGACCGCTGCTGTCTGCTCCGGTACAATGCGCGGACCGGGAGCCGAGACGGACTACATCTGCTCGGCCATCTTGCCCGGCCACGCCCCGATAGTAGATCTTTTGTTCCCATGTACCTTCCTTCATGATGTTGACTCTGTCCTAGATTCTCTCTGGTCTAGACCCTGGGCGATTGACTGGTGTTCTTGCATTTGCAGGACATGTATTTCCATGTAATGTGCTGCAGTCACACAGGTGCTTCCTCCAGTTCGTGGTGGTGTTGGGGCTGTCAGTTTATCGTCCTGGCCTTTGGCCTCACCCTGACCACCCAGGAGTTCTTTAAGGTGATGGCGGCGGTTGTGGCCCATCTCTGCAGGCTAGGGGTACATATAGTCCCATTCCTTTGACAACTGGCTGTTGAAGGTGGCTTTGCCACAGTGTGTCACGGAACACCTACAAACTACGGTCTCCTTGCTATCCTAACTGGGGTTCTCAGTGAACAAACTGAAATCTCATCTGGAGCCAGTGCAGAGGATTCCTTTACAGGGGATGTTTTAGACACAGTGGCTTTCAGAGCATTTCCGACAGCGCAGCAAGTCCAAGATATTCAGGGTACGATCCTGATGTTTCAAGCTTAATCCTGTGTTCCGGCCCAGATAGTTCTGAGGCTTCCTGGCCTTGTGCATTCTGCTGGTGCCCAATGCCTATTGGCACAGGAGTGCTGCAGTGAAATCTTCGCTTTGAATGGGTGCAACACAGGGGTCTTTCTTGGATAGCATCCATATTTTGGATGAGGCAGCCCGGGCTATTCAGTGGTGGATGATGATTCCTCCCCATACAGAACTCATGGTGGTGATAAATGCATCATCTTTGGGGTTAGAAGACATCTTGATGAGGTGGAAATCAGAGTCTTATGGTTTCCAATCATGCCAATCTCCTGGGGCTGTTTGCGTCTGCCTGGTGCTCAAGGCCTCTCTGCCTTCCATCAGTGGAAACCTATTCAGACTATGACAGACAGCACGATTGTCTTGAGGTTCTGCAGCAAGCAGAATAGAGTGTAGGTCTTGTGTGCTGTGCAAGGCGGCGCTGAGACTGGAGACCTACAAGGAATTTCCCTGACAGTCTGTCATCTAGCAGGTTTCAGTGCAGATGAGCTTAGCAGACATCTGACCAACCACAAGTGGGGTGTGTATCTGAAAGTGGTCCAAGGCATATATTGCGTTCTGGGGCAATGCTTGGGTAGATCTTTTTTCCACCACATACAATGCTCAGTGTTGTGCATTTTGGGCACTGGAGTTTCACCTCAGGGACATGTTAGGAGACACATTGTATCTTCCATGGGCCTCCAGCCCTCTTTACATATTTCCACCTTTTACAACTGCCTCCTTGAGTTCTAGAGGTCAGAAGAGACCATCCTTAGCTATTCCTGATAGTCCTGGAACCAGGCTCAGAGTGTTTGCTACTCAGAACTTCAGAATTTGTGCATTTGCCCTCCACCTAGCCTTTCTCTTCAGGAGGACCTTCTGTCTCAACAATAGGGCAGGCTTCTCCATCTGAACATCCATAATCTGCACCTCCATGTTTTATTGAGTGAACCAGCTTAATCGTTTTGACCTGCCTGCGGAAGTGGTGGATATAATTTTGACCACTACTTGGCTATCCACGAAGTTGGTCTATTCTGGCCACTGAGCAAGGTTTGTGGCCTGGTGTGAGGACAATCTGCTTCAGGTTAATCTATCTAATGTACTTCTGTTCGCTCAGTCCTTATCCTAGCATTATCTTGCAGTGGACACAGTTGAAGTTTACTTACTAGCCCTTTTGACCTGTCTTAATTTGCCTTATCAGCCCCCAATTGTGATGTTTTTTTAACACACTTCTATATATGTTTTCCCCTTTGCCACCCCGCAGCCTTTCCTTTTGCCTCAGTGTAACCTTAATTTGGGCATTACCTTTTTGATGGGCACACTTTTTGAGCCTATGCAGAGCTGCTCTTTGTGGTAGCTGAGCCTAAAATCAAAGTTCCTCAACATGTTTACTTCGGTAAGCCATGTCAGTGAGTTGCAGTTGCTGTTAGTGTAGCTGCCATGTACCACCCTTTTCCCAGATAAGTTGATGTCAAAGATTAAGATATTCTTTTTCTTGAAAGTGGTGGCATCCTTCCATGTGGTGCAGTCCATCATGCTCCCAGATTTCTTTTCTCCACCATATCCCTCTAAGGTGGAGGAGAGGTTTCATCAGTTGTACCAGAAGAGACCCCTTAATTTTTATATAGATCGAATTATGGAGCATCAAGTGCATGACCAACTCTTTATCAGATTCTTTGGTGCAAAGAAGGGAAGGGCAATTTAGAAACAAACCATATTGAAATGGATTGCTCTTGTTATCAATATTCTCTATGCCTTGGCCAAGAAGGAGCCTCCTAAGGGCCTCCACTACATCTTTGGCTAGGGGTGTGCTGGTACTGGGCCTCTGCAAGGCTGCTACATGGATGTCTGTCCGCAACACCAGGCACTTTTTATTATTGACTCCCATCTGCATGGTGCACCATTTTTCCTATTTGGTCCAGCAGGACTTCAGATGTAAAGTCCACTCTCCAGACCCGCCGCCTTTCAGGGATATACTGCTTGTGTATCTATTCTATTCAAATGGTGAAGAGTCTGAGATTAGAAATGTTTTTCAGAAGAATGTTACTTTTACTCAATAATACTCCTTATGTTGGATACTGTATCCAACGCACATTACTCCCCATCCTCCCTACTCCTGAGTCTGTGGAGAGTACTCCGACTATAAAAAGATTCAAAGCTAAATTTGGTACACTGTCATCTCAGTCTATCAAGGTTAAGCCACGTCTAAGGATATGGAAGAGTTCAAGATAAACTGATATCACCGTGCATGTCTGGTGCCATGCATTGATGTGGTGTCCTCAGGAACCCTCTTCAGAACACTTTCTAGACCTGGGGAAGAACAAAAGAGTACTGAATCTGCTGTCAAAGACTAGCTCTGAAGGACGGGACCTGCTCCCCCTTGTACCCAGGGCAAAGAAGTGGAATCCAAGGGACAGTTGGCTGACCTTCTGTGTGGCTACAGGGGCACAAAGAGCCCTTTTCCCTACAATTCCCAGAGGACCAGTGGCAACTGGGCTTTGGTGGTGGCCACTGCCTGGGACCCAGAGAGTCTCTTGGTGCCCCCCTTGAGGTCCTGGGAGGCTTAGAACTGTATTCCCTATGGATGCTTGTGCACCAATTAAGAGTTTGAAAACATTTGCTCCAGAGCCAAAGGGACGTAACGTGAAAAGTACCCAACATTATCTGAATTTCAGATTCATCCCCCTGAAAGGCACCAGCATCTCTGAAAAACGAGTCTTTCTGCTTTCAGAATGTGACATTTTTTAAGCAAAAATCTCAAAATGCTCCAGAGCCCTATGGGACCAACCTGTAGTGCTTATCAAACCGTCAGTTCCACGGCGGCGGCTAAAATTTCATATTTGTACAGCGGGGAGACGCTTTCCTTAAAGTGACTGTTCCTTCTTTGGGCTAGGGCTTTGAAACAATTACATTTTTTTTTTTTACTTTCAACAAGACCAATCTACTTGGTGTATCTGACCAGGGCTCCATCGCTGTCTGCCTCAAATTGTGCCTAGGTACAGGTCTTCAGCTTTCATGGACTATCATTGCCACTTCGTGCTTTTTGGCACTATTCTCGCTTAAATCTTTAAAAATTAATCTCTCTGGTTCCACTTAATTTATTTTAGTTGATTTTGTCTTTTTTTCCTTGTATAATAATTCACCTTAGTCTAAAATTGGTTGTGGAATTTTATAGTGTTTTGTGACACTTCCTACTGTATATGCACTGCTTAAATACGTTCCACATTGCCTTTGATTGAAGCCGGTCTTCTTCCTGTCACATTACAATGGATTAAGCACTGGTTTATTTTATTTATGTGAGATCTGGCAGGTGGTGGTTTTATCCTTGATTTGGACACTTGTCCTAATAATAATCTATTTTCCTACAACCAGCACTTTGTGGTGATCATGGTTACCAAATGGCAGACTCCAACTGCTGTTCCAGGGGCGGTGTACTTCATTGTTTACACTATAAACTTTTTAAAAAAAATAATAATAATCTGTGATGCTTTTTTCGAACTTGTTCATAATTGTATAATTCTGTTGGGTAGAGCATCCCCCTCCGAAGAGTCTTTTTCCATTTATTTTCTTGAGTCTACAGGGCATGGCATATCATTGCAGACTTACATTAGCACCCTTCCCCCTTTTTCATGTAATGTACTGCACCGTATTGAATATCAAGCAAGCCTTCAATGTGTTTCTCCCATTAACCACATAAGTAAGACGGTGGAGCTAGTCTGGGCATCAGTCAGGAAACAGCTGCCCCTGTGTCCCTGTCGCGGGGGGTTGCATCTTTCCTCCTTCTCCTGCATAATTGTGAAGTAGGAGGATGACTGGGTTATATAAGAGCTATCCCTGGGATTGGGACATTAGGGCAGGTGTCAGTGTGCTGGCAATCATCCACAACCTCTGGACAAGGCGTTGGGGAGGGGAATTGTGCTGATGACAAAACTCTCGCTGCCTCTTTGTGAAGTCTAGAGACGGGGACAATAACAAAGCACACCAGCCCTTGTGGAAGGCAGTGGGGATGGCTCCCTGCCCCGTAGAAAGGCTGGTGTGAGTGGGAACATGACTGCTGTGAGATGTCTCTCAGCCCTTGGGAAAGGTCCTCTCTCCTGCATCACCAGAAGATTTACTATTAGCCCCACCTAGACTGTTTCATTCTAGGGGTTTCCAGGGAGGATGCAAAATCTGCATTCACTGTGACCCTTGGAACGTTGTACAGGCCTGGGTTCTTACTGAACAGTTTCCCCTCAGGATGGTTTAGCTCATAGAGGGTACATTGGAATGTAGCTTGGTGTAGGCTCTTTCTCCTCCACCGAGGGTAATAGCCATTAATCAAGGAGTTGTGCTGGCCAACAAGACTATGATGTCCTTATGGCTCCACAGAATTTTGGGACTGCAGGCATTCAATGCAAGAGTGGTACCCCCATGGCAGACTTCCAAGTGCTCTGCCTTCAGTTCCATCTGGCAGAACTCTGGGACCAGATGCAAAAAAGATCTATGAAGCTTAGTTTGGTCTCACATACTTGTTTGAAACTTTGGAGTGATTTAGAGTGTTTCTCAACCTGTTGGTGGAATACCCCTTCCTATTGCCCCCATCATCAGTTCACAGTGATGACCAAATCCTCACAATTTGGGTGAGGAGCACAGCGAGGAGAACTCTCCATCAGTGCCTTGTGGGCCTCTTCAGATATTTCACTGCACATAAACATGTTGAATTGGAAGGCAGTCTTCTTGGTACACTTTTCTACTGGTGCTGAGATCAATATTTGCGATGGTCCATACAGACAACACAATGGTCTACTAAAGCAAAGACGCACCTACATGTACGTCTCGGAGTGTAAGTGTTGGAGTGGATGCTATAACAAGACCTCTTGCTCCAAGTCTCCATCGTTGAGGATGGTGACATCACCATAGTGGTCAGCCTCAGCAGTCATCTTCACTCTTTCCACAATGCTCAATCCATCTACAAGACATGGGGTCAACATTTGGTAGACACTTCTCAGTTCCATGTGCAAACAGGTGTCGTCTTGTTTGTGCAGGGAGCCTTGTTCAACGGGGGTTGATCTGATTAAGATCTGGATGGGAAACTTTCTTGCTGCGTTTTACTCGGACGCCTCTAGGTCTGAGGTTTGTTCAGAAGGTCAAGAACAGTTCCAGGTGCTTTGTGGTGCTGGTGACTCCAAACTGGCCTTGCTAGACCTTGCACTCTGATCTAGTTCACATCCTATAAATAGACCACTAGGGGTGTTTGAAATTTGCGTAATTTGATTTTGCGTAATTACCTGAAATTACAGTTATGCAAAATGCAAATCTGCTGCTTTGCACTAAATTGGCGAGCACGAGGACACATTTATACAAAAGCATCATGGAGAAGAGCTGAACGCATTTTTTTGTTCCTGTGTGTTTGTGGTAAAAAAAAAAAAAATTCAAAATGTGTTTATTCAGCTTTTCAAAGAAGAAAACAAAATACAACATAGCTGCGTTTACACATATTTGACAGACACATAGCACCCAGAAGTGGGTGGGGACAGCAGGTCTCAATCAGGAGAGGGTTCCAACATATATCATCGTAGTCTGAGATAAGCGAAGTGAAACCACAAACTACCCTCATTCATACAATATAATTCCTGGTAAAGCGTGCGTGCTGAGAACAAAGGGGCCACAATACATTTTCAAGTCCACCCCTGTAACTAAGTAAGGGGAAGCACCTACGACCTTCAATCAACCCGATCCCTGTGTCCCATCAGGTGACGTGTGAGCCCGATTCTCCCTCCCGTTCTCTCACTGGGGGCATCCATGTCACTGTCTCCATCACTCCCCTCCTGCATCACCCCGTTGCCCATCGCTTTCTCCAAACACATCCAGCAAACTCGAACACATCTCAATATCCCACTCTTCATGTTCATCTGTATGCACCTTCCTAAGTCTACATTCTCTGCTACCGCTCACTCTCGCAGGTCTGCCTTCCACCGAAGGAGCGTTGGGGGCATGGGGCTAGCCCAATGTATAGCTGTGCGGCGGCGTGCTAATAGTAGGCCAAGCTGAGAAAATCTAGAACTTATTTTTCGTCCCTTCCAAGGGAGGGGCAGCAACCCCAGCAGACAATGTCGTATTGAGGTCTCCACTACCACCCTCGTCACCCTACACATCTCACAATGTACCTCATCCCAGTATGGCCGAATCTGTGCACAATTCCAAGCCACGTGGCAGAAGTCCGTGGGCGTTGTGCCGCACCTCATGCAACCCGATGATCGCGTGGGATATGCTCTGTGAAGTTGGTCCGGGGTCAGATAGAGCTGATAAAGAAAGTAAAACTGCACTAACTTAAAGCGGGCATTGCTTGCCACCTCGCGAACCTGTGCTCACGCCCCTCGCCATTCACGGTCCATCAGTGGGGTATCCTTCTCCCTGTCCCACGCTTCCTGCTTCTTGGCCACCACCATTGCCCTATCTGCCTTTAGTGATACATTCAATCTGGAGATGGTGCCTTTATAGGAACCTGGGTCCAAAATCACCCCGAGAACAAGAGATCTCTGTGGCTGCTCCGGAAAGGTGGGCCATATCCCACACACAGTGCAGGAAATGCCTGCATATTGCAGGAACAGTCTATCGTCCACTCTGTAATGGGTCTCCATCTCCACTAACACCATGAAAGTACCATTCATATACAGATCACCTGCCGCCCTGCAACCACCCGTGATCCAGTCCTCAACGTTCATGGACTCATGGATATGCAAGAAAGGCCTCCGACACCAAAGCGGAAGAAGCAGGTTGTTTGGTGCTCTTTTAATAACTTCACGAACTGTCATATCCCACGCTCTTGCCACATTCGCTACGCAAAAAGGAGAGTACGGCTTTAGGTCCATGCCACACAGTAATTGAGAGAGCTGAACATTACCTGTGGTCCCCAGCATCAAGCTTTGCTCCCAATTAGGTTCAGTATCGCACCACATCGCCGCATTTTGTAGGAGATCTGCCAGATAGTACAAATGCAGATCAGGGAGTCCCAGTCTGCCCTTCCCCAAGTCTAGCTTCAGCACGTCCAGACACACCCTGTATCTCTTCCCCGCCCTACCCAGATGCACTAGCAACTTATCTATTTGTTTGAACATAGCTGAGGGCAGTGTGCACAAAGAGTTCTGTATCAAATAGAGGCAGCAGGGGGTGAGGAACATTTAGCAGAGGGCCGTCCTGCCCATGGCCGACAGTGGCAGCATGGTCCAAAATCAGATTGAACGCTCTAGGCCTTCCAGGATTTTCTCCATGTTCAGGGCATACTGGAGTTGACTATCGTGGGTAATCTGAAGTCTGAGGTATCAAAAACTGTGCACTTCCCATACCATTGCCACATCTTGAAGATGCGCCACCTCTGTCCACCAATGTGGCTAGGGGATAAAGCACTGTCTTGTCGGTAATCGCGTAACCCAGATGCCGCACCAAAGTGCCCAACAGCCATATGAGGAGGGGGACGGAAACCACTGGATCCTTCACATACACCAGTGTGTCATCCTCATACATTAAAACAACGTGGTGATGGTCACCAACCGGAATCCCCAATCCGCCAGGCGGTCCCCGAGATAGATTGCGAGTGGCTCCATCACAAGTGCAAACAATAACGGGGACACCGGCAGCCTTGTCGTGTGCCTCTCTCTATATCAAAGGCCTCAGATACCTCATTCCCAATCACACTCTAGCCGTAGGCAGTGTATAAAGCAACCGTACCCACGACACATACTTGGTCCCCAGGTCCATGCGTGCCAGGACCTTTCAGAGGTATGGCTATGCCAGAGTATCAAAGGCCTTTTCTATATCCGATGATACCAAGACGGCCTCAAAAGCAGACTCCCGCGTTTCACGCATCACATGAGATAACCACTGGAAGTTCATATGTGAGCCCCTCCCGGGGAAGAAACCACACTGGTCGTCACCAACAAATGCGTGATGACCCTCCCCAGCTGTACTGTTAACACTTTTGCAAGTAGTTTTATGTCCACGTTCAGCATGGGCAAGGGTCTATAGGATCACGTATCCTCAGGATCCTTGGCCAGCTTGGGGAGCATGAGTATAATTGCTTCTCGCATATGCAGTGGCAGCTCGCCCCTGTCACAGACTTCCAAAAGAGTTTCCAACAATTCCGGGAGCAAGGTAGCAGCATGCGCCTGATAGTACTCAACTGGAAGCTTGTCTGGTCCCAGCATTTCCCCCTAGCCATCTCCCGAAGAGCCTCCTTAAGGTCGTCCAGCGTTAGAACTTCACCTAGTCGCCGTCGTTAAACGTGGTAGTTTCACCCGTGTTAAGAAGTCGGCTTCCGACGAATCTACCTCTTTCACTGGGGCAGTATATATGCCAGCCAGGTGGACTCGCAACAGTCGCACCACTGCTGACTGGCCCGTGACCATCACGCCATCAGGGGCCCTGAGAGCTAATATTGTGGGTGGAGGGCGTTCCCTCTAAAGCAACCATGCAAGTATGCACCTCAACCTATCCCCTTCCCTATGCAGTCGCTGGTGATAGTCACTGCAGACATGGCAGTCTAGCCTATCCCAGATCGTCACCACAGCTCTATGTGCTTCAGTCAGTGCTACCTCATCCCCTCCTGTCCCTGCGCTCCTCTCAGCAGTGCGTCGAATTGTAATTCCTTCTCTCACAGTTCCTGCACCAACTTCTTTCTGATGCCGTATGTTTTTCCCATGCTCGCCCCTCTGATAACCACTTTCAGTGCCTCCCATTCTGTCCGGCGTGCATTAGCCATACCCCAGTTGGCCTAAAAAAAAAACCCCAGCACTTCCTGCATATCTATGGCATATTCTGGATCTCCTAGAGACTCAGGCCTAAGTCTCCATAATGGAACAGCAGGGCGCTGCCACCACACTCTAAGAGGAGGGTTGCATGATCAGAGAAGAACCACACCTTATACAATATCTTCACGATATCCAGGACTCCCTCACCCACAATAAGGAATCTATCTAGTCTACTGTGAGTACCATGTGTTGGAGAGTAACTGGAATATTCCTGCACAGAGGGATGAAGCTCCCGCCACACATTCACAAACTGCAGCCGGTGCATAACCTCCCGCAACCCAGCTACCATGTGAGGCTTCATACCCTGTCGCGGTGGCTGTCTATCCAGTAGGTCATCCAACACGCAGTTGAAATCCCCCATGCATATAATCGGGAAGCCCACGTAGGGCAGCAAGGCAACCCCCAAGGCCCCAAAAAATTCACCATCATTATTCAGTGCATATACATTCATCAGACACATCTCACGTCCATCTAGGGTCCACATCTGCAGATTTCCCCTTAAAGCGAAAGGGAACTCCCAGTGCCACCCAAATGGACACCCCCCCACCCCCCAGCATATGACGAATAGGTAGCAGAGTAAAATTGCCCTCGCCATTTTTTACCAAGTTTTTGGGCTTCAGCCTTCATGAGGTGCGTCTCCTGAAGGAATGCAATGCAAACTCTCAACGTCTAAGGTAGGTCTAGGTCCAGTACCTCTAAACAAAGGAAGTGAGCCCCCGTACTTTCCAAGACAGCAGTCGTACTGCGTCAGCCATCATACATCAAATGCATGCATTCCCCACCCATCTCCCACTCGTCCGGAGTATGTATTGCTGCAATTAGCAAAAAACACCACTCTATCTGAAATAGACTATTAGTTATAGATTCCTTACCTTAGAATTACCCCCAGGCGTCAGACTGGATCCGGAGAATTTTTCTTCAGCAGAACCCCTGCGCTTCGGTAGGTGGCGTCGTGATCGCCGGAATGACGTCGCAGTATCTACTTAGACGCCGCCCCTGCGCGCTGACATCAGTTCTTTCTTTTTCCGTGCCAGCCAGCGCAGATCCGGAGAGAGTGGTACCTCTAGTCATTTTTTGACATCTTTTTCGAGTCGTTCGACTCCTGGTGCACAGGGATGTCACATCGGCGGACCGGCTTCAAACCTTGTAACTCTTGTCACAAATTGATGTCGGTTACGGATTCGCACCTTGTGTGCCTGTGGTGTTTGGAGCGCGACCACGACCCGAAGTCGTGCTCCGACTGTCAGGCCATGAATCCGAAGTCTTTGCAGGAGCAGTCTCGAAAGCTTCTGGAGGCCCGGCAGTCGGCTCCGCCTGCTCGAGGTCCCGGTCAAAAGGGAGGCCGCGGGACCGGTCGCGGAGTCACCACCATCACTCCTCTTCGAAGTCTTCGTCTTCGGGTAATCCCCCCCACCCCCCCACCCTAAGTAAGCACCCCCACAACTCAATTTGTGCCTGCCCATTTATCACAACCAACTCTCCCCTGTCCATTCTGCAACACCACCCAAATGTCGGAGGCCAGTGGGACCTGTCACGGACGTTACCTCCTGAATAACGAGCACGTTAAGGAATCCGACTTCTAAGGGAAAAGTCCCCGCTCCAATTGCATTCGTCCTCCTGTATGTCCCAGCGACCCACCCTCCCCGGCTTCGAGCATGTGTCCACAACAGATACTCAATATAAGTAACTGACCAATGGGTCAACAAATGGCATGAAACAGACTAATTAAAAGAACGAAAGAAAGAAAAAATGAGGGCTTAATGAGAGGGTTGTCAACAGTGTGGCATGTCCGAGCCCCTTTGACAGTAGCTACCCCGTTCATCCGTCCCAATAACATACAGTACCAAATGAAGGATCTAGCATTTTCATACAAGTAAAGAAAGGTCCCACAACCAAGCCAATACAGTTATATTTTATGGCTGAGAATCTCTCAAATAGTCATATGGAAGCCACGGCCAGTGTAAGCACCCGAGTCAAGGCAGGGTGTATATCCTACCAAATGTTGGTGGCGAGGACCCTTACCCACAAGTCCCGTCACCACCTCTTCGCACCCCTCAGATTTCTACAGTGCCCAGCGGTGTACCCCAGCCTCCTCATGTATCTCTGAACCAGCACTGGAAGATGCCGCTGACGTGACCGTTTCAACCAGTGCCCTAGCCTCCGCTCTCTCCAGCTTGTGCGTTTCCAAAGAGATGGTGCCATCAGTCCTCACCACCACCCTGGCGGCAGATCGTGACCTCCTCCTCCGTCTGCTTAGTTTCAGTGGCTGTGTTCCCTGAGCCCCCCCCCCCGAGTCCCAGTTATGTTGCGCCTCCGCTCCGCAGCCTCCGCCAGCATCCGATCACCACTCCGTATCTCCAGTCAGTCCCACGTTTCCTCCGGCGTTGTATCTCCAGCCACTCCCACGTTTCCTCCGGCGTTGTGAAGAAGAAAGCCCAGCCATTGTGGATCACCTTCAGCTTAGCAGGGGACAACAGCATACATTGCAATCCCATGGCATACATTTTCTGTTGGACAGCTCGGAATAATTGTCTCTGCAATTATACTGCCTTGGTGTAATCTGAGAAGATACAAATGATTATATTGCCAAACTTCGGATCTCCCTGCTTCCGGACCGTCTGCAAAATTTCATCCCGATCCCTGTAGATCAGGAATTTAGCAATGATTGTGCAGGGGGGGAGCTCCAGGCTGGGACGGCGGGGACACCGACCTATGCGCTCTTTCCACATCTAAGAAGTTGGAGAACTTGGCATTCGAGAGCGTCGAATTTTTCCATTCTTACAAGAAGCCTTCAGGACACCCCTCTCCGCTCCCTCTGGGAAGCCCACGTATTGGAGGTTACACCTATGCGATTTCCCCTCAGAATCCTTCATCCTCCCATCCATTTTGTTTGAGAGGGCTTCAAGACGCAAACACCAGCACTGACCGCATTCCTGATCAGGCCAGCCGCAGCCCTCCGCACTTCTGGCAAGCACTGAACCCCAGGGTGCAGTTTTCTCTGTGAGGCAGAACTCATGTGGCCCGTATGGCAGCTCCTAGTCTACCCCTATGCAGGGGGGAAGATGCACCAGTCACCTCAGGAGTTCCAAGTTCTATTCCAGACCTGTATCATATCTGCAGCTCCACTGGACTTTGGCCGGTGTAACCTCGTGGCTGCTGTAAAGGGTTAAGTGGTTTAAGCGAGGGAAGCCACACCAGCCTGCATCAGTCCAATTTCGGGGGGGGGGTGCGCCAGCACCACCCCTACTATCTCAAAAGTCCCCACGGAGCCTCCTGTGCAGCTGCTCCCAGTGCTGACCCCCTGGTCACAAGTCTCACCACGGATGGCTCCTCAGCAGCGGCTTCCTCAGCAATCAGCAGCCTCGCAATCCGCGCACTGTATCTCCACTGAATCTCGGGCAGCGCGACCCAGCGGCCTCCGCAGTATGTCAGCGCAGTCCAGGCAAACAAAGCTACCAGATTCCCCACCGGTCATGGGGACATGGGCACCACTTCTATTCCTCTGCAGCCCCTGCGGGTCTCCCCCATAGCTGCTCCCTTTCCACAGACATGCAAGGCCGGCCCCATCTTGTTGGTCACAGCCCTATGTTTGCTGTAATTCGTACCACGAATTGCACGTTTGCGGTAAATGTTATTGTGAATTGCGTAGAATTACGCAAAGTGGCGTAGTGGTGTACTTTTGGAAACTCTGCATAACACACGCATCTTGCAAAAACGCAAATTACACCATCGTAATAAATTTCGCCCAGGACTACAGACCCCACCCACCTCCTACAGTGGGGAGACTTGAAGTCCTCTTTTCCTACGCAGTGAGTGCTACACCCCTTTCTACCATTGCTCAGCTTGAGGACATCGCTCCTGAGCAACACCTAGACCTCTCCTCCAAGAACCCAGAATGCAAGTGGCTACCGGAAAATCCTCCGCTAGAGGCCATTACTAAAGCAAATAGCTGAAATTGCTACTGGTCCTTAGCAAAAAACATTCGTCTGTTGCCATCCTTAATCATTGTAATACTTTTTTACATGCACATGACTGAGACAAAAGAGCGGGCAATACCTGCAAAATCTACCTTGTGGCCATAGGAGCTAACTGGAACATGGCTTGAGATTCCTTCTTCAGGGCCATTGAAGGCATCAAGAGATGTCAGATGGGGCTAATTTACTTGTTTTCACTGTTTCACCCCTTGTTTGTTGTGTACATTTGTAAATATGAGGTGACAAGGTTTTGAGTTTGTTGATTGTTTTATTTCTAGGCTTTGGTTCCTTTGTCTTTCTAGTCCTGAGGAGGCCTTGAATGGATATTGGCCGAAACGCGTCGACCTTTGATTAGGAGGAACCCCACAAGATATATTGCTATATAACTAGTCCAGTCATAAGGAGCTAAGTATAGGGGCTGTTGCACCAGGACTCCTCTGACTTGGTTGCTACCTCCCGGTGGATTAAACGCTGGATTAATCATGTAACAATTTTTTCAAACTAAAAAGGAAACCAGGAAAAACAAAAGGACAATGGTTTGCGGACTTGGGGAACATGTGGCCTGTTCAAGCTGTACAATGTGTTGTATATAATATGGTCTATAGAATTTTATTTATTTTCATTACTTCATCTGTTGTATCGGAGACTAAAAACCCAATAACACAGAGTATAGTTTGATGTATAGACAAGTGTAGGTCATTGAATAAAATATTAGCATGGTGTGATTGAATTCATATCCCAGTGAAAATGAATTGTTTCATTGCAGACCAAATGGTTTGTACATGAATTTTAACGCTACGGTGCACCACATTCTCATGTTTGAGTATTACTGCTCAGGTTACGTGGGGTGAGATGGGCCAATCGCCTATTTTCTTTTCTTCGTATAAGTTTAACTTACAGCACAGATGTTCTTGTTTTGCAGTTTGATTCTCTTATTACGACCTGATTTTTTTTCTTTTTTTTTTTACTGCACTTTACACTCACTCCTCAGTGCTGTTATTTGTTTGAGGTTTTTCAGGCTTAGTCCTCAACCCTGCCATGCAAATTTCCTGCATGCCCATTAATAATAGATGCAGTCAATAGAGTACAATAGTCAAGGTGTATGCAAAATACTAGGCAACATTTTATAGTCTTAGTTGGCCATCAGGGTTTTTTTCTTGTTGAGGTTTATCTCATTGATGACCAAACAAACGAAAATCATAAAAGTAATCCTTGTCAAGTTGTTTAACATTTGGGAAAACTGTGATAAGATACTTTAAAGAAAATGAATATTTGATGTCCATTGTAACTTACTTGAATATTGTGCGGTCTCCTCTCAGAGGGAGGTTGACATAATTATTTCCCAGCATAAAGTCTTTAAAAAGTTACCCATGACATTGGTTTACTGTCATGGTTACCTCCTTTAACTTCATAACCAATCTGGAGTAAAAGGTATTCTGTGAGAGCATGTCAGTCTTGAGAAAATTAAATATTGGAGCACACTAACTACCAAAGGAGTTATGATTAAAACACATGAATCCTTAGTGATAGCAAGTTCTCGGTGATTTGAATAATCCAGAAACCGGTTTAACAGACAACACATGTTTCATCCCTGGTACTTTATTAAGGCTGCAGTGCAATTGTAACAATGTTTAGATCGGAACAGGCATTTTGGTATCCACCGATTATGCTTGATACAAGTTATACACAACATTATGATTAAAAGAAGGTGGGCTACACACAGGTTCATGCTAGAAAAAGAAAACGTGTATATTGTAGCAATCAGATTGGTGTGTGGCACGACAATTTGTGCCAGTGGCCTGTTTTGTGGTATTGATGCAAACAGTTTATATTGTCCTACAAGTTGTTGGTTCAGACATAATTCAGTCAGCTATGAAAGCCACTGCTTGCTGCTTAGAGACTGTGTATAACCCTATATCGCCATATACACCAAAGTGTAAAAATGTCACCAAGCACATGTACCGTCATAAATCAAAATGTGTAAATACGTCAATGAGTCTGCATGACAGCATTTTGGTTTGTAAGGGAGAGGATAGTCTGAAGTGAAAACGAGGTAAGCATTAAGAAGATTATAGGTGGCTTAGTAAGGGTAATGCCTATATATATATATATATATATATATATATATATATATATATATATATATATATATATAAAAACTGTAAATAATAACTCAGTATGTATATGTTCATAAAATACAGCAGTCCAGGAGGAATTGACTGGTAGTCAGTTACCTGATCGATGGTCGTTGCCGGTATGGAAGGTTAAAAATGCTGAAGTTGCAATACTAGAAATTCAGAAGGCAACGTAGAGAGATTGCAAAAAACGAGGTCGGTTTTGAGTGTCTTGATTAGAAATTATTAAAAAGTATGAAAAGGTCATAGAATAGATTATGTGGAACCAACCAATTTAAAGATTAAACAGGTAGATATTTAGGTCTGCGATTTTAAGACTATGAGAGGTTATATTCTTTAGGCGATGTGAATGGCTAATTAAATATGAAAAGAGTACTTTGACCCTGAAATCTGGATAATGCAATCAGGTTAGTCAGAAAATAGGTAAGTAATTCATACTGACCAATGTTAGTCTGAAGAGTAAACACGTGATGTTGAGAATTCCTAATTTGTGGTGGTAGCTGCAAAAGGCTGGAGTCACTCGAACGTATAAAATGTCTATTAGAATATTTGGAGGGAAAAAAACCATTTTGTAAAAAGGTCAATAAATGACTGCTATAATACAAACTGTCTTTAAAAGAAGAAGCTAAGCAAGAGGACTTCATTTCCCATCATCCATCAGCATAGTACCCACCGCTCCCCTACAATCCTCCCCCTCCCAGGACTTACTTAAAGGAATACCCACAAACGCCCGTAGAACCCTGGTCCAGGCTATGGTGATTAGTAGACTGGACTATGGGAATGCCTTGCTGGCTGAAGTAGGTGATGCACAAAGCTACAGGTGGTCCAGAACACCGCGGCAAGACTGATTCTGAACCACCCAGCGGGCACTTCCTCTGCGCCTCTGCTGAGGGAATTGCACTGGCTCCCGGTGAAGAAGCGTTCCCATTTCAAAATCTGCTGCGTATGTATGTATGTATGGCCAGGACACTGTACGAGTGGTCCTCAAAGACGCTGGCATAGAATCACACCTGAATCTGTTAGAAAAATTTATGCACCACCTGCTTTTAATAAGCTGATGGACGGTTCTGCCAAACTTAAGCTTTTTAATAATACCATGAATGAAGTGATAGACAGGTTGGCGCCCATGTCACATCAACTCAATAACTCCAGGAAAAAAAAGTGAAGAATGGTACACTGATGACCTTCGTAGTGATAAATCCAGATGTAAACACTTAGAAAAATCTTGGCGCAAATCCCAGCTAGAGTCAGATAAATTAAAATTTAAACTGGCCCTCACCATCTATCATAAGATGTTAAAAAGGGCACGTAAAGTGCATTATATTACTAAACTCAACCAGGCAGGTAATTCTTCAAAAGATCTTTTAAAATGCTTAATGCCCGTGCCCATCCTACAGCATGTGCACAGCCAGTCTCCCCCTCTCAGGATTTGTGTGATGATCTAGCCGTATATTTTGATGACAAAATTAATTTGATTTACAAACAATTTCCTCAAATTATGGCCTCTGTGCATCCTGCCAAATCTGAAGTGGTACTGTTATCAGGCACAGGAGAAGGTCTGAAACAGTTTAAGTATATTGAGGTGCTACAAGTAGAAGCCATGCTAAAAAAGGCAAAATCTGGATCTCCTTCGGATATTATGCCTGCTCATAAGTTTGCCCTTCTTGCTCCATATTTGGCTGCTCCTATTGCTGAGATCTTAAATTCGTCATTAATTGAAGGCAGTGTGCCTTTAGATTGGAAGGCTGCCCAAGTTCTTCCTATTAAGAAGAAAGACCAGGTGCCTGTCGAAGTGCTCTCCAACTACCGTCCCATCTCGCTTCTCCCTCTTATGGCTAAACTGGTGGAGAGCCATGCAGTTAACGGACTATTTGGAGACAAACGGCATCCTTGATCCCTCACAATCTGGGTTTAGATCCAACTACTCCACTGAGACAACTCTCATTGGAGTAACGGACTATATTAAATTGGCCTTGGATGATAACAAAAAAGTGCTGTTGGTCTTGTTAGATCTAACAGCAGCCTTTGATACGGTCTCATCAGACACTGATATGTCGACTGAGAGAGGCCGGTCTGCAGGGGATGGCGCTCAATTGGCTTTTTAGACCAACGCACGCAAACTGTAAATTTAGGCCCTTTTCGATCTCGAACTATGAAGCTTAATAAGGGGGTGCCCCAGGGCTCTTGTTTGAGCCCGTATTTATTTAATATCTATGTGGCCCCCCTTGCTAAAGTCATCCGTGAGTACGGCTTCACACCTTTCTCTTACGCAGACGACACTCAGTTACTCCTATCCTTTGATAAGGATATAGAGGCGGTCGATCAGCGTTTTGCAAAAGGCATGTCTGCCATAGCTGATTGGATGACCAAACACTGTTTGCAGCTAAATGCGGCTAAAACAGATTTTGCTGTTTGGTTCTGCACTTACTTCATGGTCCCCAGTGTGGTGGCCGACAGTGTTGGGCCCCGTCCCCTCACCTACCTTGGTGGCTAAAAATCTAGGGGTCCGGCTGGGTACTCTATCGATGAAAGATCAAATAATGACCACTGCCAGGACCTGTTATCATGCCCTGAGCCTTTTGCGAAGAGTGTTCATTTGGTTGCCCCTTTCAGTACGTCGACCCCTAGTTCAGGCTCTGATTATAGGTCGCCTTGATTATTGTAATGCTTTACTAATCTCTGCGAACGATGCCTCTCTTAGCAGACTGCAGATCGTTCAGAACGTTGCCGCACGCTTAGTCTTAAATAAACCGCCCTGCACCTCCCCCGGTCCTTTATTAAAATCTCTTCATTGGCTGCCTATCCGCCAGCGAATAAAAGTTCAAACTTTGTTGCTTTGCACATAGAGCTGTTTTTGGTACAAGCCCAAGCTATATGGCGGATAAGATTAAATTATATTGTCCGAACCGCTGTCTTAGATCGGAAGGCAAAGGGCTGCTGGTGGTCCCTCGTTTAAGAAAATTCGTTCGGGAGGTAAAACAGTTGCCTATCTGGCCCCTAAATACTGGAATTCCTTTCTAGAATAGCTACGCAAATGTGCTAGTCTTGGTCGATTTAGAAAACTATTGAAGACGGAATTATTCATGTACTGAGCTCTGGAAGTTTGTGCCAGCTGGACCGGTTTCTTCTATGCCAGCGTGGAGATACCCCTTCGGGGGTGATTCCTGCGCTTTATAAATGCCCTACATACATACATACATACATACATACTATAGCTATCCCTTCCATATGAAAGCCAACTGTCTCAAGCTCGAAACCAACAAGACAGAAGTATTGATCTTCGGCAAGAACACCTTGCCATGGCAGTCCAACTGATGGCTAGCTGAACCCAGACCCACATTAGGAACCTTAGCATCATAGTTATCAGCAGCAAACTGGACCTGACCGCACAAGTCAGCGCTCCCTCTGTATCCTGCTTCTGCACCCTGAAGATGCTGAGGATTATCTTTACATGAAGCAGCACCAGAAAACCCCTCACACCCACGTCACCAGCAAGTTGAACTACAGGAACACCCAGCAAGCCAGGATCACCATTCAACTTACCAGAAGACTACAAACCAACCAGAACTCCGCAGCCAGACTTATCCTCAACCTCCAACACAGAACTCGCATCACACCACAGCTCAGGGAGCTGCACTGGCTCCATAAACATACTCATTTCAACCTCCTCACACACAAATGTAAGACACTACACAGGTCCCACCTACCTGAACAGTCTCATCTCCTTCCACAAACTATCCAGACACCTCTGCTGCTCAGAACTCTTACTCGCACACATACTATCCATTCACAGAACCAGATCAGGAAGACGGACATTCTCTTACATCACTCCTTAAGCGTGGAACAACTTCCCTCTCCAGATCAGAGCTGCCTCCTCTCTTCTTGAATTGCGCAAGACGCTGCAGATTTGGCTTTTCAGTTCACCAACCAACCCTAGGCAGAGCTGGGCACACACATCTGCTCAGTGTCAGGATACCCTTGTGGATGATATTGCACTTTACAAATAAACGTTCGATCTATCAGCCTTAGGGTGGTCTTCCCCTAAACATTTTGCCTTCACCATCCTATGTTGCTGAATTTGTTGGCTTTAGGACCCTGTAGACTTACTGCTAACCAGAGCTGAAGTGTTTGTGCTCACTCCCTAAAACATGGTAAAATTGGCTTACACCTGATTGACATATTTAATTTACTTCTAAGACCCTCGTCAAGTTATATACCTTATACCCAAGGCCTGTAAATTAAATGCTACTAGTGGGCCTACATCACCTATTGTTCCACCCACTTAAGTAGCCCCTTACCACATATCCCAGGCCTGCCATTGTAGCCTGAATGCGGGTTTAGGCTGCCAACTCAATTTGTTAAACTAACCCACTTGCCAAGCCTTAAACTCCCCTTTTATTGCCTATAAGTCACCCCTAAGGTAGGCCTTAGCTACCCTATAGGGCAAGATGCATAGTAATTAAAAGATTGGACATGTACTTTTAAGTTTTACATATCTGGCAGTGAAAAACTCCTACATTTGCTTTTCACTACTGTGAGGCCTACCTTACCTATAGGATGACATTTGTTTGCCTTATTACATTTAATAAGTGCTAACCTTTGATTGGGAACAGGTGAACATTTCATGTTTGGTGTCTGACAAATTGTAATTTAAAACCCTTCTTTAATAGTAAAGTCGGATTTTAAAGAACAGCTTTGGAAATGCCACTTTTAGAAAGTTAAAATAGACCCATACAATGATGAATGTGTGGAACAGCATGCACTACATTGTGAATTTATCAAAAAGCCATACACACATTTCATCAGTATATCCAGTGTATACATTTAATTATCAATTGTCACACCTGTTTCAAAAAAATTCTTTAACATAATACAAGTAAGCATCAAAAATTGCCATTTTACAAAATCATTCATATGCTTCATGAATATATGCTTCATGTGATTTATGCCCAATGTGTTTCGGAATTCGATGATTCTTGGAGACTTTTTCTTCAAAGTCTGAAGTTAAGTGCCGACTAGGCCCGATCCACTTTTTGTGTAAGACTCGCGCTCCATTACGGTTTGCCATATTTTTCGACTTTGACCCAGTCTGCGGTTGGCACTTTGATCTTTTAGGCGCTAGTTTTTACCTTACACTTAAAAAAATTCATAACTCCGGTTCTACTGGTTTGACTTTTGTTGTTGTGATATCAAATAATTTATTAAAGTTTACTCTATTTATCTAAATTGGTGTGGAATTTTTTTTGTGTTGTGCTATCACTTTATTACTGTATGTGTACTGCTTAAATACTTTACATGTTGTCTCTAAGTTAAGCCTGACTGCTTTTGTCAGGGGAGGCGCAACAAGGAGAAATCTTTATTTCTCCTCGTTATTTCCTCTTTCTAAGTGTGCTGTATTCTGTAGCACATGTAGAATTGGGAAAATGCCTCTGAGGTTTGTTTTTGTGCAGGGCGGTGTCCATTCCTGCACAAAAACAATCCCACTGCGCAATGGGGCCTCTTTTGGCGCAAGGGTGCCTCTTTTGGCGCAAGGCAGCACAATCTGAAAGAGACATCTTGCCGCAGATTCCTTCCCTTTGAAGTTCCAGGCGTCAGGCTGGATCTGTGAAATTTTTTATAGCAGTACCCCTGCGCGCCGGTAAGTAGCGTTGGTCGCATCCGCGTGACTTCATAGGCGTCGTGTTCGTCATGAAGTCCGCATCATCAATATAACCACCACTCCGGCACTCAGACGTCAGTTCTTTTCTTTCCGCTCCAGCCAGCGTCGATCCGTTGAAGAGAGCTACTCCCTATCACTTTTTAACAGTTTTTTCGACCTTTTGTTGACTCCTTTTGGTGTGTTAGGATGTCTAGTAGAAAGACTTCAGGGTTCAAGCCGTGCAGCGCCTATCACCAGGGCATGTCGGTAACGGACCCCCACCTCGTGTCTCTCTGGTGCCTGGAGCGGAACCACGGCATGAAGTCGTGCTCTGATTGCCAGGCCATGGTGCCGAAGGCTTTGCGGGAGTGGTCCCTGAAGCTGCTCGCGGCCCGGCACGCACTGCAGAGGATGCGCTGTCGATCTAGGTCTCGGTCAAGAGGGAGGTCCGAGCATTGCTCCGGGGGCTTGAAGTCCTCTTCGTCAAAGTTTTCAGGTAAGAGGCACCACAAGAAGTCGAAGCGTGCTTCGATTTCGCCCCATCCACCATGCGGCGAGACAGAGAAGCCTCTGCGTTCTAGGCCCCGTTTCGCAGAGCGGGCACCTGGGTCAACTCCGCGTCTACCTCCCTTTCCGGGGACAGGAACAAGCCCTGCCCAACTTGAGGAATTTTATGATGCCATGTACGCTGTGTTTGGGCGGCCTGACCCTGCTGGCGTGCTTTCGGGCCCCGCAGGCCCAGGTGAAGGAGATCCCATGGGTCCCGTGCCTTCGGCTCTTCGCCACAGCCTCCTGTCGGACCCGTTCCCGGGTCCGTACCGGCGCCGGTTGCATCTGCACAGCGACCTTCCTCAGTGCTGCATCCGATGCAGAGGTCTCCTGCGCCCCCCGGTGGCGCCTCCCACATCCTCATTCCAGACGATAAGGAGCCAGTCTCGCATCCACTGATGCCGAGGCTGGCGCCGACTGAGCCATATGGCTTCATACCGTCTAACCAGCCCCTTTCTGAAGGCTTAGGGTTGGATGAAAAGGATTGGGAGGGGGAGCAGGATCCCTTAGAAATCCCGAAGCCCCAGGACATGTACTGGTATGAGGAACTGGGTGATGCCAGTGGCCTGGACACCTCCCCAGATTCTGGCAGGCTATCTCTCCCTAACCTGGTTACGGAGGAGGGGGCGTCGTTTGTGGTGGTGGTGCGTAGGGCTGCCGAGATCCTGGACCTGCAGCTTCCCACAGTGGCGGTCAAGACTAATGTTTTGACGGAGGTCCTGCAGCCTGGTGTCTCCTCATCGGAACCCTTGCTTCCTTTTTTCAACAAGGCCTTAACGGACGTCCTTCTGGGCACCTGATCCAAACCCAGCACAAGGACTCCTGTGAATAGAGTAATTGCCCGCTGCCATCGCCCTGCACTGGGCACTCCCCTGCCCCCCCCCCATCCCCTCCTCCCTTGGAGGACCGGATTCTGCTCTCCCAAACAATATTAGACGGGATGAGATGGAGCGAAGTTCGCTATTTGCTGTGGCTTGGACACAACGGACTCGTTGGGCAGAGCGATTTCTTAGACGGTGGCTATCAGGCGTGGGCCACGCCTGGGTGAGGACGTCTGGCTTTTCGGGGGATGTCCAGGCAAACCTCATGGATATGCCTTTTGATGACTCATGTCTCTTCTGAGACAAGGCTGATGCGCTTGAGCGCTTCAAGGATTCGCGGGCTACGGCCAAATTCTTGAGCCTCAATACTACACACCAGCCTGCGTCTGCTTTTCGTTTCTTTCGTGGCTCCCAAGCCGACCCTATTCCAGCCAGTGGGTTCCGAAAGTTCAGCAACCTCTGCGGGGCCATGGCCGCAGTTCATCCCATCCTTGAGGGTCGGGAGGCTAGAAGTAGAGTCCCCTCCTCCACCACAAAACCTTCCTAGTCCGGTCCTTCAGGGTCACGAGCGTCCAGTGGGTGAGAGATACGCCATCACCTCCACAACTGGCGCGACATTACCTCGACAGGTGGGTGTTGTAGATAGTCCAAAGGGGATTCCCCTTCGAGACTACCCCTCCCTCTATGCCTCCAACTCACAAGCGGCTGATGGAGGATCATCTCGCGCTACTCCGCGAGGAAGTAGAGGCTCTCTTGGCCTAGGGAGCTATAGAGTGTTCCCGGCCTAGAAATAGGCTGTGGTTGCTATTCCTGCTATTTCCTGGTTCCAAAGAAGGACGGAGGACTCCGTCCGATCCTTGACCTCAGAGCCCTCAACTACTTTCTCAAGAAGGAGACTGGATGGTAGCGTTGGACTTGCAGGATGCCTATTTCCACATTCCCGTCCTGCTGGCCCATCGTTGCTACCTGCGGTTTACAGTGGGCCAGGAGCACTTTGAGTTTGCTGTGCTCCCTTTGGCCTCACCAGCGCCCGCGGGTGTTCACCAAGGTGATGGCGGTGGTCGCAGCTCTTCTGCAGAGATCAGGGGTTTCAGTCTTCCCCTATCTCGACAACTGGTTGTTGAAGGCGGGCTCATCCCAAGCAGTTGTCTCCCATCTCCAGACTACGGCGAAGCTCTTGCATTCGCTGGGGTTCACTATCAACGTGCCGAAGTCACACCTGACTCCCTCTCAGACACCCCCCTTCATCGGAGCAGTTCTGGACACGGTGCAGTTTCGAGCTTATCCTCCCGAGTGGCGAGTTCCGGATATTTGGGCTATGATACCGATATTTCAGCCTCTATCCTGGATTTCAGTGAGAATGACTTTGAGGCTGTTGGCCCTCATGGCCTCTTGCATCCTTCTTGTGGTCCATGTCAGATTGTACATGCGGGCTCTACAATGGGACCTGAAGTTCCAATGGGCACAGAATCGGGGAAATCTCACTGACCTGGTCCGTAACTCGGAGGGCACTGCGAAAGACCTACGGTGGTGGCTTTCAAACCACGATTAGGTCAGAGGCAGACCCCTCTCCCTTCCCCATCCAGACCTCACAGTAGTGAAGGATGCTTTCCTTCTGGGATGGGGCGGCTATCTGGGAGAGAAGATCAGTGGACTTCGGTCTCCGGCGGAGGCCCGGCTCCATATAAACCTGTTGGAGCTTCGGGCGATCCGGCAGGCACTAAAAGCCTTCTTGCCGTCCATCAAGGGGAGGCTAGTCCAGGTGTTCACGAACAACACGACCACCATGTGGTACTGCGACAAGCAAGGCGGGTGGGGTCGGGACCCTGTGTCAAGAGGCTTTGCGACTCTGGACTTGGCTGGAACAGCAGGGCATTACCCTGATGGTTCAGCATCTGGCTGATTCTCTGAACGCCAGAGCGGATAAACTCAGCAGAAGGTGCCTAGCCGATCACGAGTGGCGTCTCTTTCAGCGGTGGGGAGAGCCTTGGTTAGATCTGTTCGCCTCCGTAGAGTACACTCAATGTCAGCAGTTTTGTGCGCTGGAGTTTCCAAGGCGGCTCTCGCTCGATGACGCTTTTTGTCAAGAGTGGAGCTCCGGCCTCCTTTCCGCCTATGCCACTCCTACCCCAAGTGCTCAAGAAGATCAGGCGTGACCGGGCACAAGTCATTCTTGTGGCTCCTCCGGACTGGGCACGGAGAGTCTGGTATCCCGAGCTTCTTGCAATGAGCATCGATCCTCCAATCAGGCTGCCCCTTCGGGAAGATCTCCTGTTGTAGCAGCAGGGGAGGGTTCTCCACCTGAACCTGTCCACTCTCCACCTCCTAGCGTGGAGATTGAGCGGTGGCAGTTGACGTCGTTTGACCTGCCTCCTGAAGTCTGTGATGTAATCTTTGCAGCCAGGCATCCCTCCACTAAGTCGGTATACACCTGCTGATGGTCCAAATTTTGTAGATATTGTACAGAGCGGTCTATTGACCCTCTATCTGCATCTTTATCTGATATCCTCCTGTTCATACTTTCCTTGGCCCAGCAGGGCTCTGCTCTAGGCACCTTGAAGGGCTATCTTTCGTCCCTTTTCTCTTTTCTTCGGCTGCCTGATCGGCCTTCTCTTTTTCAAATCCCCTCTGGTGCAGAAATTCTTGATTCCCCCCCTAGTGGGACCTTAATTTGGTTCTCACCTTTCTGATGTGTGCACCATTTGAGCTGCTGCACAACTGCCCTCTACGGCTGCTCACCATCAAAACAGCCTTCTTAGTGGCAACCTCTGCCAGGAAGGTGAGCGAACTGCAGGCACTGTCATCACAGCCTCTGACTGTCTTTCCAGATAAAGTGGTGCTCCGCAGAAGGGCATCTTTTCTACCTAAGGTGGTAACACTCTTTCATATGGGGCAGTTGGTTACTCTACCCTCTTTCTATGCACCTCAGCACCCTTCAAAGGAAGAGGAGCGTCTCCATCGTCTGGACTCAAAAAGAGCGTTATCATTCTACCTCGATCAAACCAAAGAGTTCCGGGTGGATGACCAACTCTTTATAGGGTACGTGAGTGCAAAGAAAGGGTGTGCTGTCCAAAAGAGGACTACATCCTGCTTGATTATCCTCTGTATTAAAATCTGTTTTGACTTCGCGAAGGAGGATCCTCCTGAAGGTCTTAAAGCCCATTCCACCAGGATAAAAGTGGCCATCACAGCTCTCCAGCGTGGTGTTCCCGTTTCAGATATCTGCCAAGCAGCCACATGGGCATCGCTGCACACGATTTCCAGACACTGCTGCCTGGATGCCCAGGTTCGCAGAGAAGGCCTGTTTGGTTGCTCTGTCTTGCAGGACTTCCTGGTCTAAATCTTTCCGCAGTCCCTCCTCCATGGATGCATTGCTTGGGTATCTGTTCAAAGGTAAGGAATCTGCGGCTAGATGTCTATCAGATGGACTTGTTACTTACCTTCAGTAACGCCTTATCTGGTAGACATGATCTAGCCACAGATTCCTTACTGACCCACCCATTCTCCCCGCACTGCGTATTGGTTCTAGTGTCGAGGGCTTTTTCCTTTCAGGGCGTAGTTGCTTTTTTTTAACACACCACGGTCAGTCACTTCATGGCTCCGGGCTTCTGGCGTGGAAAGTCGTGAAAAGTACCGATGTCAGCACACCGAAGTGGCGGCTATATTGACGACGCAGACATGACGATGAACACGACGCCTACGACGTCACATGGAGTCCACTGACGCCACCTACCGGCGTACAGGGGTAGTGCTATCAAAAATCTTACGGATTCAGCCTCACGCCTGGAAGTTCAAAGGTAAGGAATCTGTGGCTAAATCATGTCTCTACCAGATAAGGCGTTACCGAAGGTAAGTAACGTGTCCTTTTGCACCAGCACAAGGAGAGAACTGCAGTGCGCCATATAATGTTAAATAGGGCGCAATCCTGCCCTCTCCCTTTCACACAGTGCATCAAGGTGTCTTGCTGCTTTGCATAAAAGTATGATAAATCTGACCCTGCATGTACATTATCTTCTCTCTCACCTGCTTTATTGGTGCCACTTTTCTTTGACATATGTTGGCATTGTGAAAATGATGTTACTGATTAATAGGATGTTCGAAGATGTATTGTAGAAAGATTTTTTTTAAAGTTGTGGAAAATGCACACATTGCTGGAAAAAAGACAAGTCATTATGAGTTAACATTTTTTTTACACTGTCTAAAGAATGTATGATTAGAAAGAATAAACACTTTGAGGCCCTTCATAAGTGCTGATCAATCATATGCTATTAGTGACCCGTAAAAAATGCTTTTCAAAAGGTGAAGGTATACCTTATCATAAATTGTTTATGAACGTTCATGAAGAAACGTCATCTAAAAGTCTGGAGTCCTCAGAATGTGAGTGTTCGAAAACAGAAAGGTGGGGCATACATAATGTGACAGACAATCCATATTCTGTGAAAATTAGGCTATTTGACTACCACCACAGAAAGTGTAAGCTGGTGAAAGCAAACAGTGTGCCATCTCAACTAGTCAGTTGCCGCTTTTTTCCCATTAATACTTGGCAATGTAACTACAACCAACGGCTGTTTCTCCGCAGTGGCAGAGGAGCGTCACCCTACTGAGAAAGGAAAAATAAAACGACAATAAAACAATTCTAGTGTTTTTATTTTTCACTGGCAGCTGATGCTGCAGTGTAGGGCTTGACGAGGCAATCCTCTCGCCACTAGCGAGGGACTAGGAAGAGGAGTGGAGGGCACTTATAATTTCTCCTTCCAGCTGTCTTCTACAGCTGGGTGGAGAAATTGCACAGGCCCCCAGTCTCTTCATGAACGCCTAAGAAGGCCATTCAGACAAATCCAGGTGCTGTTCTCACAGCATGAGAGCAGCGTCTGGAATGGGTGGGCAGTCTGGGAGCTTGTGCTGGCCCAGGACTTCCGGAAGTGGAGCACCGAGGTGTCCGGCAGATGGAGAGGCAGCGGGAGAAGCAGGTAAGTGAATTTTTATTTTTATTTAATTATTTGCCCTACCATTTTATTTTAGCAGCAGCCGCTGCTGACTACAACTTGGGGGAGATGAATGTTCTGCAGATGACAGGACTGCTGAATCTCAGGAGTTGTGTGCTTGAACAATATGCATTTTATGATCAGACTCCTGACCGCATTAATCATTTTTACCATATTTATTTGTTTAAATAGGACACAGATTTGAAAAAAACAGTCGATGAAAGTGCTCGGATACAGAGAGCTTACAACCACTACTTTGATCTAACCATCATCAATGACAATCTGGACAAAGCTTTTGAAAAACTTCAGACAGCTATCGAGAAACTAAGAACAGAACAACAATGGGTCCCAATTACCTGGGTCTATTAACTGGCAGTGTTCGAAAGATGATGCTATTGGATGCATTGACTGAGACCTTAAGCTGAGATGACTATATGCACAGCGGGTGAAGATACCTACAATGCTCAAGCCTTTTTATTCAGTGTAAATGCAGATGATTGTACACTGTTCAGAATTTTTGTAAAATTTTGACGAGAAAGTGTACTTAAATACGTAATTTATTTTAATTTTTCTAACTTTTTACAGAATCTTTGTATTCATGTCACATGAAGGAAATGCGTTGAAGCATTTTGTACGTCTTGATTTATTACTTGGTCTTTATCATCCCAGAAATGATCTTTTTCAATGCTTAAATTTTGGTCTTACATTTTCACTGTGATAAAAGTATACTTGAAATGCCATTTTTAATTGCCTATTCACATAATTAGGGAACTGAAATTACATAATTCTGCATTCTAAGGAAACACTATTTCTTATCCTTATAAGCATTTATATCAAACTCTTCTCACATTAGAATGTTCTGTTTTAATGTTACAACCTTCACCCAGCCAGCTATGTCAACAATTTATTTGTGTTCGTTTCTGTACTCTAACTTAAGTGTCTTATAGACGCTTATGTTACCAAGCGTAGTTTCCCAATTATACCGCTACAGTTATAAAGCAATACATTATATATTGCTTGTTTAGCAAAATCTTAGCCATCCTGTTTGGATAAATGAACTATATATCTGAGGAAAGTAAACAATAATGGTTGTTCATAAACTGGCTGGGATTAATGGAAGCTGCATTATAATAGGTAAAGCCATAATATTGAGAGTTTTCTAGTAAGATATATGCTAGGGGTGGAGAGTGGAAGGCATTTAAGTCGGGTCATGCAGTGCCCTGTATTTACATGTTAAATGCACAGTTGTTTTTCCCAATCCCTAAATACCTTTAAGTTGCCAAAGGGGTCTAAGCCAACAGCTTGTTTGTGTCTAACAGTGGCTACCCATGTGAATTTTCTTTTGACTTGAAAGAACTTGCCTAAAATAAGAAACAAAAAAGTTTATACAAATTTTTTCATGTTTTGCCATTACTCAGTATTTGTATTTTAACCTGTGATGTTTGTTATTGTGTTGGAGCACTCGTAGTTCACACATGACTTACTTGTTTGTTTTATGAAGTATGTTATAATATAAGATTTGTGTAGGTCGTCATTCGTAGCTTGTTAAATGTAAACGTTTATCATTTGGAAATCAATGTTGAACTGCTATGTTGCTTGTATTTTTTTTTTTTTTTCATCTGCAACAGCCCTAAGACTGACAGCTATCCTATTTTGTCTCTTTACATGTATATAATGACAGGTGTGGATTGCATGCTGACCAAATCGGTGATTCCCTATTATTTGGTAGTACTAATACGCAAAGAAATCACTACTTCTCTTTGGCCCCGCCCTTTAAAAAGTTGAGATAATTAGCTCTTCTGCAGCATTGGACAGCACAGCTTAATAGATATTCAAGTAAAGAAGGATTGTGCTCAGATCCCAGTTTAGCTTTACTCGTGTGAATCTCCCTGAGAAGCAGAGAAAAAAGGAACTCGCTGAAATAATAATTTTTACTGTACCAAAAACGGCAAAGTGTGTTGCAGTTTTAATCGCCATATCCTGAATTGTTGAACAATACGATGAACTATCCTTTTGTACATAAACATCCGCACTTGGACACAATCGGAACAAACAACAGTCCAGCTATGCGTGTGCAACGCTCGTTTGCAGTGACTGTGGTAGATGTAAGCACTCTCCTGCTACCTAGTGATGAGTTGAGAAGGCGGCAGAATGCTTTCTTCTAGATTCTGCTTAACAGCCGATTGCACTATCAAGAACTATTTGTTGTTCAGGCTGCTTTTAAAAATCATTTGATTTGGAAGTATATAAAATGTCCAAGCATTTTTTAACTGTGGGCACAGTCTACTACTATGATTTATATATTTTTTTCTACCTACTAAATCGTGACTATGTCAGCCTAAAACACCAAAGGGCACAGACTGCACCATAAATTATTTCAGTGATAGTCAATAAGATTGCATGAAACCATTAATTTCTACACAAAAGCAATGGAATCCGCATTACAGCTTTGGCACCAAGGGGATGCAGGAGATTTGCTGGTCAGGTTCATATTCTGTAACAATTATACTAGAGGGTTTGTGATGGAGAATAATCCTTTAACGATTTGTCCCTAATGAAACACTGTCTGCCCTTTGAAAGAACTACAATCGATCCAATTTTTTTTTTGTTCGTGAATCAAGTAACCCTTCAAGTTTTACAACATTTGTTTCCTCCCTCTCCCTTTGTCATGCCACAGTGGGACCTAAACTTCGTCCTTGGGCTCCTTGCGGCTTCTCACTCTCAAAACAGTTGTTCTTCGTTGCTATAACATCAGTGCGGCATGTGAGTGAGGTTCAAGCTCAATGTGCCAACCCATCGTCTACCACTTTCTTCCGAGACTAGCTGATTTTGCGGGCACAGGCATCTTTCCTGCCTAAACTTGTGACACTGTTCCATGTTGGCCAGAACATCACCTTGCAGATGTTATATGCTCTGCCTAACCCCCTCTAAGGAGTAGGAGAAACTCCATCGCTTGGACCCCAAGAGAGCACTGAGCTTTTACATAGATCTTTAAAAAAAAAAAAGAGAGAAACACTGTATGGACGATCAACTCATTGTGGTGTTCTCTGGCACGAATAAAGGCACGGTTAAGGTTGTGTAGAAGAGAAAACAATCTCATGCTGGAGCATGCTCTGCATTAAGTTATGCTACATATTGCCAGGTGGTTACGAGGTCATCCCACCATATGTTCACAAAGCCCCATTGTCTGAACAGTACGGTTCGCCAAGAGGGGCATTTTGCCTGCTCGGTCTTGCACAGCTTTCTGGTTTGAGTCCATCAACAGACCCACCTCCAAATAGGTACTGTTCTGGTATCTATTCAAAAGGTCTGCGGCTAGAAGTCTATCAGAAGAACAAGTTACTTAGATTTGGTAACGCCCTTTATGGTAGCCACAGATTCCTCACTGCCCCTCCCATCCTACCTGTCCTGTGGTTGGACTGTAGCCATTAATAAGATTCCAAGTCTAGGAATCTGCACACTGGTCGCACCGTTTGCTTTTGGAGCTCTGCATGTGGGGCTGCAGATGGTCTCAAAAGCAACTGATATCAACTTGCGGGAGTGGCGCCTATAATAGACCTATCTCATTTCCAGAGCATAAAGGTGTCAGTGCAGAGCACACGGCACCACTGTGAAAGGCAGCGAGTCTTCTAAGACCCTCAATGCTGCCCGGTGCAGGGTTCCACCTCTAATTCACTTTGGGTTCGCTATCAAAATAATGAGGCAAGCGCTGGAAACTGGAAGACAAGAAAAAGGTTTATTTCTCATGAGGAGATCACGTCAACTGCAGACACCGGGATGTCTGAGGGAAGTGTTCTGCTGATACTCCTTTGGCTCTTCCTTTTATACAGGTTTGACACAATGCATTTGTTTCATTACCATGGTTACACAAGCTTGGGGTCCCCGCCCCGGGCAGGTTGTCACACAAGCCCAACAGTAATTCTCTTCCCACCCAGGTCAAACAGACAATCTTATCTTGCAGCTGGACCTTGCTTCAGGGTCTAAAACATGTGAGACCGGCCAGATCTAAGAGTCCGTTCTGTTGATAAAAACAGGTCCCATTGTTGGTAACAACAAGTCTTGCTGTTTGCAGTGCAATAAATCATGTTGCAAGAGTCTTTTTGGTGTTTGGAACCTGTTTGTGTAACTAGGTGCAGTGAGGGGTAGAGTGTCCAAAGGTTTGCCTGAAAACAGAGATGAGAGGAAAACGAGTTTGTGGCAGCAAGTGGCGCTGAGGTTTGTTGTGGCAATAGAGTTTATAGCCCCCAGCACACATACCAGGTCGGTCAGAGGGTCAGAGGGATGCTAGTAAGGGCAGGGTGAAACAAAGGTGACCAACAGAGTACAAAATGGCTGTGATGGATCAAAATGACTGCAACTTATGTGCACATATAATTCCACCAGACAAGATGGCGCAGGTAATGTTCATGATTATCGTTTTGCTTTTAACAGTGGCCCCTTTGAACATAACTAGCCAGCTTGTCGGTCTATTTCGATCTCCATAATGTCCTGTATCTCTTGATCATACATTACTCTCATTTTTGTTAGCTGAGTGTCCATAGTCTTAGGGTGCAAGGTAGTTATGCAAAGAGAACACAAAGGTGGTATACAGTGTATACCCAAACAACAACCACATATTGTCAATACTGGGACCAAGAGAATCATTGATATTTTCCAACCCCACTCCTTCAAGATGCCCCAAAGCCAACTTCCAATTGTCCAAGTCTCTGATCCTTGATGAATTTCTGAAGATAGTCTATGGAGATGTTCGATTGCTTCATAGACAGAAGGTGAATTATCAGGAATGTATACACAGCAGCTGGCACCGATGATGCGGCATGCTCCTCCACGGTCCGCTAGTACCACGGCCAGGACCATGCGATTTTGCAGGGTAACCAGACGGATCGCTTGGAGCTCAGCAGTGTTGTTGGTGAGGATGCCAGCAGTGACGTTCAGGGCGGTCTCTACCGCTTGGGACAGATGTCTGATGGCTCGGCTGTTTGCCATTGGACCCAATAGCGGGACAAGCCCTTTTGCTGCGTCGAGGAACTGTGATGAGGCAGAGTCTGCTTGATCAATGTCTTTAGAATGCTTTTCTCGATGATGCTCTGCAGGGGCTGTGTAGGTTGGTGGCAAAACAAAGGCGATGTAGCACGTGCCCCCCCAGTTTCTTGGGAGCCAGGTGTAGGCTTTGGTTCCACAAACAAAGTACATATTGGGTGATGCAACAAGCGCTGGGGGTTGGCAGTGTTCAAAGTCCTTACAATGCTACAGGTGCTGTGACCCACATTCTTAGTCCCACGGCCTTCAATGCATACAAGGCCAGAGACGTTCACCACAGATAGGGCCACAGTCAGTGTTGCAGCAGTTCTTTTCTTCAGGTAGGAAAATGTGGCTCTGTTAGGATTATTGAACACTTGCATTTCCACTCGTTCTTTGGAGGGGACATTAATCTGGAATGTCGCATTGAAGGTGTGAGGGCAGAAGGGGCGGCTGTCCTTCCTGTTTTGTTTCGCCAGAACTCGTTGTAGAACTGGGCGATTGTTCCGTCGGAAGTGGCATTGTCTTTGTAACTTTCTTGTAGGAGCATCATCCAGGCAAGGCAAGATCCGTGAATAGAAAATGGCGAAGGGATGAAAGGGATGGAATGTTCAGTGGCATGTGGTAACAGCCCACAGACCCAACAGTTGGTAGCATTGGTGGCAAGATTGTGCTGGTGCAACATCTGCACAAAAGAATTATTCCAGAATTCTTTGCGTCGTTCTCGGAGATGTGGCGGTAGTGATACCAGGTAGTGTTCTTTCTTGGTGGTTGGTTGCATGGTGGGTGACAATGTTCTGTATGCAGGTGCATTCTCTTCAATGATCCAGAGTGCGACCATTAGCAGGAGACAGGTGAGAAATGCGGCTACAAGTGCAATTGTCTTTGTGCTGTGCAGGTTAGCAGTCTTGGTGTCTTTGCGGTGGTTTTGCAGGTGTTCAGTTTCTTCCATCATCTTCGAGGAGCTCAACAACTGTTAGGACCACAGACTTTTGTCTGGCGCTTTCCTGGTAGCGTTGTTTGACTGTGCTACCGATCTGAGACCTTGACTTAGTTGGTGGCCTGGTCGTTGGAGCTCCCTCCTTTCGTCGATATTAGGTTGTACCCTTTCCTGGATGGCACCGTGGGGTCGGGAAATTCTGATAGTTCGAGGGTGTCTTCTTGTGGGTAGCAACTCAGAGCTGGTCGATCTCTCGCGAGTACTTCCTCTTGCACCTCCACCCCTTCACAGGTTGCCAGGGTTGGAGGCACTCGTTTGCAGTGGTGGGCATGCAGCCAGTTTCGTTTTCCTTCCACTCGGAGGGCAGTTCGGGTGGTGATCAGGACTTGCCAGGGGCCCGTCCACCTAGGCTCCAGATTCTTCGTTCTTTGGAAGTTGCGAATCAATACATGGTCGCCTGGCTTTATTTCATGTCCCGGGCCCCTGGATACGTCAGGCAAGGCTTGCTGCACCTGTTGGTGGATAATTGTTAGCTCGCTTGTCAACGTATGCAAGTAATCCGACATTAATATGTTCGGGACATCGTTAATGGAGGTGGGTCTTGGTGCCGCCCAAATGCTCATAGGCCTGCCGAAGACCACCTCATACGGGGTCAGTCGGTGTTTGGTTGGGGTGGAGCGCATCGATAACAATGCCAATGGGAGGGCGTCGGGCCATTTCAACCCGGTCGTGGCAACTATTTTGGCTAGTTTTAGTTTCAACGTTGCATTGTGTCTCTCTACCAGGCCCGCTGATTGGGGGTGGAAGACGGCATGGAACTTTTGTTTTACCCCCAACCCTCTCAGTATGTTCTGTATCACCTCGGCTACGAAGTGGGGGCCGTTGTCGCTCCATAAAATTCTGCAAAGGCCGTATCGGGGGAAGAATTCTTTCAGCAATACTTTTGCAGTGGCTAAGGCGGTATTGTCGCGGGTGGGATATGCCTCCACCCATTTGCTAAAAGCGCACACAACCACCAGGACATATTTTAGACCAAGGCATCTCTAGTTGAATGTAATCCATTTGAAGGATTTCAAAGGGGTGGTCAGGGACTCCAAACCCTCCCCGTGGTACTACTGTCCCCTTCCCTGGGTTGTGTTGTAGGCAGACTATACATTGTTGTACTAGGCGTTTTGCAGATTCTGCTATCTTGACGTTATGCCATACTCTGGTGATTAGTTCAATCATGGGGGTGGAGCCTATGTGTGCTGGTAAATGTGCCATGGTCAATATGGGGTTGAGGTAGGCATTGGGTAACAGCCATTTATTTCCGTCTTTAGTTCTCCAGCAATCTTCCTCGTCTTTTAGTCCCACCTTTTCCCACTCGGTCAATTCGTCTTGTGTGCCTGTAGTCTGTATGTCCCTTACAGTGGTCCTAGCGTCAGTCCATCGTTCAGCTTGTGACCTGGTCACATACATTCGTGTCGTAGTTCCGTCTCCTGTCGTGGCTCGGGCAGTAACGTCTGCTAGTGCATTTCCCTGTCCAATGAGATCAGTCACTTTCCTATGTGCTTGGCATTTTATCACTGCTAACTTCTTGGGGAGGAGGACTGCTTGCATCAAGGCGGAGACTAAATCTCCATGCAGGATGGGTGTACCGTGTGAAGTCAGGAACCCTCTTTCTTTCCATAAGATCCCAAAATGGTGAACCACCCCGAAGGCATATTGGCTGTCGGTGTATATGTTAACTGTCGTGTCAGTCGCTAAGATACATGCTCGTGTGAGGGCAATGAGTTCTGCAGCCTGGGCTGAACGTTGGGGAATACGGGCTGTTTCCAGAACGGTTCGGGCTGTGGTGACAGCGTATGCAGCTGAGGTGGTGCCGTCGGGGAGTTTGATGCACGAACCATCCACCCATAGTTCTCCATCTGGTTCTAGAAAGGCGGTGTCTCTGAGATCTATTCTACTCTTTGTTTGTTCATCGGTTAGTGTCACACAGTCGTGTAGTGGAGTCACGCTAGGATCATTTTCGGGTAGGGCTAACAGTGTGGCTGGATTGAGGGTGGTGCATCGCTTTAGGGTAATGTGCGGTGCTAGCAGGGTCAACTCATATCCTGTCAGTCGGGCGCTAGTCAAGTGTTGGGTTTTGGTCTGGTTTAGTAGTGTGTCGACTGCATGGGGTACTAAAACTGTGACTGGATTGGAGAGTACTATTCCTTCGCTCTGGCGTATCGAAACTGCTGCAGCTGCCACAGCGCGCAGGCACGCTGGCAGCGCTCTGGCTACTGGATCGAGGGTGGCAGAGAAATATGCACAAGGGCGTTGTTTGTGACCAATTGATTGTGTTAGGAAAGACAATGCACATCCTTCCCTCTCGTGCGTGTAGAGGAATGGTTTGGAGTAATCCGGGGTTCCTAGGACAGGCGCTGAACAAAGGGCATTGCGTAGTTCTTTAAAGGCTGACTGGCATTCGGGGTCCAGGGAGAGGTGAGGGGATGTCTTTAGCTAGGAGGGAGAGAAGGGGTTTGACAATGAGGCTAAAGTTCGGTAACCACTGTCGGCAAAATGAAGTGAGACCTATCAAAGAGCTGACTTGTTTCTGATCTTTGGGGACAGGGGTGTCTAGAATTGTCTGGATCCTGTCAGGCGTGAGTTTCCTCCCTTCTTTGGATAAAAGGTGACCCAAATAGGTCACTTGTGATTTACAGAACTGCAATTTCTTTCGGGAGACCTTGTGACCATTCTCAGCAAGAAAATGGAGTAGTTTGATGGTGGCTGTGACGGCTAGTGGTATGGTGTCCGCTGCTAGAAGGATGTCGTCTACATATTGTATTAGTGCCACTCCATCTGGCAATTGTATGGCGTCTAACTGTCTTTTAAGCGCCTGGCTATAGATGCTTGGGCTCTCAGTGTACCCCTGAGGTGCTCTGCAAAATCTGTACGAACGGGAGTTTAGGGTGCATCCAAATAGATAACGGCTGTCCTTGTGTATAGGTATGGAAAAGAATGCGTTTTTGAGGTCAATTACAGTGAAGGTGGTGGCAGTGGAGGGGATTAAAGTCAAAATTGTCGTGATGTCGGAAACTACTGGGTATTGTGGCACTACGATTTTGTTTATCTCCCGCAGGTCAATGATGAAGCGGTAGGCTTTTCCGTCTCCCTCTCCCTGTCTCTTTACAATCGGTAGTATGGGACTGTTACAAACGTTGCTCACTACTTCCTCTACCGCCCCTGCCTCTACCAAAGAGTGTATAATCTCTGTCAGTGCCTTCTCACCCTCTGGCGATATTTTGTACTGCGGTACTTTCGGTAGGGTTGCGTCCTGTCGTATTGTTACGTATACTGGGTCAATCATCATTCGTCCTACGTCTGAATCAGCCCTAGCCCATAAGTGTGATGGCAAAGTGTCCAGTAGGGATGCGTCAGTCTCGGAGATGGGAAACATGTGCTGAGACGGGTTCTCTCTATGGCGCTGGGGGTTGTCATACAGGACGACACGCACTCCGTCTGGAGAGCATCTGATAGTCGCATGGAAGTGTTTCAAAAGGTCGAGACCCATAAAGGCGTCTGGGGTGTTGGAAGAGAGGAGGAATGTCGTTTCGACGCTATTGTTAAGGTTAAAAGGGATCGGTCGGGACAAAGGGTTGGTGGAGGGCGTACCGTCAAATCCTATTGAGGTCACATGTGAGCCTGACAAGGGTGCCCTTGGAATCAGTCGTTTGGATAGTGCACTATGTGTTGCTCCCGTGTCTTTGTGCCCAGGACCTCAGCGGTAACATAAGGGCCTTGCTGATCAACATAGAGCTCGACTGGATCCCTCCCTTGCCCCTGGCTGTCCTATGCAAAGTCGTACGTATTGTCATAATCTGTCTGTTGGTACTGATTCTGTTTGGGATGGTCAAATGTGTTCACTCTTCCTGGCCTTTCCTCGCTTGCTTCACTCGCGTACCCTCTCCCACGTCCTCTTCCTCTCTGTCCACTTGCTATTTCCCTCGCCCCTCTGCCCCTACCAGCTCCTAACAAAGCCGGGCATTGGGTTTTCCAGTGTCCATATTCTTTGCAAAATGCACATTGATCCTGTCCTAGGTCTTGGCGTCCTACATATGATGTTGATGAATTGTTTCTAGGTGACTGTACTCTAGGGGTATTCTGCTGGTATCCTCCCCTATATTGCTCCCTTCCTGTATTCGCCCCCTGGAGTTGTGCTACCATTACCCTCTCCTTCAAGTCCTTCTTTTTCCTTTCTGTAGCCCTGTCATTTTCGTTTTTCTGATGCTCATAGTACTGGGCCATTTGGAGAATGGCCGCCGGTTTAGATGCTGCCCAACTACTTTCGCTGGCTTGTAATTTCTGGGATACATCTGGCAGTAGTCCTTTGACATAGTTCTGCACAAATAAGTGGTGTCCAGTTGCGGTGGACATGTCTTGTCCACTGTAATCGGAGAACACCGTTTCAAATCTGGAGAAATACTCTGAGACATCCTCTTGTGGTTTCTGGCGGCACGCGGTTACTATGGACCAGTCTATCTTTTTCTCTGCGATCAGCGTTTTCACTTTCTGCACTATTTTGTCAGGGAGGTCCAATATTGCTTTAACCGGTTTTTGACCAGGGTTCCGCTGTTTATCTAATGTGTTGAGTTTTCCCAGGTATGACCAAGCAGTTCGGTATGGTCTATTTTCCTAATCTGTTTCCACACATCTGCTGGCAAACATAACCCGAAGAACAAGTCTATGTCGGCAAGTGTCATTATTGTTGATCCCAGAGCGGTACCTAGCTCGGTGTAAAAGGCGGTGGGGTTCTTTCGTAATCTGGTAAAGATTTACGGAACGTCAAAATGTCCTGTCTGTCCCATGGTTGATACACCCAATTGTAGACCACCCTTCCTCTAGCGTCTTGATGGTTCATATCGTCATGAGTCCCTTGTCCTCTAGGAGGTACCCAATAAGGGGCAGCTTCTTTTATCGGCATCATGCTATCTGGTTTTTCCACCGGGGGTTCTGCTATCTTAGATGTCCTGTCCTTATCTATCCGTCCTTGTTCCACGAGGTGACGGAATACCTCCAGTGTGGATGAAAAGAGTTCTGTAACATCGTTGTCGCCTTCATCTCCGGTGTCTACCTTCCTATAGAGAGCCACTAGCCGCTCGGGCCCTACATCTTGGTACTTCTCTTCATATGCAGTAAGAGTGTGGTAACAGAGACGTACAATAAAGTATCGTTTGCGGTTTTCAACATAGGAGTTGCATATGTCAGTTACATACTCTTCTGTCTCCTTCCTATCTATGAGGGATTTAACTATTTTATCAATGCCTGCTCGCTCATTTTTACTTAATCGCGGGACCCTGGGCGCTCCTTTTTCTTTTGATCCTACCTCTACTACTGTATCCTTTGATGAGGCATTTGGTGTGGGTGACTCGGTGGGAGCAGAGGCGGTGGAGACTGAGGCGATCGTGCCATCTCCGGCTATACTTTGGTGGTCCTGGCGTTGTGCTACGGGATGAGTAGAGGCGTAAGGGGGTGGCATGTATATGATTGGGGGACCTAACAATAAATCATCATCTACCCTTTGTTTTGCTGGTAACTTGGGGTAAAGAGTCGAGGGCGTTCTAACGGGGCATTGACCTGATATTTTTTATTCCTGTTCCTTTTTATCGATTTCCTTTTCTTTTAGTTTTTCTTCTAATCTTTTACAGGCTTGGTAAGCTGATTTTCGCGTTTCTTTATCTTGTCTAGCTTCGTCCCTTTTCTTTCTTTGAGCTGCCTCTTTTCGCCATAAACCAAAACTGTCAAACATGGCTGGTCTAGTTTTCTTTTTGTGGAGAGCTAATTCTAACGTTTCTATTTTAGCGGGATCGAAAGATCCCGTCAGTGGCCACTGATTTACCCGGTCCTTCCTAGTGTATTTATGCCATAGTTTGCTATAAGCTACGGTGGCTAATCCATACTTTACGTACATGTCCTTGTTAGGGGTGCCTTCCGGCGGTGCCGGCTGACTGACCTCTAACGAACGGTCGGGTCCAAAACAATTACAATCAAACAATCTAGAGAAAACAGGCATGACGTATTTATCGGTCAAAAATGAATATCTCAATCAATCAATTTAGACAAAAAGTCTGCACTACCTGTCCTTCGCTGCCTGCAAAGAGAGAGAATATTCCTATTCTTCGTTGTTTGCAAGCAGGGAAATGTCGCAAATAACTCAATATCAAAAAAAGGAATACTAGTATTTCAATCAAACTATTCAATCAATCAATTTAAGTCATTTTTTCACGACCTTACCCGGACCGTATGGACAGTTCTTCGTCTTCCCCTTCCAGCGCCTGGTTGTCCTCTCACTCCAACAATCAATGCGGCGTTCCTCTAAGGTCCCAGTCAGGACCGCAGGTCACTCGAGAGAGGTCCGTTCGGAACTGGTGAAGTTCAGTCGATCGGCAGCCAGACTAGGGTCTTCTCAGGCAGGTATACCCCAATTGTTTAGTCGTTCACTCCGTCGTTAGGACCTCCCTACCGGACCCACGCGTCGCTGATGGGCCCCTACGCTTGGGCGCCAATTTGTGAAAGGCAGCGAGTCTTCTAAGACCCTCAATGCTGCTCGGTGCAGGGTTCCACCTCTCACTTTGGGTTCGCTATCAAAATAATGAGGCAAGCGCTGGAAACTGGAAGACAAGAAAAAGGTTTATTTCTCATGAGGAGATCACGTCAACTGCAGACACCGGGATGTCTGAGGGAAGTGTTCTGCTGATACTCCTTTGGCTCTTCCTTTTACACAGGTTTGACACAATGCATTTGTTTCATTACCATGGTTACACAAGCTTGGGGACCCCGCCCCGGGCAGGTTGTCACACAAGCCCAACAGTAATTCTCTTCCCACCCAGGTCAAACAGACAATCTTATCTTGCAGCTGGACCTTGCTTCAGGGTCTAAAACATGTGAGACCAGCCAGATCTAAGAGTCCGTTCTGTTGATAAAAACCGGTCCCATTGTTGGTAACAACAAGTCTTGCTGTTTGCAGTGCAATAAATCATGTTGCAAGAGTCTTTTTGGTGTTTGGAACCTGTTTGTGTAACTAGGTGCAGTGAGGGGTAGAGTGTCCAAAGGTTTGCCTGAAAACAGAGATGAGAGGAAAAACGAGTTTGTGGCAGCAAGTGGCGCTGAGGTTTGTTGTGGCAATAGAGTTTATAGCCCCCAGCACACATACCAGGTCGGTCAGAGGGATGCTAGTAAGGGCAGGGTGAAACAAAGGTGACCAACAGAATACAAAATGGCTGTGATCAAAATGACTGCAACTTATGTGCACATAGAATTCCACCAGACAAGATGGCGCAGGTAATGTTCATGATTATCGTTTTGCTTTTAACACCACCTACCGGCGTGCAGAGATATCTGAAAGAGACACGTTAGTGACAGATTCCTTACCTTAGAATATCCCCAGGCATCAGGCTGGATCCGGAAAGTTTTTTGCGTAGCAGTACCCTTGCGCGTCGGTAGGCGGCGTCGTGCGGCTCCGCGTCCGTCGTCGGGATGATGTCGCGGGCAGTACTTAGACGCCGCCCCTGCACGCTGACGTCAGTTCTTCTTTTTCCGCGCCAGTAAGCGCAGATCTGGGAAGAGCAGTGCCCTAGTCATTTTTTGACTTATCTTTTTGGTGATTTTTCACTGTTTTTCTCCACGAGTCTCTCGACTCCGAAGGTGTCGGTAGGGATGCCCGGCTTCAAGCCCTGCGACGTCTGTGGTCGTATGATGTCGATCACAGACCCGCATTTAGAGTGTCTCTACTGTCTCGGCCGCGACCACGACACGAAGTCATGCCCCGACTGCCAGGCCTTGCACCCGAAGGCTTTGCGAGAGCGGTCTCGAAAGCTCCTCGAGGTCCGGCAGTCGGCTCCGCGCCACACCAAGCCCCGGTCACGTGAGAGGTCGAGGGGCCGGTCGCGGAGTCCTCATCGGTCGTCTGGGTCCAAGTCTTCGCACTCCTCGGGTAAGTCGAAGCATAAAAAGTCTAAGAAGCGTCATCGCTCCACGACTTCGCCTCGCCGGTCTCGCGACTCGGCTAAGGCTCCTGTCGGCACCGTCCCCGCGGCTCTGGGAGTGCCTGTGGAGCCGCCCCCACATTACCCGTCCTTCCCGGGTTCGGGGGCAACTCCGGCCGAGATACAGGAATTCCTGTCGGCCATGGCCCGCCTCTTCGGGCCTCAAGGTCCCCCCGGTGCGCCTTCGGGCCCCGCGGGCCCTGATGGGGTTTCCCCGGCGCCGACTCCGGTCCCGGCGCCGCCTGTCACACCAGCCTCGGTCCCGGCTTCGGCCCCGGCCTCGATCCCGGCTCCGGTGCTGCCGCAACCCCCATCGACGCCGGTTGACCTAACTACACCTCCGCCGGCGCCGATGTCTCCGGTGCCGTTTCTGACGCCGCCCGGGGCTCCGGGCGGCGTCGTTCCCCGGTTCTCTCCGGATCCGGACACGGCGCCGGACCAGCGTCGCTCGACGCCGGCTCCGACGCCGTTGAGATCTTGGGTCCCGCGTGTCCCTCCTTCACCTTATTTTGAACTCGAGGAGGACGAAGAGGACTGGGAGGGGTCGGAGGACCCTCTCACACAGCAGTGTGAGTACGAACAGGACTGGGCTGAGGAACTTGGGGATGCCAGTGGGCTGGACACCTCCCCTGACCCTGGCATGCTGTCTCCTTCCGTGGCAACGGCAGAGGGAGCAAATTTTGCAACGGTGTTGCGTAGAGCAGCTGGGGCCTTACACCTCCAATTGCCTACAGTGGCTGTCAGGACTAACCTCCTGACGGAAGTGCTTCAGCCGGCGGCTACCTCCTCGGAGCCACTGCTGCCGTTCAATGACGCACTTTCTGACGTTCTTTGGGCACCTGGTCCAAGCCCGCCACAGGGGCTCCTGTGGATAGGAACGTGGCCCGACGCCATCGCCCCGCTCCGGGCGACCCCCTGTTCCTCTCCCAACACCCCACTCCTGAGAGCTTGGTTGTCCAAGCCTCTGCTTCCCAAACCGCCTTCCCTACCGCTCCTCCGGATAGGGAATCCAAACGCCTGGATCAATTTGGGAAGAAGGTCTTTTCTTCCTCCAGTGCTGGCTTGCGGTCTGTCAACACCGCTTGCCTTTTGGGCCGATATTCCCACTCTCTGTGGGACTCGGTGGCGCAAGCTTTGCCCCAGTGTCCTGAGGAGGTCCAGACACTGATTTCCCGCGCCATTGCGGAAGGAAGAGATGTGGCTAAATTCACCATTCGAGGTGGCCTTGATACCGCCGACTCGCTGGGTAGGTCAATTGCAACGACAGTGGCGCTGCGCCGTCACGCCTGGCTGAGAACCACTGGTTTCTCGGGTGATGTCCAGAACACTCTTATGGACATGCCCTTTGATGGGGTCGGTCTTTTTGGGAACAAGGCAGACCATGCGCTGGAGCGTTTTAAGGACTCACGGGCTACGGCCAAGTCCCTGGGCCTTTCTGCTGTACGCCCTCCGCAGCCATCTGCTTTTCGCCCCTTTCGTGGCCACGGAAGGGGCGCCCAGTCACGTCCGCTGCCCGGCCACCAGCCCGCGCAGCAAGCGTCTTCGCGTGGCCGAGGACGTGGCTCCCGCCGTGGCGGGTCAGGCCACCAACCCCGCCCCGTCCGCGGCCTCCAAGCCCTCCTAGTCCTTCCTTTCCGATGCACAGCACGCCAATAGGGGGCAGGGTCCGCCATCACCTTCACCACTGGCGTGTCATCACCTCGGACAAGTGGGTCTTGGACATTGTCCGACGGGGCTACTCCCTCCCCTTCGAGACCACCCCCCCAGCCATGCCACCTCAATTCCACCGCATGTCAGGGGATCACTTGGTGCTTCTTCAGAAGGAAGTTGCGGCCCTCTTGGCCAAGAGGGCCATCGAGCGCGTTCCGACCCCAGAAGTAGGACGTGGTTGCTACTCCCACTACTTTCTGGTGCCCAAAAAGGACAAGGAGGACATGCGTCCTATCTTGGACCTCCGGAACGTCAATCGCTTCCTCCGGAAGGAGCAGTTCAAGATGCTCACCTTAGCTCGGGTCTTGACTGCCCTCGACCCTGGAGACTGGATGGTAGCGTTGGACTTGCAGGACGCTTATTTCCACATCCCCGTCCTGCCGGCCCACCGGTGTTACCTACGGTTCACGGTAGGCCTCGAGCATTTTCAATTCACCGTGCTCCCCTTTGGCCTTACAAGTGCCCCTCGGGTGTTCACGAAAGTGATGGCGGTGGTCGCAGCTCATCTGCACCGGGCAGGGGTTCCAGTCTTCCCCTACCTCGACGACTGGCTGCTGAAGGCGGGCTCGTCCCAGGCAGTCGTTTCCCACCTCCAGACTACGGCCGAACTCCTGCACTCGCTGGGGTTCTCCATCAATGTGCCGAAGTCGCATCTGATTCCTTCTCCACAGCTCCTTTTCATCGGAGCAGTTCTGGACACGATGCAGTTTCGGGCCTATCCTCCCGAACGGCGAGTCCGGGATATTCAGGCTATGATTCCAATCTTCCAGCCTTTATCCTGGGTTTCGGTACGGATGACCCTGAGGCTGCTGGCCTCATGGCCTCCTGCATCCTGCTGGTCGATCATGCCAGATGGCATATGCGGGCTCTGCAGTGGGATCTGAAGTTCCAGTGGGCGCAGCACCAGGGCAACCTGTCCGATCACGTCCAGATCTCGGAGGGGGCTGCAAAACAGTTGCAGTGGTGGCTCTCGAACCGGCAATGGGTCATGGGCAGATCCCTTCCCCAGCCAGAGCACACAGTTGTAACGGACGCGTCCCTTCTGGGATGGGGCGGTCACATGGGAGAGGCGGAGATCAGAGGCCTCTGGTCTCCGGCGGAGTCCCGGCTCCATATCCACCTTCTGGAGCTCCGGGCGATCCGACTTGCACTCAAGGCATTCCTTCCCTCTGTCAAAGGGAAGGTAGTGCAGGTGTTCACAGACAACACCACCGCCATGTGGTACTGCAACAAACAAGGCGGGGTGGGGTCGTGGACCCTCTGTCAGGAGGCTCTGCGCCTCTGGACATGGCTGGAACATCAGGGCATGTTCCTGATGGTTCAACACCTGGCAGGTTCCCTGAACGCCAGGGCGGACGAACTCAGCCGCAGGTGCATGATGGATCACGAATGGCGTCTTCACTCGGAAGTGGCGCAAGGTCTCTTTCTGCAGTGGGGAGAGCCTTGGTTAGATCTATTCGCCACCGAAGAGAAAGCGCAATGTCATCAGTTCTGCACGTTGGAATTTCCAAGGCGGCACTCGCTCGGCGACGCTTTTCGTCGCGAGTGGAGTTGCGGTCTGTTGTACGCCTTTCCGCCTATACCACTTCTACCCAGAGTGTTGAAGAAGATTCGGCGCGACCGGGCCCAAGTCATCCTTGTGGCTCCGGACTGGGCTCGAAGAGTTTGGTATCCCGAGCTACTCAGTATGAGCGTCGATCCCCCGATCCGTCTGCCTCTTCGGGAGGATCTTCTGTCGCAGCAGCAGGGGACGGTCCTCCACCCGAACCTGTCCAGTCTCCACCTCCTTGCATGGAGATTGAGCGGCGGCAGTTGATTCCTTTCGACTTGAATCCCGAAGTTTGTGATGTGATTCTGGCAGCCAGGCGTCCCTCCACTAAGGTGGTATACGCCTGCAGGTGGAACAAGTTTGTGGCATGGTGCACAGCAAAGGCTGTGAATCCCCTCTCTGCCCCTCTTTCTGAGGTTCTTCTGTTCCTTCTTTCACTGGCCCAACAGGGTTCTGCCCTGGGTACCATCAAGGGCTATCTTTGTGCCATTTCGGCCTTCCTCAGGCTTCCTGATCAGCCCTCCCTTTTCAAGTCCCCTGTTGTTAACAGATTCCTTAAAGGCATTACACACCTCTTCCCTCCTGTTCCGTTTGTGATGCCTCAGTGGGACTTGAACTTGGTTCTTACCTTTCTCATGTGCGCTCCCTTTGAGCCTCCACATAACTGTCCTCTTCGTCTTCTGACTCTGAAGACAGCCTTTCTGGTGGCCATCACCTCCGCTCGGCGGGTGAGTGAGCTCCAGGCTCTATCATGCAAACCTCCCTTTCTGTCTGTCCATCCAGACAAGGTTGTTCTTAGGACGCGTCCGTCCTTCTTGCCAAAGGTGGTTACTGCCTTCCACATTGGGCAGACCATCACTTTGCCCACCTTCTTTCCGCCTCCGCATCCTTCCAGAGAGGAAGAGAGGCTCCACCGTCTGGACCCAAAACGTGCGCTTTCCTTTTATATCAACCGCACACAACACTTCCGGGTGGATGACCAGCTCTTTGTTGGCTACGTGGGCGCCAAAAAAGGTCGGGCGGTGCACAAGAGAACCATCTCCCGCTGGGTAACCTTGTGTATCAAAGCCTGCTATTCTTTGGCTAAGAAGGAGCCTCCTGTTGGGCTGCATGCCCATTCCACCAGGGCAACGGCTGCTACCACGGCTTTAGGCCGCGGTGTTCCGCTGCAGGATATCTGTCAGGCCGCTACGTGGGCCTCGCTGCGCACGTTTACCCAGCATTACTGCCTTGACAGTCAGGTCCGGAGGGACGGCTTATTTGGCCGTTCTGTCCTCCGGGACTTCCTTGTCTGATCTTTGTTCGCAGACCCACCACCGGGGTTGATATTGCTGGGGTATCTATTCTAAGGTAAGGAATCTGTCACTAACGTGTCTCTTTCAGATGCACAAGTTACTAACTTGTGTAACGATATATCTGTAAGAGACAGTAGTTAGTGACAGATTCCTTACCACCGCCCCACCCATCCTCCCCGTTCTGCGAACTGATTTCTAGGGTTAAGGACATCCCTTTCAGGGCCCTAGTATTTTTCAGACACCCATGTCAGCTTCTTGCATGGCTCTGCGTTCCTGGCGCGGAAAGTCGTGTACAGAACTGACGTCAGCGCGCAGGGGCGGCGTCTAAGTACTGCCCGCGACGTCATCACGATGACGGACGCGGAGCCGCACGACGCCGCCTACCGACGCGCAAGGGTACTGCTACGCAAAAACTTTCCGGATCCAGCCTGACGCCTGGGGATATTCTAAGGTAAGGAATCTGTCACTAACTACTGTCTCTTACAGATATATCGTTACACAAGTTAGTAACTTGTGCATCTCGTCTTCAGGCGTCCGCATCAAAGTTCTGGGAACCGGTGTGAACATTGTCGCTGGAGGTGGAGCAGAAACTGGAGCCGGTGGCAGACCCATGGTGGGCACGGAGGGCCCAACCAGTGCACAGGGCGAACCCTTCAGGGGTGTTCCAGATGGAGGATCTTTCGGGTCCATGGGGCCCAAAGGCTCACCAGCAGGAGCCAGCAAGAAGCCGAAGAGTTGGAGCATGCCCTTGCAGAACACTTCAATCTGTTTTGGAGTGGCAAATGGCCCCGGAAATCAGGTTGTGCCAGAACAAGCTGTGGGATAGGCTCCGACATTGATTCAATCTCAAACGAGATCAAGAAGTATGGTACTATCCCCACGCTGTTTCAGGAGAGTGAAAGTGGTGGGAAGGACCCGAGTCCCGCTAAGATTTCTTATGCATTTTCTTCAACTTACCCAACGACTTTGATTGAGACGAAGAACGGCCTCTGGAATGATTCCTACGATTTCTGGGTCTGGACGAGACTGCACTTTCAACTTAGAGCATTCTCATCGCAGAGTCTTCCATGACTTGACAATGTAGTTTTGCCTTGTGGTCTCATATAGCCTTCAGGTTCATCAACGCACAATTACTGCAGGCCTTAGAGTCGTGACTCGACCCCAGGCAAACCTGAGGAGGGTCTGTCACAGACGTTTGTGACAGTCACTAAAAAGTTTAAAACCTGTCATCTTGGGAGGTAACATTTCCATTTCACTGTTTCTAAACTTTTTTGAGGTAATAGGGGTCTCAAAGAGACGCAAGGGTGTTCTGGGCCACATCTGATTGCTTGGAATGGGCTTGGAAAGAAAGTAACTGTTAGCATGCGGTATCGGCACCCATATACTCACCAATGCCAAACCCAACTTCTGCAATGCCATGACCAACATAGCCAAATGGATGAGAGACAACTGGCTCCAACTCAACTCCAACAAAACTGAAGTACTGATCTTTGGGAAGAACACCTCCGCATGGAACCACATCCGGTGGCCTGCAGGACTCTGACCCACACTGACTGACCATGCTCGCAACCTCAGCCTCGTCCCCGACAGCCAACTGACCTCCGTTATCGCAGTCATCTCCTACTGCTTTCTTACACTTCGAATGCTCTGAAGAATCTTCAGATGGATCCCAACATACACCAGAAAGGTACACTCAGGGCCTCGTCACCAGCCGCCTCACCTACGGCAACTCTCTACTCCGGCATCTCCATCCAGCTCCTCAGTAGACTCCAGACCATACAGAACGCGGCAGCCAGACTCATCATGTACCTCCCCAAACGAACCCACATTGCTTCCCACCTGAGAGACCTCCACTGGCTCCCCATTCAGAAAAGATGACAGTTAAAGATCCTCACGCACGCCTACAAAGCCTTCCATGACCTAGGACCTGCCTACCTCAACCATTGACTGAAATTCCACCAACCCGCTAGACACCTTTGCTCCTCTTCACTCTCTCTCGCGCACCCACACACCCCGCATCTGCCGCACCCACAGCGGACGCTGCTCCTTCTCCTACATCAAAGCTAAGATCTGCAATGACCCCCCCCCCAGCTCCGTACGGGCCCCTCGCTGGCATACTTCAGAAAGAGACTCGAGACCTGGCTCTTCGATGGAGCACAGTGCCCAGCTACCACTAGGGGTGACAGAGTTGCGCTTTACAATTATTGATTGATTGATACATGCTCCATACGTCATTTCCAGACTGGAACGGTGTCAGCGCAGAGCTGCATGGTGCCACCTACCGGCATGCAGAGATACTGTGGAAATGTTTCTGGATCAGTCTAATGCTTGGTGAATATGCAAATGATGCAGACTCTGCGGCTAGAAGTCTGTACAAAGTATATCTCAAACAATTTTGTACTGAGTGAAAAGAACGTGCTCGCAGGAGCAGATTTGTTTTACAGATTTATTCCGGTTGCTCTAGTAGGGGGCAACAGTAATCTTGTTTACCGGTGTAATATCAATGGAAACCACCAAAGTGGAAGGTTTAGTGACAGCCTGAAATGACAAAAATAAATAATTGAGGGCATAGTTATGTAGCTCTCACACAGCGCATCAAGCCACCTTGCTGCACTGCATGAAAGGGAAAGGGCAGGAATGCGCTGTATTTAACATAATGTGATGCATTCTTGACCTTTCCTTGCACTGGAACCTTTTTGACTGCCTAGCTCCAGCGCAGGCCCCCTTACACCTTGGTGCAAGGCTGCCTGCGTTGTACTCAGGATTGTTTTTGTGCAGGAAGGGCCACCTTCCTGCACAAAAACAATACTCGGGCTTTTTCCTCTTTCTATGTGTGCTACAGAACGCAACACACATGGAAAGAAGAAGTAACAAGGAGAAATAAAGATATTTCTCCTTGTTACGACTCACTTGGAGGGACAGCATTTTGACGCATTCCTAAGTTTACCACTGATGGTAAATCTGGGAATGGGCCAAAGTCCATGGGTGGATGCGAGAGGACTCCCACGCTCTACCCATGGAACGCCTCCCTGGGGCAGAGTAACGCAACACAGCGATGTGCGCTGTGCTGGGTTACTCTGCATTTATCAAGCCATGCAAGGGGGCCTTGCATGGCTTGATATATCAAACTTGAGAGTTGCGCCGCTCTTGTGCCCTGTTACATGACACAAGAGCAACGCAACTCCTACATAAATACCCAATTGGCCCCAGTCACAAATTGATAACCAGTTAAGGAATGATTTCTCAAAAGCAGAATATGTGAAACTATGATCTGTGGAAAATGCAAATGAAAACTTTCATAGAGTCTTAACAATATGGAGGAAGAAATAGCAGTATAAACAACATCCTGAAGGAAAATCACTACATTTGTGTATTGTGTTGCCTAAGCAATTTTGATGACTTATACCGCAAAACAATACACAAAAAATACAGAAACAATAATTCATAATACAAATACACAAATGATAAAATGTTATTTAATTCACAAACAAATATTTCAAAAACTAAATTTATTGGTAATGTGGGAGCCTTTTCCTACTATAATCTGATGCACTTGCACTGCTCCGCAAATCAATCTGGGGATACTAGCTTAAGTTTTAGCTTACAATTTCAAATTCCTCACATTTGCAGAAAGTTTTCAAATATTAAATTTTACATTTTGCTTCTTCATTTATATACACTGCATTCATCTGTTCATACTGTTTAATTTCCTAGGCAGTTGTGGACCCCTGAGCAGGCTTCGCAGCCCCCAGACCACAGATTAAGAAACTGTTCTAGAGAAGCCAGAATAAAGTTCTAAAACAAATAATCTCTTGTGACTTTGGGCTTTTTCACTCAGTGGAAAACTGGTTGAAATTTAAAGGGGCTGGTTCACCCAAAAGGTAGCACCGGTGTGTAATGTTTTGTGTTGTGAGAAGAAACCACTGTCAAAAAATATGCATATGCAAAAGGGATTATTACTTCTCAATTACACAGGTATAGTATGTCTTTTGTCCTCTAGGGAGAGGCGCCATGTTCTTTTTGCACTTGAGTGTTAGAAGCCTTCTAATTAGGCCAAAAGGGAAAAAAGAAGAAAGTGATTGCCCAGAATTTGCTGCATGGTTTGCGTGAAAGGAAGAGAGCAGAACGGTGCCGTTATTACTCAAATAGGGAGCTATTTTCCTCTTTCCCTCTGCTGGAGTACTTCTGGCACCCATGTGCCACCACACACACCCTTGCACCATAGTGCATGTCTGTGTATGTTCTCTCAGGCTAGGTTTTGTACTGGATGGGGACTCTTCCAGTACAAAAACTATGCTTTAAGGCTTTTACCACTTTGTATGTGTACTGTTCATTACAGCACAAATGCAAAGTTAGAAAAATGAGGAGAAACAAAAGCATTTCTCCTTGCCTCAAGGAGGCGTAGGATTTTGGCTCAAATCGCTGTCTACCTACCAATGTTTGTGGATAGGAATTTGCTTCAAAAACCATGGGTGGTTGAATGTGAATGCCCAGACATTGCCCTTTGAAGCAAAGCAGTGCACAGTGAAACTTTGCGTTACTTTGGGGGAAACTATCCAATGCAAATCCTGATTCAATAGAATAGATAGTAAATCCCTATCCCATCATATCACTCTGCAACAAGAGTTAGCAAATCTGGGCCAAAGTTTATGTGCAGATAGTTCCTAGTGGTGTTAGATGGTTGTTGAAAAAAGGTGAGAAATTATACAAGTGCCCTGGGAAAGTAGCAGGGATGGATGATGGGGCACGGACACTCGAGAAAGCAGCTGACAGCGTGCAGTAGTGGTGCCTATATAGCAGGCTCCACACGTCATTTCCAGAGTGGAACGGCGTCAGTGTGGTGCTGCACAGTGCCACCTACTGGCACACAGAACTACTGTTGAAAAGTTTCCAGATCCAGTTTGACGCCTGGGGAATATTCAAAAGATGAGGAACTTGCGACTACATAGAGTCTCTACAAGAAAGAGCGTTACCAAAGGGTAAATAGCTTGTTCATCTATATATATATATATATATATATATATATAGAGGAGAGGAACAATATAAAAGAATGTCAGTATCTGCTACTGTCCATATATGTTTCGTTTCAAGGGTGGGATTATGCATCTACTACAAAGAGGGTGTGTGAAGAGCATGGAGGTTTGATAACTGGATGGAGCTTCATTCTGAGACAGATCATGACCCTGAACTTTTGTTGTACAGAGCATGATCATGTGCTTTTTAATTTCTGGCTAGACAGTGCAGCTGTCGCCAGACAATATGTGAGCATCACTAGAGAGGGGCTTTGGCTCCAGCCACACGTTGGGAGCCAGTAGTACGTTTGGATTGGGTAGAAATTTTGGGCTTCCACAAAAGAAGTGCTTGCCCTCCATGAAGCTGTGATTATTTTGTTTATCCAGCTGCCTAAGCTTGAGCTTTCAGAGGCACACATGACATTGGAATGCTTAAAGTATCTTAGAGCAGTAGCACAGAGGAGGCAAGTCATTAACTGACACAGGTTTTTAGATCTGGCTTCACATTGCAACTGTCGCCTGACCTTTTAACCTACACCAATATTGTTCTACAGTTCTTTACTTCCACACAAATACAAATCTATTCCCATGCTATTTACTTGTAATGCTTATCTGAAAGAAACAGTTAGTTCTAGACTCCTTACCTTAGAATCTCCCCCAGGCGTCGGACTGGATCCGGAAAGTTTTTCGTCAGCAGTACCCCTATGCGTCTGAAGGTGGCGTCTGTCGACTCCATGTCCGGCGTCGTGGTCGCCGGGATGACGTTGCAGAAGTTACTTGGACGCCGCCCTCACGCGCTGACGTCAGTTCTTCCTTTTTCAGCGGCAGCAAGTGCAGATCCGGGAAGAGCGGTACCCCCAGTCCCTTTTTGACTGAGTGTTTTTGCGACTTTTGTCGACTTTGTTTTCGAGTCTTTATCCGACTCCTGGTGCATGAGGGATGCCCGGTTTCAAGGCCTGCGGTTCCTGTTCTCGAATGATGTCGGTGACGGATCCGCACTGCGTGTGCCTCTTCTGCCTGGAGCGCGACCACGACCCCAAGTCGTGCTCTGACTGTCGAACCATGGCCCTGAAGTCTTTGTGGGAGCGGTCTCGAAAGCTCCTCCAGGCCCGGCAGTCGGCTCCGCGTCGCACAAGGTCCCGGTCGCGTGGGAGGTCGAGGGACCGATCACGGAGTCATCATCACTCCTCTTCTAAGTCTTCGCACTCTGGGTCAGGTAAGTCGAAGCACAAGAAGAAGTCGAAGAAGCATCGTCGCTCTTCGACTTCCCCTCAGACGACGCGACGCAGGGTGCCGGTGGTGCCACTCCCGCGGCTCCGCGTGCGGAGCCTTCAGGGTCGACTCTGGCCTTCCCTTCCCGGGACCGGGTGCGACCCCTGCCCAGCTTCGTCAATTTTACGAATCGATGCACGCCATCTTTGGGCAGCCCGACTCCGCCAGCGCGACTTTGGGGCCCGCAGACTCGGCTGGGGGCCCTAGGCCTTCGACGCCGGCGGCTTTGGCCTCTGCACCGCAGGGCCCCCTTGGATCCATGCCTGGAACTGGATCGGAGCAGGTCGACCTCATTACACCTTCACCGGCGTAGACTCCACCGGCACCACGTCCGCAGCCGACGCCAGCTGGACCCCCAGCCGGCGTCGACCCCGGCTCCCACCTCGACGTGGACACGGAGTCGGACCGGCGTCAGACGACGCCGGATCCGACGCCGATGGGTACTTTTGTCCCTGTGTTCCACCCTGGCTATTTTCAACCAGATTGGCAGCCAGAAGAGGGTGAGGAAGACTCGGAGGGGTCTGGTGACCCTTTGACTGACCAGTTAGACTACAATCCGGACTGGAGAGAGGAACTGGGGGAGGCCAGTGGTCGGGATACCTCCCCAGACCTAGGCATGTTGTCTCCTCCTACCGTGGCTACGGAGGAGGGAGCGTCGTACGCAGTGGTGTTGCGTAGGGCGGCCGAGGCTCTCAACCTCGAGCTTCCTACGGTGGCAGTCAGGACTAACCTCCTGACAGAGGTGCTTCAGCTGGCAGCGAGCTCTTCCGAGCCCCTGTTCAATGAAGCCCTTACGGACATCCTTTTGGGCACTTGCTCCAGGCCCAACACAGGGGCTCCTGTGGACAGGATGATTGCCCGACGCCACCGCCCGGCCACGGGCCACCCCACTTTCCTCTCCCAACACCCCACCCCTGAGAGCTTTGTAGTCCAAGCCTCCACGTCCAAGGGCGCCTTCCCTACCGCACCTCCGAAAAGGGAATCCAAAAAGCTGGACCACCTTGGAAAGAAAATGTTTTCTTCTGCCAGCTTGGGACTGCGGTCGGTAAACACTGCATGTCTGTTGGGCCGTTATACCCACTCTGTGTGGGATACGGTGGCGCAGGTGCTGCCTCAGTGCCTGGAGAAGGCCCGGGCCACGCTCTCCCATGCCGTTGCCGAGGGGAGAGACGCAGCGAAGTTTACCATCCGCTGTGGGCTGGATACCGCCAATGCACTTGGCAGGACGATTTCAATGTCAGTAGCCCTTCGACGCGACGCCTGGTTGCGTTCGACTGGTTTTTCAGGGGATGTCCAATCCACCCTTATGGACATGCCCTTTGATGGCCGTCGCCTTTTCGGCGACAAGGCAGACAGCGCGCTGGAGCGCTTTAAGGACTCACGGGCTACGGCCAGGTCCTTGGGCCTCTCCACCTGCCCTGCGCCGTCTGCTTTTCGCTCCTTTCGTGGCTACGGAAGGGGTGCCCCACTACGTCCTGCCCAGAGCCACAGGCCGGCGCAAGCTGTACAGTCTCAGGGCGGCCGGGGATGTGGGAACCACCGGCGTGGTTCTGGGGGCCAGTCCACCACCGCCCCCTCTGCAGCAGCCTCCAAACCTTCCTAGTCCGACATTTCAGGGCCACCAAACGCCAGTGGGCGGCAGGATCCGCCATCACCTCCCCCACTAGCACACCATCACGTCGGACATGTGGGTTTTGCAAATTGTCCGAAGGGGCTACTCCTTCCCCTTCGAGACTACCCCTCCATCCATGCCACCTCAGTACCAACGCATGTCGGAGGATCATCTGGCCCTTCTCCAGCACGAAGTCTCAGCACTCTTGGCCAAGGGGGCCATCAAGCGAGTTCCTGTCCCAGAAGTAGGTCGTGGTTGCTATTCCCACTACTTTCTGGTGCCCAAGAAGGACAAAGGCCTGCGTCCTATCTTGGATCTCAGGAACGTCAACCGCTTCCTCCGGAAGGAGAAGTTCAAAATGTTGACGCTCGCTCAGGTCTAGTCTGCCCTCGACCCTGGAGACTGGATGGTAGCGTTGGACTTGCAGTACGCTTACTTTCACATCCCCTTCCTACCGGCGTTACCTGCGGTTCACGGTAGGCCACGAGCACTTTCAGTTTACCGTGCTCCCCTTTGGCCTTACCAGCGCCCCTCGGGTGTTCACGAAAGTGATGGCGGTCGCAGCTCATCTGCGCAGATCAGAGGTTCCAGTCTTCCCCTATCTTGACGACTGGCTGTTGAAGGCGGGCTCGCCCCAGGCTGTCGTCTCCCACCTCCAGACTACGGCCGACCTCCTGCATTCGCTGGGGTTCTCCATAAATGTGCCGAAGTCACACCTGATTCCCTCTCAGAAGCTCCTCTTCATCGGAGCGGTTCTGGACACGACGCAGTTTTGGGTTTATCCTCCCGAACAGCGAGTCCGGGATATTTGGGCTATGATTCCGATCTTTCAGGCCCTATCCCGGGTTTCGGTTCGGATGACCCTGAGGCTGCTGAGCCTCATGGCCTCCTGCATCCTGCTGGTCGATCATGCCAGGTGGCATATGCGGGCTCTGCAGTGGGACCTGAAGATCCAGTGGGCGCAGCATCAGGGGAATCTGTCCGATTACGTCCAGATCTCGGAGGGCACTGCACGGAAATTGCAGTGGTGGCCCACGAACCAGGATTGGGTCAACGGCAGATCCCTCTCCCTTCCCCAACCAGATCATACAGTGGTGACAGACGCATCCTTTCTGGGATGGGGCGGGCACATGGGAGAGGCGGAGATCAGAGGCCTCTGGTCTCCGGCGGAGTCCGGGCTCCACATCAACCTTCTGGAGCTTCAGTTGATCCGTCTTGCATTCCTTCCCTCTGTACGGGGAAGAATAGTGCAGGTGTTCACGGACAACACCACCGCCATGTGGTACTGCAACAAACAAGGCGGGGTGGGGTCGTGGACCCTATGTCAGGAGGCCCTCCGTCTCTGGACATGAATGGAACATCAGGGCATATTTCTGGTGGTTCAACACCTGGCAGGTTCACTGAACGCCAGGGCGGACGAACTCGGCCGCAGGTGCATGATGGATCACGAATGGCGTTTTCACTCGGAGGTGGTGCAAGGTCTCTTTCAGCAGTGGGGAGAGCCTTGGTTAGATCTATTAGCCACCGAAGAGAACGCGCTATGTCAGCAGTTCTGCGCATTGGAATTTCCAAGGCGGCACTCGCTAGGCGACGCTTTTTGTCGCGAGTGGAGTTGCGGTCTTCTATACGCCTTTCCGCCTATTCCACTTCTGCCCAGATTGCTGAAGAAGATCAAGCACGACCGGGCCCAAGTCATTCTTGTGGCTCCGGATTAGGCACAAAGAGTCTGGTATCCCGAGCTGCTCAACATGGCCATCAATCCTCCGATCAGACTGCCTCTTCGGGAGGATCTTCTGTCGCAGCAACAGGGGACGGTCCTCCATCCGAACCTGTCCAGCCTCCACCTCCTTGCGTGGAGATTGAGCGGTGGCAGTTGACGTCGTTTGACCTGCCTCCAGAAGTCTGTGATGTAATCTTGGCAGCCAGGCATCCCTCCACTAAGTCGGTATACGCCTGCAGATGGAATAAATTTGTGGCATGGTGCACAGCAAAGGCTGTGGATCCCTTTCTGCTCCTCTTTCTGAGGTTCTCTTGTTCCTCCTCTCTTTAGCCCAGCAGGGCTCTGCTCTGGGCACTATTAAGGGCTACCTCTCGGCCATTTCAGCCTTTCTTAGGCTACCTGATCAGCCTTCTCTTTTCAAGTCCCCTGTTGTAAATAGATTTCTTAAGGGCATTACTCATCTTTTTCCTCCTGTTCCCTTCGTAATGCCCCAGTGGGACTTGAACTTGGTTCTTACATTTCTTATGTGCGCTCCCTTTGAGCCGCTTCATAATTGCCCTCTCAGGCTTTTAACTCTGAAAACTGCCTTTCTGGTGGCCATCACCTCTGCTCGCAGGGTGAGTGAACTCCAAGCTCTTTCTTCTAAGCCTCCTTTTCTGTTTATCCATCCGGACAAGGTCGTCCTGAGAACTAGACCTTCCTTCCTTCCCAAGGTGGTTACTTCTTTCCACATTGGCCAAACCATCACTTTGCCCACCTTCTTTCCGCCTCCGCATCCTTCAAAAGAGGAAGAGAGGCTCCACCGTCTGGAACCAAAACGTGCGCTTTCTTTCTACTTGGATCGCACAAAACAATTCCGGGTGGATGACCAGCTCTTTGTTGGGTATGTGGGCGCTAAGAAAGGTCAGGCCGTGCACAAATGGACCATCTCCAGGTGGGTCATTCTGTGCATCAAAGCCTGCTATTCTTTGGCTAAGAAAGAGCCTCCAGTGGGGCTGCGCGCCCATTCCACCAGGGCGACGGCAGCTACTACTGCTTTGGGACGAGGAGTCCCCCTGAATGACATGTCAGGCAGCTACGTGGGTATCGTTGCACACGTTTACGAGACACTACTGCCTGGACAATCAAGTCCAGAGAGATGGCTTCTTTGGCCGTTCTGTTTTCCAGGACTTTCTGGTGTGAACTTGGTTCGCAGACCCTCCTCCGGGGTTGGTATTGCTGGGGCTATTCTAAGGTAAGGAATCAATAACTAACTGTTTCTTTCAGATGCACAAGTTACTTACCTTCGGTAACAATATATTTGTAAGAATCATAGGTTAGTTAAAGATTCCTTACCACCCCACCCATCCTCCCCTTCTGCGAACTGACTTCTAGGGTTAAGGTCATCCTTTCAGGGCCCAAGTTTTGTGCACCAGTGGTCAGTGTCTTGCATGGCTCTGCGCTTCTGGCGTGGAAAGTCGTATACAGAACTGACGTCAGCGCGCAAGGGCGGCATCTAAGTAACTTCCGCGATGCCATCCCGGCGACCACGACGACGGACACGGAGTCGACCGACGCCACCTTCAGAAGCGCAGGGGTACTGCTAACGAAAAACTTTCCGGATCCAGTCTGACGCCTGGGGGAGATTCTAAGGTAAGGAATCTATAACTAACCTATGTTTCTTACAGATGTATTGTTACCGAAGGTAAGTACCTTGTGCCACATTACCATACCATGGTCCTTTAAAGCCAGACCTATTGGCATTGCCAATGCTTGTTTCTGGGTAGGATGACAAAATCTCCCCAGGCTATTCCCTCAACCTTACCAAATACTTCAGTCCATGCACTAATGATTGAACTAGAACCACTTCTCTGGTTTCTATCCGTCCCCTCACCCCACCACTCACCAAGCCTCAAATAGTTGTGACAGCCACTGACTGGGCTGATGAACATGGCCTGCTCAATTCTACGGGTCACACAGAAGCAGGTGAGCTGATGCCTGCCTCTGTTCTCGAGCTATCGACAATGGGAGAGGGGTTTAGCGTATTCTAACGCACCCTTCAGCAAATTATAAATATTGACTAACCTATTGCCCTTGTGCAAGGCGGGGTAGAGACTAAAATACTCTAATTTCCATTGCCTTCCAACCCACCCCCGGGGGAGGAGCGCATTGTTAAATATATGCCGATGTTCCTGAACATCAGGAGAGTTTTGTTTTTTTTGTTTACATGTGGGAATTGGGTTGGGTTTTAGAGAAACACCCCTTCAATCACTGTTCAGTTTCTTTTTCAAAATCGATCTCAACGTCTGAACATTGGCAGAGATTAAATAAAAATGTGGGGATGCAAGGGATTTAATATAACCCTGCCCCTACCGCCTCAAGAAGCAGGGGGCTCAAATGCATGCAAGGTGGCAGGGAAAACCGTGACTACACATGGAGGGGAGGAGTGGGTGATGGGCTTGCAGTGGTGCAGGAGAGGCAAGCCATTGTGACACGCAAACAGCAGAGGATCTGCGGGAGCACACAGGCTGTGGGGCCATGGAGGGGCTGTTGAGAGCAAGGCAAGAAGTTAGAGTTGTGTGAGCGTAGGGTTTCCCCAGAAACCCCTCAGAGCGATAGAGGGTATATACAATAGTTTAATAAAAGTTCCCCTGGGGATGAATTATGTGATTATTGTGCCATTCTGCCTATTATTCGTGGATACCATGGGGCATATTTACGAGAATTGTGGCGCAGGGTAGTGCAGCAAGTTGCCTTGCTGCGCTGCCCTACGTCACAGGGAAAGGGCAGGCAGGAATGCGCCGTATATAACCAATATGGCGCATTCCGCCGGCGCTGTTTCAGCAGCCTAGCACCAACACAGGCACCCTTGCACCATGGTCCATCACACATAAAAAGAGGAAAAACTGAGTAGATATAAAGATATTTCTCGTTACGCCTCACCTGGGGAGGCGTATCTTTTTGGCACATTCACAGGTTTACCAGGTTTGGTAAATCTGGGAATGCGTCAAAAACAAAAGGATTTATGTGGGAACACCCACTGCAACGCCAATGGAATGCCTCCCTTGCTCAGAGTAATGCAACACAGCTATCTGAGTTGCATTACAAGCATGACGCAAAGCTCTCCTTAATATGCCCCTGAGTATCCTCAATTAAACTTGTATTTTACTTGTTGAAATACCATCTCTCTATTTTGCAACCACTTTTACGTCACAAATATGGGATTACAATCTGTGTAATGTGGGCATGTATTTTATTTCGTCTTTTGAATCTAGCAAGAAGTTTTTAGTTTTTTTTCAAACATATTTCAGAATGTTAAGTATAGAAATCAATTCCGAACTAATCATATAATAAATGAGAGCAACATCTTTGTAAGAACCATATACTGCTGTGCTATGCGTTGTTGTACAGTGGTGGAATAGTCAAGCAGTCTAATTCTACAATTTTGCTCCTACTTCTCCATTATACACATGGGGCCAGGTTTACTAAAGTTTCATGCAATGCAGCAAGGGAACTTGCAGAGTTGAGTGAAACCGAGAGTAGGGACCAGATTTACAAAGGTTTCGCTTTGGTTTTGCCTTATTAACTCTGACTCAGGATTTACAAACCAATAATGCAAACTGGTATTCACGTTTGTTTTTAAGAAAAAGTAACGCAAACCAGTGTGAAGTGCTGATTGGCTTAACTCTGCGTCAAGATGTCTTTCCTATGTAACCATTCATGGTTTTGGCACAAACCCTGTCTACAAACAAAGGTAGACATGATTTCACACTAAATAGTAACGCCACTTGAAAGCAGGCATTAAAAAGGAAAAATGCTTTATTTCTCCTAACTTTTTCCACGTTGCATGTGTGCCGCACTATACAGCACACATATAAAGTAGGAAAAGTTTTAAAGTTAGACTTCGCATACTACTTTCTACTTGAAGGGTACCCTTCCAGTACAAAATCTGTGCTAGACTCACGCGGACACGTTTGCATTATGGTGTAAAAGTGTGTGCATGCCGTTAGGCAGCCTGATTCTGCACCAGTGCTGGGGAGAAAGCAGGAAAGTGTCATCTCTGTAGATATGGTGCTTTAGTGCTCTCTTCCTGTCGCGCAGCACATCAGCTTTGGGTGATGCGCTGTGTTGTGTGACAAGTTGGCAAATCTGGGCCTAGAAAAGCACCATATCTACTAAGCTATGGCACACTTCTGCTCCCACCTTGTGCAAAGGTGCCTGCGTTACTGGTAGGATTGTTTGTGCAGGAAGGAATACCTTCCTGCACAAAAACAATTCTAGGGAGGCAATGTCCTCTTTCTGTGTGCGATGCAGAATGCGTCACACATAAAAAGAGGAAGCAGCTACGAGAAAATATTTCTCCTCGTTGCACCATCCAGGAGGCACACCAATTTGGCACAATCTCAGGTTTACTGATTTTAGTAAATCTTGGATTAAGTCCGAGTTAATGGGTGGATGCACAGGAAAGCACATGCTCCACCCATGAAATGCCTACCACTACAAAATGTAACACAACCCAGCTCAAATCTCTGTGTTGCGTTACATTACTTTAGAAAAGTCACACAAGGCAGCACAAACCGCCTGTAGGAAAGTAGGATCTGCTTTCATGGTTACCGCCACTTTTTTTTGCTTGTTTTTGACCTAGTCTGACTGGGATCCTGCTAATCAGGACCCTAGTCACTGTGTTTTCTCACAAAATTGACCATTGTAAGTACTTTTGTACATCCCTAATTGGCTACTGGTGTACCCTTGTAAGCTCTTAGTATATGGTACTAAGGTACCTAGGGCGTAGGTACACGAGGGGTCTCCCATGAGCTGCAGCATGTATTGCACCAACCATGGGAGTCTACTTAAACTGTGACTGCAGCCTGTGTGAGTTGGTGCTTGCACCTTTCGCAATAGATATGTTTCCTTCTATGTGGGGTCCCTACCCTTAAAACCTATAAGTCACTCCTATAGCAGGCTCTTCAGTCCTGAGTGCACGGTGCTTGGTTCTAAGTGTGAGGGTGCCCCTGCATGAGCAGGATACCCCTACAAACCTGGGAGTTGATTCTCCAGGCTTTGTAAGTGCGTTCAGCCATTTTAATACATATAATGGACATCAGTCATTACGAGATGTCTAACTATATAGTGGCTGCACCGAACCCGGTCATGTTTGGTATCAAACATGTTGAGGTCATACCCCAACACCGAATCTAGTGTTGGAAGTATGATCCCATGTACTGGGGGGCTCCCTTGGGGTATCCCCCTGTACTACTGGTAACAGCATTTCTGGGTCTGACAGCAAGCTAGTGCTTCTGCCAACCACAGACACGATTCTGCCCTCCTGCTGCGGAGCCACGCTCGAGCAGGGGAAGGTAAAACAATAGGTTTCCTGGCACAGGGAGGTGTGACCACCTCCCAGACAGGACTTAGTGTATTGGGCTGGAGTGGGAGCGCTTGTCAGCGCCACCAGACTGCTTTGAAGTGCACATTTGGTGCCCTCCTTGCATACTCCAGTTTGAGCCAGTTCAGGGAGCCCTTGGCTCCTGCTCTGGCATGAAACTGGACAAAGGATATGGGAGTATCCTCCCCTATGTCCAGCCCCTCCTCTGGGAGGGACCCCTGAGTCTTTCCAACCCTGCCCCTAGTGTATTTAAGGGCTTACATGTGGGTGGTTCTTTAGATTCGTCGTGAGACAAGACTCTAGCCTGAAACCACGTGACTCTTCTTCCGTCTGGACACTTTGACTTCCCTGGAGTTTGCCTGGAACCGAGACTGCATCAAGGAAGACTCCTGTTGCTCCTGGACTCGCTTATCTGCAAGTCTTCTTTGTTGTCTGTGTCTGTGCTTCTTCCAGGCACTCACCAGACCTGTGGGCATCAAGGACACCCAAAGTAATCTCCCTTGGAGTAAAGGAGTTACTCCCCTGCATCTGCAGGCACTGTAACAAAGCTGACCAGTCTGCTGCTCCTGACGTCCCACGAACTTCCCAAGGTGGTTCTGCGACTACCTCAATGCCTGACCTGTCCTCTCGGCAATTTCGAGGCCCCTGTGCACCGCGTCGACTTGCCGTTGTCAAGGCTTGTTGGCCCTGCACTCCAGAGATCTTCGGGGTGCAAGAAGCTCCAGCATCTCTTTCTGCCAAGTACAGCATCCTCTGCACCATGGGCCTTTTTGGTGAGCTGCTTGAGGTCCTCTTGCAACTCCTGTGCCTTTGGCCTGTGGGTCCTTCTTAGGGTCTTCTCCTGCTTCAGTGGGCTCCCCTGCTTGCTTTAGACCTGCTCTAACTCTCCTGCTGTTGGTGAGTCCCTTGGACCTTGCTGGTCCCAACGTTGCTACTTCTTCGTTCTGCATGCCAGTTGCAGGTACCAAGGCTTGTTGGTGCTCCTGCCGGACACCGTCCACCTAGTGCACCCCTATGCACCTGGCTTCCGTGATGTGGGTAACCTGGTTCCCGGGGCATCCACAGGTAGGGGGGCTCTCCAATCTTCCGTCCTTCAAGGGAATTCTTCGGGGTCCTCTGGGAAGGGTCCTCCTGCAAAACTGCGACTTCTCCATTGACTTCTATTGGGCATGCTGCTGTATTCCCACTCTGCACACAGCCTCCGTGGTGTTCCTGGGTACTTACCGTGGGTGGTTGCTTGTGTCCCCGGCTCCTCTGGGTCTTCTGGTCAAAGTCCCGCCCTCCTTTGCAGTTCGCATTCCACTTTCTTAATATATGGTTTGGTCTCCCTCTGGCGACCACTTTATTTTGTGCTACTTACCTTATTGCAATTGAACTATAATTGTGTATATGTGTTGATATCTCCGGGTAGGAGATATACCAAAGTGTTAGTGCTGTGTAATAAATAGAAGTATTTTTATATAAACACTGTGTGGTTCTTTTTCATTTAACCCACTACATGATTAAACCGGTAAAACAAGCTGCTTAACACTCCTTCAAGATAATCCTGCTCTCCACAGCTACCACTTTGAGAGCTTTATATGGTTATCAAAGATCACTAAAATCACCACAAGGGTTGCCTGGATTAGTGCAAGGTGTATCACTTGAATAAGTGTGCACCATATACTAAGCCAGCCTCCCACTCCGCCCCTTGCGGGGCTTAGTAAATATCACTTAAGGACTTGCATGACACCAGGACAATGCAAGCCCTAAGACATAAGAGGCATGTATGAAAAGAATTGGAGAAACCATGTCCCAAATTTACTGTTGACTGATTTTGGCCTCCAAAAGGGGACTCCTCTTATAGACACTTTTAGCCACAGATTCCTTACCTTAGAGTAATCCCCAGGCGTCAGACTGGGTCTGGAAATGTTTTCATGCTCAGTAACCCTATGTGCCAGTAGGTGACGTTGTTTGGCTCCTCGTGGCATCGTCTGCGCAGGAAGTGACATGCACGGTGCCTATATAGGCGCCATCCCAGTGCGTTGAGGTTAGTTCTTTTCTTGCGCCAGACAGTCAGATCCGGAGAAGAGCTAGCCCCAATCACTTTCTGACTGACTTTTTTTGGCCTTTTGTCAAAAATATTTTGAGACATTTTCTACTGGGGGGGCAGGGATATCCACAAAAAAGGCTGGTTTTAAGCCTCGTGGTACCTGTCACCATCAAATGTCGGTGACAGATCTGTACCTCGTCTGCCTGTGGTGTCTCGAGCATGCTTATGATGCCGAGATCTGCATCGATTGTAGCACCATGCACCCCAAGGCTTTGAATGAGCGTTCCCTCACCCTCCTTTCTGCCGCAATGATCTCGATCCCTGTCGAGAGGAAGGTCCTGGGATCGGTCGCGGAGCCGTAGCTCATTGTCGCAGTCGAAGTTGTTCGGATAAGTCCCACAAAAAGAAGAATAAATAGTTAAGAAGGTCGTCGACTTCACCTTGTCTGTCGAAGTCATCCAATGAGACGAGGTAACGTCGGCATTCAAGACATGGGTTCGTGCCTGCTCCTCCCCAAGTTTCCTAGAGCCAGAGCCACCCCTGCCCAACTCAGTGAATTTTATGAGACTATGCCCCTCATATTTGCATAGCCTGTCCCCGGTGGTGCGCCCTCTGGTCCTGCAGGTTCGGGAGGATCCCCTACTGGTTTCCCCTGGCGGGTTCGCACCTAGCACCAGTCAGGCCCCTTGGATCCATGTACGGATCTTGACAGACACCGGTCGAGCTACCTTGACCTTCCCTGGTGCCGCCAACCCCATTTTCAGCCCTGACTCTGACATAGAGCCAGATGGGTGCTGATTGGAGCCATTCCATTCAGGTCAGAGCCTGAGCTCTATTCCTATAGGCTAGTGCTTGGGAAGATTGGAAGGGGGCGACTTGATCCTTATGAATACTAGCTCCTGTACCCCAATGAGGACAACTGGTGTGAGAATCTGGCAGATGCCAGTGGTCTGGAAACCTCCTCAGATACTGGCTTGATTTCTCTTACTGTAGCCACGGAAGAGGGCGTCCGAGCTCTGGGACCTTATGCTACACTCTGTGGCTGTCAAGACGGACGTCTTGACAGAGGTGCTTCAACTGGGAGTGTCCCCATCCGAATGGCGTCTCCTATTTAATGAAGCCCTCATGGAGGTTCTACTTGGGGCCTGGTACAAGCCCTGTACAGGGGCTCCTGTGAATAGGAAAATTGCCCGCTGCCATTGCCCAGCCCCAGGGGGGACCAACTTTCTCACCTAACACCCCACCCCAGAGAGCTTGGTGGTCAAAGTCTTCACTTCCAAACTAAATCCTGGCACATTCCCTACCACTCCACCGGACAGGGAATCCTAGAGGCTGGATACCCTGGGAAATAAGATGTTTTCTTCCACCAGCCTGGCACTGTGGTTGGTGAACATCTCGTCCATTTTGGTCCAATACTCCCATTCGCTCTGAGACTCGGTTGCGCAGGTGCTGCTTATGGTCTCGGAAGAGGCCCGAGCCATACTCTCCCAAGTTATTGCTGACGGGCGGGATGCTGCTAAGTTCGGCATATGCTCTGGGCTGGATATGACTGACTCAGTAGGCAGAACGGTTTCATCGTCGGTGGCCTTTAGGCGTCATGCCTGATTGAGAACCACTGACTTTTTGGAGGATGTCCTGGCCTTTCTCATAGGCATGCCCTTTGATGGCTTGCATGTCCTCTGAGACAAGGCGGACTCTGTGCTAGAGCATTTCAATGACAGCGAGCTACGGCCAGGTCTTTGGGCGTTTCTATAGCCCCTCGCCAACCCCAGTTCACCTTTCACTCCTTTTGGAAGGGGTTTCCAGCCGCGTCTCTACCCACCCAGCCACCACGGCATGCAAGCTTCCCAGCCCCTGCGTAGCCAAGGATGCAGTACCCACAGACCCCATGGGTCAGGTAGCCAAAGGTTGGGCCAGCCCACCACTCCCCCGGCAGCTGCAGACTCCAAGCCTCTTTACTTCACCCGCCAACCATCTTGGACACCTAGTGGGAAGCAGGATACGCCACCACCTGCACCACTGGAGGGCGATAACATCCAACCGCTGGGTCCTCCAGATTGTCTGAAGGGGCTACTTCCTCCCCTTCGTGACTATCCGTCCATCCAAGCTACCCACTTGCAACAAGCTGACAAGGGACCAGATCTGCTTACTCTGCCAGGAAGTGGCAAATCTCTTGACTAAGGCAGCCATAGATAGGGTGCCGACATCAGGAATAGATAGTGGTTGCTATTCCCACTACTTCCAACTCCCCCAAAGAATTATTCAAAATCATGAAATCACTCACCACAATTGAACAAGGCTCACACACACATCACCCTTCGAAAGAGAGATGCAACGATCTAGCCACTTTCTTTAAAAACAAAGTGGAAAACATATATAACTCGCTACACAAGTGTTCCACGGACAGCCCCAAAGTGAGGCAGGACACCTTTGGTAGGAAGGGCCAACTCCTCAGCCCAGAACAGCCTGGACTTCCAATACCCCCGTTATTAGGTACCTTCCCAGCGTTGAGTAAAGAACCCACAGGCCTCCTCCTGAGTAACATTAAATCTGGGTCTCCACTGGATCCCGCCCCTCCCCACATTTTACTTCAGGCTGGGGGATTCAATCCTCTCCAAAATGGCTGACCTTCTATCGCTAGCCCTAAGCACGGGGATAGTGCCCAAAGAGTGGAAGCATGCCACAGTGAAGCCTCTACGCAAAAAGCCTCAACTTGATCCCACAGGACTAGGGAATTTCCACCCCATCTGGGTAAAGTTGCTGAGAAACATGTTAATAGCATCATCTCTCTGTTCCTGGAGGAGAATAACATCCTGCACCAGACTCAGATGGGGTTTCGCCCAGAACATCGCACAGTCGGCCGTCCTAGTGATTACTGAGAAACTAAAAATGATACTTGACCAGGGGAGATCCGCCGCGATTCTACTTTTGGATCTCTGTGCGGCTTTTGATACCGTGGATCACAAGATCTTAATTCATAGACTCAGAGAGAACGGGATCCAGGATAAAGCCAATTAATGTCTTGCCTCTTTCCTCAGTGACAGATCGTTCCAGTGTATGGAATCGGCCATCCTCTCAGACATTCTCCTGGCCCCTTACGGAGTACCTCAGGGCTCGGCGCTCAGCCCAACCTTGTTCAACATTTATCTGAGTCCTCTAGCACATATTGTGAAGGAGTTTGGCCTGTCAATTGTTTCCTATGCTGATGACACTCAGCTAGTGGTCTCAGTGTCAGAAGAGATGAATTCAGACCATCTGCAGCTAGTACCATGCATGGAAAGAATAGCAAACTGGATGGCTAACTGTAGCCTAAAACTGAATGGCGACAAAACAGAGCTGATGTTCCTGGACATGGGCCAGGATCAGTTGGCAAAGGGGTTGGGGTCCATCCCCCGTCCGAAGCCATCCATAAAAAACCTGGGGATATGGCTTGACCAGAATCTCTCCATAAAAACACAAGCCAAAAAATTTTCGGCAAACTTTCGGTATACTACAGATGATCCTTAAGATCATGGACCTAATCCCAGAACAGGCTCAGAAGACGGTGGTCCAGGCCCTAGTGGTCTCGCGACTGACTATGGCAATTTCCTTTATCTGGGATCTCCTAAGTATGTGATCAATAGACTACAGGTTGTCCAAAATGCTGCGGCCGGGATGCTCCTGAAGATCCCCAGACAGGAATCAGTGAGATCTTCTCTGAAAAAACTGCACTGGCTACCTATTCAATCTAGGGTTAGGTTTAAAGCCCTTTGCCTAGCCCACAAAGCCATGCAGGGTAGAGGACCTGCCCTGATAAAATCCCTCGTCTCCCCATATGTCCCGAATAGGTCCCTCAGGTTCTCATCCGATTTCCTTATGAACATACCAAAGATAAAGAGATCAAGATGGGGTGGGAGATCCTTCTCACACCAGGTCCCATTCTCTGGAACTCAATGACCACGGAACTGAGACTGGCAAAAAATGAACGGTGTTTCAGGAAAAAACGTAAAACCTGGTTGTTCCCATGATTCCCTACCTCCACCCACTGCCTCCTCTGGGTAGCGCTGGGAAGGCCTCGGGTAGCCATGCGCTTTATAAATCCCATAAACATAAACTTTCTAGTGCCCAAGAAGGACGTGGACCTTCGTCCTATCCTAGTTCTACGCCCTCTCAATTTCTTTCTGGAAATTCAAAATGTTCATGCTCGCTCAAGTCCTGTCTGCCTTGGACCCGGGAGAGTGGATGGTAGCCTTGGACTTGCAGAACTTGTACTTCCACATCATGCTTGCCCACAGACATTACCTGCGGTTCAAAGTAGGTCATGAGCACTTTCAGTTCACAGTGCTCTCCTTTGGCCTTACCTGCCCCCTCGGGTGTTCACCAAGGTGATGGCGGTGGTTGCAGCTCGTCTGCAGAGATTATAGTTCTGGCACTTACAAAAATTGACAACTCTGTTCCCTCAGGAACCGTGGTGACAGACCTAGAACTTTTCGCTCAGTCACTCGTGCTCTCTTTCGCTCAGAGAAATATACAAAGAATACACAAAGTGAAGTTTTCAATATTTATTGAACCGTAGTGATTCTTGTATAGAAGATATGTGCTGCAATGACTAATAGACGAAAGTAATGTGTCAAAACAGTGAATAAAAAGAATTCCACCATCTTGTTGAGAGAGCTTATATTTGCATACATATACAGTAGTTTTAACACTCTAGCGTACTCCTACGATGCAAACCCTAACCTACGTGTCTAGGGTATGGATGTATGGTCTACCAGGAAACCCCCTTCTGGATGATCTAACCCCTTTACCTGGTGGGTAAGAGTGTAGGACCCTGTCTTGGTCACGTACTGGATGCCCCTCATAGAGATGTCAGTCAGCTGCTAAGTGAAAACTTTAGCATGCATGGACCCCTCAAAGTCAGCAGAAGCGCCTCCTCTAATTGTATCTGGAAACAAAAGCATATGTGTAGAAAAGGGCATCCTTGCCTCGGGCCCTGATTGTGATCAGGCTGCCTATTGTTCCACAGATAGCTGCGTCTCCATATGGATGTAATAACAAACACATTTGTATCACGCATGTGAAGGTCTTGCACATAATGCCAAGGCAGTGTGATAGTGTTCTCTCTGAGTTCTTTTGTGTCAGCAAGTTCGGTGTTTCCTAAAAACAACCCTAAGTGTCACAAATTCAAATGTGTGTCAAAAGCCGTTGTGACAAAGGTAAGGCAACTTTAGGAAAGAACCGTGTACATGTAAATTGGCACTATTTACTACCAGGCCTAACTCAGGCACGACACCCACTCCTTATACATAGGTCTGGGAAAAAAAGCTATCTGAAGCCACTAATCCCAACTCTAAAATACATCACCATCTAAAAGTGTATATGACAAAAGGATGATAAAATCACCTTAAAAATCAGGTCATTCATGCTATTTAGATGCCCAAAGCATAAAGAAAGCCATTAGCTGGTAACATAAAAGCAAGAAAAAGGTAAGCCAATTCACAAGAAATTTAGCATTTAAAAACAGGCCGAATAAAAAAATTCCCACCACACACAGAGCCAGATGTTTCCATGTTCCAAGTGCTCGACCAAACATTGCTGTTCCCAGTGTCGTGTAGTTCCTATAAATCTATATAGGATCTGCATGTTTAGACAACATAAACAGTGGGATTGGTGTCCAGACTGATTCCAGACACCCCCACCGGGTATGTTCTCCTGTATACTAGCTAGCTCACAGTGCCACTGTAAACTCCTCTTACCAAGGAAAGAATAGTTCCTGGCAACTATCAAACATGACAAGCCTGTCCCATCAGGGATTGTGGCAACAGTATAGTACTTTTCGCTTAGTCACTCGTGCTCACTTTGTCTCAGAGAGTTGCACAGAATTAACAGTTTTCAATAAGCATTTATTGAACCAGCGTCAGTCTAGTGTAAAATAGGTGTGCTGAAACAACCATAAGACAGAAACAGATATAAATGATTATAAGCACCAACAGAGTAAATGGATGGTAGATTTCTACCATAGTGCTAAAACAATTAATATAGGCAGGTATGTTAATACATGACAATAATAATGCGTACTCCTACGATGCAACCCTAACTAGATGTACCTAGCATGTATGTAGGTGTAGAGCCAAGAATCCCCCTAGGATAAAGCCAACCCCATTACCTGGTATGAGAGGATGAAGGACCCTGTCTTGGTCTCGAGATGGACACCCCGCAAGGGATGTCAGACCACTGCGTACTGGAGTGTCTGCGTGCAGGAACCTCAGTGTCTCGCGTCAGTGTGTCAGCATGGAAGTCTTTCTCCTCTGCCTGCCCCAGCAAAGATATTGTGTTTATATACCCAAAAAGGAACCCTCGGGGGTTCTACCTTGCTGTGTCATGTCGGCCGAGGATGACTGAAGGGATGACCCTTATACATAGTTATTATGCAGAAGATGCTAATCCTGCTGTGATTCTGAGAATCCTCATGCATAATAAGTGAGGCTAGTTTTCTGGGAAAACCACACAACATTTATGCAGCATCTAACTAGATAAAAAGGCAATACCAAAAACCATTATGTAGTACAATGGCAGGGAAAATGTAAGTGAAAGCTTAGGTGACTACCCAGGCCTATATTGGGGTACATTACAAAACATAACACCCACTCCTCATCCGACTGGACGATATACTAAAAAGTGAATGTCATTCTAATCAATCGTTAAAACATTATTTAAAAAATGTCTTAAACTCTATAGAGCCTTTATATATGTTAAAAGTCCTATAAGGGGGGCGTGGTCTCGCTGGCAATGCGGTAAGACGCACGCTGAGGGAGCTCCAGCAAGCCGCTGCTAACTAAAGCAATTTTAGCGGAGCTGGGGGCTTATTGACACCGACCCTGGGGGTGCCTCGGTAGCGGATGTTGGGGGGCACCCTTTGCTGAGCGGGAGGCCGTCCGGGAGTGGCGGTGGCGAAGCCGCAACATCTTGGCCTGCGGGTCGGAGCGCCCGCCCGGACCGGGGGTCCACTGCCCTGAGGTGAGACCTGTCCCTGTGCCTCCGGGACCCCCAGGAGCTCTACAACTTCGTTGGTGACGGCAGAGCAGCGGGGGCGCCTACAGCGGAATGGCAAACGCGTGATACCAGCCCGGAGCAGACGAGCGGATGGCGGCCCGGTAGCTGACTCTGGACCGCCATCTTGTGTGCAGCGCTGGGGAGACGTGCCCAGGCTCCCACCGGCTGCTTTGCCCGGCCCGGCGGAGCTTCCATCTGGCCTGACAGGCGGCGGCGACGACAACGTTGGGATCTTGCCGGGAGACGATAGAGGCGGCCGCGGCAGTTTGCTGGAAGCCTGGGCTTCTGGGAGCCTGCTGCGGCGGCGACCGCCATTTTGCCTGCGCCGATCGCGAGGAGCCCGTGAGTAGCTGGTGTCGAGCGGGGTATGTAGCCCTGGAGCGGCGCTGTGGGCCCTGTGGGGGATCTTGGGGGCGAACATGCCCACTGTCCTGTGCAGCGCCTTAGCCCTCGGTGCGGCCGGGACCACCGCCTTGGGCATCCCCTGCCCTAGCATACACGCAGCGCCGCCCCTGGGATGGGGCATTGTGACCTGAATGCCCTTGGGCCCCCTCTGAGCGACCCCCGCTGTGCCGCCTCGTCTGCTTGGCCATTGCAAATACCGGGCGCCCCACTTGACCACTGGACTGCCGTCTTGGAAGTACACCGCGCACCCTCTGTTGCGGGGGGTGCAGGGAGCCGGCGAGGGAGACTGGGTGCTGTCGGCCTTGAGTAGCGACGGGCTGATCTACGTGGCCCCTGAAGCTGCCGTCTCCTGACTGGGCACTGGAGTTCCTGCATACGGCCTCACACTGTCCCTGACCCTGCTCACTTTGGCCTCCCGGGGCCTGCTGGACACCAACCTACTCGAGGGGGCAGGGAGCTGTGGGAGAGCCGTGCCTGCGGAAGGGGGCATGGCCCACTCTCTCGGACACACGCGGAGGGGTTGTTACTGGCTCTGAAGGGGCTCGCCCCGGGCCCCATCAACTGAAGGGAGGCACAGATACTTGACACCCAGGCACGTTCCCGGATGGCCCTGTGACCGCCCGGGGGCTCCTACGGTGGGTGCAGCTGAAGGCCATACCTGAGTGATGACACGCAACAGAGTGGGAAAAGACTCAGCGGCGGCCCCCAAAGACAATCCTGTAGCGGCAATGTGGGGCAAGGCGGGCGCGTCGTCCCCGGCGGAGGTGGCATCACAGACTGGAGGGGACTCGCCGCCTGTCACGCAAGCATTTATGGCCTCCTTCATGGCAGAGCTCAAGAATGAGATAGGCTCTCTGCGCACTGAGGTCCACTCCTGTTTCAAGGAGCTTAAGAAGGAGATTACAGACCTTGGAGAAAGAGTGGACGGGTTGGAAAAGACCGTAGATGCCCGAACGGAAGATCAGGAACAACTCTGGCAGCGCCTAGCCGTCCTGGAGGAGCAACAAATAGAGCTACAGCTGAAGCAAGAGGACCTGGAAAATCGGAGCCGCCGGAACAACCTCCGCATCCGGGGAGTTCCTCTCGGGGCGGAGGGGAAAGACATCCTGACATACGTGGCGCAGCTCCTGCACGAGGTTTGGGGGGACGACGATGCGTCTCCGCCGGCCCTGGACCGGGCTCACCGAGTATCCGGACCCGCGGGCAGGCTGGGTGTCCTCCCTGACATTCTAACCAGGGTCCACTTCTTTACAGAAAAGGAGGCTATCCTTAGGGCGGCGCGAGCCAAGCCAGACCTCGCGTACGGCGGGAACAAGATCCAGATTTTTCAAGATCTCGCACCTACCACCCTCCGAAGACGCCGCGATTTTAAACCTGTGACGGATAAGCTGCGCAGCATGGACATCCCCTATCAGTGGGGCCACCCATTCGCCCTCATCTTCCAGTGGGAATTCAAGCGTCGGGCGATACGGTCCAATAAAGAAGCGGCGCAACTCCTTCGCCTCACCTCAACGCCGCCTGCCAGTCCCACCCGTCTCCCGCCTCTCACAAGGGCGCCGGCCAAGCCAACATGGTCTACTATGCGCCGGCATAGATGCTCACTCATGCACACAAGCCAAGAACGACATCATTCAACACATCAGGTCCCTGGAGGGGGAAACGCCGGCGGCGGACTCCCGGTCTCCACCTTCGTGACGGACTGAAATCCCGCAGCTGCAGCGGCCTGCACATGATACCTTCGGACTGGATATCTGACCCCACTGGAACCGGTGCTCACTCTACGATCTCGTCCGCACCCCAGCTCCCTATCTGCAGTGGTGATGGAGCTAGCCCCCTCGTTTGGCCGACTCTGCGAACAGCTGACGACCCACCCCCGCTCTGTTCTTGAGAGAGTGACATCTCTGAGACCACCCGAACCATGCGGTGTAGGCTGGTCTGTGACTGGAACAGAACACTATGGCCCTGTTGGCCACTGTTGATTCCTTGTTTTTTGCCTCTGCATCCCTATGCTCATCTTTTTCTTTTTTCCTGCTGTCTTCTTTCCTCTGGCAGTGGCGGGCGGGACACCCTTTTCCGCTGGAACCCCTCCCTAGATAGGAGTGATCAGCCCCTGCACCCCCATATCCCAACAAGCTTTCTACTGTGGCAAGATGGACTAACTTGGGTCTGGACACAAACATGGCTATTCCCTGCCCCTTGAAGATTGTGTCCCTCAATGTTAAGGGGCTTAACTCTCCCAACAAGCGGCAGCAAACGTGGCGCTACCTCCTACAACACAATCCGGACATTATCCTCCTCCAAGAGACCCACCTCTTAAAAGCAGATACTCCCGCATGGCTCATCCTAAGTATCCTCTCCAATTTTGGGCTACGGCATCTACTAAAACGGCCGGAGTGGCAATCCTCTGTCGAGGTGGTATCAGGCGGGGGGAATCCAGGGTCTTTTGTAGCTCGGATGGCCGCTTCATCAGGGCAGGGGTAAGGATTGGGCAACGCCTTCTCACACTGTGTAATGTGTATGCACCTAACCAGATGCAGGACTCCTACCTCCGGACGACTTTGCGGGAACATGTGCCGCAGGGTGACTCCTCACTAATCCTCGGGGGGGATTTCAACCTGGCATGGGATCCTAAGATAGACCGTAGTGAGGCATCCTCGTATGGGACGGGGGCCATGTCCTCTGCCCTCCGGAAGCAAATGACGGACCTTGGTTTGCTGGACTCCTGGCGTTACCACTCCCCTGAGGTGCGTGATTTCTCGTATTACTCGCACGTCCATCGCTCGTACTCGCGCATCGACTATATTTTTATCTCTCATGCTCTGATCAGGGACACGCTTGCATCCTCCATGTCCGCCATTTCGCTTTCAGATCATGCCCATGTTGAGCTACTCCTGCAGGATCCGGCCGCTTGCCCCACCCGTATTCCGCGGTGGCGCCTGCCGCCACATATCCTGCGGGACCCTGTGGATGTGGACAGTATACGGACTGCCATTGACTCTTACTTCGCGAGTAACGATATCCCTGAAACGCCCTTCCCAGTAGTGTGGGATGCCTTTAAGGCTACGATCCGCGGCCACATCACCTCCCTGTCAATTGCGCGGACACGCGAGGCCCGTCTCCTGGAGGATAACCTCTCCAAGGATATTAAAACGCTAGAGAGGCAGGACCAGGAACGCTCCACGCCCACCAATAAGCGACAACTTGCGAATCTTAGGGGACAACTTCGCTCCCTTCGCACCAATAAGGCCGAGAGATCTCTGCTGGCGTTAAAGCAGCAGCATTTTGAGGGAGGGGACAAGGTGGGCAGACTACTGGCGAAACGCCTCCGAGCGTGCACCGCGAGGGCCCACATAGCTAATGTCTGGCTCCCTGGTGGGGAGAGGGTCACCACTGAAGGGGCCAAGCGCGAGGCCTTCCGGGCCTACTACTCCGCCCTCTACACGGTGGAGAGGTTGACCCAGGACCAGATAGATGATATCCTGAACCTATGCCCCTGGACCCCGCTCCACCCCTTTCACACTAACCAACTAGAGGAACCCCTCACTGCGGAGGAGCTGGTGGCAGCATTGAAGGATCTCCCTCTGGGGAAATGACCGGGCACGGATGGCCTTCCATTGGCCTTCTATCGCCTGTTCCTGGCACAGCTCCAGCCCCACCTCCTGCGGCTGTTCAACTCCTTCTCCGACACGGAAGGGCCAACGCCCTCCATGGGTATGGCAGAATAGCCCTTGTTCCCCAGCCGGGGAAGGATCCCACGCTATGCGCATCCTACCGCCCCATTGCCCTTTTGAATATGGATCTTAAAATTTACGCCAAAATATTAGCCAAGCGCCTTGATCCTCACATGCCAGGCCTGGTGAAGCCTGACCAGGTCGGCTTCATTCGTAATCGACAAGGGGCGGACAACGTGCGTAGAATTGCACATCTTGTGGGGAAAGCACGGCACTGGAACATACCAGCGTGCCTCCTCTCGCTCGACTCAGAGAAGGCGTTCGATCGGGTGGACTGGTCCTTCCTCCGAGCAGTGCTGCAGAAAATTGGACTGGGCCAGAATATGATAGCTAGGATCTTGGCACCCTATCTTTCCCCGCAGGCCCGGGTGCGGGTCAATGGACAGCTTACGGACCCTTTCTCCATCCATAGGGGTACGCGGCAGGGCTGCCCCTTGTCCCCTCTGTTGTTTGCCCTCGTGGTGGAGCCCTTAGCAGAGATGATTCGACAAGATGCGGACATACATGGCATCACCCTCGGGGGTCGGCAGAATAAGGTGGCGCTCTTTGCGGATGACCTTATCCTCACGCTGTCCAGCCCACATACATCCCTCCCGGCGCTCCACTCACTATTGCAGTCCTTTGAGCGGGCCTCTGGTCTTAAAATCAATCATGGAAAGTCATGGGCTTTGAATCTTACCATACCTGAGGAAGAGATCCCGGTCCTCAAAACGCTTGCTCCCTACCAATGGGCCGCTGACCATATCCGATACCTAGGGCTTCAGTTGACCCCCTCTCTTGACACGTGGACCCAAACAAACTGGCGGGAATGCAGGCGTTCGGTCTTAGAGGACCTGCGGGGATGGAAATCTCTGACCCTTTCCTGGCTGGGCCGCCTTAACGCTATAAAAATGTCGATACTCCCAAAAATATTATATCTGTTTCAATGCCTGCCCACCCCTGTCCCGCACCATCAGATCCAGAGCCTTCAACTGGAGCTCACCAATTTCATATGGGGCGGGCGCAGACCACGTTTTTCCCATAAACTTCTCATGCTCCCACGGGACAGGGAGGGATTGGCGTGCCCCAATCTCCTGGAGTACTACAGGGCCTCCCACCTTCGCATTGTCTCGGAGTAGATAGCAACGGAGAGCGAAAAGATCTGGTTCCACATGGACAGGACCGTAACCGGGCGTACCATTTGGGACTTTGCCTGGCTGCACCGGACCGCGCGATCTCGCAGTGCCTATATGGCAGTACCCACAAAGACGGTGCTGGATATCTGGGACAAATTGGCCGTGCACAAGGGGCTCACGACTTTCCCCTCCCCTCATACCCCCATTGCAGGCAACGCGATATTTCCACCGGCCCTGAACACCCAGGCGTTCTCAACATGGTTGAACGGTGGATGCCGAACGATCGGTGATCTCTACGAAGGGGGAACGCTCAAAACGTTTGCTCAATGCAGAGAGGAGTTCCAACTCCCGGCGAAAGCAGGGTTCCAGTATGCACAGCTGCGTCACTGGCTGTCCACGCCAGAGATGCAACGCGCGGCCACTCGCCCATTCACTCCTTTTGAGCGATTGGTTCGTTCCTACGACGAGTCAAAGGGCCTTATTTCCCGGACGTATCAGATACTGCAACACCCCCCGCTAGTAACCACTCACCTGTATCAACATCAATGGCAAAGAACATCCCCCACCGACATCACGCCTGCGCAATGGAGTCGCCTGTGGCGTGACATACCAAGGGTGTATCGCAGTATATCACAAAGAGAAACTGCGTACAAAATCATGACACAGTGCTATTACACGCCTGATTGCCTCCACAGGATGTTTCCCGCATCCTCCCCATTGTGCTGGAGGTGTCCGACTGCTACTGGGGATTTCATACATATTTGGTGGGCGTGCCCTCTCCTGACCCTGTTCTGGAAAGAAGTTCTTAGTCATATTAAGGAGGTACTGGGATTTCCTCTGCCTGAAGCCACGACCACGGTCCTTTTAGGCCTTAAGCCTGACAACTTAAAAGCACTTACTCGCAGCGATTGGTACATAGCTCTTCACATGCTCGTGCGGCTAAGCAGCTCATAGCACTATATTGGAAGAAAGCGGAGACCCCCCCAATTGCTGCCTGGTTTGTGCGCCTATGGCATGTAGTGACTATGGAACTCTTCACAGCGCGTTTGCAGTCCCGCGACGCCTGCTTCACCACAATATGGAAACCACTAGTCACATATCTTTGCAGAATTGAACATGCACGTTACCTACCCTCGAAACTCAGAGCCCTACGCCTATTTGAGGACGCTGTAGTCCCGACTGACCCTAATAGACTACTTAAGTCTTCACTTTAACCCTGCTAATAGCTCCGTGTAGCACGCATGCTGACCCCTGGTCTAAACGCCATACAACACTGGCTCCTCTGACTCCTCTCCCGCCCGCCTTCACACCCCCTATACAACAGCGACCACGTAGCGGCACCGATACAGGGACCTCTTTCACTACTAATTCCCTTACCCCTCCTAACTACTCATCTGTCTGCTCATCACTGCCTTCTTTCTGTAGGCCTCTTGCCTACATTCCCTTTTTTTTTTTTGTTCCTTTCTCTGCTCTGCTACCAAACTTGTTCATTATAGGTCTTAGCCCGCACCCACAATTGTATTTCAATGCTCCGCTTTAAATATCACGCGGCCGGCCCAGTATGGGTTGTAGGCGACATGCTGTGTCTGAATTGCTCAGGTACGCCTTCCCTAAGCCCCTTGAGGCTTGATAAAATTACGCGGCCTGCCCTATACAGGGTTGTGGGCCTGATGCTGTGTATATCTGGACCCTCACCCCTTGTTCTTTATGCGTAAAATAAAAACAGATTTCAAATAAATAAATAAAAAGTCCTATAAGTCCTTTAAAATATGTTCATATATATGGTTGGAGCAACTGAGAGCGTCTGAAAGCCACGGTGCTCAATAATAGTATAGAAGGAAAAAACATTTTGTTTAAAATTCCAATTTCGGTTGTTTTGAAAAAAGGCTGAATTCTTCCCAGCACACGGAGAGCCAAATGTTTGTGTCCTGTGTGGGCAAAATCATTGCTGCTTGCCTTCGCAGACGACGGTCCCTGTAACACCTCAAAGATCAGGTCACTCAAGCAAAGATGATCTTCCTCAGTTCCCACTGCAGATGCTGAGGAAGCGCTTGAAACATCCAAAGCCTGCGTGCCTGTAGTAGAGCCGGTATCCAATCCAACAGGAGGTGAAGCATCCCGTGGTGGCTCTAAGAATGCTGACATCAACATGGGCATACGCTGGGGACACTGCAGTACGTGGCCCATTAATGGGTCCAATAATACATCCACGTCAGGTGGCGCAACCGATGGAAGTGTTAGACAGAGATCCAACACACATTCTTGTCCGCAGAACAAGCAGCGGAGGACAGGCAAAACACAGTCAATCCAGACTGGTCAGAATGATAGGAACCAAGACTCGCTTAGCTCCCGAAGTCGAGGTGTGCCCAGATGGAGTACCATGCGATCATGGTAACGTCGCTCCCAGAGCATTTTTTCCATCTTCTTTGTGACATGGACGGCTATTGTGTAGCAAAAAAATTAAATTCAGGATTCCCACTACCAGTAGCAGAATTAGCGGAAGCCCTCCAAAAATGCTTAAAAATACAGAGTGCATAGAAGCTGGAATCACTCTGAAGACTTTTAAAAAAAAAAAAAAGAAAGAAATGACTGTTTATTGGTAATATGAATAGGCAAACACATAGCCCTAAGCTAAATATAATGGTTTGTGGAATCAATGTTCATGGCTTTTCATAATGCATGCTAACGCGCACTTTACAATATTGGGAGCTGACTGTCTCTAAACAATGCAGTGTAAAATAAATAGTGTGTTAATGTTTTGTATATAAGTATGTGAATAATTGTAATTATGTATATATGTGAACACAAGAGGTTTTAAAACATTGTATGTTGTCTATGTTTTGTAGCCCTGAAGAAGTCCTTAAATAGGACGAAACGCGTTGGCTACCAGTGAAGGAAAAAAGGATAAAGTTCAAAGAATAAAAAGAAAAGTTTGAATAAATCTAATTGGTGGAACTAATAATTGTTAGCTGTGAATGTGTGCGGATCAAATCAATTCTGTAAACTTCTGAAAGGTGCTTAACAGTCCAGAACCTATGGTCTTAAATAGATGTACTATACCCTTCGTATCAGACATGTTACAGATATGCTGTACCATTTCTCCGAAATTGAAAGAGCAGTTAGTACGTTCTAGTGCCTCTATCTCAGCTGAGGACCTTGCAACCTGAAGATCAAAAGTCTCCCGGGCCGAGGTTAAGGGCACATCTTTCTGTAACAGCATGGCTTTCATTTGGCTCAGATTATCAAACCGTATAAAGGAGACATTCAATGAAGGCCATAACGGCGCCTCCCTGACTGTGTGGATCGGTGGAAATAATACTTGCATACAACAAGTAACCCTGGAACTTACTGTGACTAGATATGCGATGCCTGGTAGCATCCCACAACAACCTTGATCATTCAGCATTAAGTAACTCCCGTTTGAGAGCAGCTTGAACACTGGATTAATCACAGCAGCTGGTGACCCTTTTGAATGACAGGATAAGTTTGCAACTGAACCATTACAGGCCCCATGAGGCATAATATCCTGGCAAATGGGAGATCCACTCAAAGAATTCTCGCAGTCTGTACCGCTAAGAAACACTTCAGTGTCCCAATTCCTGCATCTAAATCTATACGGTAATTCCCAAGATTCATGGATGAATTCCCTTCCAATTGCTTCATACATGCCTACCTGGTGGTGTTCTAGGCAATATTGAAACTGGAAAGTTGTTACTGGCAATGTTATATGGCCATGAATTAATCATTCTGTGGACAGTGACTCTGCCATGGTGAAAGGTAATTGGTCAAATTTTTCAATGCACAGCATTGTATATTTCGCATCCCTCTGTGCCATTGTTGTCTGCTTTTCAGTCAAATTATATGCAGAGAACAGAGATGTACTGTTGATATGTCTCGAGGGCACATAACCAGAGCGCAGTGATTGTAGCGTCCAGCTTAATGACATAGTAGAACGTAACTGTGATTGTCCGTGTTGTAAAATGGACAGATCCTGTTCCATTATATCTATAGCAGAAGATACAATGTTGCCCAGTGAATAAATCCTGGATGTCAGTGTGGTCATACCATTGTCAACCACAGCCAAAGCCTTTTCTAAGTTAACACTGTCAATTTCACGCAATCTCTCCACAGCTTCCTGCTTTTCCAAATGTCATTATAAACAGCCTATAGGAAGCGTTTCTGACGTGGCTTTCAGGGACCTAGCAAAAAATCTCGAAGATCCATGTCATCTGAGAGTAAGGACTAGTGTTGTTTCACCTGTGACAGTGTCGAGGTTCTTAGCCAATCTAGGCATAACTTACCAACACTGTATGATGTCACCACCCCCGGATGTTCTCGTTGTTCATAGCGTAAGTCAGGCCTATGGATACTAAACCCTTCGGCGGTATCCCTGAATCTTGACTGGCACCTATTTGTGTCAATAGGCCAAACCAACCATCCCTTCCAAGTGGGGTCTGTTGAATTGTGTGAAACTCCATGCATGATGTCATCTAGTGTACCTTCACCATTTTCTGTATGGTTTTGCCATTCCTCCAAGTGTGAAAATGAGGGAATATGAGGTGTGTTCAAGTCTTTAATTTTGGCTAACCCAAGACAGTAAGTCTGTTGCACAGTGTCGTTCAGGAAAATAATCTGTTGTGGTATGAGGCATGCTCTAAATAGAGCCTCAGTACCCTGAACCTGCCATTCCTTAGTACCCCAGACTGATTTTATGTCTATAGTGTCTCTCCATAAGTCAAAACCCTGTTCAGACAGTTGGGCAATAAAGGATGCAGAGTATATCTGTTTCGTGATAGTGAGCATACTTTTCTTCACAGATGTAGGTGCAAACTTATAATAATATGAGTGTGGAACTGATGTATCAAACCCAGAAAAATAAACAAACTTTTGTGCAAACATTTGTGAACTACCTTTTGGTGGTGTTGGGCAATGTTCCCATTGGTGGTATGCAAAAACATCACGTGGTGCACTTGTTTTATGCAGAAAGTGATGACCATAATGTTGGTAACTACATGGTATCAAAATCAGATGAGTCATCAAACATTTTGGGGCAGATTTACAAGCCACTTGCGCCACTTTTGCTTCACTTTTCCCATGTTAAAAATGACGCAAAAGTGGCGCAAGGGCCTTGTAAATAAGCCCCTTCATTTTTAGTAAATGCTGCAGACAGTTCTAAATCAGACAACATACTATTAACAGTTTCAAAATCCCAATCATCAAAGTATGTGCTGGAGGTGATATCATTTAAAGAAATTTTGAATACATGTGTTATTTTTAAAAGTTCAGTGGGACCAAATACATCATATGAAACTCTGTCCAAAACTATTCCGTCATGAACTGGAATTGCTGTAATGTTCACATAGGACAGGTCTCTCTGTTCACAATGAGATGACGTATGGGGTTTCAGCACCAAGTTCGCATCTGTTACTGCAGAGCGTTCTGGGAGATAGTGTCCATTCACGACCAAGAAAGACAGTCACTAAACCTATCCAGAATAGTAGGAACAGTACTCCAGTTATTATCCAGTGCTGTAGCCATGGTGAGACTAGGTATATTTTTTTCAGAAAAATGTAAAATTCATGAAGTTGTTTTTTGCGGGAAACTGGAGCTGGCAGTGACTCAGGTTCACTTGGATCCAGAGAAGATGTGTCGAAATCGATAAAGTAGCCAGATGCAGTTCGATCTATCTTTGGTAGCTCAGCAGGTTTTGTTGAACTGGCAGATGTCTCCTGTAGAGGCATATTGATGTAGATGGTAGGCCAAATTGATATCTGTGTTTCATTTGTGTTTTGATGTTCAATTTCAATAGGAACAAGTTCCTTTTCATTGTTGGTAACTCCATTACTACATATTGAAGACTCTTCAAATGTTATCAGTCTTTCTGTCTGAACCTCCTGTATGGTAGCGAGAGGATATCGGCGGCTACCCAGGAGCCCACGCAGCCTGCTATTCAGAATCGGCCACATAGTGTGGTTTGATCAGATCAATGGAGACGAATCTCTTTTCTTTCTTGCTGGCAAGGGGCGGAAGAAGTACTGTTCTTGTTCCTTCAACAGCCAGGACAGGTACAGGCTTTCTGTATGATGGCCCAAATTCTTTCTTATCCACAGTCTTTTCTCTGACCAGATCCCCAACCTTTGGGATCCAGGCAGTTCTTGCCATTACTGTTTTTACTTTCCCAGTGGCGGTGCATTTTACTTGGACGTTGCTTTGTAATGCCCGAAATTCATTGAGTTCCTGTAAAACAGCCAAACGCTTATTGATGTCTATTGGCTTTTCATCTAACACTGTGCTGCCACAATCGAGGTCAGGTACCCACATTCTCATCCCAAATAGGACTTCGTAAGAGGTGATGCCTCCTAGGGAACTTCTTGGCATGTTATTAAGTGCCCTCTGGACCCCATATAGGTGATTGACCCAACTACCACCCGAGCCTAATACCCTTGCTGTTAAGGATTGCTTTAAGTCTCGGTTCTTCCTCTCCACTATCACATTTCCCTCGGGATGATACGGAGATGAGTACCGCAATGCCACACCCAAACTTCCCATGGCTTCCTTGTAAGCCTGAGAGCTAAACGCGGGGCCACGGTCAGAATGTAATGTACCAATTGCTTATGTCCCTATGAAGACTCGCAAATCCTTTATAACAGTTTGGGCGTAAGCCGAGCGCTGAGGCCAAACCCACAGGAATCTAGAGCCTGAATCCACTGCCACCAAGATGTACTTGTAAGCCCCATTAGATTGTAAGGGGCCGCAGTGGTCCAAATAGACACAAGCGAGAGGTCTGTCTGATATTAGTAGTGGTGTTTGCGCCGGACGTGCTACAGTGGAACTCTTCATCTGCAAACAGATGTCGCACTTAAGGACAAATGCTTTTGTCTGTTTTGTTAAACCTGGCCACCAATACCGTTGTTTCAGTAAACAAACTGTCGCCGTAATCCCTGTGTGTGCAGAACCCAGACCCTCGTGTGCAGCTAGAATTAAAACTAATCTGCGATCCATGTTTGGTATGACTCTATCCCCCCATTCCTGGAATTTTAGCATACAGAATATTTTTTGCATCTAACTTGTAGGAGTACTTGAGTGGAAATCCTTTTGGCACGGCTGAGCTGTTTTTGCGTGAAGCAATGACAGCTACCATCGTTCCCCTAACGACCCGGCACCCCCGCGCACTCTGTTGTCAGTCATTGACAACGTCCTCCCCACAATACTTGACCTGCTTAATGCCTCCCTGTCCTCAGGCACCGTCCCGCTTCCCTGGAAACGGGCTATGGTTAAAGCCCTTCTTAAAAAATCTAATTTAGACCAAGATGACCCTGGCAACTATCGACCAATCTCTCTGTTGCCCTGGTTGAGCAAGATCTTGGAAAAATATGCCAACATGGTGTTGGCAGAGTTCCTTGAGACTAATCATCTGCTCGACCCCTCCCAGACAGGATTCCGTCCCATGCATGGGATCGAAACCGCTCTGGTCGCAGTGACGGAGGAGGCAAGGAAGATTCTTGATCAGGGAGGATCTGCAGCAATTATCCTCCTTGACCTAAGTGCAGCCTTCGACACTGTAAACCATAACATCTTACTTCACCGTCTCACTGGTGTAGGAGTCTCAGGAAAAGCAATTGCCTGGTTTAAATCTTTTCTTTCAGACCGCTCCTTTCAGGTCTTTGAGGGCGACATCACTTCCCCTAGCAAACATCTCGGCTGCGGGGTACCACAGGGCTCTTCCTTAAGCCCTACGCTATTTAACATATACATGAGCCCACTGGCTGAGATAGTCCGTCCGTTCGGAATAAAAATCATTACCTATGCTGACGACACTCAGCTAGTGGTGGCTCTCAATCAGATACACACCGCGAATAACAGCCTGAGGGAGTGCTTAGAGGAAGTGACCAAATGGATGACCTTGTCATGTCTTAAACTGAATGGAGACAAAACTGAGCTGATGCTTCTAGGTAACCCCCCTAAACTTACGACCAACTCACTGTGGCCCTCCTGCCTTGGCCCTGCTCCCACGCCAAAGGATACGATAAAAAGTCTGGGAATTTGGTTGGATAAGTCCCTTGACTTTAATTGCCAAGCAGCTAAATTATCAGCCACCTGTTTTGGTCTACTCAGGCTTCTGCGGAAGATTCTCCCCTTGCTGCCTTCTCAAGCGAGACAGATTATGGTCCAGGGACTCATTCTGTCTCGTCTGGATTTCGGGAATGCCCTCTATTTAGGGGCCCCCCAAGCCACCCTGCGCAAGCTCCAGATAATTCAGAATTGCGCTGCTCGAACTCTGCTTCAGATTCCTCGTCGACTCTCAGCTAAACCTGGACTGAAGAGCCTTCATTGGCTCCCAGTCAGGGAAAGAATCGAATTTAAAACTCTGTGCATTGTTCATCGAGCTTTTTGGAGAACAGGTGCTGTCATCAATCATTCACTGATCACCCCTTACCATCCAAATAGACAGCTTAGATCAGCCTCCTCTCTCCTCACGACAGTTCCTAGGATCAAGAGAGTCAGATGTGGAGGTCGATCTTTTTCCTATAACTCAGCTAAACTCTGGAACTCCCTCCCCTTCTATATGCGATCAGAACCCAATTTACTTCTGTTTCGCAAACACCTAAAAACTCTGCTCTTCAATAAAACAGAATAATTCAATGGTCTCTTTATAGGCTCTGTCCATAGCGCTAGGACGCCTGAGGGTAGCTACCGCGCTCAATAAATGGTCTTTTCATTTCATTTCATTTCATTTCATCATCTGTCCGTCTATTCTTGTGCTAGAACAAGTGATTGCAGCTACGGGACCAGTTTGCACTGTTGCCTTGGCTGCCTCATCAGCCAATGAATTCCCTTCAACATGAACGCCATCACGTTGATGACTCGGCGTGTGTATCACGTGAGCTTTTGGCAAGTCTTTTTTCAGTTCTGCCACTTGTTCCTAAAGCAATCTGTGCTTTATTGTGCAACCTTTCGAGTCTTTAAACCCATTCTGACCCCAGTAGCGAAGATATTTATTGTTAGACTGGACACAGTAAAATGAATCGCACACTATAAGTGTGGGGAATTTCCGATCCGTATTTATAAGTGCCAGTAATAGTGCTTTTAATTCTGCCAGCTGTGCTGTGCAGTCTCCTAGAGACTGTGTCTTCGTACTGCTAGGATGGAACTTGTCTTCCTGCATACGTCCTTTTACAATCACACAAGCGGTGCTATATTGCTGTTTACTTCCTATGGCAGGCTGAGCAGAACTGTCAGTGTAAATAATGTATTCATACTGATCCAGAGGCATTATTTCATTCAGGAGAGGATGTTCTTGTTCGTATTGCAGAAATGCTTGTGTTTTTAGTGTAGAATCAAATTTGTAGTCTATATCTGTTGCAGTGAGAGAATTAGCCCATTGTATCCATCGTGGATGTAGCGCTTTTGCGTTTGGAACACTAGCGTTTGTAACAGCCTCTAAGGCTGGTATTGGAGTCACAACGATTATTCGTTTCCCCTGTGCCAGTGCTCTTTCTGTCACTTCAGCAGTCTGTACTGCTGTCAGAATTTTCTCTGTAGAAGCAAAACGCATTTCAGCGTTTGTGTACAAATGTGATTTGTATGCTATGGGTACCATTTCGCCTTCATTGAAGGTTAGGTATGTGTACCCTGATTGTCCCGCGATTACACGGATCACCAGATTTGTGATATTTACACATGTGTGTAGGTGTTTGGAAGCTATCATGTCAGCCTGTAAGGAACGAAGGATATCTGTTTTCCTGTGTCCAATGTCTAATTGAAAAATCAGGTCTGATTAAATCATAGAAAGGTTTTACTTTTTCTTCGTAATCCAAAATGTATGTTCTGCCAAAATTTAGGAATCCCAATAATGATTGTACATTTTTCAGAGTTTTTGGAGATTGGAGCAGTGCGCACTTGTCTAAAAAGTTAGCTGCTAGGCTTTTTCCTTCACTTGATAACTCGTATCCCAAAAATAGGACATTGAGGTGGGCTATTTTCGATTTTTTAAAGTTTAATTAGTAGCCCTCAGAGGCAAATCCCAAAATTATGTTGCTCACTCACCCTGGTCAAATGATCCAATAAATTATCATCCGTCCAATAAATATCATCTACATAGGACAATGCCTCATCAAAATTTTGAAGTAACTCTGGGGCATATTATCAAGCACGGCGTTAAAATTATCGCTGGTTTAGCGGCAGAAAACTGCCGCTAAAGCGGCGATAATGGGCTTGATAATATGCCATGGAGAATTCCAATAGAATCCCATGTTCACACCAGAACATGGACTTCTATTGGAATTCTCAAGGGCATATTATCAAGCCCATTATCGCCGCTTTAGCGGCAGTTTTCTGCCGCTAAACCGGCGATAATTTTTAACGCCGTGCTTGTTAATATGCCCCTCTGTTACCCTAGCTGAGAACAACCTGGGGCTATTCTTATATCCTTGGGGCAGTCGACAGAATTGACGCCGAGAGCCTAGGGCTGAGAATTCTGTCAAATATCTGCTTTAAGGCGCTATATTTTGGCAGAAAAATCCATTTGAGATATCTAGTGTTTAGTATTTTTTCCACACAATGTTATTCATTAATGCAGCACTGTGTGCATTCTGTACTGCAAATGTCTTTGTGCATGTGTTCAGATGTTTGTAGTCTAAAACTAGACGGTATGAATTGTCACGCTTCATTACGGGAAACAAAGGATTATTCATTGAAGAGGTGCAATTCTCTATTACACCTTGGTATTCAAGTTGATCTAAGATCTCCCTGACTTGTTTGTTCGCTTCTCATTTTATTGAGTACTGTCTCGTTGGAGTTGTTTTTACTGGGATTACAAGGTGAGGTGACTCAGTTTCCCACCCTACATGGTTGCGATATAAAGCGGGAGCAAGTGCTACCACCCACTCCTGCGTGTATGAATGTTTTAGTGATACTGGAACGAGGTCAGAAAAAGCCCGTAAAATCACTGTTTCTCCTTTTGGGCACTCCATGACAATTTCAGGTGGGCAATCTTTTTCACCCAAAAAGATGTCATAGCCATAAGTCAGGTTCCCAAAAGAGACCTTTAATTTTTCAGTGTTTGTCCCCCTCCGTATGGAGTGTTATTTCGTATAACGGGTGTGGGACACTTACCCTAGTATCAGGTGTCTCCACCGTGATTTGTTCATTCAACGCCGCTGTCACCAGAAATTCTATCCGGTTCTGGTGAGCTATTGTTACTTCTGCTGCGCTGTCTAGCATCGTCAGAGCGCATTCCCCGTTCAGAAGTTGAGTCCTCAGTATCCTTGGCATTTCTTACTTTAAGGCCAGCTACCTCCTTTTTAAATTGATGTTTTGGTTTATCTTCTTTTATGATAATATAGTCCAAAGTACAATGTGTATCTCTGGACTTTGTTTGTTCTTCTGATCTGTGTTCTGACCATCCTTCCCTCTCGGAGTTTTTTGATGAACCCTGAAAGAAACTAATATCAGTATCCTGATACCTGTCAGGTATTTTAATGTTATCACAATTTCTAAGGTTGTACCTCCTTTCGGAGGGCTCCTGTTGAGGAGACCCACCTCTTGATTGTGATCTATTATCTCTATTCTTTTGTTTTTTATTGTCCCATTTCTTCTTAGAAGAATCAGGTGCTTGCTTGGTGTTATCCTTTTCAGGACCACCCATGAGTGGAGGTTTTGTTGCTCTAGCTGCCAAATTATCTCTACCTAATTTGGCATATGTAGTTTCGATAATTTTAGGTAATTTACGCTCCTGTTGTATAGGAGTGAAATCCCTGCTGCTGCCTCCCCTTTTATGTTTGCCAATATAATAGTTGATACCTGGGCAAAATTTCCTAACAATTTCATCCCTAAGTTCAGAGCAGGTTCTGCTCCATACTCATACTGTATCTGTCTCAATACATCTGGTATTACTGCTATTGAAGGGATACCATGAGTTCTGGTATAGATGGCAGCGAAAACTGTACCCCAAGAGGTACAATCCTCTATCGGAGGAGCTATCCCCATTGGCAAACATATTGTTAGCATTCTGTGTTTTTCTTGAGGGCCTGTGTGTGGGAACACTGCCTCTAACTGTGATTTTCTGAGCTATCCAGAATGGCATTTGCTCACGTTTAATAGCCATTCTACCCATAACTGCGTTCAGTGTTTGTGGAGTTATTTTAGTTGCTGTTCCTTGTATTTGTCTTGCTGGTGTAACGCTTGTAGGTTGAAGTGTGAGTGTTCTCATAACAAACTGTGTCAGATTTCTGTAAAGTTTTATTATTTCTTTGTATAGTAGACGTAAGTCTGCTACCGGCATTGTGTCAATGTTTGGATGCGGTGTGTAAGCCGCTAGGACCTGCCAATTGGCTCCGTCTCTACTGAGCAGACCGAGTCTCACTTTATCTGTTGTGTGTGGGAGGGCGCCTTTAAACCAGTTTATGTGCTCCTGGTAGGTGAGTGGAACTTCAATGTCCTCGTATGGACAATATTCTTCTGGTATTTCATCTTCAGTGTAAGAATGAAATGTATTTGTGCGTGCATCTGCTGGGGGGAATTTAACCCATGAATAGAATACCTCTGTCCTGTATGACTCGTGTGCCTCAATCACAAAGGTGACAGTCCCACCTCTTGCTGTTACTCCAAATTCTGCTAGTTTTAAAGGGAGCGCATTTCTGACATTTTCTGATGTTTATACTATCTTCTTGTTCTCCTTCCCCTGCTGCATTCACACGTAATGCTGCTGCAGTGTTTTGTTCTTCAGTCATTGTTGAAAGAGTTTCAAGGAAACTGAGAAGGTTTTATGCACAATAGGAACTATTTATCCTTCAAGCTTGAATAAACCAACAGCCAATACATAGGATATGCCTACTCAGCTGTGGCGGATTTTCCCCTCCCACTCCAGACGTCTCTGGGTATATGTGAGTAGGGGGTCTCTGAGAAAGCACGACTGAACTACTCAGATTTGACCGTTAAATAAGAACCAAACTAACGGTGTGTGCCATGTCGTGTAGTTCCTATAAATCTGTATAGGATCTGCGCTTTTAGACAACATAAACTGTGGGATTGGTGTCCAGACTGAATCCAGACACCCCCACCGGGTATGTTTGCCTGTATACCAGCTCACAGTGCCACTGTAAACTCCTCTTACCAAGGAGAGAATAGTTCCTGGCAACTATCGAACACGACAACCCTGTCCCATCAGGAAATGTGGAAACAGTACAGTACTTTTCGCTCAGTCACTCGTGCTCACTTTGTCTCAGAGAGATACACAGAATAAACGGTGGGGACGTTTTCAATAAGCATTTATTGAACCAGCGTCATTCTAGTGCAAAATAGGTGTGCTGAAACAACCATAAGACAGAAACAGATATAAATGATTATAAGCACCAACAGAGTAAATGGATGGTAGATTTCTACCATAGTGCCAAAACAATGAATGTAGGCAGGTATGTAAATACATGACAATAACAATGCGTACTCCTACAATGCAACCCTAACTAGATGTACCTAAGTGTACCTAGCATGTATGTAGGTGTAGAGCCAAGAATCGTCCTAGGATGAAGCCAACCCCATTACCTGGTGTGAGAGAATGAAGGACCCCATCTTGGTCTCGAGATTGACACCCTGCAAGGGATGTCAGACCAGTGCGTGCTGGAGTGTCTGCGTGCAGGAACCTCAGCCTCTCGCGTCAGTGTGTCAGCATGGAAGTCTTTCTCCTCTGCCTGCCCCAGCAAAGATATGGTGTTTATATACCCAAAAGGTACCCTCAGGGGTTCTACCTTGCTGTGTCATGTCGGCCGAGGATGACTGAAGGGATGACCCTTGTACATAGTTATTATGCAGAAGATGGTAATCCTGCTGTGATTCTGAGAATCCTCATGCATAATATATTAGGCTAGTTTTCTGGGAAAACCACACAACATTTATGCAGCACCTAACTAGGTAAAAGGTCAATACCAAAAACCGTTATGTAGTACAATGGCAGGGAAAATGTAGGTGAAAGGTTAGGTGACTACCCAGGCCTATATTGGGGTACATTACAAAACATAACACCAGCATCTGCAGATGACGTACCCAGAGGCAGACCTCGGAGCTAATTGATAGAGCAAATTTGTTCCCATCGACCCTCAACAGCAGCCGTTGAGGGAGAGCATGCAGCCAATCGATGTTCCGGTGAAACAGAGCCTAGATCCAAACCATGAAGGCAACCCAGGAAAGCTCATAGAACGCAGCCAGTAGCAGAGGTGTCCGCAGAGGACAGCTGCACTGATGGGCCTTCAGCGGGTACACCAGTACGTGTATGTCTGAAGAGTCAACCAATTGCGAACCCAAGCACAAGTCCAGGGCAAACTCGTAAGTGCACAAGAGACAGCGGAACACAGGCTGTACGCAATGAAGTCATACAGGCCGGAAAGACAGGAAACCGTGCTCATCCAGTTCTTGAAGCAACGGTGTGCCAAAGAAATGCATTATGTGTTCACGGCACAACAGGACGTGAGGCAGTGACTGCTCCATTTGATCTCGAACTGGGACATCCATTGCGGAGCAAAAATAATACAAGAAAGATTCCCGCACTTAGGAGCCGGACCAGCGGAAGACCTCCAAAGATACTTCCGAGGACAGAGTGGATGAATGATGGAATAACTCCAAACACCTTCTAGAAGGTGCTGATAAACCCAGAGCCAGTGCTCCTGAAAAACCCTGCAATTCCAGTTGTACTAGACATGTTAAAAATGTTTATTGCTGATTTTGGTTACCTGATGTTAGAGGGCACTTTCTGTGATGGCTATTATTTTATGACCTGTGGCAAGTAATTTATTTTATCTTTAGTGATCGTGTTCTATGATATTATCACTACTGTTGCATGAGGCCTGAGCATGTACAACTGGTATAATCTGTTTAATCTTGTATGCTCTGTCTAATTTACCAATGATATTGCAGTATGAGCCTGTTTATTTTAACTCCGGTCTTCGACCTGTGATTGTATTACTTTAAATTGTGCTGCAAAATATTAGTAACTTGCTACCATGTTTGTAATATGCCATTTGGCCCTCTTTTTCATAATATTTTTGTTGGCCAACACCAGAAAAACTCCTGTAGTGAATTAGTCTCGCTGATCTTGCTTGCTTGCTCAATTATATACAAAATAGTCATTTACGCCTCACCACTTTCAAAGTACACCAGCCACCACTGATCAGGTAACTCCCATTTGAGAGTAATCTAAAAGTCAGACATATGGCCGCTGGAGACCCTTTCAAGTAGCAAGACAGGTTCGCCACTGACATTTTACATGCCCAGTGCAACGAAACGTCCTGACATATTAGGGACCTCCTTAAAGTATTCTTGCAGTCTGAGCCACTGAGAAAGACTTTAGTATCATTATTCCAGCACCAGAATGTGCACGAAAGCTCACATTTTTCATGTATAAACCCTTCACCTAACGCTTTGTATCTGCCCACTTGATGGTGTTTTAGACAGTACTTTAAGTGGAAAGTCAAGATTGGTAGTGTAATGTTCCCATGGATTATCCAATCCGAGGATGCTATCTCAGCAATGGTAAAAGCAAATTTTTCAAGTCTTTCGATGTGTAACGTGTATTTCGCAACTTTCCGTGCCACAGCTTTCTGCTGTTCCGAAAGGTGGTTTGATGAAAACAGATTAGTGATTTTGATATGTCGCCACGGCACATGACCAGATCGTAATGTCTGTAATGTCCAGCTTAACAATAGAATTGACCTAAGTTGGGACTGCCCATGTTATAATGCCGATAAGTCCTGCTGCAGCACATCTATTGTAGATGAGACCTAAAGAATAAATCCTAGATGACAAGGTAGTCATACTGTTGTCCATTACTGCAAGAGCTTGTTCTAAGTTGGCCCTGTCAATCTCACGTAGCCTTTCAGCAGCTTCTTGTTGAGATAGTTTGCATATCTCGTTATAGACAGCATAAAGGAAGCACTTATGATGTGGTGTCCAAGGCCATAATAAGAAGTCTGATTAGTCTAAGTTATCAACTAAAAGGGACAAGTGTTGTTTTACCTGAGACAGTGTTGAGGTTTGTAGCCAATCAAGGCACAACTTCCTAACACTGTAAGTAGTTACCACCCCTGAATGTTCACTTTGCACTTTTTGCATGTCAGGCCTGTTTGCTGTAAATCCCTCGATGTTACCTAGGAATCTAACCTGACATTTGTTAGTGTCTAGTGGCCACACTAACCATCCCCTCCAATTGGGATCTGATTTGTCTACTCTTACACAGCATAGTATCAATAGTGTTCTCATCATGTGGTGTTAACCGTTGCCAGTTGTCAAATTGTGTAAGAGTGGGAACCCTTAGTGTGTTCAAATCTTTTATCTTGGCTAAGCCAAGACACGTCTGTTGCACAGTTTTGTTCAGGAAAATCATCTGTTGTGGTACTAAACAGGCTTTGACTAAAGCCTCAGTTCTCTGAACCTACCAATCTTTAGTCCTCCAGATAGATTTTACATCTACTGTATCCCTCCAAAAGTCAAAACCCTGTACAGAAAGTAGGGAAAGGAAAGAGGCAGAGTAAATCAGCTTAGTGTCAGTTAACTTATTTTTCTTTGCAGGTGACGGTGCAAGCCTATAATAAAATGAGGCCGGGTCAGATGTATCTTAACCAGAAAAATAGCCAAACATCTGTGCAAATGCTCTTGAACTACCCCTTGGTGGTGTAGGGCAATGTTCCCATTGTGTAAAGTTAAATACTTCACGAGGTGTACTAGCCTTGTGTAGAAAATCATAAACGTAATGTGAAAAACAGAACATCTCATCAAAATTAGTTATACCATCATAACACTCATCAGAAGAAAACACAGTTGCATGTTCCTAGATCTTCTAACATTTCATATACCATATCAATGTCCCAGTCATCAGAATTAGTACTGGGGATGATAATATCATTCAATGAAATTTTAAACAAATGTGGAATATGCAAGAGTTTAGTGGGACGATACACATCAAATGATACCCTGTCCCATACAATCCAGTCTGGAACTGGAACAGCTGAAATGTTCACCAGGCACAAGTCTCTTTGCTCACAGTGTGATGATGCATGTGGCTTCAGAACCAAATTCACTGTGTGTACTACAGAGCGTTCTGGGACAAAGTGTCCATTTAGGAGAAGGAAAAACACAGTCCCAAAGCCAACCCAAAGTACTAGGAAAAGTAATGCAATTGTAATCTAAAGGTATAACCATGGACAAACAAAGTATGTTTTTTTCAGCCAACGATAGAAGACGTACCTTTAGTTTGAAAGGCAGGGGTGGTGGAGTCGGTGGAACCTCCGATGTGTCGGAGGAGAAGTCATCAAAGTCGATGAAGTATCCAGACGCGGTCTGGTCTAATTTGGGCAGCTCAGCAGGCTGGTTTGAATTAGATGAAGGCTCAATCTGTGGTTCATTGACGTACACCTTGTTCTTCTCAGGATTCAAAATTGAATTCTGTGTTTCTGTACTTGTAGACTGCACAGTTGTCGTCATTTTTTAAACAGGTAGAAGGCATACTTCATTGTTGTCTCATGTTGAAGAGAGCAGGCTTCAATTATAACTAAAGCTTCCATCTGAACCTTCTGTATGGCAGCAAGAGGAGATTGGTAGCTACCCAGGAGTCCATGCAACTTACGGTTGAGAAATGGGCACATAGTGTGGTTTGATCAGATCAATAGAGACAAACCTTTTGTCTTAGCGTCTTGCAAGGGGCGGTAGAAGTACAGTTTGTGTACCTTCAACAGCCAGGACAGGTGCTCTGTAAGATGGCCCAAACTCTTTTTTGTCCTCTATCTTTTCCCAGACCAGATCCTCCATGTTTGGGATGCTGGTTCTTACCGGAACAAACTTCACTTCAGTAAGTTTTACTTGACCATTGCTTTGTTCGTCCTGGAAATCGTTCAATTCCTGTAAAACAGGCAACCATACATTGATGTCAAACTGTGTTTCTGCTGCCACTGTGCTGGCATTATCAAGGTGTGGGACCCACATCTTAACTCGAAACAGGATCTCCTAAGGAGTCCAACCACCCAGGAATTTTCTTGGCATATTGTTCAAAGCCCTCGGGACCCCATATAGGTGATGAACCCAACTGCGACCAGAGCCTAATACCCTTGCTGTTAAAGACTGCTAAAAGTCCCATTTGTTTCCTCTCCACGACCGCGTTTCCCTCGGGATGGTATGGAGACGAGAAACACAGGGTCACACCCAAAAGTCCCATGGCCTCTTTGTAAGCCCAAGAGCTAAACGCCGGACCCTGATCAGAATGTATCGTGCCAACTGCGTATGTGCCGATAAAGTCTTACAGATCCTCTATAACAGTTACGGCATCAGCCGATCTATTCCGCCATATCCGCAGGAATCCACTGCAACCAAGATGTTCTTGTAAGCCCCGTCAGACAATAGGGGGCCACAGTGGTCCAAATACACAAAAGCCAGAGGCTTGTTTGAAATCAAAAGAGGTGTCTGGGGTGGACGCGCCACAGTGGAATCCTTCATCTGCTGACAGATGTCACATCTCAGGCGAAAGTCCTTAGTCTGTTTGTAAAGACCCAGCCATCAATAGCATTGCTACAATAATAAAATAGTAGCAGCCACCCCTGCATGTGCAGAAGCTAGACCCTCATGTGCAGCCAGAATTAATCCTAGTCTGTGATCACTGTTTGGTATTACTCTGTCCCCCGCTCCTGGAATCTGAGCATATGGTGTGTTTTGTGCATCCAGCTCATATGAGTACTCGAGTGGAAAGTCTTTCGGCAGGTGTGTGTCGTTGCACGCAGCATTGACAAACACCATGATGTCTCTGCCTATTCTCGTACTTGAATAAGATAGTGCAGCAACCGCAGCTGTGCGAACCGTCACCTTTGCGGCTTCATCAACCAGTGAATTCTCTTCAACATGAACGCCGACAAGGTGATGACTCAATGTATGAAAAATATGAGCCCGTGGCAAGCATTCTTTCAACTTTGCCACCTGTTCCCAAAGCAACTTGTGCTTCACTGTGCAGCCTTTCGAGTCCCTGAATCCATTCTGGCTCCAATAATGAAGATAGTCATTATATGACTGCACACAATAATACGAATCGCACACTATAAGTGTGGGGAATCCAGCATCCATATTCTATAGTGCCAGTACTAGAGCCTTAAGTTCTGCCAGCTGTGCTGTGCAATCACCTAGTGACTGCGTGTAGGTTTTTTCAGGATGAAAGGTTCCATTGTGCATACAGCCTTTTAAGAATGTGCATGCGGATGAATATTGGTGTTTGGTCCCTACAGCAGGCTGAGCAAGACTGTCAGTGTATATGATATATTCATAGCATTGTAGAGGCATTATTTTATTAGTCAGAGGATATTCTTGCTCGTACTGGAGAAATACTTGTGTCTGTAATGGAGCATCAAATCTGTAGTCTACATCTATTGCAGTGAGGAGTTTGCCCATTGTATCCATCTTGGATGTAGAGCTTTAGCATTCGGAACACTTGCTCTGGTTTAAAAGGTGTGTAGGGATCTCTGAGGAAGCACAATTGAACTACTCAGTTGATCCATAAAAATGAGAAACCAACCAACGTTGGGCGCCATGTCGTGTAGTTTCCACAGATCAGTATGAACTTTACGTTTGGGGACAACATAAACTTAGGATGGTGCCAGACTGATTCCATGCACCCCCGCAGGATATGTTGTCCCTTGGACCATCTAGCTCACAGTGCCACCGTTAGCCTTCCCAAACCTGGACAGGGAGCAAACCGTTCTGGCAACTACCGAACATGACAACTCTGTTCCCTCAGGAACCGTGGTGAGACAGACCTAGAACTTTTAGGTCAGTCACTTGTACTCTTGTTCGCTCAGAGAAATATACAAAGACTATACGAAGAGAAGTTTTCAATATTTATTGAATCGTAGTGATTCTTATATAGAAGATATGTGCTGCAATGATTAATAAACGGAAGCAGACAAAAGTTATGTGTCAACATAGTTAATAAAACGAAGAGTTCTACCATCTTATTGAGACAGCTTATATATGCATACATATACAAGATTTATAAAAATCTAGTGTACTCCTAAAATACAAACCCTAACCTGCATGTCTAGAGTGTGAATGTATGGTCTGCCAAGAAACTCCCTTCTGGATGATCAAACCCCTTTACCTGGTGGGTAAGACTGTGTAGGACCCCATCTTGGTCACGAACTGGACACCCCTCACGGAGATATCAGTCAGCTGTTAGGTGAAAGCTTCAGCATGCAAGGACCCTCGAAGTCAGCAGAAGCATCTCCTCTAATTGGATTTGGAAACAAAAGGATATATATATAGAAAACTGCATCCTTGCCTCGGGCAGTGATTGTGATCAGGCTGCCTATTGTTTGTATTCCACAAATAGCTGCGTTGCCATTTGGGCGTAATAACAAGTAAATTTGTATCACGCATGTGAAGGCATTGCACATAATGCCAAGGCAGTATGATAGTGGTCTCACAAATTTCTTTTGTGTCAGCAAGGTCGGTGTTTTTAAGAAACTAACCCAAGTGTCACAAATGCGTGTCCAAAGTCGATGTGACAAAGGGAAGGCAACTTTAGGAAAGAACCGTGTACATGTAAAATGGCACTATTTCCTACCAGGCCTAACTCGTGCACATGACAACCTGACTCCTTCTCAGATTTCTGTCTCTGTTTGGAGCTGCTCTGGACACAGTGCAGTTCCGAGCTTATCCTACCGAACGGCGATTCCAGGATATTCAGGCTATAATTTTTTTTTGTTTGTTTAATCTGTTTATTGACGTTTCAAATATACATTTTACGATACATACAGATAATATATTCAGTAGAATCAGCTGGCTCTATTTTACAAATTATACGTTGCATTGAGTCAGTAGGTATACAAACACTGGTTATACCAATCAGAGCCATATAGTGTAATAATATATAATGAACGCAACCATTGTACAACAATATTCATAACTAGTCGTTTGTTCAATACATTTCCATAGTATAGTTGTATATTACGAATCCACAGGTATTTCTCCTGTACAATGTTCTAATATCGCCTTCCGGCAGTACTGAGAAACTCCATTTAACAAGCAATTTCTTAGGTCTGAAACAGTAAATCGATTATTTTCCAACTAACAAAGGGGAACAACCACCAGGGAAGAGGGGAGGTTGGTAGAGGAAGGAAAGAGTCACATCTACCACCACACACCCATCCAACTTGGCCAGTCTGCGTTATTCACAGTATCAGATTATTACCCACTGATCCATTGTATGTAAGTATTATGTATATTATTGAACATATTGACAACAAATCATTCCACATCCGATGCAAGATTGAAATAAACTATCTCAGAATTATTCGAAGGGTCATCCGGGATCAATGCTACTTGAAGTGCCGTCAGAATTGTACCCCAGGCTGCAGAAATGGGAAATTTACGAAGTCCCAGCGTGTCTTCTCTTAATTATGAGACCGCCCCAGCCTTTGCTCAATTTAACATAGAATTAGCCCAGGCTGTAAGTGAAGGGGGTCTACTGCTTTCCAGCGGCGAGTGACAAGCCTTTTAGCCACCACAAGACCCAGGTCTAAAAATCTAGAGGTAGCCCTTTGTTCTTTCTTCCTGGGAAATATGCCTGTTATGCAAGCCTCTCATGTGTTCGGCAACACCCTAGCCGTACTGCTATTCAATAATTTAATCACTCGATGCCAATAACCTAGCAGCCTGGGGCACGACCACAACATTTGCAATAAGTCTGCATCCACCAGGTTACACCGCGGACAACCGGCAACCGTTTTAAAAAAAATACCTATTCATTTTATCCAGGGATAGATAGGCTCTGTGAACTATATAGAACTGAATGAGTCTAAACTTTGCGTTTCTAGGGATTTGTCTAGGGCTATTCAGCAATTGGGCGTGTAAGGTCTTGTCAGGTCTGCTTCCCATTTGTTACGCAAAGGTGTTAAGTCAACTAAAGTATGTGAGCGGATGGAGTCCGTGAACCATTTTATAAGGTGTCGTCCCGTGCCCAAAACATGAATATATTGCAATAAGAGGTGTGTCGGGGGTTCTGGCGATATGTCACCCCACTGGTGTTTCAAAGTGGTTATCCAGGAGGTATGATTTAGGAATTGCCCTGGAAGGACGCCTTCCTTCTTGGTAAAAGAGAGGAATGGCTGCAGCTCGCCCTCCATAAATAGGTCCCCTAGGGTGTGTATGTCAGCATCCCACCAAACTGAGAGTGTTGTCGCGGTGACCCTGCTCCCCCCCTTTGGCATTCCTAGAATCGGTATCGCGGGTGCATATGGTGTAATATGTCTGGTAAGGTGCCGGGCCCTACTAAAACACTTCTGAGCTACCTGTACCAGGAGTGGGAGAGGTTTGTTCGGTTTAGTGCATGGGTGGAAAAGAAACAGAAGTCTGTCCAGTGTGTATGGGGACCCTCCTTCCACTGTGTCATCAAGGTGGAATTCCTCCATACATTTTGCAACCCATTGTATTTGGGATGCCAGGTAATACAATTCCATGTTGGGCAAGGCCAATCCACCCTGTCTGGGGCAAGTACAATTTGGGGAGTGCCACCCTACATCGCGTATTATTCCAGATGAGGTTCCTCATCATTCCCTCCAATGGTCGTAAAAAAGACCCTGGCAGATACAGTGGAATGTTCGCAAAAAAATAGAGCAGTCGGGGCAGCATCACCATTTTAATAAGCGACACTCTACCTGCAACAGAGAGATGGAGCTTTTTCCAGAATTCAATTTGGGGTCTTAAAGCTGTGACGGCCCTGGATAAATTACCATCTAGAAGATCTCGATCCGTGTGGTATATACTAACACCTAGATATCTAAACACATCTGGTTGCCATGTCACCGCTGCACCGTCCACTGTCAATTGTGATGCATTTACACCAGGAGTGAAGGGGAACAGACATGATTTCCCTAGTTTAATCCCAATCCTGACACTTCTGCAAATAATTTAAGTGTGTTATGTATAACAGGGGGTATCGCCTGCAAGTCTCTGATATACAATAGGATATTGTCTGCATATAACGATATGGCATGAGTTTCTGCTCCCAGTGGTATACCCCATTGAGCTGCTGTTTTACGTAAAGCTATTGCTAGTGGCTCTATGGCTAGAGAGAATATTAATGGGGAAAGAGGGCACCCCTGTCTAGTACCCCTTCCAATCAGTATGGACTTCGAGAATAGTTTTCCCAATCGGACCCGCACAGTAGGTGTTTCGTATAACAATTTGACTAAGCTAAGAAAGTACGACCCAAACCCAAAGCACCATAACACCACAAACATAAACGGCCATTCATCCGTATCGAAGGCCTTCTCTAGATCCAGCATCAAACAACCCGACACTGGCCAATTCTCTACAGCACTTCTCATCACCAGAAAAAGCCTACGGATATTCAGGGAAGTGTTGCGGGCTGGAACAAATCCATTTTGGTCATGATGCACCAGATGTGGAGTGATCGGGGCCAGCCTACCCGCTAGAACTCCCGCCAGTATTTTATAATCCCCATTTAGTAACGCCAGAGGGCGATAAGCGCTTGTGTGCGTGGGATCTCTACCCGGCTTCAGGAGGGAAATCAGAGTGGCCTCAGTAATCGCGGCTGGAAGGGCAGCACCTTCTAATGCCTCCTCATATACCCCCAACAACCGTGGACCTAAAATATCAGCGTATGTCTTATAAAATTTGTGAGGAAAGCCATCTGGTCCTGGGACCTTGCCAGAGGGCAGCGTCTGCATTGTGCCTTTCACTTCCTCCAGGGTAATAGGTGTATCTAGATCCTTGCGCTGTTCAGGTGTGAGTGTGGGAAAGGTAAGACCATCCAAAAAGGACTGTATGTCCGTGTCTGATGCACTTAGGTTGGAGGTATACAATCGAGTGTAGTGTGTGGTCAGTTCACTGTGAATCTCACGCTGCGTGTATTTAAGTCCACCCTCCAGCGAGCGAAGCGCAGTAATGAGGCCCGTGGACTGAGCCCTCCTGATCAACCAGGCTAGCAGAGCCCCAGACCGATCTGCTTTGGTGTGTGCTAACGCAGAATGCGCTGCATAATTTAAACACCGCTGACGTTCCAGTAGTTCTGTGTGCCTTTACGCGCCTCCGATAGCACCGCCGAATCAGAGGGAACCTCAATTGAACGAGATTCTAAGCTTAGTAAATCTTTTTCCACTGTAAACAACTCAGATTCCACCTGTCTCTTCAAACCACAACCCAGCCCCAGGATCTCCCACGTATCGTGGCTTTCATGGCTGCCCATTCCATCATGCTGGATGAAGCCGTCCCTGTATTGTTTATGAAATACTCGCTGAGGGCCTCTCCTATTGTGTCCTTAAATATCGGGTCTTCTAGCGTAGACGGCCGGAGCCGCCATGTAGGAACTCCAGGAGGTCAATTCTCCCAGCACAGTGTAACATAATGTGGGTTGTGGTCGGAATGTGTGCGGCCCCAGTAATCCGAATCCGCTACGTAAGGGAGTAATGAGGGTGAACTGAGAAATCTATCCAGCCGAACGTGTAGATCATGTGGTATGGAGTAGAAGGAGTATATCCTTGCTGTAGGGTTTCCATGTCTCCAGATATCTGCCAGATCCCACCGCATACCCAGGTGTTCAGGATCGCAGAATTGGTTGTGGCTGCTTTATTTCTAAGGGGGGAAAGGATCTATCCAGCCCAGTATTCACGACACTATTAAAGTCCCCTCCAATGAGCCACAGCGAGTCACACTAGTTAGTTAATAATGGGGAAAGCAAACTAAGAAACTGCTCTTGTTCAATATTAGGGGCGTATATATTACCCAACAGAATATGACGCCAGTCTAATCTACCCCTCAAGAACACATATCTACCGTCTTTGTCGACATGTACCTCCTCCACATTAAAGGGTGTGCCTGGGCAGATCCAGATTAGGGTCCCACGTGCGAATAGTGAGTAGTTAGTAGCATATACTTTACCCCTCCATTTCCTCTGCAGCCTGAGCGCTTCCACACTATTTAAATGTGTCTCTTGTAAAAAAGCGATTTGTGTGTTGTGTCTTTTAAGATATGAGCAGACCGCGTATCTACGAGAAGGTGTGCAGAGTCCCCTCACATTCCAAGGAAGTATTGTATGACCTGTCATGTCATTGTGATATGTAATATTATAATGTGGCCCATCCTGTGTCCGCAGTTAGATGTACGATGTGACAGAGCCCCGCAATCCCTCCCACTCCTCCCAAAGAGACCTCCATAACTATAGGGGAAAGAGACAAACGCCAACAGGGCGAAGGGGAAACTTTACGAGAGCAGCCCCCATTAACAAGGGATGCTGCCCAAACCCTGACGGAGTGTAAAACTATCCGCAAAACCAACTGATTCCCTGTATTAGGGAGAACGTAGGGGTTGTTTAGCCATGCAAGGAGCACCACTTTGTGATCCCAATTGACTTATGATTATACATATAGATATGCAGACATCAGATATAACCTGTGAACATCATTATCCAGCCTGAGGGTGATGACAGCAGTGTATACCCTCCCAACATAGTTGACACCATAACTATATCAACACACAATGTCTGTGGGTTGCAGTTCTGCGCCAGTACCCTATGATAACACCAGTGCCCCAGCAGTCATACGATACCATCCGAAATTTGCGGTGTGATGTCTGGCATAAGCAGCAACACCACATCCCACAGCCGACGAACCATCATCCTCCTATGAACAAGATGGAGTCCCTTTCTTGCTGAGTGATTCTGCAGACTCTGCTATCCGCCCCGCCTCTTGTACCGCTACTTGTCGTTCCTGTCTGATTTGATCTTGTCCAGGTGCTGCCGATAAACCCGAGTCACGCCTCCTGAATCTTCTCCGACGATTTCGAGGTCCGCTCATCTCACCTCTACCAGTGGTCGACGTACCTGTGGGTCTAGGGCCCGAAAAGTGACCAGTGGTTTCTAGCCAGTCCCAAGTATCTTGTGGGGTGTCAAAGAATCTTGTCTTCCCATCCGAGACCACACGAGGTCTTACTGGATAGAGCAATGAATATATAATGTTCAGTTGGCGAAGCTTCTGCTTTACTTGGAGGAAAGATCCTCTTTGACGCTGCACCCTGAGCGTGCAGTCCGGGAAGAAGAGGACCTTAACATTGTCAAATTTGATTTCCGCCAGTGTCCTAGCTTCATGTAAAGTCATGTCTCTGTCCTTGAAGTGCAGCAATTTAAAAATAAGTGGACACGCCCCAGATACCCGTGCCGGTTTTCTACCAGGGATTCGGTGCGCTCTCTCTATGGAGAAGAAAGGAGAGCAGGAGGAGGAGGGGAGAATATCCTTGAGCCATCCCTCCAAATAGACCACTGCATCTTGTCCCTCCGCCCCTTCTGGTAGCCCAATCATGTGGATATTATTTCTTCTGGAGCGTCCCTCCGCATCCTCCTTCCTGTCCTCCAGGTATCTGATGCGGGCTTCACGCGCATTCTGCTGCTTTTCCAGGAAGTCTGTTGCCGGCTTCAACTCTGCAACCGCCTGTTCCACCATAGTAACACGATCCCCAAGCTTCCAATGATCTGCATGTAGTAACGTGAGATCCAGTGAAACTTTGTCTATTTTTGCTTCCATAGATTCCCTGGTTCGTTCTATGGCATGCAATATGGCATCCAATCAGTCATCTGGGGAGTCCTGTCGCACCAATGGTTGCGTCTGATCCATGTCTGCAGAGTTTGCAACCTGCGAAGAGGCTCTCGAACCAGTGCCTCTTGTACGACCCATCAGTCCAGCCAAGGTCTGCAGTTCGTATCAGTTATTCACAGAGGCAGAGGGCAACGTGCAATACCTCACCAGCTCACCGCAACAGTCTTAATCACAGCAGCGTCAAGCGGAGACCCACAGTCTCACTGCCTGTGCGGTCAGATGTCGCGAACTATATATGACCCACATTTACAATTTCGGCAGCGCCCATTTTCCAATTCTCACTTACGCTCCGCTCCGCAGCAGTACAGTCCGCTTCATCGGGTCTCTCGTAACTGATGTGATCTCCTCTGGTAGAGCTCAGGTCCAGCTACCATCAATGTTTTAGCCTATGTGCGCTCTGCTGCCTCGCTCCGTCCCTCTTCACCTGGGTACATCAATCGCTGCTGCCAACTTCCAGGGTCTTGTTTGCGTTAATGTAGCCGTTTATACAGGAGGGGCCAGCTGTTAGTCTCTACTGAGCACTGTACTTTCTTGCCTTGTTCTGTACACTCATATGGGGCATGCGCAGTTACGCTGACTATACTGTTCAGGCCTTCCAAGGGTTAACTCCAAAATCACCATCTGCGCATCAGGGTGTCCTCGCCACTAATCACCCTCTCACATCCAACAGTATCTTGAGTAAGTTCTGCCTCTGCGTGTCTAGGATTCCCTGCACAGGCCTCCGCTCCAGTGAATCTTGGCCTTCCTGTGCTGCTCTCCTGTCCTTGCTTGGGCCACCCCACCGCTCTGCACTGTTCTGTCTGGCCTGGTGGCTTAGCGTCAATGCGCCCTTCTTCCACTACACAGGAGCGCACTATAATGTCCCCCGTCGGTGTTCCCACTGGCCCGACCGGAGTTGTTCCTCTGGCATATCAAACCGGCAGCACGAGTCAATCCAGGGCAGGACCGCACCCAGGTCCACAATTAGATCGGCAGTAGTACTTACAGTGTCCGCCCGGGTCTGGAGACTCCTCTGGTAGACACCTCCGATAATGTAGGCCGCCCGCGCCGTCTATCCCTTGCGGGAGATCCAGGCTCAGGACTGGGCGCTTTCAGGGGACCCAGGGAGCCGCGCCACGCTTCCTTTCACCACGCGGGCAGTTCGCTCGCTCTGTCCCTCTCCCGCGTTGTGGCTCCATAGCAAGCAGTGTGGTTCATGCACCCGTTTTCCGGCCGGGTCTCAGGCCGCAATTGTGTCCGGGTGAATCCATCCGCTGCAAATACGCCGTGCGTCACCGGCCGACACCAGACCACCGCCGCTTTAGCGAGTGCTGTCCCACAGATTTCCGCACTACATCCGGCTCCCGAGGATACACACATCTGCCCTCCCTCAGCTCAACGCCGCGGACGCTGCGTCTACATCGGGGAAATGTCTCGGATAATGGAACCCGTGGCGGAGCAAAGTCAGATCGCGTCCGCCATGTTGCCCCTGCAGGCCACGCCCCGTTATTCAGGCTATGATACCGATGTTTCAGCCTCTATCCTGTATTTTAATGAGACTGACTCTGAGGCTGTTGGACCTCATAGCCTTCTTCCTGCTTGTGACATGTGCCTGCTGGCTTATGCAGCCTCTGCAGTGGTACCTGAGTTCCAGTGGGCACAGCGTCAGGAGAATCTTTCCAAGAGGGTCCAGATCTCAGGAGGCAAAAAACTGGAGGAGGACCATCCACACAAACAGCCCCCACAGCCCTAGAGGACCTTGTCGAGCCCACCCTTCAGCCTGAGGCTGTTGTTGGAGTGACGTCGATCGATTCCTCTGCACCGCCCAGTACCTCCCAAGGTAAGATGCTTGCAAATGACCATACAATGTTAGAATTACTAAACATACTCTGTAAGTCAGATCCGGCTCAGTGTAGAAAATAGTATTCCAGACCATATTTTACTTGTAACACACAAATGCATTATGGGAATAACAGTCAGCAAATCCAAATGGGAAGGCAAGTGGGTAGCAAACCAGCATAGTTGCAATCAATTGTGACAAGCAAGTTTAATTTCCACACACAGTGTGTTGAGAAATAACTTTATTTAACAATACAATGTGCAAAATTAAATACATGTCCAAATATGCAAACTAAAAATGCACTGTTTAACATCACAGATGCACCTGAGCAGGAGTCAGATGACAGTGAAGGCCATGCACCACCGGAGAGTGAGTCACAGTCAGGAGAAGACATCACAGTGTCACCATCACCCACAACACCTGCACCCACAAGACGCAGGATCACAGTGGCGCCATTGCCTGCACTAGAAACAGAAGATGAGAGCCAACCTGACCCTCCAACAGCACAGCCTGTGCAGACACCCACATCAAGACCACGTGTCCAGGTGCTGTTGTAGGGATTCTGCACATACACAGAGCTATGCACAGGATAATAGGACCTCGGAGTATAGTGGTGAACCAACCATGCACCTTAGTACCCACAATCCCAATCCGACTAGCTTTAGCGTCTCATTAGCAACGATGCTACCAATGATTAGACAACCCAGAACACGGTTTCTCTCTCTCTCTCTCTCTCTCAGGACTCGCGGGAGCAAGGACACCCTTTCATAACTCACTCATACCTGTCCACAACGTGCGTAATAAGAGACACTGTATAGTTTAAAATGTTTATTTCAACTACCGTGCTCTAAGATACTTTACACGTGCCAGTACTATCAGCATAATGCATAAGGGTAAAATAATAAGCATAGTTACAATTCCATAGAATACAAACGGGAAAGCATTTCATAAAGCAGTGGATATAGGGCTAAATGACCATACCACCCTCCCCGTGCTATTAGCTAGTTTATTATAAAAACAGAAGACCTCTGGGCATTGTCAGGCGAACCCCCATACCTCAATCTCTAGATGCAAGGTTTACATCATCAGACAAGCACAGCTCTTCTCTCTGGAAAGGTTTTTCTCCAAGTGTCTCTAACCGTGAAATCACAATATTAAAAGCACACGAATTTCTCCAGTGCAGCTGTACTTAGTGTTAGGTCTAAGTGCGAGGGACTGGCCAGATCAGCAAGAACAAGGGACGTTGTTTTTCGACCTTGTACATGTTGTGCAGACGTAACCCAAAGGGAACAGGAGAAAAGGTGAAAGGCAGAAATGCAGACAGTACTAAAATAGCCAGGCAGAAGCAGAGGCTGGAAAAACAAAGGCACAAAGTAACGTGCGCAAAAAAGGCACCATGGCAGTCAGGCCTAGGCCAACTTAGCAAGGCAGACCATGAGGCCACAAACCACATGACAGTGCAACGTAGGAATACCTGCATCAGGAGACGCAGGGCAGCTGCACAGATGAGAGTTGAGGAAGGTGACGGTTCAACGTCCTTTGCTGGTCTGGAGAACGCAATGTTGAGGGTACAACGCCTGCAATGTAAACACATGCGTTCAGTGCAGGCACACCTTTCATCTCTTGAAAGCAACTTGGGAGAGATGAGTGACAGCATCAAACAGCGCACAAAAGCTGTGCAGGAAGGTCGCAGGGAAACAAATCAACACTTTGGTGAGATGACACTAGCACTCAGGGACTTATGTAAGGTGATGCAAGAAGACCAGGTGTCCCATCACAAAAGACACCATCAATTTCTTGGACGCTTGGATGGGAACACTAGGGCCATCAACCGGCTAAGCACAACAACTGCACAACTATCACGACGTGCAGTAGGCTTGAAGTTGGAAATGACTCATTGCTGCGGTGATGTGGCCAGGGGACTGATACAGGTCACCAATGCTGTGGAGCAAATGCAAACTACTTCTGTTGCTGCCAGTAGTGTCATGGGTGGAGGGGATAGTGAGGATGGCTCTAGCCGCAGTAGCAGCATGGCACCAGTGACCGAATGCAGGAGGCGCAGTACGCGGAATACTCCAGCCTCAGAGTGCTCAAACAAGGATGTGTCAGAACACCCAGAAAGGGCAATGGAAGTGTGTGGACGCCAAAAATAGTGTGGACATGAGCACAGGAATGTGTTTTGGTGAGGTAACCATTATCAATATTTGTCTGGACTGATGTATAAGTACCATGGCACAGTTATCCTGTTGCGTTACAATTTACACATTGGACTTTTTCTGCTTGGTATGTGTGCATCAACCTCCGCTTTTATTTTCATTATACATAAACAATGTGGATCCATTTTTACAAAAGTTAGCTGCAGATGCCCCAAAAGTAGGAAAACGCCCCACACCTGTTTTATTATATGCAGATGATGCTGTTTTAATGTCCAGGACTGCAAATGGCCTGCAAATTTTGATAGAAAATTTTGCCCTATATATGAAGGACATTGATTTGCAGTTAAATTTAAAGAAAACTTTTGTAATGACATGTGGGGGGAAAAAGCTAAAGCATAGACAACATCATGTGGGTGGGGTTTTTATTAATAGAGTATCTACCTTTTCGTATCTAGGGATGTTGTTCTGCAACAATGGTTCTTGGGAAAAGCACATTGAATTATGTAAAATGAAATTTGTAAGAATCACAGAAGGTATATTTAAATTTGCGGCAAAAATAGGAAACAAACCCATATTGGAAATTTTAGCGTTGTATAAGAGCAAGTGTGTTTCAGGAGTATGCTATGGTGCAGCGATATGGGGAGAACAAATACGGCTGCATTACAAATAAAGGAGAATAAGTTTTTAAAAAGGCTGTTGGCGGTCCCTAGTGCTACTGCGAACGCTATTGTACATAAAGAGTTATTTGTACCATATTTATGTGATACAATAAATATGGTAGGTCTGACATTTTGGCGAGGGCTTTGGGCAAAGGAAGAAACAAAGTTCACAAGGGATTTAATAATGGACTGCCTAGCCCTTGACCATAGTTCCAAAATACCCTGGTTGGAGCATATTTTTAAACTTTTAACGAAATGTAAAGTCGAGATTGTTAAAAACAATCCCACTACAATACAGGCCTTTTCCAAAAATGATTTGAAATCAAAATACTTAACTGTAATGGAGCAGGAAAGGGAAAGTGCTGATATTAAAAAAAAACTGTAGTTAGCTATTGTGAAGGTCCACCTATAAGGGGTATTCAGCCATATTTGACATTAGTAAGGAATACCCAACACAGATTCTATTTGACTAGGTTAAGGTTGGGCACTTTACACCGTTTAATTGCCTTTCCAAGTACTGAAAAATGGTGTCATATGTTACCACCTTGCCCATGTGATGGTAAAACTCCACAATCAACTATGCATTTTATACTTTTTTGTCCTTTTTATATGGGTATCCGGAAATCAATTTTAAAACCCCTTTTTTAAGAAATACACTTTATAGTTATAAAAATGCGTTTGACTTTGTTTGTAGCCTGGATAATATAAAAGTAATAAGTTCTGTTATACGTTACATACAACTTTCAATTGGGAAAAGAAAAAAACTTGTACATTTGGACGCTTTATTATATGAAGAACAAGATTATTAATTGTATAATATTATATATGTTTACATATAGGTATTTATAAGCACTAGCACTTTATCGTTTATATTGTGGTAGCATGTATTCTGTACCAAGAACTCTCCATGCATTGATACTTTATTAACTTTAGATGGATTTGAATGTATTAGCACTTTATTGCACAAATTGCGGATGCCGTACCAATGTATTATGATCTATTCATGCATTGATATTTTAATAATTTTATAATTGAATTAATTTTTATGTAAAATCTAATTTGTAGAATTAATTTTAAATTTTGAATATTAAGTATGATGTATAAATGTGTATGTGTATTAGTATGCTTTTATGGTGTTTGTTGTATTTACACCGAATAAAGCTTTTTGACTTGACTTGTGTGCATCAACACAACCTGAAGACTTTTTATTTTAATAAATCACAATGGCAATGAAACCATGTAGTGTCTGGTTTAATCATTACCCACGTCAAAAATAATTCTGCGTTTTTTCTGCACGTCGCTGTCTTCTCTGCTGCACTCGATGCGCTTGCTGCTTGTTGTGGTTGTAATGGCTCCTCATCTTCGTCGAGTTCACTATCCGAGAGTTCCAGGGGTACGCCACTAGCATTTGCTATGTTATGCAACATGGCACAAGTGGCAACAATTTTACAACAAGTGTCTTGCATGTACTGCAATGCACCGCCGGTTTTATGTAGGCAGCGGAAGCGACTTTTCAGTAGGCCAAAGGTCCTCTCAATCACATTGCGTGTTGACCTGTGCGCTGCATTGAACCGCTGTTCACTTGGTGTACTTGGATTTAGGTATGGTGTCAGTATGAATGAGCGCACAGCATATGCGCTGTCACCTATGGGGTACAAGGCAATAGATTAGTCACTGCTATGTCTCACAATGACAAGAGAATCCACAAAAGAGAGTTACATGTGTTTACCAAGCAGGTATCCTTTGCCAAATTCACCCCCAAGGAGACGTGTATGTATGCCACTGTGTCTGAAGATGTAGGAATCATGCGTACTACCTGGGAATCTTGCCACTATGTCTGTGATGATGTGATTTGCATTGCATATGACTTGTATATTCAGTGAATGATATGACTTCCTATTCCTGTAAATGTACTAATTCACTGAGGGGGACATATAGCTACATGCGTACCATCAACGCAACCAACTCCATGGGGGATGTGGGCTATCTGGTAAAAGTCCAATTTTGTTTCCTGCAATTCCTGTGGGGTAGAGGGAAATCTTATGTGGTGGTGCATCCTCAGCAACATAGCATCCAGGAATGAGTTAAAGAGATGCGATAGTGCACTTTGGGAAACACCTCTTTCTGCAGCTATTACCCCCTGGAAGCTACCTGAGGCTAGGAGCTGCAGTGAACATAGGACCTGCACATGGGTGGGGATGGCATGTGTTCTGCGAGTCTGTCGCTTCAGTAGGGGATCTAATTCAGCTATCAGATCATAGATCATGGAAGAATACAACCTATATTTCTCATAAATCTCTTCCTCTGTCTGACCCAACAATGTAATGCGCAATCTAAAAATGTGTTCCTGTATCCTCCTTCTTCTCTGTGCTGCTGCCTGTATCCTCATCCTTCTCGCCATAACGTACAGCGCGGCCATTGTGAAACATTCTGAGGCATTCTGGGCCTGTTTAAATAGTTTTCAGTTTGTTAACACCTGATGTGAATTGGTGCTATTTTGCATGTGCTAAATAGCGAATTCTAGCATAATCGCAATTTGCAATTGTTTGATGCATTGGTTTGAGAATCCCTATTTGCGAATTCGCAATTAGGGAATCGCTATTTCATGGTCACAAAATTGAGAATCGCAAATTTAGTGAATTTACACCAAATTCTGCGATTTTCAATGATACATTGCTTAGTGCTTTTTTGCGATCGCAAACAGCAGTTGTTTGCGATTTGCACTGTTTGTGATCGCAAAATAGCTTGATGCATGTGCCCCTATGTTCTGGTAAAACAAGCTGCTTTACACTCCTTCTGGACTAAGCCTGAAGGCTGCTCTCCACAGCTACCACTTAGAGAGCTTTCTAAGTTTGTCTAAGACCACTAAAATAACCATAAGGGTTGTCTTACATAAGTGTACACCATATACCAAGCCATCTTCTCACAACTATCTTTCTACATCTCAGCATTTCTGTGATTGCCAGATCAGCCATTTTCCTTTTTTAAGTCTCCTATTGTACATAGGTTTCCAAAAGGTCAACACTTGTTCCCACCTTTACCCTTCATCATGCTCAGTGGGACCTAAATTTAGTCTTAACTTTTCTAATGTGCGCGGTCTTCGAGCTGCTACACAACTGTCCTATCAGGCTTCTTACTATCAAGACGGCCCTTCTAGTGGCAATAACATCTGCCCAGAGGGTCAGTGAGCCCCAGGCTTTGTCCTCTAAGTCTCCGTACCTCAACATCTTTTCAGACAAAGTTGCCCTTCACACTAGAGCTTCCTTCCTATCGAAGGTGGTCACTCCCTTTCATGTAGGCCAGTCCATCACCCTGCCTACCGTTTACGCTCTGCCTCATCCCTCTAAGGAAGAGGAACAACTTCACCTGCTGGGCTCAAAAGAGTGTTGTTGTTCTACCTTGACCGCACAAAAGGGTTCCCGGTGGATGACCAACTCTTCGTGAGGTATGTCAGAGCCCAGTAAGGGAAGGCAGTACAGAAACGGCCCATCTCCCGATGGATTGTCCTCTGTATCAAAATCTGCTGTCAATTGGCCCAGAAGTAAATCCCTGAGGGTTTGGGGGCTCAAAGCCAAGGCTTTGACAACTGCGTTAGCATTCAGAGTCCCGGTCCTGGACATCTGCCAGGCAGTGACATGGGCTTCTCTGCACACGTTTACCAAGCACTACTGCCTGGACAGTCAGGTCCGTAGGGATTGGAATTTTGCCCACTCTGTCCTGCAGGACGTTTTAGTGTGAAATCGTTTTGCAGACCCTCTTCCGAGGAGGTATTGCACGTCTATTCTAAGGTAAGGAATCTGCGGCTAGAAGTCTCTATCAGATGAACAAGTTACTTACCTTCAGTAACACCTTATCTGGTAGAGATTCTATTTAGCCGCAGATTCCTTACTGACCAACCCATCCTCCCTGCTCTGCAAACGGGTTTATAGACTTAGTTCTTTTTCCTCTTTAAGGGACCAAGCTTTCACACACCAGGGGTCAGTACTCTTCGTGGCTCCTCGCTTCCGCCTTGGAAAGTCAAGAAAAGAAACTAACATCAGCATGCTGGGGTGGAACTTATATAGCCACTGCGTATGCCACTTCTGGTGCCGACCATGCCATGCAGAGCAGAACAACTCCGCCTACCGGTGCACATGTGTACTGCTCACAAAAAAATTGTGGTCCAGGCTAACGCCTGGGCTATAATTCTGAGGTAAGGAATCTGCGGCTAGAGTGAGTGTCTACCAGATAAAGCGTTACCGAAGGTAACTTAATCATCTGTAATTATACACAAGAACCAATAGCATTAAAATATACATGTACAGAGTATGAATTAGTTTAAAAAATATATAGCAGTCCTATTGACAGTGGACCCTCTCCAGTTATAATCAACATCCTGCTCCATTCACAGCTATTCACTCTTATGCATATGCAAACTAATACATGGGTGCATCCATAGATATTCACAATAACCTTTCATGTTGTTGCTTCCTGGTCACTAATTTGATAGAGAAATAGGACCAGAAAAATAGAATTGGACTGCTTGACTAATCCACCTCTGTATAGCAACTCAGACAACAAAAGGAAATATATGGAGCTTACAAATAAGATACTAGAATTTTCTTTCTTTTTGTACTCTCGTGTGATTAGCTTGGAATCAGTTTCTCTTTCTTAATTATCGGAAATATTGTTGTAAAAGATTGACTCATTATTTACAAATTCAGAATAAAATATCTTGTGAATTACACATACACGGCAAGCCCATTGCTATGCAGTAAAGAAGTAGCAGGCTTCACATAAAGTGTTCATGGGCGATAGAAGCACAAAGTGGAACTAGGGGACGTGGCGTAGCATGCCCGTCCATGGGCCGCAGGGCATGGTGGCTCATTGCTTACGGTGGAGATAGGTTTCAAGAACTGCAGGGATGTGATAGCATGCAGCAGCAGGAGGCACATAGGGGCTGCAAGGGGGGACATGGTCCATAGAATAGCTATGGAGGCATCAGAGCTACCAGAGGCATAGTATAGTAGAATATGGGCTACATGCTGGATGGGAGCATACAGTAAGTGGGGGCACTAGGGGTGGAATAGTGCCACGCATATTGGCAGCCTGGTACAGGGGATAGAGCATAGAAAGGGCACTGAGAGGGGACGCAGAGGGGGCAGATGGGGACACATGGGCAGCAGGGACAAGGCAGAGGGCACAAGAGGGGCAACTGGAGAAATATAGATTGTGTTGGGGTGAGGTCACAGGCTGTTAAGAAGTGGGATGTACTTTTTTTTTTACGGAGTTTTATATAGCGCGAACTTGACCCGAATCGGGTATCAGAGTGCTTTACATAGCACCAGTTGCGTTACAGGAGGACACATTCATTTTTTTTAGGCACGGGGAGATTAAGTGATTTGCCCAGAATCACAGGATGTTCAGCGTCATTGCTGAGACTCGAACCCAGTTCCCCAGATTCCAGGTCAACTGCCCAAGCCGTTAGGCCAACTCCTCTCCCCACTTTGATGGAATGTAGGGGAGGCACAAGGCACTCAGGTGTATGAGCCACATGCAGTGGCAGGTCAAGGCGGCACAAAAGCTACAAGAAGGCCAAGGGCACACCTACCATCATAAGTCCACTCATTCAATATCATAACCCCACACACCCACTATCATATCCACACAACCACCATCATATCCACACAACCACCATCATAGGACAATATACCTACCACCATATATGCACATGACCAGCAAAGTGTGCCAACATGCTATTATATGTCCACACAACCCATATAGGCCAACACATCCATCATGCTCTGCCACACCCACTATTATACAACACATTCACTGTCAAATGCCAACACATCCGCCATCGGTCATCAGCTTAAGCAACACACCCATCATGCTACATTCATTAAACTACCATCAGATGCCAATGCATCCACACAATTTGCATCAAATACCCAAAACACCCACTAATATACACCCGTACATCCACACAACTGACAATGCTGCCTTCTGACATCAACTCAACCACTATCATGCCTCAACACACCCAACATCATACACCATCGGATCGGGACTACTATGGGATGCAGGTAAGGCAGTGGTCCAGCGACAATGTCTGGGCCTGAGCGTGTTTGTTCGAAAGCAACTGGACAGCGAAATAACACACATTGAGAATAACTTGATGAGATTGGAAGCCGACCTGGTGCGCAGAAGAGACACACAATGCGCAATAGATACACAGAAGCAAAAGCATGCAGAAGTTTTGGAGAGGCTGCGTTGCTAAAATTAAGCGTCCCATGCAGCGCGCACACATGCAGCAGCAGATAGAGCAGGCAAGAACAAACGCAATCGCCCATATTACGCTTACAATCAGCAAATGGGCACATCCTCACCAAACAGCATGACATACATATGGAATTCACAGTGCACTATGCCAAAGTGTACCACTCCGCGCATCGTGTAGGAACTCCAGACCTTGCAAATTCTTTATTGTATGATTACCTAAAATCATTTACAAATACAATACATGTTACGTCATAAAAGAAAGCTTGGTTGGTTAAAAAGTCTAAAAAAATTGTAAAAACAAAGAGAGGGCAAGATACAGCATAAAAAAGGAGCGAGACTATAAGGCATGGTAGCGTAGGCGTGCAAACGTGCAATACGATGACATTTACATCATAGATAAATGCATTTTTATGAGTACATCTAAGAAGTAGGACAAGATGCGGAGTGCAAGATGGGCGAGCTGTACAGTGATAATAGTTGAGTAATAGTGCAAAAGCGTAGGTACAGAATCGTAATACCAAGGCTGCAACCACAGTTGGTGATGTGTGGCTCGTATATTATTTTGCTGTTATCTTCTGTTCTTGCGTTGAGCGTAGAGTCATTCCAGCTACCGCATTGAACTTCCCAATTCGTGCAAGCTCCATCGGCACTGTGGTGGTGTAGATAAACATTAGAGGCGAAATAATTCAATCAAAATGCAAATGTGCTACAACTGTATTACCTGAGGTGAATTGCCATAATGTAAATAAAAACCAATAAACACATAAAAAAAAAAAAATCATACACCATCGGATGTCCACACAACCATCATCACAGGCCATCAGATCCACCATCATATGCCAATACATCCAACCTCATAAACCAACGCACCCACGTTCATAAGTCAACACAAGCAACATCATATGCCAACACATCCATCATCATAACGTCACACAATACCATATGTCATCACACCAACGATCATGTGTCCACACATGCACCATCTTACCCGCACATGCTTACTATCATACATCCACACAACGTTCTATACCAACAAACCCAGCATTATATGCCAACATGCCACCTTCATATGTATGACCACCTACCATCATTGGGACACATATCCAGCATCATGCACCTACCATCTAATGCCAACACAGCACCAATCATGAACCCACACAAGCAGCATTTACCAGTGACCACAGCTCAACAGTATCACTCCAAGAACTTAGTCAAACCATCATGCCTCCTTTTGCAAACTTATAAATGTAATCAATGATTCTCTCAAACACATTTCAATTTAAGTTTTCTCAATTACTAACAGTGGTGGATTTATATTTTAATTTTTTTCTAAATAACATATGAAATTCTCTTAAGTTTAAAGGGTCTTAGGTTGACACAAATATTTATAGTGGCTTCTCCATAAAAAGGTAAGGAATTTTCAAACTAAAGTGTGTCCTAAACCTACCATACTAATTCAACCTTTACTCCCACCCTCCAGCAAACAATATTTGGTGCATCGCACACCTTTTCGAACAAAAAAAAATCACACTTATATGGTCACTGTGTTCGTCACTTCTACTCATTATAAGGCATTATTAAATATAGCATATGCCAACACCTTTGCCATCATATATTCCTTCATACAATGAACCCACTCTCTTTTATACATGCATCCCCCAACTCAGTCATACAGCCATCAATCTAACATCCTGTATGACCACAAAGGCAACATTATAATTACACACAAGCATTACCATTAGTATAAGCTTACACCTACCTACATACATTGATAAAATGAGTAATAAATAGCCACAAAGCCACCAACCTATCCCCCACCCCATTAGACACAACACACCTGCTTTCATACATCCAAACACACACAGTAGTACAAACAACAACTCTAATACGGCAACACACACCTTCATATGCCAACATGACTTATACACTTACAAAGCCACAATTTTCAAACTTTATACAGTGTGACTGCAAGAACGTAGTCACACAATTATACCTCATTTTACACACATAATAATTGATTGGCTCAATCACCACACATTGCAAACTTACTTGACACAGGGACCATCATATACCCATACAGCCACAATTATACCCCAACCCAGGTAGCATGCTACATCCAAACACACAATCATAGTGTATGTACACACATATATCTACTAGCATAAACCTCTGCCTCTACAAACCAACATTCCAAACATCACGCACCCACGCAATCATCAATTTAAAATGCTCAACAGTAGTACTTCAAAAACATTATCACATCATCATAGTAAATTTCACACAATTTTAAGAAAAAGCTTTATCAAGTAATTACAAGTAAGTTAACCTTCATTTCATATGGTGAGATTGGGAACACGTGCTGACCGTAGCACCTTAACTTTGGAATTTCTTAAATTTTTAGACTTTACAGCAAAGCAACTATAGACATATTTTACCCTTCTCTCCCATTCAACTTTTGTTTTTTAGGGACTATATAGTAAATATACAGATGTGTAGAATATAATATGCTATTTATTACCATTGTTGAGTGTGTGGAGAGGCCATGACTCACAAGAGGTGAAGCCTTCAGTGCGTCATGATTCCCCTTCCTCAACACCAATAATAACTAGCATATTACTCTCTTCACATAGGGCTTAGTTATGTTGAGTGCTAAAAACAAAGGAATTTAATCAGAACCAGGATACAAGGGTGACCATCAGCAGAGTTTTTTCCCATTATGAAATCATTGTAACATAGCTGTCAATGAAGTTCTGAAAAGTGTAATTACTTGTAAAAATGTGAATTTTATTGAGGGGTGCTACAATTACCAGTATAAATAGTGTGTCTGATGCCAAGAGTGTGCTGTTTGTACACAGCACAGAGACACATTGTGACACTTGGTACTAACTTAGCTTCTTTTCTAATTTATACATAGATGCACAAGTACAATATATTATAGCCATTTCTGCAAATTTGGGGCATATTGTATTGAAATTGCATTTATTTACTTTTTTTAACAAACTTTATTGGCATTTTCGTCATATACAACCAAACATTGTCTTTATACATGACAGTGCGTTGAGCATTATGAAAGATAGGGGAAGTTAATGGATGATTACGAAAGAGAAGAGAACATAATATCATAACAATGGTTTCCAATTATACAATGTTGTTATGCCAGAATAAAACAGAAAATCTTTGCCACTGCGTGTCATGCAGGGCTTAGGTAATTGTCTACAATGCATACCATCTAGTAACTATATAACTCCCTCTCACCCTCCACAACTTTTCCCCCACTGGTAGCCCCTATAAAGGTATAGCACATGAGTGTTGTGGAGGGTCCCATACTGTATTTACGTGTGGTGTGTGGATTATTGAGAAAGGGTTGCTTATGTTCTAGTTCATGTCCCACTGAAATTGCATTTATATAACTGTAGGAGGCTGGCTTAGTATATTGTGCACACTTATTTAAGTAAAGCACCTTGCACTAATCCAGACAATGGTTATGGTGATTTTAGTGGTCTTAGATAAACCTAGAAAGCTCTCTAAGTGAAAGCTGTGGAGAGCAGCCTTCAGGCTAAGTCCAAAAGGAGTGTTAAACAGCTTGTTTTACCAGATCTAATGATGTAGTGTTGGTTAAATGAAAAAGAACCACACAGTGTAGTTATAAAAATGTCTATTTATTACACAACACTCACTAACACATTGGTATATCTCCTACCCGGAGATCTCAACACAAATACACAATAATACTACAATTGCAAGAGGTAAGTAAGCATAATACACAGTGGTCTCCAGGGGTAGACCAAACCATATACTAAGAAAGTGGAATGCGAACTACGACCGAAGTCGGAACTTGGACCAGGAGACTCAGAAGAGCTGAGGACACAAGGAACCACCCAAGGTTAGTACCCAGGAACCCCACAGAGGCTGTGTGCAGAGAGAAAACACAGCTCCATACTCTAAACAAGTCAATGGAAAAGTCACAATTGCAGTTTTGAAGAAGAAGGCCCCGGAAGAAATCCCATGGAAGACAGAGGGTTGGAGAGTCACCCCACCCGTGAATACCCCATGAACCACGATACCTACACCAGGGAAGCTGGGTGCATAGGTGCGAAGTGACATCGGAAACCGCCGTAGACCACAATGGAGGACTTCAGTAAAGATGTCACTGGCGAAGACTGTGCAAGAGTCCGGTGGAATCCAAGGGTGGATTTTTGAAGAGAAGAACCTGCAAGCAGAGGGGACAGAGTCTATGCCACTCTGAGGTGACCAGGAGGCACAGAAGAGCAATGCCCACCGATGACGGAAGACGCAGAAGTGACGACGGTGACCTTGTTGCTGCAGCTGGGAGGATCAGGCGATGCTGAAGAAGACCAGGAGCCGTGCACAAGCTGTCCCACGTCGAAAGTCGAGAACCAGGGGGTCAGTGGCCAGTGGGAGCACCAACAAGCCTTGGCAGCAGCAACACACGTGGTAAACGATGAAGGAGCAACGTTGGGACCAGCAAGGTCCAAGGGACTCACCAAGTGCAGTAGAGTCAGAGCAGGCCCCGAGCACGCAGGAGAGCCCAGTGAAGCAGAAGAAGACCCTCAGGAGGACCCACAGGCTAAAGGCACAGGAGTCACAAGAGGACCGCAAGCAGCTCACCAAGAAGGAAGGCCCAATGTGCAGAGCATGCAGTGAGGACACAGTATTAGGCAGGAAGAGATGCTGGAGGCTGGAGCTTCTATTAGCCCGAAGACGTCTGGAGTGCAGAGCCAACAAGCCTTGGCATCAGCGAGTCAACGCTGTGCACAGGGGTTTGGTCCCAGCGGTTCCTACAAGGGATACTGGCCTCAAAATTGCAGAGAGGACAGGTCAGGCCTCGCGGGAGACGCAGAACCACCAACTGTGTTGCTGAGCTTTTCGAAGTCTGTGGGATGTCAGGAGCAGTAGACCGTTCAGTTTCATTGCGGTGCCTGCGGTGACTCCTTCACTCCAAGGGAGATTGCTTCGGGTGTCCTTGATGCCCACAGGTCTGTTGAAGATCCTGTAAGAAGCACAGACACAGACGATGAAGAAGACTTTCATAACAGCATGACCAGGAGCAGCAGGAGTCTTCTTTGATGCAGTCTCAGTTCCGGGCGAAGTCCAAGTGTCCCGACGGTCTAAGAGTGACGTGGTTTCAGGCTTGAGTCTTGTCCCACGACTAATCTGAGGATCCACCCACAGGTAAGCCCTTTTATACCCTAAATAAGGGGTTAGGACGACTCAGGGGTCCCTCCCAGAGGAGGGGCTGGACAGAGGGGAGGTTACTCCCATGTCCTTTGTTCAGTTTTGCCCCAGAGCAGAAGCCAAGGGCTCCCCTCAACTGGCTCAAACCAGAGTATGCAAGGAGGGCACCAAATGTGCCCTTCAAAGCAGTCTGGTGGCGCTGGCAAGCGCCCTACCCCAGCCCAATACATTAAGTCATGCCTGGGAGATGGTCACACCTCCCTGTGACAGGAAACCTTTTTTTCTACCTTCCCCTGCTCGAGCTCAGTTCAGCAGTAGAAGGAGGGCAGAATCATGTCTGTGGTCAGCTGCAGCACCTGAAAGGCTGTTACCGGGAGTGCTGGGGCCTTCCCGGAGGAGCTCCCCAGTGCAAGGAATCATACCTCCAAAACCGGCAACGGTGTTGGGGTATGATTCCAACATGTTTGATACCAAACATGCCCAGGTTCGTCACAGCCACTATATAGTTGGCCATCGTGTAATGACGCATGGCCACTATATGTATCAAAATGGCTGCCCGCACCTACAAAGCCTGGAGAATCGACTACGGGCTTTGTAGCAGTGTCCTGCTCATGCAGGTGCACCGTCACAGTTATAACCCAGCACCCTGCATTTAGGATTGAAAGGCTTGCCTTAGGGGTGACTTATAGGTTTTAAGTGCAGTGACCTCAGATATAAGGAAACCTATATCTGTTGTAAGTGGTGCTAGCACCAGCTTACACAGGCTGCAATGGCAGGCCTGTACTCACAGCTTGAGTGATCTCTCGTGGGTGGCATAATACATGCTGCAGCCCATGGGAGACCCCTGGTTTACCTATGCCCTGGGTACCTTAGTACCATATACTAGGTACCTACAAGGATAAACCAGTAGCGGCGGTACCAAAGTACTTACCACGTCAAATTTAGTGAGAAACCACAGTGGCTGGGGTCCTGATTAGCAGGATCCTAAACATACTGACACCGGCAACAAGTGGGGGTAACCATAAAAGCATATCCTACTTTCCTACAATAACGCTTACTAGCCTAAGGGTGGGCTGTAAGCCCACGATGTAGATACAGCACATCTCAGTTCGAGACAGTGCATGCACGCCGTCTTGAGCCGAGACCTAAAAAGGAGGTCAGAGCAGATTTTTGAGTATTGAGTGGTTGAATTCTATGTGTTCCTGTGCCTAATGTCTAATTGAAAAATCAGGTCTGATTAAATCGTAGAAAGGTTTTACTTTTTCTGCGTAATCTAAAATGTATGTTGTGCCAAAATTTAGAAATCCCAATATGTATTGTAAATTTTCTCAGAGTTTTTGGAGATGGGAGCAGTGCACACTTGTCTAAAAAGTTAGCTGCTAGGGTTTTTCCTTCACTTGATAACTCGTATCCCAAAAATAGGACATTGAGGTGGGCTATTTTCGTTTTTTAAAGTTGAATTTGTAGCCCTCAGAGGCGAATACCAAAATTATGTTGCTCACCATGGTCAAATGATCCATAAATTATCATCTGTCAGATAAATATCATGTACATAGGACAATGCCTCCTCATCAAAATTTTGAAGTACCTCTGTTACCGTAGCTGAGAACAACCCGGGCTATTCTTATACCCTTGGGGCAGTCGACAGAATTGACTCTGAGAGCCTAGGGCTGAGAATGCTGTCAAATATCTGCTTTTAGGCGCTATATTTTGGCAGAAAAATCCATTTGAGACATCTAGTGTTGTTTTGTATTTTTTCCGCACAATGTTATTCATTAATGCGGCACTGTGTGCATTCTGTACTGCAAATGTCTTTGTGTATGTGTTCAGATGTCTGTAGTCTAAAACTAGACGGTATGAATTGTCAGGCTTCATTATGGGAAACAAAGGATTATTCATTGAAGAGGTGCAATTCTCTATTACACCTTGGTATTCAAGTTGATCTAAGATCTCCTGACTTGTTTATTTGCTTCTTCTTTTATTGGGTACTGTCTCTGTGGAGTTGGATTTGTTTTTACTGGGATTACATGGTGAGGTGACTCAGTATCCCACCCTACATGGTTGTGATATAAAGCAGGAGCAAGTGCTACCACCCACTCTTGCGTATATGAATGTTTTAGTGATACTGGAACGAGGTCGTAAAAAGCCGGTAAAATCACTGTTTCTCCCTTTGGGCACTCCATGACAAGTTCAGGTGGACAATCTTTTTCAGCCAAAAGGATGTCATAGCCATAAGTCAGGTTCTCCCAAAAGAGACCTTTAATCTTTCTGGGTTCGTACCCCTCCATATGGAGTGTTATTTTGCATAATGGGTGTGGAACACTTACCCTAGTATCAGGTGTTTCCACCGTGATTTGTTCATTCAACGCCGCTGTCACCAGAAATTCCATCAGGTTCTGGTGAGCTATTCTTACTTCTGCTGCGCTGTCTAGCATCGTCAGAGCGCATTCACCGATCAGAAGTTGAGTCCTGAGTATCCTTGGCATTTCTTACTTTAAGGCCAGCTACCTTCTTCTTTTTAAATTGAGGTTTTGATTTCGGTTTATCTTCTTTTTTGATATTATAGTCCGAAGTACGATGTGTATCTCTGGACTTTGTTTGTTCTTCTGATCTGTGTTCTGACCGTCCTTCCCTCTCGGAGTTTTTTGATGAACCCTGAAAGGAACAAGTATCAGTATCCTAATACCTGTCGGGTATTTTAATGTTACCACAATTTCTAAGGTTGTAACTCCTTTCGGAGAGCTCCTGTTGAGGAGACCCACCTCTTGATTGTGATCTGTTCTCTCTATTCTTTTGTTTTTTATTGTCCCATTTCCTCTTAGAAGAATCAGGTGCTTGCTTGGTGTTATCCTTTTCAGGACCACCCATGAGTTGAGGTTTTGTTGCTCTAGCTCCCAAATTATCTCTACCTAATTCGGCATATGTTTCTTTGATAATTTTAGGTAATTTACGCTCCTGTTGTACAGGGGTGAAATCCCTCAAGCGTTGGCGTATCGCCACCGCTGCTGCCTCCCCTTTTATGTTTGCCAATATAATAGTTGATACCTAGGCAAAATTTCCTAACAATTTCATCCCTAAGTTCAGAGCAGGTTCTGCTCCATACTCATACTGTATCTGTCTCAATACATCTGGTATTACTGCTATTGAAGGGATACCATGACTTCTGGTATAGATGGCAGCGAAAACTGTACCCCAAGAGGTACAATCCTCTATCGGAGGAGCTATCCCCATTGGCAAACATATTGTTAGCATTCTGTGTTTTTCTTGAGGGCCTGTGTGTGGGAACACTGCCTCTAACTGTGTGATTTTCTGAACTATCCAGAATGGCATTTGCTTGCGTTTAATAGCCATTCTACCCATAACTGCCTTCAGTGTTTGTGGAGTTATTTTAGCTGCTGTTCCTTGTATTTGTCTTGCTGGTGTAACCCTTGTAGATTGAAGTGTGAGTGTTCTCATAACGAACTGTGTCAGATTTCTGTACATTTTTATTATTTCTTTGTGTAGTGGACATAAGTCTGCTACCGGCATTGTGTCAATGTCTGGATGCAGTGTGTAAGCCGCTAGGACCTGCCAATTGGCTCCGTCTCTGCTGAGCAGTCTGAGTCTTACTTTATCTGTTGTGTGTGGGAGGGCGCCTTTAAACCAGTTTATGTGCTCCTGGTAGGTGAGTGGAACTTCAATGTCCTCGTATGGACAATATTCCTCTGGTATTTCATCTTCAGTGTAAGAATGAAATGTATTTGTGCAGGGATCTGCTGGTGGGAATTTAACCCATTAATAGAATACCTCTGTCCTGTATGACTCGTGTGCCTCAATCACAAAGATGACAGTCCCACCTCTTGCTGTTACTCCAAATTCTGCTAGTTTTAAAGTGAGTGCATTTCTGACATTTTCTGAAATGTTTATACTACCTTCTTGTTCTCCTTCCCCTGCTGCATTCGCACGTAAGGCTGCTGCAGCGTTTTGTTCTTCAGTCATTGTTGAAAGAGTTTAAGGAAACTGAGATAAGGTTTTATGCTCAATATGAACTATTTATCCTTCAAGCTTGAATTAACCTATAGCCAATACATAAGATATGCCTACTCAGCTGCGGCGGATTTTCCCTTCCCACTCCATACGTCTCTAGGTAGATGTGAGTCGGGGTATCTGAGAAAGCACGACTGAACTACTCAGATTTGACCATTAAATAAGAACCAAACCAACGTTGGGTGCCATGTCATGTAGTTCCTATAAATCTATATAGGATCTACGCGTTTAGACAACATAAACTGTGGGATTGGTGTCCAGGCTGATTCCAGACACCCCCACCGAGTATGTTCGCCTGTATACCAGCTCACAGTGCCACTGTAAACTCCTCTTACCAATAAGAGAATAGTTCCCGGCAACTATCGAACACGACAATCCTGTCCCATCAGGGATCGTGGAAACAGTACAGTACTTTTCACTCAGTCACTTGTGCTCACTTTGTCTCAGAGAGATACACAGAATAAACGGTGGGGACGTTTTCAATAAGCATTTATTGAACCAGCGTCATTCTAGTGTAAAATAGGTGTGCTGAAACAACCATAAGGCAGAAACAGATATAAATGATTATAAGCACCAACAGAGTAAATGGATGGTAGATTTCTACCATAGTGCCAAAACAATGAATATAGGCAGGTATGTAAATACATGACAATAATAATGCGTACTACCAACGATGCAACCCTAACTAGATGTACCTAAGTGTACCTAGCATGTATGTAGGTGTAGAGCCAAGAATCGTCCTAGGATGAAGCCAACCCCATTACCTGGTGTGAGAGAATGAAGGACCCCGTCTTGGTCTCGAGATGGACACCCTGCAAGGGATGTCGGACCAGTGCGTTCTGGAGTGTCTGCGTGCAGAAACCTCAGCCTCTCGCGTCAGTGTGTCAGCATGGAAGTCTTTCTCCTCTGCCTGCCCCAGCAAAGATATGGTGTTTATATACCCAAAAGGTACCCTCAGGGGTTCTACCTTGCTGTGTCATGTCGGCCGAGGATGACTGAAGGGATGACCCTTATATATAGTTATTATGCAGAAGATGGTAATCCTGCTGTGATTCTGAGAATCCTCATGCATAATAAATGAGGCTAGTTTTCTGGGAAAACCACACGACATTTATGCAGCACCTAACTAGGTAAAAGGTCAATACCAAAAACCGTTATGTAGTACAATGGCAGGGAAAATGTAGGTGAAAGGTTAGGTGACTACCCAGGCCTATATTGGGGTACATTACAAAACATAACACCAGCATCTGCAGATGACGTACCCAGAGGCAGACCTCGGAGCTAATTGATAGAGCAAATTTGTTCCCATCGACCCTCAACAGCAGCCGTTGAGGGAGAGCATGCAGCCAATCGATGTTCCGGTGAAACAGAGCCTAGATCCAAACCATGAAGGCAACCCAGGAAAGCTCATAGAACGCAGCCAGTAGCAGAGGTGTCCGCAGAGGACAGCTGCACTGATGGGCCTTCAGCGGGTACACCAGTACGTGTATGTCTGAAGAGTCAACCAATTGCGAACCCAAGCACAAGTCCAGGGCAAACTCGTAAGTGCACAAGAGACAGCGGAACACAGGCTGTACGCAATGAAGTCATACAGGCCGGAAAGACAGGAAACCGTGCTCATCCAGTTCTTGAAGCAACGGTGTGCCAAAGAAATGCATTATGTGTTCACGGCACAACAGGACGTGAGGCAGTGACTGCTCCATTTGATCTCGAACTGGGACATCCATTGCGGAGCAAAAATAATACAAGAAAGATTCCCGCACTTAGGAGCCGGACCAGCGGAAGACCTCCAAAGATACTTCCGAGGACAGAGTGGATGAATGATGGAATAACTCCAAACACCTTCTAGAAGGTGCTGATAAACCCAGAGCCAGTGCTCCTGAAAAACCCTGCAATTCCAGTTGTACTAGACATGTTAAAAAATGTTTATTGCTGATTTTGGTTACCTGATGTTAGAGGGCACTTTCTGTGATGGCTATTATTTTATGACCTGTGGCAAGTAATTTATTTTATCTTTAGTGATCGTGTTCTATGATATTATCACTACTGTTGCATGAGGCCTGAGCATGTACAACTGGTATAATCTGTTTAATCTTGTATGCTCTGTCTAATTTACCAATGATATTGCAGTATGAGCCTGTTTATTTTAACTCCGGTCTTCGACCTGTGATTGTATTACTTTAAATTGTGCTGCAAAATATTAGTAACTTGCTACCATGTTTGTAATATGCCATTTGGCCCTCTTTTTCATAATATTTTTGTTGGCCAACACCAGAAAAACTCCTGTAGTGAATTAGTCTCGCTGATCTTGCTTGCTTGCTCAATTATATACAAAATAGTCATTTACGCCTCACCACTTTCAAAGTACACCAGCCACCACTGATCAGGTAACTCCCATTTGAGAGTAATCTAAAAGTCAGACATATGGCCGCTGGAGACCCTTTCAAGTAGCAAGACAGGTTCGCCACTGACATTTTACATGCCCAGTGCAACGAAACGTCCTGACATATTAGGGACCTCCTTAAAGTATTCTTGCAGTCTGAGCCACTGAGAAAGACTTTAGTATCATTATTCCAGCACCAGAATGTGCACGAAAGCTCACATTTTTCATGTATAAACCCTTCACCTAACGCTTTGTATCTGCCCACTTGATGGTGTTTTAGACAGTACTTTAAGTGGAAAGTCAAGATTGGTAGTGTAATGTTCCCATGGATTATCCAATCCGAGGATGCTATCTCAGCAATGGTAAAAGCAAATTTTTCAAGTCTTTCGATGTGTAACGTGTATTTCGCAACTTTCCGTGCCACAGCTTTCTGCTGTTCCGAAAGGTGGTTTGATGAAAACAGATTAGTGATTTTGATATGTCGCCACGGCACATGACCAGATCGTAATGTCTGTAATGTCCAGCTTAACAATAGAATTGACCTAAGTTGGGACTGCCCATGTTATAATGCCGATAAGTCCTGCTGCAGCACATCTATTGTAGATGAGACCTAAAGAATAAATCCTAGATGACAAGGTAGTCATACTGTTGTCCATTACTGCAAGAGCTTGTTCTAAGTTGGCCCTGTCAATCTCACGTAGCCTTTCAGCAGCTTCTTGTTGAGATAGTTTGCATATCTCGTTATAGACAGCATAAAGGAAGCACTTATGATGTGGTGTCCAAGGCCATAATAAGAAGTCTGATTAGTCTAAGTTATCAACTAAAAGGGACAAGTGTTGTTTTACCTGAGACAGTGTTGAGGTTTGTAGCCAATCAAGGCACAACTTCCTAACACTGTAAGTAGTTACCACCCCTGAATGTTCACTTTGCACTTTTTGCATGTCAGGCCTGTTTGCTGTAAATCCCTCGATGTTACCTAGGAATCTAACCTGACATTTGTTAGTGTCTAGTGGCCACACTAACCATCCCCTCCAATTGGGATCTGATTTGTCTACTCTTACACAGCATAGTATCAATAGTGTTCTCATCATGTGGTGTTAACCGTTGCCAGTTGTCAAATTGTGTAAGAGTGGGAACCCTTAGTGTGTTCAAATCTTTTATCTTGGCTAAGCCAAGACACGTCTGTTGCACAGTTTTGTTCAGGAAAATCATCTGTTGTGGTACTAAACAGGCTTTGACTAAAGCCTCAGTTCTCTGAACCTACCAATCTTTAGTCCTCCAGATAGATTTTACATCTACTGTATCCCTCCAAAAGTCAAAACCCTGTACAGAAAGTAGGGAAAGGAAAGAGGCAGAGTAAATCAGCTTAGTGTCAGTTAACTTATTTTTCTTTGCAGGTGACGGTGCAAGCCTATAATAAAATGAGGCCGGGTCAGATGTATCTTAACCAGAAAAATAGCCAAACATCTGTGCAAATGCTCTTGAACTACCCCTTGGTGGTGTAGGGCAATGTTCCCATTGTGTAAAGTTAAATACTTCACGAGGTGTACTAGCCTTGTGTAGAAAATCATAAACGTAATGTGAAAAACAGAACATCTCATCAAAATTAGTTATACCATCATAACACTCATCAGAAGAAAACACAGTTGCATGTTCCTAGATCTTCTAACATTTCATATACCATATCAATGTCCCAGTCATCAGAATTAGTACTGGGGATGATAATATCATTCAATGAAATTTTAAACAAATGTGGAATATGCAAGAGTTTAGTGGGACGATACACATCAAATGATACCCTGTCCCATACAATCCAGTCTGGAACTGGAACAGCTGAAATGTTCACCAGGCACAAGTCTCTTTGCTCACAGTGTGATGATGCATGTGGCTTCAGAACCAAATTCACTGTGTGTACTACAGAGCGTTCTGGGACAAAGTGTCCATTTAGGAGAAGGAAAAACACAGTCCCAAAGCCAACCCAAAGTACTAGGAAAAGTAATGCAATTGTAATCTAAAGGTATAACCATGGACAAACAAAGTATGTTTTTTCAGCCAACGATAGAAGACGTACCTTTAGTTTGAAAGGCAGGGGTGGTGGAGTCGGTGGAACCTCCGATGTGTCGGAGGAGAAGTCATCAAAGTCGATGAAGTATCCAGACGCGGTCTGGTCTAATTTGGGCAGCTCAGCAGGCTGGTTTGAATTAGATGAAGGCTCAATCTGTGGTTCATTGACGTACACCTTGTTCTTCTCAGGATTCAAAATTGAATTCTGTGTTTCTGTACTTGTAGACTGCACAGTTGTCGTCATTTTTTAAACAGGTAGAAGGCATACTTCATTGTTGTCTCATGTTGAAGAGAGCAGGCTTCAATTATAACTAAAGCTTCCATCTGAACCTTCTGTATGGCAGCAAGAGGAGATTGGTAGCTACCCAGGAGTCCATGCAACTTACGGTTGAGAAATGGGCACATAGTGTGGTTTGATCAGATCAATAGAGACAAACCTTTTGTCTTAGCGTCTTGCAAGGGGCGGTAGAAGTACAGTTTGTGTACCTTCAACAGCCAGGACAGGTGCTCTGTAAGATGGCCCAAACTCTTTTTTGTCCTCTATCTTTTCCCAGACCAGATCCTCCATATTTGGGATGCTGGTTCTTACCGGAACAAACTTCACTTCAGTAAGTTTTACTTGACCATTGCTTTGTTCGTCCTGGAAATCGCTCAATTCCTGTAAAACAGGCAACCATACATTGATGTCAAACTGTGTTTCTGCTGCCACTGTGCTGGCATTATCAAGGTGTGGGACCCACATCTTAACTCGAAACAGGATCTCCTAAGGAGTCCAACCACCCAGGAATTTTCTTGGCATATTGTTCAAAGCCCTCGGGACCCCATATAGGTGATGAACCCAACTGCGACCAGAGCCTAATACCCTTGCTGTTAAAGACTGCTAAAAGTCCCATTTGTTTCCTCTCCACGACCGCGTTTCCCTCGGGATGGTATGGAGACGAGAAACACAGGGTCACACCCAAAAGTCCCATGGCCTCTTTGTAAGCCCAAGAGCTAAACGCCGGACCCTGATCAGAATGTATCGTGCCAACTGCGTATGTGCCGATAAAGTCTTACAGATCCTCTATAACAGTTACGGCATCAGCCGATCTATTCCGCCATATCCGCAGGAATCCACTGCAACCAAGATGTTCTTGTAAGCCCCGTCAGACAATAGGGGGCCACAGTGGTCCAAATACACAAAAGCCAGAGGCTTGTTTGAAATCAAAAGAGGTGTCTGGGGTGGACGCGCCACAGTGGAATCCTTCATCTGCTGACAGATGTCACATCTCAGGCGAAAGTCCTTAGTCTGTTTGTAAAGACCCAGCCATCAATAGCATTGCTACAATAATAAAATAGTAGCAGCCACCCCTGCATGTGCAGAAGCTAGACCCTCATGTGCAGCCAGAATTAATCCTAGTCTGTGATCACTGTTTGGTATTACTCTGTCCCCCGCTCCTGGAATCTGAGCATATGGTGTGTTTTGTGCATCCAGCTCATATGAGTACTCGAGTGGAAAGTCTTTCGGCAGGTGTGTGTCGTTGCACGCAGCATTGACAAACACCATGATGTCTCTGCCTATTCTCGTACTTGAATAAGATAGTGCAGCAACCGCAGCTGTGCGAACCGTCACCTTTGCGGCTTCATCAACCAGTGAATTCTCTTCAACATGAACGCCGACAAGGTGATGACTCAATGTATGAAAAATATGAGCCCGTGGCAAGCATTCTTTCAACTTTGCCACCTGTTCCCAAAGCAACTTGTGCTTCACTGTGCAGCCTTTCGAGTCCCTGAATCCATTCTGGCTCCAATAATGAAGATAGTCATTATATGACTGCACACAATAATACGAATCGCACACTATAAGTGTGGGGAATCCAGCATCCATATTCTATAGTGCCAGTACTAGAGCCTTAAGTTCTGCCAGCTGTGCTGTGCAATCACCTAGTGACTGCGTGTAGGTTTTTTCAGGATGAAAGGTTCCATTGTGCATACAGCCTTTTAAGAATGTGCATGCGGATGAATATTGGTGTTTGGTCCCTACAGCAGGCTGAGCAAGACTGTCAGTGTATATGATATATTCATAGCATTGTAGAGGCATTATTTTATTAGTCAGAGGATATTCTTGCTCGTACTGGAGAAATACTTGTGTCTGTAATGGAGCATCAAATCTGTAGTCTACATCTATTGCAGTGAGGAGTTTGCCCATTGTATCCATCTTGGATGTAGAGCTTTAGCATTCGGAACACTTGCTCTGGTTTAAAAGGTGTGTAGGGATCTCTGAGGAAGCACAATTGAACTACTCAGTTGATCCATAAAAATGAGAAACCAACCAACGTTGGGCGCCATGTCGTGTAGTTTCCACAGATCAGTATGAACTTTACGTTTGGGGACAACATAAACTTAGGATGGTGCCAGACTGATTCCATGCACCCCCGCAGGATATGTTGTCCCTTGGACCATCTAGCTCACAGTGCCACCGTTAGCCTTCCCAAACCTGGACAGGGAGCAAACCGTTCTGGCAACTACCGAACATGACAACTCTGTTCCCTCAGGAACCGTGGTGAGACAGACCTAGAACTTTTAGGTCAGTCACTTGTACTCTTGTTCGCTCAGAGAAATATACAAAGACTATACGAAGAGAAGTTTTCAATATTTATTGAATCGTAGTGATTCTTATATAGAAGATATGTGCTGCAATGATTAATAAACGGAAGCAGACAAAAGTTATGTGTCAACATAGTTAATAAAACGAAGAGTTCTACCATCTTATTGAGACAGCTTATATATGCATACATATACAAGATTTATAAAAATCTAGTGTACTCCTAAAATACAAACCCTAACCTGCATGTCTAGAGTGTGAATGTATGGTCTGCCAAGAAACTCCCTTCTGGATGATCAAACCCCTTTACCTGGTGGGTAAGACTGTGTAGGACCCCATCTTGGTCACGAACTGGACACCCCTCACGGAGATATCAGTCAGCTGTTAGGTGAAAGCTTCAGCATGCAAGGACCCCTCGAAGTCAGCAGAAGCATCTCCTCTAATTGGATTTGGAAACAAAAGGATATATATATAGAAAACTGCATCCTTGCCTCGGGCAGTGATTGTGATCAGGCTGCCTATTGTTTGTATTCCACAAATAGCTGCGTTGCCATTTGGGCGTAATAACAAGTAAATTTGTATCACGCATGTGAAGGCATTGCACATAATGCCAAGGCAGTATGATAGTGGTCTCACAAATTTCTTTTGTGTCAGCAAGGTCGGTGTTTTTAAGAAACTAACCCAAGTGTCACAAATGCGTGTCCAAAGTCGATGTGACAAAGGGAAGGCAACTTTAGGAAAGAACCGTGTACATGTAAAATGGCACTATTTCCTACCAGGCCTAACTCGTGCACATGACAACCTGACTCCTTCTCAGATTTCTGTCTCTGTTTGGAGCTGCTCTGGACACAGTGCAGTTCCGAGCTTATCCTACCGAACGGCGATTCCAGGATATTCAGGCTATAATTTTTTTTTGTTTGTTTAATCTGTTTATTGACGTTTCAAATATACATTTTACGATACATACAGATAATATATTCAGTAGAATCAGCTGGCTCTATTTTACAAATTATACGTTGCATTGAGTCAGTAGGTATACAAACACTGGTTATACCAATCAGAGCCATATAGTGTAATAATATATAATGAACGCAACCATTGTACAACAATATTCATAACTAGTCGTTTGTTCAATACATTTCCATAGTATAGTTGTATATTACGAATCCACAGGTATTTCTCCTGTACAATGTTCTAATATCGCCTTCCGGCAGTACTGAGAAACTCCATTTAACAAGCAATTTCTTAGGTCTGAAACAGTAAATCGATTATTTTCCAACTAACAAAGGGGAACAACCACCAGGGAAGAGGGGAGGTTGGTAGAGGAAGGGAAAGAGTCACATCTACCACCACACACCCATCCAACTTGGCCAGTCTGCGTTATTCACAGTATCAGATTATTACCCACTGATCCATTGTATGTAAGTATTATGTATATTATTGAACATATTGACAACAAATCATTCCACATCCGATGCAAGATTGAAATAAACTATCTCAGAATTATTCGAAGGGTCATCCGGGATCAATGCTACTTGAAGTGCCGTCAGAATTGTACCCCAGGCTGCAGAAATGGGAAATTTACGAAGTCCCAGCGTGTCTTCTCTTAATTATGAGACCGCCCCAGCCTTTGCTCAATTTAACATAGAATTAGCCCAGGCTGTAAGTGAAGGGGGTCTACTGCTTTCCAGCGGCGAGTGACAAGCCTTTTAGCCACCACAAGACCCAGGTCTAAAAATCTAGAGGTAGCCCTTTGTTCTTTCTTCCTGGGAAATATGCCTGTTATGCAAGCCTCTCATGTGTTCGGCAACACCCTAGCCGTACTGCTATTCAATAATTTAATCACTCGATGCCAATAACCTAGCAGCCTGGGGCACGACCACAACATTTGCAATAAGTCTGCATCCACCAGGTTACACCGCGGACAACCGGCAACCGTTTTAAAAAAAAATACCTATTCATTTTATCCAGGGATAGATAGGCTCTGTGAACTATATAGAACTGAATGAGTCTAAACTTTGCGTTTCTAGGGATTTGTCTAGGGCTATTCAGCAATTGGGCGTGTAAGGTCTTGTCAGGTCTGCTTCCCATTTGTTACGCAAAGGTGTTAAGTCAACTAAAGTATGTGAGCGGATGGAGTCCGTGAACCATTTTATAAGGTGTCGTCCCGTGCCCAAAACATGAATATATTGCAATAAGAGGTGTGTCGGGGGTTCTGGCGATATGTCACCCCACTGGTGTTTCAAAGTGGTTATCCAGGAGGTATGATTTAGGAATTGCCCTGGAAGGACGCCTTCCTTCTTGGTAAAAGAGAGGAATGGCTGCAGCTCGCCCTCCATAAATAGGTCCCCTAGGGTGTGTATGTCAGCATCCCACCAAACTGAGAGTGTTGTCGCGGTGACCCTGCTCCCCCCCTTTGGCATTCCTAGAATCGGTATCGCGGGTGCATATGGTGTAATATGTCTGGTAAGGTGCCGGGCCCTACTAAAACACTTCTGAGCTACCTGTACCAGGAGTGGGAGAGGTTTGTTCGGTTTAGTGCATGGGTGGAAAAGAAACAGAAGTCTGTCCAGTGTGTATGGGGACCCTCCTTCCACTGTGTCATCAAGGTGGAATTCCTCCATACATTTTGCAACCCATTGTATTTGGGATGCCAGGTAATACAATTCCATGTTGGGCAAGGCCAATCCACCCTGTCTGGGGCAAGTACAATTTGGGGAGTGCCACCCTACATCGCGTATTATTCCAGATGAGGTTCCTCATCATTCCCTCCAATGGTCGTAAAAAGACCCTGGCAGATACAGTGGAATGTTCGCAAAAAAATAGAGCAGTCGGGGCAGCATCACCATTTTAATAAGCGTACACTCTACCTGCAACAGAGAGATGGAGCTTTTTCCAGAATTCAATTTGGGGTCTTAAAGCTGTGACGGCCCTGGATAAATTACCATCTAGAAGATCTCGATCCGTGTGGTATATACTAACACCTAGATATCTAAACACATCTGGTTGCCATGTCACCGCTGCACCGTCCACTGTCAATTGTGATGCATTTACACCAGGAGTGAAGGGGAACAGACATGATTTCCCTAGTTTAATCCCAATCCTGACACTTCTGCAAATAATTTAAGTGTGTTATGTATAACAGGGGGTATCGCCTGCAAGTCTCTGATATACAATAGGATATTGTCTGCATATAACGATATGGCATGAGTTTCTGCTCCCAGTGGTATACCCCATTGAGCTGCTGTTTTACGTAAAGCTATTGCTAGTGGCTCTATGGCTAGAGAGAATATTAATGGGGAAAGAGGGCACCCCTGTCTAGTACCCCTTCCAATCAGTATGGACTTCGAGAATAGTTTTCCCAATCGGACCCGCACAGTAGGTGTTTCGTATAACAATTTGACTAAGCTAAGAAAGTACGACCCAAACCCAAAGCACCATAACACCACAAACATAAACGGCCATTCATCCGTATCGAAGGCCTTCTCTAGATCCAGCATCAAACAACCCGACACTGGCCAATTCTCTACAGCACTTCTCATCACCAGAAAAAGCCTACGGATATTCAGGGAAGTGTTGCGGGCTGGAACAAATCCATTTTGGTCATGATGCACCAGATGTGGAGTGATCGGGGCCAGCCTACCCGCTAGAACTCCCGCCAGTATTTTATAATCCCCATTTAGTAACGCCAGAGGGCGATAAGCGCTTGTGTGCGTGGGATCTCTACCCGGCTTCAGGAGGGAAATCAGAGTGGCCTCAGTAATCGCGGCTGGAAGGGCAGCACCTTCTAATGCCTCCTCATATACCCCCAACAACCGTGGACCTAAAATATCAGCGTATGTCTTATAAAATTTGTGAGGAAAGCCATCTGGTCCTGGGACCTTGCCAGAGGGCAGCGTCTGCATTGTGCCTTTCACTTCCTCCAGGGTAATAGGTGTATCTAGATCCTTGCGCTGTTCAGGTGTGAGTGTGGGAAAGGTAAGACCATCCAAAAAGGACTGTATGTCCGTGTCTGATGCACTTAGGTTGGAGGTATACAATCGAGTGTAGTGTGTGGTCAGTTCACTGTGAATCTCACGCTGCGTGTATTTAAGTCCACCCTCCAGCGAGCGAAGCGCAGTAATGAGGCCCGTGGACTGAGCCCTCCCTGATCAACCAGGCTAGCAGAGCCCCAGACCGATCTGCTTTGGTGTGTGCTAACGCAGAATGCGCTGCATAATTTAAACACCGCTGACGTTCCAGTAGTTCTGTGTGCCTTTACGCGCCTCCGATAGCACCGCCGAATCAGAGGGAACCTCAATTGAACGAGATTCTAAGCTTAGTAAATCTTTTTCCACTGTAAACAACTCAGATTCCACCTGTCTCTTCAAACCACAACCCAGCCCCAGGATCTCCCACGTATCGTGGCTTTCATGGCTGCCCATTCCATCATGCTGGATGAAGCCGTCCCTGTATTGTTTATGAAATACTCGCTGAGGGCCTCTCCTATTGTGTCCTTAAATATCGGGTCTTCTAGCGTAGACGGCCGGAGCCGCCATGTAGGAACTCCAGGAGGTCAATTCTCCCAGCACAGTGTAACATAATGTGGGTTGTGGTCGGAATGTGTGCGGCCCCAGTAATCCGAATCCGCTACGTAAGGGAGTAATGAGGGTGAACTGAGAAATCTATCCAGCCGAACGTGTAGATCATGTGGTATGGAGTAGAAGGAGTATATCCTTGCTGTAGGGTTTCCATGTCTCCAGATATCTGCCAGATCCCACCGCATACCCAGGTGTTCAGGATCGCAGAATTGGTTGTGGCTGCTTTATTTCTAAGGGGGGAAAGGATCTATCCAGCCCAGTATTCACGACACTATTAAAGTCCCCTCCAATGAGCCACAGCGAGTCACACTAGTTAGTTAATAATGGGGAAAGCAAACTAAGAAACTGCTCTTGTTCAATATTAGGGGCGTATATATTACCCAACAGAATATGACGCCAGTCTAATCTACCCCTCAAGAACACATATCTACCGTCTTTGTCGACATGTACCTCCTCCACATTAAAGGGTGTGCCTGGGCAGATCCAGATTAGGGTCCCACGTGCGAATAGTGAGTAGTTAGTAGCATATACTTTACCCCTCCATTTCCTCTGCAGCCTGAGCGCTTCCACACTATTTAAATGTGTCTCTTGTAAAAAAGCGATTTGTGTGTTGTGTCTTTTAAGATATGAGCAGACCGCGTATCTACGAGAAGGTGTGCAGAGTCCCCTCACATTCCAAGGAAGTATTGTATGACCTGTCATGTCATTGTGATATGTAATATTATAATGTGGCCCATCCTGTGTCCGCAGTTAGATGTACGATGTGACAGAGCCCCGCAATCCCTCCCACTCCTCCCAAAGAGACCTCCATAACTATAGGGGAAAGAGACAAACGCCAACAGGGCGAAGGGGAAACTTTACGAGAGCAGCCCCCATTAACAAGGGATGCTGCCCAAACCCTGACGGAGTGTAAAACTATCCGCAAAACCAACTGATTCCCTGTATTAGGGAGAACGTAGGGGTTGTTTAGCCATGCAAGGAGCACCACTTTGTGATCCCAATTGACTTATGATTATACATATAGATATGCAGACATCAGATATAACCTGTGAACATCATTATCCAGCCTGAGGGTGATGACAGCAGTGTATACCCTCCCAACATAGTTGACACCATAACTATATCAACACACAATGTCTGTGGGTTGCAGTTCTGCGCCAGTACCCTATGATAACACCAGTGCCCCAGCAGTCATACGATACCATCCGAAATTTGCGGTGTGATGTCTGGCATAAGCAGCAACACCACATCCCACAGCCGACGAACCATCATCCTCCTATGAACAAGATGGAGTCCCTTTCTTGCTGAGTGATTCTGCAGACTCTGCTATCCGCCCCGCCTCTTGTACCGCTACTTGTCGTTCCTGTCTGATTTGATCTTGTCCAGGTGCTGCCGATAAACCCGAGTCACGCCTCCTGAATCTTCTCCGACGATTTCGAGGTCCGCTCATCTCACCTCTACCAGTGGTCGACGTACCTGTGGGTCTAGGGCCCGAAAAGTGACCAGTGGTTTCTAGCCAGTCCCAAGTATCTTGTGGGGTGTCAAAGAATCTTGTCTTCCCATCCGAGACCACACGAGGTCTTACTGGATAGAGCAATGAATATATAATGTTCAGTTGGCGAAGCTTCTGCTTTACTTGGAGGAAAGATCCTCTTTGACGCTGCACCCTGAGCGTGCAGTCCGGGAAGAAGAGGACCTTAACATTGTCAAATTTGATTTCCGCCAGTGTCCTAGCTTCATGTAAAGTCATGTCTCTGTCCTTGAAGTGCAGCAATTTAAAAATAAGTGGACACGCCCCAGATACCCGTGCCGGTTTTCTACCAGGGATTCGGTGCGCTCTCTCTATGGAGAAGAAAGGAGAGCAGGAGGAGGAGGGGAGAATATCCTTGAGCCATCCCTCCAAATAGACCACTGCATCTTGTCCCTCCGCCCCTTCTGGTAGCCCAATCATGTGGATATTATTTCTTCTGGAGCGTCCCTCCGCATCCTCCTTCCTGTCCTCCAGGTATCTGATGCGGGCTTCACGCGCATTCTGCTGCTTTTCCAGGAAGTCTGTTGCCGGCTTCAACTCTGCAACCGCCTGTTCCACCATAGTAACACGATCCCCAAGCTTCCAATGATCTGCATGTAGTAACGTGAGATCCAGTGAAACTTTGTCTATTTTTGCTTCCATAGATTCCCTGGTTCGTTCTATGGCATGCAATATGGCATCCAATCAGTCATCTGGGGAGTCCTGTCGCACCAATGGTTGCGTCTGATCCATGTCTGCAGAGTTTGCAACCTGCGAAGAGGCTCTCGAACCAGTGCCTCTTGTACGACCCATCAGTCCAGCCAAGGTCTGCAGTTCGTATCAGTTATTCACAGAGGCAGAGGGCAACGTGCAATACCTCACCAGCTCACCGCAACAGTCTTAATCACAGCAGCGTCAAGCGGAGACCCACAGTCTCACTGCCTGTGCGGTCAGATGTCGCGAACTATATATGACCCACATTTACAATTTCGGCAGCGCCCATTTTCCAATTCTCACTTACGCTCCGCTCCGCAGCAGTACAGTCCGCTTCATCGGGTCTCTCGTAACTGATGTGATCTCCTCTGGTAGAGCTCAGGTCCAGCTACCATCAATGTTTTAGCCTATGTGCGCTCTGCTGCCTCGCTCCGTCCCTCTTCACCTGGGTACATCAATCGCTGCTGCCAACTTCCAGGGTCTTGTTTGCGTTAATGTAGCCGTTTATACAGGAGGGGCCAGCTGTTAGTCTCTACTGAGCACTGTACTTTCTTGCCTTGTTCTGTACACTCATATGGGGCATGCGCAGTTACGCTGACTATACTGTTCAGGCCTTCCAAGGGTTAACTCCAAAATCACCATCTGCGCATCAGGGTGTCCTCGCCACTAATCACCCTCTCACATCCAACAGTATCTTGAGTAAGTTCTGCCTCTGCGTGTCTAGGATTCCCTGCACAGGCCTCCGCTCCAGTGAATCTTGGCCTTCCTGTGCTGCTCTCCTGTCCTTGCTTGGGCCACCCCACCGCTCTGCACTGTTCTGTCTGGCCTGGTGGCTTAGCGTCAATGCGCCCTTCTTCCACTACACAGGAGCGCACTATAATGTCCCCCGTCGGTGTTCCCACTGGCCCGACCGGAGTTGTTCCTCTGGCATATCAAACCGGCAGCACGAGTCAATCCAGGGCAGGACCGCACCCAGGTCCACAATTAGATCGGCAGTAGTACTTACAGTGTCCGCCCGGGTCTGGAGACTCCTCTGGTAGACACCTCCGATAATGTAGGCCGCCCGCGCCGTCTATCCCTTGCGGGAGATCCAGGCTCAGGACTGGGCGCTTTCAGGGGACCCAGGGAGCCGCGCCACGCTTCCTTTCACCACGCGGGCAGTTCGCTCGCTCTGTCCCTCTCCCGCGTTGTGGCTCCATAGCAAGCAGTGTGGTTCATGCACCCGTTTTCCGGCCGGGTCTCAGGCCGCAATTGTGTCCGGGTGAATCCATCCGCTGCAAATACGCCGTGCGTCACCGGCCGACACCAGACCACCGCCGCTTTAGCGAGTGCTGTCCCACAGATTTCCGCACTACATCCGGCTCCCGAGGATACACACATCTGCCCTCCCTCAGCTCAACGCCGCGGACGCTGCGTCTACATCGGGGAAATGTCTCGGATAATGGAACCCGTGGCGGAGCAAAGTCAGATCGCGTCCGCCATGTTGCCCCTGCAGGCCACGCCCCGTTATTCAGGCTATGATACCGATGTTTCAGCCTCTATCCTGTATTTTAATGAGACTGACTCTGAGGCTGTTGGACCTCATAGCCTTCTTCCTGCTTGTGACATGTGCCTGCTGGCTTATGCAGCCTCTGCAGTGGTACCTGAGTTCCAGTGGGCACAGCGTCAGGAGAATCTTTCCAAGAGGGTCCAGATCTCAGGAGGCAAAAAACTGGAGGAGGACCATCCACACAAACAGCCCCCACAGCCCTAGAGGACCTTGTCGAGCCCACCCTTCAGCCTGAGGCTGTTGTTGGAGTGACGTCGATCGATTCCTCTGCACCGCCCAGTACCTCCCAAGGTAAGATGCTTGCAAATGACCATACAATGTTAGAATTACTAAACATACTCTGTAAGTCAGATCCGGCTCAGTGTAGAAAATAGTATTCCAGACCATATTTTACTTGTAACACACAAATGCATTATGGGAATAACAGTCAGCAAATCCAAATGGGAAGGCAAGTGGGTAGCAAACCAGCATAGTTGCAATCAATTGTGACAAGCAAGTTTAATTTCCACACACAGTGTGTTGAGAAATAACTTTATTTAACAATACAATGTGCAAAATTAAATACATGTCCAAATATGCAAACTAAAAATGCACTGTTTAACATCACAGATGCACCTGAGCAGGAGTCAGATGACAGTGAAGGCCATGCACCACCGGAGAGTGAGTCACAGTCAGGAGAAGACATCACAGTGTCACCATCACCCACAACACCTGCACCCACAAGACGCAGGATCACAGTGGCGCCATTGCCTGCACTAGAAACAGAAGATGAGAGCCAACCTGACCCTCCAACAGCACAGCCTGTGCAGACACCCACATCAAGACCACGTGTCCAGGTGCTGTTGTAGGGATTCTGCACATACACAGAGCTATGCACAGGATAATAGGACCTCGGAGTATAGTGGTGAACCAACCATGCACCTTAGTACCCACAATCCCAATCCGACTAGCTTTAGCGTCTCATTAGCAACGATGCTACCAATGATTAGACAACCCAGAACACGGTTTCTCTCTCTCTCTCTCTCTCTCAGGACTCGCGGGAGCAAGGACACCCTTTCATAACTCACTCATACCTGTCCACAACGTGCGTAATAAGAGACACTGTATAGTTTAAAATGTTTATTTCAACTACCGTGCTCTAAGATACTTTACACGTGCCAGTACTATCAGCATAATGCATAAGGGTAAAATAATAAGCATAGTTACAATTCCATAGAATACAAACGGGAAAGCATTTCATAAAGCAGTGGATATAGGGCTAAATGACCATACCACCCTCCCCGTGCTATTAGCTAGTTTATTATAAAAACAGAAGACCTCTGGGCATTGTCAGGCTGAACCCCCATACCTCAATCTCTAGATGCAAGGTTTACATCATCAGACAAGCACAGCTCTTCTCTCTGGAAAGGTTTTTCTCCAAGTGTCTCTAACCGTGAAATCACAATATTAAAAGCACACGAATTTCTCCAGTGCAGCTGTACTTAGTGTTAGGTCTAAGTGCGAGGGACTGGCCAGATCAGCAAGAACAAGGGACGTTGTTTTTCGACCTTGTACATGTTGTGCAGACGTAACCCAAAGGGAACAGGAGAAAAGGTGAAAGGCAGAAATGCAGACAGTACTAAAATAGCCAGGCAGAAGCAGAGGCTGGAAAAACAAAGGCACAAAGTAACGTGCGCAAAAAGGCACCATGGCAGTCAGGCCTAGGCCAACTTAGCAAGGCAGACCATGAGGCCACAAACCACATGACAGTGCAACGTAGGAATACCTGCATCAGGAGACGCAGGGCAGCTGCACAGATGAGAGTTGAGGAAGGTGACGGTTCAACGTCCTTTGCTGGTCTGGAGAACGCAATGTTGAGGGTACAACGCCTGCAATGTAAACACATGCGTTCAGTGCAGGCACACCTTTCATCTCTTGAAAGCAACTTGGGAGAGATGAGTGACAGCATCAAACAGCGCACAAAAGCTGTGCAGGAAGGTCGCAGGGAAACAAATCAACACTTTGGTGAGATGACACTAGCACTCAGGGACTTATGTAAGGTGATGCAAGAAGACCAGGTGTCCCATCACAAAAGACACCATCAATTTCTTGGACGCTTGGATGGGAACACTAGGGCCATCAACCGGCTAAGCACAACAACTGCACAACTATCACGACGTGCAGTAGGCTTGAAGTTGGAAATGACTCATTGCTGCGGTGATGTGGCCAGGGGACTGATACAGGTCACCAATGCTGTGGAGCAAATGCAAACTACTTCTGTTGCTGCCAGTAGTGTCATGGGTGGAGGGGATAGTGAGGATGGCTCTAGCCGCAGTAGCAGCATGGCACCAGTGACCGAATGCAGGAGGCGCAGTACGCGGAATACTCCAGCCTCAGAGTGCTCAAACAAGGATGTGTCAGAACACCCAGAAAGGGCAATGGAAGTGTGTGGACGCCAAAAATAGTGTGGACATGAGCACAGGAATGTGTTTTGGTGAGGTAACCATTATCAATATTTGTCTGGACTGATGTATAAGTACCATGGCACAGTTATCCTGTTGCGTTACAATTTACACATTGGACTTTTTCTGCTTGGTATGTGTGCATCAACCTCCGCTTTTATTTTCATTATACATAAACAATGTGGATCCATTTTTACAAAAGTTAGCTGCAGATGCCCCAAAAGTAGGAAAACGCCCCACACCTGTTTTATTATATGCAGATGATGCTGTTTTAATGTCCAGGACTGCAAATGGCCTGCAAATTTTGATAGAAAATTTTGCCCTATATATGAAGGACATTGATTTGCAGTTAAATTTAAAGAAAACTTTTGTAATGACATGTGGGGGAAAAAGCTAAAGCATAGACAACATCATGTGGGTGGGGTTTTTATTAATAGAGTATCTACCTTTTCGTATCTAGGGATGTTGTTCTGCAACAATGGTTCTTGGGAAAAGCACATTGAATTATGTAAAATGAAATTTGTAAGAATCACAGAAGGTATATTTAAATTTGCGGCAAAAATAGGAAACAAACCCATATTGGAAATTTTAGCGTTGTATAAGAGCAAGTGTGTTTCAGGAGTATGCTATGGTGCAGCGATATGGGGGAGAACAAATACGGCTGCATTACAAATAAAGGAGAATAAGTTTTTAAAAAGGCTGTTGGCGGTCCCTAGTGCTACTGCGAACGCTATTGTACATAAAGAGTTATTTGTACCATATTTATGTGATACAATAAATATGGTAGGTCTGACATTTTGGCGAGGGCTTTGGGCAAAGGAAGAAACAAAGTTCACAAGGGATTTAATAATGGACTGCCTAGCCCTTGACCATAGTTCCAAAATACCCTGGTTGGAGCATATTTTTAAACTTTTAACGAAATGTAAAGTCGAGATTGTTAAAAACAATCCCACTACAATACAGGCCTTTTCCAAAAATGATTTGAAATCAAAATACTTAACTGTAATGGAGCAGGAAAGGGAAAGTGCTGATATTAAAAAAAACTGTAGTTAGCTATTGTGAAGGTCCACCTATAAGGGGTATTCAGCCATATTTGACATTAGTAAGGAATACCCAACACAGATTCTATTTGACTAGGTTAAGGTTGGGCACTTTACACCGTTTAATTGCCTTTCCAAGTACTGAAAAATGGTGTCATATGTTACCACCTTGCCCATGTGATGGTAAAACTCCACAATCAACTATGCATTTTATACTTTTTTGTCCTTTTTATATGGGTATCCGGAAATCAATTTTAAAACCCCTTTTTTAAGAAATACACTTTATAGTTATAAAAATGCGTTTGACTTTGTTTGTAGCCTGGATAATATAAAAGTAATAAGTTCTGTTATACGTTACATACAACTTTCAATTGGGAAAAGAAAAAAACTTGTACATTTGGACGCTTTATTATATGAAGAACAAGATTATTAATTGTATAATATTATATATGTTTACATATAGGTATTTATAAGCACTAGCACTTTATCGTTTATATTGTGGTAGCATGTATTCTGTACCAAGAACTCTCCATGCATTGATACTTTATTAACTTTAGATGGATTTGAATGTATTAGCACTTTATTGCACAAATTGCGGATGCCGTACCAATGTATTATGATCTATTCATGCATTGATATTTTAATAATTTTATAATTGAATTAATTTTTATGTAAAATCTAATTTGTAGAATTAATTTTAAATTTTGAATATTAAGTATGATGTATAAATGTGTATGTGTATTAGTATGCTTTTATGGTGTTTGTTGTATTTACACCGAATAAAGCTTTTTGACTTGACTTGTGTGCATCAACACAACCTGAAGACTTTTTATTTTAATAAATCACAATGGCAATGAAACCATGTAGTGTCTGGTTTAATCATTACCCACGTCAAAAATAATTCTGCGTTTTTTCTGCACGTCGCTGTCTTCTCTGCTGCACTCGATGCGCTTGCTGCTTGTTGTGGTTGTAATGGCTCCTCATCTTCGTCGAGTTCACTATCCGAGAGTTCCAGGGGTACGCCACTAGCATTTGCTATGTTATGCAACATGGCACAAGTGGCAACAATTTTACAACAAGTGTCTTGCATGTACTGCAATGCACCGCCGGTTTTATGTAGGCAGCGGAAGCGACTTTTCAGTAGGCCAAAGGTCCTCTCAATCACATTGCGTGTTGACCTGTGCGCTGCATTGAACCGCTGTTCACTTGGTGTACTTGGATTTAGGTATGGTGTCAGTATGAATGAGCGCACAGCATATGCGCTGTCACCTATGGGGTACAAGGCAATAGATTAGTCACTGCTATGTCTCACAATGACAAGAGAATCCACAAAAGAGAGTTACATGTGTTTACCAAGCAGGTATCCTTTGCCAAATTCACCCCCAAGGAGACGTGTATGTATGCCACTGTGTCTGAAGATGTAGGAATCATGCGTACTACCTGGGAATCTTGCCACTATGTCTGTGATGATGTGATTTGCATTGCATATGACTTGTATATTCAGTGAATGATATGACTTCCTATTCCTGTAAATGTACTAATTCACTGAGGGGGACATATAGCTACATGCGTACCATCAACGCAACCAACTCCATGGGGGATGTGGGCTATCTGGTAAAAGTCCAATTTTGTTTCCTGCAATTCCTGTGGGGTAGAGGGAAATCTTATGTGGTGGTGCATCCTCAGCAACATAGCATCCAGGAATGAGTTAAAGAGATGCGATAGTGCACTTTGGGAAACACCTCTTTCTGCAGCTATTACCCCCTGGAAGCTACCTGAGGCTAGGAGCTGCAGTGAACATAGGACCTGCACATGGGTGGGGATGGCATGTGTTCTGCGAGTCTGTCGCTTCAGTAGGGGATCTAATTCAGCTATCAGATCATAGATCATGGAAGAATACAACCTATATTTCTCATAAATCTCTTCCTCTGTCTGACCCAACAATGTAATGCGCAATCTAAAAATGTGTTCCTGTATCCTCCTTCTTCTCTGTGCTGCTGCCTGTATCCTCATCCTTCTCGCCATAACGTACAGCGCGGCCATTGTGAAACATTCTGAGGCATTCTGGGCCTGTTTAAATAGTTTTCAGTTTGTTAACACCTGATGTGAATTGGTGCTATTTTGCATGTGCTAAATAGCGAATTCTAGCATAATCGCAATTTGCAATTGTTTGATGCATTGGTTTGAGAATCCCTATTTGCGAATTCGCAATTAGGGAATCGCTATTTCATGGTCACAAAATTGAGAATCGCAAATTTAGTGAATTTACACCAAATTCTGCGATTTTCAATGATACATTGCTTAGTGCTTTTTGCGATCGCAAACAGCAGTTGTTTGCGATTTGCACTGTTTGTGATCGCAAAATAGCTTGATGCATGTGCCCCTATGTTCTGGTAAAACAAGCTGCTTTACACTCCTTCTGGACTAAGCCTGAAGGCTGCTCTCCACAGCTACCACTTAGAGAGCTTTCTAAGTTTGTCTAAGACCACTAAAATAACCATAAGGGTTGTCTTACATAAGTGTACACCATATACCAAGCCATCTTCTCACAACTATCTTTCTACATCTCAGCATTTCTGTGATTGCCAGATCAGCCATTTTCCTTTTTAAGTCTCCTATTGTACATAGGTTTCCAAAAGGTCAACACTTGTTCCCACCTTTACCCTTCATCATGCTCAGTGGGACCTAAATTTAGTCTTAACTTTTCTAATGTGCGCGGTCTTCGAGCTGCTACACAACTGTCCTATCAGGCTTCTTACTATCAAGACGGCCCTTCTAGTGGCAATAACATCTGCCCAGAGGGTCAGTGAGCCCCAGGCTTTGTCCTCTAAGTCTCCGTACCTCAACATCTTTTCAGACAAAGTTGCCCTTCACACTAGAGCTTCCTTCCTATCGAAGGTGGTCACTCCCTTTCATGTAGGCCAGTCCATCACCCTGCCTACCGTTTACGCTCTGCCTCATCCCTCTAAGGAAGAGGAACAACTTCACCTGCTGGGCTCAAAAGAGTGTTGTTGTTCTACCTTGACCGCACAAAAGGGTTCCCGGTGGATGACCAACTCTTCGTGAGGTATGTCAGAGCCCAGTAAGGGAAGGCAGTACAGAAACGGCCCATCTCCCGATGGATTGTCCTCTGTATCAAAATCTGCTGTCAATTGGCCCAGAAGTAAATCCCTGAGGGTTTGGGGGCTCAAAGCCAAGGCTTTGACAACTGCGTTAGCATTCAGAGTCCCGGTCCTGGACATCTGCCAGGCAGTGACATGGGCTTCTCTGCACACGTTTACCAAGCACTACTGCCTGGACAGTCAGGTCCGTAGGGATTGGAATTTTGCCCACTCTGTCCTGCAGGACGTTTTAGTGTGAAATCGTTTTGCAGACCCTCTTCCGAGGAGGTATTGCACGTCTATTCTAAGGTAAGGAATCTGCGGCTAGAAGTCTCTATCAGATGAACAAGTTACTTACCTTCAGTAACACCTTATCTGGTAGAGATTCTATTTAGCCGCAGATTCCTTACTGACCAACCCATCCTCCCTGCTCTGCAAACGGGTTTATAGACTTAGTTCTTTTTCCTCTTTAAGGGACCAAGCTTTCACACACCAGGGGTCAGTACTCTTCGTGGCTCCTCGCTTCCGCCTTGGAAAGTCAAGAAAAGAAACTAACATCAGCATGCTGGGGTGGAACTTATATAGCCACTGCGTATGCCACTTCTGGTGCCGACCATGCCATGCAGAGCAGAACAACTCCGCCTACCGGTGCACATGTGTACTGCTCACAAAAAAATTGTGGTCCAGGCTAACGCCTGGGCTATAATTCTGAGGTAAGGAATCTGCGGCTAGAGTGAGTGTCTACCAGATAAAGCGTTACCGAAGGTAACTTAATCATCTGTAATTATACACAAGAACCAATAGCATTAAAATATACATGTACAGAGTATGAATTAGTTTAAAAAATATATAGCAGTCCTATTGACAGTGGACCCTCTCCAGTTATAATCAACATCCTGCTCCATTCACAGCTATTCACTCTTATGCATATGCAAACTAATACATGGGTGCATCCATAGATATTCACAATAACCTTTCATGTTGTTGCTTCCTGGTCACTAATTTGATAGAGAAATAGGACCAGAAAAATAGAATTGGACTGCTTGACTAATCCACCTCTGTATAGCAACTCAGACAACAAAAGGAAATATATGGAGCTTACAAATAAGATACTAGAATTTTCTTTCTTTTTGTACTCTCGTGTGATTAGCTTGGAATCAGTTTCTCTTTCTTAATTATCGGAAATATTGTTGTAAAAGATTGACTCATTATTTACAAATTCAGAATAAAATATCTTGTGAATTACACATACACGGCAAGCCCATTGCTATGCAGTAAAGAAGTAGCAGGCTTCACATAAAGTGTTCATGGGCGATAGAAGCACAAAGTGGAACTAGGGGACGTGGCGTAGCATGCCCGTCCATGGGCCGCAGGGCATGGTGGCTCATTGCTTACGGTGGAGATAGGTTTCAAGAACTGCAGGGATGTGATAGCATGCAGCAGCAGGAGGCACATAGGGGCTGCAAGGGGGGACATGGTCCATAGAATAGCTATGGAGGCATCAGAGCTACCAGAGGCATAGTATAGTAGAATATGGGCTACATGCTGGATGGGAGCATACAGTAAGTGGGGGCACTAGGGGTGGAATAGTGCCACGCATATTGGCAGCCTGGTACAGGGGATAGAGCATAGAAAGGGCACTGAGAGGGGACGCAGAGGGGGCAGATGGGGACACATGGGCAGCAGGGACAAGGCAGAGGGCACAAGAGGGGCAACTGGAGAAATATAGATTGTGTTGGGGTGAGGTCACAGGCTGTTAAGAAGTGGGATGTACTTTTTTTTTTACGGAGTTTTATATAGCGCGAACTTGACCCGAATCGGGTATCAGAGTGCTTTACATAGCACCAGTTGCGTTACAGGAGGACACATTCATTTTTTTAGGCACGGGGAGATTAAGTGATTTGCCCAGAATCACAGGATGTTCAGCGTCATTGCTGAGACTCGAACCCAGTTCCCCAGATTCCAGGTCAACTGCCCAAGCCGTTAGGCCAACTCCTCTCCCCACTTTGATGGAATGTAGGGGAGGCACAAGGCACTCAGGTGTATGAGCCACATGCAGTGGCAGGTCAAGGCGGCACAAAAGCTACAAGAAGGCCAAGGGCACACCTACCATCATAAGTCCACTCATTCAATATCATAACCCCACACACCCACTATCATATCCACACAACCACCATCATATCCACACAACCACCATCATAGGACAATATACCTACCACCATATATGCACATGACCAGCAAAGTGTGCCAACATGCTATTATATGTCCACACAACCCATATAGGCCAACACATCCATCATGCTCTGCCACACCCACTATTATACAACACATTCACTGTCAAATGCCAACACATCCGCCATCGGTCATCAGCTTAAGCAACACACCCATCATGCTACATTCATTAAACTACCATCAGATGCCAATGCATCCACACAATTTGCATCAAATACCCAAAACACCCACTAATATACACCCGTACATCCACACAACTGACAATGCTGCCTTCTGACATCAACTCAACCACTATCATGCCTCAACACACCCAACATCATACACCATCGGATCGGGACTACTATGGGATGCAGGTAAGGCAGTGGTCCAGCGACAATGTCTGGGCCTGAGCGTGTTTGTTCGAAAGCAACTGGACAGCGAAATAACACACATTGAGAATAACTTGATGAGATTGGAAGCCGACCTGGTGCGCAGAAGAGACACACAATGCGCAATAGATACACAGAAGCAAAAGCATGCAGAAGTTTTGGAGAGGCTGCGTTGCTAAAATTAAGCGTCCCATGCAGCGCGCACACATGCAGCAGCAGATAGAGCAGGCAAGAACAAACGCAATCGCCCATATTACGCTTACAATCAGCAAATGGGCACATCCTCACCAAACAGCATGACATACATATGGAATTCACAGTGCACTATGCCAAAGTGTACCACTCCGCGCATCGTGTAGGAACTCCAGACCTTGCAAATTCTTTATTGTATGATTACCTAAAATCATTTACAAATACAATACATGTTACGTCATAAAAGAAAGCTTGGTTGGTTAAAAAGTCTAAAAAATTGTAAAAACAAAGAGAGGGCAAGATACAGCATAAAAAAGGAGCGAGACTATAAGGCATGGTAGCGTAGGCGTGCAAACGTGCAATACGATGACATTTACATCATAGATAAATGCATTTTTATGAGTACATCTAAGAAGTAGGACAAGATGCGGAGTGCAAGATGGGCGAGCTGTACAGTGATAATAGTTGAGTAATAGTGCAAAAGCGTAGGTACAGAATCGTAATACCAAGGCTGCAACCACAGTTGGTGATGTGTGGCTCGTATATTATTTTGCTGTTATCTTCTGTTCTTGCGTTGAGCGTAGAGTCATTCCAGCTACCGCATTGAACTTCCCAATTCGTGCAAGCTCCATCGGCACTGTGGTGGTGTAGATAAACATTAGAGGCGAAATAATTCAATCAAAATGCAAATGTGCTACAACTGTATTACCTGAGGTGAATTGCCATAATGTAAATAAAAAACCAATAAACACATAAAAAAAAAAAAAAATCATACACCATCGGATGTCCACACAACCATCATCACAGGCCATCAGATCCACCATCATATGCCAATACATCCAACCTCATAAACCAACGCACCCACGTTCATAAGTCAACACAAGCAACATCATATGCCAACACATCCATCATCATAACGTCACACAATACCATATGTCATCACACCAACGATCATGTGTCCACACATGCACCATCTTACCCGCACATGCTTACTATCATACATCCACACAACGTTCTATACCAACAAACCCAGCATTATATGCCAACATGCCACCTTCATATGTATGACCACCTACCATCATTGGGACACATATCCAGCATCATGCACCTACCATCTAATGCCAACACAGCACCAATCATGAACCCACACAAGCAGCATTTACCAGTGACCACAGCTCAACAGTATCACTCCAAGAACTTAGTCAAACCATCATGCCTCCTTTTGCAAACTTATAAATGTAATCAATGATTCTCTCAAACACATTTCAATTTAAGTTTTCTCAATTACTAACAGTGGTGGATTTATATTTTAATTTTTTTCTAAATAACATATGAAATTCTCTTAAGTTTAAAGGGTCTTAGGTTGACACAAATATTTATAGTGGCTTCTCCATAAAAAGGTAAGGAATTTTCAAACTAAAGTGTGTCCTAAACCTACCATACTAATTCAACCTTTACTCCCACCCTCCAGCAAACAATATTTGGTGCATCGCACACCTTTTCGAACAAAAAAAAATCACACTTATATGGTCACTGTGTTCGTCACTTCTACTCATTATAAGGCATTATTAAATATAGCATATGCCAACACCTTTGCCATCATATATTCCTTCATACAATGAACCCACTCTCTTTTATACATGCATCCCCCAACTCAGTCATACAGCCATCAATCTAACATCCTGTATGACCACAAAGGCAACATTATAATTACACACAAGCATTACCATTAGTATAAGCTTACACCTACCTACATACATTGATAAAATGAGTAATAAATAGCCACAAAGCCACCAACCTATCCCCCACCCCATTAGACACAACACACCTGCTTTCATACATCCAAACACACACAGTAGTACAAACAACAACTCTAATACGGCAACACACACCTTCATATGCCAACATGACTTATACACTTACAAAGCCACAATTTTCAAACTTTATACAGTGTGACTGCAAGAACGTAGTCACACAATTATACCTCATTTTACACACATAATAATTGATTGGCTCAATCACCACACATTGCAAACTTACTTGACACAGGGACCATCATATACCCATACAGCCACAATTATACCCCAACCCAGGTAGCATGCTACATCCAAACACACAATCATAGTGTATGTACACACATATATCTACTAGCATAAACCTCTGCCTCTACAAACCAACATTCCAAACATCACGCACCCACGCAATCATCAATTTAAAATGCTCAACAGTAGTACTTCAAAAACATTATCACATCATCATAGTAAATTTCACACAATTTTAAGAAAAAGCTTTATCAAGTAATTACAAGTAAGTTAACCTTCATTTCATATGGTGAGATTGGGAACACGTGCTGACCGTAGCACCTTAACTTTGGAATTTCTTAAATTTTTAGACTTTACAGCAAAGCAACTATAGACATATTTTACCCTTCTCTCCCATTCAACTTTTGTTTTTTAGGGACTATATAGTAAATATACAGATGTGTAGAATATAATATGCTATTTATTACCATTGTTGAGTGTGTGGAGAGGCCATGACTCACAAGAGGTGAAGCCTTCAGTGCGTCATGATTCCCCTTCCTCAACACCAATAATAACTAGCATATTACTCTCTTCACATAGGGCTTAGTTATGTTGAGTGCTAAAAACAAAGGAATTTAATCAGAACCAGGATACAAGGGTGACCATCAGCAGAGTTTTTTCCCATTATGAAATCATTGTAACATAGCTGTCAATGAAGTTCTGAAAAGTGTAATTACTTGTAAAAATGTGAATTTTATTGAGGGGTGCTACAATTACCAGTATAAATAGTGTGTCTGATGCCAAGAGTGTGCTGTTTGTACACAGCACAGAGACACATTGTGACACTTGGTACTAACTTAGCTTCTTTTCTAATTTATACATAGATGCACAAGTACAATATATTATAGCCATTTCTGCAAATTTGGGGCATATTGTATTGAAATTGCATTTATTTACTTTTTTTAACAAACTTTATTGGCATTTTCGTCATATACAACCAAACATTGTCTTTATACATGACAGTGCGTTGAGCATTATGAAAGATAGGGGAAGTTAATGGATGATTACGAAAGAGAAGAGAACATAATATCATAACAATGGTTTCCAATTATACAATGTTGTTATGCCAGAATAAAACAGAAAATCTTTGCCACTGCGTGTCATGCAGGGCTTAGGTAATTGTCTACAATGCATACCATCTAGTAACTATATAACTCCCTCTCACCCTCCACAACTTTTCCCCCACTGGTAGCCCCTATAAAGGTATAGCACATGAGTGTTGTGGAGGGTCCCATACTGTATTTACGTGTGGTGTGTGGATTATTGAGAAAGGGTTGCTTATGTTCTAGTTCATGTCCCACTGAAATTGCATTTATATAACTGTAGGAGGCTGGCTTAGTATATTGTGCACACTTATTTAAGTAAAGCACCTTGCACTAATCCAGACAATGGTTATGGTGATTTTAGTGGTCTTAGATAAACCTAGAAAGCTCTCTAAGTGAAAGCTGTGGAGAGCAGCCTTCAGGCTAAGTCCAAAAGGAGTGTTAAACAGCTTGTTTTACCAGATCTAATGATGTAGTGTTGGTTAAATGAAAAAGAACCACACAGTGTAGTTATAAAAATGTCTATTTATTACACAACACTCACTAACACATTGGTATATCTCCTACCCGGAGATCTCAACACAAATACACAATAATACTACAATTGCAAGAGGTAAGTAAGCATAATACACAGTGGTCTCCAGGGGTAGACCAAACCATATACTAAGAAAGTGGAATGCGAACTACGACCGAAGTCGGAACTTGGACCAGGAGACTCAGAAGAGCTGAGGACACAAGGAACCACCCAAGGTTAGTACCCAGGAACCCCACAGAGGCTGTGTGCAGAGAGAAAACACAGCTCCATACTCTAAACAAGTCAATGGAAAAGTCACAATTGCAGTTTTGAAGAAGAAGGCCCCGGAAGAAATCCCATGGAAGACAGAGGGTTGGAGAGTCACCCCACCCGTGAATACCCCATGAACCACGATACCTACACCAGGGAAGCTGGGTGCATAGGTGCGAAGTGACATCGGAAACCGCCGTAGACCACAATGGAGGACTTCAGTAAAGATGTCACTGGCGAAGACTGTGCAAGAGTCCGGTGGAATCCAAGGGTGGATTTTTGAAGAGAAGAACCTGCAAGCAGAGGGGACAGAGTCTATGCCACTCTGAGGTGACCAGGAGGCACAGAAGAGCAATGCCCACCGATGACGGAAGACGCAGAAGTGACGACGGTGACCTTGTTGCTGCAGCTGGGAGGATCAGGCGATGCTGAAGAAGACCAGGAGCCGTGCACAAGCTGTCCCACCTCGAAAGTCGAGAACCAGGGGGTCAGTGGCCAGTGGGAGCACCAACAAGCCTTGGCAGCAGCAACACACGTGGTAAACGATGAAGGAGCAACGTTGGGACCAGCAAGGTCCAAGGGACTCACCAAGTGCAGTAGAGTCAGAGCAGGCCCCGAGCACGCAGGAGAGCCCAGTGAAGCAGAAGAAGACCCTCAGGAGGACCCACAGGCTAAAGGCACAGGAGTCACAAGAGGACCGCAAGCAGCTCACCAAGAAGGAAGGCCCAATGTGCAGAGCATGCAGTGAGGACACAGTATTAGGCAGGAAGAGATGCTGGAGGCTGGAGCTTCTATTAGCCCGAAGACGTCTGGAGTGCAGAGCCAACAAGCCTTGGCATCAGCGAGTCAACGCTGTGCACAGGGGTTTGGTCCCAGCGGTTCCTACAAGGGATACTGGCCTCAAAATTGCAGAGAGGACAGGTCAGGCCTCGCGGGAGACGCAGAACCACCAACTGTGTTGCTGAGCTTTTCGAAGTCTGTGGGATGTCAGGAGCAGTAGACCGTTCAGTTTCATTGCGGTGCCTGCGGTGACTCCTTCACTCCAAGGGAGATTGCTTCGGGTGTCCTTGATGCCCACAGGTCTGTTGAAGATCCTGTAAGAAGCACAGACACAGACGATGAAGAAGACTTTCATAACAGCATGACCAGGAGCAGCAGGAGTCTTCTTTGATGCAGTCTCAGTTCCGGGCGAAGTCCAAGTGTCCCGACGGTCTAAGAGTGACGTGGTTTCAGGCTTGAGTCTTGTCCCACGACTAATCTGAGGATCCACCCACAGGTAAGCCCTTTTATACCCTAAATAAGGGGTTAGGACGACTCAGGGGTCCCTCCCAGAGGAGGGGCTGGACAGAGGGGAGGTTACTCCCATGTCCTTTGTTCAGTTTTGCCCCAGAGCAGAAGCCAAGGGCTCCCCTCAACTGGCTCAAACCAGAGTATGCAAGGAGGGCACCAAATGTGCCCTTCAAAGCAGTCTGGTGGCGCTGGCAAGCGCCCCTACCCCAGCCCAATACATTAAGTCATGCCTGGGAGATGGTCACACCTCCCTGTGACAGGAAACCTTTTTTTCTACCTTCCCCTGCTCGAGCTCAGTTCAGCAGTAGAAGGAGGGCAGAATCATGTCTGTGGTCAGCTGCAGCACCTGAAAGGCTGTTACCGGGAGTGCTGGGGCCTTCCCGGAGGAGCCCCCAGTGCAAGGAATCATACCTCCAAAACCGGCAACGGTGTTGGGGTATGATTCCAACATGTTTGATACCAAACATGCCCAGGTTCGTCACAGCCACTATATAGTTGGCCATCGTGTAATGACGCATGGCCACTATATGTATCAAAATGGCTGCCCGCACCTACAAAGCCTGGAGAATCGACTACGGGCTTTGTAGCAGTGTCCTGCTCATGCAGGTGCACCGTCACAGTTATAACCCAGCACCCTGCATTTAGGATTGAAAGGCTTGCCTTAGGGGTGACTTATAGGTTTTAAGTGCAGTGACCTCAGATATAAGGAAACCTATATCTGTTGTAAGTGGTGCTAGCACCAGCTTACACAGGCTGCAATGGCAGGCCTGTACTCACAGCTTGAGTGATCTCTCGTGGGTGGCATAATACATGCTGCAGCCCATGGGAGACCCCTGGTTTACCTATGCCCTGGGTACCTTAGTACCATATACTAGGTACCTACAAGGATAAACCAGTAGCGGCGGTACCAAAGTACTTACCACGTCAAATTTAGTGAGAAACCACAGTGGCTGGGGTCCTGATTAGCAGGATCCTAAACATACTGACACCGGCAACAAGTGGGGGTAACCATAAAAGCATATCCTACTTTCCTACAATAACGCTTACTAGCCTAAGGGTGGGCTGTAAGCCCACGATGTAGATACAGCACATCTCAGTTCGAGACAGTGCATGCACGCCGTCTTGAGCCGAGACCTAAAAAGGAGGTCAGAGCAGATTTTTGAGTATTGAGTGGTTGAATTCTATGTGTTCCTGTGCCTAATGTCTAATTGAAAAATCAGGTCTGATTAAATCGTAGAAAGGTTTTACTTTTTCTGCGTAATCTAAAATGTATGTTGTGCCAAAATTTAGAAATCCCAATATGTATTGTAAATTTTCTCAGAGTTTTTGGAGATGGGAGCAGTGCACACTTGTCTAAAAAGTTAGCTGCTAGGGTTTTTCCTTCACTTGATAACTCGTATCCCAAAAATAGGACATTGAGGTGGGCTATTTTCGTTTTTTTAAAGTTGAATTTGTAGCCCTCAGAGGCGAATACCAAAATTATGTTGCTCACCATGGTCAAATGATCCATAAATTATCATCTGTCAGATAAATATCATGTACATAGGACAATGCCTCCTCATCAAAATTTTGAAGTACCTCTGTTACCGTAGCTGAGAACAACCCGGGCTATTCTTATACCCTTGGGGCAGTCGACAGAATTGACTCTGAGAGCCTAGGGCTGAGAATGCTGTCAAATATCTGCTTTTAGGCGCTATATTTTGGCAGAAAAATCCATTTGAGACATCTAGTGTTGTTTTGTATTTTTTCCGCACAATGTTATTCATTAATGCGGCACTGTGTGCATTCTGTACTGCAAATGTCTTTGTGTATGTGTTCAGATGTCTGTAGTCTAAAACTAGACGGTATGAATTGTCAGGCTTCATTATGGGAAACAAAGGATTATTCATTGAAGAGGTGCAATTCTCTATTACACCTTGGTATTCAAGTTGATCTAAGATCTCCCTGACTTGTTTATTTGCTTCTTCTTTTATTGGGTACTGTCTCTGTGGAGTTGGATTTGTTTTTACTGGGATTACATGGTGAGGTGACTCAGTATCCCACCCTACATGGTTGTGATATAAAGCAGGAGCAAGTGCTACCACCCACTCTTGCGTATATGAATGTTTTAGTGATACTGGAACGAGGTCGTAAAAAGCCGGTAAAATCACTGTTTCTCCCTTTGGGCACTCCATGACAAGTTCAGGTGGACAATCTTTTTCAGCCAAAAGGATGTCATAGCCATAAGTCAGGTTCTCCCAAAAGAGACCTTTAATCTTTCTGGGTTCGTACCCCTCCATATGGAGTGTTATTTTGCATAATGGGTGTGGAACACTTACCCTAGTATCAGGTGTTTCCACCGTGATTTGTTCATTCAACGCCGCTGTCACCAGAAATTCCATCAGGTTCTGGTGAGCTATTCTTACTTCTGCTGCGCTGTCTAGCATCGTCAGAGCGCATTCACCGATCAGAAGTTGAGTCCTGAGTATCCTTGGCATTTCTTACTTTAAGGCCAGCTACCTTCTTCTTTTTAAATTGAGGTTTTGATTTCGGTTTATCTTCTTTTTTGATATTATAGTCCGAAGTACGATGTGTATCTCTGGACTTTGTTTGTTCTTCTGATCTGTGTTCTGACCGTCCTTCCCTCTCGGAGTTTTTTGATGAACCCTGAAAGGAACAAGTATCAGTATCCTAATACCTGTCGGGTATTTTAATGTTACCACAATTTCTAAGGTTGTAACTCCTTTCGGAGAGCTCCTGTTGAGGAGACCCACCTCTTGATTGTGATCTGTTCTCTCTATTCTTTTGTTTTTTATTGTCCCATTTCCTCTTAGAAGAATCAGGTGCTTGCTTGGTGTTATCCTTTTCAGGACCACCCATGAGTTGAGGTTTTGTTGCTCTAGCTCCCAAATTATCTCTACCTAATTCGGCATATGTTTCTTTGATAATTTTAGGTAATTTACGCTCCTGTTGTACAGGGGTGAAATCCCTCAAGCGTTGGCGTATCGCCACCGCTGCTGCCTCCCCTTTTATGTTTGCCAATATAATAGTTGATACCTAGGCAAAATTTCCTAACAATTTCATCCCTAAGTTCAGAGCAGGTTCTGCTCCATACTCATACTGTATCTGTCTCAATACATCTGGTATTACTGCTATTGAAGGGATACCATGACTTCTGGTATAGATGGCAGCGAAAACTGTACCCCAAGAGGTACAATCCTCTATCGGAGGAGCTATCCCCATTGGCAAACATATTGTTAGCATTCTGTGTTTTTCTTGAGGGCCTGTGTGTGGGAACACTGCCTCTAACTGTGTGATTTTCTGAACTATCCAGAATGGCATTTGCTTGCGTTTAATAGCCATTCTACCCATAACTGCCTTCAGTGTTTGTGGAGTTATTTTAGCTGCTGTTCCTTGTATTTGTCTTGCTGGTGTAACCCTTGTAGATTGAAGTGTGAGTGTTCTCATAACGAACTGTGTCAGATTTCTGTACATTTTTATTATTTCTTTGTGTAGTGGACATAAGTCTGCTACCGGCATTGTGTCAATGTCTGGATGCAGTGTGTAAGCCGCTAGGACCTGCCAATTGGCTCCGTCTCTGCTGAGCAGTCTGAGTCTTACTTTATCTGTTGTGTGTGGGAGGGCGCCTTTAAACCAGTTTATGTGCTCCTGGTAGGTGAGTGGAACTTCAATGTCCTCGTATGGACAATATTCCTCTGGTATTTCATCTTCAGTGTAAGAATGAAATGTATTTGTGCAGGGATCTGCTGGTGGGAATTTAACCCATTAATAGAATACCTCTGTCCTGTATGACTCGTGTGCCTCAATCACAAAGATGACAGTCCCACCTCTTGCTGTTACTCCAAATTCTGCTAGTTTTAAAGTGAGTGCATTTCTGACATTTTCTGAAATGTTTATACTACCTTCTTGTTCTCCTTCCCCTGCTGCATTCGCACGTAAGGCTGCTGCAGCGTTTTGTTCTTCAGTCATTGTTGAAAGAGTTTAAGGAAACTGAGATAAGGTTTTATGCTCAATATGAACTATTTATCCTTCAAGCTTGAATTAACCTATAGCCAATACATAAGATATGCCTACTCAGCTGCGGCGGATTTTCCCTTCCCACTCCATACGTCTCTAGGTAGATGTGAGTCGGGGTATCTGAGAAAGCACGACTGAACTACTCAGATTTGACCATTAAATAAGAACCAAACCAACGTTGGGTGCCATGTCATGTAGTTCCTATAAATCTATATAGGATCTACGCGTTTAGACAACATAAACTGTGGGATTGGTGTCCAGGCTGATTCCAGACACCCCCACCGAGTATGTTCGCCTGTATACCAGCTCACAGTGCCACTGTAAACTCCTCTTACCAATAAGAGAATAGTTCCCGGCAACTATCGAACACGACAATCCTGTCCCATCAGGGATCGTGGAAACAGTACAGTACTTTTCACTCAGTCACTTGTGCTCACTTTGTCTCAGAGAGATACACAGAATAAACGGTGGGGACGTTTTCAATAAGCATTTATTGAACCAGCGTCATTCTAGTGTAAAATAGGTGTGCTGAAACAACCATAAGGCAGAAACAGATATAAATGATTATAAGCACCAACAGAGTAAATGGATGGTAGATTTCTACCATAGTGCCAAAACAATGAATATAGGCAGGTATGTAAATACATGACAATAATAATGCGTACTACCAACGATGCAACCCTAACTAGATGTACCTAAGTGTACCTAGCATGTATGTAGGTGTAGAGCCAAGAATCGTCCTAGGATGAAGCCAACCCCATTACCTGGTGTGAGAGAATGAAGGACCCTGTCTTGGTCTCGAGATGGACACCCTGCAAGGGATGTCGGACCAGTGCGTTCTGGAGTGTCTGCGTGCAGAAACCTCAGCGTCTCGCGTCAGTGTGTCAGCATGGAAGTCTTTCTCCTCTGCCTGCCCCAGCAAAGATATGGTGTTTATATACCCAAAAGGTACCCTCAGGGGTTCTACCTTGCTGTGTCATGTCGGCCGAGGATGACTGAAGGGATGACCCTTATATATAGTTATTATGCAGAAGATGGTAATCCTGCTGTGATTCTGAGAATCCTCATGCATAATAAATGAGGCTAGTTTTCTGGGAAAACCACACGACATTTATGCAGCACCTAACTAGGTAAAAGGTCAATACCAAAAACCGTTATGTAGTACAATGGCAGGGAAAATGTAGGTGAAAGGTTAGGTGACTACCCAGGCCTATATTGGGGTACATTACAAAACATAACACCAGCATCTGCAGACGATGTTCCCAGAGGCAGACCTCGGAGCAAATTGATAGAGCAACTTTGTTCCCATCGATACCTCCAACAGCAGATGTTGAGGGAGAAAATGCAGTGAGAAAATGCAGCCAATCGATGTTCCGGTGAAACAGAGCCTAGATCCAAACCATGAAGGCAACCTAGGAAAGCTCATAGAACGCAGCCAGGAGCAGAGGTATACGCAGAAGACAGCTGCACTGATGGGCCTTCAGCAGGTACACCAGTACGTGTATGTCTGAAGAGTCAACCAATTGCAACTCCAAGCACAAGTCCAGGGCAAACTTGTAAGTGCACAAGAGACAGCGGAACACAGGCTGTACGAAATGAAGCCATTCAGGCTTCCAGTTCTTAAAGCAACGGTGTGCCAAAGAAATGCATTATGTGTTCACGGCACAACAGGACGTGAGGCAGTGCCAGCTCAATTTGATCTCGAACTGGGACATCCATTGCGGAGCAAAAATAATACAAGCAAAATTCCCGCAGTTAGGATCAGGACCAGCGGAAGACCTCCAAAGATGCTTCCGAGGACAGAGTGGATGAATGATGGTATATCTCCAAACACTGTCTAGAAGGTGCTGAAAAATCCAGAGCCAGTGCTCCTGAAAAACCCTGCAATTCCAGTTGTACTAGACATGTTAAAAATATGCTTATTGCTGATTTTGGTTACCTGATGACAGAGGGCAGTTTCTGTGATGGCTATTATTTTATGACCTGTGGGAAGTAATTTAATTTATCTTTAGTGATAGTGTTCTATGATATTATCACTACTGTTGTATGAGGCCTGAGCATGTACAACTGGTATAATCTGTTTAATCTTGTATGCTCTGTCTAATTTACCAATGATATTGCAGTATGAGCCTGTTGATTTTAACTCCGATCTTCGACCTGTGATTGTATTACTTCAAATTGTATTACTTTAAATTGTGCTGCAAAATATAACTAACTTGCTACCAAGTTTGTAATATGCCATTTGGCCCTCTTTTTTCATAATATTTTTGCTGGCCAACACCACAAGTGAGTTAGTCTTGCTGATCTTGCTTGCTTGCTCAATTATATACAAGATAGTCATTTACGCCTCGCTACTTTCAAAGTTCACCAACCGCCACTAATCAGGTAACTCCCATTTGAGAGTAATCTAAAAGTCAGACATATCATGGCCGCTGGAGACCCTTTCAAGTAGCAAGACAGGTTCGTCACTGACACTTTACATGCCCTGTGCAACGAACCGTCCTGACATATTAGGGACCCCCTTAAAGTATTCTTGCAGTCTGAGCCACTGAGAAAGACTTTAGTAATGTTATTCCAGCACCGGAATGTGAAAGAAAGCTCACATTTTTCATGTATAAACCCTTCACCTAATGCTTTGTATCTGCCCACTTGATGGTGTTTTAGACAGTACTTTAAGCATTACCATTAGTATAAGCTTACACCTACCTACATACATTTATAAAATGACCAATAAATAGCCACAAAGCCACCAACCTATCCCCCCACCCCATTAGACACAACACACCTGCTTTCATACATCCAAACACCCACAGTAGTACAAACAACAACTCTAATACAGCAACACACACCTTCATATGCCGACATGACTTATACACTTACAACGCCACAATTTACAAACTTTATACAGTGTGACTACAAGAACGTAGTCACACAATTATACCTCCTTTTACACGCATAATAATTGATTGGCTCAAGTACCACACATTGCAAACTTACTCAAGTAGTAATACTGACACAGGGACCATCATATACCCATACAGCCACAATTATACCCCAACCCAGGTAGCATGCTACATCCAAACACACCATCATAGTGTATGTACACACATATATCTACTAGCATAAACCTCTGCCTCTACAAACCAACATTCCAAACATCACGCACCCACTCAATCATCAATTTAAAATGCTCAACAGTACTACTTCAAAAACATTATCACATCATCATAGTAACTTTCACACAATTTTAAGAATATGCTTTATCTAGTAATTACAGGTGAGTTAACTTTGATTTCATATGGTGAGATTGGGATTAGTGCTGACCGTAGCACCTTAACTTTGGAATTTCTTAAATTTTTAGACTTTACAGCAAAGCAACTATAGACATATTTTTAACCTTCTCTCCCTTTCAACTTTTGTTTTTTGGGAATATATAGTAAATATACAGATGTGTAGAATATAATATGCTATTTCTTAACATTGTTTTTTTATTTATTTTTTTATTTTCCAACTGAACAATTTTGCAGAATACAGTTATTGCATGATACGTCTGTGATGATTATACGTCTTTGATAAGAAGCAAGTCCCTTGATAACATAGCCACATTCCCGTCCCTCCGCCAGTACACATTTGAATACAAGCACCACCCTCATTTCCACGTGTCCGTCATGTGGACGTTTGTGAAATCTGAAAACTACCTTGTGAGGCCGTTCGTGATGTTGCCTACATCAGTCCTCAACTCGACCCAGCCATGGGAGTTCCTTGTGTTGTAGTCGATACGGACTGTTGTGTGTCATACCCAATGTCCAACCCAAAGTATCTTCGCCATGGGTCCCAGATCCTGTGAAATGTTTTGGGACATCCCCTGCTGTGGTATGTGGTACGTTCGGCCGCCATATATAAGTCCATTCCCCTTGTCCATTCCTGTATGGTGGGTCGTTCTGCCACCCCCCATCTCCGCGCTATATCCCTTTTAGCGACTACCAAACCCAATGAGGTGAAGGTTAGTTGTGCTCTAGTGACAACTACGTCAGTTGGTATCTCCAGTAGCACAAAACGAGGATTTCTTAACATTGTTGAGTGTGTGGAGAGGCCATGACTCACAAGAGGTGAAGCCTTCAGCGCGTCATGATTCCCCATCCTCAACACCAATAATAACTAGCATATTACTCTCTTCACATAGAGCTTAGTTATGCTGAGTGGTTAAAAACAAAGGAATTTAAGCAGAGCCAGGATACAAGGGTGACCATCAGCAGAGTTTTTTTCCGTTATGAAATCATTGTAACATAGCTGTCAATGAAGTTCTGAAAAGTGTAATTAAATGTAAAAATGTGAATTTTATTGAGGGGAGCTACAATTACCAGTATAAATAGTATGTCTGATGCCAAGAGTGTGCTGTTTGTACACAGCACAGAGACACATTGTGACGCTTGGTACTAATTTAGCTACTTTTCTAATCTATACATAGAAGTACAAGTACAATATATTATAGCCATTTCTGCAAATGGATCTTCACTTTGGGGCATATTGTATTGAAATTGCATTTATTTACTTTTTTTTAACAAACTTTATTGGCATTTTCGTCATATACAACCAAACATTGTCTTTATACATGACATTGCGTTGAGCATTATGAAAGATCGGTGAAGTTAATGGATGATTACGGAAGAGAAGAGAACATAATATCATAACAATAGTTTCCAATTATACAATGTTGTTATGCCAGAATAAAACAGAAAATCTTTGCCCCTGCGTGTCCTGCAGGGCTTAGGTAATTGTCTACAATGCATACCATCTAGTAATTATATAACTCCCTGCAACCCTCCCCAACTTTCCCCCCCACTGGTTGCCCCTATAAAGGTATAGCATATGTGTGGTGCAGGGGCCCATACTGTATTCACGTGTGGTATGTGGATTATTGAGAAAGGGTTGCTTATGTTCTAGTTCATGTCCCACTGAAATTGCATTTATATAACTGTAGGAGGATGGCCTAGTATATTGTGCACACTTATTTAAGTGAAGCACCTTTCACTAATCCAGACAATGCTTATGGTGATTTTAGTGGTCTTAGATAAACCTAGAAAGCTCTCTAAGTGATAGCTGTGGAGAGCAGCCTTCAAGCTTAGTCCAGAAGGAGTGTTAAACAGCTTGTTTTACCAGATCTAATCATGTAGTGTAGGTTAAATGAAAAAGAACCACACAGTGTAGTTATAAAAATGTCTATTTATTACACAACACTCACTAACACATTGGGATATCTCCTACCCGGAGATCTCAACACAAATACACAATAATACTACAATTGCAAGAAGTAAGTAAGCACAATACACAGTGGTCTCCAGGGGTAGACCAAACCATATACTAAGAAAGTGGAATGCGAACTACGACCGAAGTCGGAACTTGGACCAGGAATCTCAGAAGAGCTGAGGACACAAGGAACTACCCATGGTTAGTACCCAGGAACCCCACAGAGGCTGTGTGCAGAGTGAAAACACAGCTCCATACTCTATACAAGTCAATGGAAAAGTCACAATTGCAGTTTTGAAGAAGAAGGACCTTTCTAAGTGGACCCTGAAGAAATCCCGTGGAAGACAGAAGATTGGAGAGTCACCCCACCCGTGAATACCCCATGAACCACGATACCTACACCAGGGAAGCTGGGTGCATAGGTGCGAAGTGACATCGGAAACCGCCGTAGACCACAATGGAGGACTTCAGTAAAGATGTCGCTGGCGAAGACTGTGCAAGAGTCCGGTGGAATCCAAGGGTGGATTCTTGAAGAGAAGAACCTGCAAGCAGAGGAGACAGAGTCTATGCCACTCCGAGGTGAATAGGAGGCACAGAAGAGCAATGCCCACCAATGACGGAAAATGCAGGAGTGACGACGGTGACCTTGTCGCAGCCGCTGTGAGGATCAGGCGACGCTGAGGAAGACCAGGAGCCATGCACAAGCTGTCCCACGTCGGAAGTCGAGAACCCAGGGGGTCGGTGGCTGGTGGGAGCACCAACAAGCCTTGGCAGCAGCAACACATGTGGTAAATGGTGAAGGAGCAACGTTGGGACCAGCAAGGTCCAAGGGACTCACCAAGTGCAAGAGAGTCAGAGCAGGTCCTGAGCAAGCAGGGGGGCCTAGTGAAGCAGGAGAAGACCCTCAGGAGGACCCACAGGCCAAAGGCACAGGAGTCACAAGAGGACCACAAGGAGCTTACTAAGAAGGAAGGCCCAAGGTGCAGAGGATTCAGTGAGAACGCTGTATTAGGCAGGAAGAGAGGCTGGAGCTTCTAGTAGCCTGAAGACCTCTGGAGTGCAGAGCCAACAAACCTTGGCAACAGCAAGTCGACGCTGTGCACAGGAGTTTGGTCCCAGCGGTTCCGACAAGGGATACTGGCCTCAAAATTGCAGAGAGGACAGGGCAGGCCTCGAGGGAGATGCAGAACCACCAAATGTGTTGCTGAGCTTTTCAAAGTCTGTGGGATGTCAGGCGCAGTAGACCGGTCAGCTTCATTACAGTGCCTGCAGATATAGGGTAGTTACTCCTTCACTCCAAGGGAGATTACTTCTGGTGTCCTTGATGCCCACAGGTCTGTTGAAGATCCTGGAAGAAGCACAGACACAGGCAATGAAGAAGACTTTCATAACAGCGAGACCAGGAGCAGCAGGAGTCTTCCTTGATGCAGTCTCAGTTCCAGGCGAAGTCCAAGTGTCCAGATGGTCTAAGAGTGACGTTGTTTCCGGCTTGAGTCTTGTCCCATGACTAATCTGAGGACCCACCCACAGGTAAGCCCTTTTATACCCTAAAGAAGGGGTTAGGACGACTCAGGGGTCCCTCCCAGAGGAGGGGCTGGACAGAGGGGAGGTTACTCCCATGTACTTTGTTCAGTTTCGCCCCAGAGCAGGATCCAAAGGGCTCCCCCTCAACTGGCTCAAACTGGAGTATGCAGGGAGGGCACCAAATGTGCCCTTCAAAGCCATCTGGTGGCGTTGGCAAGCGACCCCACCCCAGCCCAATACACTAAGTCCTGTCTGGGAGATGGTCACATCTCCCTTTGACAGGAAACCTATTTTTCTACCTTCCCCTGCTCGAGCTCAGCTCAGCAGTAGGAAGAGGGCAGAATCGTGTCTGTGGTCAGCTGCAGCACCTGAAAGGCTGTTTCCGGTAGTGCTGAGGCCTTCCTGGAGGAGCCCCCCAGTGCAAGGAATCATACCTCCAACACCGCATGGCCACTATATGTATCAAAAAGGCTGCCCTCACCTACAAAGCCTGGAGAATCGACTACGGGCTTTGTAGCAGTGTCCTGCTCATGCAGGGGCACCCTCACACTATAACCCAGCACCCTGCATTTAGGATTGAAAGGCCTGCCTTAGGGGTGACTTGTAGGTTTTAAGTATAGTGACCTCAGATATAAGGAAACCTGTATCTGTCACAAGTGGTGCCAGCACCAGCTTACACAGGCTGCAATGGCAGGCCTGTGCTCACAGCTTGAGTGGTCTCCCGTGAGTGGCATAATACATGCTGCAGCCCATGGGAGACCCCTGGTGTACCTATGCCCTGGGTACCTTAGTACCATATACTAAGTACCTACAAGGGTAAACCAGTAGTCAATAGTGGAGGTACCAAAGTACTTACCATGTCAAATTTAGTAAGGAAGCACAGTGGCTTTGGTCCTGATTAGCAGGATCCTAAACATACTGACACCAGCAAAAATTGGGGGTAACCATAAAAGCATATCCTACTTTCCTACAATAATGCTTACTAGCCTATGGGTGGGCCTTAAGCCCATGACGTAGATATAGCACATCTCAGTTCGAGACAGTGCATGCACACCGTCTTGAGCCGAGACCTAAAAAGGAGGTCAGAGCAGATTTTCGAGAATTGAGTGGTTGAATTACTGCAGTAGTGCTAGTTGAGTTGATAGTGCTTCAAGACATTTGTGGGATTTTTTTATTTTTTATTATTGGTTTCATTGAAAAACAATATACATACAACTTAGGACACAGTTACACCATATCAAGGCATACCAATACACATGGTTATTAATACTCAAAAACATGTATCAGGCATTTAAGGAATTCCGTTTATACAATAACATCCATGTAAACAATCGCCACCCACCCAGTTTTACCATTCTGTTTTGCTGACCAGAGTCTCATATGAGGTCCGACTCTTACTCAGTAGCCCGGCTGAGGGAACCCTGCCACCACCTGTGGACTCCGTACTCTTCTATGTTCCCACCTCCTGTGATAGTGCCTCATTAGTAGCAATCTGTGGGTCTGAATTTGCACCAGCAGTTTTACGTGAGAGATATGTTCCCCAGCAGTTCCTGGGACGGCTTCTGGGTGGGAGCAGCTCATTATATATATCGGCCTGTGTATTACAATACAACATATCAGCGTGCCATTCTTTAATCAGCAGTAGCGGGCCGCCCATCCAGCGCAATGCCACCCGGCGTTTGGCCAGGAGAAGTCCGATGCACTGTCTTATCTACAGAGAGATCCCAACCTAGCAGTGCCATCTTTGGGTCCGGTTCTAGGTCTGCCCAAATAATGGTTCCCAACTCCTGAAACACTTTGCCCCAGAATAACTGAATCCCAGGGCATTGCCAAACTAAGTGCCAGAATCCCGCTTCTTCCATACCACATCTGTGGCAGCGGGAGTTCTCTACTAACCCACGCCGAAACTGGCGCTCAGGGGTGCAGTAAGCCCTATATAAGAATTTAAAGTGGATAAGTCTGTGTCTGCCTTTAAGAGAAACCGACCGGGTGCAGGAACAGCCACACTTTGTCACTAAGTGGAGTGCCCAAATCTCGCTGCCAATCCAGTCTAACTCTGAGAAATTCAGCTCGATGAGTTTCCTGCAGACTAGTGTAAAATTTAGTGATCAGTTTATGGGGTTCTTTAACCTTGATAAGGGTGGTAAATGCCCCCATAGCCTGCGGTTCCAGCAAGTCTTCGCCCAGAAGGGAGCGCCACGTGTGCCTGGCCCTGAAGAAATGAAACAGTGCTGTGCCTACCGGCTGCATACCCAGCCGCTGCAAAGCCTCCCAAGTAACTAGTGTACCCTCCTTGAAGAAGTCTCCCATTGTATTAATACCTATAGTTTGCAGTGCCTGCCTTGCCCCCACATCTTGACCCAGCGGGAACCATAAACACCAATGAAGAGGCATCTCTGGAGAATACAGGAAAGCCCCAGCCTGCATGTGTAATAGTTTCTGCCAGGCTTGTGCAGTGACAGCTAGGGAATCAAAGACTCGCAGTCGCCTGGCGGCTGGATGGGTAAGTATCTGGGGTAGCAAGAGCGGTTCCGCCGCATTCCTTTCCAGATATAAAAAAGGTGTATCCTGTGGGCCATGTATCCAGTAATGGGCGAAAGTACTATTTGCAGCTCTGTAATACTTCTCTAAATCTGGGGGCCCCAACCCACCTAATTCATAGGGCAAAGTGAGGGAATCCCACCTTATGCGAGGCTTTTTACCGGCCCAGGCGTGCCATATCAACTGTGTATGCCAGTATTTGAATAGGTCTTTTGGTAGGAGAATAGGTATGTATCTGAAAGAGACACGTTAGTGACAGATTACTTACGTTAGAATATCCCCAGGCGTCAGGCTGGATCCGGAAAGTTTTGCGTAGCAGTACCCCTGCGCGTCGGTAGGCGGCGTCGTGCGGCTCCGCGTCCGTCGTCGGCGTCGTGATCGCCGGGATGACGTCGCGGCCAGTACTTAGACGCCGCCCATGCGCGCTGGCGTCAGTTCTTTCTTTTTCCGCGCCAGTAAGCGCAGATCCAGATTGAGCAGTGCCCCAGTCATTTTTTGACTGAGTATTTTTTGTGACTTTTTGTCCCAGTTTTCGAGTCGTTTCGACTCAAAGGTGTCAGTAGGGATGCCCGGCTTCAAGCCATGCGAGGTCTGTAATCGCATGATGTCGATTACGGATCCGCACCGAGAGTGTCTCTTCTGCCTGGGGTGCGGCCACGACCCCAAGTCGTGCCCCGAGTGTCGGTCCCTCGCCCCGAAGGCTTTGCGAGAGCGGTCTCGAAAGCTTCTCGAGGCCCGGCACTCGGCTCCGCGCCGCTCGAGGTCCCGGGAGAGGTCGAGGGGCCGGTCGTGGAGCCGTCGTCATTCGTCGGGGTCGAAGTCTTCGTCTTCAGGTAAGGCGAAGCACAAGAGGTCTAAGAAGCGTCGCTCTAAGACCTCCCCTCGCCGGTCTCACGACTCGGCTGAGGGTCCTGTTGGTACCGCCCCCGCGGCTCCGGGAGTACCCGATCAGCCGACGCCGGCCTACCCACCTGTTCCGGGTTTGACGTTGACTCCGGCCGACATCCAAAACTTCTTGTCGGCCATGGCTCGCATCTTCGGACCTAAGGGTTACCCCGGTGCGCCTTTGGGCCCCGTGGGCCCCAGTGGGGGTCCTCCCTCGGCACCACCAGTGGCTCCGGCGCCGCAGGACCCCCTCGGATCCAGGCCTGGATCCCGGTCGACGCCGGTTGACCTAACCACACCTCCACCGGCGCCGACCTCCCCGGTACCGTTCACGGCGCCGTCCGAGGTCCCGGGCGACGCCGTCCCCAGGTTCTCCCCGGAACCGGACACGGAGCCGGATCGACGTCGGCCGACGCCGATTCCGACGGGACTTTTCTTCCATCATGTCCGCCCTCCATACTTTTCACCTGTTTTGGAGGACAAGTAGGACTGGGAGGGGTCAGAAGACCCTCTCACAGCTCAGTGTGAGCCTTGTCAGGACTGGGCAGAGGAACTGGGTGATGCCAGTGGCCTGGACACCTCTCCAGACCTTGGCATGCTGTCTCCTCCTTCCGTGGCTACGGAGGAGGGAGCAAGTTATGCAACGGTGTTGCGTAGGGCGGCCGCGGCCTTGCGCCTCAAGCTCCCTACAGTGGCTGTCAGGACTAACCTCCTGACGGAAGTGCTTCAGCCGGCGGCTACCTCTTCGGAGCCACTGCTGCCATTCAATACGCACTTTCTGACGTTCTTTTGGGCACCTGGTCCAGGCCCACCACAGGGGCTCCTGTGGACAGGAACGTAGCCCGACGCCATCGCCCGGCCCCGGGCGACCCCTTGTTCCTCTCCCAACACCCCACCCCGAGAGCTTGGTTGTTCAAGCCTCTACCTCTCAGAGCACCTTCCCTATGGCTCCGCCGGACAGGGAATCCAAAAAACTGAAACAATTTGGGAAGAAGATTTTTTCTTCCTCCAGTGCTGGCTTGCAGTCTGTGAACACCGCTTGCCTTTTGGGCCGTTATTCCCACTCTCTGTGGGATTCGGTGGCGCAAGTGCTGCCTAAGTGTCCTGAGGAGGTCCAGACACAACTCACCCGTGTTATTGTAGACGGGAGAGACGCGGCGAAGTTCACAATCCGATGTGGCCTAGACACCGCTGACTTGCTGGGCAGATCGCTTGCTACGACAGTGGCGCTGCGCCGTCACGCCTGGCTGAGGACCACTGGTTTCTCGGGCGATGTCCAAAACACTCTTATGGACATGCCCTTCGATGGTATCCGCCTTTTGGCAATAAGGCAGACAGCGCTGGAGCGCTTTAAGGACTCGCGGGCTACGGCCAAGTCCTTGGGCCTCTCCGCCTTGCGCCCTCCGCAGCAGTCTGCTTTTCGCCCCTTTCGTGGCCACGGAAGGGGCGCCCAGTCACGTCCATTGCCCAGCCCCTGGCCCGCGCAGCAAGCACCTTCGCGTGGCCGAGGACGTGGCTCCCGCCGAGGCGGGTCGGGTAACCAGCGTGCGGGTCAGGCCACCACCTCCGTCCCGTCCGCGGCCTCCAAGCCCTCCTAGTCCATCCTTTCAGGTCCACAGCACGCCAGTGGGGGGCAGGGTCCGCCATCACCTTCCCCACTGGCGCACCATCACATCGGACAGGTGGGTCTTGGACATTGTCCGAAGGGGCTACTCCCTCCCCTTCGAGACTACCCCCCCAGCCATGCCACCTCAATGCCACCGCATGTCGGGGGATCATTTGGTGTTTCTTCGCAAGGAAGTTGCGGCCCTCTTGGCCAAGGGGGCCATCGAGCGCGTTCCGACCCCAGAATTAGGGCGTGGTTGTTATTCCCACTACTTTCTGGTGCCCAAAAAGGACAAGGAGGACATGCATCCTATCTTGGACCTCTGGAACGTCAATCGCTTCCTCCGGAAGGAGAAGTTCAAGATGTTCACCCTAGCTCAGGTCTTGACTGCCCTCGACCCTGGAGACTGGATGGTAGCGTTGGACTTGCAGGACGCATATTTTCACATCCCCGTCCTGCCGGCCCACCGGCGTTACCTGCGGTTCACGGTAGGCCTCGAGCACTTTCAGTTCACCGTGCTCCCCTTTGGCCTTACCAGCGCCCCTCGGGTGTTCACGAAAGTGATGGCGGTGGTCGCAGCTCATCTGCGCCGGGCAGGGGTTCCAGTCTTCCCCTATCTCGACGACTGGTTGTTGAAGGCGGGCTCGTCCCAGGCAGTCGTCTCCCACCTCCAGACTACGGCCGGACTCCTGCACTCGCTGGGGTTCTCCATCAACTTGCCGAAGTCGCACCTGATTCCTTCTCCACAGCTCCTTTTCATCGGAGCAGTTCTGGACACAACGCAGTTTCGGGCCTATCCTCCCGAACGGCGAGTCCAGGATATTCAGGCTATGATTCCGATCTTTCAGCCTCTATCCTGGGTTTCGGTACGGATGACCCTGAGGCTGCTGGGCCTCATGGCCTCCTGCATCCTGCTGGTCGATCATGCCAGATGGCATATGCGGGCTCTGCAGTGGGACCTGAAGTTTCAGTGGGCGCAGCATCAGGGGAACCTGTCCGATTACGTCCAGATCTCGGAGGGAACTGCACGGCAGTGGCAGTGGTGGCTCTCGAACCAGCAATGGGTCACGGGCAAATCCCTCTCCCTTCCCCAGCCAGAGCACACAGTTGTGACGGACGCGTCCCTTCTGGGATGGGGCGGTCACATGGGAGAGGCGGAGATCAGAGGCCACTGGTCTCCGGCGGAGTCCCGGCTCCATATCAACCTTCTGGAGCTCCGGGCGATCCAACTTGCACTCAAGGCATTCCTTCCCTCTGTCAAGGGGAAGGTAGTGCAGGTGTTCACAGACAACACCACCGCCATGTGGTACTGCAACAAACAAGGCGGGGTGGGGTCGTGGACCCTATGTCAGGAGGCTCTGCGCCTCTGGACATGGCTGGAACATCAGGGCATATTCCTGATGGTTCAACGCCTGGCAGGTTCCCTGAACGCCAGGGCTGACTAACTCAGCCGCAGGTGCATGATGGATCACGAATGGCGTCTTCACTCGGAAGTGGCGCAAGGACTCTTTCTACAGTGGGGAGAGCCTTGGTTAGATCTATTCCCCACCGAAGAGAACGCGCAATGTCAGCAGTTCTGCGCATTGGAATTTCCAAGGCGGCACTCGCTTGGCAACGCTTTTCGTCGCGAGTGGAGTTGCGGTCTGTTGTACGCCTTTCCGCCTATACCACTTCTGCCCAGAGTGTTGAAGAAGATTCGGCGCGACCGGGCCCAAGTCATTCTTGTGGCTCCGGACTGGGCTCGAAGAGTTTGGTATTCCGAGCTACTCAGTATGAGCATCGATCCCCCGATCCGTCTGCCTCTTCGGGAGGATCTTCTGTCGCAGCAGCAGGGGACGGTCCTCCACCCGAACCTGTCCAGTCTCCACCTCCTTGCATGGAGATTGAGCGGCGGCAGTTGATTCCTTTCGACTTGCCTCCCGAAGTTTGTGATGTGATTCTGGCAGCCAGGCGTCCCTCCACTAAGGTGGTATACGCCTGCAGGTGGAACAAGTTTGTGGCATGGTGCACAGCAAAGGCTGTGAATCCCCTTTCTGCCCCTCTTTCTGAGGTTCTTCTGTTCCTTCTTTCTCTGGCCCAAAAGGGTTCTGCCCTGGGTACCATCAAGGGCTATCTTTGTGCCATCTCGGCCTTCCTCAGGCTTCCTGATCATCCCTCCCTTTTCAAGTCCCCTGTTGTTAACAGGTTTCTTAAAGGCATTACACACCTCTTCCCTCCTGTTCCGTTTGTGATGCCTCAGTGGGACTTGAACTTGGTTCTTACTTTTTTTAATGTGCGCTCCCTTTGAGCCTCTCCATAACTGTCCTCTTCGTCTTCTCACTCTGAAGACAGCCTTTCTGGTGGCTATCACCTCCGCTCGGCGGGTGAGTGAGCTCCAGGCTCTTTCTTGCAAGCCCCCCTTTCTGTCTGTCCATCCAGACAAGGTTGTTCTTAGGACGCGTCCGTCCTTCTTGCCAAAGGTGGTTACTGCTTTCCACATTGGGCAGACCATCACTTTGCCCACCTTCTTTCCGCCTCCGCATCCTTCCAGAGAGGAAGAGAGGCTCCACTGTCTGGACCCAAAACGTGCGATTTCTTTCTATCTGAACCGCACACAACAGTTCCGGGTGGATGACCAGCTCTTTGTTGGCTACGTGGGCGCCAAAAAAGGTCGGGCGGTACACAAGCGGACCATCTCCCGCTGGGTTGTCTTGTGTATCAAAGCCTGCTATTCTTTGGCTAAGAAGGAGCCCCCTGTTGGGCTACGTGCCCATTCCACCAGGGTGACAGCCGCCACCACGGCTTTGGGACGTGGTGTCCCATTGCAGGACATTTGTCAGGCAGCTACGTGGGCCTCGCTGCACAAGTTTACCAAGCATTACTGCCTTGACAGCCAAGTCCGGAGAGACGGCTTCTTTGGCCGTTCTGTTCTCCGAGACTTCCTCGTCTGATCTTTGTTCGCAGACCCACCACCGGGGTTGGTATTGCTGGGGTATCTATTCTAAGGTAAGGAATCTGTCACTAACGTGTCTCTTTCAGATGCACAAGTTACTAACTTGTGTAACAATATATCTGTAAGAGACAGTAGTTAGTGACAGATTCCTTACCGCCCCACCCACCCTCCCCGTTCTGCGAACTGATTTCTAGGGTTAAGGTCATCCCTTTCAGGGCCCTAGTTTTTCAGACACCAGTGTCAGTTTCTTGCATGGCTCTGCGTTTCTGGCGCGGAAAGTCGTGTACAGAACTGACGCCAGCGCGCATGGGCGGTGTCTAAGTACTGGCCGCGACGTCATCCCGGCGATCACGACGCCGACGACGGACGCGGAGCCGCACGACGCCGCCTACCGACGCGCAGGGGTACTGCTACGCAAAAGTTTCCGGATCCAGCCTGATGCCTGGGGATATTCTAAGGTAAGGAATCTGTCACTAACTACTGTCTCTTACAGATATATCGTTACACAAGTTAGTACCTTGTGCTTTGGAACAAAAAGAGGAATCTTGGTAGAATCACCATTTTCATAATAGCGATTCTCCCCATTAATGAGAGCGGGAGCCTGATCCACTTATCTACATCTTCCGTTAGTCGTTGTGTGGCCCTACCGTAATTTTCCCGAATCACTAGTGCAGGGTCGGTGTGAAATTGAATGCCTAGATACCGCACCACCTCAGTAGTCCAGCACAGTGGAAACTCCATGGTCGGCTCTGCGGTGGTGGGTGTGAGGGGGAATATGATGGACTTATCCCAGTTTATTCGTAATCCCGAGTGGCCACCAAACTGGACCACCTCTAGCAGTCTGGGGGACAAATTTACCTCCAGGTTATAAATGTATAGCAAAGTGTCATCCGCGTGGGCGGAAATATTCAGTGTATACTCGGGAAACCCTAGCCCTCTGTGTGTGTGATACTCTCGGATGGCACAGGCCAATGGTTCAGCAACTATCGCATACAACAGCGGGGAAAGAGGGCAGCCTTGTCGTGTTCCCCGTGTGATATTGAATGACTGGGAAACATCATCCCCAATTCTCACTCTGGCAGTGGGCGATGTGTATAACACTGACACTAAGAGAAGGAATACATCCCCGTCCCCCATCCTGTGCAGTACCGCAAACATAAAGCCCCACTCGACCGAGTCAAAAGCTTTCTCGGCGTCGAGAAATACTGCCGCAGCTTTGACTTCTGGGTTCAATCTCTGCACCACTCCAAACAAGGTTCTCAGGTTTTGAGACAAATTACGACTAGGCACAAACCCCGCCTGTTATGGTCGATTAATACCGGGTAATAATGGAGCCAGCCTGTTGGCCAAGATTTTAGCGTAGACCTTGGCGTCCACATTAAGCAAGGACAAGGGTCTGAATGAGGAGCAATTACTAGGTGACTTTCCCGGCTTTAACAGAGTGACAATGACTGCTTCACGCATTGAGGGCGGCATAATGCCAGACTCCGCCATCTCTTCGTAAAGCATTTTAAGATAAGGAATCAATAAATCCTGAAATTCTTTATAGAAGGCCACCGAGAGACCATCTGCCCCCGGGGCCTTCCCAGCTGCCATCCCACGCAGCGCGTCACGTATCTCATCAGACTTCAGAGGTGCCATCAGATGCTCCCTATGTTCAGTCACTAACCACGGCATTTTAATATATGACAGGTACTCCTCCAGGGCGTCGCTGTCTGATGAGATTTGGGAAGAGTACAGCTTCTGATAATAAGAGCGAAAATGAGCTGCAATTTCCTCAGTGGTGCGCAGCGGACTCCCATTCTCGTCTATCATGCCTACCATTTTATCTAATTCCCTCTTGGGCCTCAATATCCCCGCCAGTGTGGCGCCTGGTCTCTCCCGCTCCCCATACCTGCGTGCCGTTGCATATTTCCCCATGTGCTTGAGTTCCTCATTAGCTGTATCTAGGAACTCCACCAATTTCTGCTTGAGGTTTGCAGTAGTTTGGGCACCCCCCGCCTCGTTTAGATCTCGTTCCAGGTGTCCTATTTCCCGTTATAAGGTCTCTAATCTGCCTCGTATAGAGCGCAGTACTCCCGCATGCGTGGAGATCACCACCCCCCTAATATATACTTTGAATGTTTCCCAGACTGTGGCAAATGATTGTACTGAGCCCAGGTTATTGGTAAAGAAATCTTCTATCGCCGATACTAGCCCCGCTTTAAATGCAGTGTCTAATAATAAGTAAGGTGGGAAACGCCACGTGTATGCCGGAATTCGTGGCGCATTGTATCGTAATACGAGCCGAACCGGGGAGTGGTCAGAATATGTTCGGGGAAGATGCGCACTCTGGTCTCCAACCTCCCGGATACTAACCAAAAATCTATACGGGTGTGAGTATCGTAGACAGAGGAGTAATGCGTGTAACCCCTCTCTCTAGGAGATCTGTGTTTCCAGATGTCTATGAGGCCTTCTGTGTGCATTATGTCCTGTAAAGCTACTGCGGCAGCCGCTGGGCGCCTGGGCAGGCCTTGGGATCTATCTATATTTGGGTCTAATATACAATTAAAATCGCCTCCCCACACCTGCGGGACACCCTTCCATTGCACCAGTTTGGCCGCCAGTGAACTATAGAATTGGGGATCATCATAATACGGGCAGTACACTCCCACCAAAAGGAATTTCAAATCACCCTTTTTGCAGAGGGCTACCGCGAACCTACCCTGTGAATCTCTAAGCAAACCTGTCATCTCCACCCCCGCCTTTTTATCTATCCATATCAGGACCCCTCTGGCATGGGAGGTGTAGTCTGCAGAATAGCATGTACCCTGTAATTTACGGTGTGCCTCCCCACTGCGTTCCGTGGTGAGATGCGTCTCCTGCAGGATTGCCATAGTCACAGAGTGTCTCTTTAAATAGGCACCTACTCTTCGAACTTTCCAGTTATCATTTAGGCCACGCACATTCCAAGTCATGAGCTGAAGACCCTGCATTCTCTCACCCTCAGAGGCCATTCGGTGGGAATAACCACTGCGGTGAACGGACCCCTATGCCTGCGGTATGTACTGTGTAAAAATATCTTAGCAATTTTTCATCATTACACGCAACCTTACATGTGAAACTAACCTTCCCTCCCACGCCACGAGAACCCACAACAGTCGCGGCTATCTGAATTCCCCTCCCTCCCCATTCCCTAGAAATAAACAGAAACCCCAAAGAAAACAATACTAATAGTGTGATACACTTGGGGGCAGATGTTGCCATCCTTTCTGTCTCCCTACACCACCCTGTTTACCCTCCCATTCGCAAACAACCTAAGCAGATATCGCTGTGAGGGGCTTCATGACATATTCTATGCACCCAGTGGCGTCGCACCTGTATCAATCAGTCAGCCGTTTTACCCCAGAGAGTTTTTCAGCTCCTCCCCAACCTATGCACTCAAGACGCTACACAACTAATTAATGCCTACCACCCCAGTGCCACATGGTGCTCTTGTTACCCTCATTGTCTCGTTTTACTCCATGTGTTGTCCATCTCGTCACTGTCCATTCAGTCACTCTTCTTGCTCCTGCTCTTCATGAACGCCTGGGGATTTCTCCGTGTGCGACCGAGAGGTGTTCGGCGAACCCTGTCGTTTCAAGCACTGTTATTTGTCTTTGATAAAGCGCAGGACAGCCTTAGGGTCAGTGAAGAAGTGCATTTTACCGTCCATTCTGACCCTTAACTTAGCAGTATAAAGCACGCTGTACTCCAGGTTCAGGTCACAAAGTTTATTTTTCGCTGGGACAAAGAGCCGTCGCGCTTCCTGTACTTGCATTGTGAAGTCGGGGATTAGAGATATTTCTGCACATTCATGACGAAGAGTTCCCAGTTCACGTGCTTTTCGCAAGGCCGCATCTCGATCCCTATAGTTCAACAATCTCGCTATGATAGGCCGAGGGGCCGCCCCTGGAATCGGCCTAGGCGCCAAGGAGCGATGGGCTCGTTCTACGACAAGTATGTCCGAGAAAGTATTCTGGCCCAGTAGTGTGACAAGCAGCTTCTCTACGTACTGCTCCATGTTGCCGATATTTGACGATTCGGCCACCCCCAAAATGCGGACGGTGTTCCACCTGGATCTCGCTTCGAGATCCTCCGCTTTTGCCTGCAGCGCCCGCAAAATCGTGTCCCTTTCTTTGTCGGTCTCTGCTTCCGCTCATACAACATCTTCCATGTCGGATAGGTGCTGCTCCGCCGTGTCGAGCCTGTCCCCATGCTTGTCCAGCCTTTCTGACATCCTGTCCATGCGGAACGATAATGCGTCAATTCTGCTGTCTATTTTTGAGAGACTTTGCTGTATGGTGCGGAACGCTTGCTTCACATCGATATCTGCCCTCGCTTCCTGATCGTCCGAAGCAGCATCTTGCTCAGTGGGTGTGGGATCTCTCCACCTAGGGGTTTTACGTAGATCAAAGTGTAGTTTAGACTGGAGCTTGTCCGTTTTGCCCATGATGTGGGGAGTTGCGCGATTAGGACGCGTCTTGCAGGGTACCTCGCTGACTCGTAGCAATACTTTCCGGGGGCCTAATATTGCCGATTTTCGAGGATCGTGCTGGACCTCAGGGTCGTCCCCCACATTCACTTTTCAACTCTCGCAGCTCACCTTCCGCGTCCTTCAATGAGAGCAGTAGTTATCCCCGTGTCGCTTACTGACGCCCTCACCTCAGCTTCATCCCACACTCGAGAGGGAGAAGTGTGACTCAATTGTTAGAGCGGCAGACCCTGATGCAGAGATCTGGCCCGGGACCAGGGTTCAATTCCCACCTTGGCGGGTCTTGGGCTCAATTTCCTTGGACCTGATAATTCTCGCCTCAGTGCCTATTCTAATCATGGGTCCCACTCTGCAACTCTGGGCAATAGCTTGCTTAATCTCCACAACGGCCCCACCAGCGCTGGGATGCCTGCCTTCACCTTGGGGGTGCCCAGGAGTGGACATTTCACAGGGAAAAGCCAGGAAGGGTTCCACAGCGGTATGCGTACAGCGCCAGGACACCCCTTTGGGGGTATAAGTGCGCTTTACAAGTACGAATTTCATTTCATTTCATTTCACATGCGGGCCTGTGTAGAACTGTCCACCTTACACACCAATGTATCACTTGGTCGTTCTCTCCTGGCTCTCCGAGACTCGACGTGTGCTCTGCTTTAGCTCCCATGCTCCCAGGAGTTCTGTCCAGCTGCCCCAAGCAACTCGTTCACCCCTGCGCGAGCCTGTGCTGGCCCAGCTCCCGGTTTAATGAGCACCGCGGGGCTGCCACAGCTGACACTCTTCTCAATTCCGGGCCCTCACGTCGATACTTGATTGTCGGTGTATCCGCCCCCCGGGGATCCCGTGACCCACGGGAGCGGAGCTGCTGCTGAATAGCGGGTGCCCTCCGTTGTATGTTCCCGCTTACTGTACTAGCTGATGCCTCCGGGAGAGCTCCCAGCCCGGACTCTGTCACTGCCGCCGCCCTGCGGCTCCGGGCACGTCGTTCGCTATGTTTCCCCGTTCGCCGTTACTGTGCCAGGCCCGCCTCAAATGTCTCTCACGAGGCTCGCGATGCCCCACCGAGGGGACGCTCTTCCAGCCTTCTCGCTACAAGTTGGGGCGTGATTGTTGGCTGCGAAGTCGGAGGGCCTCGCGTTCCTCTGCGGCCGATGTGCAACACTGCCGAAAACTCCCGTTTGACGGCACCAATTTGGAAACTGCTGGGTGCGTTGAATAGCGCTTAGCGACAGTAAGACGGCAACCCCTCTCAGCAGGGTTGCAATCAAGATTTATGCTCGGATTTTGCCGGATTATTGGTGGCGATCGGGAGAGCTGCCCTAACTCGCGGCCATCTTGGAGTCAGGCAAGCTCCGCCCCCGACATTTGTGATTACATTCCCTGATTCTTGTCAGAAGAGTGAGAGAGCCTCATGGTGTCTGGAACAAAGGCAATAGGGAACCACCAGCCATTTGAATTAATTTCGGCTCTTTGGTAACCATGACCTTACAACGTGTGGAAGAAGATCTGTCACATGGGATGAGTATGCCGCAGCAAGTACCCTCCTACAGTTGCTGCCCTGCAAAACCTTTTGGGCCAGCAATCATGAATTCTGGTCCTGTTGGCCAATCACACTATGGGCGTTGAAACCAGCCCCCAATGGTGAGCGGCACTACAATGTATCCACACTGCAGGAGGCAAACCCCTGGAACAAGGCCAGGTTCTAACAGTTAGCCTGACTAGGCAGAGCAATTCATGAACAGCACACAACTAAAAATATTTTCGTTTGTGATTTCTTATAATTGATTTATCAGCTGATGCCCTACATTATAGCTTCAAAAGGCAGACAACATCACTTCATTTTGTATCGCAGTGATATGGTAATTTTCCTACTGGATTCTGTGAAACAAACTAGTACTTGCAGTGGCATTTTTTGAGATCAATCAGCTTCAAACCTGAACAAGATTGGTAATTTAGGGCTGAGAGCCTTAACTAAAAACAGAACACTGAGCCAGCTTGCATTATTGGTTGGCTAAAGTCCAGTCTGACGCCCAACATGCACATCATTTTCTCCTGGATTTTTTTTTGCAGTTTCATATAGCGTGAACTCGACCTGAAGGTATTTAAGTGCTTTACATGAGCACCAGTTACATTACACAAGGCCACATTCATTTTTGTTAGGCACGAGGACATTAAGTGATTTCCTCAGAATCACAGAATGTTGAGCTGACGCCTTGACCCAAACCTGGTTCCCCAGCTCTAAAGTCAGCAGGTTTGTCCATTACGTCACCTCCTCTACCCCAAGAGATTGGATTGCTTGGTACAACAGTACTAGAAAATTCTCCAGGCACCAAGTCTCCCTTTCCTGCTATGCTACGGGCCAGCATTGATGAATGTGAAGTGTGTAAACAAAAAGAGAAATATGCACAGGCGTAGCCTTAAAAAGGCAACCATGGGCTTTGATGCGAACATGGTAAATGTGTCCCTGCATGTGACCCTACACTTCCCGTCTGTCTTACTCTTGCAGGTTGCCACTATTTCCTATCTTCTTCCTCCCTCCTTTTATCCTTTTGTGCCCCTTGTAATTTTTATCCCTGTGTTAAGGCTGATGATGGAAAAAAACACAGCCATGTGGATGACTATCTTCCAACCCTAGTGACTTTTTAAAGAGGGTGGCCTCTTTGGAAATGTTGGGGCCGGTTTCATACTGAAACTTTAACATATGCAAATGAATCTTGTCAGCTTTGTTTTAAAGGGATGGCAAATGTACGGGAGGCAGCTATCCATTACAAGTCTACCCTTTTATTGTGCCTTTCGATGGACTCGTCGCCACCTCGGCATCCCCACCCCCCCCAAACTCTCATATGAGGCATCGCCGCACTTATCAAAACAAGGGATATTTGGATGCAATACATGCAACTAAGCTTGCATGAAAGTAAAAGCCTACCTACCCTTCTAAGTATATGCACCCTAAGAAAATCCCCCTTTTCAAATGGTTTGTTACCCTTTGACAGTACGAGCAACTAAGAATTCTTAGACAGCGAAGAAGACATTTTTGCATGACGCTGCCTGTGAGACGTCAACTTTATTGAATGTGGCATGTATGCTCCTGCATACCTTTCTGGAAACTTCGACTTCGGAAAAAGTCAGAGACTAGGCATAATACTCATTCTTGATCAGTACTGTACATCAAATTCCCTAACCAGTTTTTGTGATTTTTTGGGATAAAGGCCTCTTTTCTTTACCAAAAGCCTACATTTTGTCACCTAAGGATGTGGTTGGAAGTCAGAACACTGTACCGAAAAATAAAAAGTAGTCCCGAAACAATGCCCTCTGCATATGTTTAAATGTAGTTTGGCGGTGCGCTCGGGGAGGGCTAAACACCAGAAGAGGTGCATGCCCTTGACAAATGGGGAGAACGACAAATGGAGCGATGATGGTGCCAGCAAATGGGAAGCCTATGGGCAGGCTGCAAGTCCACGATGTAGATACAGCATGTCTCGGTTTGAGACAGCGCATGCGCGCCGTCTAGGGATGAGACCTAAAATGGTGCTTGAGAAAAGCAGTTCAAAATGTGATTAGTTATACAGCTATCCCCTTCAATGCAACGCTTTATTAACTCACATGTCAATGCTTTTCTATACAGCAAGCGCCACCAGTTACGTTACGACATTGGACAGCCCTGAGAAAGTGTTAAAAGAGGCTGACATCCAAAAAAGGCGTGCTTCTATGTTGCAGCTCTAAAGTAAAAGAGTGAACTTCAAAGGGAATTCCACATTCTTTAATGGACAGTGACAGAGCTCTCAAGTTTTTCAGTTCTATATGTAAAAAACAAAGATCATCCAGTCTAGGATTTTTGGTCACATTCTGAAGCTGTTAGTCCTGAATATGTATTAATAATGATGAGAACAGTTTATTGATGTAGAATCCAAAGAAAAAAACTTGCAGTGGATGAGTTGTTCACGAATGGAGGCAGATTAAAAAAGTTGTCAGGAAACACACCTCAGCAACAAAAGCTGCTGGGTTACGTGAGAGGGCGAGAGCAGGACAGCAAGATGTCTACTAAGATATGGTGCTCCCTAGAGCTGGCTCACAATCAGGCTGCCTAGCACGTGTGCACTCCTTTGCAGCATAGTGCAAAGGTATCTTTGTGATGTCTAGCAAAGGTTTTGCAATGGAAGAGTACCCTTTCAGTACAAAATACTATGCTAAGACATACTTTAAAGCTTTTCCCAATTTGAATGTGTGCTGAACAGAGCAGCACACATGCAAAGTCAGAAAATTAGGAGAAATAACATTTCTATTTTTTTTTTTTAACGCCAGCCTCAAAGAGATGTTACTTTTTGGCCCAAAGTCCTGTCTGCAAATGTTAGTAAATAGGGCTTTGCATTAAAATCCATGGGTTGCTGCATCGGAACTTCCATGTAGCACCCATGGTACACCCCCCCAATGCAAATATGCGCTACTATAGGGCTACTTTGCAGCGCAAATAAAGTCTCGCGCTGGAAAGTAAATCTCAAATAAACATATTCCACCTGTTTGAGTCACTTTTCTGACGCAAACGCAGCTCCGAATGTTAGTAAATCTTCCCCATGGAATTTGGAAAAGCTATAGCTCTGCAATGGTCAAAAGTAATACTGAGAAGCTTAACCCACATCTGAAACTATGTTCTTCTCTTTGCCAGCACCAAAGAGTTTAATAAGTCATTAATGTCAGTATTAGTATTGGGAGGATCAGGAAGGGGTTCTAGATTTATATGGCTAACACTTGGCTCTGAGGTTTTCAGACATCATGTGCATGATATAGGAAGGCTAAATATAAAGCTGTTAAATTTAACTTGCCACTAAGGCCTATGTGATGCAAAGGTGGCAGTCTCTAAAATACATAATTGGTATCTTTCTTCCTAAGCAACAGAAAATGGGAAGTTCAGAAGTGCAAATTAAGATTCTAGCAACTCCTTGTCCCAAACAAATTTGTCCGGAATCCTGTTACCTTCAATCATTATGCGAAGCATCTGGAGGCCTCAGGATGCAAGACGGCAGTCTCTAAAATACATAGTTGGTCTCTTCATTCCTAAGAAACAGAGAATGGGAAGTTCTGAAGTGCAAATTAAGGGCCTCATTTTCGAGGTTTTGGTGCAGGGCGGCGTTGCCCTACGTCAAAAGAAAAGGGCAGGAATACGCCGTATCTATGAGCTAGGGCGCATTCCTGTCCTTTTCCCCTGTGCTGGTGCACAATGGGCTGCCATGCGCCAACGCAGGCGCCCTTACGCCATGGTACAAGGGTGTCTGCGTTGTAGGGGTGATTGTTTTTGTGCAGGAAGGGACACCTTCCTGCACAAAAACAATCACTAGAGGCAGAATGCAGCACACATAGAAAGAGGAAAAAACGAGGAGAAATAAGGATATTACTCCTCATTGCGCCTCCCTAACGCCACACCTAGGGTGGAATTAGACTCTGACACATTCCCAGGTTTACGATTCCTTGTAAATCTGGGAATGCTTCAGATTCCATGGGTGTTGCATGGGAACACCCACAGCAACATCCATGGAACGCCCCTTTCACACAGCGTTCTGTGTGAAAGGGGTACATATTTACAAGGCCATAAAAAGCCATGTAAAGTGGCTTTACGTGGCCTTGTAAATTTGCTGCGGCACATTGCACCACCGGATGCAAAAGTGCCGCTAGAGCCTCGTAAATGAGGCCCTAAGATTCTAGCAGCTCCCTGTCACAAGCAAATTTCTCCAGGATCCTGTTACCTTCAATCATTATGTGGAGCATCTGGTTAGCATACTGGTCAACAAGAGAATCATGTACCCCAAACACATAGAGCACATTGAACTCTTGCAGAGAGCTCATCAGTCAGATGCTCACAGGGTTTGATGGCCTCTCCTTCACCAAAGTCTGAATGTCCAGCAAACACTTCCAACTAAACTAGACCAAGGCATAATGCTTACCCATCACCAACAATACTAGAAAAAGTCAAATCTAATAGTGGCTTGAAAACTAAATAGCTTAACTCCACAGTGTTCTGCCAATGCCAGACTCTTAACTTCATTGACTGCGACCTCCTTCAAGTCGATAATCGGCAAGAACAACCAAACTGCCTGGTATACGCTCTGTTCCATTAGCAATAAATTAGCATCCTCATCAAAGGCTATCGAACCACTATACATTATCTATTCCAATGGTGCCTAGTCCGTCATAGACCTTACTCCCCAGTGTTCCTTCACAATGATCCAGTAAAAACCCTCCTAATGTTGGAGACACCTTTTGAAGAAGCAAAACCACATTATGCTAAATTGAAATACTCAGGCTGCTTTTACAAGCACATAGCTTGTTATAGTTAGATGCATCACTTACAAGGTATTTAGAAGGAAAGCTCTATCCTACCTTGCAGAAAAATTAAATACTTCAAGAGTAAATATGAATTTACTTTATATAAACTAAATGATCAAATAGAGATTTTCATCCAAATATAGGGACCTTTCCCACGACCCAACACAATGTTCAGTAGTTATAGCTGTTTGCAATGGCCTATTGTACTGTCTGTATGATGGAGATGCCTGACTTGCTTATATGCTGCTGCCTGTTGTTGTGTGCTGCTGCTTTCTCCTAATATGTGTAGGCCTATCCTTAAAAGATCGTAATTTGCTTGATATCAGATATAAACAGGGCTTGTATTGATTTTGCTTTACCCATTGCCCCAAAAACTACAGCATATTAGTGAAGCTTATTATTAAGGTTATTGTAGAAGGCTGGCTTAGTATATGGTGCGCACTTATTTAAGTGAAGCACCTTGCACTAATTCAGGCAACCCTTATGGTGATTTTAGTGGTCTTTGATAACCTTTGAAAGTTCTCAAAGTGTTAGCTGTGGAGAGCAGCCTTCAGGCTTTTCTTGAAAAAGTGTTGTGCAGCTTGTTTTACCAGCCCTAATCATGTAGTGTAGATTAAATGAAAAAGAACCACACAGTGTATATCTAAAAATATATCTATTTATTACACAACACTCACTAACACATTGGTATATCTCCTACTTGGAGTTATAAACACAAATGCACAACAATACTTCAATTGTAAATAGGTAAGTAAGCACAAAATACAGTGGTCTCCAGGGGGAGACCAAACCATATACTAAGAAAGTGGAATGACTTCTGTGACCAAATTCGGGACTTGGACCAGGAGACTCAGAGGAGCTGGGAAGCAAAAGACACACAGATGATGGACGGAATGCAGAGCAAATCAAACATTCTCCCCAAGTCAATAGATCTGGGTTAAATCCTTTGTTCTTTTGCTCACTATGCTACCCCAGTTTAGACTCTGCCATATGCAAATCAGTCTTGACACTGTGCCTCATGGGAACAGTCCAGACCGAACTGCCAAGCCAGGTCCTCCCTGGACCGGAAACAAGCATCCTGGGACCGGTTTCGGGGCATCACCTCTCATCAGCCAGGCTAGCTTGAATCCAGTAGCGCAGTGAACCCGGGACCCACATCTGGGCATACCCGGTGCACTTAGGGCAAGAAAGCAAAAGAGACACAGATGATGGACGGAATGGAGAGCAAATCAAACATTCTCAACCAGTCAATAAATCTGGGCTAAATCCATTGTTCTTTTGCTCACCATGCCACCCCAGTTTAGACCCAGCCATATGCAAATCAGTTTTGACCCTGTGCCTCATGGGAACAGTCCAGACCGAACTGCCAAGCCAGGTTCTCCCTGGACCGGAAACAAGCATCCTGGGACCGGTTTCAGGGCATCACCCCTCATCAGCCAGGCCAGCTTGAATCCAGTGGCACAGTGAGCCCGGGACCCACGTCTGGGCACACCCGGCGCCCCTAGGGCGAAAAAGCAAAAGACACCCAGATGATGGACGGAATGCAGAGCAAATCAAACATTCTCCCCCAGTCAATAGATCTGGGTTAAATCTATTGTTCTTTTGCTCACCAAGCCACCCCAGTTTAGACCCAGGCATATGCAAATCAGTCTTGACCCTGGGCCTGGCCTGGCAGTTCAGGCTGGACTGATCCCATTGGGCGCAGGGTCAAGACTGATTTGCATATGGCTGGGTTCAAACTGGAATGGCATGGGGAGCAAAAAACGATGGATTTAGGCCCAGATCTCTGTACCGGGGTGAATGCATGACATTGTTCTGCATTCTGTCCATCAATTGTTGTTTTTGCATCAGAGGAGCTGGGGACACCAGGAACCACCCAAGGTAAGTACCTAGGAACCCCACAGAGGCTGTATACAGAGTGGAAACATCGTTGTGTGTCCAATAGAAGTCAACGGGGAAGTCACAGTTGCAGTTTTGAAGAAGAAGGACCCTTCCCAGTGGACCCTAAAGAAACCCAGTGGAAGACAGAAGGTTGGAGAGTCACCCCACCCTGAGATACCCCCGGAACCAGGATATCTAAAACCAGCGAAGCTGGGTGCATAGGTGCGAAGTGACGTCGGAAACCGCCGTAGACCACAATGGAGGACTTCAGGAAAGATGCCGCTGGAGAAGACTGTGCAAGAATACGGTGGAATATAAGGGTGGATTCTTGAAGTGAAGAACCTGTAAGCAGAGGGGACAGTGTCTATGCCACTCGGAGGTGACCAGGAGGCACAGAAGAGCAATGTCCACTGATGACGGAATGCTCAGGAGGGATGACAGTGACCATTTCACTGCAGCTGTGAGGACCAGGCGATGCTGAGGAAGGCCAGGAGCCATGCATGAGCTGTCCCACATCCGAAATTGAGAACCAGGGGGTCGGTGTCCGACGGGAGCACCAACAAGCTTTGGCATCTGCAACAGGCGTGAAAAGCGAAGAAGGTGTAACGTTGGGACCAGCAAGGTCCAAGGGATTCACCACAAGCAGGAGAGTCAGAGCAGGCCCCGAGCAAGCAGGAGAGCCCTCTGAATCAGGAGAAGACCCTCAGGAGGACCCACAGGCCAAAGGCACAGGAGTCGCAAGAGGACCTCAAGCAGCTCACCAGAAGGAAGGACCATGGTGCAGAGGATGCAGTGAGGACGCTGTACTTGGCAGGAAGAGATGCTGGAGGCTCGAGCTTCTTGTAGCCTGAAGATCTCTGGAGTGCAGAGCCAACAATCCTTGGCAATGGCAAGTCGACGCGGTGCACAGCGGTTTGGTCCCAGCGGTTCCGATGAGGGATACTGGCCTCAAAATTGCAGAGAGGACACGTCAGACCTCGGGGGAGATGCATAACCCCCACCTGTGTTGCTGAGCCTTTCAAAGTCTGTGGGACGTCAAGAGCAGCAAACCGGTCAGTTTCGTTGCGGTGCCTACAGATGCAGGGGAGTGAATCCTTCACCCCAAGGGATTTTATTACGGGTGTCCTGGATGCCCACAGGTCTGTTGAAGATCCTGGAAGAAGCACAGACACAGACGATGAAGAAGACGTGCAGAACAGCGAGTCCAGGAGCAGCAGGAGTCTTTCTTGATGCGGTCTTGGTTCCAGGCGAAGTCCAAGTGTCCAGACAGTCGAACAGTGTCGTGGTTTCAGTCTTGAGTCTTGTCCCACGACGAATCGGAGGACCTACCCAGGAGGTAAGTCCATAAGTACCCTAAGGGAAGGGTTGGAACAAATCAAGGGTCCCTCCCAGAGGAGGGGCTGGACAGAAGGGAGGATACTCCCATGTCCTTTGTCCAGTTTCGTGCCAGAGCGGGAGCCAAGGGCTCCCCTGAACTGGTTCAAACTCGAGTATGCAAGGAGGGCACCAAATGTGCCTTCAAAGCAGCCTGGTGGCGCTGGCAAGCACCCCCACCCCAGCACAATACACTAAGTCCTGTCTGGGAGGTGGTCACACCTCCCTGTGACAGAAAACCTGTAGATCTACCTTCCCCTGCTTGAGCTTGGCTCAGCAGCAGGAGGGCAGATACGTGTCTGTGGTTGGCAGCAGCACTAGCTTGCTGTCAGACCCAGAAAGGCTCATATGGGGGGTACCCTAGGTGAGCCCCCAATACATGGTATCATACTTCCAACACTGGAATCGGTGTTGGAGTATGATTCCAACATTTTTTATACCAAACATGACTGGGTTCGGTGCAGCCACTATATAGTTAGACTCCTCGTAATGCCTGATGTCCACTATATGTAGCAAAATGGCTGACCGCACTTAGAAAGCCTGGAGAATCGACTCTGGGGTTTGTAGGAATGTCCTGCTCATGCAGGGGCACCCTCATACTTACAACCAAGCACCCTGCCTTCATGACTGGAAGGTCTGCCATAGGGGTGGCTTATAGGTTTTAAGTGCAGTGACCTCAGATATAAGGAAACTTATATCTGTTATGAAGGGTGCAAGCACCAACTCACACAGGCTGCAATGGCAGGCGTGTAGTCACAGCTTGAGTGGTCTCTCATGGGTGGCACAATACATGCTGCAGCCCATGGGAGATCCCTGGTGTACGTATGCCCTGGGTACCTTAGTACCATATAGTAGGGACTGACAAGGGTACACCAGTAGCCAATTGGGGATGTACAACAGTACTTACCATGATCAAATTTAGGGAGGAAGCACAGTGACTGGGGACCTGATTAGCAGGATCGCAGTCAGACTAGTCAAAAACATACTGACACCAAGCAAAAAGTGGGGGTAACCATGCTAGAAGAATCCTACCTTCCCTCAGTTATGCAGAGGATCTCTATAACAGGCACAAGTGTGGAAGTCCTATTATGCTAAAAGTAGCACCCACACCACTTTTGGGGTTTAAGCAGCACCTCAGAATGCACTGTTCTAGAGCCCTTTCTTACATTGATAAGGGAAATGTACAGGATTTGACTGACTGTACATTGTATTTCTGTCTTGTAATGTTCTGAGAAGTTGTTTCAAAATCAGCAGCTTTTCTGCCTATATTATTTTTGCTTATGCTGAAAACTTGAATAACCTTTATCAAAAGAACAGGAGGAATGCATTCTCAGTCTATGCACCAAGGCTCTGAAACAACTTGCCAAAACAGATTAGGCTTAGCCCAACATTCCTGCAGTTGAGAAACTTGCCAAATGCCCATCTTCAAGCATTATCCCATCAATGTTGGTAAGGGTCATTCTGGCTCTCCAAAACTACCAGCCCATTCATCATCCATCTACTCCAGAGAACCACCTCGCACAGCTCCCTGTACTTTTACATCAAGGTTCTCTTCTTAGAAATGCCATTGCATACAACAAACTCTACAGGCTTGCCACAATGAGAGGCCAATTGGTGGCAGCACATTATTAACAAGCGTGTGTTTGCCATGGTATACTGTTTGATAAACTTAGCAAAAACCATTTAAAGTTAGCCACAGGTGTATGCCAACCATATATGAATACCTTTTACCATGAAGAGCATGTTATCCACTTGGCTGCTAAGCCTCTCCCCCTACACCCTTTGTTCATTCTTTAGCATTTTTAGGGGTATTTGGCATAGTTTGGTCTCAAACCTTCATAACTTATTTTCCACAAAAGGTAGGCACTCTAAATGTACGTTATTTTTTCCTACATCCTAAGGATGGGGATTCTAAAAGTACCCAGTGTTTTTACATTCCCTTTGAGGGAACAGAGAAAATAGCCAAAGTATAGCTACATTTAGTTTTTTGTGAGGGTGGGGAAGGGAGGAATGGGAAAACAAGTGTTGTACAAGAAAGCATTTAGTATTTTTTTTTATATATGAAAATAGCATTAACTTAAAGTTTGTTCTACTAGGGTCACCATCTTCCCAGCTTTCAGGAACAAGCAGCGTTGTAGCAGAAACATTATTCCCCCCTTTTACCATTTGTCTAAGTGGTACTAATTTTTGTGGTTTCAACTCACATGTAGTTTGTTGTGGAAACAGGTAATAAACCCATGAGTGTTCCTGCAAAGGTATACATTTCAGAAAAGTAGACACAATTCTGATTCAACAAGACGTCATTTGTGTAGATCCCTAAAGATTTTCCCCAAAATACTAATTACTGAAATAAAAAATAATTAAAATAAATAGGAAAAAATAGCCATTGTAGCAATGTTTCCATCTGTAATTTTTTTGTCTCTTGACCGATTTCCAAAAGTAACATACTGTAACATTCGGTAAACCCTTCTGCTTGCGGGGATACATACGTCTGTAGGTTCTCCAAAAACATGCGATACCTAGAGCCAATAACTGAACTGCAGGCAGCTTGCAATGATTTTGCATTTTGAATCAACCATACAGCAATTCATATGATAAATATAATGAATGAGAAATGGGTATGAAGGAAACATGTATTTATTAAATGTGCACAAGATACTGAGTTTAAAATAAGTGGTTATTTGTAAACCTCGGAATTTGGGGTTATCCATACTAAGACATGATTGAGAGAGGATTTTGCAAAATGTCTTCCTTCTTCCCCATTAGCTTACATTTGGAAGGCAAAAATGCAGAGAAATCCAATTGGTAATTACAAATGTTCTACTGTTCTGTGTTCCTTCATGTCGCCCGATAAAAACAGCACCCTGATTGTATTTCTGGGCATAGCGGCTGCAACACAAAATGCCGCAAAATGTGACCAGGAGACATCACATTTACCCAGCAAAATCAACACTTAAAAATAATTACAATGGGAAGCTGTGGAGTTTGGGCCCTAGCTCAGCCGCTACCCAGTGAAACTGACTAAACCAAGAAATTTTTTTCAACTAGACACACAGGAGAATCCAGGACGGTGTAACTTGTGTGGATCCCATGAATTTTATTTAGCCAGAAGCACTTGAAAACCTCAAACTTTGGCTAAAAACACCCATTTTCCAAACATTTCTGTGAGGCAAAGTTCTGGAAACTGGGGGGTTTCACAAGATTCCTACCACTTGTGTGGTTGGTCCCAGCACTTCCAATAGGAAAGTTTCCATAACGCAACACGGACAGATCAAATTTTTCCACTCGAAAAAAGCTTCTTTTTTGCAACGTGGGCAGCTGTGTATTTTGGCTCCCTGAGGAAATCTACCAATCCCAGACATTTCTGAAAACTAGACACCCAGGGTAGTCCAGTGTGGTCCTTCCTGAATGGATCCCCCTATCTTTTCTTACCCGCAATGCCCCTCAAACCTCAAACTTGGCAAAAAACACACATTTTTCTCTTGTTTATGTGAAAGAATGTTCTAGAATCTGCAGGGATCCATAAATTTCCTACCACCCAGCATTCCCAAACTAGTGCTGATAAAAATGGTACCCCACTTATGTGGGTGGATCCAGCGCCTTTGACAGGAAAGACACCTAAACCTAACATGGACAGATCAAATTTTCCACTCAAAACTAAACTTTTTTTACCTCCCTTATTACTTGACTAAAGACAAAATCTCTGTTGTGTTGAGGAAGCATCAGGAAATAACATTCCACTACAATTGCCTGATACCTTGCCAGGTAGGTCGCTCCCCCACCACACAGCTCCGCCTGTGCTGTCTGCCCGCTGCTCCTGTAGGTAAGATCGCCCTCCGCTTGTGGCCCCGGTGCCAGTTTGTCTGCTTGTCTCCCTTTTCCTTTCTGTGCCCCTCGCTGCCCCACTGTTGTTGTGCCCGTGATTTGCCTGCTCTCCCCCGTTTTTCCTTCTGTGCCCCTCGCTGCCCCACTGTTGTTTACCCGTGATTTGCCTGCTCTCCCCCGTTTTTGACTTTCTGTGCCCCTCGCTGCCCCACTGTTGTTGTGCCCGTGATTTGCCTGCTCTCCCCCGTTTTTCCTTCTGTGCCCCTCGCTGCCCCACTGTTGTTTACCCGTGATTTGCCTGCTCTCCCCCCGTTTTTGACTTTCTGTGCCCTCGCTGCCCCACTGTTGTTGTGCCCGTGATTTGCCTGCTCTCCCCCCGTTTTTCCTTCTGTGCCCCTCGCTGCCCCACTGTTGTTTACCCGTGATTTGCCTGCTCTCCCCCCGTTTTTTCCTTTCTGTGCCCCTCGCTGCCCCACTGTTGTTTACCCGTGATTTGCCTGCTCTCCCCCCGTTTTTTCCTTTCTGTGCCCCTCGCTGCCCCACTGTTGTTGTGCCCGTGATTTGCCTGCTCTCCCCCCGTTTTTCCTTCTGTGCCCCTCGCTGCCCCACTGTTGTTTACCCGTGATTTGCCTGCTCTCCCCCGTTTTTTTCCTTTCTGTGCCCCTCGCTGCCCCACTGTTGTTTACCCGTGATTTGCCTGCTCTCCCCCGTTTTTGACTTTCTGTGCCCCTCGCTGCCCCACTGTTGTTGTGCCCGTGATTTGCCTGCTCTCCCCCGTTTTTCCTTCTGTGCCCCTCGCTGCCCCACTGTTGTTTACCCGTGATTTGCCTGCTCTCCCCCGTTTTTGACTTTCTGTGCCCCTCGCTGCCCCACTGTTGTTGTGCCCGTGATTTGCCTGCTCTCCCCCCGTTTTTCCTTCTGTGCCCCTCGCTGCCCCACTGTTGTTTACCCGTGATTTGCCTGCTCTCCCCCGTTTTTGACTTTCTGTGCCCCTCGCTGCCCCACTGTTGTTGTGCCCGTGATTTGCCTGCTCTCCCCCGTTTTTCCTTCTGTGCCCCTCGCTGCCCCACTGTTGTTTACCCGTGATTTGCCTGCTCTCCCCCGTTTTTTCCTTTCTGTGCCCCTCGCTGCCCCACTGTTGTTTACCCGTGATTTGCCTGCTCTCCCCCGTTTTTTCCTTTCTGTGCCCCTCGCTGCCCCACTGTTGTTGTGCCCGTGATTTGCCTGCTCTCCCCCGTTTTTTCCTTTCTGTGCCCCTCGCTGCCCCACTGTTGTTTACCCGTGATTTGCCTGCTCTCCCCCGTTTTTTCCTTTCTGTGCCCCTCGCTGCCCCACTGTTGTTGTGCCCGTGATTTGCCTGCTCTCCCCCGTTTTTCCTTCTGTGCCCCTCGCTGCCCCACTGTTGTTTACCCGTGATTTGCCTGCTCTCCCCCCGTTTTTCCTTCTGTGCCCCTCGCTGCCCCACTGTTGTTTACCCGTGATTTGCCTGCTCTCCCCCCGTTTTTTCCTTTCTGTGCCCCTCGCTGCCCCACTGTTGTTTACCCGTGATTTGCCTGCTCTCCCCCGTTTTTTTCCTTTCTGTGCCCCTCGCTGCCCCACTGTTGTTGTGCCCGTGATTTGCCTGCTCTCCCCCGTTTTTCCTTCTGTGCCCCTCGCTGCCCCACTGTTGTTTACCCGTGATTTGCCTGCTCTCCCCCGTTTTTTCCTTTCTGTGCCCCTCGCTGCCCCACTGTTGTTGTGCCCGTGATTTGCCTGCTCTCCCCCGTTTTTCCTTCTGTGCCCCTCGCTGCCTATCGCCATTCCCGCCGCTGCGTCCCTGCGGCCCCGCCCCCTGACTGCCCATTCGCTGCCCCTGCCTCCCGCCTCCCAGCTGCTCCTCCCTCCCACCTCCCCATAAATGGCGGCCGCTGCACGGCCGCGCAGCGGACGTGCGCAGCGGGCGCGCCGCTGGCGCGCCGAAGGCGCGCCTAAGGCAAGCCCGTCTGCGCCCGTCCGCGACTGGACCGCGCCCAGCGCCAGAACCCCTGGATCCCACCGATGCAACACCACTCGACGGACCTACGACGCCGCCACACTCACCGCACTCAATGCCGGCCGGAACCCTGCCTGCTACCGAGCCTCACCGAGACGCACCCACGGACCCTTCACCTGCCAAACCTGCCGATTCACCTGCCCCCTGACGTGCACCACCTCCGCCAAGTCGAGCAACAGCAGCAACCACCTGAAATGCATCCTGCTGAACACCCGCTCCGTCCACAGGCACGCCGTGGAACTCTGGGACCTGCTCGACGCAACAGCACCGGACATCGCCTTCCTCACCGAAACCTGGATGAACGCCTCCTCAGCGCCTGACATCGCCATAGCCATCCCGGATGGATACAAGATCACCCGGAGGGACCGCGTCAACCAGACGGGAGGAGGCATCGCCATCGTACACAAGAACACCATCCGCATCTCGACTAACTCCGACGAGACCTTCACCGCCGCCGAACACCTACACTTCCAGATACACACGGACCCCAAGACCACCCTCCGAGGCACCCTCATCTACAGACCCCGGGACCACGCACACTATTCAGCGAAGACATCGCAGACTTCATCAGCCCGCACGCCATGCCCTCCGCCGACTACATCCTCCTAGGGGACCTCAACTTCCACCTGGAGAACAACAACGACAGAAACACCACCGCCCTGCTGGACAACCTCGCCAACCTCGGACTCAAACAACTGGTGAACACGCCCACCCACTACGCCGGCCACACGCTTGACCCCGTCTTCTCGTCCAGCAAGCACATCTCCTTCAGCCACGCCACCGGACTCCACTGGACCGACCACAGCTGCGTCCACTTCAGCTTCAGAAAGACTGCGACCCACCACCACCCGCAACAGGCTCCCCGCCGGAGCTGGAGCAAGATCACCGCCGAGCAGCTCACCGCCTCCCTCAGCCAGAACACACCCACCGACACAACGGACCCAAACGAAGCAGCCAGCAACCTCGCCAAGTGGCTGACCGCCTGCGCCGACGACCTCGCACCACTAAAAACCCTCCCAGCAGACCCGGAAGCAAGAAAACCCCTTGGTTCACCAACGAACTCAAGGAATCCAAGAAGAACTGCCGCACTCTCGAGAAAACCTGGCGACTCGTCCAGACCACAGACAACAGGACCGCCCTCAAGCACGCCACCCGCAAACACCACCAGCTGATCCGTGCCACCAAGAAGTCGGCACTCAAAGAACGACTGGACAACAACGCCCATGACAGCAAGGAACTTTTCAGCATCGTCAAAGAGTTCTCCAACCCCAGCGCCGGAAACAACGACATCACCCCTCGCAAGACCTCTGCAACTCACTCTCCGCGTTCTTCCACCGCAAGATCACCGACATACACAACAGCTTCGACGCACAAACAACGCACCCTACCGCCGAACCAATGCCCGCCACCACCACCCTCTGCAACTGGACCCCGATCAACACCGAAGACACCACCCGCACGATGAACTCCATCCACTCCGGATCACCAACCGACCCCTGCCCACACCACGTCTTCAACAAAGCCGACGCCACCATCGCACCCCATCTCCGGGACATCATCAACTCCTCCTTCCACACCGCCACCTTCCCGGAGAGCTGGAAGCACGCCGAGCTTACCGCCCTCCTGAAGAAACCAACGGCGGACCCCACCGACCTCAAGAACTACCGCCCCATCTCGCTCCTTCCGTTTCCGGCCAAAGTCATCGAGAAGACCGTCAACAGACAGCTTGCCGCCTTCCTCGAGACGAATGGATCCCTCGACCCCTCGCAGTCCGGGTTTCGGGCCAACCACAGCACCGAGACCGCCCTTATCGCAGCCACCGACGACATCAGAACCCTAACCGACAACGGGGAAACAGCTGCCCTCATCCTCCTGGACCTCTCCGCGGCGTTTGACACCGTCTGCCACCGCACCCTAGTGAAGCGCCTCAGCAACATCGGAATCCGAGAGAAAGCACTGGAATGGATCATCTCGTTCCTCGCCGGAAGAACCCAGAGAGTCCGCCTCTCCCCGTTCAGATCCGAAGCCACCGAAGTCATCTGCGGCGTTCCACAAGGATCCTCACTCAGCCCGACCCTCTTCAACGTCTACATGAGCCCCCTCGCAGCCATCGCACGCCGACACAACCTCAACATCATCTCCTACGCCGACGACACCCAGCTGATCCTCTCCCTCACCAACGACCCCACCACCGCCAGAGCCAACCTGCACGACGGGATGAGAGACGTCGCCGACTGGATGAGGAACAGCCGCCTTAAACTGAACTCAGACAAGACGGAAGTCCTCATCCTGGGCTCATCACCCTCCGCCTGGGACGACTCCTGGTGGCCCCCGGCCCTGGGCACCGCACCCAAGCCAACGGACCACGCACGCAACCTGGGCTTCATCCTGGACTCCTCCCTGTCGATGACCAGACAAGTCAACGCCGTCTCATCTTCATGCTTCAACACCCTGCGCATGCTCCGCAAGATCTTCAGATGGATCCCCACTGAAACCAGGAAGACCGTCACCCAGGCACTCGTCACCAGCCGACTGGACTATGGGAACACCCTCTACGCCGGAACCACAGCCAAACTTCAAAAGAGACTCCAGCGCATCCAGAACGCCTCCGCACGACTCATCCTGGACATCCCCCGACACAGCCACATCACCGTACACCTGAAAGACCTGCACTGGCTCCCCGTCAGCAAGAGAATCACGTTCAGACTCCTCACCCACGCACACAAGGCCCTCCACGACCTGGGCCCAAAGTACCTCAACGACCGCATGTCCTTCTACACGCCCACACGCCAGCTACGATCAACCAGCCACGCCCTCGCCACCGTACCACGCATCCGCAGAACCACCGCCGGAGGAAGATCCTTCTCCTACCTGGCGGCCAAGACCTGGAACTCCCTCCCCACTCACCTTCGGCGAACCCAGGACCATCTCGCCTTCAGGAAGCAGCTCAAGACCTGGCTGTTCGAGCAGTAACTTACCCCCTCCCCCAGCGCCTTGAGACCCTCCCGGGTGAGTAGCGCGCTCTATAAATGCCGTGATTGATTGATTGATTGATTGATACCTTGCAGGCCCGGAATGGTATTCCGGGAAAGCTGAGTTTCTCACCTTTTCAGTGATACTTTCCTTTTCAATCTGTTCCTTGCTAGTGGAATGAATTGTATTGTATTGTATTGTATTGTAATTGCATTTATATAGCGCTTACTACCCCTGACGAGGCGTCGAAGCGCTTTTTCGGCGAGTAGCACGCTACTCCGGGACCCATAGAGGATTAGTGTTGAATTAGTATAGTGAAACATGCAAGTACATTTTAAGTGATGGATAGGTTAGGCAGTTATTTGGATTTGGAATGATAGCAGAAGGATAGAGGAGGAAAAAAAGGTTTGTATTTATATAGCGCTGGTTACCCCTGATGGGGTGTTGAAGCATGCTACTCTGGAAGCCCATCAAGGATTAGTGGTGAATTAATATGGTGAAAATATGAAAGTAGTTTCAGTGGTGGATATTAGTCAGTTATTTGGAGTGAGAAGGATAGCGGAGGGATAAAAGGGAAGAAAGGTTTGCATTCATATAGCACTTGTTACCCCTGATGAGTGTTGAAGCGCTTTTCTGGCGAGTAGCACGCCACTCCGGAACCCATTAAGGATTAGTGTTGAACATTAGTCTAGTAAAAAATGAAGTAACTTTGATTAGTGGACATGTTATTCAGTTATTTGGGTAGAGAAGGGTAGGTGGCGGGATAGAAGAGGGAAAGAGGTTTGTATTTATATAGCGCTTGCTACCCCTGATGGGGTTTTGAAGCGCAAGTAGCACGCTACTCTGGAACCCAGAAGTATTAGTGTTGAATTATTATGGTGAAACATGAAAGTAATTTTAGTGGTGGATATGTTAGTCAGTTATTTGGATTGAGAAGGGTTGGGGAGGGTAGAAAGGGAAAAAGGTTTGCATTTATATAGCGCTTGTAACCCTGATGGGGTGTTGAGACGCTTTATTGGCGAGTAGCACGCTACTCTGGAACCCATAAAGGATTAGTGGTGAATTAGTATAGTTGAAAATTGAATATGTTAGACTGTTAATTCTGATTGAAAAGGATAGTGGAGGGATAAAAGAGTGAAGGATTTTTTTTTTTTTTATAGGTCTTAGCAGTAGGAGGGGGAGAAGGGGGTTTGAGGGGAGGAGTCAGGGAAGAGTTTAGAAAGGTTTGTTTTAGGGCATCGGTATAGTAAAAGAGGTGTCCGATGATGCAAGGAGGGTAGAGTAGGCGAGAGTCTAGAAAGGGTTATTTTGGTGGTCATAGTAGTGGTATGGGGTTTGGGATAAATGAGTGTGGATGTAGAGGATATATTGATAGATGTATAGGATGAGAGATAGGGTAGTGCATTGGAAAGAGTAGTAGAAAGAAGTTTGAGATGAGTCAGAAGGTTGGGCTAGAAGATATATTGAGATAAGTATAGGCTGAGAACTAGGGTAGTGCCTTGGAAATGCTAAATTAGAAGAAAGTGATAAATATATAGATCCATAAATACATTGAAAGTATATAGATACATAAAGGAGGTAAGCATATGCAGATTAAAGATATGGATAGAGGCACAGGATGAGAAATAGGGTAGTGCATTGGATATGCTTTTTCAGGAGAAAAGTTACAGAGACACACAGTTCCAAGTACATGGAAGGTACATAGATGCACAATGGAAGTTAGTACATGTAGACCAAAGATGATATTTATTTATTATTATTTTATTTTTATTTTTTCTCTCAACAACATAATTATTGTACATGTTTATACAAAGCAATACACAAAGATAGGTACATGTCTATAGTGAAAACAAATGCTTATATACAGAGGGATATGCTGTAAATTTCTGTTTGCGTATGGTGCTTATGTGGGGAAAAGCCAATTCTTGAGTAGTTTTCTGAAGATAAGGTGGCTGTCGGTGGATCTTATGTTGGGGGTAAAGAGTTCCATAGTTTGGCTGCTTGAACAGAGAAGGATGTGCCACCCATGGTTTTTTTCTTGTATCTTGGGATTTTGAGGCGAGATGCTCCTTTAGAGCGGAGGTTCCTCTGTTGAATGTGTTTGGTGATTTTATTCCTGATGAAGAGTGGTCCCATTCCATGTATTGCTTTGTGGGTGATACAAAGCAGCTTGAACGTGGATCTTCTGGAAACCGGTAACCAATGCAGGGCTTTCAAGGCAGGGGATATGTGGTCTCGCGGTTTGATATGTAAGAGTAGTCTGGCAGCCGAGTTCTGAATCCGTTGTAGTCTTTTCATGGTCGTCAAAGGTGATCCGTGGTAGAGGCTATTGGCGTAATCGAGTTTGGACAGGACAAGGGAGATGGTAGCTTGGACCTTGTGCGGAAATCCCAAATGAGGGAAAATTCGTCGCAGCGTTTTTATAGTGACAAAGCTTGATCTTGCTAGTTTGTCCACTTGGGCATTCATCGACAGCTTGGAGTCCATGGTCATTCCTAGGTTTCTTACTTCCTTCGATACTTTAGGTGGTGATCCCAGTTCATTAGGCCATGCGGCAAGCGGGTTGTAATGTTTCCAATCGCCACACGTGAGTATTTCCGTTTTTGAAGTATTCAATTTGAGATGGCTCCAAGTCATCCACTGATCCACGGCTCTGAGACAGCTGAAAATTGGTGATTTTCCAATGTCTTTGGGGCATTCCAGTTGAAGGAGTATTTGCGTGTCATCTGCATAGTTATAGCACGTGAGGTGAAATTTATTGATCAGTACTGGTAATGACTTCATGTAGATGTTGAAAAGCATGGGTGAGATGATAGAGCCTTGAGGGACCCCTGCTTTTGTGGAGTACGGTTTGGACGAGAAAGGTGGGGTATGGATGACATTAGTTCTGTTTTGAAGGTAGGACGCGATCCAGTCTAGAGCAGTTCCCTCTATGCCGGATTCATAGAGTCTTTGTTTCAGAGTGTCATGGTCAACCGTGTCAAAGGCAGCTGAGAGGTCCAAGAGGAGTAGCGCAGCAACTCCGTTGCGGTCAACTGTATTTTTTAGGTCATCCCAGATGGCAAGGAGGGCAGATTCAGTGCCTCTCCCCGGACGGAATCCTGTTTGGAAGTCTGAGAGTATGTCATTCTCTTCAATGAATTGTGACATCTGGGCGAACGCTGCTCTTTCTACCAGTTTGCCCAGGAAAGGTCCATTTGTAATGGGTCTGTAGTTGTCAGGGTTCAGCGGGTCCAAGTTTGTTTTCTTCAGTAAAGGGCGTATGTGTGATTTTTTAAGTTCTTCTGGAAATATTCCGGTCGTGAAGGAGTTGTTGATGATTCTTCTTACTGGAGTGGCAGCAGAGGTTGTTAAAAGAATTGTCTTGAAAATTTGTGATGGACAGGGGTCAGAAGGGCTGCCGGCAGGCCTGCTTGCTTTGACCAGGTCCATAAATTCATCGTGTGAGATGTGTTGGAAGGAACGGAGAGGCTTGGTTAGAGTATTCTTGGATTGTTGTTTTGTACAAGGGTTAGTGCTGGTGCTTTGTTTCTGTTTTAAGTATGAGTCCAACGTGTTTGCTTTGTCCGTGTAATGATTTGCCAGTTTGTCTGTGAAATCTTGAGTAACAGGATGAGTTCTTTCTAGGGAATTTGGTTTGCGAAATTCATTGAGTATTTTATAGAATTCTTTATTTGCACATTTAGCGTTTTGAATTCTGTCTGAATAGTACCTTTTCTTAGCTTTTTTGATAGCCGACTTGTATAATCTGTTAATTTTTTGTAGGTGAAGTTTGTCTTGTTTGGAGTTTGTTTTGAGCCAGGTACGTTGCAGCTTTCTAATTTGTTGTTTTATGTCTTTTATTTCTATGTTTCTCCAAGGCGCTTTTTTTCTTTTGTTCTGTTGTGTGGTTTTGAGTGGTATCAGGATGTCAAAAGCTTCTTGTAGCCACTCATATAGTTTTTGAACAGAATTTATTGTTTCTAGATTTGTACTTGATGTTAGTTGTGTTTCTAAGTGTTCCAAATTGAGTTTGTTCCACGGCCGATAGGTGGATGGATGTAAAGTAGTTTTAGGTGAGTCGCTTAGTGTTGTTTTATGTTGGAAAGCAAGCAAGTGGTGGTCTGACCATGTGACTGGAGTTATAGTTTGAAAGGTAACTAGTTCAGTATTAGCAAAAATGACATCTAGTATATGTCCAGCGGTGTGTGTCGGTTTGTGGACAATCTGATGGAGGTTCAGTGCGTCTAGGCCAGTGATTATTGTTTTTGGATGGGTCATATTGGGTTTGTCAAACCAAATGTTGAGGTCACCCAGAACGCATAGGTTGGAGTGTATTGTTATCAGGTTTGAAACTGTGTCTAGAAGTGCGTCTGGGAATGTCGCCTTGCTAGGTGGAGGTCTGTAAAGGAGCAGGAAGTTAAAGGAGGAAGACGGTGTAGGATTGCATCTTGTTAGAAGAGCCTCACAATTCTTTATGGAGATGTCGTCAATTTTTGTGATCTGTATTGTTTGCCTGAATACAACAGCTAGACCACCTCCTTTTTTGGCTATACGATTTTGGGTGATTGTTTGATAGCCTAGAGGAATGGCTTCATGCAGGACTGGAGCCATATCATCTCCCAACCATGATTCAGTTATGAATAGTATGTCTGGTTTTGCATCTGTGAGAAGGTCGTAGATGTGATGTTTGTTTTTAGAGAGGGATCGAGCATTTATTAGTAGACAGTTTAGAGAGTGGTCTTTGGTGATTGTGAGACTTTGTTTTGTAGAAGAGTGGTCAGTAATGTGTGGGTTTGTAGCAGGTGTGTTTTTAGAGCTGGTATTAGCTGTATTAGGATAGCAATTGTGTAGCTGTTCTATATCATGTTCCTCATCCAGCATGCTAAGAAGGCATTTTGATGGGTCTGCGTGTGTATGTGGTGGAGATGGTGTTTGAGAGGGAGTAGGAGTACTGTGTTGTTTTTGTGGTGTAACATTGTGAAGTAGACATGGGGAAGCGAAGTTGTGAGGTATGGCATGTTGCTTATATCGTTTGTGTGTGTTTAATGCGGAAGGTGTATGAGTCAGGGTTGGTGGTGCAGCATGTTGGTCATGTAGTGAAGTTCTAAATTGTCCAATGGATGAGAGGCGGTTAGAAGAGAGTTGCTGTGTTGCTGTATGTGTGTTAGGTGTGGTGGAAGAGAGAAAGCTTGGCATTGGAGTTGGTTCCTTTGTGTTTGAAAGGTGGGTGTATGGTTGTATTTTGTGATGGTAAGTATTATGAGGTGTTGTGCTTTGAAGATCTTGTTGTGCTGGTGAGTGTGATATGTTTTGTTTTTGAGGAGTAGTGAAAAGGGGTGCTGATGTATATGTTTCATGCAATGGATTTGGTTGTATAGTATTGTTTGTGAGAGGAGGTTGTAAGATAGAGGGGGTGGTGATGTGTTCATGAGTAGAGTGTATGATGTGCGTAGGTGGGAATGAAGTAGAGATAAGAGTGTTTGTCTTAGACTGGTTTGTTGCAAGAGTTAAAAAGTTTGGTGGTCTGCAGTGTGTGTGTTGTACGTTAGTGTTATTATGGTAGAAGGGAGAGGAGGATGTTTGTTGGACAAATGATGGAAGGATGATTATATGTTTGTTAGTGATAAAAGGTGGTATGTTAGGTGTAATTACAGCAGGGAGCATGTGTCTGGATGGGATGTAGTTATGTATGGTGTCGATTGGCGTTGTGTTAGTGATGAGTGTATTGGTTAGTGGTATAGGATAGAGTTGTGTACTGTTTGTAGGTGATGGTGGATATGTGTGGTAGTTGGGATAGTGGGGTGTATAGATGTGGTTTGGTTGGTTTTGTAGTGTATGCTGGTACATTGGTTTGTGCATAGGGTTGTGCGTGGTGTACATTTGGTGTGAGTGTGTTGCTCTGTTTGTGGATGTGGATGGTGTGGGCTGGGTGTTGCTTAATGGGAGGATGGGCAGCATTTCTGGCCTTGGTCCCGACTGGTCTCGAACAGGCTCAAACAGGCAACTGCCCTTGTCCTCTCCACCCTTAGCCTCAACGCCCGGGCTGAGACGCCCTAATCCTTGGCCTTTTATAGCCCTCTTAATCAGGTGACCCCTTCAGCCAATGGGAAGCCTAGCCCTAACACTATCCAATCACAACACTAGCCCTAAAAATCCAGAACCAATAGGAGACCAGGACCTTACAGCCAATATTAGCCCTAGTCCAAGCACCCAATAAGTTCAAACCCCTGATCTCTACGTCCAATAGAGGCCCTAGCCCTACCAGTAGTCCCAACCCTAGTCCAAGCTACCAATGGGACAGGAAGCCCTAGTCCCTCCTTCCAATAGAAAGCCTAGACCTACTCTTAGTACCACACCTAGACCAACAACCAATACCACCAGAAGCCCTAATCGCTACTTCCAATTAAAGGCCTAACCCTAGCCCTAGTTCCACCTTAATCCCAACAACCAATAACACAGGAAGCCCTAGTCCCTACTTCCAATAGAAATCATAACCCTAGCCCTAGTCCCAAACCTACATTGATTGGATCACAGACCCAGAAACCAATCAGAACCCTCAAATACCCAACCAATGAGGACACTAACCCTAATCCAATAGAAACATCAGATACAACCACCAATCAGTGCACACATATACCAAACATTATCAGACTATATAAGGTCCCAGCAAACTCAGACAAGGTTTGCTGGCCAGGGAGTTGGAAGCTGTTCCTCCTGATCAGGATCTCCTAGGAGACAGACAGGCTCAATCCACACTTTGGACTTCCTTCAGGTAAAGGCCTCACAAACTTGAAATCTAACAATACTGTTTGAATTAAACTTTACTCCCTCTCTGCTCACTGCAATCTGGGGCACAGGTAGGCTGCAACTCACAAGATGGAGGAGAATGATTTGGGGTGCACCCAGCAAAGCCTTAAGGGGCCTGGGCAGGTGTGAGGGAGGGCTCAGAGTTGCCTTGGAGCTGATTAGCCAATCCCCCGTCCCAGGTCTGCTGGTTTGGGTGTGGGTACTGGGGCTGGGGAGCTGCTCTATTCACAGATCTCCTAGGAGACAGACAGGCTCAATCCACACTTTGGACTTCCTTCAGGTAAAGGCCTCACAAACTTGAAATCTAACCATACTGTTTGAATTAAACTTTACTCCCTCTCCTGGCCAAAAACGAAATGCACAGTCCCTATTAAACACAGTTTAAATAGCTCACAGAAGCACCCTCTGATGTAGAATATCCCTGTTGCTGGGGGAAGCAGGGGGGGCTGGTTTCACTGGCTTGATAACACAAAATGGTGGCTGGGGGTGCACTGTTTAACATACAGGTCTTAGCACAGAGCAAAGGAGAAATTTGGAGGGAAAACTGAGTAGCCACCAGGAATGAGAGGAAAAACTACAGAGTTTGGACTGCAAATCCCACAATTCAACACGTTAAATGGAAGCAATCATGGGCAGGAAAACCACAAGTTTAAAACACAAAACAGGTGATAAAATATGCAATCACAGGCAGGTTAAAACTACAATTTTAAACTGTAACAACCACAGGCAAAGACAGTAATCACAGAAAGGGAAAATCGTTTTTTTTAAAAAAAGAACTGGGGGGGGCGGGGGGGTGGGGTGAGAGACAGCACTAGTCTGCCTCCTTACCACTTCCTGGGCTCTGCTCACTGCAATCTGGGGCACAGGTAGGCTGCAACTCACAAGATGGAGGAGAATGATTTGGGGTGCACCCAGCAAAGCCTTAAGGGGCCTGGGCAGGTGTGAGGGGAGGGCTCAGAGTTGCCTTGGAGCTGATTAGCCAATCCCCGTCCCAGGTCTGCTGGTTTGGGTGTGGGTACTGGGGCTGGGGAGCTGCTCTATTCACAGATCTCCTAGGAGACAGACAGGCTCAATCCACACTTTGGACTTCCTTCAGGTAAAGGCCTCACAAACTTGAAATCTAACAATACTGTTTGAATTAAACTTTACTCCCTCTCCTGGCCAAAAAACGAAATGCACAGTCCCTATTAAACACAGTTTAAATAGCTCACAGAAGCACCCTCTGATGTAGAATATCCCTGTTGCTGGGGGAAGCAGGGGGGCTGGTTTCACTGGCTTGATAACACAAAATGGTGGCTGGGGGTGCACGGTTTAACATACAGGTCTTAGCACAGAGCAAAGGAGAAATTTGGAGGGAAAACTGAGTATCCACCAGGAATGAGAGGGAAAAACTACAGAGTTTGGACTGCAAATCCCACAATTCAACACGTTAAATGGAAGCAATCATGGGCAGGAAAACCACAAGTTTAAAACACAAAACAGGTGATAAAATATGCAATCACAGGCAGGTTAAAACTACAATTTTAAACTGTAACAACCACAGAGCAAAGACAGTAATCACAGAAAGGGAAAATCGTTTTAAAAAAAAAAAGAACTGGGGGGGAGAGAGACAGCACTAGTCTGCCTCCTTACCACTTCCTGGGCTCTGCTCACTGCAATCTGGGGCACAGGTAGGCTGCAACTCACAAGATGGAGGAGAATGATTTGGGGTGCACCCAGCAAAGCCTTAAGGGGCCTGGGCAGGTGTGAGGGGAGGGCTCAGAGTTGCCTTGGAGCTGATTAGCCAATCCCCCGTCCCAGGTCTGCTGGTTTGGGTGTGGGTACTGGGGCTGGGGAGCTGCTCTATTCACAGATCTCCTAGGAGACAGACAGGCTCAATCCACACTTTGGACTTCCTTCAGGTAAAGGCCTCACAAACTTGAAATCTAACCATACTGTTTGAATTAAACTTTACTCCCTCTCCTGGCCAAAAAACGAAATGCACAGTCCCTATTAAACACAGTTTAAATAGCTCACAGAAGCACCCTCTGATGTAGAATATCCCTGTTGCTGGGGGGAAGCAGGGGGGCTGGTTTCACTGGCTTGATAACACAAAATGGTGGCTGGGGGTGCACTGTTTAACATACAGGTCTTAGCACAGAGCAAAGGAGAAATTTGGAGGGAAAACTGAGTAGCCACCAGGAATGAGAGGGAAAAACTACAGAGTTTGGACTGCAAATCCCACAATTCAACACGTTAAATGGAAGCAATCATGGGCAGGAAAACCACAAGTTTAAAAAACAAAACAGGTGATAAAATATGCAATCACAGGCAGGTTAAAACTACAATTTTAAACTGTAACAACCACAGGCAAAGACAGTAATCACAGAAAGGGAAAATCGTTTTTTTTTAAAAAGAACTGGGGGGATGGGGGGAGAGAGACAGCACTAGTCTGCCTCCTTACCACTTCCTGGGCTCTGCTCACTGCAATCTGGGGCACAGGTAGGCTCCACGTTCACAGGGAAACCAGCAGGACGACCTTTCCTGTGTGCCAGTGCTGCAATTGATGTCATTGCGTTAGTGACGCAGCCATGTAAATTACAGTACCTTCACATGCCCCTGGGCCGAAGCGGGATCCCACTCTGACCCAGATGGGTGTGACCTCGGGTTGGGGGGAAGACGGCCAAGAGCAGCACACAACAGCTTCTATACCAGTGCCAGATGCCGTGACGTGATCTCTACATCAATACCACCCGGGTATGAGCACTCTTAATGGGCAGGTCACCTAAATAGCCTCCAGGGGGTTAATTCGGTGGAGATTAAACAAAGGGAATAAATAGCCCCTTCAGGATGCGCAAATTGGGCATGTGTTTAAAGGTAATCAAATTAAATGACGTAAAATATACTGAGTAGAATATTAAACATTTAAGATGAACTGTAAACTGGAAATAAACTCAAACACAAATTCCAAATAGAAATTGCACACAAAAATAGTCAACTGCAAAGTTAAATTGCAAGTTTTAAAAGGTTCAATTAAAGCTGATAGATGAGATTTTGGTAGACATGTTCCATTTTCTGACATGTTCCCTGTCAAAATCCCCTGTGTGAGACCATGGATGACAGTCTATTATAAAACATGGCAGAATGGGCCAATAAAGGACAGGCTAAATGCATCAGTCTTTGTAGAGGAGCTCAAGAGGAAATGCCTTTCCTCGACTACCCTACTTTATATCCCAAACACACACCACACTTTTCATGTAATTCCACTGACAAACTAAGGACTCTAGCATGAACGGTTGGCATACAGTGGAACACAGTCCCAAGAGGCTAAATCTACTGGGGAGGGTGGTGGAAAATAGGGAACACAGCGCACCCATTTAACTTTTCAGTTCACAGTAAAGTTGTCAACCAGCAACTGAACAAGAATCTACTCCTTTGATCTAATTCAGGGTTTTCCAATGTCGGCCGTGGAGGGCTGGATCCATGCCAGATTTTTAGCACATCCACATTTAGATAAATGTAGTGATCTTGAAAACCTGTCATGGATCCTGCCCTCCTGGATCGACATTAGAGAACCCTGATCTAATTCGTAAAACACTTCTTACAGGTAAACATAATGCTCTACTTCAGAAGCCTATTAGTGAGAAACCTGGAAACCCTTAAGATACTATAAGTTTAGTATGTGAAACTGGTAGCAAAGGCCACAAGCCAAAACCTTGCGGGCACACCGTCAGAAGCATGCACCTTACCTTTGTGTCTACTTCTACAGTTTGGTGATCTTTGGCTCTTGCGGTCTAGGATCCTTGCATACTGCAAAAATAGATTCAAAATCTTTTCTGTGAGGAGAACTCTGCATACGTAGGTATATGTTGCAGTAGTAAAAGTGAGTGGGACAAACGGGTTGCCTGGAAAATGGGAAATAGTAAATAAGAGAAGTTTAGCGAAACTTAAGAATAGGTATTTGGCAGGGCATTCTAATGCAAAAACGAACACACAAAAGAGTAAGAGCATTGCTGTTCACAAACAACACTTCTAAATCTACTACAGCCCAAAGGGTGTCAAAAGCGGGTTAAATGTACTCTAATTCAGCATTAGAGTAAGACAAGCACCACACATGGCCACTCACAGGTATTTTAACACACTCCCATAAACAACAATAGAGGCAGGCAAATAAAATAACACCAATTGAAACTAATGGTTCACTGACGATATATTGATGTCAAAAATATAGATGTAAAAAATCTAAAATGCAAAAATATAGAATGCAAAAATTTCGACTCCCTCTACTTAAACAGGTAAGTACAAAAATATCGAAAAAAGTATTGATGTTAAAAATATAGTTGTACAAAATATCGATTTTTATATATATAAAATAAAATAATAAATATTAAATATATTAAATAATAAAATTAATTTAAAAAAATAAAGTAGATTTAATATACATTTTAACAAATTTAACAAATAAACTTAATTAAAAAAGTTAAACACACACATAATAATGAATATATAAATATATATATTTACTTTAAAACAATTATTAAACTATTAATTTTAATGTATTTTATAATTTTAAAATTATATAAAAAGTTACATATATATATTTATATATCCCCAATCCGTTTCGCGAAATAATGCACTCTCAGGATTCAACGAAATTGATAGTTCAGGAAGTTTATTATGCTTCCACGCTACGCGTTTCGGCAGTTACGCCTTGCTCACACGAAAGAAGTGAAACTTCAGTCACCATTATATACAAACTGACCACATCGTAATATGTTGCAATAAAAAAGGACTTGCAATACAGAGAACCCTCTGAGTCAAAATAATCAGCGGCCATATTGGAACTGGTTGTAATCAACTGAAAGTATGCATGCTGCAATCATTATACATATATATAATTTGGTTTGTATACTCTGTATTAAATAATAGTGCTAGTACCTTATATTTCGTTAATACTGCAGAGTAAATTGGGTAACACATGACTTGAAAATACTGCATCCCATGTTATACATACCGCTGAATTAATACATCAAAGTAATAGATGGTCTTTCATTGAGTGTTCATCTGTTCGAATGGTTACCTGTTGCTACAGTGTGATGCACTGTCCTTTCTCGGCCCCTACGACTGATACGTGTGGGTTGCCATACTTATGTTGGAAACTGGTGGTCATGTGATATGTGTAAAAACCCGTGTCTCAATAAAGTGAATTGAAAATGTGTCCAAACATTCCTTAAACATAAGTACACCACTCAGTATATTATAGCTGTACTACACAGAGACAATGAATCAACATGTACAGAAATTCTAGTTGTTTGTACCTTCAAAGGGCAGTGTAGTGTGCCATAGTCCATGTTGACCAGGGGGGGAGGAGAAAGAGAAATGGAACATGTGGTGGGATGGAAATGAAATTCATGGGACTGCACCACGTTCGTTGCAATGTCGATACATATATAAATATTAAGCTCCCCTCAACGTATTCCCAATACTGGGCCAGTGCCCCTTGTCAAAGATTCTAGCCCAATAGTGGCGAGGGCAAAGTACATCAAGAGGGAAGGTTCCAATAAGGCAGGGCTTGTGCCCAACTTAATGCTCCCCCCACACGATCTTGAGGACCAGTTACTCATCAATGCCGGGCCTGTGCCCATAAATATTCTTAGTCTAAGGGCTGGTACAGCAAAAAATTATAACTTTGAGGAGAAAGAAAAGGAAGAAAAATCAAACCACAGGTGAACAGTCTTGACTGACGTGATACAGTGTCGCCATGTGCCTCTGGAAAAAAGGTTAGGGAACCCGTGAGTGTGGAACTACCGGAGTAGTATGGGCCCCTTCCTTTCCTCCTGTAGTGAAAAGGGAGAGAGAAAAAGAGAGAAAATTAATTAAAACCTGTGTTACACACATTGCTGTACGCAATAAAATTCTACATTTACATGCTCCCTAAGAAGCTTGGGAGAAAAAACATGAGAGCTGAGAGAAGTTTTTACGTTTCATACAAATGTATTCTAAGTTCTTCGTCAAGGTTCAACCCACCCGAGCTTTTGGTCTGGAGATCAATAATGTACATGGATTCCCGTTGTCTGAGTTTTAATGCTCTGTTACCTCCCCTTGGGGATCTCAGGATATGTTCCATTGCAAAGTAACTGAGTAAGGTATTGTTGGAAAAGTGATATTGTTGAAAATGGCGAGCTACAGGGTAATGTTGGTCCTGGTTGGTGATTGCCCGCATATGTTCAAGCACACGTTTTTTGGCTGGATGGATAGTGCTGCCTATATATTTCAATTTACACGGACACTCCAGGCAGTAAATCACAAATGGGGTGCCACATGTGAGGAACTGGGTAGTGGCTTTCATTTTTCCTCCCCCACCTGGGAATTCTTTCTTCATATAGCTGTTTTTGCAGGCCTTGCAGTGCCCACAAGGAAAGAAACCTTTGAGCCCCTGACTTTTCATAGTGTTGTAGATTGTTATGTCACTGTGTACCATTCTATCTCTGAGACTATATCCCTTTCTGTATGTAATGCAGGGTCTTTCACTTATGATGGGACCTATGTTCGGGTCACTTTTGAGGATGTCCCAGTGTTTAGTCAGGATGTTCCTAATGTCTCTGGCATTCCTATTATATGTCAGTATGATTCTGGTATTATTCTCTTGTTCTGTCATTTCAGGTTCACTGTCTACTCTCGTCTGTAGAGTATCTGTTCTTTGTATTTGTTCTACTTTTCTTAAGGCTTTATTGAGAACCCAGGCTGGATACCCTCTGGCTTTGAACCTTTCTGTCATGATGGATGATTCTTCCTTGAATCCTGCTTCTGTACTACAATTACGTTTTGCCCTCAGTAGTTCCCCAAACGGTATACTCCATTTCAAGGGGTCCGGGTGACTACTGAGGGCATGTAGTAAGGTGTTCCCTGCCGTGTCTTTGTGAAAAAGTTTTGTTTTAACAGTATTGCCGACAACCTCAACTTTGGTGTCCAAGAATTCTACTGACGTTCTACTCATGGTACTGGTGAGCGAGATGTTATAGTCATTAATATTGAGTATTTTGATAAATTCAGTAACTACCATTTCATTGCCCCTCCATACCATAAAAATATCATCGATGTAGCGGAGCCAAAGTGCAATCTGCTCTACCTCTGGAAAGTTGGATTTATCCCCAAGGGTCTCCTCCTCCCATTTCCCCAAGAATAGGTTCGCAAAACTTGGGGCAAAACAGGTCCCCATAGCCGTACCGGTCACCTGTTTGTACAGGGTACCGTCGAACATAAAGATGTTGTTTGTAAGGCAAAATTCCATCATTTCAAGAACCATAGTAGTATGGGATTTGAATCTAATATGTCTGGTCTGTAAAAAACGTTTACACGCCTCTACACCATGATCGTGTTTGATTATGGTGTAGAGTGAACTGACATCCAGTGTGACAAGTAGGAAGTCTTCTTCCCAGTGTATACCCTCTACCTTGCCTAGGAAATCCTTTGTGTCCTTAACATGGGACGGGAGATTACTGACATATTCCCTCAAGAAGAAATCTACGTACTTTGAGATATTTTCAGTGACACTCCCCTTGGAGGACACTATGGGGCCGATTCCGATCTCGGCCGGTAGGGCTCCGAATAGGATTCGGCTTTACCGGATCCGATTCGGAGCCCTGTTTCCCGACCGAACCGTACGCGGGTCCGGCCGAGCGAGTACGATGCGAATTCGCCGACCGACTCGTCCGGGCGACCCGACCGCTCCGACCGACTCGTACCCGGATCGTACCGCTCCGACCGACTCGCTCGGACCCGATTCGCACCGCGCAATGGAGACGTTTTCCGGCCGGGTAAGTACGATGCGCACCTCGACCGCTCCGACCGACTCGCGCCGTCCGACTCGAACTTCGCTGTCGGAGCCGTACTTTGGGGGTCCGTGTCGGACCCCCTGTACGCGTACCCGTGCGAGGCGCACACAGGGGGACCCATGGGTCCCCCTACCTGTGCGTGTACGCCGCGAAGCGCTTCGCGGCGTACTCGCTGTAGGGGCGCCCTTGTCCGCCTCGCACCCATTGAGGCAATGGGAGCCCGCGTACGCGTTGTACGACCGGCTCCCATTGAGTTCAATGGGAGTCCGACCGACTCGTGTCCGATAACATACGGACGCATCGTACTCGTTCGGTCGGACTGCACGGGTCCGATTCGGTCGGAAATCTCTCCGGGTCCGGCTCGGTCGGAGAGATTTCCGGCCCGAATCGGAATCGACCCCTATGGGTCTCCCAGGGGGATTCATCAGGTCCTTGTGCACCTTTGGTAGAAGGTACAATACAGGTAGAATGGGGTAATCCCGTTTGAGATAACAGTATTCCTCCCATTCTAGTATCCCTAGGTCTTTCCAGTTTTTTAGTTTGTCCCAGATACACTCTACACTGTTGGAATATATCTCCCTGTTGACCTCTATGTAGAACTTGTGGTCCTTCAGTTGTCGTAGAGCTTCTGCAATGTATTTCTCTCTATCTAGAATCACAACATTTCCACCCTTATCCGCAGGGCGGATAACAATATTCTGATCCTCTGATAGGGAAAGCAAGGCCTCTTTTTGGGAGGGAGTAAGGTTGTGTACTTGCTGAGTTTTGAACCATTTTCTATGTCTAAATTTTACCAAGTGTGTATTAACTACATCATGGAACGTATCGATGTTGTTGTGTCCCAATGGTGGATAAAATGTAGAGCGTGGTTTAAACTGTGTCATGGCAGATTGGTTATACGTTACATTTAACTCATCTAATACATTGTCTATTACATTGTTATGCATAGTCTCATCACCCTCTGTATTCGATTCAAGCTGATGTAACATGACAAGGGTATCAACATCACTTATATTCAAGTCCAGAATTTCTCCAGTCCCCCTCCCAAACAGTCTCGGGATCTACTAGGCTTGAGTAAATGCCATTTTGTTAATGTTAATTTACGGATGAACTTGAATAAGTCAATGCAGGTTTCTGAATAGTTGAAGGGAAGTGAGGGGCAGAATCACATACCCAGACAAAGGGTTCTCTTCTCAGTATCATTGATGTTTCTCTTGGACAGGTTGATGATAGTTTTGTTCACTGTGTCCATGTCCATCATTCTGCTAGTGTGGAGCTTTTCGCCTGCTGTCGCATGTACCCCCTTCCTCTGCCTCTTCTTCCACCTCTGTTGGATTCGTTTTCGTCTTTCTTTGTTGCGCCTCTTCCTCTTCCGCGTCCTCTTTGAGCCTTTGGCTTCGTTGTCAACGGATTTTGTTTACCGGGTGCTCTCCCGGTGCATGCACCACCCTCCACAGGTCCGTGGTCTCGACAAGAGCAATTTGGATGTGGATATATATATATATATATATATATATATATATATATATATATGTGTGTTTATATATATATATATACCAATAGCATAAAATCTATAAAAAAAAAAAAAACATTCTATTATAGATTAAAACATTAAACTATGTAAAAATCTTTAAACTTACCACTACAGTCAGTGCAACAGTAGGGAAAGTATTGGATAGCAGACGGGTAAAAATTACTATTCCCACTCCAATGAGTGCAACAGTAGGGAAATTGTTGGATAGCATAGGGGTAAAAATTACTATTCCCACTCCAGTCAGTGCAACAGTAGGGAAAGTGTTGGATAGCGGAGAGGTAAAAATTACTATTCCCACTCGAGTGAGTGCAACAGTAGGGAAAGTGTTGGATAGCGGAGGGATAACATTTACTATTCCGACTCCAGTCAGTGCAACAGTAGGGAAAGTGTTGGATATCGGAGTGGTAAAAATGACTATTCCCACTCCAGTGAGTGCAACAGTAGGGAAAGTGTTGGATAGCGGAGGGGTAAAAATTACTATTCCCACTCCAATGAGTGCAACAGTAGAGAAAGTGTTGGATAGCGGAGGGGTAAAAATTACTATTCCCACTCCAGTGAGTGCAACAACAGGGAAAGTGTTGGATAGCGGAGGGATAAAATGTACTATTCCCACTCCAGTCAGTGCAACAGTAGGGAAAGTGTTGGATAGCGGAGAGGTAAAAATTACTATTCCCACTCCAGTGAGTGCAACAGTAGGGAAAGTGTTGGCTAGCGGAGGGATAACATTTACTATTCCGACTCCAGTCAGTGCAACAGTAGGGAAAGTGTTAGATAGTGGAGGGGTAAAAATTACTATTCCCACTCCAGTGAGTGCAACAATAGGGGAAGTGTTGGATAGCGGAGAGGTAAAAATTACTATTCCCACTCCAGTGAGTGCAACAGTGGAGAAAGTGTTGGATAGCGGAGGGATAAAATGTACTATTCCGACTCCAGTCAGTGCAACAGTAGGGAAAGTGTTATATAGCCGAGGGGTAAAAATTACTATTCCCACTCCAGTGAGTGCAACAATGTGGAAAGTGTTGGATAGCGGAGGGGTAAAAATTACTATTACCACTCCAATGTGTGCAACAGTAGGGAAAGTGTTGAATAGCGGAGGGGTAAAAACGATTCCCACTCCAGTGAGTGCAACAGTAGAGAAATTGTTGGATTGTGGAGAGATAAAATTCACTATTCCTACTCCAATAATTGTAACAGTAGGGAAAGTGTTGGATAGCGGAGGAGTAAAAATTACTATTCCCACTCCAATGAGTGCAACAGTAGGGAAAGTGTTGGATTGCGGAGGGGTAACAATTAATATTCTCACTCCAGTCAGTTCAAAATTAAAAACAACAAAATATTAACAACAAAAATATTTAAATAACAAAATAAATAAAAAACTATATAAATATGTTAAAAATTAAAATACAAATATATTTAATATTACAAATTAAAAAACTTATTATAATGTTAAATGCATATGACACATACCTACAAATATTATATTAAATAAAATAAAAAATAATTTTCAAACAGATATTTTTAATTAGAAATTATTTAGAAACAAAACCATTAATTATTACATAAATTAACTTTTTTATTTCCTACCCTATAACACCACACAATTCACAACCCACATCTAAATAAAAAAAAGTACTTACATAATTAACATAATTAATTACCAATTAAAGAAATATTAATTAAAAAACTAATTAAAACTCAAACATTAATAAACTTCCCACGCTTTACCCTTATAACCCCCACAAACCACAGCTAAAATTAGTCTGTAAAAAAATTAATTACACAATTAAAACTTATTTTCAAATAAAAAACTAATAGTATTTAACAACTAATTATAAAGTAAGTAAAATTAATTTACTCCACACCCTTTACCCCTATAAAAGTAAAACCCACACACAAACAAAATATAAACAATTACCTAATTAAATATCAATTAGTTAATTAATATTTATGATCAACTAATTATTAATTAAACATAGATTACTTCCCACCCTTTACCCCTATAAACTCCACAACCCACACCTAAAATTAATTACACAATTCCCATAATTAATTTTCAATAAAATTAATATCAATTAACAACCAATTAATTAATCAAAAATACATTACTTCCCACCCATCACCGCTATAAACCCCACAACCTGCACCTAAAATTAATTACACAATTTCCATATTTAATTTTCAATTAATTAATTCTAATTAACAACTTATTATTGATTAATTAAAAATAAATTACTTTCCACCCTTTACCCCTAGAAACCTCACAACCCGCACCTAAACAAATTATACAATTACCATAGTTAATTAGCAATTAATTAATTGATATTAACAACCAATTAATAATTAAATAATAATAAATTACTTCCCACAATTAACACTTTAAAATCTCAATGAAATAAATATTAATAAATAAAAATAATCATTAATTTATTATAATTAAATTACTTCCCACCCTATTCCCCTATAAACCCACAACCTGCTACGGAACTAAAAAACGAAAAATGTAATTAAAATAAAATTGATAACTACTAAAACTTTAACACATATATTAAAAAACAAACAATTCTTATACAAAAAAATACATTGCAACATTTAAAATATATACTAAAATACATAACACTAATTAAAAAATCGATATTATAAACAACTATGTTTTTGCAAACGATATTAATGACTTCTATATTTTTAAAAACGATATTTCTTACCTTAAAATCGATATTCTTGACCACGATATTCTTGCTGTCGATATTTCTGACTCACGATATTTAGGACTCGATATTTCTGTAGTTTGACATTTCCAACTCGATATTCTGTCTGCACACCAAAACTAATGTCAAATAACTAATTTAATTATATTGTATCAGAATTTAATTGTGTGTGTGTGTGTGTATATATAGCTATATAGATATATATGTATATATCAAAATTACATATAATTATTTTCAATTTTAATAAATGTAATTTCGGTGGTCCATGTGCTGCTCATGCCCCACCTACCTGCTCTCCATGGGCCAATGTGCTGCGCCTGCCCCTTTCACCTGCTCTTTGTTGTCAGTTTGCTATCCCTGTCCCTCCTGTCTGCCCTCTTTTGTACTGGTGGGGTCTGTGCTGGGTACCGTAGTACCAGGTCTTTGGTACCACGGTACCTTCTGCCCAAATTCTTTTTTTTTTTTTTTTTAACAGAAGGGGGCGGTCCCTTTAACTGGGGTCAGGGTATGCCTACCCAGCCCGTTATGGCTGCAAAATAATTTCAGGGCAGATGCAGCATTTTGTTTCTAGCTTCGGCCAGCCAATCTGACTACTTGGTCCTGCTGTACCAAAAAGGCGCAAGGGAGAAAAAGCTCATTTTTTTAAATATACAGTCCTGCGGGACCAATTGTTCAGATGTACCTTTTCAAGTCCATCCTGAGCAGCTCTTGAAATGCAAATTTCTCAAAAACGGCTGAATTTATTTCCATTAAATCACAAAAAGTTTGGTACTAACTTTTTGCCAGATTTGGTCTAATTATGTTCAGCTGTAGTTGTGACAGAAATTTCCTATGGGAATTAACATTGGATATCAATGTTCTTGGAACCCCCTTTTGTCTTGGCTCTCTCGTGACAGATCACTCTAAAACAATCCAGGAAGGATGTGAGGTGGCTGAACTTTTTTTTTTTTAAAGTTTCATTAAGATTTGTCAAACGGCCCCACAGTTATTAGCGAAACATAAAATGCTGTTCCTATGGAAACTCTGACCTGAGTATAACTACAAAGTGACGACTGCCATCAAAGTGGGTTGGCCACAGGGTCAAGAACCCCAGAACCCACACTGCACAAAGCGCTAAAGGGCATGGAAGGCGGGGAATGAAAAAAAAGTAAATCTTAATAAAACCAATGAAATCCACTGAGAAAAAGCAGTTAAAAATTGAGATATGTTTGAGGCTCAATCGTGCAAAACCACTGACCATCACCAGTTAATGTTTTGCAACACTCACAGCACACAACATAACTCATGGGCACATGCCATGCAAAAAACACCTTGTTGCCAATACTACACATATTCAAAAACAATTAACTTGACAACAACGTTGTGGTCGACTGTGAGCTATGTGCGTTGCAAAACATAACTGACAAATTTCAGTGGTTTGGGGAGCCTCAAACATAACTCACTCTTTAACTGTTTTTTTCAGTAAAAAATATATATAGGTATATGTATATGCCATGACGTTTCCCAACCAAATCCACTTGAAACGGATAAATGGGTACGGACTCCAGCAATTGTGCATAAATATCCTTTATTTTATTCGCTCCAACTCGCCATTACGCGTTTCGGTCACTGCACGTGACCTTGATCACAATATGTATATATATAGCGGCAAGACGAGGGGTGTTCAGCGCACATTATCATCGTGGCAGCCCATGTAGGGCGGAAGTGAAGGAAGGGACTTTCATACTATGTGCCAAGCTGTGAAAGTAAGGATATTGACTTGACTTCACCTATTGAAGATGATTGCTTCATTGTGGCATTGAAGTCAGCAGAGAACATAAGAACTAGTATCAAGACTTTACCTTACCAACATGACGGCCGAAATAGAAGGAATATGATCTTAGTCCTTCCTTATTTGCCATCACTTTGAACTCACCAATGAGGAGGATGTGCTTACTACTTTAATGAAATCAATGGTGTGCGCTATATATTTGCATTTAAGCACTGAGGAAGGCTTATGGCTGAAACGCATTTGCATCAATAAATGCATAACTAAAGCAACCCCGTGAGTGCCCCCGTAATTTTTGGAGCGAGTATATAGAACGTGAGTCCTACCCTCACGAACACGGAGGCACCGCCTCAAGAGTTCGGCAGCTGCAGGTGGGAAGTGAGCTTGAAAAACACACACACGCACACACGCACGCACACACACACACACGCACACACACACACACACACACTCCCCCCCTCCCCCCCAAACGCAACATTGCTCCTTGCCTACTCAACCAATCGTGGGTGGAGCAGAATATCAACGGGCCAGTCGATTAGAATTTTATTACATCTCAGAAGAAAATATATTGCTCACTCAGTAACTGCATATCCCAATTAATGTTTAATGAAGCAACACACAACGCGTTTTGGCCTCCAGGTACCTTGATCACATGACCACCACTATGGCACCAACCTTTAAAAAACACATATACATAGACAACAGTAAAATGAGTGCACATTACATTTCCCAAGTGGGCCCCATCTTGGGAGGGTTCGAATTGTAATTCAAAACTAGTGTTGCCAAGCAATCTGCAGAACTCTATCCATAAATATTCAACAAATCTCATCCCAAATATAATTCCGTAGTGGAATATATGATTATAATCCTTTGAGTTCATCAGTTAGTATCTGTGCAGACCTGCATCAGACTAGATATACTTTAGACATAGTCTAAAAACTCGGAGTATTCCTACTTGTGTATTTACTAGAGTTGCACATTATACATTGCCAAATAAAAGGAGGTGTAGCAGCTCAGGATTACTGAATTAATAAAGCAAATTATTATTGTAACTGAAAATTCATAATATAGTCTTATAAATACAACAATGAATATCTACAAACTAATGTAAACATAAAGCTAAAGTGGGCCATTGATGCCAAAATAGTAACTCATGTTGTCACCCTTCCAATTAATACACAATCGCCCATAATACAAATGAAATCTTATCTAAAATAGTGTCCTATCAACATATTATCCAACTTGAAGAAAAGGGTAGGGGGATCCAGCCCCACAGGGGTATCACCGCATCTCACTCAAGATTCCCCTTCTTCTCTTGTGAATAAGAAAGGAGTTAAAATTAAAAAGTTTTTGGAGACTGTACAAAATAAACTCCAACAGATTAAACCAGAGAGAAGCATACGCAAATTCGAGATTAGAAGCTAGATTGTCTCCTACTTATCTATACATCCTTCTCTCGTGTACCTATAATGTGGTCACCTCTATTCATTTAATTCATCACACAGGAGCACCTCAAGTTCTTCTTCTGGGTTCCCTGCACAGGGACCTTTTGTTTCTAAATCTATAATATATTTAGATTCTTTTCTCCTGAGGATGGTTGTTCTGTCACCCCCACACGCCTAATGCTATGAGGCACATGTTCTATGGCATAATTTGTTAATTTGGACATTTCACTATTGTAGTTCCCTGCCATCTGGTAATGGGGATCGTTATTACTGATGGCCTCAGTAATTTCTTTTTAACTGCACGAATTGTGCTGCCCGCATATCTTTTATTGCAAGGGAGACCAGTATATAGATTTCAAATTGAGCTCTGCAGGTCAAAAATTGTTGAATAATTTTAGTGCCTGTCCTGCACGGTACTTCAAATTCCTTTTTGATTGTAATATAGCAGCAAGCTTTACATTTGCTGCACGGACAAAAAAAAACTTAAGTTACTAAGAGTATCCTTTTTGGTGGCATCATCATTATGGACCAAACGGTCCTTTAAGGAACATCCTTTTCAATATGTGATGCTGTTATCAAAAGTGGGATCACATTTAAAAATGTCCCAATTGGACTTCAATATTTTTCTCACCTCTCTTGATTTGGTGTTGTAAGTGCCGAGGTGGGCGAGACTAGTCAGAGCTCCCCGGCCATCTAATGACCGTAGCTACACGGATGCGCCGGTAACAGCGAACGCACAAGCCGCATCTTAGTCGCATATTAAAGAATTGAAGAATTGCACCTTAGCTTTTTAAAAAAAGCACTTTATTGTTAAAAAGAAAAGAACTGACGTCAGCGCGCTGGGGTGGCGCCTATATAGATGACGCGGGCATCATGGCGATGATCAACCAGATGCCTCTGACGTCACGCAAAGTCGACCAACGCCACCGGTGCACAGGGGTACTGCCTGATGCCTGGAAGTTCAAAGGTAAGGAATCTACAGCTAGATGTCTCTATCAGATTGAGGCCCTTCAGTTAGCTGTAGCTTCATTCTAGAGGCACAGTGAGCAAGGGTCCCACGTATGGGCATACCCATGGCCACTTAGTGCGTTATATCAGACTCACAAAAGGTGATGGCAGAAAGCTTGCAGTTGGTGTAACCATTGGCAATCACTCAAGGTAGCATTCCAAACAATTGTTTTTTTGCCTACTTGGCCAACTCAGGCAGCGCAGATCCATCGAAGAGAGCTACCCCTTGTAACATTTTTGACAGACTTTTTTTTAACTTTTTGTTGAGTCTTTTTGGTGTGTAGGCATGTCCAGTAAAAAGACCTTGGGGTTTTAGCCATGTGGCGCCTGTCACCGCACCATGTCGGTCACTGACACTCACCTGGTGTGTCTTTGGTGCCTGGAGCGCGACCATGACACAAAGTCGTGCTCCGACTGCCGGGCCATGGCACATAAGGCTTTCAGGGAGCGGTCCCTGAAGCTGATTGTTTCCTGGCGTCCGGCGCCATGGAGATCGCCCCGTCGATCTCGTTCCCAGTCGAGAGGAAGGTCCGAGGGGGTCGAAGTTTTCTTACTCCCAATTGAAGTCATCGAGGTCAGGTAAGAAGCATCACAAGAAGAGCACAAGAAGTTGAAGCATGCTTTGACTTCACCCTGTCTGTCACGCGACGAGACGGAGGAGTCTCGACCTTCGAGGCCCTGCTCCGTTGAGCGGGTGCTTGAGTCGATTCCGCATTTCCTTCCCTTTCCGGGGCCGTGAGAGACCCTCGCCCAATTAAAAGAATTCTATGACACCATGTGCGCCATGTTTGGGCAGCCTGACCCTGCTGGCGTGCCTTGGGGCCCCCGCAGGCTCAGTAGAAGGAGACCCAGTGGGTTCTGCGCCTCTGGCGCCACAGGCTCCTCTTGGATCCATTACTGGATCCAGACCGGTGCCGGTCGCACCAGTCCGACCTTCCCCAGCTCCGCGTCCGATGTCGAGACCCTCAGTGTTGCCGGCACCACCTCCCCCAGCATCATTCCAGATGACACGGAGCCAGCTGGGCGTCCACCAATGCCGAGACAGGCACCGACTGAGCCGTTCGGCTCCATGCCATGCACTCTGCCCTATTCTGAAGGGCTAGGGATGGAGGATGATGATTGGGAGGGGCAGGAGGATCCCTTAGAAATCCCCCCGTTCAAAATAGGAACCGGACTGGTACGAGGACCTGGGTGATGCAAGTGGCCTGGACACCTCCCCAGAGCCTGGCATGCTGTCTCCTCCTAACCTGGCTATGAAGGAGGGGGCTTCTTTTGCAATGGTAGTGCATAGGGCTGCAGAGGTCTTGGACCTGCAGCTTCCTATGGTGGCAGTTACGACTAATGTCTTGACGGAGGTCCTGCAGCCTGGTGTCTCCACTTTGGAACCCTTGCTGCCTTTCAACGAGGCCTTGACCGACAATCTACTGGGCACCTGGTCCAAGCCCAGCACAGGGGCTCCTGTGAATAGAACTATTGCCCGCCACCACCCCCCTGCACCAGGCGACCCAGATTTCCTCTCCTCCCATCCCGCCCCACAGAGCTTGGTGGTCCAAGCCACTACTTCCCGTGGTGCGTTCCCTTCCGTACCCCCGGACAGGGAATACAAAAGGCTGGACAGCTTTGGTAAGAAGATCTTTTCTTCCACCAGCCTAGCATTGCGGTCGGTGGACACTGCATGTCTCTTGGGCCGTTATTCCCATTCACTATGTCTCTTGGGCCGTTATTCCCATTTACTATGGGATACGGTCGCGCAGGTGCTGCCACGAGTCTCAGAGGAGGACCAGGCTCTCCTCTCCTAAGCTGTTGTGGACGGGAGAGATTCAGCAAAGTTTGCCATACTATGTGGCTTAGACATGACAGACTCGCTGGGCAGATCGATTTCCTTGATTGTGGCCGTTAGGCGCCACACCTGGCTGAGGACATCTGGCTTTTCAGGGTATGTCCAAGCTTACCTTATGGACATGCCCTTTGATGGCTCTCATCCCTTCGGAGATGAGGCAGAAGCAGCACTTCAAGGACTTGTGGGCTACGGCCAAGTCCATGGGCCTAGCCATGTCATCCCGGCCTGTGTCTGCTTTTTGCCCCTTTCGTGGCTATGGAAGGGGCTTCCAACCGTGCCAACCCTACCCCAGCCGGAGGACCCCGCAAGTTCAGCAACCTCTGCGGGGCCGTGGACGATGTTCACCCCGACCTCGTGGGTTCGGAGGCCAGAAGTCAGGTCAAGCCACAAACCGCTCCTCCACCTCAAAACCTTCCTAGTCCAATGCTCCCAGATCATGGCTGTCCAGTTGGTGGCAGGATGTGCCATCACCTCCACCACTGGCGAGATTTAACTTCAGACATGTGGGTGGTGCAAAGGGTCTGCTCCCTCCCCTTCAAGACTACCCTTCACTCCATGCCTCCAACTTAGGATCGGCTGACGGAGGATCACCTTACCCTACTCTGCGAGGAAGTCAAGGCTCCCTTGGCCATGGGAGCTATAGAGAGGGTTCCTGGGCCAGAAATAGGCGGTGGTTGCTATTCCCGCTATTTTCTGGTGCCAAAGAAGGACGGAGGCCTTCGTCCTATCCTCGACCTCAGAGCCCTCAACTAATTCCTCAAAAAGGAGAAGTTCAAGATGCTCACCCTTGCTCAGGTCCTGTCTGCCCTGGACCCGGGAGACTGGATAGTAGCGTTGGACTTGCAGGACGCCTACTTCCATATTCTTGTCCTGCCTGCCCATAGCCGCAACCTGCGGTTTACGGTGGGCCACGAGCACTTTCAGTTTACTGTGCTCCCCTTTGGCCTCACCAGTGCCCCTCGAGTATTCACCAAGGTGATGGTGGTGGTTGCAGCTCATCTGCGAAGAACAGGGGTTCCAGTCTTCCACTATCTCGACAACTGGTTGTTGAAGGCAGGCTCGTCCCAAGCAGTCGTCTCCCACCTCCAGACTATGATGAACCTCCTGCATTCGCTGGGGTTCACTATCAACTTGCAGAAGTCACACCTGACTCCCTCTCAGACACTCCTTTTCATTGGAGCAGTTCTGGACACGGTCCAGTTTCAGGATTATCCTCCCAAGCAGCGAGTTCAGGATATTCAGGCTATGATACCGATGTTTTGGCCTCTATCCTGGAATTCGGTGAGAATGACTCTGAGGCTGCTGAGCCTCATGGCCTCCTGCATCCTGCTTATGGACCATGCCAAATGGCACAAGCGGGCCCTGCAGTGGGACCTGAAGTTCCAATGGGCTCAGGATCGGGGAAATCTCACTGATCTGGTTTAGATATCAGAGGGAACAGTGAACGACCTGTGATGGTTGCTGACAAACTGCGATTGGGTCGAGGCAGACCCCTCTCTCTTCCCCACCCGGATCTCACAGTAGTGACAGACGCATCACTTCTGGGATGTTCACAGACAACACTACCGCCATGTGGTACTGCAACAAACAGGGCGTGGTGGGGCCGTGGACCGTCTATCAAGAGGCCCTGCGTTTCTGGGCTTGGCTGAAACAGCAGGGCATTTCCCTGGTGTTTCAACATCTGGCCGGTTCGCTGCACGCCACAGCAGACAAACTCAGCTGTTGGTGCCTTGAGGAGCACGAGTGGCGTCTCCATCTGGAGGTGGCGCAAGCTCTCTTTCAACAGTGGGGAGAGCCTCGGTTAGATATGTTCGCCTCCAAAGAGAACGTGCAATGTCAGCAGTCTTGCGTGTTGGAGTTTCCAAGGCAGCTCTTGATAGGTAACCTTTTTCATCGCGAGTGGAGCACAGGCCTCCTGTACGCCTTTCCGCCCATACCAATCCTGCCCAGAGTACTCAAGAAGATCAGGAGCGACTGGACCCAAGTCATCTGGACTGGGCACAGAGAGTGTGGCATCCTGAGCTTTTGCAAATGAGCATCGATCCTCCGATCAGGTTGCCCCTTCGGGAGGATCTTCTGTCGCAGCAGCATGGGAGGGTCCTCCACCCGAACCTGTCCACTCTCCGCCTCCTTCCGTGGCGATTGAGTGGTGACAGTTGACAGCTTTTGACCTTCCTTACCGAAGTCTGTGAAGTTATTCTGGCAGCTAGGCGTCCCTCCACAAAGTTGGTATACGCCTGCTGTTAGACTTGGCATCTGTTGGCGTGTTTCCCCTGACTTTTTGCTTTCTGACCTCCTGGTTTTGACTCTGTTTTTGCTGGTGTAATGATTCTGCGCACTTTCCTCACTGCTGTCCAGTGGGAAAGTGCAAGTGCTCCTGTATAAAATGTGTTATGGATTGGTGTTTCCATGATTGGCCTATTTGATTTATGTGTCAGTCCCTTGTAAAGTGCACTGAGAGTGCCAGGGCCTATAGATCAAATGCTGTTGGTGGGCTGCAGCACTGGATTGTGCCACCCACGCAAACAGCCCGTAAAGTGTAACTCTGGCCTGCCATTGCAAAGCCCGTGTGCAGCCTGGGGCTGCCATGTCGACTTGGCAAGTGCACACACTTGCAAGTCCCTAAACCTTCCCTTTTCTACATGTTAGTCACCCCTAAGGTAGGCCCAAGGTACCCCTGTGGGCAGGGTGCATTGTATGTGAAAGGTAGGACATGCCCTGGTGAGTATGGCATGTCCTGATAGTGAATTACAGCCTATTTCGTTTTTCACTATTGCAAGGCTACCTGTTCCCCATAGGCCAGAATGGGCAGTTTTGATTATTACAGCTTATAATCCTAACTGACCCAGGGAACATGGTAGAAATTCGAGTTTAGTATGCCTGGACTCAGAATGATAAAATGCATCTTTTAGTGAAGTTGGTTTTAACATTCTGTGTTTGAAAATACCACTTTTAGAAAGTGGGTATTTTCTTGTCTAACCATCCAAGCCTGCCTCTGCTAGGTTGTGTATTCCTTGTCTGGAGTGTGAGTGACAGGGGCTGGGGGATGCCAGGAGACAGGGTGAGTCAGCACAGGGCTGAATAGCAAGATCTACATGTAGATGGGTGGGAGGGGATGCACCTGGGACCTGAATAGGGCTGGGCCTTCCCTCCACAATGTTGGCTCCACCTCCTGTGGTGCGTCTGATGTCCCTGGCCTGCACTGTGAAAGGAAAGAAGGAGCCTTGTCAACAAAGTGCTCCAGGACTGACCAGAACTGGTTTGGACTAGGCAAAGGCCTCTCTGCCCTCAGAGAAGAAGTAGAAATTGATGATAAAAAGGGGGACCCAAACCCCAGAAAATTGGAACTCTTTGGGATCAAGAAGACTGCCAAGAAGAAGAGCTGGAGAAGCTGTGAGGAGGAACTACCACTTTGCTGTGTGCTTTGCTGTGTTGGCCTGCAGTGGCTGCTTCTGTCTTGGGCAGTGAAAGGACTGGAACTGAACTTTCTGCAATCTACTTTGTGTCTCCAAGGGCTTGAGTTAGAGCTTGCCCCCTGTCCAAGAAGTCTCAGGAACAGCAAAGACTTCAAGCCCGACGCCGTCTACGACGCCGCTGCCGACTCCGTGTCCTGAAGGCACCGCAGAGGGCACCGCCGCAACGCCGCACCACGACCCTGGTCTCACCGATGCCGCCTGCTGATGCCGCCACCGAGCCGCTGCTCGCACCGCGACCTGTGGGCACCGCACTCCGCACCGCCTCGCTTCACGACGACACTGTGGTATCCCCGATTACGCCGCTCCACGCCGGACTCGACGCCGCTGCTTGCACCGTGGTTCGGGGGCACCGCTCATAAGCTACACGACGCACCGCCCTCATCCCGCACCGCAGCCTTGGCCCACCGACGCCGGTGCCATCGACTCCAGTTCGTCAGCCGACGACAGCGCTGCAGCTATGACGACGCCGCTGCTGCACCGTGGCCTACCAGCACCGTGACGAGCACCGCCTTCATCTCACACCGCGACCCTGGTCTCCCCGACGACGCCATCCGACGCTGCCACCGAGCCGCTGCTCGCACCGCGACCTGAGGGCACCGCACGCCGCACCGCTGCACTTCGCACCGCAGCACCCGACGCCGGCTGACGCCAGCGCTCCTGACTTCAACCGAGAGGAGATCGATCTGCAACGCTTGTGACTTCGAGGGCCCCGACGACGCCTGCACCGACCTCCGGAACCGACGCCTGCGGACGCCGTGTGTTCGGAAGCTCACCGCGAGGTCATCGACGCCCTGCATTTCTGAAAGGTACTGTTTGCGGGTCTTCCCGACACCGTAGCTGACCCGCGACGCCGCGGTCAGCCAGAACTGTTTGGATTTGTTTGTTCACGACGCCGGGATAGCCCTGGACGGAGCTATCGACATCAAGGAACTGTTTTTAAGGACACTGTGATAACTGAAGATTTTTAAAGTACTGTACTGTGGATTTTTATCGTATTTGGTCTTGTTTAAAGTATATAAAAATATTGGATATTTTTCTAAACTGGTGTGGTGTCCGTTTGTAGTGCTTACACTGTATTACTGTTGGTTATGTGCAAATGCTTTACACACTGCCTCTAGAATAAGCCTGACTGCTCGTGCCAAGCTACCAAGGGGGTGAGCAGGGGTTATTTTAGGAGTGTAACTCCCTTATCCTGACTAGGAAGAAGGGTCCCTACTTGGACAAAGGTGAAAGCCCTTGCCAACTAGAGACCCCCATTTCTAACATTGGTTGCAGCGGTGGGATAGGACTTGTGTTTGCACTTGACTTACAGTGATTGGTGTGCACTACTACCATATCGCAGACGATTACGTACCACTTACAGGTTCTTTTTCTTTTTGGCCTATTTTTGATCTTGCCAGTTTGAACTTGCTACTTGAACATGCCTGAATCTATAGTATCATCAATTGCATCAGTAGAAATTGCCTTTGAGGAGGATCGATTGGAAGCCTACAATGTCAAGGAGTTAAAATCGATTTGCAAGAACCTGAAAATCCAGGTCAGAGGCCTCACCAGGAAGGATGAGCTACAAAAGGCGCTGAGGGCCTGGGTAGCAGCCAGACATGCCAGTGGGCAATCTGGTGATCTCAATGGAGAGGTGGAGGAGCCTGTTCATAGGGTGGATGTGCTTGTGGGAGGAGGGGAGCCCTCCAGGCCAGGCAGCAGTAGTTTGTCCCCAGAGGAGCTGGAGGACAGGCGGGAAGTAAGGAGGTTTGAATTGGAGAAACTCAGAATAGAAAGTGAGAGGGAAGAGAAAAGAATAGCCATGGAGGAAAGGAAAATGATACTAGATCATGAGAGAATGATTAAGGAGCTGGAGCTAAAAAGTAGAACCGGCTCAGATGGTGGCAGCAATTCTTCAGCACACACAGACAGGATTGTACACATCCCCAAGAATGTAGGTAAAGAGTACAAAAAGGGTGATGACATACAAAGGTGGTGTCAAGGGTACGAGTCGTCTATTCATATGAATGGGGTCCCTGAGAGGAACTGGAGGGCAGGGTTGTGGCCTCTCTTTCCAGAAGAAGCTAGGGATACCCTGATAGCTTTGGGTAAGTGGCAGGACCTCACCTATGCTGACATGAAAGACGCTCTCCTCACTAGGTATGGGCTCACTCCTGAGAAATACAGGGATCAGTTTAGGTCCAGTAAAATGTCTGAGGCCAATACTTGGTTGGAATGTGTGGATATGTTCTGTAGGTCGCTGGATGGTTGGGTGAAGGGCAGTAATGTAACAGATTTTCAGGGGCTCTACAATTTGATTGCATGGGAGCACTTGTCTAGTCTATGTTTTGCAGATCTGCGCCAGCACCTAGTTGATAGTAAGCTAACTGACCCCAGGAAGCTTGCTATGGAGGCGGACCGCTGGGTGAGTACCAGGGTCCACAAGAAAGCGTTTGGGGAGACTCAGCCAAAGGTGGGCAGGGTCCCCAGCAGAAAGGCGGGGGGACAAGGGTAAAGCACAGGAGTTCTCTAAAGGGCCCCAAACTAGTACCCAGGGTAAAGGTTCCCAGCCCCCGGTGATAAGAAGAAAGGGGTCTCTACAGGTAAGCCTGTTGAGACCGGCCCCCTCAAGTGTTATACATGTGACCAGGTGGGTCACTTCAAGGGGACCCCAAGTGCCCAAAGGGGACACAGCCACCCACCGGTGGACAGTCCAAAGTGTTGGCTAGTGTAGCGCTTGGGGAGGAGGGGTGCCCACAGGAGGGTGGGGATCCCGCAGAAATGACCCTTGTCTCACTAGGGGACAGTGAGATGGTCCCAGGAAACCAGGTGCCCCCTAACACAAAGAAATATAGCACCTGGGTGACCATTAATGGGAACAGGGTAGAGGCTCTCAGAGATACTGGAGCCAGTGTGACCTCAGTCCGGTGTCACCTGGTCTCTGAGAAGCAGGTAGTCCCAGGGGCATTCCACCAAGTAGTTGCTGTAGACAACTCTGAGCGCCAGTGTATGGTGGCGCAGGTTCCCTTTGAATGGGGGGGGGGTCTCAGGTCCCTTGAGGGTGGTTGTGAGCCCTACCATGCCTGTAGATTGTCTGCTAGGTAACAACCTGGAGCAGTCCTTATGGAAGGATGTCGAGCTCAGGTCTCACTTGGAGATGCTTGGGTTGCCAGAGTGGGCATGCGTGTCTACTCGGTCAATGGCAGCCAGAAAGGGTGATCAAGAGGACTTGGAGCCTGGAACAATGGCCCAAGTCCCTGCCAAGAGGAAGGGCAGGGGGCGCGGGAAACCGGCCCCCGAAGTTCCCACAGACCGGGAGGAGGTGGACCTCGAGAGGGACGCCCCGGTGCCTACAGGGGAGCAGGTAGCCGAACTGGGAGACATCTCTGAGCTGACCCATTGGCAGCAAGAAGGGGGTCCCACCAGGGAGGAGTTCTGCAGGGAACAGAACGAGTGCCCTACTCTGGAGGGTTTGCGGCGGCAGGCTGCAGACCAGGCGGCTGGTAATCAGTCCGGGTCACATCTGATCTACTGGGAGAATGGTCTCCTATACAGTGAGCCTAAGGTTGCTGAGCCTGGGTCAGCCCGTGTGCTGGTGGTACCCCAGCGCTTCAGGACCTTATTACTGGGTCTGGCTCATAACGTGCCTTTGGCAGGACATTTGGGGCAGGACAAGACCTTTGACAGGCTTGTCACCCACTTCTTTTGGCCCCAAATGTGAAGGCAGTCAGATGCACACTGTAGGTCTTGCCAAACTTGCAAGGCAAGTGGTAAGAGTGGGAGGAAGGTCAAAGCTCCTCTCCAACCTTTTCCTGTTGTTGGAACACCCTTTGAAAGGGTAGGGATGGATATTGTGGGGCCACTGGATTCCAAGAAAGCCATGGGCAACAGGTACATCCTGGTCTTGGTGGACCATGCCACCCGGTACCCGGAGGCAATCCCTCTCAGGACAACGACGGCGCCAGTGGTGGGCCGGGCGTTAATGGGGATCTTTTCCCGTGTGGGCTTCCCCAGAGAGGTGGTTTCTGACAGGGGGACCAATTTCATATCCAAGTATATGACATCCCTGTGGAAGGAGTGTGGTGTAACCTACAAGTTCACCACTCCTTACCACCCACAAGGAAACGGGCTGGTGGAGAGATTCAACCAGACCTTGAAAGGCATGATCAAGGGTCTAACAGAACCCATGAGGCGTAAGTGGGACGTCCTCTTGCCATGCCTACTCTTTGCATACAAGGAGGTGCCTCAGAAATCTCTTGGGTACAGCCCCTTTGAGCTCCTGTATGGCCACCCTGTCAGAGGACCTCTGAGTTTGGTAAAGAAAGGCTGGGAGGCAGCTCCCAGGAAAACTCCCCAGGATGTGTTTAGTTACATGCTGGCCTTTAGAAACCAAACTGCCCGCTTCAGGAAACTCGCTCTGGCGAACCTAGAAGCAAGCCAGGAAGAAATGAAGAGGTGGTATGACCAGAATGCCACTCTGGTCGAATTTCAACCTGGGCAAAAAGTGTGGGTCATGGCCCCAGTGGAACCTTGTGCCTTGCAGGACAAGTGGACTGGGCCATATGAGGTGGTGGAGCGCAAAAGTGACGTCACCTACCTGGTGGATTTGCAGGCTCCAAGGAACCCTTTGAGGGTCCTTCACGTGAACCGCCTCAAGGCCTACTTCGAGAGGTCCGAAGTGAGTATGCTCTTGGCGACAGATGATGGGGTGGAAGAGGAGAGTGAGCCTCTCCCTGACCTCCTGTCTACCAAGGAGCATGATGGGTCAGTGGAGGGTGTGATCCTCTCCCCTACACTGACTCAGGAGCAGCAGGGGGACTGTCACCAGTTGTTGGGACAGTTCACCCCACTGTTCTCTCTCATCACTGGTGTACCCATGACGTGGACACTGGTGACAGCCCTCCTGTGAAGCACAAGATTTACAGGTTGACTGACCGGGTCAGGGCCAGCATCAAGGAGGAGGTCTCTAAGATGTTGGCGTTAGGGGTGATTGAGCCCTCCAACAGTCCTTGGGCCAGCCCAGTGGTCTTGGTCCCAAAGGCTGCTGCACCCGGTGCCACTCCAGAACTGCGGTTTTGTGTGGACTACCGTGGGCTCAATGCCGTCACCAGGACTGACGCGCACCCCATCCCCAGAGCTGATGAGCTCATTGATCGGTTGGGAGCTGCCCGGTTCCTCAGCACGTTTGATTTAAAGTCTGGGTACTGGCAGATTGCCTTAACCGATGGGGCCAAGGAGAGATCAGCATTCTCAACCCCAGAAGGTCATTACCAATTCCGGGTGATGCCCTTTGGGTTGAAGAATGCCCCTGCCACCTTTCAGAGGTTGGTCAATCAGGTGTTGGCTTGACTGGAAGATTTCAGTGCCGCCTACCTGGATGACATTGCTGTGTTCAGTTCCGCTGGGAAGAACATTTACAGCACCTTGAGAAAGTGTTGAGGGCTCTGCAAGGTGCAGGCCTCACGATCAAGGCCAGTAAGTGCCAGATCGGGCAGGGTTCTGTGGTGTACTTGGGACACCAGGTAGGAAGCGGCCAGGTGGCGCCCTACAACCCAAGATTGACACCATTCTGGCTTGGGAGCCCCCAAGACCCAGACAGAGGTGAGAGCCTTCTTAGGTCTCACCGGCTACTATAGGAGATTTGTTAAGGGCTATGGCACCATTGTTGCCCCCTTAACAGAGCTGACTTCGAAGAAGCAGCCCAGGAAAGTGATCTGGACTGAGTCCTGCCAGAAAGCTTTTGATGCCCTGAAGGCAGCCATGTGCACGGCGCCCGTGCTCAAGGCACCTGACTTCTCCAAGGAATTCGTCGTGCAGACTGACGCTTCAGAGCATGGTGTGGGAGCGGTGCTCTCACAACTGAACGAAGAGGGCCTGGATCAGCCTGTAGTCTTCCTTAGCAGGAGACTACTCCCCAGGGAACAGAGGTGGAGTGCCATAGAAAGGGAAGCTTTTGCTGTGGTCTGGGCACTGAAGAAGCTGAGACCATACCTGTTTGGGACTCACTTCCGGGTTCAGACGGACCACAGGCCCCTCAGATGGTTGATGCAAATGAGGGTGAGAATCCAAAACTGCTGAGGTGATCCATCTCCCTACAGGGAATGGACTTTACGGTGGAACACCGCCCTGGTACAGAACACGCCAACGCAGATGGTCTGTCCAGGTTCTTCCGCCTTAGTGAAGAGAACTCCAATGGGGTTGGGTAGTTCTCCCTACTTTCAGCTGGAGGGGACATGTGTTAGACTTGGCATCTGTTGGCGTGTTTCCCTTGACTTTTTGCTTTCTGACCTCCTGGTTTTGACTCTGTTTTTGCTGGTGTAATGATTCTGCGCACTGTCCTCACTGCTGTCCAGTGGGAAAGTACAAGTGCTCCTGTATAAAATAAGTTATGGATTGGTGTTTCCATGATTGGCCTATTTGATTTATGTGTCAGTCCCTTGTAAAGTGCACTGAGAGTGCCAGGGCCTATAGATCAAATGCTGTTGGTGGGCTGCAGCACTGGATTGTGCCACCCACTCAAACAGCCCGTAAAGTGTAACTCTGGCCTGCCATTGCAGAGCCTGTGTGCAACCTGGGGCTGCCATGTCGACTTGGCAAGTGCACACACTTGCAAATCCCTAAATCTTCCCTTTTCTACATGTTAGTCACCCCTAAGGTAGGCCCAAGGTACCCCTGTGGGCAGGGTGCATTGTATGTGAAAGGTAGGACATGCCCTGGTGTGTATGACATGTCCTGATAGTGAATTACAGCCTATTTCGTTTTTCACTATTGCAAGGCTACCTGTTCCCCATAGGCCAGAATGGGCAGTTTTGATTATTACATCTTATAATCCTAACTGACCCAGGGAACATGGTAGAAATTCGAGTTTAGTATGCCTGGACTCAGAATGATAAAATGCATCTTTTAGTGAAGTTGGTTTTAACATTCTGTGTTTGAAAATACCACTTTTAGAAAGTGGGTATTTTCTTGTCTAACCATCCAAGCCTGCCTCTGCTAGGTTGTGTATTCCTTGTCTGGAGTGTGAGTGACAGGGGCTGGGGGATGCCAGGAGACAGGGTGAGTCAGCACAGGGCTGAATAGCAAGATCTACATGTAGATGGGTGGGAGGGGATGCACCTGGCACCTGAATAGGGCTGGGCCTTCCCTCCACAATGTTGGCTCCACCTCCTGTGGTGCGTCTGATGTCCCTGGCCTGCACTGTGAAAGGAAAGAAGGAGCCTTGTCAACAAAGTGCTCCAGGACTGACCAGAACTGGTTTGGACTAGGCAAAGGCCTCTCTGCCCTCAGAGAACAAGGAGAAATTGAGGATAAAAAGGGGGACCCAAACCCCAGAAAATTGGAACTCTTTGGGATCTAGAAGACTGCCAAGAAGAAGAGCTGGAGAAGCTGTGAGGAGGAACTACCACTTTGCTGTGTGCTTTGCTGTGTTGGCCTGCAGTGGCTGCTTCTGTCTTGGGCAGTGAAAGGACTGGAACTGAACTTTCTGCAATCTACTTTGTGAGTGTCTCCAAGGGCTTGAGGTAGAGCTTGCCCCCTGTTCAAGAAGTCTCAGGAACAGCAAAGACTTCAAGCCCGACGCCGTCTACGACGCCGCTGCCGACTCCGTGTCCTGAAGGCACCGCAGAGGGCACCGCCGCAACGCCGCACCGCGACCCTGGTCTCACCGACGACGCCTGCTGACGTCGCCACCGAGCCGCTGTTCGCACCGCGACCTGTGGGCACCGCACTCCGCACCGCCTCGCTTCACGACGATGCCGTGGTATCCCCAATGACACCGCTCCACGCCGCTGCTTGCACCGTGGTTCGGGGGCACCGCTCGTAAGTTACACGACGCACCGCCCTCATTCCGCACCGCAGCCTTGGCCCACCGGCGCCGGTGCCATCGACTCCAGTTCGTCAGCCGACGACAGCGCTGCAGCTACGATGACGCCGCTGCTGCACCGTGGCCTACCAGCACCGTGACGTGCACCGCCTTCATCTCACACCGCGACCCTGGTCTCCCCGACGACGCCATCCGACGCCGCCACCAAGCCGCTGCTCGCACCGCGACCTGAGGGCACTGCACGCCGCACTTCGCACGGCAGCACCCGACGCTGGCCGACGCCAGTGCTCCTGACTTCAACCGAGAGGAGATCGATCTGCAACGCTTGTGACTTCGAGGGCCCCGACGACGCCTGCACCGACCTCCGGAATCGACGCCTGTGGACGCCGTGTGTTCGGAAGCTCACCGCGAGGTCATCGACGCCCTGCATTTCTGAAAGGTACTGTTTGCGGGTCTTCCCGTAACCGTAGCTGACCCGCGACACCGCGGTCAGCCAGAACTGTTTGGATTTGTTTGTTCACGACGCCAGGATAGCCCTGGACGGAGCTATCGACATCAAGGAACTGTTTTTAAGGACACTGTGATAACTGAAGATTTGTAAAGTACTGTACTGTGGATTTTTATCGTATTTGGTCTTGTTTAAAGTATATAAAAATATTGGATATTTTTCTAAACTGGTGTGGTGTCCGTTTGTAGTGCTTACACTGTATTACTGTTGGTTATGTGCAAATGCTTTACACACTGCCTCTAGAATAAGCCTGACTGCTCCTGCCAAGCTACCAAGGGGGTGAGCAGGGGTTATTTTAGGAGTGTAACTCCCTTATCCTGACTAGGAAGAAGGGTCCCTACTTGGACAAAGGTGCAAGCCCTTGCCAACTAGAGACCCCCATTTCTAACACCTGCCGATGGCAAAGATTTTGTAAATATTGTACAGAACGGTCTGTTGACCCCTTCTCCACCTCCCTCTCAGACATTCTTCTTTTTATCCTTTCTTTGGCCCAGCAGGGCTCGGCTCTGGGCACTTTGAAGGGCTACCTTTCGGCCCTGTTTGCTTTTCTCCGTTTGCCAGAGCAACCATCTCTTTTTAAACCATCTATTGTACAGAGATTTCTGAAGGGGCTTACTCATTTGTTTTCCACTTCATCCTTTATTATGCCCCAGTGGGACCTTAACTTGGTTCTCACCTTCTTGATGTGTGCACCGTTTGAACCACTACACAATTGCCCCCTCCGACTGCTCACTATTAAAACAGCCTTTTTAGTGGCAATAACTTCTGCCATGAGGGTGAGCCAATTGCAGGCTCTGTAATCTCAGCCTCCTTACCTGACCGTCTTTCCGGACAAGGTAGTGCTCAGCACTAGAACTTTTTTTTTGCCTAAGGTAGTAACTCCTTTCCATCTGGGACAATCTGTTACTCTCCCTACCTTCTATGCACCTCCGCATCTTTCCAAGGAAGAGGAGCATCTCCACTGTCTGGACCCAAAAAGAGCATTATCGTTCTACCTTGATCGTACTAAAGAGTTCCGGGTGGGCGACCAACTCTTCGTAGGGTACGTTGGAGCGAAGAAGGGGTGCAATGTACAGAAGAGGACCATTTCGCGCTGGGTCATCGTCTGCATAAAAATATGTTACGCCTTGGCAAAGAAACAGCTTCCTGAAGGCCTGAGGGCCCATTCTACCAGGGCGAAGGCAGCTACCATGGCTCTCCAGCGTGGTGTTCCGGGTCGTGACATCTGCCAGGCGGCCACGTGGGCATCTCTGTACACTTTTGCCAAACATTACTGCCTGGAGAACCAGGTCCGCACGGAGGGCCTTTTGGGCCATAAAGTCCTGCAGGGCTTTTTTGGTTTGAAGCTTTTCCGCAGTCCCGCTTCTGGGGATGGTATTGCTTGGGTATCTGTTCAAAGGTAAGGTATCTGCGGCTAGATGTTTCTATCAGATTGACAAATTACTTACCTTCAGTAACGCCTTATCTGGTAGAGACATGATCTAGCTGTAGATTCTTACCGACCCACCCATCCTCCCTGCACTGCAGATTAGGTTTAGTGTATGGGCTGTTTCCCTTGAGGACCCTAGTTGTTTTTTGACACACCATATCCAGTCACTTAATGGCTCCGCACTTCTGGCATGAAAAGTTGTGAAATGTACTGATGACAGCACACCGGGCTAGCACCTATATAGACGACGCGGACATCATGATGATAATGAACCCGACGCCTACGACGTCACGGGGAGTCAGCCAACGCTACCTATCTGCGAGCAGGGATACTGCTATCAAAAATCTTCTGGATCCAGCCTGATGCCTGGAAGTTCAAAGGTAAGGATTCTGCGGCTCGATCATGTCTCTACCAGATAAGGCGTTACCGAAGGTAAGGGTTGCTTGTGTTCTGGCTCAATGAGGACCTGGCCTGGCAGTTCAGAGTGGGCTGTTCCTATTGGAGCAGGTTTAAGGCTGATTTGCATATGGCTGGGTCCAAACTGAGGTGGCATGGTGAGCAAAAGAAAAATGGGTTGGAATGCTACCTGGGGTGACTGCCAGTGGTTAGACTTATTGCAAGCCTTCCTCCCATCACCTTTTGTGTCTCAGTTGTTAAATAAACTGCAGCCAATGCAGAGAAGGCTGGTTCTCTCTCATGTCTGAGCTGTGGTGCCTTTGCAATGGCTGCAATAAAAGTAGCCATGTCCCTGACTAAAACCACAAGTTAACATCACCGGTGGCACTCACTGTCATCTCTGCCCCACTTGTCTAACCTCCTATAGAATCCTCAAAAGGTAATGGGGCAGGAAGCCTTGGCCAGGCCAGGTGCCACCACCCTTGCTACCACTAAGAGGCCTGCATCCCCACCTCACCTCTTGTGATGATATAGAACCGGAAAACTGATGTGGTTGTTTGGTCCTCTTGTATTTTATTTAGTGCTTAGTACTCTGGACATAGTTGTGCGGTATTCTTATTTGCCTTGTGATTCTGGGCATCCTTTTGGACTGCATGGTTGATAAGGATATTGGATGTAGTGTATCCTATATGGGAGATGGTGGGTGAGGGGCATGAAGTTCAAAGACATGATTCTAACAAGGTTCTGTGAACATCGCTGCAGACAAATATGAGGAGGCACAGAGTGAAAATTGGCCTACCTTTTTGATAAAAACACTAATGTGCAGTTAGGTGAATTGACATAGCTAAATTTTTTGTAACCCCTGAATTGTTAGGTGTTTGTAAAAGTTATGATTTAGCACTCTTCCAAAACCATAACTAAATGATAGCTGTTGGAGCAAGTTTAGACCTTCTTTACAATCCGGAACATGTCTACAGAAATTTGAAATTCTCAATGCAAGGCGCAAACCATTTTTCTCTCATACGTCCGGCAGTACTTAATTTGAGCCGGTGGTTTCCGGTGCTCCGCACCAGCACTTAATTGCCAGCATCGGGGCTTATGACAGTCTGCCATATGGTGGCGCTGTCTGGCTAATTTCGGTATGAGCACAACAGCAGCTGCTTATTAGTTCAGTTTACATTTACAATGACTAATACCTACCTCCCAAACTATTCTGTTAGCTTTCCGTGCCTGGAATAGTATAAATTGTGACACTTGTAAGAGTGTGATGGTTAGTAGCTGTGTTTGTACTGTCATTGGCAGCTAGCAGGGGCAATGTGTGGTGCAAGCTGCAGTGGTCTCCCGACAAAAGCCTTGGCACTTATTCTCTTACAAATTAAGCACTGACTTCAAGGGCCCCTTCTCTTTGGCGTTATCATTGCCTTCTGATTTTACACAGTACAGCAACATTTGCTCTGCATTGGTAATTTGGTAACCTTGCATTAGCTTGCAGTAAGAACACAAATCGTCCTCATAATATTGACAAGTACCTGTCTAGAGTTTCTGACCCAGATTTATTAACACTTTGCACTGCGTTTGCATCACAAAAGTGACACAAACCTAGCACACAGTATTGTGGCGGGATTTACTTTCCAACGCAAATCATGGTGTGTGTAGGAAAGATTCCCACAGTAATGCAAAGTAGCACTATGCCCTAGATTGTGCTAATTTGCATCAAGGGGGCGTTCCATAGGTGTTACATGGGCGTTCGCATGCAATCACCCATGAGATTTGAGGCAAATCCCCATCTAATAACATTTACAGAAAGGGATTTGAGCCTAAAAATGTTGTCTCCTTAAGGAAGGCGTAACCAAGGAGCAACTTTTAAAAGTATCCATATTTTTCAAACTTTGCAAGTGTGACGCACTGTACAGCACACACACAGTGGGAAACATCTTAAAGGATATTTTTGTAATGGAAGAAACCCCTTCCAGTACAAAACCTACGCTTGACAGAACGCCAACATCTTTATACTAAGGTCAGGGCCACTGGAATTATAAAATTTTGTGGCTGTGGCCCTTTCCAGATGAGTATGGATTTGCCACATGTGCCACATAATCCATAAACTTCTGTATAATTTGGGATTTTAACCCCCCCCAAAAAAATGTTTTTATCTTGAAAGGATAAAAGGTTACTAGAACCAGGAATACCTGTATTGCTGCAAAGTGGAAGACCCTTTGCAAAGGTTGACCGTTGCTTATTGTTATATTTAGGTGTTAAATTGGTACTAATGAGGTGAAACATTTGCTCTGATAGTGTTAGCATGTGTAAAATGTCAAAATAATAAAGTAATACGATCACAAAATGTGCAGCAATACACCGCATAACTTGCCTTTTCTTGTTGCATAATTAAACCCTGCCGTATAATTTAGTCCTCTCCTGCAGCATAATTCCAGTTGCCCTGACTATGGTGCAAGGCAGAGGTGTGTGAACTAACAAATTAATAGGGACAGCAGAGCCAAGGGTCAGCTCTGGCTCTTAAGCGGCCGTACACGAGCCAAGCCTTGAAAATATGTGACATGTCAATCATGCAGCACAGATTGTTAGAATATCGGAAGGTGTGTTCAGGATTCAAAAAATTAAAACATAGAAGCACCTCACCTTGTGGTACATCAGATTATGTACGAAGTATTTATCAAAAGTAAGAGTTTTTAAACATGAACTGAGAAACGTTCCTAACCCCCCCCCACATGACAATGCTATTTGTGATCTAAAAGGAAAGTCGGGAGTCATGTGTACCCATTATGTGGCCTAGGTGTAGGAAGCTGGCTCTGTACATACTATAACAAAGTAAGGTATATTGTGCACAGAGTCCAGGGAGTCCCAAGAGGTATAGCAGATGCTAAATTAGACAAGTACTAACAGCTCTCTTTGTGGTAATGTAGGAGAGCAGTTAGGCTTATCAGGAGGGTGTGTTAAGCATTTATTGTATTCACTCAATCAAAACTGATGGCACACACTCAGAGACAGAATCCAGACCAATTAGGTAAGTATAAAAAAAGGTATACTTATGTTTTCTTTCTAGAACCAAGCAGGCCTTGGCACAGGTAAGTGAAATATACTCTCAAATGCAAGACTTTGCAAGGAAATGCAGTTTTGGCTGAATTTGCAATTGTTACAGATTTGTATTGGGTTTCAAAACAGTTTAAATTACACAGTAATTACTTTTGGAATACGTTTAGATTACTTTTGGATTACATCAACTACTCGGGGTGGTATGCCTAGATACCACACTGTGGATCCTACAATGCAAGGTAAGTAAGAGTTTTTCAAGTTTGCAATATAGTTACTTTTCTTTTCATACAGAAAGTTCAACTGGACACAAAACATGTTTAGGAACAAACTCGTAAAATGGGTGCAGGGGACCAATGTTAGCCAAGGGGGCTAAAGGGGCCTTCGGTCAGGGACCGCTTACGAGCAGGCCACTTGGCTGGGGGAGCAAAGTTCCTGGGGTTTGGATCAGCACTGCAGGGGCCAACAATCAGCACGGGAGCTGCACCATCAGCGGCACAGGGGCAGCTGGGTGCAGAGTGGCAAGGGGACGTCGGGGACCCTGTGGATTTCAAGGGAGATCTCCGGATCAGTGAAGATGCTGCAGGCTCGGGCAGGGAGGCTTCCTGAAGGCAACCACCGGCTGGAGAGGTAAGTTGGGTTGTACCACCCAAGGCTGTGGGGCGTCGGGTGCAGGGGTGTCTTTTGGCTTCGGGTCTTCTTACCAGATCCGGTCGTGGTCGAGGGTACCCTTCAGGTTGATGCTGCAGGTGTCAACTTGAAGCTTGAAGGAGGTCAGAGATCACCAGATCCCAGGTCAAGATCGCTGGGGATACCTCCTCGTGGTGTTGGGCCACTTGAACTTGGCCCGTGGGCATCGGGTGCAGAGTGGTGCAAAATCGCGGAGCCACCTGGATCCGGATTCTGTGGGTGAGTCTTTGGTCGAGCAAATCCGGTGCTCATGGAAGATATAGTCTTTAAGATGGTTGCAGAGCAGGTCCTCTGGGGGGCAGCTGGCTGCTACACACACTGGGGTTTTCCTGTAGGCAGGTCGGAGTGGGGACAGGCCGGTAGGGCTGGGGACAAAGCAGTTGGTGTCCTCTTCTTCCTGGGTCAACACGACTCTTCGAGTTGGAGGGGGCATGAGCTTCTTCCTAATTGGCTGGGTCCCCTCATCTTCAAGATGGAGGGGACTGAGATGTGTGCTTCACCTCGCCTTCCCCACCTAAGGGGTGGGGTTGGCAAAGGTGGGCACACCTCTCCTCCTAGCTCGGTTTTCCAGCCTATTCTCCTGCCCAAAGTGGGGGTCAGAACCTGTGGGAGCCAATTGCTTGGGGCCGCCAAAGGCAGGGACAGCTTACAAAGGCAGCAGCCCTTTGAAGCTTCCCCTCTCGTGGACCCAACCCATCCTGGGGGAGGAGGCATGACACCTCTGCCCTGGAGGGGCTTTGTTTCTGGACCCTGAGAGTGGAGTCTCTCCACCCAGGGTCCAGAAACCAGTCTGGAGGTGGCAAATGATGGGCAGCCCTTCAGGAACCACACCAGGGCTGGTCATTTTCCAGGGGGCATCTCTAAGATGCCCTCTGTGTGCATTTTATATTAAATCCCACACTGGCATCAGTGTGGGTTTAATGTGCTGAGAAGGTTGCTACAAAACTTCCTGGTTTTCAGTAATGCCATTATGGAGCTGTGGAGTTCGTAATGACCTACTCCCAGACCATATATTCTTTATGGCTTTACTGCACTTACAATGTCTAAGAATGGACTTAGACATTGTAGGGGTACAGCGCTCATGCAACTGTACCCTCACCTGTGGTCTAGTGCACCCTGCTATAGGGGTGGCTTACCTTAGCCACCTTGCCATGCCTGCAGTCCACAGGCAGTGGACTGCAGGCATGGCACACTTTGCTCTGCACCAAAACACGCAGCCTGCAATGGCAGCGTGTGGTTGTTCAGGTACAAAGCCCCTAAGGGTGGCACAATAGGTGCTGCAGCCCTTAGAGGCCTTCTTTAGTCACAGTGCCCTGGTACCCATGGTACCTTTCACTAGGGGCTTTCCTGTGGCCAGAGATGTGCCAATTGGGGGTACGAAGGCACAGCTTTGGGAAAGAACACAGGTCCTGGGAACCTGATTGCCAGGGACCCAGGGCACGCCAAGTCAAAGTGCATCATGTGTCAGGCAAAAAGTGGGGGTAACCATGCAAAAAGGGGCGCTTTCTTACACAACCCCCTCCCCCAAACAAAAGAGGATGAGACTAACCTTTCCCAAGAGAGTCTTCATTGTCTAAGTTGAAAAATCTGGAAAGGCCATCTGCATTGGCATGGGCAGTCCCAGGTCTATGTTCCACTGTGAAGTCCATTCCCTGTAGGGAGATAAACCACCTCAAATGTTTTGGATTTTCGCCTTTCATCTGCATTAGCCATCTGAGAGGTCTGTGGTCATCTTGAATTCGGAAGTGAGTACCAAACAGGTATGGTCTCAGCTTCTTCAGGGACCAAACCACAGCAAAGGCCCCCCTCTCAATGGCACTCCAAAGTTGCTCCCTGGGAGTAGCCTCCTGCTTCTAAACACCACAGGTTAGTCTTGTCCATCATTATTGGTCTGGTATAGGACTGCTCCTATCCCTAGCTCAGAGGCATCAGTCTGCACAATGAATGGCTTGGAGTAGTCTGGAGCTTGAGAATAGTTGATGAGCACATTGCCTCTTTTAGGGTGTCAAAAGCCTTTTGGCAGCCAACTGTCCAGTTAACTTTCTTGGGCATCTTGTTGGTGGTGAGTTCTGTGAGGGGTGTCACAATGGACCCATACCCCTTCACAAACCTCCTGTAATACCCAGTCAAGTCAAGGAATGCCCTTACTGGGTGGTGGGAGCTTCCCAATCCAGAATGGTCTGGATTTTGGGCTGTAGTGGTTGAACTTGTCCTCCACCTACAAGGTGGCCCAAGTATACAACAGTTCCCTGCCCTAATTGGCTCTTGGAGGCCTTTATAGTTAGGCCTGCAGTTTGCAAGGCCTGTAAAACCTTCCCCAGGTGGACCAGGTGATCCTGCCAGGAAGAGCTAAACAAAGCAATATCATCAAGATAAGGTGCACTAAAGCCTTCCAACCCAGCAAGGACTTGATTCACCAACCTTTGGAAGGTGGCAGGGGCATTCTTTAGACCAAAGGGCATCACAGTGAACTGGAAGTGCCCATCAGGTGTGGAGAATGCTGTCTTTTCTTTTGCTCCAGGGGCCATGCCAATCTGCCAGTACCCTGCAGTTAAGTTAAAGGTACTTAGGTATTTGGCGACCCCTAACTTATCTATCAATTCATCAGCTCTGGGGATGGGGTGTGCATCTGTCTGGATGACAGTATTGAGGCCTCTGTAGTCCACACAAAACCTAATTTCTCTCTTTCCACCCTGTTGATGAGGTTTAGGGACTAGGACCACTGGGCTGGGCCAGGGACTCTCAGAAGGCTCAATGACCCCCAACTCCAGCATCTTGCAGACCTCAGCTTTGATGCTTTCCTTAACTTGGTTAGACTGGCGATAGATTTTGGTTTTGACAGGCCAGCTGTCTCCAGGGTCCACTAGGGAGTCTTACCAGGGGTCAAGGAAAAGAGCTGTGCATACTGTTGCAGCACTTGTCTGCAATCAGGCTGCTGTTCGGCAGAAAGGGTGTCTGAATAGACAACTCCATCTACTGAACCATCTTGCGGGCTGTGAGAGAGGAGGGTAGGGAGAGGTTCCCTCTCTGTCTCCTGATCCTCATCAGTAACCATCAGCATGGTTACATCAGCCCTGTCACAGTAGAGTTTTAGGCGGTTCACATGTATCCCCCTTCTGGGGAACCTGCTAGTGCCCAGGTCTACCAAGTAGGTTACCTCACTCTTCTTTTCTAGGATAGTGTAAGGTCCACTCCATTTGTCCTGGAGGGCCCTTGATGCCACAGGCTCCAAAACCCACACATGCTGTCCTGGTTGGAACTCCACCAGTGCAGCTTTTTGGTCATACCAGAGCTCCTGGCTGGCCTCAAGGTGTTTGGAAGCTTTCTGCACGTACTCTGCCTTCTTTGAAGGAAGGCCTAGAACATAGTCCACCACATCTTGCTTTGGCACATGATGGGGTTTCTCCCATCCTTCCCTCACAAGAAAGTGTTCCCCTTACAGGGTTGCTGAACAGAAGTTCAAAGGATGAAAACCCCACTCCCTTCCCAGGCACCTCTCTGTAGGCAAAAAGCAGGCTGGGTAACAGGACATCCCATCTTCTTTTGAGTTTTTGAGGGAGTCCCATTATCATGCCTTTCAATGTCTTGATGAACCTCTCAACAAGGCCATTGGTTTGTGGGTGGTAAGGTGTGATGAACTTCTAGATCACCCAACACTCATCCCACATGTGTTTTAAGTATGCAGACATGAAGTTGGAACCTCGGTCTGATACTACCTCCTTAGGAAACCTTACCCTTGTGAAGACACCAATGAAGGCCTTGGCTACTACAGGGGCTGTAGTAGTCCTAAAGGCAATGGCTTCAGGATACCTGATGAAAGATCCACTGCCACTAGTATGAATTTGTTTCCGAGGCGGTGGGAGACTCAAGTGGACCCACTATAATATCCACACCTACCCTCTCAAAGAGAACCCCAACCACTGGTAGTGGAATTAAGGGGGCCTTTGGGTGTCCTCCTGTCTTGCCAGTGGCTTGACAGGTGACACAGGAGCTTACAAACTCCTTCACTTTTTGGGAAATCTGTGGCCAATAGAAGTGGGTGACAAGTCTTTCCCAAGTTTTTGCCTGACCCAGATGTCCAGCTAGGGGGATGTCATGGGCTAATGTGAGTAGAAACTCTCTATACAACTGAGGCACTACCACTCTCGTAGTGGCACCAGGGTGGGGTCTCTGGCCTCAGTGTACAGGAGCCCTTCCTCCCAAAAGACCTTGTGGGAGCCACTGACATCTCCTTGCTCCTGTGCAGCAGCTTGCTGACTCAGGCCTTCAAGAGTGGGGCAGACCTGCTGCCCAACACACAGCTGTTCCCCAGAGGGTCCCGCTGGGCCCAAGAGCTTTACCTCTTAAGGTTAAAGCTCCATGGGATCAGTTCCCTCTGGGGCTGGCAACTCCTCTCCCTGAGGAGATGGGTCCTGATCCTGGGGCTGTGTGGAGGCTGTTTCATCAGTCTATCTACCCTTTCTCTTGGGAGGTTGGGCCATCATTTCAGGCTCCGATTCTCCTTTTTCACCCTGTGCTAGGTTTTATGCTCTTGTTTTCACACACACTATATCAGGGATTTGCAGCATGGCTGAATGTGTCTTTCTTTCTACCTCAGCCCATGCTGAGGTTTCCAGATCATTTCCAAACAGACAGGCGGCTGTGAGTTTTTGAGAGACCACTACCTGTTTCAGGCCAGCAACTCCCCCCCACCAGTCTAATGTTACCATGGCCATGGCATGGTTAGTGGTAACACTGTCAGCATTGATAATTGGATACGTTTTTCCAGTTAGGTATTGCTCTGGGGAAACCAGTGTGTCTCTCACCAAGGTGACACTGGCACCAATATCCCTCAGGGCTTCTATCTTAGTACCATTCACTAAGGGTTACTGCCGGTATTTCTTTAAATTCGGGGGCCAGACAGCCAAAGTGGTTAACCCTCCCTCCCTTTCAGAGACTAAAGCAGCCTCAGTGTGGATCCTGATTTGCTCTGGGTCCACTATTGATCCCATCTGGAGATTTGCCACACAAGTAGCAATTGGAGGGCGACTAGGGGCTGGTTTGTTGGGACAGGCAGGATCTTCAGTTCAGTGTCCCTTCTTGTTACAGTGGAAATGCCAGGCCTTAGCAAGATCAAAGTTTTCCCCTTATACCCACCAGTAGGCTGGGAAGAGTTCTTGGGCCCACCCCCCTGGACAGGATTTTGGGGGCCTTTAGAAGACTCTTCTGTTTTATCCTTGGACATCTCACCCTCTTTCCCCTGGGGAGGCTTTGTAAACCCTTTCTTTTGGTCACCCCCAGTGGTTGTCTTGGTCACCCTTGTTTGACCCAGTGGTACGCGTTCTTTCCCAATTCTTGGGGAGAAATTGGACCTCGGTATACCAGATACCGATGCAACTTTTCATTGATGCAGTTATTTAAAATGTGCTCCTTCATAAACAAATTATAAAGTTCTTCATAACTCTGCACTTTACTTCCGGTCAACCAGCCACCTAGTGTCTTTACTGAGTAGTCTACGAATTCCACCCAGGACTTACTCTGGGATTTCTGAGCCCCCCTGAATTTAATTCTGTACTTCTAAGTCGTGAGTCCAAATCCCTCAATCAGGGTACCCTTCATGAGTTCATAAGACTCTGCTTCTGCCCCAGTAAGAGTCAGGAGCCTGTCTCTGCACTTACCAGAGAAAAGTTCCCACAGGAGTGCCCCCCAGTGAGTCTTCCTCACTTTTCTGGCCTCACAAGCCCTCGCAAAGGCTGTGAACTACTTGGCGATATAATCACCATCCTCAAATTTAGGGCCAATCCCTTTGGGGATTTTATGATCAAAGGATCCTTCCTTTTCGTGATTTTTTTAATTGCTGCCACCATTGATGGGTCCTAGGCCCATCTCTTCTCTCTCTTTTTCCATAGCTAGGAGCCTAGTCTCTAGCTCTAGCCTCTTGGTCAACCTTACAAAAAGGTTGTCCTCCTCAGTGAAGTTGTCCTCACTGTCTGGTACAGAGTTAGCCCTACTTCTGTAGGATCTGGACCCTGTACTCCTTGGGTTTGGAGGGTAGGGCACAAAGTTCCCATCCTCCCTAAGTAGTTGAGGTGGGTACTTTAAGACCTCATCATCCTCACTACTTTCCCCATTCTCCTGAAAGTCCTCACCTTCAGCAGTGGGATGGTCCCTTGCATACCCTGCCAGGAACTCCTGGTAGGGTTGGACCCAGTTCTTATTTGCTTAGCTTTGCAGAGAAGCCTTAACTTTCTAACCTCTAGGTTGGAGTAAGGGGGGAGGTCGAGCTCCTCAGCCATCTTTTCTGGGTTGCTCATTGTTTTACTAAAGTGGGGTTTCTTTTTAGAAGACCTACAACAGTTCTAAGTACTTCCCCCTTAACTTCAGTGACTTTTAAGTTTCTAAAGATAATTCACTACATGGTCGTAACACAAGGCCCTAACAAGACTTTTAGAAATTTGAAAAATAGTCAATTCAAAAAATGAGTTATACTAAAGTAAATTTTTGGATTCTTGTCATGTGATCAGAGGTTGACTAAGTTAGTCCAATAAGGAGGGCGTGGCTTGGAGCGTCAAGATGGCGGTCGCACTCTAAGAGTTCTCCGGACCCCTCCGTCATCCGCTCTGAATCCACAGGCCCATCGGCACATAATCCCGCAATCCTCACCTCTGGTGACAGTCCGCCAGCAGTAGCAGCAGAGCGGGGTCAGCTGAGGGAGACGGGAGCAGAGAGGCGCTGGGTCCGTGCTAAGGCCACCGGAAGATCCCTCCCTGGGACGGAGGGAAATCCCACCTTCAAGTGAGCCCCAGCACAACGGATATCTTAACAACCAGCCTCGGACCGGGGCTAAGAGACTCAGAGCGGGCCTCCTCTCTCATCCGATGCTGAAAGCACCTCGAGCAGATGGAGGGCAAAGAGCGCGAGGGGGCAAACTAGCGAAGTGACAGAGCCTGCCCTGCGACTCTGGGCGACAGCAGCGAGGCGCGGAAGGCCCTCCTCAGTGGGAGCAAAGATCAGCGAGGAAGACGGCGATGCCCCGGGAGTCCCCTGATCCAACAACAACCAGCAGTGACCGGCCCGGGTCTGGTTGAGGAGCGCGGGCCCACAGTCGTTCCCTGCACAGTGCAGAAGGGCTGGCACAACAGGCAGTGTCTGTGACCCACCTCGGAGAGGGATCGGGAGCAACGGAGCAGGCCCCTATTCCCCGGCACCGATGCGAGCTTAGGAGGAGGTATAAGAGGCCCTGAACACGCTACTCCGAGTCCCAATACACCTCGAGGAGGCAGATGCAGCGCGGGCCCTTGGACCCGGGGAAAGGCCTGCAGGGGGGGCATCCTCCGAAGCGCCTCCCCTGGACGTAGGGGCGGAAGACACACTGCGTAGTGGGACCTGGACATTATACAGAGAGGCAATTGGCCCCCACATCGGTACCAAGGTTAAACCGAAGAGAGGAGTGCCTCCCCTGGCATGGCAGGAACAAGCCTGAAGAAAGGTGGAGAGAGCACCAGACAGAGGGACCCGGATTCAACTAAGGGGAAGACGACACAACAGGCCCTCTGGGGAGACACTGATTCGGTTCACCTGCAGCACAGGGCAAATATATACTCCGCATAAGACGATCCCGGGTGGAGGGGAAGACCCGAGACGGAATAGTAAAACACCTGCCTCCCCCTCAGTGCCCTCTGAAAGACTACCACGAGGAGGAAGAAACGTGGGGACGCCTGCCTAGAGTCCCCTTCCCGGAGAACGTGCTCTTCGGCTGAGTCACAAATTCCCAGAAGTCTCGGCGAACCATCCCGAAGGGGGACCAACGCTTGCTCGATGGTGCTGTGGGCTCCCCTCAACTGTGCGCCCCCCTCCGAAGGGTGCCAGACCCTTAGAAGACAGGGCTGTCAACCGTCCTCGGCAAACGTCAGACCAGTGGTGCCCAATCAACGGGGACCGGGCGAGCAGGGTGAGCGGGGGGACGGTCGGCCTCCCGCAACCATGCTGAGGTCCTGGGCCCCGTAGAAGAGACCCCTGTCTGAGTATGAGAAGTATCATCTGACGCAGGGGAAGCCCAGGACCATAACACGCTCCTACCAGTGAAGGCAGAGAAGGGTACTACCCTATGCCCAAAGAAGCGACTGGCGGGGGGAGCTAACCGCACCCAGACGAGTAGAAAGACGGCACTTCCTGGGACTACCACTGCAAGCTAAGAGGGACCTGACGGAGCCTCCCCTGGAGTAGAGCCGTGGCGAACCACATGCCCAAGCAGTGGCAGCCCAGGGCATCATAAACTCACCCACGACTGACAGAGGACACACCTGAGGACGGTTCTGGACTACTGATCGTGGCAGGCCTTGCGGCCCCAAAACGCCCCAGAAGAGTTACTGAGGCAAACTCCCATTCAGCATGGGGAAAGACAGAAGGGCGAAGCCACCCGCGACACAAAACCAGAATAGACCAATACACTACAAACGGACCCAGACCCACCGGAGCAGTCAACGAGAAAAACCCCATCCCAGAAGGAGACCTTAATGCAATTCTCCAGGCCATACGCTCCTCACAGGCTTCTGAGGAGAACAAAATAGGCGCGGTACGAATAGACATGGCCCTCATACTGCAGGACCTGCGCAACGCCACGGCCCGTATAGCGGAAGCTGAATCCTGCCTCTCCACAGTTGAAGACGATGTACACCAACTGAAGGAGCAAGTCGCGCAACTTCGATCCCACACGAAGGAGCTGCATAAGAGGGCCGAAGATGCAGAAAACCGATCGAGGCGTAATAACCTCCGGTTAGTGGGCTTTTCCGAAGGCGAGGAGCAGAGACAAACAGTGACCTTCATCGAGAACTGGTCCAGGTCTTGGATACCGGAAGGTGAATTATCGGTGTGGTTTGCAGTGGAGTGGGCCCATTGGTCGCTGGCGCTCAAACCACCGCCAGGTGCTCCTCATCGGCCAATCATTGCTAGAATTCTCAACTTTAAGGATAGGGACGCAATCCTACAAGCAGCCCGGTCTCAGGCAACCCTGACCTATCAAGGACACAATATAATGATTTTCCCAGACTACACCAGGGAAGTACAGTCCCAGCGGCGATCCTACACAGGGGTCAAACAGAAACTGCGCGCACTCAATCTCCAATACAGACTGCTTTTTCCTGCTCGCCTTTGAGCCATCTTCCAGAACAAATCCCACTTCTTTGAATCACCTGAGTCGGCCTGGACCTGGCTGACTGAGGAACGCCCTCTTGGCTCCCGAGTGGCGGTCTCTCCTCCGGTACCCTGGTCCAGCGCCGTGCAGCCTGCGAGCTCCAGGTCCCAGAGGCAGCGCACCCTCTCCCGCAGAGGTCGAGGTCGGGGTGCCCGAAGAGGTCTATCTGCCTCTCCCGCTGCTACCGGCCACAACCCGGGAAAGCTGCATGGATCGTCAGCCACTGCCACCCCACAAGGAGGCCGATCCGCTGAGAGACCAACTGCCAAGGGATGTCCTCTTACGCCTCCAGACGCCGGGTCCATAGACTCTGATCTCTCCTGAAGCCCGACAATCTAAAGACAAGCTGATTAGCAACTGAGTTGATCCGCACAGAGAAGAAGCTACCTGAAAAACCGGACTGAACTGTCCAGTAGAGCTGATGTACCCAGCTAGATTCAATTGAAGAGATGAACACATCCTGATACATGGAGGGATCCACCACACAGCTTCCATACTAAGTTCTACAGTTTAGTTCTGTTAAAATCACTGTTGCCAGGGCGACAGATGCTTCCTTTTACCAGACGTATACGGTGGGAGGAGGGTTGCGGGGAGGGAATGGGACCTTTGTTAAACAGCCGCAGCATCCAATCTCTCACTCCGAACATATGAACACACAGCACTTGCGATAGCAGATTAGGCATCTGCATACACCTAGCCATTGACCAGCCCGACCCGCCAGGCCAGAAGCATCATGGGCCCCACAGGTCTCCATACGCCGACTATGACGCATTCAACATATAAGGGGGAGGCCCTCCAAATCCTCTCCTGGAACGTCAATGGCCTTCTTGACGGTGAAGCGCATGGCAGTCCTGAGATACGCCCAGAGACACGCTCCTGGCGACTTCTGCTCCAAGAGACACATCTGATGGGTAATCACTGTCCCGTCCTTGCGAGACATGGATTCGACAGAGTCTGGCACTCAGGCTTTGAGCCTGGCTCACGCGGGTAGCAATTCTTCTTAGGCACGCCCTTCCCTTAGTACCTACTAACATAACCAGAGACCCTCATGGCCGCTTCGTGGCCCTGACCCGGATGCTGGGGGAGCAGTCGTCAACCTAGTGTCACTTTACGTGCCACCAGCTACCTTGACAACCACCCTGAAAGCCGCCAGTGAAATTATATCCTCCCTGCCCCTGGGTTTGACGGTGATCGGGGGTGACTTCAACGCGGTCATGCAGCCGGACATAGACACCACAGGCACACCTTCCCCAAGCAGGACCCTACATGCAAAGAGACTGACAGAGTGGGCGGCAGGCTTGGGCATATGTGACGTCCGGAGGACATGGAACCCCAGAACATCCCAATATACTCACACCTCCGTGGCGCACCACACACACGCACGTATTGACCTGGTCTTCATGCCCGCCCCTGAGTGCCGCGGCGTAGCTGACATTAGCATCCTCCCCCGGGGCATATCGGACCACTCGCCACTCCTCCTCAGACTAGGAGACTCCTTGGGCGCACTACGACAAACTCCAATAATACTTCCTTACTAACCAAAACACAGTCCCCTCCCCAGGCAGTCTCTGGGAGGCCGGCAAAGCCACCACCCGTGGCTTTGCCAAAGGGCCTCTTAAGGCCAAGAGATTGGCGCAGGATAAACCGATTCACCCTCCTCGAAGCCCAGGCGACCCGCTTGGAGCGGGCCTCACCCGAATCCACGGGCAAAAGGGAGAATAGACAGCTAGCGCTATTGAGGGACGAACTAAAACAACTGTCGCTGGACTCAGCAAAGCTGCTATGGAGGTCCTGAGTTGCTCGCATATATGGTTGGGGAGACAAAAATGGGAAGATACTCAACAGGCTGACATTGAATCCCCTGGCGAACCGTATAGTCCCCGAGATCCAAGATCTACGAGGTGTCACACACTGTACGCCAACCTCCATCGCCCAAGCCTTCGCCGACTATTATTCCCGGCTTTATTCAGCACCCCGGCCCGAAACCCCAACTCCTGCATTATCTGGGTTAGGGGCGATCCAACTCCCCGGCTACTTGAATAAGAAGCGGCCTGCCTAAACCTCTCTATCACGCGGGAGGAAATAGGGGAGGCCATCTCCCTGGTTGCATCCGGGAAGACACCCGGACCAGATGGATTCCCACAAGAATATTATGCCTCATATCGAGACATACTAATACCCCACGCCCATGACCTTTATGCCGAAGTAGCAGAGAAAGGAGCATTCCCCCCCCCCGGAACGGACGTCGCTACCGTGGTCGCCATCCCCAAATCACAACCTCCTTCGTCCTCCTGTTCGGACTATCGACCGATTTCTTTAATAAACACAAAAGTAAAAATTTACGCAACGATCCCGGACCAACGGCTAAGACCAGTCCTCAGCAAACTGGTTCACCCAGACCAGTGCAGCATTATGCCTTTGGGCAGTACGAGACATTGCCTTCGGCGCCTCCACTTAGCCCTGGCGCACCGCCATCTACTCTCTCCTTACTTAGCACTCCTGCTGATCACTTCAAAAAGGTCTTTGATACGGTCGGCTGGCGATATCTGGAGGACGTGCTAAGTGCATCAGGTCTGGGTCAACATTTCCGTCACTTGGTCCGAGCCCTTTACTCCAGACCCACTGCACGGGTCTCATCAATGGAGCCCTCTCGGAGACCTTTCCGATCAGAAGAGGGATGAGGCAAGGGTGTCCCCTATCACCCCTACTCTTTGCCCTGGCTATGGAGCCACTAGCATGCCTCATTAGGGCAAATGAACAATCCAGGGTTGGAGATGGAGGGGTTCACACGAGGACCGGATTGCTCACTATGCGGACGATGTCCTGCTCTTCCTAGCTGACCCGGCACGATCAGGGCCCAGATGCCTCCAGATTCTCCCCACCTTCTAGCAGGTGTCAGGCCTGTGCCTGAATCCCGCCAAATCAACCTTAGTGCCCCTTTACATGTCAAGGGAGTGCATTAACTGGTAGTCAACCATCCCCATATGATGCCAGTTATTTAAGTACTTGGGTATTTGGGTTGCGATGCTCTCAGACTTAGCATGGTTGCTCAACATTAACCCGCTAGTCAAGAAAACCAAGGAGGACCTCCGCGGCTGGCAAAGACGAGGCAGAGCAGGGACAAACAGTGACCTTCATCGAGAACTGGACCAGGTCTTGGATACCGTAAGGTGAATTATCGTGGTTTGCAGTGGAGTGGGCCCATTGGTCGCTGGCGCTCAAACCACCGCCAGGCCAATCATTGCTAGAATTCTCAACTTTAAGGATAGGGACGCAATCCTACAAACAGCCTGTTCTCAGGCAACCCTGACTTATCAAGGACACAATATAATGATTTTCCTAGACTACACCAGGGAAGTACAGTCCCAGCGGCGATCCTACACAGAGGTCAAACAGAAACTGCGCGCACTCAATCTCCAAAACAGACTGCTTTTTCCTGCCCGCCTTTGAGCCATCTTCCAGAACAAAACCCACTTCTTTGAATCAACTGAGTCGGCCTGAACCTGGCTGACTGAGGAACGCCCTCTTGGGTCTCGAGTGGCGGTCTCTCCTCCAGTACCATGGTCCAGCGCTGTGCCGCCTGCGAGCACCAGGTCCCAGAGGCGGCGCACCCGCAGAGGTCGAGGTGCCCGAAGAGGTCTATTTACCTCAACCCGCTGCTACCGGCCACAACCCGGAAAAGCTGCATGGATTGTCAGCCACTGCAACCCCACAAGGAGGCCGATCCGCTGAGAGACCAACTACCAAGGGGTGTCCTCTTACGCCTCCAGACGCCGAGTCCATAGACACTGATCTCTCCTGAAGCCCCACAATCTAAAGACAAGCTGATTAGCAACTGAGTTGATCTGCACGGAGAAGAACCTACCTGAAAAACCAGACTGAACTGTCCAGTAGAGCTGATGTAGCCAGCTAGATTCAATTGAAGAGATGAACACATCCTGATACATGGAGGGATCCACCACGCAGCTTCCATACTAAGCTCTACAGTTTAGTTCTGTTAAAATCACTGTTACCAGGGCGACAGATGCTTCCTTTCTAGACGTATAGGGTGGAAGGAGGGTTGCGGGGAGGGAATGGGACCTTTGTTAAACAGCCGCAGCATCCAATCTCTCACTCCGAACATACGCACACACGGCACTTGCGATAGCAGATTAGGCATCTGCACACCTAGCCATTGACCAGCCCGACTCGCCAGGCCAGAAGCATCATGGGCCCCACAGCTCTCCATACGCCGACTATGATGCATTCAACATATAAGGGGGAGCCCCTCCAAATCCTCTCCTGGAATGTCAATGGCCTTCTTGACAGGGTGAAGCGCATGGCGTCCTGAGATACGCCCATAGACACGTTCCCGACGCCCTTCTGCTCCAAGAGACACATCTGATGCGTAATCACTGTCCCTTCCTTGCAAGACATGGATTCAACAGAGTCTGGCACTCAGGCTTTGAGCGTGGCTCAAGCGGGGTAGCAATTCTTCTTAGGCACGCCCTTCCCTTCGTACCTACTAACATAACCAGAGACCCTCATGGCCGCTTTGTGCCCCAGACCGGGATGCTGGGGGGAACAGTCATCAACCTAGTGTCACTTTATCTGCCACCGGCTACCTTGACAACCACCCTGAAAGCCGCCAGTGAAATTATATCCTCCCTGCCCCTGGGTTTGACGGTGATCGGGGTGACTTCAACGCGGTCATGCAGCCGGACATAGACACCACAGGCACACCTTCCCCAAGCAGGACCCTACATGCAAAGAGACTGACAGAGTGGGCGGCAAGCTTGGGCATATGTGACGTCCGGAGGACATGGAACCCCAAAACATCCCAATATACTCACACCTCCGCGGCGCACCACACACACGCACGTATTGATCTGGTCTTCATGCCCGCCACTGAGTGCCAAGGCGTAGCCGACATTAGCATTCTCCCCCGGGGCATATCAGACCACTTGCCACTCCTCCTCAGACTAGAAGACTCCTTGGGTGCACTACGCCCCATCTGGAGGCTGAACGCCTGGTTCCTTCAGGGCAGCAAACTCCGGAAGGCGGATGGCGACGAACTCCAACAATACTTCCTTACTAACCAAAACACAGTCCCCTCCCCGGGCAGTCTCTGGGAGGCTGGCAAAGCCACCATCTGTGGCTTCACCAAAGGGCAGCTTAAGGCCAAGCGATTGGCGCAGGATAGCCGACTCACCCTCCTCGAACCCCAGGTGACCCGCTTGCAGCGGGCCTCACCCGAATCCACGGGCAAAAGGGAGAATAGACAGCTAGCGCTATTGAGGGACGAACTAAAACAACTGTCGTTGGTCTCAGCAAAACTGCTATGGAGGTCCTCACTTGCTCGCATATATGGTTGGGGAGACAAAAATGGGAAGATACTCCACAGGCTGACATTGTATCCCCTGGCGAACCGTATAGTCCCCGAGATCCAAAATCTACGAGGTGTCACACACCGTACGCCAACCTCCATCACCCAAGCCTTCGCATGACTAATGTTCCTGGATTTATTCAGCAGCCCGGCCCGAAACCCCAACTCCTGCATTATCTGGGTTAGGGGCGATCCAACTCCCCCGGCTACTTGAATCAGAAGCGGCCTGCCTACACCTCTCTATCATGCGGGAGGAAATAGGGGAGGCCATCTCCCTGGTTGCATCCGGGAAGACACCCGGACCAGATGGATTCCCACAAGAATATTATGCCTCATATCGAGACATACTAATACCCCATGCCCATGACCTTTATGCCGAAGTAGCAGAGAAAGGAGCATTTCCCCCCCCCCCCCGAAACGGACGTCGCTACCGTGGTCGTCATCCCCAATCACAACTCCCTTCATCCTCCTGTTCGAACTATCGACCGATTTCTTTAATAAACACAGAAGTTAAAATTTACGCAACGATCCCGGATCAACGGCTAAGACCAGTCCTCAGCAAACTGGTTCACCCAGACCAGTGCAGCATTATGCCTTTGTGCAGTATGAGACATTGACTTCGGCGCCTCCACTTAGCCCTGGCGCACCACCATCTACTCTCCCCTTACTTAGCACCCATGCTGATTGACTTCGAAAAAGCCTTTGATACGGTCGGCTGGCGATACCTGGAGGACGTGCTAAGTGCATCAGGTCTGGGTCAACATTTCCGTCACTTGGTCTGAGCCCTTTACTCCAGACCCACGGCACGGGTGCTCATCAATGGAGTCCTCTCGGAGACCTTTCCGATCAGAAGAGGGACGAGGCAAGGGTGTCCCTATCACCCCTCTTCTTTGCCCTGGCGATGGAGCCACTAACATGCCTCATTAGGGCAAATGAACAAATCCAGGGTTGGAGATGGAGGGGTTCACATGAGGACCGGATTGCTCTCTATGCGGACGATGTCCTGCTCTTCCTAGCTGACCCGGCACAATCAGGGCCCAGATGCCTCCAGATTCTCCCCACCTTCGAGCAGGTGTCAGGCCTGCGCCTGAATCCTGCCAGATCAACCTGAGTGCCCCTTCAATTGTCAAGGGAGTGCATTAACTGGCAGTCAACCATCCCCATATGATGCCACTTATTTAAGTACTTGGGTATTTGGGTTGCGATGCTCCCAGACTTAGCATGGTTGCTCAACATTAGCCCGCTAGTCAAGAAAACCAAGGAGGACCTCCGCGGCTGGCAAACTCTCCCACTCTTCCCCGATTCCTGTACATCATCCAGAACACCCTGTTCCATCTCCCACGTAGATGGTTCAAGGAGCTGGACAGCCTCGCCACGGCGTTCCTCTGGGGCAAATCGAGACCACGTATGGCCCTTGCCCACTGTCAAATACTGCCCTTTGACGGAGGCATGAGTATGACCAACCTCTACTTATACTACCTGGCAACTCGTCCACTAATCCTGCATGACTGGTTCAACGGTGGCTGGTTTGACCCGGCCTACAGAGTCGAACTGGAGGGACTGGGACTTTCCCGGATCCAGGCAATGCTGTATGGGGACCCAATACCTAGTTCACTGCCCACAATGACTCGGGCAGTCTTACTCGCCTGGCGATCCGCGTTGCGCCACATACACTGGGACACCAAACTCACGCAGCAGACTCCCCTGTGGCATGGTGCCTGGCTTAGGGAGGTGGGGACGTTAGAAGGTTTCAGGAAGTGGGACCTAATCGGTATATCACAGTTGAGGGATGTATGGAAGGGAGCCCGCTCACCTGCCTCGCTGCCTGTCTGCCCTGCCGCCACAACAGGGGACTCCAGCCCCCAGGATTCCAAGCGCCAGGAGGCGTCATCGTGCATTCAGAGCGCCCGGAGGCGCATAAATTCACTGTGGGGCGCCCGCTGCGCAGGATGTGCGCGGGCGTGCCCGGGCTAAGCCGCGGCCAAGGGCGGGCCCGTCTGTGGCAGGAAGAGGCAGGGCGGGGCCACCCCCCTTGGCTTTGCAATAAGTTGGTTCCCCTGTGATATAGCAGGTTGACTTGTCCTCTATTGGTATCTATCTCCTCTATCTCCCTTCCTTCTATTGAAATTCTAAGTTGTAAAGTAGACCTAAACCACTGTTAGGTGGCCATCCTCCCTCCTCTGTTTTGTTTGGGGGTTTGGTGACAGCTGTGGAGTATTTTTCCCCAAGGCACAGAGGTTGTATATAATTAATCGAAGGGACTCTAGAAAGATGGGTAAAAGAAAAGGTCACGATAGGGCCCAGGGCATGGAAAATCCTAAAAGGAAAAAGAAATCCCTTGGTGCAGTCTGCCACGAGACCATGGACCAGATTGAGTCAATCTTGATTGAGTGTCAGGAAATAGCTGATGCTGATGCTGGCCCACAGAGCTCTTCTACCCAGGCAGGTAACTCAGTCAGAATAGCCACAAGTACAGATGGAAATTCTGTAGCCCCGCCAATCATTTCACCCAAGCCATCACCAGGGAAAAAATCAGCAAAGTTAATACCACAAATGTTTAATCAACGTTCTAAAGGGAGGCGCAAGGGCCTGGTAAAAAGATCTTCTGATCCGGAATCTGACCCAGCCACACCTGTACTATGTATCGAGTCGAGCGGGTCATCTACCGTGGCACATGTTATTCAAGCGGAGTGTCACAATAGATTTGATGGCCTTGTTCATGAGGAGATAGGGGGGTCAGGAGCCGGATTAAACGATCCTGAGGAGCTTTGCAAAGTCCCTGCTTCCAAGGTGCATGCATTGAAGTCGTTAATTGAGTCACTGAGAGAGGAGGTTGCTGCCCTCAGAATGGAGGTTGCTACCCTAACTGAGAGAACAGTCTGTAGGAAGGGGGTGCACCAAGGGTCTTTGTCAGCTCCCTCACCAGCGGCACAATTAACAACAGAGGAAAGGTGCATAGGATCTCATTCTTGTGGGTACGCTGAGCCACCCCACATAGCTGCTTCTGTAAGTACTTTATATCAACCCCCAGATTACACCAGGAACCACCGCCCAAACGATACATCCACATTAGCTGTAAGAAATATGCTGGGAGTTGTCTATGCTAGGGCCGGATCTGGGGCCCCAGATAGAGGTGAGGTGATTCTAGATGAAGGGTACATACCCAGGCTGGGGTGCGGGGGACAGAGAATGGGGTCAGTAAGGGATGGAGTCTATATGTGGCAAAGTGATCAGGGCACTCAAGATGTAGTCTATCTTACTGAAGTCCCTAAACTCTCTTGGGCTGGGCATGAAGACAAGGATTCGTTAAAAAACAAAGTCACCCACTGTTTGAGATCCACCGCCACTGTTATTCTATCATTAGAGATGATATCAAATCTGTAGAAAGATATAGTTCACCTGGGGCCGATAGGGACACGATTGAAGTTAGATTTTTTTGATAAGGACATGGTCACGGGTCTACTGGCGATCGATTCTCGTACTATCCCTCCCGCAAATACATCCATTACTATCAGGTATAGACGCCCCCCAAGTCTGGAGCCAGTGTCCCAAAGATCTATTGGGGTCAGACCACTCCCCTGCCCTCATGGAGTGGGGAATGGCCAAAGATGACTGCATCATGGCGTCAGAATGACCCTTGACAGAAATACAGGGTATTCAGGGCCCCCATTGCCTCCGCCCCCACTAGAAGTTCCAACACTCAGAGGTTTAGCATATAATACTGAGACTTGCTGTGAGTCTTCCACTGCTAAGGCAACTAGTGGCATAGTTCCTAGATGTGGTACTGCAGAAGGAGGGGACCCTGTCCCCCCTGTTTTAAGGGTCCTAGTCTGGAACGTGGCTGGGATTTCAAAATTGCTATCTGACCCAGATTGGTGTACTTTTGTGGATTCCTATGATGTAATCCTATTCCAGAAAACGTGGAGTATGTCCACTTCTTTTAGAAGTGGCTTTTCTGCCTACGCCATTGATGCTACTAGGAAAGAGCAGGGCAGACCCTTTGGAGGTCTAGCCGCTTGGGTGAAAAATGCTCTGGGGTCTAAAGTTAAGCTCCTCCATGTTGACTCGCAGGACATTTTAGCTTTTGAGGTGATCCTTTATAGTGGCTGGAAGATAAGAATTTTCAACGTCTATAATAGAGTGGTTCGTGCCCTGGAGGAAACAAATACAATTCACATATTAGATCATGCTCTGGCCTAGTATTCAGATGGTGTTCCTGTGTTAGTGGTGGGCGATTTTAATTGTACCTTCGAACCCTTTGCCCTTACTCCTCCAGACTTAATTGAGGATTGGGATTGCGAGTGGTCAATCCCACCTCTAGACCTACCAAAAGTGAGATGGATGAAGAGAGGAGGCCTGGTGCTAGCTCTCACCCTACAACACGACTTAAGAGCAATAAATGGGAGAACTAGGTCCGATCCCAATGGGGAGTGCACTTTTAATAGACCTGGCCACACAAGTAGAATTGACTGTTGCTTAGCTACTCCCAATCTTCGGACCTTAGTGGATAATATGGCAGTGATTAAAAGATTTGAGAGTGACCATAACGCTCTTGCCCTTACCCTTATTAAACCTGACACTCCACAACCGTATATTAGGGGGTGTCCTGATTTGGGTGTGCTCACTGTTACAAATAATCAAAGATCAATCAAGTGGGGTTGGGTGGAGGAGCATCCGGTAGCCCTTGAAGCAGTCAAGAGCAAAGTGCGGCGGGTGATTGAGGAGTTATTAAAACTACCCACCAAGGATGCGGTGGAGAGTCTGGGACCTTGCCATGAGTTGTTTTTTAGTGAGATAAGCGATATGCTCAGCCAGCCTCCTAAAGTGTGGAAAAGGGGGGGACACTACACAGACCCGATGCAGCACCCTAAGAGCGCCTGGTACAATCAGGACTGCAGGAAAGCCAAGGGGGTGCTTATCTGTGCAGTAAAACGGAAGGCTCGTCCTGAGATTGTGACTTGCAGAGCCAAGTATAGGCAAACCATTGACAAAGCTAAGAAGGAATGGGAGGGTTCTCTCTGGTTTTCCCTACACACCGCATTGTCAGATAAAGACCCCAAGACTTTTTGGAGAAAAGCGGCATATTGGCTTAAGGGAAACAGGACAGCCTTGGAATACACTGTCCAACCAGAAGAGTGGGTTGCTCACTTTGGCTCTCTCTATGGTAATGGCCCTCTTACAAGTAATGAGGCTAGTGAGATGTGGGTTGAGAACCCTTGGTGGGGAAGGCGAAACTCTGGCTTTCTCTATTGAGGAAACCCAAACGGCGATTTCATCCTGTGTGCCTGTGCGAGCACCTGGACCAGACAGAATCCCCAATGATTTGTATAGAGAGGACAAATCCCTCTGGGGTTCCTATATAAATCTGGGAACAAATTCGATTATGTCTGGTGCTCCCATACCATCATCGTGGCAAATTGCAGAGATAGTGCCCATTTACAAAAAAGGGGACAGAGCTAAGCCAGCTAGTTATAGGCCGATAAGCCTCATTGACTCCCTTCAGAAATTTTTTGTAAGCAGGTTCTAGGTAGGATACAGGATTGGATGACTGAGTTTCAGATCTTGAGTGATTTTCAGGCAGGTTTCCGTACAAAAGTCAGTACCCTGGACCAAGCCTTCCGTCTTCTTTGTATTTATTGGAAGGAAGTAGCTGTCAAGGGGGGAAATTATATGTGGCTTTTGTTGATTTGCGCACAGCGTTTGACCTTGTCCCCCGGGCCAGACTCTGGAGTGTATTGAAAGAGATGGGCTTGCCGGCTAACCTTTTAGACATTTCAATTAGACTTCACTCATCTAATGCAGCGCAGGTTAGGTGGGGTGTAAACAACCAAGTAACAGGAAGCTTCCCAGTCCAACGTGGAGTGAGACAGGGATGTGTGTTAGCCCCCACTCTTTTTACTCTTTTTATTAATGGGGTGGTTAATTTTTTAGATAGAGATGGTTGTGATGCCCCCAAAATCGGCACAAGAAGAGTTCCTGCACTAATGTTTGCTGATGATACACTTTTAATTTCTAAATCTCCGCAGGGTCTACAACAACTTTTGAATGATTTTATAAGGTTCTGTGATGAGAGGGGTTTGGTTTTAAATGAGGCCAAAACCAAGTACATGATTTTAAATAGAGGAATGACTAAATTGTCAAAAAGACCTGTATTGGCTGGTAGTACTAAACTGGAGCAAGTTGAAGTCTTTGACTACTTAGGTATCCGTCTGACTCCATCGATCCACTGGGGTGCCCATATTGAGAAAGTAAAGCTACAACAAATCCATCAGTGCGCCCATATTAGTAAAATCCATAGGAAGACTGTTTCCCGACAAATTGCTCCAGCACTTGAAATTTATAACATCAAGGTCCTAGGGGGGTACTTTATGGTGCAGAGCTGTGGGATACGGGCATTTCAACTTGTCTTACTACCATTGAAAACTGTTTTTTAAGATCACTGGTAGATCTCCCTCTAGCTCCCCTTTGATACCCCTGTACATGGACCTTGCTCACAGACAGCTGGTACACAAGTTGAATTATAAACTTTTAATGTTCTGGTATAGGCAATGGTCAGTGGAACAACTTGAAACCTACCTAGAGGCTTTGTCTGACCTTCTGAAATTTCCTAGGGCTGCATCGTGGTGGTTCACCTCTTTAAGGGAACTACTGGGGAGGTTGGGGATGGAGGCATTCTGGTCCAACTCGGAAAGTATGGTCCGAATTCCGAGGGCAAAGTTAAAAGAAATGTATTGGGAATTGATACTTGTAAAGGACCTGGTAAATCCTGTGACCAGTCTGACTAACGTTTTTCTGAATTTTAAACCTGTCGCCTGTTTTGAGTCTAGTATTGATGAAATAGTTCCCCCTTTGGCACGCAAACTTTTTTTACAGTTCCGTTACAAGTCCTTGCCCACCAGACTGTTTTGTTCCAAGTGGTGCCGCAGTGCTTTTACTGACGATTTGTGCCCTGCGTGTAAAGCCTGCCCGGAATCCATTGTACATCTGCTTTTCTTCTGCCCACACTATTCATCTCTGAGGAAAAAATGGATACTCCCGCTGTGTAGACTGGCAAGCCCGGGCCATTATCTCGAGGTGATGAGAATCTTGTGTACTGACACTCGGAGAGTAATGGTTTTTGGCCTCTCAAGTTTCTGGTATGCGCTGTGGATCAGGCAAGGGAAATCATTTGCATGAAGCACTTTATTCTCTTCAAGTCGTTGTACCCTGTATTTTGCACAACTATTTTATGGAACTGTTTTTTTAACATATTTATCTGATAATGTTTTATATTCCTGTTTTTACACTTGTGCTGCGTACTTTTTGGATCTGTGTGATCGAAATAAAGTGATGAGGATGATGGTGATGGAAGAGAGACCACCTACGCTCTTCACCCATCACAATTTTACAAGTACCTACAACTTTGCCACACTCTCACCTCACAAGTGCCCACATGCACTTCACTTCCAGAATTCAATTCCCTAGAAGCCCAAATCATGATGGGTAATCCTGGGAAGGGTGGGATATCGAGGATCTACCACTCACTGACCAACAACAGCCCAATCACACTTGACCCCCTTAGACACCAATGGGAGGCGTGACTGGGCCCGCTGGAGGACGAGGATTGGCGAGACGTCCTGATGGCTCCCAAAACCATTACCATTTCAGCCAGGCTCTGTATGGTCCAACTGTACTATCTCAACTGTGCGTATCTCACCCCAAGCCACCTCAATCAGGCGGGGCTGTCAGCCACCCCGGCCTGTACGCACTGTTGGTCAGAACCGGCAGACTTCTACCACATGATATGGACATGTCCCCACCATATTCCATACTGGGAGACAGTGGTGTCCGAACTGACTGACGTACTGGGCTGGGAGGTTCCACGTAGCCCCCTGAATCTGCTCCTCGGAGTTATGGATGGTCTAGACGGGTCCCTGGTGGATAAGCTGTTTCTGGTTACAGGCATTATGGTGGCCAAACGAGACATTGCGGCTGCATGAAAAAATCCTACCCCACCTAACGTAGTCAAATGGCGTAAAGGCGTAGATTGGTGTGCTGCACAAGAAAGGCCATTATACGAAGCCAGGGGATGTCCTGCTAAACATGGTCGGGTGTGGGGCAAATGGCTGGGACAGGGAATGTAGTGGGAGTGAGCAATAGTGCGAGATAATTTGGATTGGTGCCGGCCATAGTGGGTATCGTATACAACTATATATGATTGCAATGTTAATGCATTATGTCCGGGAAAGAATGGAGCAGTGCTGTATTGTATTTACCTGTCAAGAAAATTGAATAAAATTGGTTATCAAAAAAAGTTAGTCCAATAAATGCAAGGCTTTACATCCCATCACTCATCCACCAATGTAGGAGGCTGGCTCTGTATATACTATACCAAAGTAAGGTATATTGTGCACAGAGTCCAGGGAGTCCCCAGAGGTATAGCAGAGGCTAAATTAGACAAGTACTAACAGCTCTCTTTGTGGTAGTGTGGGCGAGCAGTTAGGCTTATCAGGAGGGTGTGTTAAGCATTTATTGTATTCACTCAATCAAGTCTAATAGCACACACTCAGAGACAGAATCCAGACCAATTAGTTAAGTATAAAAAAAGGTATACTTATGTTTTATTTCTAGAACCAAGCAGGACTTGGCACAGGTAAGTGAAAAATACTCTCAAATGCAAGCCTTTACAAGGAAATTCAGTTGTGGTAGAATTTGCAATAGTTACTGGTTTGTATTGGGTTTCAAAACAGTTTAAATTATACAGTAATTACTTTTGGAATACTTTTAAATTACTTTTGGATTACATCGACTACACAGGGTGGTATGCCTAGATACCACACCGTGGATCCTACAATAGAAGGTAAGTAAGACTTTTTCAAGTTTGCAATATAGTTACTTTTCCTTTCATACAGAAAGTTCAACTCGACAAAAAACATTTTTAGATACAAACTTGTAACATGGGTTCCTATGGAAGAAAAAGGATTAGCGGTTTCTCAGGTAAGGAAACGACTTAGGAGGCGGAGTCTTTGGGGTTAGGACCAAGGGTCCCCAAGGTCCAGTTTGGCATTCAAACTGCGCCATCAACGGCACTGGGGCGGCAGGGTGCAGAGTGCAGGGGCCCAGTGTTAGCCAAGGGGGTTAAATGGGCCTTCGGTCAGGGACCGACTACGAGCAGGCCACTTGGCTGGGGGAGCAAAGCTCCTGGGGTTAGGATCAGCACTGCAGGGGCCAACAATCAGCACAGGAGCTGCACCACCAGCGACCCCAGGGGAGGCCGGGTGCAGAGTGGCAAGGCGACGTCCGGGACCCTGTGGATTTCAATGGAGATCTCCGGATCAGTGAAGATGCTGCAGGCTCGGGCAGGGAGGCTTCCTGAAGGCAACCACTGGCTGGAGAGGTAAGTTGGGTTGGACCACCCAAGTCTGTGGGGTGTTAGGTGCAGGGGTGTCTTTTGGTGTCGGGTCTTCTTACCATCTCCGTTCGTGGTCAGGGGACCCTACAGGTTGAGGCTGGAGGTGTCAACTTGAAGCTTGAGGGAGGTTGGGATCACCAGATACCAGGTCAGGATCGCTGGGAGACCTCCTCGTGGTGTTGGGCCACTCAAACTCAGGTCGGGTGCAGAGTGGTGCAAAATCGCTGAGCCGCCTGGATCCGGATTCTGTGGGTGAGTCTTTGGTCGAGCAAATCTGTTGCTCACGGGAGACAGAGTCTTTCAGATGGTTGCAGAGCAGGTCCTCCGGGCTCTGGGGGGGCTGCTGGCTGCTGGACACACTGGGGTTTCGTTGTAGGCAGGTCAGAGTTGGGACAGGCCGGTAGGGCTGAGGCATAAGCAGTTGGTGTCCTCTTCTTCCTGGGTAAGCACGACTCTTCGGTCCTTCTTCTTTCTTCCTCAAATCCAAGGAGGCAAGGTTTGGGGTTGCCCCTAAATACTAAATTTAGGGGTCTTACAGGAGTGTGCAGGTCGGAACCAATGGGTCTCTTCCTTGGAGTGAGTACACCCCCTACTATGCCACCCTCCAGTTGGAGGGGGCATGAGCTTCTTCCTAATTGAGTGGGTCCCCTCATCTCCAAAATGGAGGGGACTGAGATGTGTGCTTCACCTTGCCTCCTCCACCTGAGGTGTGGGGTTAGCAAAGGTGGGAACACCTCTCCTCCTAGCTCGATTTTCCAACTGATTCTCCCGCCCAAAGTGGGGGTCAGAACCGGTGGGAGCCAGTTGCTGGGGGCAGCAAAAGGCAGGGACAGCTTACAGAGGCAGCAGGCCTTTGAAGCTTCCCCTCTCGTGGACCCCACCCATCCTGGGGGGGGAGGCATGACACCTCTGCCCAGGAGGGGGTTTGTTTCTGGACCCAGAGAGCGGAGGCTCTCAACCCAGGGGTCCAGAAACCTGTCTGGTGGTGGCAAATAGCAGGCAGCCATTCAGGAACCACACCAGGGCTGGTCATTTTCCAGGTGGCATCTCTAAGATGCCCTCTGTGTGTATTTTATATTAAATCCCACACTGGCATCAGTGTGAGTTTAATGTGCTGAGAAGTTTGCTACCAAACTTCCCAGTTTTCAGTAAGCCATTATGGAGCTGTGGAGTTCGTAATGACCAACTCCCAGACCATATACTCTTTATGGCTTTACTGTACTTACAACATCTAAGAATGGACGTAGACACAATAGGGGTACAGTGCTCATGCAACTGTACCCTCACCTGTGGTCTAGTGCACCCTGCCATAGGGGTGGCTTACCTAGGCCACAGGCAGTGGACTGCAGGCATGGCACACAGGGGTGTGTGTCATTTCAACTCTTCACCTTGCGCTGACCAAAATACGCAGCCTGCAATGGCAGAGTGTGGGTGGCAGAGGTGGCACAATAGGTGCTGCAGCCCTTAGAGGCCTTCCCTGGTCAATATGTCCTTGGTAGCCATGGTACCTTTTAATAGGGGCTTACCTGTGGACAGAGATGTGCCAATTGGGGTTTCAAAGGTACATCTTTGGCAACGAACACAGGCCCTGGGAACCTGATTGTAAGGGACCCAGGGTACACCAAGTCAAAGTGCATCATGTGTGAGAAAGTGAGGGTAACCATGCAAAAAGGGGCCCTTTCCTACACTAGGTTATAATTATAGATGGAGCAACTTTATAGGCTATTAAATCAACACAAGAGTTGTTTTGTACAGTGCAAAGCCTGAATTTGTCTATTTAAAGGTGCCCTCATTTGAGATGATGAACAAAAAAGTATTTGCATGAAATAAAAAGTATTTGCATATTCTTTAAGGTGAAAGTTTACTTTATTTTACAGTTTTCTGATCAACCTCGACCGGAATGTATTGGAGCGCTTTACTTGAGCATTAAGACTGGAACCGGTTTCCCCAGTTCCAAAGTCAGCAGCATTGGCCGTAATGCCACATCCACACCCTCTCATTGTAGAGTGAAACACATTCACTCGTGTTTTGTTTCACACTGCCTGCTATGGGTCTCTTCAAACACTCTGCTGTTAAAAGAAGCAGCCCCTTTATCATTTAATTGATTTAATAGGGCTCCTGGTGCGCTGACTGCCACGAAAAGGGAAGTTTCCCTTTTGTTATGTATTTTGGTCCTCGAGGGGAGAGCGTGCTCCCAGAGAGTGTCTGGGTGCTGTAAGAAGCAAGACTGCATGTGCACGCACACGCACAGCCTAGAGGGAACATAGATCATGGACGCTTTGTCAAGAGAGCCTCTGGACATGGCTGGAACAGCAGGGCATGACACTGGTGGTTCAACACCTGGCAGATTCTCTGAACACTAGGGCTTACAAACTCAGCCATTGATGCCTAGTGGATCACAAATGGTATCTCCATTCAGAGGTGGCGCAATGTCTCTTTTAACAGTGGGGAGAGCCTTGGTTAGATCTGTTTGCCTCTGAAGAGAATGTGCAATGTCAACAGTATTGCACACTGGAGTTTCCAAGGCGACTATCGCTCAGCGATGCTCTTTGTTGTGAATAGAGCTCTGGCCTCCTGTACGGCTTTCCGCCCATACCACTTCTGCTCAGAGTTCTCAAGAAGATCAAGATCGACCGGATCCAAGTCATTCTTGTGGCTCTGGACTTGGCACGGAGAGTCTGGTATGCAGAGCTTCTTCGAATGAGCATCAATCCCCCCGATCAGGTTGCCTCTTCTGGAGGATCTTCTATCGCAGCAGCAAGGGATGGTCCTCCACCCGAACCTGTCAACTCTCCACCTACTTTCGTAGAGAATGAGCGGTGACAGTTGATAGGTTACGACCTTCCTCCTGAAGTCTGTAATGTTATCTTGGCGACCGGCCAGCCAGCCCTCCACCAATATGGTATACGCCTGCTGTTGTCAAAACTTTGTAAAGTATTGTACAGAACTGTCTATTGACCCTCTTTCTACTTCTCTATCTATTATTTTTCTTTTTATTCTTGCCCTTGCCCACCAGGGCTCTGCTTAGGGCACTCTCAAGGATTATCTTTCTGTCTGTCCACTTTCTTGTGGCTACCTGACCAACCCTATTTATTTAAGTCCCCTATTGTGGAAAGGTTCTTAAAAGGGCTTGTACATATGTTTCCCCCTATGCAATTTATTATGCCGCAGTGAGATCTAAATCTGGTCCTCACGTATCTCATGTGTGCTTCCTTTGAGCCATTACATAATTGTCCTCTCCAACTGCTAACAATCAAGACAGCCTTTCTAGTGGCAATAACATCTGCCCCGATTGTGAGTAACCTGCAGGCTTTGTCATCCAAGCCTCCTTATCTTATGACATTCCTGGATAAGGTGGTGCTTCGCACCCGTGCCTCATTCCTTCCTAAAGTAGTGACCCCATTCCATCTGGGTCAGTCGGTCACACTGTCCACCTTTTTTGCTCCTCCGCATCCCTCTAAGGAAGAGGAACGTCTCCATCGTCTGGACCCAAAATGAGTGTTGTCATTTTACCTTGACCACACAACAGAGTTCTGGGTGGACGACCAACTCTTTGTGGATTACGTGGGAGCAAAAAAAGGTCAGGCAGTGCAGAAACAAACCATTTCACTCTTGTTCGGTATCTGTATTAGGATCTACTATGCCCTGGCTAGGAAACAGCCTCCTGAAGGTTTATGAGCCCTTCCACCAGCGGGAAAGCTGCGACCACGGCATTGACTCGTGGAGTGCCAGTCCTGGACATCTGGCAGGCTTCAATGTGGGCTTCACTACACACATTTTGAAAACACTACTGCCTGGACAGTCAGGTCTGCAGGGGACAGACATTTTGCCCATTCGGTCCTGCAGGACGTTTTAGTCTAAGTAAATCTGTCCACACCCCACCGCCAGGAAGTATGGCTTGGGTATCTTTTCAAAGGTAAGGATTCTGCAGCTAGAAGTCTCTATCAGATGAACAAGTTACTTCTCTTCAGTAACGCATTATCTGGTAGAGACAATGTCTAGATGCAGATTCCTTACAGACTCACCCATGCCTACCCACTCTGTGGACTCATTCATAGGGCCCTAGTTTTGACACACACTAGTCAGTTCACTTCATGGCTCTGCACTTCTGGTGTGGAAAAAGTGAAAAGTAACTGACGTACGCACGCCTGGGTTACACCTATATCAGTGGCCGCGATGTCACAACTGACGCCAGAGATGTCACGCGGAGCGGAACTATGCCACCCGACGGCGTGCAGGGGCACTGCTCACACAAACATTTCTGGATCCAGTCTAATGCCTGGGAAATCCAAAAGTAAGGAATCTTCAGGTAGATATTGTCTCTACCAGAATATGCGCTACCGAAGAGAAGTAACTTGTTCGTCACCCCTAAGTTAGGCCCTAGGTAGCCCAGAGGGCAGGGTGCTGTTTAATTAAAATGTTGGGCATGTACTTTTAAGTTTTACATGTCCTGGTGGTGAAAAACTCCAAAATGCGTTTTTCACTACAGTGAGGCCTACCCTCACATAGAATAACACTGGGGATTCCTTATTACATTTAATAAGCTGTAGTTCCTAATTGGGAGAAGGCAAATATATCATGTTCGGTACCTATAAAATTTTAATGATAAACCCTCTTTAATGGTAAAGTCGGATTTTTCATTACAATTTTGAAAGTGGCACTTTTAGGAAGTTGGCATTTTCATGCCCTTAGCACTTTGTGCCTGCAGCCTGTCTTGGGTCACGAGACTTGTGTATCTAACAGTTAGCCTTTCTGAATTCCTCCGAGACAGTCACACAATAGAGGGATTAGGTGTGTCTGAATGGGCCGTCTGCTGGCAGGATAGGGAGGCGGAGCTGGGCACAGCCCAATTTACACCTGAATAGCCTGTGCTCGGCCTTCACACAAAGGAATTAACAACCCTGTATTGTCACTGCAGCCAGCTTGGATCCAAAGGAGTCAGGAAATTCCATGCACTTCAAAGAACCTTTCCAGAAGCTTCTCCCACCTTCCAGAAGAAGGACACCTGGGTAAAAAAAAAAAGACCTTCAGACCCCCTCTTCATTTCACTACTGGACCTGCGGAAGGACTCTCAGAGACTGCCTGCTGCTGTGACATGCTGTGCACTCTGCCAGACTGCTGCTGTACCTGGTAGTACTGCTTTGCTGCCTGGAGCCTACCTTGAAACCTTAGAGGCCAGCCCTGCTGTGGAGCCCTGCATCTACACCTGCGCCCAGGCTTAAAAGAAGTGACTCCCAGGGCTAGTTTGCTGCCCTCCTGTTCAGAGCCACAGCAACGAGACAGGCTCCCACCATCCTGAACCCACACCTGGACCCAACCTGAGTGAGCCCTGAACCCCCAAGAGGTGTCCCATCAGTCCTGGACCCTTGGTTGTGGTGCTAAAGGTGCCCAGATTGCCTTTCTCCAAACCTGAGGACGTAGACAACATTTTCCCAAAAAGTGCACTGAGAATCAGGAGGAGACCAGTACCAACCTGCTCACCTATCCACCTGAGGTACATCACCAGTTGGATTGACTTTGCGGCTTCTCCCGCTATGTTCTTCTTTGCAGCAGCAAATCTGTTTCAGCAGTCCTACGTCAAAGGGGTATCCTACCTCGTGGGACTGTCATCAAATACAGCCTTCTGCTTTGTCCCACTGGAGTTTTTCAACTTGATTTTGGCGACTTAGTCCGAATGTAGAAATTTTCACCTTGGCTTTGACCCAAGGCTATCTGACGAGTTGACAACGCTCTCTCATCGGACACCTGTAGCCTTGCCCCTGCTGAACTTTACCTTCTCAGACATTTTTCTTCAGAAATTTTTCTAAGTCCCAAAGTAAGCCCCAAATAAGCCCAATCAACTTCTTGTATCTGAAACGCACTCCATCGCGGTCAGCTTTAACGTTCAACTTTGACCCGGTCTTGCACAGCCACATGTCCACGGTTGGCGCCTTGATCTTTTAGGTCCTATTTTGAACCTTAAACTTAAAAAAATCATAACTCTGGTTCTACTGATTGGATTTTTGATGTTTTGGTGTCAAATAATTCATGGAAATTTACTCTATTTTTCTAAAGTGGATTTTTCTTGTGTTGTGTTTTCACTTTATTACTGTTTGTGTGCTGCATAAATACTTTACACATTGCATCTAATTTAAGCCTGGCTGCTCTTTGTGCCAAGCTACCCAGTGATAAGCACAGGTTAATTTAGTGACTTTTTGTGGTTCACCCTGCAAGGGATTGTGAGTGTTGCTTGACCAGGGCTCCCACCCCAATCAACGAACAACCCAATTTCTCACGCTTGTACCCCAAACATTTAAACCTTGACCCTATAACCCAAACCCTTGAGCCTTAACCCTATACTCCAAACCTTTAACCCTATACCCCAAACCCTTATTCCTAAACCCAAAACACTTAACTTTATACCCTTAATCCCTAATCCCATATCCTTCACTCCTAACCAGTACCATTGACACCCTATACCCATAACCTTGTTCCAGTAACCTCAAACCTTTATACCCAATGCCCTCAACTCTGTACCTTGTACCCTAAACCCCTAACCCCATTCCTTGTAAACCTTATGCCTTACCCTATGTCCTTAGCCTTTTATGCTCTTAACCTCAGTTCCCGAGACCTCAAAACACTAATCTCATACCTATCGAGTGAACCCTTATACCCTTAACATCTGTATCATTAATGCCTTCACACTGTCCTTTATGTTTTTGGAGCACCTTCTTTTATTTTTAGAACTGTTCATTTAGAAGTACTGTTTTTAAAGTTATTGAAGCAATACTTGTAGTTTGAGAGACCAGGGCCTGAATTATCCCCCAAAGCTATTTGTTTTGCAAAGATAACCTGGATATTAGAGTCCTCCCTTTACTCTGAACTCTGAAACTGCCATAATTTCCTAGGACTCTATCTTTGTCACATGCAGGTCCACAAGCTTGGGTCCCAGGGCACCTTCGTCAGGATCCTGGACATAACGGTGAGAGTTGTGGTACTGACGGGTTTTGTGACAAGAATAGGAGGGTGCTGGTCTTGACTAGTATAGAAAGTATTCTGGCAGATGGCAGTTTAGCTGGTATATTTATTTTTCTGGTGTGCTGATATTGAGCAAATGGTGGGTGCAAATATATCTGCATATTTCTTCAGTAACCAGTCTGATTTGGGTTAAATGTAGAGGGCCTATGAATTACACTATGCATTTGCCTTCAAATGAAAACCATGAATGGTGTATATAGGAAGTGAGTTGGAGTTCACTGGGTAACTCCCAACCTTTTATTAAACATTCTTTGGACATTAATTGATTCTAGATCAATGGGTCAATTTCATGAAGACAGAGCGAGAAACATTTGACTGGATTACTTCAGTACCATTATCTGCTGAGGCCCAATACACAAATCTTTGGAATATTCCAATTACACATCACTGCTTTATACATAAGAATGTGACCTTTTTGTGGCTAAAGGTGGGACACTGGGAACTTTGCAAGCCTGCAGAATGCTGGAGACAAGATCTTGACTGTATTTGACCAAACGTTTGATTTTTAAATCAACAGCTCTTATCAGGGAGAACCAGGAGTTATCCTGGAAGAATGGCAATTAAGGACTAGGAACACAAGAGTTTTTACAGTGAGGAACATGTACTAAATCTCATTGTAAACCAAATGGCCAATCTTTCGTGAGGTAAAAAATATTTTTCGGTTTGCAATCACGGATGACAGGAGTCACAGGTGTTTAGGCATTTTTTTATTTTATTTATTTGATTATTGAAAGGAAATATATAGTACAATGCATATATCAGTAGGAGGAAATGGTACCTTCCATTAAAGTAAAAGTGACAATTATCCTACCCGAAAGTGACGTCACTTCTGTGGCAGGAGTTCTGAGCCCCTGTGGGCCCGCCCCGGATGTGACGTCACATCCGGGTCACATGACCGTGTGGGTCATGTGACCTGTGGGGTGGTCACGTGGGGTGTGACATCACCTTAGTCATGTGATCTACGTGGTGTGTGACATCAGCTTAGTCAGGTGGCCTGTCACATGGGTTGTGCCTTCACCTTAGCCATGTGACCTGTGGGTTGGTCACGCGAAGTGTGACATCACCTTAGTCAGGGGCCTGTCACGTGGCGTGTGACATCACCTTAGGTCGTCGGTCACATGGGGTGTGAATTCACCTTAGTCAGTGCTTTAAATGGGCCGGTACTCACCGGTACTGAGTACCGGCACTTCTTTGATTTATCACTCTGAGTACCGGCACTTCTCTACTGCCCTGGAGAGTACCGGTACTCATGACATGAAAAGGTAGGCTCATTGGCTGTGCTGGTGAGCAGGAGTGAAACGTGTCTCTGGCAGCTAAGGCGCCACTTCTGTAGCCCTGATCTGAGCCCCAGCTGAGCTATTCAGCAGGGCTCATCTGAATAATGTCCGGGTGCTCACCATCAAGCTGTGCTTGACAGAGCAGGGTCCATTCAGGCCCTGTGCTGTCAATCACACTCACACTATCCTGTGCGTTCCTGCAAGCACAGGAATCATGTCAGTTCCCTGGCAGTGGCAATCAGGCTACGGCCAGTCCGGCCCTGGTGGCAATTAAAAAAGCCATGGTAGGTGAAGAGAAAAGATGGCTTTTATCATACCGGAGTCTTTTGTGTGTCTGTATGCCTGTTTTTGTAAGAAAGAATGAAAGAAAGAGAGAGAGAATCAAAACACTCTCAGGAGGTATTTTAAAGAAAATGTGTGGCACTTTGTTTGGACATGTCTGCTCGGCGACAAAGATTCATAAATAACATAAAAGGGAGGGTTGGTGGGTGGGTGAGTGGATGAGTGAGTGGATGGATGGATGAGTGAGCAAGGGTGGATGTATAGATGGATGGATGGATGAATAGATGGATGGATGAGTGAAAGCATGCATGGGTGAAAGAGGGTGGATGATTGGATAAAAGGGCGGATGATGGGTGGATAAGTGAAAGATTGGATGGATGAATGAAAGGTAGGGAGGATGGATGAAAGGGTGGATGATGGATGAGTGAAAGGAGGGATTGAGTGAAAGGTTGGATGGAATAAAGGAGTGATAGGGTTGATGGATGGATGAGCGAAAGGATTGATGGATGAGGGAAAGGGTGGATAAAGAGATGGATGAGTGAAAGGATGAATGGATAGGTTTGGATATGAAGGGTGGATAGACGGAATGGTGAAAAACTGAATGATTGATGAAAGACTGAATAGACGATAGAATGTAAAGGTTAAATGGTGGACATCAGCAGGTAAATGGTAGGATGAAAGGATGAATGGATAGATTGATGGAAGAGACAAGAGATATCTTCTGGGGAGGGTCATGATGAGTTGCTTCATGTGCTTGGTGCCATAAGAGCTTTGGTGCGATGTGGGGGTATTTTCAGTTTCTTCCTACTCGCGTGCTCAAAAATATATAGTATTGTGCCAAACAGCAATTAACAGTATGACATTAAGAAGGTGCAACTATTGCAAAAAAGGAAATGTTAACATATTATTGCATTTCTCTTTCATTTTGTGTAATGGGTTAACCTGCTTTGTTTGTATAAACACATTTCTCATGTGTTTTGGTATGTGCTGCAACTAATATAGAAGTTAAGTATCATCATGTCTTGCCCTTAGCCCCGCCCCAAGCCCCCCCCCCTCACTACACCTCAAGCTCATTTTAATGAGTACCTGCACTTATTTTTTCCCATTTAAAGCACTGGCCTTAGTCATGTGACCTGTGGGGTGGTCGCATGGGATTTCACAGGTGAACCCTGACCCAGAACAGCATGTGACCTTGGTTGTGACATCACCTACGACCCGACCCGCTGAAGACCATGTGACTAGGATGTGATGTAGAGGCGTATGCCCCCCTTTTGGTGTCTAAACATGCCTGGGCTTGTTGCACCTCTGCTCAGGAGGGCCGCAACATGCCCGTGCTTGTTGCGACCCCCGACCCCTGAAGACCATGTTACTAGGATCTGATGTAGAGGAGTAGGCGCCCCTTCTGGTGTGGGGATACATATAAGGAGCTCCCTGCGCAGCAGCCGCTAGAGACCCCGGTGCCATTATGAAAAGGTGCAACTACATCGCCAAAATGACGCCCGATACAAACAGCGTGAACACCATCGATAAATATTACAGCAGCGTGACACCTACACCGATGTCCCAAGCTTTGCCACAGAGCAGTTCTAAAGATGCATGTCACGACATCACATGTTTTAATGAGGAGTTGTGCCAGAGGTTTGCAGATCTTAAACTCAACAATTTGCAGCGGCTAATATCACCTATTAAGGGATCTTGCAGGATCGTGGCCTCCAGTAACAAGGCATCGGCTCAAAGCAATTTTGCTGAGATGGATGTAGCAGAAGGATCTATATCAGCTCCTAACTTGCCTGCAGATGAAAATATGGGGTCTCCAGCCAGGTCGTCCTCTGACCTTGTCATCATGCGAGAGCCGGGGGCAAGCTCTGATGGTGGTTATGAGTCGATGTATCTGAATAACTAACTCTCAAGAGCTCAGAGGTGTATTTGAACAAGCAGGATGCTCAAAAGTGAGCAAAAGATTTTATTTTGCGTCTTTAAACTGTATGCGCATACATACTGAATGTTAACTAATACATTGTCTTTCTTTCACTTTTTGAAATGCAGAGAGCATCATCAAAAAGAGCAGGGAAGAGGGTACACCGCCACCGCCACCGCCGCCAGTTAATGCGTTCATTTTTACTGCTTATGCTGTTCAAAACAGACTAAAAGTTCGACAAATCAAAACCGAGAACCGAGTAAGAAATGTGCCTTTATCCATAATATTGCTGATTTTGAAAAGGAAGCCCTGGCTCTACTGATTGAGGACATATGGCTTGTTAAAGGTTTTGCAGCCTGTGTTGTGGACTCCTGTCTCAAACATGACTTTTATACTCTTGGGCATAAAATCAATGAGCTTTAGTAGGAGGCTCATGAATGTCTACACCCCTCGTACACGTCAAGAACTATCCGTCATATATGTTTTTTGTTAGACCCTCCGAAAGTATATAATCTGCTAAAGCTGCTGCATCATTTGAAAGGTGAAAAAAGTGTCCATCCAGATATGATTAGGGTCGTGTCGAGTACATTGAGAGAGATACAATGCGCGTGCGAGTCGCGCACAAAAATTGAGCGCATGCAAGGGCAGTGTCCGGCATTTGTCAGAAAGATGGTTGAAAGAACTGTAGAAAAAAAAATGGGTGATGTATATATTAAAAATGGGCAGCGGGGAGGCTCTTTAGTCCTGCAAAAGCTGTTTTAAAATGTTTGATACCTCATTATTGGGGCATTATCATCTTACCTAACGTACATACATATTTACTTCTAGGACAAATTACAGCATGACCATCCACTGGCTGACACTTTTATAAGGCTTGGATACATATGTATCGCGGAATTGATATACGTGTTGCTTAAAGAAAGAATAGCCAAAATACACCCTTTAATTCAGTGCTGTTTGAAGGTCTGCGTTATGCCAGAGGTACCGAACTGTGATAGTCCTACATGTAAAGACGTCTGGTGTGTCAAAGCATGGTTACCTGCGGCGGATGAATATTGGAACGTGTACAAGTACAGTATGATGGGTTTCATACTACCTCAGACGGTTATCTTGCAAAGGACCTCTGATTTTCTGACCGAAGATTATTTCCATAATAAAGATTATGTACTGTATGATGGTGCATTGTATGATCTCCTGAATACCGCTAGCAATAGGAGGGGCGACAGAGAAGTCCTATTTAGAGCAATTGACTTTGTAGCTGTAAAAATACCAAAACTTGTGACTCTGCGACAATGTTTCTCCCTTCACCCAAGCGATGTCTGTAATATATGTCATATTATATATATACAGTGAATAAACTCATTCTCTACAACAACAGCCTCAATACTTGTATCAATATGCTGTAAACTATGCATGTGTTTTGGTGCTCTGCACGTCCTTCTTTTTTAAATAAAATGACCTGTCGCAAAATGAGTGTCTTTCATTTCAGGGGCTACAGGGGTTGATAATATAGCTGATGATGGCGGGGCGTGGCCAACCAACATGGCCGATCGGACGTGATTCCGATCGGCTCCGTCCCAGGCCCTATTGATAGTGCAACAAGAAGGCACTTTACCAGCTTGGCGGACGCTGATCCTGGATGTGGTAGCAGCGCTGCCCATTTAGATCTCAGCTGAGAAGTCTGGGGATCCGGTGAGCGCTCAGTTGAGCCCCGAGGAGCAAAGGCGGCGCAGCGGTGCCGGAGAAAATGGCGGACACCCGGGCTCGGAGTGCGAGAGCGCGGAGCTGACGGGCTCCTGCAGTGAACGGCGGGGGGTGTTCCCGGGTAATCCCTGCCGCTGGTGCTCGCGGAGGAGCGATACCACATATCTTGGCCCCCCAGTAGCCCCCGTTGACATGCGGGACCGCCCTGGGCATAACGCGGAGCTACAAAAGATGGCGGGCGGTCGCGGCGAGCAGATCGCGATCGGACAACCTTGGAGGCCCAGCTAGAGACGACCACCGTGACCTCGGATGCGCTACTCCTCCAGAGTAGTACATAGCGGATTGCCATACAGTGCTGTGACCGGCGAGACCGACCCCCTACAGACTGAGTGAGTTCTTATCCCCGGGGGTTGCTGGTGGTGCCCCGGGGGTATCATTAAAGGAGCAGCGAGCCTCTCTCCCCACGAAGGTGAACTTACTGTGGTGCTAATGGTTGACAAGGGAGCCATAAGAGGGGGCCCTATGAGTCGCGCTGAGACTGCTTAGAAGAGGGGTGCCTGACCCTAACATGGCTGCCAGGAGGCCGTCCCTTGTTGGTAGGCGACCACTTCGAGGGGTCTGGCAGTGAGGTTATTTACCCCGTGGGGAGAGCTAATAGAGTGCGCCGAGGTGATCGTTGGGCGGCATCCTTTCTTGACACTGCTGATCCTTGTGGGTTGCCGGAGATGCGCTGAACGTGGACTTGGTAGGATACCTGGAGCAGCTGAGTAGTGTGATCCCCCGAGCGGAGGAGTGAACGAGGGAGGTCCTGCTTGTGGCTGCCGGGAAGGTGCAGATTCCACGCACGTGAGGGGCAGCCGAGGGCTGGCCGAGCGGAGTGCCCCCTATGCCACCCAAGAAGAACCTCAATAACAGGGTTTCCAACTACTTCACATCGGCTGGAAGGGGGGCAACGGAGGAGGGAGCGACCATGGCACTGACCCGAGAAGATCTCTTGTCTTCCCTGCGCAACTTCAGGCAAGAACTACGCACCCAGCTACGGGCGGACATTAAGGCGGACATGGAAGCCTCCTTCGAAACCTTCCGCGTGGAGGTGCGTGAGAAACTAGTGTCTGTCCAAGCAGATGTAGACTCCGTGGGAACACGTACACTCGATCTGGAAGCGCAGCAACAGGAGACAGCGGGCAAGATTAAAACTCTGGAAGAAAGCACGGCCGACCTACACAAGCAACTACGCGACTCAATACTCAAATGCGAAGATTTGGAAAATCGCTCACGCCGCGACAATATAAGAGTCCGAGGCCTGGAGGAGGATTGCGAAGGCCCAGACTTGGAGGCATTCATGGTGGGCCTCTTCTCCTCTGCCCTCGGAGAAGATGGCCCGGAGGTCCGGCTGGAGAGAGTACATAGAGTTGGCCCGCGCCTACCAGGGGAGAATCGTCGCCCACGAGATGTTCTGGCTAAGTTCAGCTCATTCAAAATAAAAGAGCTAGTCCTGCAAAAGGCTAGGGCCTCCGATTCACTTACCTTCCAAAACACCACGTGTACCCTATACCAGGATGTAGCCCAGGCCACTCTCATGCGTCGTCAGCAGTTCCACCCTGTCACTGAATATCTAAGGGAGAAAAACGTCCGATACCGATGGACATACCCCTTTGGGATTGCCTTCCTGTGGCAAAACAAGCAGCAACATTGCACGGAACTATCGGAGGCAGCGGCCTTGCTGGGCTTGGAACTCTCCAAAACTTCATCGGATCATGAGGGAGAAGGCTGACCGGAGCGACGCAACGGCGGACAATGGCGCAGAATGGGTAGGAAAACTACAAAAGCTCCAGAATGAGGCCACAGTTTTAAGGGAGCAGCGAGATCCCCAGCACCTGGTATGGACGGAGCGATGGCTGCTTTCACTCACCTTGCTCTTGCGTCCAAGAGTAGGTCAGGTCGGGAGTCTTGGGGATCTGGATGGAGTGGGGGACTTGCAACTTCCACATTTGGATGTGATATGGCTGCCCCGACGTCACTTGAGACTTTCCTCCTGGTGCCTGACACGGACAACACGTGAGCTAAATGTCATTGTGAATCCAGGTTGGGGGTGTCTTACAACTATACGGAGGTGGGAGGCCTCAAGGGGTTGGATTGTGGAAGCCGGGGCCTGTCTGGTACTGCAGGCTGGAGCTGTTTACTTGGGACAGTGTCGAGTTTACTCACTGCACAGTGCTAAATGTCTATGTTAACGACTACTCAGTCTGGGGGGGGGACAGTTTCATCACGCACTGCATGCCTTACTTGTTGTTTTTTTTTTTTTGCTATGACAAGGGCTGGGGGATGGGAATTGGTAATGTTCCTGGAGTGTCTCTTAGTTCTGGAATTCCCCTCTAGGAGGGGGACTCCACACACTCATTTTACATGTTTGTTGTGGTTTTTAATTTTGGTTAGATGTCATGGTGCTCTTATTTTTATTGGTTTCGGGGGGGATCTCCAATGGGCCGAATCGGTGGGGGCCATCACTTCTAGGGCAACACCCTTCCTCACGTACCCATGGCAGTTAGGTTGGTTTCTTGGAATGCTCGGGGGTTAAATTCCACCAACAAGCTCCAGCGATTCTGGAAGTACATGCTTGACCACAATGTTCAAATAGTAGCTCTTCAGGAAACTCACCTCAAAAAATCCGAAGATCGGAGACTGCGCCATAAGGCTTATCCCCACATATTCAGGTCCTCACATTCCTCGAAACAAAATGGGGTGGCACTGTTGTTTCATGCGGGGGTTCCTTTTCAAGCTCAGGACACTAAGACAGACAAAAACGGGAGGTTCATCATGGTCAGGGGGGATCTTCGAGGTCGCCCATGCACATTTGCAGCGCTCTATGCACCTAACACGGGTCAACAGGACTTCATCCTTTCCTTCCTTATGACTCTAGAAAATTTTGCTCGGGGGGATATACTGCTGTTGGGGGACTTCAATTTAGTATGGGATTTGGACAGAGACACGTCACACTCACACAGGGCTCCAGGAGGGGCATTTGGTAAGGCGCTGCGCTCACAGCTTCAGCGCTTGGGTTTGGTGGATCTATGGAGAGATGCCAATCCCACAATGAGGGATTACTCGTTCTTCTCGCATTCCCATAGAACGTATTCCCGTATCGATTACATTTTCCTGAGCCAATCCCTGCTACCATCTGTTTTACAAACACAGTTTCACCCAATCTGTATATCGGATCATGCCCCCTTAGAAATGACGATTACTTGGCCAAACCCGCGTCCTAATGTATAAACTTAAGGCAACATTGATATAAACAATACAAAAATTGAAACAAACTTTATAGGAAACAAAGGGAGAACCAACCGTATCTGTATTTTTATACAAAAATAATTTTTATTGATATGCAATAGCAAAAAATAATTTTATATTAAAATAGCACCCCATTTATACCCATTCATTCCTCTTCATTCATACAACATGTAACTGACAATCAGTTTAAAAAAACATTTTTCATCATTTTCAATTAGATGTTAAATGACAATTGGTTTGTGAAGATCTTAGTAAACAATGTGGCAAGATTTTAATAATCTGTTGTTTTCGACGCGCGTTTCGGCACAGACGTGCCTTTGTCAGGAAAAAGGGCCACAAAAAGTCACTTTTGATATCTTATATCTCGGAGTAGGCTCGTCAAAAATTGACCGCTACAGCATGAGAACTTTGAGGTATTGGTTGATTCTTGATTAGAGAACAAACTTAAACTATAAGTCTCCAAGTTAAACAATACTTTTCGCATCCAAGGCAGGTCTATGATGTACCTGGCTTCGCATTCGATATGTGCCCTCCTTTTGATTTTAATTTCGATTAAGTATCAGCTATTGTATGAATTTATTTTGTTTTGATGTCTTGGAAATCCCGGATGGTGGGTCCTCTGCACGCCACGATCCCCACGCGTCCTAAACATGCCCGATGGTACTTTCCCAACTTTTTATGCAGGGACAGACTCCTCAGAGACGAACTTAGGAAGACTATTAAAGGGTATCTCGAGACGAACGACCCTGAAGACACCTCTCACTCCACTACTTGGGATGCTCTTAAGGCTGTAATTCGGGGCAAGTGCATTGAAATGGCACCACGTTACGTTCTCAGCAATGTGCGGAGTGTCTCCAACTAGAAAGTGACCTTAAGTCCGCGGAACAGGCACATAAAACCCAACCTTCAGTTCTGACCCTTCGGAAAGTCACAGCCCTAAAAGGGAAATTACAGGCCATTTATACTAATCGAGCTGAAAAATCTATCTTACGATTACACTCCCGGAGTTATGAGAGTGGGAATAAGGTGGGTACTTTATTGGCGCGCCAACTACGGGCTAAGCAGGAGCGAGAGTACATCAAACACATAGTAGATGAAAAAGGCATTTCTCAGAGCTCGGAGGAGGGTAAGGCCAGAGCCTTTGAGGATTTTTACAGAGCCCTTTATACCTCGGAGTCCTCTGGGACGCACGACCCCTCGGGCTACTTGGACTCACTGGACCTCCCTCAGGTAGGGGCGCACACTAATGAGGACCTGTCACAACCCATTTCAGCCGAAGAAGTGCAAAAGGCGATTGACTCCCTTAAACTCCAGAAAGCTCCCGGCCCCGATGGATTCTCAGCCCACTTCTATCGTACGTTCGCACCGGAGTTAGTCCCCTTCTTGACTACCTTATTTAATATCATCGCTTCCTCGCATAAGGTCACTCCTTCGATGGGAGATGCCATAGTGGCAGTACTTCCTAAACCTGGCAAGGATCCAGCCCACTGCTCTTCCTATAGGCCGATCACTCTGCTAAACCTTGATGCCAAAATGTACTCCAAAATCCTGGCTACTCGTCTCGAAAATATTCTACCCGCTCTCATAGATCCGGACCAATCTGGGTTCATTAAGGGGAGGCAAACGCACGATAACTTGAGGCGCATCATTCATATTAAAGAAAAGGCCCGCAAGAAGAATATTCCCACAGCGCTTCTCTCGCAAGATGCGGAGAAAGCCTTCAATCGCGTGGAATGGTCCTTCTTATTTAAAGTGCTTCAGCGATTTGGCTTCAGCGAAGCCTTCATTGGAATGATTCGCGCTAACTATCACTCTCCTAGCTCTCAGGTCCTTGTCAACGGAGTGGCGTCCTCCCCCTTTCCCCTGACTCGTGGGACGAGACAGGGTTGTCCCTTATCTCCCCTTCTCTTTGCCTTGAGCATTGAACCTCTGGCACACAGGATCAGGGGTAATGCGGAGATTCGAGGTATGAGTTTTGGCACAGATGATCATAAGATCTCGTTGTTCGCAGATGACGTGCTCCTTCCGGTGACGGATCCCCAGGTTTCTCTCCCGGCCATTCAGACGGAGCTGAAGACGTTTGAGGGGGTGGCGGGTTTTAAGGTTAACCTGACAAAGTCCTTTCTACTGAACCTAACCATACCCAAAGACGAATGGCGGAGGATCGAAGGGATGTCACCTTTCCGATGCACTTCCTCGGAGATTACCTATTTGGGAGTTAAGCTTACCCCACGGGTGCAGGACTTGTATCAGGCCAACTTCTCTCCCCTCCTGCGTCAACTAAAGAGCGACTTGGGCAACTGGAGCGCAGCTTACATTACATGGCTAGGCAGGATAAATGCCGTCAAGATGAATGTTCTCCCCCGTTTACTTTATCTTTTTCAAGGGCTTCCTATCCCTGTGGAGAGAGGACTATTTCGGGAACTGCGAATCATGCTGACCAAATTCATTTGGCAGGGAAAGAGGGCTAGACTTCCATACAAACTGCTCATTAGACCACGCAAGGAGGGTGGCCTAGCGCTGCCGGACTTTCAATCCTATTATAGAGCAGCACAAATGCGAGTGATCACGGAGTGGTCCCTGAGGGTCTCGGAGAAGCATTGGCTTCACATAGATAGACAGATAACTGGGCGCACTATCTGGGATCTCCTCTGGAAACCAAAGCGAGACAGACCACTCAATGCCTATATTAGCACCCCCACCTCCACCACACTCAAGGTCTGGGACACTCTCACCTCCAGACTACAGCTTACGACCTTTCCATCCCCTCACACGCCTATCCACTTTAACGCTGCGTTTCCCCCTGCCTTACAGGAAGGTCCCTTTGAGGCTTGGCGGGAGGGGGGCTGCCTCACGATTTCACATTTGTTCGATAAGGGAGAACTCCTCACCTTCCAAGATTGCAAGACGCAATTCGCATTAACTAACAAAGAAGAATACCACTACTTGCAGTTGAAACACTGGGTGCAGCAGCCTCTGGTGCGGCAGGCCGCTACCGGGGAGTTGCTTCCTTTTGAAAGGTTCGTTAGGTCGAGGTCCTCTTCCAAGGGATGTATCTCCTTTTTATATGCTCTTATCCAAGCGTTGAGCCCCAGGGTAACGCCACGCTTCAAACATTTTTGGAATAATCTGATGGAGGCCCCTTTGGAAGACAAACACTGGGAACATTTGGGGAGGGATATAGTGAAATTCAACCGTTCCATGTATCTTCGGGAGGCACACTACAAAATAATGTACGATTGGTATTTGTACCCTCAGAAACTACATAAGATTTTCCTGGGGAACTCCGATAGGTGCTGGAGGGGGTGTGGCCTCTTAGGTGATTTTAGACATATTTGGTAGGACTGCCCTATCATCAAACCTTTCTGGAAGGAGATCCTGTCCCAAATAAAACTTATCTTAGGCTACCCCATTCCCAATTCTATGGAACAGGTTTTACTGGGAGTTCGGGATCCACTCCTGAAAAGACAGACTCAGAGTGACAAATCTGTATTGTGGCTTTGCTTGGGGGCCGCCAAAATGTCAGTAGCTGCGGCCTGGAAGAAACAAGAGGCCCCATCCCTAACCCAGTGGCATGCAAGATTGTGGCGGGCTTTGGCTCTGGAGCGAATGACTGATATCGTTGAGGACACCAGGAAAGGATTTGATTACATTTGGTCACCACTGGTCAGTTACCTATCAGAGGGGCTCCCTTTGACAGCTTGCAATCCAAGGCTTAGGGCCCTCCACTTGTTCCTAATTTAATTACCCACCAACGTAGGGAGGTATAAGTACTGTGCTGACCATCGGGGCGAAGACTTCGATACCCCAAACCTCATGCCCACTTCTCTTCGCTTTTTATTTGCACCATGACATCTTAGTTAAATTTATTCCCTTTTTTCTTTTTTTTCTAAGGATAATTAAGTTTCCTTTTCATGTTATTCTCTTGGGAGGGTAGTTGGTTATTAGCTCACATTTTTTGAAAGCGACATGTCCTGTTGAAACTGCGCCATATATTAAAAAAACTCATTCGCTTGGACATGGGGGTATGATGTAGCTTTTATGAACGAACTGTATACCTGGGCGGATGATATTATTGAGAATTGTTGCATATGTAATGCTTTTGCTGCACTCTCTGAGAAAATTTCAATAAAAACATTTTGAAATATAGCGGATGATGTGTTAAGGAAAATATATTATGATAAAAGCGGGGTCAGAAGTTTTGAAAGTGCATAAGCTTTGTTTAGAAGGGTGCTTTGTTTAGAAGGAGGCCGACCAGCTTTAATGCGCGAATAGATTATCAATGGCACAGAGACATCATCAGTCTTCAAGATCTATCCAGACACAATAACATAGCGCAATATGTATTAACGGTCATAGATGTATTGTTTAAGTACGCCTTTGCAGAAGCGCTTCGCGATAAGACGGAAACTAGCGTCACAGTGGGCTTTAAAGCCATATTCAGCAAAGGCTAAACCCCTTAGAAACTGCAGACAGAAGCGGGAAAATAATTTTTAAACAAAACATTTCAGAACTTATTAAAACAACACTTGATTCATCATTTTATAATGCAGACAGAGGTCAAAGCCATGGGGAAAGTACGTTTTAACAGAACTTTAAAATATAAGATGTAGAGATATTTCATAGCTTACAACACATACCGTTAAGTGGAGGTATTACTGGCGTTTATAGTTGTTTATAATGCCAGCTACCACAGACCATCAAAACAGCACCAATAGCGGTAACGCCGCAAAATTCTTTAGCGGTGTGGAATCCTCTTCTAAAAGAAGGTGATCATGTCAGGGTGTCTTAGTTGAAAGGGGTCTTTACAAAAGGCTACCAACAGACTTTTAGCGATTAAATATTTATATTGGCGCGAGTAGAGTTTACAGAAGGTATATATTTACGCCCCCAACCAAGCCCAAAATGCCTACCTCAGAGCCACCCTACAGGAGCATGTGAAGCAAGTTAGCGGGGACATGGTGGTGGGAGGCAAATTTAAGCTTGTGTGGGACCCTGAACTAGACCGCAGTGCTGCTTCCATCCAGGCAATGGGTGCGATGTCTACTGACCTCAAACACTACCTTACAGACCTGGGCTTGATGGACACCTGGTGGTATGGACACCTGGTGGTATTGTCACCCTGGGGTCAGAGATTACTCCTTCTACTCCCATGTCCACTCCTCATACTCCCTCATTGATTACATTTTCCTCATCCCCACGCTACTACGGAGATTGGATTCTGCCTGCCTGTCAGACATTTCCATTTCCGACCATGCCCATTTGGAGATCACTCCAGCCAAAGTGGGCTCCACCTCACCCACCTGCCTGCAATGGCAACTCCTTCCCCATTTGCTAGGGGACCCTGTCGATGTCGATTTCGCCCAAATTCAGTGGAAAATCGTTGCGTATTTCGAAACTAATACCCTCCCCAAGATGGCTTCAAAGCTACCATATCCTCTGTTGCCATTGCCCGTACGTGGACAGCCCGACTAGTGGAGTCCGGTCTGACGGCAGGCCTTGGAAAGCCTTGACATGTCCATGCCATCTAGACACACCAAACGGCAATTTGCCGTGCTCGGAGGTCAGTTGTGAGTGCTTCGGACAAACAAGGCAGAGCAGTTGTTGGTGGCCTTGAAGCAGAGGTGCTATGAGGGGGGCGAAAAGGTAGGCTTCCTACTCGCCCGCAGACTATGCCAATAAACTGCACGAGAGCACATCTCTAAAATCAAGCTAGGCGACGGTACATGGGCTACTAAGGAATCAGTCTAAAGGAAGGCATTACACAGCTTCTACCAAGCTTTCTATACAGGAAGCAATACCTACCAAGAAAGCATAGAGGCGTACCTCAATGATTGCCCCAGGAGCCCCTGGACCCCCTTCACTCAGAGCTCCTGGAAGCTCCCATCACCTTGAATGAGATCCAAAGAGCTCTTAGGAAGCTACCGGTGGGCAAAAGTCCTGGCCCGATGGCCTCCCTGTGACGTTCTATCGCAAAACTTCAAGAGCACTTATTGGCTTTATTCAATTCCTTTACAGCAGACACTTGCCTCACACCCACAATGGCAGGGGCAGAGGTCATCCTCATACCCAAACCTGGTAAGGATTCTACTCTGTGCGCATCCTACTTCCCGCTCGCTCTCCTCAACACGGACGCTAAGGTGTACATCAAGATTCTTGTGAACCGACTGGAGCCCTATCTCCCTGGCCTCAAAGACCCGGACTAAGTGGGGTTCATCCGGCAGAGACAGGGAGCGGATAACATCCGCCGCTTTGCACACTTAGTAGAAAAAACCAACTGGCACAATATACCTGCCTGCCTTCTCTCGGTCGATGTGGAGAAGGCCTTCGACCGTGTCGACTGGCGCTTCCTGCGGGCCACCCTTACTAAGATTAGTTCGGTCCCTTGCCTGATCTCTAAAATCAAGGCGGCATATGCTGCGCCCACTGCCACTATCCGCGTTAATGGACACTCCACCCAACTTATCCACCTAGCAAGGGGCACTAGACAGGGCTTTCTTCTATTGCCCTTACTCTTTGATCTGGCTGTAGGACCCTTTGCGATTCGTATCTGCCAGGCGGCAGACATATCGGGCATCCCCTTTGGCGGCATGAACATTCCATGGCCCTATTTGCAGACGATCTCTTGCTGTCCCTCACCCGGCCTCAGTCTTCCCTGTGCTTAATACCTTTGAGAAAGTCTCTGCCTTTAAAATAAATATGGATAAATTGCAGGCCCTTAACCTGACAATCCCCAAAACCGACCTCCCTGACTTACTGGCCCTTACCCCTTTCCAAAGGGCTCCAAAGTCTATAAAGTACCTGGGACTGCACCTCACCCCTGACCTTGCCTCTTGGACGTAACTGGCTTGGTCGACTCAACGCTGTCAAAATGTCCATCTTGCCTAAATTCCTCTACCTGTTCCAGATGCTCCCCACCCCTATTCCGCAGGATGCCCTTCTTAATCTCTAACGGGATACCCGCAATTGTATCTGGAGAGGGAAACGCCAGAGGCTCTCTAACTCCATACTGATGCTCCCCAGAGACCGGGGGGGTCCTGGTGTGCCCGAATCTCCTCGAATATTGCTGGGAGGCTCATCTGTGCTATGTCTCAGAGTGGGTGGTCCGAGAGAGTGAGAGGCACTGGTTCCACATGGATTGTGGGGTGGCCTGCAGACCCCTCTGGGACTTGGCATGGCTCCCTAAACACGCTCGCCCCCAGAGCACCTACATTGCCATTCCCAGCAAAACGGTCCTTGAAATCTGGGACAAAATTGCTCTCAAGAGAGGCCTTACCACCTTCCCCTCTCCCAACACCCCACTAGCCCGCAACCCAGAGTTCACCCCTGCTCTACAGACTCATTCCTTTGCAGACTGGAGGCAGGGGGACTGTCGCACCTAAATCATGTCTCTACCAGATAAGGCGTTACCGAAGGTAAATAACTTGTCCTTCTGTGCATTAGTCCTCTGACATGGCAAGCCATGACATACTCCGACTGGCACCTCCCAGCCCACATGCTGGGGGAAGCAAGACAGCTAATTGTTCTTCACGGGAAGAACGCCTGAGCTCCGTCGATAGCCCAGTGGTTCCAATGCCTTTGCCATGCATTGGCTATGGAACTTCTGTTCCATAGGGTGTCCCACTCAGACAAGAGGTTTACACAAAACACACACACATGCCTCTGATAACTCACTTCACCTGCTTGGAACACTCTTGTTTTATGCCCCCTAGGCTCAAAGCCCTGAACCTATTTGACTAACCTCGTCCATCAACGAGACCCCCACTGGCATCCAAAGTGCCTGTGCCTCCCCCCTCTGAGCAACACCTTCCCAGCCATGCTCCGTTTCTTCCCAACACCTTAGTCTAAGTTTCTGCATACTCACTTCCTTGACATGGCACTGTTACACATATCCTTTACAATGACCCCCCCCCCCCATGTTTAGAGTCGTTATGTTTCTGTCTTACTCTGATCCCTAGGCTGGGCACCCCCCCTCCCTTCGCGGTGAATTCAATTGCCAAGACTCCTTATAAATTTAGCCATTATCAGCCTTCTCGAGGGGCCTGATTTAAACACTTGGGATAATGCATATTTGGTCTGATGCTCTGTTGATATCTTCACTTTTTGGATAATCTTGCATCAATGCCATTAATCAGATATATACACCTGTGAATGCTTTGTTCTTTTATGTCTTCATGTCTTTGCCTGTTTTCTAAATCTCAATAAACAGATAAAAAAAAGTGCATATATATATATATACCGCTTAAAAGATTATGATGGAGAAGAGGTTACTGGCAGCTTTTACAGCGAAGAGTTACAAAAGGTCCCGGCCGATCCACAGAGCGTCTACAGGGTTGAAAACATTTTGAAATGGAAAGGTAGAAGGGCTGAGAAGCCAGCCTTAGTCAAATGGAGGGGGTGGCCTGGGAAATTTAACAGTTGGGTGCAGACTAGCTCTCTAAAGGCAGTGTGAGTATAGAGCTCTCTGCCCAAGAAGGCAAAACAAAAATTATATCACCTTACCTTCCAACACGTCAAAGGACATATTCCCCGACAATCAAATTTCTAATTTTACAGTGAATCTGTCAAAACCAGTGGACCTAAAAGAGACCTGGGAGGCTGCTCAAAATGAAATCTAATACCCTCGAAAATGGAATACGTTTATCAGGGCAGAGAACAAGTTTACTATAAAGCGTGGTCGGAAGGTTGTTTATCTCCATGCAGGGTTTGCTACCGGACACTACCCCACCGTCGCCGCAGTGGTCGAGGCCATCAACAAATCCCTAGCCAGCATCGATGTGTATTCGGATATTCAGTTATGTTTAGATAACGTCAGGGGGAAGGTGTTTACTAGAATGCCCAGAATCAATACAGAGTTTATTTGCACTGGTAAATTAAGCAGGGTTTTAGGGACTGTACAACATATAAAAAGCACGGTGGAGCCAGACCCTACATGCCCTGGTATTAACAGTGGGTTCTATACGCTCTTCGTATATACCAATATTATAGAGCCGCAGAGGGTTGGAAATAGTTATTCTCCCTTGTTAAGGTGGGTACAGGTGAAGGGTAAAAACAACAGGCTGGTAAATATTCAATATATCAAGCTCGACTAGGTCCCTCTTTCTAAAAAACAGTTAGACACTATCTCCATCATGATATTCGATGACCAGACTGAATTGGTGGCCTCTAAATATGGGAAAGTGATTGTCAAGTTTCATTTAAGGCCGTGACACAACAGCGAATTTGAAAGAAGTTGTCATGGTGTTCATGAAAACATACTGCAACCCTTCTCTGTACAGAGACTATTACCAACACCAAGCCAGATATGGCGAACCCCCATTCTTTCAAGGTGTCCCAGTTATGTACGGCATGAGGCTGGGAGGTTTTTGCGTAGTTTGTTTAGAAGGGCTATCCCTCTCTTGAAAAGAGGTTATGAAATTGCAAAACCCCACGTTAAAGCCTCTACTGCAAACATTGCCCAGGATGTGGTGGGATCTGTGACCTCAGCAGTAGCTGAGTGAATGAACAAACAACTCCAAGAAGGAGCTGGGCTTTTGTACAGCTGTAACACCGGTGCTAAAAGGAAGCAAAATGCACCAAGGTGGAAGGGTCCGCCTGCTTCCTATATAAAAAGGAGACTCGCTTCAAAAGTCTCCCACAAAAGAAAGTCCACAAGCCGGAACAGATCCTCAAAAAACAAGAAAACATCAGCCTGAGTAAATATTTTTTAAAACTCAACAGCAGCCATGTCCTTCATGCATTGTGCCTCCGGAGAATGCGCCAAATCTGAGCAGACCTATTTTCTCTCAAGCCAACGCAGACCAGCATTGAAAGTAGCTTTTTCATGGAAGTCTCGCCTCTAGCCGCTTTAATGCCACTCGCTCGATAAAGTTTTTTGTGTCAGGGTCAACCGACATGTATTTGGATCTGAGCAATACTGTACTATATCGGGTCTAGAAAACGAACGGGACCAACATAGATGACTATGCTAAAGTGGAGCCGATCACTTACCCCGTAGCAACTATGTTTATCCAAGTAGACATTACCCTTGGCGATCGTCTCATCACGCAAAGCAACAACATGTACGCCTACATCGAGAGTAGTCTCAATTACAGCACCCTGGATACCCAGCTTTCAGCATGGCTCTTCTGCAAAGACACATATGTACATTTTGAAGACATGGCCCTGGATGGTACCAATAAAGGTTTTTTAAAAAGAGCGAGCTTCGGAAATGAAAATAAACAGTTTGACCTCCTCAGCCGCATACATTCTGACCTCTTTTTCCAAGATAAGCTGCTCATTAAGATCAAACTTACCTGTAACAAAGACCAGTTCTGTCTCATGAGCGGCAATGCGAAGTGGTATAAACTTTTTATACTGGCCCCTAGTTTATTTGTAAAGAGAGTGAAAGTGTCACCCAGCGTCAAATTGGCACCCGCCAAAGCTTTACAGCTATCGAACATCAAGTAAGCTGTTAAAAGAGTAGCTTTGAAGATATTCTGAGTGCTCACAGGGATGTGGTTAACCCACCAACAAAATGTATTTTGGGACAGCTACCGAAACTCATCATAGGGTTTGTAGATAACACAGCTTTTAGCGGCCTGTACACAGCAAACTCTTTCAATTTCAAACACTACGACATCACCCATACAGTGTAGTTCCATGGGGGGCACTGTGATTCCTGCAAAACCCTACACACCCAGCTTTGAGGACAATAATTTTGTGAGGGAATTTCTAGGACTGGTTTCAATAACAGGAAAACACCTGAGGGACTCTGGAGTCGTCGTGTCGAGAGAAAGTTATGGGCAGGGGTACACGCTGTTTACATTTGATTTGAGCCCCAATATGGAAGACGGCGACCACTACAAACTGATTAAGAATGGAAATCTAAAAGTTGAAGTATGCTTTAGGCAACCCCTGGTGGCCAATGTGAATATGGAATCAGTGTTTGACAACATCATCCAAATCAATCACGGCCAACAAATTTTGTTTGATAATCTTTAAAATATTGTAAAATGGACACTTTTCAGATTTGTGATTTCTTAAGCAAACATAGATACACCAAGAAATACTTTTTTGGGGTATTTTCATTTGATAGGTTACCCGCTGAAATTGGGATCCAGAGGCCTAGAACTCTTGCCTTTAACACAGACCCGCACTATAAAGAAGGAACTCATTGGGCGGCTCTGTTTTTAGATAAAGATGCGGTTACGGTTTTTGACAGCATTGCGGCATTCCCCACTCTCCGCATCTATACAAAACCTATATTTACGTATTTTAAAAAATCTGCTAAAAGGGTATAGTATAACAAAATACAGGTACAGTATACTCTCTCCATTACTTGCAGTGAGCATTGTATATATTTTATTAGTAAAATGTGAGAGGGTGTTACGTTTCGAAATTTCTTCAAAATATATTCGAGCGACCTCACTAACATTGATCGTCTTGTTATGAAATATGTGAAAGAAAACACAAGGTCTACAGCAAGCGTGGCTAAATCAGCTTTCACAGTTTGTGAAAAGCATAAGCCTGTGTGAGGCCCCGTGGTGTGTAATGTCACATAGTAAAATAAAAAATAAAATGCTAAATCTGAGCACCTTGTTGCGGTTTATTTCCATTTAAATGTACATATTGAAACTTTAAAAATAACATGTTTTTTTAAAGATATCATAAAAACAGTGAAAAGTAAAAAAAAAAGGGTTTTATTTATAAACCGGTTTTTGTACTACAATGGCACTTAACATTTACTACAGAAATAAAAAATGGAAAACGGTAAGTAACATATCTATAAAAACATATACATCGGTGCTAAATAAACTGACTTGCAAGACAGATTTCAAAGACGCATTTGACAGGTAACCACGTCTTCATTTTGATAAAGTCTTTTTAGGTTCCAGAGGAACAGCTTCAGCGCTCCTTTGGGAGACAGCTGGGGAAAGAAAGGCGACGTGGGCGTCTTTGTGCATGGGTGAAAAACAACAGGTAGCGGGGTCCCTGGAGGCATATAAGCTGGATCTTTTAAGCTTTAAAGTTGTTGCTAGTGTTCAAGTTTATCTACAAGTGTAAAAGAAATGTTGGGTTCTGCAGAGGCAGGGTGCACTATACCTCATGTGAGGGCATAACTGCATGAGCAGATATACCCCTATAGTGTCTAAGTCCATTCTTAGACATTATAAGTGCACAGTGAAGCCATACTGAGTACATGGGCTGGGAGGTTGTCACTTTGAGTTCCATAACTCCATGATGGCTTCACCAAATTCCAGATTAATGAGCCCACACTGATGCCAATGTTGGATTCAATAATAAATGCACTCAGAGGGCACCTCAGAGGTGCCCCCTGAAAACCTACCAAACCACTAGTGTGTACCTGACTGGTCTGCACCAGCCTGCCATCTGTAGACATGTTTCTGACCCCCTGAGGTGGAAGCCTTTTGATCTCGTGGGTCAGAAACAAAGCCTGCTCTGAGTGGAGGTGTTTCACACCTACCCCCAAGCAGGAACAACCTCAAAGGCTTCCTGCCCTTTGTTATGCTGACATGGGCATCTCCAGCTAGTGGATATGCCCCCCCCCCCCCAACCAAGCCCCACTTTTGGCGGCAAGGTCGGTGGGAAAATTAATAAACAAGAGAGGTGTGTCCCCTCTCAGCCAGGACCACCACTAAGGAGTCCTGAGCTGAAGTGACTCCCCTCCTTTAAAAATCCTCCATATTGTTTTGGAGGATTCTAGCTAATAGGGTTAGGGATATGCCCCCTCCCCAGAGGGAGTAGACATACAAAGGGTGTAGTCACCCTAAAGGTAATTAGCTCATTAGCTACTACCTTCTAACCCCTGTAACACTCCTAAAGTGAGTATTTAGGGGCACCCCTGAACCTTAATCCTCAGAAAACCGATGACCCACGAAGAAGAGGACAAAGAAGACTTCGGGCCTGAAACTCAAATCATAAATTTTGGACCAAGTCCAACCCGAAACCACATTCACTCGACTTTCACATAAACTCCACCAGACATCATACAATCAACACTCCCGCAATCTAACACACGACGCATCCCTATTGATACTCACTCCTCCGTTCGCCGCTGTTCTCGCCTCACCATCAATCTCCGTCGGTCTCTGCCAAAGTCCACCGTTCTCCGCTTTCGATCATTGGGCTGTATTTTAGGGGTCTAAGTCTTATCTAGAGTTTTCTAGATTCTCCCTCCGCTTCATGTGATAACCATCCTACACTGCTACCAAATGAAGGAGCCGGGTTCCACGTTCTAGCTCTACTCTGGAACCCCAGTCCGATGACTCTTTTTATCAGCATGAAAGCATGGAGGGGAGAAAATTGTTAGCCAATCAATCATACAGTTCCACTGAACTATGACTCAGAAGAATCACAGACTCCCAATTAAGTTTAGTTTGTTTATTACAAAGCCAAGAACAGTTTAACATACAGGCATCTCAAGATGAGGGTCTAGAAATACATTGGGACTAATACAAAGCAGAACCTACGGGTGAAGTTAAGGCGGTGCAGCATGCACAGAATAATCAGTTTGAGGACCAGAATACAGAAGATAACAGCACAGACGTCAAGATTCCCCTTCATTGGAGGTTTGTGGGTATAAAGCATTGGTCTGTCTCTACACTATCACTAGCGTAACATCCCTACTTAGCATTTCCCAAGCCAACCTCCATCAAGGTGTCAGCGTGTGAAGTCTTCCTAAGAAGTCTCTTCAAGTTTAGATGGGTCAAGTAGCATAAAGCTACAGAGCTCTCTCTCTCTCTCAAGGCAAGGCAGAAGTCCCCGGATAGTGCTTCTAACTTCGATACATCACTCTTACAAATAGTATCCCAAGATGCATTGCAGCATCACACCATCCAGTCAAGCCACCTCCCTGTAGATAATTATCCACACAGCAGCGATGCTCCCAGGTCTTGGCAAGATGGCCTTGATTCCCAGGCTTACTCCGATGAAAGTACAACAGTTCTCTATTATCAGTATCAACTAGGGCTGGGTGGAGCTATGCGGAACTCCGCGAAGTGCAAACAAAAAACTTTGCCGCGCTACGCGGAGCTGCGCAAGCGGTGGAGTGCGTTAGATAAATGCTGTTCGTGGTGATTTTCAGCGCCGGGTGTTTGTCCGCACAGTGCAATCATCGCGAACGGCACCATGCACAGCGCAAGCGGGCGCTGCTTCCTTTCTGCTGCTCGAGTAGGCTTTTTACTCGAGCGGCAGCTTTCTCAACTCGAACGGACGGTTTCTCAAAGCGATCGGTCGCAAGCATACGTGACCACTCGCAATAAGAAATCCGACCGCCCGCGTTGAGCAACTCACCAGGAGGTGGATTTTCCTCGCTCGCCAACTTGACGTTGACAACCGTGAGTGAGGAAAAAATTCTGCTCCGCTCTGCAAAGCAGAGTATTTTGGAACTTCGCTAGTTCCGCGTAGCGCAGAGTGCGGAAAACTCTGCAAACTCTGCGAGCAGAGCAGAGTTCACCACCCAGGGTTAGTATCAACGTTCAATGTATCCTCTCCTCCCGAAACCCAACTCCTGAAACAAAGACATTATTCTAGCTAAAAAGGATGAATTCTCCACCTGCAACAAAAACGTGAGAAAGAACAAATCCAACATGTACATGAAATTCGCCTATTAAACCTAATGCGAGAGCTTCCAGGGGAATAATACAATTCAGGCCTACAGAAATCGGTCAACATATGAATTGGCACAAGGCCTAGTAAAATTACACATAAAGTGAACATTATTTACTGAGCATATCTAAATTAACACGTTACATAAACACATCAATTGTGTGAGTACCTGTCAGCGACTTGTACAAATTCTGCACGTTAATGTTTTCTGCTAAACACACATATTTGCAACGTTATTTTCTTCACGTTTACATTGACAATATCTCTAACACGTCACCTTTTGTGTTATTACAGTTCACGTTCTAATGGCCTAAGTTAATACAATAAAAGCTTGTATGTAGGTGCGGACTGCCAGGGCTTATAATGCACCCCTACAAATGAAAGAGCAAAATTTGCGATCTAACACTGGAGCATCATGACATTCTCACTGTGTGCATTAACTACAGCGTGGAACATGATTTTATTGATAGACTAATCCTTTTGGCAAATAGACCTTCTTAATAAGGAAAATGGATGTGGCAACCACCGTAATGCTACAAAAGCATCTGTGCATGTTTTATTTCTTCGACGTTTACGTTTGTGCCGTGCAGAATAAGCAGTTTGTTCTGCCCTCCCATCCCAGCACTCTGACAGGCACGCAAATTGCTGCAGCCTCAAAAGTCTTCGATCCTTACTCCAGCACCAACCCACTAGTTCTTGGGATAGCCAGGACCACATGGCCCAATGTTGACTATAATTTGGGAAGCAATACAAGTAGGGGAAGAGAGCGACAAGCTTAGCCACTTTTGAGATGTAAGCAAATATATACATTTTACGATTAGACAATGCTATTATTTCATTGCCAGATCTCTGCTTCTGTCCTTTTGGCAGACACTGTGCACACTCTACTCTTAAACTGCCCCCTCTGCACCCTGCCAATTCTACTCGCTAGTGTTGGCTAAAGGTCTTTCTAAGTGGTGAGGGGGTGATACTTTCCATAAATTCTAGCAAGCAAAACAAGAAAGAGACTTCTTGTAGGTGGTTTCGGGGAGAGTGGACTTCTCCCAAGGAATAAAAAAACAATTTGTGGTCAAATTTGCTAAAACACCATAGACCCTGAAAGGGCATTTATGAAATATTCCAGTACTTTCAAAGTGTGTGAGAGAAGCATGGCCTTTCATAGGAGTAGGTCCTATTTCTTCAAATGTCATAAGTCAGAAATTACTTCCACTATGCCACAGTCTATATTTTTCTTAGGTGAGCCCCTTATGCCAAGGATTACATACAATATGCTAGTGCCAGAATTACTCCACCCAATAGTCATGGGTACCTACAAAAATTACCTCCAGTATACAGGGTTCAGAATTTTGCCATTAGGACTCCCCTGTCAAACGAGTATAAGTTCTCTCATGACAAGAATAACCTCAAATGTCAGAATCATCATTTTGCTATGGATGCACACCATATGCTATGCATTATGTACAACATGTCAGACCTGTATTCTGCCATGGGTAACACATCCCATTCGTATGCCATTAATGACCTCATCCATAAGGCAAGAATAACCTCCAGTAAGCCAGACCGGCAGCACACTTGCGAGCCCAACACACATACACTCACACATACACATGCAAATTCTCTCACAGATACTCACTCGGTTTCACACACTCGTTCTCATTCTATCTCTTGCACTCTTTCATACTTTTGTACTCAGTCATACTCGCACACAGATACACAGACATGCTGCCACTCACACCCCCATTAGTCAAATCTGCTTGCATTGCGTTAGACAGGCATGCACTGTAGCTGCCCTTCTATACTGGTTTTGCCTTTTAGTGAAGCTTAGTAAAACCATTTTTTAATACACTATTCAGAGTTCATAACATATAGCCTTGTCAATGCTGGTTACAACTATGATGTGAATGAAAAGGCGCACTTCCTTAAAATAGCTATAAAGGGTTTATATTTGGTTTCACATGTGAATCAAGCAATAACACTATTAACTAATCCACTTTTTCAAAATGAATATCACAGTATTCAACTGATCTTATGAAATGCTTGACTACTTTGGTAAACATGTTTTTTCACCCAGGAACACTTTGCTTGTTGGGATTTTCAGATCCAACTTACAATGTTAAAAAAGAGGGACCAGTATGCCTATGTGAGTGCTGGGTAAGCAGCGAAAGAGAAGGGTGAGCTGCGGGAATGACTGGTGAGCGCTTGGTGAAAGGAGTTAGTGCACGGTGAGTGGTGTGTCCCAGTGAGTTCTGGCAGACTATTGTGCTTGTGTGCAAGCAGGGTGAGCTGCTTGAGTGATGGGTAAATGGAGTGCCTGTGTGAGTGCAGTCTGAGCAGTGTACCTGTGTGAGTCCAGGATGAGTTGTCTGAGTGCCTTTGTGAGTACAGGGTGAGAGATGTGCCCGTGTGAGAGCAGGTTGAGAGGAGTAAGTGCAGGGTGAGTGATGTGCTCATTTGAATTTGGGTGCGGGTGAAAGTGCAGAGTGTGAAGAATGAATGTATGGTGAGTGATGTGCTTGTTTAAGATTGAGTGCAAGGTGAATGGTTAGACTGCAGGGTGAGCAGTGAGAATGAGAGGTGAGTGGAGTGTCATGTGAATGCAGGGTGAGCAGTGTGCTTGTGTGAGTACATGGTAAGAGCAGAGTGAATGGCGTGAGTGCAGGGTGAACAGAGTGAGTGCATGGTTAGCAGTGTAAGTACAGCGTGAATGCTGTGAGTTCAGGGTAATTTGTGAGATTACAGAGTGAGCGGTGAGAGTGAGAGATGAGTGGAGTGTCATGTTCATGCAGAGTGAGTGGTGTGCTTGTGTGAGTGCAGGGTAAAAGGAGGGTGAATGTCATGAGTGCAGAGTGAGTTGAGTGAGTGCATGGCAAGAGGTGCAAGTACAATGTGATCCCTAAGAGTGCAGGGTGAGTGATGGGAGTGCAGGCCGACCAGTGAGAGTGACAAGTGAATGGACTGCCATGTGTGTGCATGGTGAGTGGTGTGATTGAGTGAGTGCAGGGAAAGAGGAGGGTGAATGGCATGAGTGCATGGCGAGCAGTGTAGGTACTCTGCGATTGCTGTGGGTGCAGCCTGAGCTTGAAAGCAAAGGGTGAGCGATGAGAATGATGGGTGAGTTGTCTGATTGTAGGATGCATTCCCAGATACCAGATACTATGAGTAACTCAACATGTTATCCACGGTTGTCCAATGGGGTTTCAGGTATAATTTAAACTATTGATATTATGGCATCAATCAGGGATGGAAAGTAGAGGAAATAAATGATTTGCGGATCCTACAACAAACTTTTAGCCTCTTGATTTGCCTATTGGGTTGCCACCTTTCCAAGAGAAAAATGCTGGCCATTTGTTGTTGCTTTAAGAGCCTACAAGGCATTGAAGTAAAATTAAATTGGAACAAAATTGTATGTATTCATTTGCAAGATGATTTTCTGGCCCATGTTTAATTATTAGTCAAGGATCGTCCATGCAGTTCTAGAACACATTTAAAAGTAATTTCTGTTTATATTTGCTGCTTGAAGTATGTACAAATAAGGGCTAAAAATACAGGCATGTGGTGATTTTGCTTTGTTTTGCACTGGCCGGGATATCAAATGACCGGTTTGCCGCTTGAAAATCGGTTAGGTGACAACACTATATGTCTAAGGTTACTTTTTAGGTTGAGCCTAGACAGTCTCTTCGAGACATGCTGTATGTAGTTTGTGGGCTTACAGCCTGCCACTGCCTTTCATTCGTTTGTTTCAGTGCCCTTTAAAAATCCTTCCTCTCAAGTGGGTATTTGTTTCCATTCATCCCTCCTTTTCGTTATTTGTTACGTCCAAAAGGAACAGGTCCCCAGTACGTGTAGCCTTTCACTTGTGTGCATTTAGGCTTGCTCCTGCTCACAATTTTTTTCTTTTGTTTCTGCACGGTGGCAGGGTAAGGCTCTCTGGTCGCACAGCTGCTCCCCCTGCCTTTTGATTTTTAGCATGATTGAAAACAGGCATGTAAATCTGGTCATGGCACCTGCTTTCATCTTTCACTGTTGCGCACCTTTTAGTTTATCAGCACAGCGCCCCACAGCTGATCATTGGCACTGCAAGGACTTCATATGTGAAGCCTCGGGCCCCAGTAGCCTACGCGCCCGTGTCATTGTTAGTGCGCTCTCCCTATGGGTTTCCCCACACCTCAATACCTGACACACACACCCTTCGGAATGTGGACTTCATTTAGGCACCCTGTGTGTAGGTATTCTCTTCTCAAGCCAATTCTCAGCTTGTGGTCAGTGCTTCATGCAATTTTAATGCGCTACCCTTGTGGACTTCCATACGCCACACTACCTATCTTCTTTTCAGACACCCTGTAGGTCTCCCCATGAAGCCGCTGTTACATGCGTCGGCCGATGGCTCGCATTAGCTTGCGTACGTCACTCAGTCGGACACAGCGCTTCATTAGCAGTCTAGTCGTTCTTGAACCCCAGCTGCTTCGGGGTACGTGACCCGCGCAGGGGCAGCTGCATTTAATTACTGCACTCCCTGCTAGACTATCAGCACGCTAGGACTCACGCCGGCGCTCTGAAAGTGCATTCCTTCCACTACTACCCTCCTTTTTCCTTCTGTGCCTCGGCCCGCTGGTATCCATTCCTAGGTGAGCGATTGACTCTCCTGTTTGGTGCTTGTACCGATCATTCATTTTTGTAACTGCTTGTGTGTAAACCTGCAGCAGTAGTGTCCAAATAATGCACTGCAAATCTTGTTACGTTTCACAAGTAATTCCTGCTGTTCTTCCTATGTACCTTGCTGGTTATTTTGGAAGGGGAAATTAAAGAATTTTTTTTAGCGATATTCTTTAATGATTTGCATGTCTAGGTATTTCTACACTGCAAAATGTACCTGTGTGTATGAAAAACAGAATTACATTGTGTGCTTTCCTCTAGTAAGCATTCAAAGCACCTCCAACCCTTCTACCGCCTACAACCTCGAACAGGGAGTGAAAAACTTCAACGCCTGGACCACCAATTGCGCAGACAGCATCGTCCTCATCAAGAGCAACATCCAGAGAAAATCCTCCAGAAAGGCCAGCTGGCAACCCAAGAACTCAGAACAGCAAAACAAGACAGCAAACAGTTTGAGAGGAGATGGCGCACCAGCAAGGACACCTCTGAAAGTGCAGCCTTCAAGACCTCCCTCAACCTCTACCACCGCCTCCTGAGGGCAAGAAGAAGACGGCCCTTGCTGCATGCATCGAAACCAACGCCAACACCAAGGAACTTTTCAACATCGTTAAGGAATTCTCCAACCCGGCTGCCAGCGAAAACAACATCACACCCTCACAGGAGCTGTGCGACAACCTTATCCACTTCTTCCATGACAAGATTGCAACCATATATAGAAACTTCAAACCCCAACCCACACCTACGGATTTCCTTGATAGATTCGCCACCACCGTAACCGACATGAACCACACACTGACCATCTGGAACATCCTCTTCACCCAGGATACCACCTCCACCATGAAATCCATCCACTCTGGAGCTCCCACAGACCCCTGCCCGCACAACATTTTCAAGCTCAGAAACCAAAGGATTGTCCAGGAACTCACCACCCTACTCAACACCTCTATCGCCACCGCAACATTTCCCGATGTGTGGAAACACACCGAAATCAGACCACAATGCAAAAAACCCTCTGCTGACCCCGTGAACTGAAAAAACTGCCGGCCAATCTCCCTGCTCTTATTCCCAGCTCTTATTCCCAGCGAAGGTACTGGAAAAGATCATCAGCAATCAACTCATGACACACCTGGAGCAGAACCAGCTACTTGATGCCGCCCAATCCAGCTTCGGCAGCAATCACAGCGCAGAAACCGCCCTTATTGCAGCCAGTAATGACATATGAACCCTCCTCGACCGAGGAGAAACAGCAGCTTTGATCCTCCTCGACCTCTCGGCAGCCTTCAACACCGTATCCCACCACACACTGATCAAAAGACTCCACCACATCGACATCTAAGGGGACGCGCTCAGATGGATCACCTCCTTCCTCACCAGAAAAACCCAGAGGATCCGCCTTCACCTCTCCCCTCTGAATCCAAGGAGATAATCTGCAGTGTCCCACAGGGCTCATCCCTCAGCCCCACGATCTTCAACGCAATTTCCTAAGCAGACGACACCCAACTCATCTCCTCCCTCACCGATGACCCCGCCACCACCAAAACCATCTTCCACAGATGCATGAGAATCGTCGCTGACTGGATGAAGAACAACTGCCTGCAGCTGAACACGGGACAAGATGGAAGTACTAATCTTTGGCAACAGCAGCAACATATGGAACGACTCCTGGTGGCCATCAGACATAGGACCCGCAACCACTTCCTCCAACCACGCCAGAAACCCCACAATCATCATTGACAACAAGCTCACCATGAAATCACAGATCAACGCCATCTACTCCGCCTGCTTCCTCACTCAGCTCATTCAATGTAAGACCTTCAAGTGGCTACCCCTACACACGAGACGCACTGTGACACAAGCCCTCATCACCAGCCGACTAGACTACGGCAATGCCTTTACGTAGAAATTGCCACACACCTTCTACAGAGACTTCAGACCATACAGAACGCTGCAGCCAGACTCATCCTCGGCCTTCCCCGACAAACCCACATCACACCCCACCTCAGGAAACTCCATTGGTTCCCTGTACAGAAGAGATGCCAATTCAAGCTGCTGTCCCACGCACACAAGGCTCTACACAATCAAGGACCAGCCTAAATTAACCACCGCCTGAACTTCCACCAACCATCAAGAAGATGACGCTCCACCTTCCTTTCACTTGCCCATACTACCCGCATCTACTGAAGCAGAAGTGGAGGACGCCCCTTCTCCCACATCGCAGCAAAGACCTGGAACAGCTTCCCCACGCAACTCTGGACCATCATCTCACTTACAGAATTCCGAATGGCCCTCAAGACCTGGCTGTTCGAATAAGCCTCTGGGACCTACAAGCGCCTGGATACCTTATCGGGTGACTAGCTGCACTTTATAAATCCTGATTGGTTGATTGATTAAAAGCTTGCAGACACCCTTAGTTTAATGTTTTCCTTCAACTGAATCTTGTAATTTGTTTTGTACTTTTTATGGCTCTTGCAGGTGTGGCCACAACATGCCCTCCATTTTCATTTTTGTTTATTCCACCATCAAATACCATACAACAAGACCTATCCAAGCCAATATGACTGCCCTTAATGTGCTATCATGCGGAAACAATATTTCAACTTGCGTTGTCACACCAAACCTTGCCGGTTCTTGCTCTGTGTTGCAGTTAAATGTTTGAGTGCAGGTTCCCTGATAATATATTTTTCTGTTCAGTAACTGGGTGAATGTCTCCTTCACTGTCCCTTTACCTTGATTTACATTAGTACACCGTGTTTTGTAAATAACACATTCCAGATGTTAATTGACATAACATAAAATGTCAAAACGTCTTTCTTGTAGAACGTTGCGTTAGGGAAGGTAGGCAACTGTTTTTCGTTAAAAATCACTGCTGCTCCCTGACTTAAACAGTAAAGAGTGAGAAGGTCAGAACGTCAATGACAAAAAATACATTTATTAGCAAAGCAAATGGGGCTCTGGATTAACACAGGTCTTCAGTGAGACACATTAATTGCAGCTCAACTACAGACACACAGCAGAAAAACACCTTTTTAAGAAAGATTTTGTATGCTTAAATTACGTGTCTGCCATAGCCAGGGCCACTGGAATTATGCGGCAGGAGGGCCAGATTATGCGGTTTGAGTAAATTATGTGCCAAGAAAAGGCAAATTATGCGGCATAATGCGCCACATTTTGTAATAGTATTACTTCATTATTTAGTCATTTTGAAACTTAGTAACACTGTCTAGGCATTGGTTGTACCTCATTAGTACCAGTTTAACACGCAAGTATAGCATTAAGCAACAGAAAGGTGGCCAGTCCTGTTTTGCGCTGGAAATAACGTAAAAGTAATGCGAAGGAGCGCATTGCGCTGCTTCGCATTACTTTGTGCCAAAGGTGCTGCATGGGCGTTCCCATGCATTCATTCAAGGTTTCTCACGCCAAACCCAATTTACTGAAAACAGTAGATTGAGTTTAGCGTGAGAAAACTGCGCCCTTTGCAACTAGGCGCAAGGAAGGAGAAATGCTTTCATTTCTCCTTCCTTTTCCAACTTTGCATGCGTGCTGCACTGTGCAGCAAGCATGCAAAGTGGGAATAGCGTTCCCTTGTGCCTAGCATAGTATTTTGTACAGGAAGGGTACCCTTCCTGTACAAAACCTATGCTACACTCATGCACACACCTTAGCGCAACGCAGTGCAGCCTCGCGGGCAGCCAATGCACCACTCCTACCTCCGGCCCAAGCAGCCTCCACTGCACCACCAATCTCTCCAGTGCAGCTGCAGCAGAATGTCGAGGCAATCCGCCCTGCACCTCCCGGTGCCTCTCTGCTGCCGCCAACGAGGGGGAGGACCTACCCCACAGCAGATCACCAACTCCTGGGGCAGCTCCGCGTCGTGCAGCCGGCACCAACCGCTGCCTGCCGCCGCCCAGTCCCGCGGATGTCCACAGGCAAGGGGACGGGTGCCCCAGAGGCAGGGCTCGTCCGATCAGGAAATCAATCTTTGCCGGGGCCCCCGCCACCCCAAACCACAGGAAAACGAACCGGACGGTTTTGCCCAACCCAGCGGCTCTGCAAGAGAACCTGGTCTCGGCAGAAGCGCCGTAGTGCGGCAGTCCTCCACTATGCTGCGGCGGTCCAGTGGCCCCAAACTGGGTCAAGGAGGGGCTAGTCCGACACCCGGAGCCCTGGTGCCCCTTAGGAGCAGGAAGGACGTAGTGGTCAGGCAGGACGACAACTGATCTTTCTCAAGCGACAGGAGCAGTATTAGAGCTCGACCCTCATCTTGGCCGTACAGGCCATGCCCCTATAGACCCATTTTTAACATGACAAGTTTGTAACTGCTTTTGCTCTCAAAGACAATAAAAGAAAGAAATAAGCAAAAGGAAACTGAAGAAGAGAAAGCAATATTTCATTTTTACCAGGTGTCAGTGGTCAAAACAAAGGTGTTCAAAAAATGGGTGGATCAAAAATTAGGAAAAACCATGTTTGAGGATGGGGTGGTGTGGGCATCATTTTTGGGGACAGTGAAGTGACCAGTGTAATTTACACAGTACAACCACTGTGTTAGCCCAAAGGCTCTAGGAGGGCTCAATAATCCTTAGTTCTAGCCTCTTATTAATTAATTTATTGGGAAGATTTGTAGAGCACTGAATGTAGCTATACAGTTACTTCAGCATGTTACATAGAAAAAGAAAGAATATCCAATGGCATAGGGAGAAGTTAGAGGCCAGCCAGTGAGTGGAGGACCCAGGATGACATTCTTCATGGAGACAATTCTAAATAATTTGTAGGTGAACCAGAAAATTCTGTTTTTAGGTTCTTGCTCAGGTGCATACCATTTTGTTCCAACCTCTAATGCACTCTGGGCCTCAATAAACACCTGGTAAATCTTACACATGCCTCACACAATGATCCCAGCATTAAAGCTGCAGATATTTTTGGGTCTCAAAATAGTATTGGAGAAAAGAGTTGAAAGAGCTGCTGGAGCAAGGCCTTGCACTCTCTTTGTTGTTCAGATGTCAGGGTTAAGGAGATTTGTGCTCCCTGAGCAGTCCCTTTCCACTCATTTTAGCTGGTCAAGGAGAGGCCACCGTTCTTCCTTGACCTTCTCTGAATGCCTCTGTATCCACTCAGCTGGGTGAGAGCTTAACCTATCTGCCATTAAAACCTCTTCACGGTTTTCTATGGGTCACTTGAGTCAATTAAATATTCAATTTCACTGATATTGTTCAGAACATCATAGGGCCCTGATCACTTATCTTTCAAAGCTTGTACATTTGTTCACTCCATTATGAACATCTACTGGATGCCCTAGAAGCCACCTAGAGTAAGTAGGCCACCTTCATCTGAAGTCAACACACAAAGTCAATCACATTATCAGTGTGAGACTTGGGGATCCCCTTTCATCATTCTTTCACAAGGGTGCGGGAACTTGGGTTAGGGTGGTGGCAGAGCTGGTCAAAAGCGTAGAACCCTACTTCTATCTACAGTAAATGCCTGTAACAAGGAGGAGCTTCGCCTTGGTCCTCTACACCAAGGTGTCAAGCCAAAGGAGACCTCATGTTAACAATATTAACAATAAATTCCAATTGCATTCCAGAGCAACTAGCCTCCAACTAAATTGGCTTCTAGGGAGTAGTAAGATTGCTGTTCAGCATTCCCTTAAGACTCAGAAGTGTTCTGGCAGTTACCCATCACTATGCATTTTGGTTTGCATGCAGCCCTTTCAGTGTTCAATTCTTTCTCTGCTACCCATACTGCCCCCATAAAATTGCCTTGTGTAGACTCCTATCCTTGAACAGTTACTCTCACTAGTATAAGTCCTAATGTTTAGTCACTGCTACCTTCTGCTTCTGGGCAGGTTTTTCCCTTTGTGGTGGTAGGTGATGCTGCAGGTTCCATGAATGTCCAGGCAGTGACAGGTCCATCCTAGGCTTTTGTCTGGTGCTTTTGAGGTGTAAAAGTGATAGTAGTGACCACATGGAGCAGATTAGGTAGGCAATCTTCTACCTGGTTTACATTTAATTCACCAGCCCCAATTCAATAAGACTGTTGTCTAGATGACCTTCAATGTACATAGCATCTCTTACCTCCATTTTCAGTTTCCTGATACTGACCTCCACATGTAGTAACATAGGCCAGAGGCAACTGTTTATTTCTTTGGCCAATTGATTTTACAGATGCTGACTTATACCTTATTTATCAAAGTGAGGTACTTTCCAACGTTAGGAAGACTAGTTCCAGAGTCTCTCAAAGCATCAAAGCAGTTAACCTCTGCCCATCCACATGGTGGCTGAGCACACAATGAACACATGACCACTTCTACAAATTTGAAAAAGAGATTGTCCCTTTGTGCAGTCACTTTCCAGATCACTTGTAGTTCAATCTCAAATGAGCCTTGTCTACTCACTGGATGAACCAACTTGGTATTGACTGTGATTGGACATCAGATCCAGATGTTTATGGACCTCATGACAGATGTGACTGCATGCCTCAACTTATGCGTTTCACATAACAATGTAAAATAATCTGCACTCCAAAACATCCATGCCACTGAGTTTTTCCATACTGCATATATGGAGCTACTTTGGTGAGGGGTTGGGGTGCTCAGCAGGCAACCTTGCTGGCAGTAAAAGTCAGGGGCTCAATTTCAATTGCATTACATTGAAGATCACAGTTTCTTTGGAAAGAGAGCTCTCGTGGCTGGGATAGGACTATTATGCTGAGGCATCTCTAATACCAGATGTAGGATCTCTCTCTCTCTTTGAATGACCCCCTCTCTGTATTTTCTGATAATCTAGTACAGACTCTGCTGCACCCACCAAAAAGAGCTATTGTTGTAATTCATCAGGAATCTAAACAAATGTATGTAGAAGGCTAAGTAACTGGTTGTAGAAAGCTGAAGTTTTGAGTTTAGTTCAAGGTGGACAAACAGAAGGAAGGGGAGAAGGAAATTTTGAGATACATATTTAAGAAAAGCTTCACTTTTTTGCTAAAGTATTGAATGAAAGAGCTACTTCAGCAGCAACAGTTGAGATGTGATCTAATGGATATCAAAACAGAAAAAAGATATAATGTGATATTTTTGTAAACTAAAATTCTTTTTTTTCCACAAAGCTTGCCAATTTTATATCTGATTTATTGTAAACATGGAGTCAGATTTAATTTTTAAGCAACTGAAGAAGAAACAAGATAGCTGTTAACAAGAGGGAGCAAAGCATAAACTATTTAGATCTAGTCATAAGAATAGAATGTGCCATATGTCACCAGTTAAGACAGCCTTGTTGGCCAAGACGAGATAGCTGTATTCGGAGAGTTGTGAGTCAATCAGTGGAGGCTATGTGGGAATGAAAAAGAATGTGGCACAAGAGGTATTCCAAATACGCATTGGAAAGTAGAAACACAATATAACAGGAGAAGAGGGAAATTGGAGACACACAGGATGAAGAAGACAGAAACACTGCTGAGAAATTATACAAAGTCCTGGAAAACTAAGATACAGGTTTCTGCCATAAAAATAATTGATGGGAGCCATGACCAATTGCTGGGAAGATGGGATACATATTTCTGTCAGAAAAATAATGGTAGAAAATGAAGAAATATTGGCGAAAGATAACAGATACATTGAAGCTCATTAAAAGACCCACATTATATTGTGCACGAAAACTCCTATAGCAAAGGAACATGTTACTATCCCAGCAACCATCTGTTTGTAGCATCTAGTGCTCTAGATTCACATGCTCTGCATATTCCTGCCATCAATTATTGAGTGCAGATATTTGCAAGTTGTTCTTGAGTCATAGTACCTATTGTGGGGTAAGAGTGGGCCCCTTATAGTGGACTAAGGACAAAGACTTCACCTTGGACTGTACTATGCACAGCAGGTGAGTAGGTTATGTAGAGTGGAGTGATGAAGACAGAAAATATGGGCTGTGTATTATAAGAAAGTTGAAGACATCTGGGATCATTACTACCTTCCTGGGAGGACCATTAGTGCATGTGGATTTACAGCACTACATGCTAAAAACAGATGGTTACAGGGTAAGTAACAATTTCCATTCGTATCCTGTGTGGCTGTAGATACACATACTCTGCACAGACTGTAAAATAGTTCCATCCATAAGCAGTAGCTAGTGGGAAGATGATGCAGATGTTTGAAATTAAATTCTTAAGACTCTCTGGCCAAGCAAAGCCTGCCGATGGGTGGTGGATTCCCACACAGTAGTGCTTGGTGAACGTATTTGGTGTTGACCATGTAGCAGCCACACACAATGTCTGGTCATGGAATACTGCTGAAGAAAGCTGTATTGGCTCCCTTGGTGTATGCTGAATATGCCTTAGGCAACACCAGTTATGAGCATTTGGTTTTAGCATAACAGGTTTAAATACTTTCACTATCCATCTAGGACTGCCTGCTTTGGAAATGGGATTTCTTGTGTGGGGCTTTGCAAAAGCAACAGCTGCTTTGTCTTATTACATTTGGTTCAATCAATGCAATACATTAATTCCCTTTTTTACATCTAAGGTATGTAACAACCTTTCAGCTATATTGCCTGGATATACTAATTTGACCACCAACACAGTAGTCTTAGTTGGTGAGAAATTGGAAACTGCCTTTAGTAGAACTTTTGTGTTTGTTCTTAGGACCACCAAATCTCTATGACTCTGAATGAATGGTTCTTCTATAGTTAAGGCCAGCAACTTACTGATCCTTCTCAGAAAACTAATGGCATCTAAAGACTACTCTCCAAGTCAGGAATTGCATGTCAGTATAATGATGCTAGATGTGTTCTTGTAGGGAAGGATGTCTTTAAACATTCCATAAAGGCCTTAATGAAGGGATTTTAAAGACGGATAAGTGCTCCTTGTTTTGCATGTAGGCTACAACTGCAGCCAGATGCAGATAGAGGTCTACCTCTGATCCTGCTAGCAATAGCGGGAGTCCTGATTGTCATTTACCTACTACGCAATGGACGGCCCAATTACCAACGAAATGGCAAAAGCGCTACTGGAGAGGAAATACCGTGAACGCATGGTACAACATCTGGGCACACCTCGCCTGAGGGAACTAAGCACCTCTTGGTTCCTATCGTTTAGACCGGTCTGGATGGACTGCATCCTACCTGTTCTTTGATGCCTGTTTTGCGGTGATGAATGCGTGTTGGACCTCTGTCTGACACTTGCGACGGACACGCCTGCGGACTTGAGTACCAGGCTGGAACCCTTGAGGGCCCATGCTCGGCAATGTCCCCAGCGTATTTCCATCTTGATGGCTGCATTCCTCGAGAATCCGCAGGTGCCTTTTACAACTGGGGTAAGCTTTAGCTCCACCACTAGCACCGAGGTATCGACTACAGCACCGGCTGCCTCTACACCAGCTATTGGCAGTACTGAATATCATCTGTGCTCAATTGACATACTCTGTGAGGTGTTACAAGGACTGTCCCCTGCAGCAGCAAGCAGCGATGATGTTGCGTCTCCCAGCCAGGACATTTAATCTGTAATTGGCTCATCGTGTGCTGGGAAAGAATTCGGATTTTCATTTTTCTTTAAAATTAACTAAATTTGGAACACTTCCTGAAAATTGACACTCTCTCGCTGAAAAGCATGGCCTTTTGACGCTTGTAGACATTCAACTTATATAAACTAACTCAATTAGGACTGTGGTTTAAGTGACAATTCCAAACAACTAATTTTCGTAGTAAGAATGTTTAATTTTTACCTTTTTAAACTGTTTTTAAATAATTTTAAAATAAGATTTTAACGAAGCTCTTTTTAAAATGTTCTATGAACTACTGTCTAGTAAAGAGAATGGTCCACTAGTATTTTTATCATTGTTGACTGTTCAGAAGAGGAGTGGGTGTTATGTTTCATACAGGTACCCTAATATAGGCCCGGGGAACATCATACCCCTTCACCTACATCACCTCCCCTACACTACACTGTAACAAGCCTTTTATGATTGAACCTTTACCTAGTTCTAGTCCTGGGTGCAGAAGGAGGGTGTCTCCTGAACAATAGAGTCCTATAACTCCATCAATAGACTCACACAGTATGAATGGATATTCATAAGGGTTCTTAGAAACCAGGCTGGGGCTACACCACCTTCCTCCCCACATCTACGTACACGGTTCATCCCATACGTCATCCTCAAATCCAACAATGGCTAATACAAGCAACAAGGGAAAAAGGAGCCCTAGATACTTTCTGTATAAATATAGCACCTCTTGCTAGTGTTAGATAGAGGGAACCGAGACTTCCAGGCCGACACACTGACCAGAGACGCTGAGGCTCCTGCATACAGACGCTCCAGCTGACAGTGGTCTGAACATCCCTTGCGGGGTTCCAGCTCGAGACCAAGAGGGGCTCCTACATTCTCACTTCAGGTAATGGGGTTCGACTAAATCCTAGAGGGATTCTTGGCTTCACACCTACTCACATGCTAGGTACATTTAGGTACAACTAGATAGGCATCGTAGGAGTACGCGCTTTCTTTTATCACTGCATTTTATATTCATGTATTTATTCATGCGTAGTGCAAGATGGTAGAACTGTACTATCCATTTATATTCATAGTACTGCTAATCATATATCTCTGCTACTGTCTAATGGTTGTTGCACCTCAAATATTCTACACTAGAATAACAACTGTTCAATAAACCTTTTATTGAAACGCCCAGGCTGTTTATTCTGTGTATCTCTGAGACGAGATAAGTGAGCACGAGAGACTGTGCGAAAAATAGTACATTGTTTCCACGATCTTGAGGGATCAGGGTTGTCATGTTCTGAGGTTGCCAGAAACTACTCTCTCCCCGATAAGAGGAGACACTAGTGGCACTGTGAGCTAGCTTATGCAAACAGGCTAACATTCTCAGTGAGGTTGCTCAGAGTTAGTCTGCCACCAAACCTACAGTTTATGTTATCCGTATGCGCAGGTCCTGTATGGGTAATATAGGAACTGCACGACAACTAAAACTCTACAAGTAAGCACTAAGAAAATGAAGAGAAGATGTGTTAATGTTTAAACATTTCCCCTTCTGTTGTGCCGTTTACCACCACTACAGAAGTAGTTTATGATCTCAGTTCGGGAGCCTATAGAGCGCAGCATAATTTATGTGAAATTAATAGCCCATAAACATAAATAGGTGTACGTTATGTGGGGTACTTTGTAAATGAAATACAGGTGAGAATATCTAATTGGAACGTAAAAGGGAATCACCCTTCTGAAGATCATAAGTGATTTTTTGGTTTGACGTGTAATGGAGGGTGCGCCATTCAGGCTGAACATATTGTATTCTAATCATACTGTAGGGGGCTTTGGTTCCGCCTCGTTCCCCCAGTGGCTTCTTTGACTCGGTGACCTTTAGCCATTAGTCTGTGACATTGCTAATCACATTTTAGGTCGAACCAAAGGAGTATTTGAGTCTCTCGTTCTTTTCTTTGGTTATTTGATCATATCCTTCTGTGTTCTCTGGAATGCATGAGGGAATATTTTACATCTGAAAAGTACATTCTGTGATCACACATTTAAATCTTTAACTTGTTCATGCATTTTATACAAAAAGCGATTTTTTTTTGCAGCAGGTAGTTTTAAATTGCTTTTGCCAGTGTTCAAATAGGAGAGTTAAACCTATTGACTTAGGCAATGCTTGTTTTTTTAGTCTTCTTAGCAAGTAAAATTGGATTTTTCAAGTACTTAATTAAGATTCCCTTAATAAATAATTAAGAGTTTCTGGGTGAGTTCATGTCAACAGATACACTTTTTCAGCCCTTATAAGCTTAACAGTCTAATGCACTCTGGAAGTTGTAGAAATGGTTCACTTAAATGGAACCAATTGGACCAAAATATAATGCCCCAATTTTTTACGGAATGCACTGAGCTATCCTACGTGGTACAGTTTAAGAAAGGGGGTGTGGCCTCTGACCACCTCACAGCAATCCAGCTGTGTGGGCCTTACTGGAGGTAACAGGAGGGCTACTTGGCCCCCAAAGACCCTCAACTCGCCAGAGGCCCCGCCTCCTTTCTCCACCACTCTGCAAATGCGCCTCCTGGTACGTTCTTGGTTGGGGGACGAAGTCCCCTTCGCTGCTGAGGGCCCTTAGGGGCCAACTAGCCCACCTGTTACCTCCAGTAAGCCCCACACAGTGGGATTGCTGAGAGGTAGTCAGAGGCCACGGACACTTTCTCCACCACTCTGCACACGCACCTCTCGTGGCACTGCTGGTGGGGGATGACGTCCCCTTGTTTCCTGAGGGCCTCAGGACCATAGTTCCCTCTAACATGCACGCTTGCGAGCGCGCGCACATGTCCTTTCTCCAGCGCGCACACACTGTCCCAAAGCGCGCATGTTAATAAGAGATAACTTGCAGCCATATACTTAAAGATCACAGGAGCGGCTCAAAAAACGGTCCCTTTGTTGGTAAAGTGCGAGAAGCAGCGGCAGAATTTTTGCTATGCAGGTCGGAAGAGCAGGTGTTTCTGCCACAGGCACATTGCATTTAGAACATCTGAGAGCTTGCTGCCTCTACATCTGCCGCTTGCTCGGGTAGTTTTGTGGGCCAGCCGGGATTGTGCAGGGAGCGTTTAGCATTATGGTCAGAGCTGCGACCAAGGAGCCATGGAGTCAGGTTCGAATTCCAGCCAGTTTACATTTTGTGTGTGGTCCCCATAAAAAATTCAGAAAGGCTTCATAATAGTCACGTTTGCATTTTGTAATTGAGCAAATTCTAGTCTATGACTATGTCCCAACATTCAGATAGAAAGTCCAGCGAGTCTGTATTTAATCTGAAGGCTCTAGGAGAGGCACTGCGATCCTGCTGTAATTTGAGTGTAGGCAGAACAGTAGACCCAGGGGCGGTGGGGGATGACGAATAGGGAAACTAAACTGCACTGTGTAGGTGCAACTTTCCTTCCTTTCCCAGTGACACTGTGATGAAGGGAGGCAGTGCTAACCCACATTAAAAGTTGAAGAAAAATGTTGGGAAGCTGTGCATTTTCAACATCCTGTCACTTTGGCCCAATCACGTAATCTCCGAGTGCCTGTGATTAGTGAATGAGTCCTTGTGATGCTCATTTAAAGTGCTCCAGTGCCTTTGGGCAACGTTTGCGCTATATAAAACAGAAGAAAAATTATTCAGTAGCAGCAGCATTTCGGGGCAGGCACAACGTAGGCATAAATGTATTGTCCATAGCATTTATTTATTGTAGTGGAAGTGGCCTGCATTTCAGCCACAGTATGAGTAGCTTCTCCACCCATGTGATTGACTGTTTCTCAATGTACTTTAAACAAGCATTGGCATAGCCAATAGGTCTCGCCTTTGGGACCTTATAAGTGTTTAGCCATGCAACGGTTGATGTTTTTGCATCAAGGATATTGTGCTGCATAAGTAAATACTTATAAGGTCACAAAAGCGAGGCCTATTGGCTATGCCAATGCTTGTTTTAGAGTGAGTAGCAGGCCTGTGAGAGTTGCTTCTGTATGTAGGTGTAATACTCTGGGTAACTGTGTCCTTATGTGCCCTGTGTGTGCTTGTGTAGTGGCAGCTGCTTGGTTACGCTGTGTCCTAGTGTGTTTTTATCAGTACATGTTTGTATTGTAGGCTTGTGTGTGTCTTTTTACATGGTCTGTTGCATGATTTACATGACAATTATATTCTGTCTCATGCAGGGGTTTTTCCCTTTGCTCAGCTTTCTATGTTAATTTGTTAGCTCGCTCACTCGCATCTAGAATACGGCCAAGTTCAGCCCTCTTTTGTATGGTGCTTTAATAAACAAGCCATCTACAAAGAAGACGGACAAGGGGAATTATGCTGACGCCCGTTGGCCATGAGCTGTATTACACTAAGCGCCATCTTTCAATTGTATACTTCGAATCTAGACTGCAGATATTGTTAGAAAACTAAAATATATCTCTTTATTTTGTTAAAAAAATTTCAAGTAAAATATCAACAAAATTAAAAACGTAAATTAGTTAATAAAATATGATGTTTTATAGCAAATGGATCACAACATAATTACTTCTCTTTGGTAGATAACATAGCCATCTGTTTCTTTTACGTTTTTGTTTCTGATTTCTCTTTCAAACCCTACTTCCTTTTTTCGATAATATTGTTTTTGTTTGTTAGAAACGTTCCTTTAATTTTGTTATATTTTGCGGTGGGGGGGTAGGGTAGAGGCTGATGAATACAGAGCACTCATAGGGCTGAAGTGTCCTACCTCTATGTCCACGACCCTTCACTGTAGTCTTGTTTCTGCGTCTCGTGCGCTGACGTTGCTCGCTCTGCTGGTTCCGGTTACTGTCAGCACTGTGTGTGAGCGATTTACGAAACCGGAGAGAAATGGAGCCCGCGGGGCAGGGTGAGATGGTCGCGGGATATTGTGGAGGGGAAGGAATAGGGCTGTGAGAATGGGAGGGAGGTCGGCTGCCTGCTTGCAGCTGAGAAAAGACGGAGGAGGGAGGCAGCGTCAGCACAAGTGAAGCGCTGGACAAGTGGGGGCGAGCGAGCGCGGCAGCCTGCTGAGCTGACCACACGCTCGTGCACAATGGCCATGTGTTTTCAATTATCGTGCCCGCGTCTGGGCACGATAATTGCAAACAGATGGCGGCCCTGCAGGTAACCGCAGGGAAAAGGCCATTGTGCACGAGCGTGTGGTCAGCTTTCAAAAGCCCCTTACATAAAGTCTCGCACAGCAGCGCTTGCGCGCTACTCGAGGCTCGACCTAAAAACACTAACTTTTAATAAATACTTTCCATATAATCTGATGAACTAAGGGGAAATTAACTGCATGTTAAAGAAATACACTTTCTTGAACTTTAATGGCAAGCTTACATTCTAGCGTGATGTTTGCTGAATGATTTACATTCCAAATATGTTCAAAGTTTGTGCACTGGCTATCAGAGTAAGAGTGTCCTTGACTTGTCTCTCTCTGTTAATGTCTTTTTATAAATTTATTTTTTAGAGTTTTATATAGCGCAAACTAGAGCCGAGACATCGGGTTTCTGAGCACTTTACATGAGCACATGTGGCACACCCACTTCTTTTCCCAGGTGCTCCTTCTGCTAAATTGCTATATTCATATATAAATGTATGGAAATTGAAAGCTGGGCAGAAATACAAATAAAAGTGCAACCCTTTCCAAGTTATACTGTTTACATATGGTGCTGTTAGAACTAGGGGAAGTTACGGGAAGGAATGGCTCTGTTAGGCTGTTATCCTGTAAATGCTCATCTTAGTGCATCATGCACTTTTTTACGTTTTCACCATGAAACCACTACAAAAACCTAACTGATGTGTGACATTCAGTGCCAGAATTAGAAAACATTTATGCAGAAAACACATAAATTGGTAGCCAAGGCATGGCGACAGAAAGGGGGTGCAGTCAAAAGGAACGGAGTCTTTCTCAACCCTCCTCCTTCTCCTTCTTTCCTTTCTAGTTTTCTTACTCTCTCTCTCTTTATGGATGCTAATTGTTATATTTTTTTTTGTTTGATTTTTCAATAAAAGAGACTTGAATACAAAAGGAACGGAGTCATGAAAACCAGAGTCTTGTTGTCAACTTATACATTTACTTTTTAAAACTCCTCTGTAAAGAAATTGGCAACAAGAACAAACATGACAGTAAATTTGTTGAGCTTAATTGGTCACAAAGGCTGCATTATAAAATCTCTTATGGGTTCAGGCTACTTCTGCAGAGATATTTACGTGCCCAGCAAATCACATGCATAATAATAACAGTAAGATGACTCTGGGGGTTAATGCAGTGGCTAAATATTTGGCTCATAATGCTGCATAGATCATTAGTGTGTTGCCTGTAAAACACATTGTGTAACATTTCAATCACAGATTTTTATTTTATGTAGATCGGTCTTTTAGTTTTTGCTTTAGACGAAGATGCTTTTATTATTTGCAGTTCACATATTGCAATCTTTCTAATATAGCACAGTGAGCTATGAACCAGCATCAAAAAGCTGTTTGCAAACTGTAAGTCAAGGGTTTAGAACCTTATTGTTTTCTTTCTCAATTTTTCATATGAGTGCTAAAAATAGTTTCTTTACGTAGTTATAAAGTCTTATAACTACAGACAACCTGAAGCATTGTGTTACATTTTAAATCCTGACTTTGTTTCTCTCAGCTATGCATTCTTAATACACAAGGTCTACCTTCTTACAGTACATGCATATAGCTTATATACACTGGGTAAACAAAGTCAAAAACCTGCCTCAAATGTTTTTCTTAAGTACTTGACTTGTAAAGTGATGAGCTGTGTGCCTTAGTTTCCCCTCCACTGAATCAGCATCTATGTATTAGGCTGCAGGTGGCTCCCAGACAGGATCATTCTTGAACAAAAGGGGGGCATATGGCCCTTTAAATGAGGCTTTTGTTTTGGGCCTAACTTGAATTATAAATGAGACAGCCCCTTCACCATCCCCCGATTCCTGCTCGGAAAAGAAAGCAGACAACCTGCGGGTACTGCTCATTGTGTCCTAGTGTCTGCAAATTACATAGGTAAACATTTCAGCATATTTCACTGGGTCCAGCCATGATCCCAGTTCTGGCAGAATAATAGCTGTCTCATTCTTCTGACTGCTTAGATCAACGTTGCTGCCCAATAAAAGTTTATAATTGTACATCATGTTCTTTTTTAAACCTGGGATTTAGATGCCACAAGAGTAAACAACTCTATGTGTGAAATGCACTTGTTTTCGCTCTTGTTGTAAACAAACGTTTGGAGTAGTAATTGCCACAGATGTATATTGCTGAGCGCAGCGCTCTCAAGCCTATTCAGTTCCTTGGTGCACATAGCCTTGACTGCAGCGCACAGAGCTCTTGCACTGCCGCACACAGTTGAAAAATAATTAGAGGGAACATTGCTCAGGACTAAAGTGGACTTCTTCCCCCAAATAGTAGTGCGCCAGGATGTGCGTTTGCAGAGTGGTGGAGAAAGGGGGCATGGCCTGCTATCACATCTCAACAATCCTGCTGTATGGGACTTACTGGAGGTAATAGGAGGGGTAGTTGGCCCCCAAGGACCCTCAATAGCCAAGGGGACTTCATCACCCTACTAGTAGTGTGCCAGGAGGCGTGTTTGCAGCGTGGTGGGGAAAGGGGCGTGGCCTGCTATCAAATCTCAGCTATCCTGCTGTGTGGAACTTACTGGAGTTAACATGCAGGGTAGTTGGACTACAAGGACATCATTGGGGGCCAACTACCCCTCCTGTTACCTCCAGTAAGTTCCACACAGCAGGATTGCTGAGACGTTGTCAGAGGCATGCCCCCTTTCTCCACCACTCTGCAAACGTGCCTCCTGGCACACTACTAATTGGGGGATGAAGTACCCTTGGCTCCAGAGGGACCTTGGGGGCCAAAAAGCCCTCCTGGTACCTCCTGTAAGTCCTACACAGAGGAATTTCTATGAGCTGCTCAGAGGCCCGCCCCTTTTCTCCACTACTCTGCAAACGTGACTACTACTTTAAAAAACATAGAAATTCACTGAATAAACTGGGACGTTCTAGTTCGGAATTAGCATTTAAAAAAACCTTAGAAAGTCAATGAAAAAAACCAAAGGTAACAGGGATGTTATAGTTAGGAATTAGCATTTAAAAAAACCTTAGAAATTCACTAAAAAAAACAAAGGTTACAGGGACGTTATAGTTAGGGTCAGATTTTACTCATACAAGACCAGAGACATTCAGCCGTTATAGTTAGCTGAGTTAACTATAACTCGCGCCCTGCAATGCAAAGCTTATGACCTCAACATATTGCATCACTCATGACATGGTCAGGTTAGTGACATCACTGATGACATCTCAAATGACATCAGTGAGGACATCATCCAGTGACTGTGAGTGTTTTTAAAATGTTTATGAGTGTTTAATATATATACCAAGGTGTATTGGTGAATCAGTGGGTGAATGAGTGACTGAATGGATGACTCAGTGGGTGCGTGACTGACTGTATAAGTGAGTGATTAGGTGACTAAGTGAATGTATAGGTGAGTGACTGGTTGTGTAAATGAGTGTATCTGTCTGTCAGTTGATGTCTCAGTGGGTGTATGAGTGTGTTAGTGGGTACTTGAATGGCTATATGGGTGATTGATTGGTTGTCTGACTAACTATGGTTGTCTGTGTGTGTGGTTGAGGAGGTGTGTTACTGCCTGTATGGATGAGTGAGTGGGTGAGTCAGTGGCTGTGTGGGGTACTGTGTGCGTCTGTGAGAAGTTGTATGGGTGAGTGAGTGTCTGTATGGCTGTGTCGGTGATTGAGTGCATATGTCAGTATGGGTGAGTAACTGGGTATGTGAAAGGCAGTATAGGTGAGTGAGGGGGTATATGAATCACTGTATGCATGAGTGAGTGAATGTGAGAGTGGCTAATTGGATGAGTGCATGCTTCCGTCAGTGACTGTATAGGTGAGTGAGTATGTGTTACTATTTGTATGAGTAAGTAAGTGTGTGTGTGTGTAACTGTTTCGGTGAGTAAGTGGCTGTGTGAGTAGGTCTATGGGTGACTCACTCAGTGTGTGAGTGCCTGTATGGGTGTATGACTGGATCTGTCAATGGCTGTATTAGTGAGTGAGTAGGTGTATGAGTGGCAGTATGGGTGAGCGAGTGGATGTGTGTGTAGATCTATGAATCAGTGAGTGGGTGTGTAAGTACTGGTATGGCTCTATGAATGGGTTTGTAAATGGTTGTGTAGGAGTGGGTGTATAAGATTCTATAGGGGTGTGAGTGGGTGCGTCAGAGATGCTGTGGATGATGTCATGAGTGATGTCATTTGAGATGTCATCAGTGATGTCACTGACCATGTCATGAGTGATGTAATATGAGAGGTCATAAGCAGTGCATTGCAGGGGCACGAGTTATTGTTAACTCAGCTAACTATAACGGCTGAATTTCTCTGGTTTTAAGTAAAATCTGACTCTAACTATAACATCCCTGTAACCTTTGTTTTTTTTAGTATATATATATATATATATATATATATATATTGAAAGAAAGTTTTACCCAAGGCTGGCAGCCTTGGGTAAAACTTTCTTTCAATATATATATATATATATATATATACTTATATATATATATATATATATATATATATATATATATATATATATATATATTCTCAACAACTTACAAAACGACGCACTCCAAGGATTTGTTTAAAGCTAATTTAGTAGCTTGCCACCATCACCAACGCGTTTCGACCTCTGCGGTCTTGTTCACGGTTAGTATTGTCCATCTTTACTTTCCATATATACACATGAAAGCCCACATAACCCTTCATGAGGCATTGTGGGACATGTAGTCCCATAACTGTGTATTCACATTGTTTCCTTACAAACATCATTATTGCCTCAATATTTACAATAACAGAGTAATACCTCAACATAATCACAATGAGTTGATTAATAGAAAGATTGATGACCGCATAATATCATTTATTTGAAAAGTTTTATAAAGCGCGAACAAGACCCAACCGGGTATCAGAGCGCTGTACAAAGAGGAAAGCTGACGTATACGTACAGAGACAATATAAATACACTTACAAAAAAGCAAGTGAACAAACAGGTAACAGCCCACCTAGATGAGGCCGAGCAGTTTCATCATCGACTTACTTCAAAGACAAACGAGATACGTTTTAAACCTCCAGTAGAAATGATTGTCAAGCACCAGTTTCAAGCAAAAAGTGAAAGTAAATTGTTAAGCATACAGTAAAACACCCAAGCACACTCAATAAGGCAACATGAGAGGAACCTGAGGCATAAAATAAATGAGGGCACTAGGGGAAGAGTAGGTAGACGATGAACAGACAGTAAACAGCCCACCCAGATGAGGCCGAAACAGTTTCATCATTGCCTTACTTCAAAGACAGATGAGATACATTTTAAACCCCAAGTAAAAATGATTGTCAAGCATGAGTTACAAACATAAAGTGAAAGTAAATTGTCATATATTTCAACACAAAGTAAACAAGCATTGGCATAGCCAATAGGTCTCGCTTTTGGGACCTTATAAGTATTTAGATATGCAGCACAATATCCTTGGTGCAACAACATCAACTGTTGCATGATTAAACACTTATAAGGTCCCAAAGGCGAGACCTATTGGCTATGCCAATGCTTGTTTGGCTCTTTATTAGTGTTTTACGGGACCTCCGCTCCGTGCTCTTCTTTATTATTCATTTAATTAATACTTTTTTTTTAAACCGGGATGCTCCCACTACCCCTGCAAGTATCGTCAACTATGTATTTTTTTTTGCATTCCCCATCGGAACCTGCTGAATCATGGTATATAAACCCACAGCATGGTACAGATTAGGAAGAGTATGGCGGCATGAGTAAATCTGCAATCCCTGCCATTCCAGCACTGCTTGAAGGTCTGTGTCTGTAGTCCAGAGGAAGGCGGCTAATTAGCGCCTGCCGTAACACCGCTACCCTCTGTTCTTTGGAGAGACAGCTAGGTGGTGAAAGCTTGAAAGCGGGCACTTCCTTCCATGATGCCACCGCAGTGTAAAAGAGCTTTGTTTTCTCTCCTGTGAAGTGGCTACAGTACGCATCGGGGTTTCCGATCTACTGCTCATGTTGATGGCTTCCATTGAAACACAGGTTACTTCACGTTAAAAAAATGTTATCACTTGAATAATCGGAAGGAACAGAACGGATTCCAAACCCTTTGGTCAGCTTCTGAAATTACAGGACGCAACTGCACGAGCACATACCTCTGAAAAACAAATGCAGTGGTAAAACTATAAAGAAGTAGAACATGATGTGAAGTCGACTATAAATCATATATGAAGTTTTAGAGGAAGAAGTTTCTGCTGATTGAAATGTGGCACCAGTAAACTGTAAAGCATGCACTTTAGACCGGATTGTTTTGGGGAAGACAAAGAACCGAAAACTTACATACACGTCTGATAACCAAGACAACAAGTGAAGCGCTGGACAGCAGAGACGTCGGCAGCGGGGGCGAGCGGCGCGGCAGCCTGGGCTTTGAAAGCTGACCAGACGCTTGTGCGTCATGGCCTTTTCCCCGCACGGCCAGCATGTGTTTCCAATTATCGCGCCCGCGTCTGGGCACGATAATTGGAAACACATGTCTGCCGCGCGCGTAACCGCAGGTAAAAGGCCATGACGCACGAGCGTCTGGTCAGCTTTTCAAACTCCCTAACTATAAGTCTCGCAGAGCAGCGCTTGCGCGCTACTCGAGGCTCGACCTAAAAAGCTTGTCGGAGATGTATGGTAATTGAGTAGCAAATGACATGGAGGCTATTGCTGATGCAGTTCTTCCAATAGTAGCCATTTGACCTGTTTTTTTAATGAGGCAGTCGAAGGGTTGGCTCTGATCTCCGTCGGTAGGGCATTCCAAATTCTTGGAGCCAGCCCTGAGAAGGTGCGATTGTAAGTTCTTTTTTTATTGAATTTCGCTGGTTTCAGTAGTAGGGTATTGGAGCTTCTTAAATTTCTTCTGGCTCCGGAAAGCTCAAGTTTTTTTGCCAGGTAAACGGGGCTATTGAAATGTATAGATTTATGTGTCAGGCAGGCTATCTTGAAACGGATCCTAGCTTCAATGGGGAGCCAGTTAAGCTGGATTAAGTCAGGTGTGATATGATCATGCTTTCTTGAGCCCGTGATTAGTCTAGCAGAGGCGTTCAGAGTAGCTCTTAGCGGCGTTAACCTAGATTTAGGAAGACCAGCTAGGGTTACCAATCCATATTCTACTTGTGAGATAACTAAGGATTGGACTGCTGATTGCATGTCTTCGGGAGGTAGGAACGGTTTGATTTTCCTAAGAGTGTTGAGCTGATGGTTGGCACTCTTAATGGTTGCACTGATGTGACCTTGCATGTTTAGAAATTTGTCTAGGGTGACCCCTAAAGAGCAGGCGGAGTCCACCAAATGCGGTGTGCATTACTGTGATCATTTTAAAATCACGTATGTCTCCAGTAAATGATGTTGTGTAACCACGAGGGGTTCTTAGTTTAATCTAAAACACACATATGGGACTAGTGCCCCTTATCATGATTTCCGCATGTTTTGCCTCAAATTCCATATTATTAATGGCATCATGCCCACTGGATCAAATACCTCATTGGGTGACCCAATTCTAGTTATGTTGAAATGAAGTAACATCATTTACTACTACTATTATTATTAGTAAATGATGTTACTTCATTTCACATATGTGATTTTAAAATGATCGAAACGCATTACCCCTGTTAATTAAATTTCACTGCAAACCTACCCGAGAGTGCGGACAGTTCATTTTTCCTGTGTGCGATATATATATATATATACACGCCTACATATGCCTGTATATTTTCCCTTATGTGAAGTACTCAACCCACCTTGTATACCAAAACTGTTGACATGTACATGTATACGCCTGTACACATGTATGTGTGCTGAGGGTTTGCTTACATACGTGTATGCATGCTTTGGTGTCACCTCCGTTTTATTCCTTCTGTGGGTTTGGAGGTATTTTGGAGGTAGAGGGTTGCCTTGGGTTGTGGTTGAAGGGTTTGCTCCTTCTGTATCCATGGGACATCAGTGGGTCCCTGGCCTTTGAATCTGGGTTACGCTCCTTAATGTGTAGTGTGCGCAGTGGGCCCTTGGCCAACTGTTTGCGAATGGGCTCCCATCTTTTCGTGGGCTAATGCATACCCTTATTGGTATTGAGCACCCTTGTGATAATATGTAAGGGAGAGATACAGTAACAAATGAATGTGCTGTGTGCAGACTTTGTGCATCCTTTATAACTTAGTAAGGCAGCTTGTAAAAATGCACTTTGTAAAGTTTTCAATCTGCCTTTATGCAGGTTAATAGCTGTTGTCAGTGAAAAACTACCTGGTAAAGGGCTGTGTTATTTTTGTATTGTCAGTAATACATTTTGTTGAGTAGGCGGCCCTATCTGGTGGACTCGATGTGAGGTATGGGCCTTATCTTTGTGCCTGTTAACCTGCTTTGCTATACGGTATGTATATGCATGGTTTAAGGTGATGAATATTTTCATTTATTGTGCATAGGTGTTTTATGTGGTGGTAGGATGTTAACCCCCCACATTATGTGGCGAATTTAATGGTCGCGGTCTACCCCAGTAGCCGGCCATATGGGATACCTTTGGAACTCGCGGTCAACTCCTATAGAAGAGTTGCCGGTTCCCTTATGGAGTCCCGAAAGGTTGCGGTCAACCTCAGTTGGCGGCCTTAAGTGATAGATTTGGAAGTCGCGGTCAACTCCCCTTGAAGAGTTGCCGGCTCACTTATGGTGTGAAGATCAGTCTCCACGGTAGGAGCTGACTCTCACCTTTTGGGGTCGCCACGCCCAATGAACGTGTGCGCAATGAAACTGACTCGCCTCTGTTGTTGTGGTAAACACCTTCTTGTGTTGTACATATATGCTGTTTGATGTAAAAGATGCCGTGTAGCGTCTTAAGATATGCACTTGTATTTAGGGGATAGTAAGTTTTCTAGTGTGAAACTTATTCCCTTATTAGAAGTTGACCGGTGTGTGTAAGAAGCGTGTATAGTGCTTCTATGTGCAGACCCCTTTTGGGGCGGTTTGCGGAATCATGCCTGTTGTAAAACAGGGTTGTGAAGCACCGTAGTGGTGAATGGTGGAGGGATTTGGTATGCGTTTGTGTGACTGGGTTTAAAAAGAGGCAGTTATGTGCTCCGTATAAAAAACCCCTGTCCTACCTTTAACACCTGCGTGTGTGCTAGTGGCAAAGGGAGCGTATAAAATATATATATATATATATATATATATATATACAGTCTATTTTATATATTCACATGAACATATGTACTTGATGGTGTGTTTCCCTCCTGACATATATATATATATATATATCTATATACAATGAAATATCTAGCTATATATAATATGCACACATAGGCATGTAAATATATATAACTATACCTAGATGGGTTAATTTATTGTGCGTTATTTGGGGATGTATCCAAATATTTGAGCTGGAATCACGACATACTTTCCTTATTTTGGGTGCAGAATAATTATAAACCCCTATGTTTTATTACCCCGCCCTTTATGGGGGTAATTTTGAAGGAAAATGTGCATGGCCCTATGTACTTGTCTATATGTAGGCCTAGCCCATGTGTTTCTGGGTATGAGCCAAAAACGCATTTGTCCTTGATACAGTGTACCTGGTTTTGTTGTATATGAAGGTTAGCATATAATATTAACCTACCATCGCAACCTTAGAGTTTGTAGAGGCTCAGTAGGTAATGCTGCAATACTGCGCGTATTTGTACCTTGTATTACGAGGTTCCTTTGTCACATTGCATGTTGCAATGTTATGCAGCAAGTTTATTATATTTGTTGAAGTTGCCGCAGTAACTGGTAAATATTGACATAGTATTAGTAATAGTGTGTTATTTAGGGCCATACGTTCTTTAACTGTGTGTGCCATGTGTTATATAGCATCAGCTGTTAATAAATATTTTGAGATCTATTGAAAAATAAGTCGCTTGCATAAATATTGTACTTGTTTTGTACCCTTTTTAGTTTATTACATATGCGAAATGGTTATAAGGCAGTTGCTTTACTTTTAAGCTGTGGTAAATGTAGCACTCGCACACGTGTTGATGCGTGTTTGAGGCCCCAGGATAGGCTAGTAGTGAACTGTTGCTCTATAAACATTAAATGCTTTGCAGTGAAATTGTATGTTTGGGCAGCTATGGAGAATGCAAACTGTTGCATTTTCCCCCTTGTTAGTGCGTGTTTTAATATCTCTGAGAGCCCTGGGAACAGCCAACGAACAACCTGAGTTGTTGCTGGGGCCTCACTCCTGCGTTTCTGCCTGTTTAGGTCTCGCCTGAGCCAGCGCATGCGCTGCTCTGGCGAGAGTTTTAGTAAGCGGGTTTTGGAAGTGCAAACAGCACTGGCGACCAGCTTGCGTTCACGTGAGCGTGCACGCGCGTCACGGGTCATTAAGTGCATCGCGATCGCAATCACTTACACGGCTTCGAAGTAAAGAAATAGATTATTTTTCTATTTCTTTACTTTTGCTATAATCGCGGCACCCGCGCGGGTGCCGCGATTATAGCAAAAGTAAAGAAATAGAAAAATAATCTATTTCTTTACTTTTGCTACAATCGCGGCACCGGCGCTTTTTTGCTACAATCGCGGCACCGGCGCTAAAGTAAAGCGCGGGTGCCGCGATTGTAGCAAAAGTAAAGAAATAGAAAAATAATCTATTTCTTTACTTTTGCTATACAGGCTTCTTAGTATACATTTTGGGAAGTAATTTGTTTCAGGCTCTGTTGTAGAGCATTTCTAAACTTGGGACCTTGGACTGGTGTCATTATTGTGACATCATGACAGCATTTGAGGAAGCCGAAGCTCCGACTGCCTCCGTCTCCTAGAGCTAGCACAACCTCATAGAATTGGAACACTCTCGTTCATGGTACCCGTGAGTGGACACGATGGTGATGTGGGTGGCAGTTTAATCCGGTGGGGGATTACATTTGTGCTTTGAAGATTGGAACAGGGCGTAAGTAATACCATAGGTGACTTCCATGTTATCTGCCCCTAATAAGAGCCCTCAGGGAATAGTGTAAGTCTTGCATTGAAGAGAATCCTCCAAGTAAAAGAAAACCGCTCTTGAGGCTGATGCTGGATACATAACTGTATGACACAGATGGTTGGTTTCTCATGGTTGGGTCTGTTATGGACCACTGTTAGAAAGGAAAAAGAATCGCCCCTATGTGAGCATGGTGTGGGTGTTGTTAATAGAGTCTGCCTCAGATCATTCTGGCAGGAGCTAGATTTCCGAGATTCAGATGATGAAGAAAATAGACCAATGCATTCACAGCCGCAGCTGACGATAAAGCTGAATGCAGTCTTTGCGGAAACACCACGTTCTGTTCCGTCAGTTCCTTTTGAGGGTTCAGAGAGAGAGCAGAACAGCTGTTGAGAGTATCTGACTACGTCATCCTTTCCTCACCATGGTGGTCCTCTCAGTTGTATATATGGGCCTTTCACAAACCTTCAGGTTTAGTTTGTCTCTAGGAGTATGCCTCCAAGTGACAACGTCCTGCACAGTGCTTCAAGAAATTCTATTGCTTGACTCCTACAGGGACCGCGCATGCTGATCTGATAAATCCTTTGTTTGCTCTTAGACCAATGGGATGGACATGACAGCAACTTTGGTTTGCTCACAGGGTTGTCCCAGCCATGGGCACTGGTTAGTGCCCCAGTGACTCCGGTCACAGAGCAGTTAAGTCATGACTTGATGCGAAGATACAGCTACATTCAGGAGCCACCCAATGTTCAAGAGATCAATTCTTTTTCTCTTTATGCCACAGACAGTAGGATCAAGAGCGCGCGTCATTCTCTGTGTCTTTTTCTTCAGCAATTTGTAAATGATTTCATGCCTTGCGTGAAGTGCTGAAAACTAGACATTAGTAACTAGCCCTATGCTAAAAGCATTTGGTGTCTGAGGTTGGTCATGAATCCAAGACCTGTATCACCAGATGCACCATCCTGTTCCATTAGAATAGGTATTTTTACGGCTGACCCACATTCAAAACCAAATTGTTCATGCCTCCTCTGCAAAGACAAAGCTCAAGTCTTTCGTTGTGAACTCCCAGAAGAGAATCCTGAACATTGCCGGTGTTGGCCAGAAACAAGTGATTCAGGGAGCTTGGCATTATGTAATAGTAACTCAATCAGATTCTTAAAAATATTCTTCAAAGCCCTGTAAGAGATGTTTAAAATGACTGTGTCACACTTTCTGCAGCTGCTGCAGAAGGCCCTTGTCAAGCTCTTGATGGAAGGCATAGAAGTTTCCAAGAATGTGCTGAACTGCTAGTGCTATTGGAACAGAGGTACTTATGAGAAGACATAGCTGGATGAAATCCAGAGAATTCTCAGCAGATATGCCGGTGTGTTTGCTGGGTGCGCTCTTTGATTCGAGAAACCGTGTTGGAAAGGATACTGGTGAAAGCCTAGCAAGACTGAAAGAGAAGACAATGGATTGGATTGATCCTTCCACAAAAATACAGCAGATATAACAGGCATCCAAAATACATTCAAATCCCTCCCTGCCTCCCACCGTGCTGTCTGAACAAGTAACAGTGGTCACAGGCTTTTCCCTTCTTGGTTAGGCAGCTCATCTTTTAGAGCTGTGTCTATCAGCACCTTGTTGAGCCTGCGAAAAAGACAATGTCTGTGCTGTGCTACATGAGGGTTGCGATTAGTCTCTCCTCACACTGGATGCTGCAAAGCATAGGAGAATTAATCTTAAACTTGCATATAAATTGTAATTCTGGGTGGGATTATAAGAGGTCTGACTCTTTAAATGAGAGCTCCCTGTTTTGGCAACACTACGCTAACGCGTTCTACCAAAATATAGCTGTTATGTGCCCATGGGGTCGAAAATGTTCATCTCAAAATTCCGACTGTTGAGTTTAAAATATCCCTCAAAACGGCATTTTAAAGCTGACTATAGTGGTAATAATCCATTATATAGCTTACACTATAAAGTGAATTGTCTCTTGCTGCTTAAATAAAACGTATTGTTCCCTAGCTTAGTGGTACCACTTTAAATTACTTTGGAAGGATAACATTTTAACTGAGCGCTGCTGGGATTCGTCACTGGTGCATTCTGGTCTCAGTAGAACTCTAGCGCCAAACCCATTGATTTGTTTTTGCTGTCATCTGTATCAGTGGTGGCTGGTGATCTTTGAAAGTTGTGGGGCGTAATACTTACCCAGAATTACAGCAAGCAAACAAGACGACTTCTAGTGCAATTGAATCTGAGGGGAGGGGCGGGTTGTCTCCAGATAAAATGTTTTTAAAAATGGGGTCAAATAATGCACTTTAAAGCACAGTTTTCTCATAAATTTGCTCACAAGTCATAGGCTCTGAATGGGAAATCATTAGCAATCATTAAATATTTCGGCACCTTCAGGGTTTGCCAAGCCTATATAGCCCGACTCTACCCAAAAGTTGATCCATTTTTTTCAAAATGTGCAGTAGCTCCTCCTCTCCCTGTTTTGTATGTTATTAATTACCTCCATTCTGTCAGGGGCAGCATTTTGTCATGATTGCCCCCATATTCCATGCCAATAATTACAGAAAATGTGCTATTTACTGCATCCATGTACCATGGTGACATATATGTTAAGAGTTATCTCTAGTATGTCAGGTCCATGTGTTTACCATGGGTGAATCCTCCCCCCCACCCCCATATGTCATGGGGGCCCCTTATGCCAAAATGTATGTCCAGTATGTGAGTGACAGCATTTTGCCATAGGTTTCCTTAAAGCCATGAATTACCTCTTGAGAGACTGTGCCAACATTGTGCCAAGGGTGCCTTTTGTTTCAAGAATTACACCAAGAGTGCCAACACTCGTGTTTTGACATGGGTATCCCATATGTCAAGAATTTCCTCTACTGTGCCAGTGCCAGCATTTTGTCACAGGTGCCCCGTCTGCCAAGAATTACCTCCAATATGCCAGCACCAGAATCTTCTCATGGGTGTCTCCGTAAGCCAGTTATGCCAGCACCAGAATTTTCTCATGAGTGTCTCCGTAAGCCAGTAATTACCTTCAGTATGCCAAGGCTAGCAGCAGACTCACAAAAGTAACACACACTATAATGATCACTTATATCATTAATTCGCAAATATTTATTCTCACTGTTTAACACTGCCTCGTACTCATTCTCACTCAGTCATATTCACTCACTGTCCTTCTCACTCCATACCACTCTTACTCTCACAGTCTCACTGATACCTGCACTTATTCTCACTCCCCATCACTCACTTTTACTCACGCACATGCTCACACACGCACTCACTTAAATTCACGCATTCTCACTTGCACTCATTGTCACTCCCTCAAACTCACTCTTTCACGCTTGCTGTCACTCTGGCTCACTCTTTCTCTTCGTCTCACACTCTCAGTCTCACTTATTGCCACTTACTCTGAATCATTCTCACTCACATATACAATAGCTGGCATTCACTCTCAGTCATACTAGCTCCCCGTCACTCACTCACTTTCACATGCACACTCATGATCACACGCCACACGTTTACACGTACAAATACACACGCTCACTCGAACGCTCACACACACAGACATACACTTGGGATTTTTTTGTTTACTTACCTTCAGCTACTGGTGCCAATCCGATTTAACTGCTGGTGCCTTCAAAGCGGGCACACCGCTCCTTCCTGCCTCAGGCACTGGAACCTGCTTAGGCTTCAACGTTTAGCCTCTTTTTCATGCTGTAGGTTTTGAGTCTAAAGCACCCTGGGTTGGGACTTCAGTAGCCTTGGACAATCTGACTGATGGCTAACACATGCACCTGAGAAAGTCATTAGTCAGTTCAATGCCTGCGGCTGCTGCTGGACCCTTGCAAGACTATATTGCACCATTAGTATAAAGACAAGCATTGGCATAGCCAATAGGTCTCGCCTTTGGGACCTTATAAGTATTTAGTTATGCAGCACAATATCCTTGGTGCAACAACATCAACTGTTGCATGGGTAAACACTTATAAGGTCCCAAAGGCGAGACCTATTGGCTATGCCAATGCTTGTTTTAGAGAGCTGAGGAATGCGCTTCCTTGAGATAAGCACAAGTTTTATGGGGTCCCTTTGCTCGACCCGAAGAATTCCTTGTGTCCGCTTTTGAAGTGGAGTGGGGGGCGTGGGTTTTATGACCCCTATGTCCGTTTGCCTAGAAACCCTTTGCAGATGTGAGCTGCATCTGGTGCCGCGTTTGAAGTGTTGTGTCCAGATATTTACTGTTTGCGATGAACAAAAGGGGCTTGTATTGTTGTAAGTCATAATAATATCTGATGGCTTATTGCATGTTTTCTCCATTGATATGGGAAAACATTTTTGGGAGGTAACCCTCCTGTGTAGGCCTGAATATTGTTCAAAATATCCCTTTCAAGTAAAGAAAAACCCCTTTTTTTCTTTGTTTAGTTTACTCCTTGTAAGCCTAGCGCGCATATATGAGCCCTAGCCATGTTAGGAACGGAAAGAAGATTTGGGAATAATTTGTTCCTAGAATTGTTGTGCGCTGTGCTGTCTGGAAGAGGCACTGGTGTGCGTTTCAAACGTAGTACCAAAACTATGAAAGTAGGTTTAAAATAACTGAAAGAACACACAAGTAGTGTATAAACAGCACATTGACACATTGCCAGAGGCGCAGCATGGTAGATGCGTTGAGCGTTTTCAACGTAGTACAAAACTATTAAGATATGTTTCAAATAACTTAAAGAAACACACACGTAGTGTATAAAGAGCACATTGACACATTGCCTTATGTGCCACATGGTAGATGTGTTGGATTTTTCCAACCTTGTAATGAAAAAAGCGGCTGTGCTGCTTTATTTCAAGTTTTCTTGCTAGTACCTGGGGCAATTCATCCGTGCTTTGCTCATATATTATATATAAAAGAGCAAATTCTTACCTTGTTTTCGGATGAACCATCAGCTCCTTTCAGAACCCCCCCCAAATACCTGGAGACTGTATTCTGCCTGCGAATAATGTACTTGCTCTGGTGCATGAGGGACCAAGTGAGCAGCGCTAAAAAAGGCTTTTTAGCTCGAAGATTTCCCCCTCATGCAACCTTCCTTGGTACCACCTGTCTCTCTGGAGTTTCTGGTGGGTTTTCCTTCTTGCCTGCATCTGCTGCTGTGTTTTCTCAGACGTCTTCAGTGCACCTCCGATCTCCATGGCGGAAAAAATAATCTGAGAGCTTGCACACACACAAGAGGGGTTGTAGCCTGATCAGGTTTCACAACCATCAGAGAGAAAAAAAAAAAAGCAAAGCACTTTCCGACTCCAACCACTAGATGGCGGAATATGCACAGTATGTGAATCTAGAAGGGGGTACCTGGTATTGGGAGTTTTCATTGGGGATATAGATTAGATGCAGACTCAGTTGTAACTACTCCTTGCTTTAGGCAGCGACACGGGGCGAGTACCCATAACACGCCACATTTTGCAAAAATAAATGGCACAACCTAGTAAATATACATACACATCCTGGAATGTAAGGGGTCTCAGTTCGGTGCATAAACGGCACAGGATTCTTGCACAGCTTAACCGCAGGAAGGTACACATTGTGTTTATACAAGAATCCCACCTTACGCATGCAGAAGCCATTGAATTACAAAAGAAATGGAGGGGTCAATTATTTTTCACGTCCTACTCGGCATTCGCTCGCGGGGCTGCGATATGGATAAGGAGCGGTACCCCTTTCGCATTATTGGAACAAAGAATAGATTCGAACGGCAGATATGTACTGCTGCATGGTACGTTAGATGGGAAACACATAGTACTGGGAAGTGTATACGCCCCGAATTCAGAGCAAGATAAATTTTTAGAAATTCTTACTAATGCGCTGGCGGGATGGGATGACTACCCTTGGGTTGTGGGAGGTGATTTCAATGCAGTATTGGACATAGACCTCGATAGATCGCACCCTCCACTACAGAGCGCTGGTTGGAAAAGGCAGGCTGATGCACTTAAAGGTTGGGCGGAGGGATGGAACATTGGAGATGCATGGCGTATAAGGCACCCCACTAGTAAAGAATATTCTTTCTTTTCACCACCACACGGGTTACATACACGTGTAGACAGAATCTTCTGTTCCCTGCTGTTGCTTACTAATGTAACAGATACCACGTATTTAGGTAAAACCCTATCGGATCATAATTCCCTTGAAGTTACACTAACATGGGGGAAGATCCCAACGCCAATCCCGACATGGAAATTACAACGTCCGCTTCTGGAGGATCCGGTGTTCAGTAGCTCCCTCTCTACAGCGATTGTTAATTACTTTACGGAAAATGCAGGCACTGCTAGTACGCGTCAAGTGGAGTGGGACGCTTTTAAAACAGTGATGTTGCGTCTCACGCAAAGGGGAGCAGAAGAACACTGCAGCTACAGCCTAGAAAGCGACATTAGGATTGGAAACTACAAAACCCATGAGCCTCCGCGGTTCTGACGTCAATGACGTCAGCGCGTGTCTGAGGCGTTCCCTTCAAAGGACGCGCTGAGCCTCGGTGAGACGCCGATTACTTTATTCTTCGAGCTGCTGTGAAGAAGGAAGCGGGTAAGGGTGCTTCAAGCACCAAACAACCTTGACTTATTCTCCTCAAAACAGTGGGCTCCTTTCCTTGTGGTGGCGACTGTGGGGGTAATCACGCTGCTTCGGTCAGTTGCTCCGTTGGTGGAACTCACTTCAAGTTCCTTGCAGAGCAACCTTGCAGCCAAGCCCTCCCTCTTGTCGGGTGTTGTGCTTTCTGGAAATATTCCCGTTGGGGAAAAAACTAACACAGGAGGTTTTCTCGCGTTGGCGAACCATTCGGTTCATGCGGGGAAAACCAACCTAGTTCCTAGCCCTGAACTGGCGATTGATTTACAAATCGCATTCCTTTAACTTTGGTTTCCTGCCCGGAGCTGTGGGCTTTGCATTTTTATTGTTCAGGTCGTTTCTTCTAAAGTGGGGGTCACGCTTTCCTGGAAGAGGGTGCATGTTCTCGAGTATGAGTGTGTGACGGTGCAGTGCACTTCCGGTATCTGGTGATTTACCGACGACCTTACTCCTCTGCTCAAGACGTATTGATCAGAGGACCAGTCTTCATGCCCTGAACATTATGGTGTGCTTCCTACTATGTCTTATTAGTTACGCCTGTTTCTTTATGTGTCTAAAAACAGGGGTATAGAGAGTGAGCAGGAGGACGGCTCTTCCACACCCCTGTCTCTGCGAAAAGGAGTAACTAAGGGGTATGTCGTTTTAGGTTCTGTGAGCCCTCAGTAGCGATGCATTTTATCGACTAAAGGTATAATGTTGATTATTATGGGTCACCTCCAGATTTAGCTGAAATCCAATGTCTGAACTTATTGAATCGCAGAATTGAAGAGGAGGCTTTATCTTTCTTTACAGGTATAACTCTTCAGGTTCATCACTACTATTTCTGAGAGTTGGAGTAAGACGGAAGCTGCTATAGGTTATATCACTAGTTACACCTATTGTTGTTTTCTTCACAGGTCTCCCTCCACGCTGTCCCCTTCCTTCCCTTCCCCGCTTGACCACTCCATGGAGTCTGTGTACACATAGTCAGACCGTGGTGGTGTCGAGAGGTGGACCAAATTTTGCAACGTGCGATCCTGAGGAGTTTCGGCCACGACAAGTGATCAGAGGGGTAGCTATTAGCACACGAGTTGGGGCCCGTTCTTCTCTGATCGAAAGAGTTGCGGAAGTTGAGAGTAGTTTGAGTACACTGGAACAGGAAGCAGAGACAAGCGACATAAATAGGAACAAACTACAGGAAGTACACATTAAACATGCGGAACTACTGGAAGAACTTCGCATAATAGATTATCGCCTATACACACAAAAGCAGCATGCAGAAGCAGACAGGGCGGGACCACTCCTTGCTAGGATTATTAGAGATACACCGGTGATGACTCCCATACTTGAAATTACGTCACAGGAGGGCATCGCTGTCCGCACCCAAATAGAGATTAATGCAGCCTTTAAAGATTATTATGAGACATTACATGCAGCTCCGCAAGACCCTAGTGAAACTGATTATGAGTCCTTCTTTGAGGGACAGCACTTTCCACAATTGTTAGCGGATCACAAAAAAGAATTAAGGAAGCCTATTACCGAAGCAGAAATAAGAGCAGCGATTAAGGCCCTACCCCGCAACAAAGCCCCAGGTATTGATGAATTGCCAATAGAGTTTTATGCCACGTACTCGGCATTACTGGTTCCTCACCTACGAAAATTGTATCAAAGCTCAATAGAAACGGGTTCCCTCCCCCCTACTACACTGCAAGCGATTGTGGTTTCACTCCCGAAACCGGGCAGGGACAGCAAGGATATGGCGGGATATCGCCCCCTTTCGCTATTGACCACGGATTACAAGATTTTAAGTAAGTAGTTAGCCAATAGAATTCTTCAATTCATACCAAGCCTTATACACACGGATCAGTGTGGGTTTGTGCCTGGTAGATGTACGGCCCTTAATATCAGAAGATTAAATCAGGTCATGACACAAGCACCTATGGCTACAAACATACAGGGATGTATATCCCTAGACTTACGTCAGGCATTCGATTCATTGCACTGGAATTACATGCTCCGTACTCTCCCGAAATTTGGAATTCCGGTCGAATATGTGAAATGGGTTGCACTATTGTACACACACCCCACGGCACGGGCACGTACAGGTGCGCACATTTCGCAGCAATACCCAGTAGCACGAGGTACTCGGCAAGGGTGCCCGCTCTCACCCTTGCTTTTTATACTAGCACTAGAACCACTTGCTATTAAACTTCGAACCATGGCACAACACAAAGGGATACGGCTGGGAGACAACACGCATATTATCTCGGCATATGCGGATGACTTAATCTTATATTTCAATGATCTTAAGGCTGATCTTGCACCCATCCCCACAATATTTCATACATTTCAATTGCTGTCAGGGCTCTCTATTAATGAGACCAAGTCGTATGCGTACTTTTTCACAGATACTGCACAGCTAGAAACAGTGCGATTTGGCCACTGGACGTTTCAAACAGCGGCAGTTACATGTAAATACCTTGGCATCCATGTGTACAGAGGAGTGGGAGACATGTTAGATGGAAATTTGAAACCGGGCTATTACTGCCCTTAAAGCGCAAATAAAATTTTGGACATCCTTGTCGGTGGCGGGAAAGGTGGCTATAGCCAAAATGGTACTGCTCCCCAGGTTACTCTATTACTTCACCAATCTACCTATCATGATCCCGACTCAGGTGTTTAAAACGCTAGATACCCTGCTAATGGAACTGATTTGGGGAGTGGGTCGGAGAAGAATAGGTTTAACGAAACTCCAATTAGATACAAAGCTTGGGGGTCCCAGATTTAAAAGCATATTGTTATTCAAGCCAGTTGCAATGGCTCGCGTATTGGATTGCAGGACGCAATTTGCAGGAGATTGCAATGACTCAATGCGAGTGGGAAAGAGGGGCGCTTCACACGCTGCTGTTGCCAAACAGCAAGCACCCATTGAATATGACTGCACTGCTAAAAATTGCATTGTTGTACTGGAAAAAGGCACTGCGTTATAACAAAGGCACTGAGTCCATTTGCCCCCAATATTCCACTATTGGGACTCCCGCTGCCGCTGGGGTCAGTAACACTTCAGCGTATATCCCCCTGGGTGGAAGCAGGAGTAAACACGGTGGGCATGTTATTTATGGATAACACATTAATGAATCATGATACCTTTGTAAGGGAATAGGGAGTACCAAGTACATTATTTCTTTTACATGCGAATATTATTAGGTATGTTCGGACCACATGGGCTCCAGAAGGGACGGAACCCCCGACGCACGAGTTAGTACACATGCAATATCTAATGGGTAATGGCAGTCACTTGACCAAATGGTTGTATCGGGGGATCCGCACGCATGTCACAGTATCATTACAGCCACTTCGTGATAAATGGAATGATGACATAGGCCGGGAGCTGACTGATAAAAAATGGGGAAATATCTTGGGATAACCGAGGAAGGTATCGCGAAACCCAAAATTTACATTTATACAACTCATGATAGCACATCGTGCCTACTTGACCTCCCGCAGACTGAGCCAGATGTTTCCAGATATAGTGGACGCATGCCCTCGATGTCATGCCTCAAACGCAAATTTGCTACACATGTTGTGGGCTTGTCCACGATTGGCACACTACTGGACAACAGTACAAACAATTTTAAGAGATATAGCCCCGGGGGGTGGAGGAGGACTGTTAGAGTACTGCATATTGGAACTAAACCCTAGGGGAAAGAAGGGAAGCCCCGCACATAGATTTGCAAACTTGGCACTGATACTAGCTAAACGAACGTTAACCATGAGATGGAAGACTGCGAAAGCACCGGCAGTGTTAGACTGGTACAACGAAGTGGTTAGGTGGGGCAAAGCAGAGAGTGCGGAACTACAACGAGAGGAACGTAGGGGATTGCGAAAGAAACCTATCTCCATGGAGTGGAATGTGCTGCTTGAGGAATTTATAGCAATTAAGATTCAGACATACTAGTGTGGGTACTGTAAACCGAGCCAACAGCTGGCGACTACTGGTATTGAAAGAGGGTTCCGGATGTCGTATTATTATATTATGCCAAAAGAACTATTTATTGGATTTGTGTTAACAATTACAATTGTTATATATTGTTATGCTGTCTGCAAAAGAGTATGCAAAAGGAAACTGAGTCTGTGGGGAGGGAAGGGACATAGTTGTTTTGTGTTTAGGTATGGGGAGGGAGGGTGGGTTGTTTAGTTTTCGATTGTCACTGTCATGCACAAGATGGGCAAGAGCAACGAAAGCTCTGCGGACACTGAAACGCACTGAAAATGTGAATGTTACTCTTGATGGACTAAGCCACTGGCAACCCACAGCTATTTGTCTCATTGTTTATTTCTTTATTTGATTTGTGGTGCCTAGTGGTTGAATCAGTCGGTATTGACTTGTTATTATGTATACTAGTGACTGTGAAAGTTGTACTATTACGAAAATCAATAAACTATGTTTTAAAAAAAAATAAAAAATATGTGAATCTAGAAGACGTCTATGCTGCAAAACCTGGGGCTCTTTGATCCAATCTTAAAATCAATTGGGTGTCGCCTGCAAAGGAAACAATGGGACTCCCAAATAATTTGACAAGCATTAGTAAAGGTCGTACATAAATGTTAAACAGTGTGAGCGACAAAGAATGAGTCCTACAGCACTCCACACAACTTCCTGCCGGCATGACTGATAAGGTGGCACTATAAAAATGTAAAATGTAAAAATGTAAGTCCGTTTTTATATAGCGCAGCTACTCACCCTTACGGGTCTCAAGGCACTGGGGGCCGTAGTGGAAATTAAGTGAGCTATTGCCCAGAGTCACATGGTGCTGAGCTGCCGCCAGAGCCGGGGATCGAACCGTGAACCCTGTGCTCCGAAGTCAGCTGCCCTGGCCGCTGCACCACACCTCTCCACTCTATAACTGAGTAGCAATATTTGAGAACAGGGGCAAACCAATTCAACACAGTGGGCCAAATGTTAAAAGTGATTGTACACTCTTAAAAGTCGAATTTGGCCATTTGAGACGACAAAATAGCTTTTTTAAATGTATAAAACCCAAACTGAGTTTGGGTAACACGTTACCAAATCGCAGTTTGGGTTTCACACTAAATACAGAATAGGTATTTGGATGGGGTGTGTAAAGGGCGCCCCTTCAAAATACCGATTACTTAACTTATATTTTAATGTTTTGCGACCAAAATTTGGTCGCAAAACAGTAATATTTTACCTCCAAATTCCCAACTGCCCCCATTGCCTTTTAGAATGTAAACAAAAGCATTTTGTAGAAACAGGCAGTCGTCCACTGAACCACTACCTGCTCCTAAAAAATGTTTGCAAAAATTATTAATGTTCTTTTTTAAACGCATCCTGTTTTCCTTTTAGAAAAACGGATTCCATTAAAAAAAAAGTTTGCTTTATTTAAAAGCAAACACAGACATTGTGGTCTTCTGACCCTCAGCAGGCCACCATGCCTGTGTCTCTAACCAATCGTAAGGGATCTCAATTTGTGTCCTACCTCATGCATATTAATGAGGTAGGTCGAACTGACACCCATTACAAATCAATATTTTGTGAACTAACCTATTAATACATAGCTTGGTTCTCAAAATACCAATACATTCGATAGAAGTTGGTGTACAAATTACGCCCCTTCTACTGAACCCATTTTTAGTAGATTCTAATAAGAAATCGCAAATTGCAAATCGTTATTTGAAGCAATTTACAACTTCTTATTAGGAATCTTTGTACACCAAGCCCAGTATCCGTTAGACCTAAGCCAGCAAAATGCTTGATCAGAATATCATGATCCATATCAAAAACTATGGACAGATCCAAAAGGATCAGTGCAGCAGCATCACCCATGTCCACAATCAACCACATTCATATATTGTGAATGACAGGGCAGTCTCAGTCCCTTTTCTGGCCAAACCTCTCACTGCCCAGCATCCAAACACTTGTAGTAAGGAGTTTTTAGGGTTCAGAGATGGGAATTGTATACAGAAAGCAAGGAGTTTTAACAGTTCAGAGATAAGTAGTGTACAGGGGTAGTAAGGGTTTTTTAGGGTTCAGGGATGTGTAGTGTATAAAGGTTGTAAGGAGACATTAGGTGACAGGGACAGATTGTGTATAGGGGTAGTAAGGATTTAGTTAGGTTCAGGGAAGGGTGATGTTTAGGAGTTGTAATGAGTTTTTAGGGTTGAGAGATGTCTAGTGTTTAGGGATATTAAAGGATCTTTAGGTTTCAGGGATAGTTTGTGTTAATGGATAGTCAACTATTTTTTGGAATTAGGGTTGGGTTTACAAATACATTAGGTCAAGTAAACTTTTTTTAAATTAATTTGAATTATTATTTCACTTTTAAATCAACAATATTATTAGTGTAATTTTTAAATAGTATTTGTAATTATTTAACAGTAAATATGTTATTACAGTATTAGTTTATTACATTGCCACAATATAATTTTTGGACAAATTAAAAATAAACATTTATAAATATACATTTAAATACAAACATATATAAAAGTCCATACACACATATATTCGTACTCATACACATGTATATACACACCCACATATATATAAATATATGCACACATATATAAAGATATACACACACACATATATATATATATATCTATATATATATTCACTGAAAAAACCATAGGTTTCAGGCACGTTATAGTTAGAAATTAGCATTTAAAAAACCTTAGAAATTCACTGAAAAAACCATAGGTTTCAGGGACGTTATAGTTAGTTGGACATTTCTCTCGTACAAAACCATAGAAATGCCCCCGTTATAGTTAGTTCAGCTAACTATAACTCGCGCACCCGCAATGCACTGCTGATGATGTCACATATTACATCATTCATGACATGGTCAGTGACATCACTGATGACATCATCCAGTGACTGTGTTTTTCTTTAAAGTTTAAATATGTATTATATATATGCCAAGGTGTATTGAAGAATGAGTGGGTGTATAAGTGTCTGGATGGAGGATTTAGTAGGTGCGTGACTGACTGTTGAAGTGAGTGATTAAACGTGTCTTACTGAATGCATGGGTTAGTGACTAAACTGTGTGAATGTCTGTATCAGTCTGTCTGTTTTTGTATAAGCTGCTGCATGGGTTGGTCAGTAGCTACATGAGTGTCTATATGGGTTATCGATTGGTTGCCTGAGTATTTGTATGGGTGCCTGAGTGTGTGTGTGTGGGTGGGTGGGAGGTGTGTGACTCTGTGCATACATGTTTGAGTGGTTGATTCACTGTGTGTATGGGTTCAAAAGTGCATGTGGAAACAGCTGTGTGTGTATGGGTGTGTTGGTGAGTGAATGGATGTCTCAATGGTACATGTCCAAGTAACTACATATGTAAAAGGCAGTGTATGTGAGAGTTGAAGTATATAAATGACTATACGTGAATCAGTGATTGTGAGTTTGGCTGTATGGATGAGTGTGTACTTGCATCAGTGATTGAATAAGAGAGTAAGTATGCGTTTGTTTCTGTTTGAATAAGTGATGTGGTGTGTGTATAACTGTATAGGTCAGTAAATGGAAGTATGATTGATTCTTTGCATGACTGACTAGGTGTGTGGGTAACTCTGGATGAGTGGTGGTGTGTGAGTGTCTGTATTGGTGTATGAGTGCTTATGATAGTGTTGTATTGATGAGTGACTGCATGTATGAATGATTGTATGGGTGAATGAGTGGATGTGTGTGTAGACCTAGGAATCAGTGAGTGCGTATGTAGTAACTGGTATTGGTGTGTCGATGGTTTCGAAAATGGTAGTCTGTATTTTACAGTGGGTGTATCAAAGGTTATATTAGAGTGTGAGGAGGTGCATCAGATTTTCACGTGAATGATGTCATCAGTGATGTCATCAGTGATGTCACTGACCATGTCATGAATGATGTAATATGGGACGTCATCAGCAGTGCATTGCGGGTGCGCGAGTTATAGTTAGCTGAACTAACTATAACGGGGCAATTTCTATGGTTTTGTACGAGAGAAATGTCCAACTAACTATAACGTCCCTGAAACCCATGGTTTTTTCAGTGAATTTCTAAGGTTTTTTAAATGCTAATTTCTAACTATAACGTGCCTGAAACCTATGGTTTTTTCAGTGAATTTTAATGGTTTTTTAAATGCTAATTTCTAACTATAACGTCCCTGAAACCTATGGTTTTATCAGTGAATTTCAAAGGTTTTTTAAATGCTAATTTCTAACTATAACATACCTGTCGCGTTTCCAGAGTAGTGGAGAAAGGTGAGCGTGGCCTCTGAAACACCTCTTAGCAATCCCACTGTGTGGGATTTACTGGAGGTAACAGGAGGAGTAGTTAGCCCCTAACGTCAACCTTGGGGGCCAACTATCCCTTTTATTACCACCAGTAAGTCCCACCCAGCAGGATTGCTAGCTTCTTATATCAGGCCCCGCCCCCTCCCTCCACCACTGTGCAAACGTGCCCCCTAGCACATTGTAAGTTGGGAGATTAAATCCCCTTGAATTTTGAGGGTCCCTGGGGGCCAACTAGCCCACCAGGTAACCTCCAGTAAGCGCCACAGAGCTGCTTTGCAGAGAGGTTGTCCAAGGCCACGCCCCGTTTTACACCTCTCTGCAACGCAGCTCTGTGGCGCTTACTGGAGGTACCTGGTGGGCTAGTTGGACCCAAGGGACCTCAGGATTCAAGGGGACTTAATCCCAACTTACAACGCACCAGAGGGCCCGTTTGCACAGTGGTGAAGGGAGGGGTGGGGCCTGATGTCACAAGTGTGCAAACGCGCCCCGTGTCGCGTTTTAGGTTGGGATTAAGTCCCCTTGAATCCTGAGGGTCCCTGGGGCCAACTAGCCCACCAGGTACCTCCAGTAAGCGCCACAGAGCTGCATTGCAGAGAGGTGGTCCGAGGCCACGCTCCTTTTTACACCTCCCTGCAACGCAACTCTGTGGCGCTTACTGGAGGTACCTGGTGGGCTAGTTGGCCCCAGGGACCCTCAGGATTCAAGGGGACTTAATCCCCAGCTTAAACACGCCACAGGACGGGTTTGCACATATGTCACATCAGGCCCCGCCCCCTCCCTTCACCACTGTGCAAACGCGCCCCGTGGCGAGGCCTCCGGCGCGATGCCGTTTTCTTTTTTTTTTGAAGGGGGGCTGTGTGGCCCCCCTTCTTTTCCTATTTTTTGGGCCCTGGGGACCCCATCCCCCAGGGCCTGACCCCTATTTTGTTTAATTTTTTTTAAATACGGGAAGGGGGCCACGCGGCCCCCCTCCTCCCGCCCTGCCATAGCAAACAGCAGTGTCCCAGGGGTGGGCACCCCGGGACACTGCAGGAGCCGGCCCGGGGGGTTGGCGGTCCCCAGGGCCATCGAGGGCTCCTGGAGGGGGGCCGCGCAGCCCCCCTCCCTTCATTTAGAAAGCCCCAGGGAGGTGGTGGTCCCCGTGGCTGGGGGTCCGTAAAGGACCCCCGAAATTGAAAAAACAGAGCCCCGGGGAGGTGGCGGTCATGAGTGATGTAATATGTGACGTCATCAGCAGTGCATTGCGGGGCGCGAGTTATAGTTAGCTGAACTAACTATAACGGGGAATTTCACGGGTTTTGTACGAGTGAAATGTCCAACTAACTATAACTGTCCCTAAAACCAATGGTTTTTTCAGTGAATTTCAAAGGTTTTTTAAATGCTAATTTCTAACTATAACGTGTCTGAAACCTATGGTTTTTTCAGTGAATTTCAAAGGTTTTTTAAATGCTAATTTCTAACTATAACGTGCCTGAAACCTATGTTTTTAAGTGAATTTCAAAGGTTTTTAAATGCTAGTTTCTAACTATGCCTACAGAGGTAGGACATGTGAAGAAAGAAGAAAAACGCACAGAAAGAAGCAAAAGAAATGCAGAAAGAAGCAACAGAAGTCCACAAAGACGAAGAAAAGTGCAGGAAGAAGCAAAAGATGTGCAGAAAAGAACCAACAGAGGAGCAGAAAGAGGCCTTGTTCCAAAATCATCCTGTGCCCACAACTTTTCCGACGTGTACTGGTGGTAACTGACTCTGACTAACCAGAGCCAGTGCTATGCTAAAACACACTCAGAATACAGTTAAAACACCTACATACACTAGGGAACACTATGCGTTGGGGTACCCTGTGATTAGCATGACCTCCTCTGTAAGACCCTAGTACATAATAGGGCAGGGGGATTAAAACTACCTCTTAAAACGCGCTACAGGGCGCGTTTGCACAGTGGTGAAGGGAGGGGGCCTGAGGTGACATGTGTGCAAACGCGCCCGTGGCACGTTTTAAGTTGCGGGATTAAGTCCCCTTGAATCCTGAGTGTCCCTGGGGCCCAACTAGCCCCCAGGTACCTACAGTTAGGACCACAGAGCTGAGTTGCAGAGAGGCGTTCCGAGGCCACGCACCTTTTTCACCTCTCTGCAACGCAACTCTGTTGTGCTTACTGAAGGTACCTGGTGGGCTAGTTGGACTCCAGAGACCCTCAGGATTGAAGGGGACTTAATCTCCCAACTTAAAACACGCCACGGGGCCTGTTTTCACACATGTCACCTCAAGCCCCGCCCTCCCTTCACCACTGTGCAAACGCGCCCGTGGCGCGTTTTAAGTTGGGGATTAAGTCCCTTGAATCATGAGGGTCCCGGGGTCCAACTAGCCCACCCTGTACCTCCAGCATGCGCCAGAGGCTGCGTTGCAGAGAGGTGTTCAGAGGCCACGCCCCTTTTACACCTCTCTGCAACGCAGCTCTGTGGCGCTTTCTGGACGTACCTGGTGGGCTAGTTGGCCCCCAGGATTGAAGGGGATTTAATTCCCCATCTTAAAACGCGCCACGGGGCCTGTTTGCACACATGTCACCTGAAGCTCCGCCCCCTCCCTTCACCACTGTGCAAACGCGCCCCGTGGCGCGTTTTAAGTTGGGGGATTAAGTCCCCTTGAATCCTGAGGGTCCCTGGAGTCCAACTAGCCCACCATGTACCTCCAAAAGCGCCACAGAGCTGCGTTGCAGAGAGGTGTAAAGGGGCATGGCCTCTGTACACCTCTCTGCAACGCAGCTCCTGGCGCATACTGGAGGTTCCTGGTGGGCTAGTTGGCTCAGGGACCCCAGTATTCAAGGGGAATTACTTCCCCTTCTTACAACACGCCAGGGGGCGCGTTTGCAGACTGCTGCAGGGAGGGGCCGGGGCCTCCGGCACGATGCCGGTCTTTTTTATTTTTTATTTATTTTTTTGTATGGGAGGGGGGCTGCGTGGCCCCCCTTCCCTCGGCCACTTTCGGCCCCGGGGACCCCATCCCCCGGGGCCTGAGGATTTTCTTTAAAAAAAAAAAAAAAACGGGACCCCATCCCCCGGGTCATGCCCTCTTTTAAAAAAATATATATATTTGGAGGGGGGCTGCGTGGCCCCCCTCCTCAGGCCATTTAAGGCCCCAGGGACCCCATCGCCCGGGGCCGGCCTTTACGTTTTTGTATTTAAAAAATATATATATTTTTGGGGAGGGGGCTGCGTGGCCCCCTCCCAGGCCACTAATAGCCCCGGGACCCCATGCCCCGGGGCCTGGCCACTCGTTGGGGACCGTGGGGGGGTCCCCAATCACCGCACGGTCCCGCCGGCTCCCCGCGTCCTGTGGGAGCCGGCATTGCTTTTCCATAAGGGGAGCTGCTGGCATGCAGCTCCCCTTATGGAAAAGCATCTGCTAGCTTCATTGAAGCAAGAGCAGGTTTCCCTGCTCTCGCTTCAATGAAGCAAAGCAAGTTTGCAATGACAGGACGGGAGCCGCGCGGCTCCCGTCCTGCCATTGCAAACAGCAGTGTCCCGGGGGTAGGCACCCCAAGACACTGCAGGAGCCGACCCTGGGGGGTGGCGGTCCCCAGGGCCATGGAGGGCTCCAGGCCGCCAGTAGATAATATATATTTACACACAGATGTATAGGGTTAGAAATAATATTTACCCACCCTATCTGGGAAGCAGAATACTCCCAATGTAAGGTACAACAATGTAAAGGTAATCACAATGTAATTACCTCGATGTAATGACTGTTGAAGTAAAAACCTTTGAAGTAACAACTGATATACCTTTGAGGCTAATTAGTTGCAGTTCAAATATCACTTACCTTGTTAGTAAGCAGGTTTTATCAAAAGGAATTAAAGTCACACAGTTGCCTAAAAGAAACATGTAATCATTCACATTGACTAATAAACTGAACAGCATCATGGGTCTTTTGCGTTTATTTATTCACTCATGTCTACATTCCTACTAGGAACCAAAGAGAGGTGTTGCTCAGAAACATTCATTATCATCTATTTTAGAAAGACACAGACAACTTACTTCACTGTGTAGTGTGAAATGTAGATGATGGTTTTAGAAAAGTATTAAATATACTTTCATTGCACGTAATAACTCAATGCTCTTGTACCATGTACAAATTACAACACATGCTTATTTAATGTCTGTACAAAAATATGCTCTTTGTTTAAAGTATTTCGTTGCCAAAGGAGTGTTATATTTAAGGTTGTGAAACAGGCAAATAAATAGGTTTAACAGCTGTGGTACTGTTTGATCTGTGCAAGTAGTATATCAGGCTTTGAAATACAGGAATGTGAAGTGGGGTACATGTGATAAAAATAAGAAATCATTTCTTCCTATAAAACTGCAGGCTCCTCGAAAGCATAAGCAGTATGTTTCCCAGTTAAACATCTTGGTGAAATGCAGTGGAGCACACATCAAATTAACTTAAAGGCCACTAAAAGAATGTATAAGCATTCAGTGGGGCCAGGAATTTGAAATATAAAAATAAAAAAATAGAGAAACTTTGAGGGCAAATCGTTTTAGCTCAGGCCTACCGGACCGTGCAGCTATCCGGTTGTCAAAAACATATTGTGGGCTTACCAAAATAGAGGGGCTTGCAGCTCGCCCTTTGCTTACCATTGGTCAGCTTTACTGTCCTCTAATTTTCATTCTTCCTATATGATGGCTTGCCTTGTCCCTCCCAAGTTGCACTGACAATTTACTTGTGTCCTTCCACTGCTCACTTTTAGGGAACTGTTTTTTTCTTTTGTCTTGAGCACTCCACGAACGTGCATGTGTTTTCCAGCTGTCTCCCTAGTATGCTTCTCTTCCCCCTTCATTTTGCTGTCTTTCACCAGTGTGCTTCTCCCCTGCCCCATCCATTGTGCTTCCACCTGCACCCCCTGTGCTGCAACTGCCGTGTTGCTCCCTCCATCCGCTTTAAAACAAAATAACAATAAAACGCTTTCATGAGTTTTTTAAATTTTATTTATCAATCCAACTCGGATTGGTAAATATAAAGAAAAAAAAGCACCTGCATCATTTTGTAGGCATGCACATTCGTGGTGTGCGTGCCAACAAAATAATGGGCAGCAGCGTCATAAGCTTTTTCAAATTTTATTCTTCTTTAGCCATGCTGCACAGCATTGGGGATACTGTCCATGTTCATCATGAGGAATAACCACTTCAAACCAGTGTTCACAAAACATTTACAATGCAACTTCTTAAACACAAACTTTGTTGTAGTGCAGCACTCATTTTACACGAGATTTATGATTGTATCAGTAAGTACATCCTGCTGTTAGTCTGTCTTTTGTCTCTTCACACTCCATAATTTAGGGATTCCCACTTAACGTGTGGAATCCAGATATTGCAATGAAGAGAATAAGCGGCAGAAACCCAGGCTCTGTTGTAGTTAAAGCTTTGATGGAGTCCTCTGTCTTTTCAAAGTTAATGTTTGATAGTGCTAGCATCCTCTCCACAACGACAACTCTTCCCTGGTCAGAAAAAGGCGCCAATAACGGACTGGTCAACGAACAAGTGCCATCGTCAGAGGTATTGTTGAGCTGCATCGTACAAAACAGAAGAGAGGATATCACTTATAAAGGCTAATATTTTATTCTACATAATAATTCAGAATTAACAAGTTCCATAAAGTCATCTTACACAAACTGCCTCACCAGTATATAAACAGAAATGAAATACGTATGCTATTTTCTTCACAAGTAAGCCAAACTATTTTGCACTTTTGACTCATAGAACCGTTAGTCCTGTAGGAATCAATTAGGTATTTTCAATTCATTATACTAGAGTGCACGGTTTTTACATTCAAAAGAGCAACAAGACAACATAAATTTGAAAACTCTAAAGTACTGTCTAACTGACCAAATTATACCAGTTATCATACTAAGAAACTTCGCATTATGGCCCCTCCTTCTTACAGCAAATATGTAGAGTAAATGAAAGAAAGCAACACTACACTGATTAAACATGAGAACATGCTGAAAGAGGAGTACGGTTTTCCTCCTCAAGTAAGGCCACGGTTTACTACCCGTTTATGCGGGTGTTCACGCTTTGCAAGCGCTGGCTTACTAGTGCAACAGGCAGTGCCGCTTAATCTTCATGTACAAAAACGATTTTGCACCGAAAGCTAACTTGAGAGTTGCGCCAAAATACTTTGCGCCACTGGGCTCCAGCTTCTGGTAATCTATGCAAAGGGGCCATAGCAGACCTACTACGCAATTTTTTCCCGATTGCACAATGCAGACCTGCTGATTTCTGTGTGCCGCTGCACTGCATGATTGTTAGTTAATCTGGGCCTGTTTTTAAAATGTGCAACGGCAGAAGAAGCATAACAGTATCTGTGGTGATATCATCACAAGGGCTGAAGTCAGTGACATCGCCTATTTCATGGTCTGATGATCTAATCAAACATTTTGAGGAAGCTAAAATGGCTAATTCAGTTGCGCCTGTGTCAAGTAATAACATGACCAATACGCTTGAGACCAAGGACCACATTTAAGTGAAAAGTAGGCCTTTTAGGACTGGTTTTCCTAATTTTTTGGACCTCCTCACCATAGAAATGAAAGTGAAATACTGCTCACTAAGCCATTCCCCCATCACAGGGATCCAGGCCGAGATGTGCTAACACTTTGTGCTGGGTTTGCATCACAAAAGTGATGTAAACTGATGCAAAGTGTTGTAGGGAGATTTATTTTTCAGCACAAAACTTGTTTTGCCCTGGAAAGTAGCCCTAAAGTAATGCAATATAGCACTATGAGCTACTTTTTGTCAAGGGGGCATACCATGGGGGGGGGCATACCATGGGTGGGACAAAGGCGTTCCTCTGCAACCACCCATGGATTGTGATCACAGCCCTATCTACTAACATTGGTAGGTAGGGATTTGTGTAAAAAAATTACACCTCCTCCAGGCAAAAGTAACATTGGAGAAAAGTTTACTTTTTTACAAATGTTTCCAACTTTACATGTGTGCTGTACAATGCAGCACACATAAAACTTGCAAAAGTAATAAACTATGTCTAGGAATAGTATTTTGTACTGCAATGGTAACCTTCCAGTACAAACCTGTGCTAAACATTGCTACAGTGCAAGGCAGCTAAAAGTGGGTCAGCGCAGGAGGACAGAGAAACAGCGCCATATCTTAGTAGATATGGCGCGGTTTTGCTTTCTCTCTTTGACGCAATGCAGAGCAGCCACTTCGGTAGCTGTGCTGCGTCACTTCTTTGTAAATTTGTTCCTCAGACTGCATCAGAAAGAAAGAGGGGGTACATGAGAAGTAGGATAGTACAAAGGAAGCAGATCCTGAGTTTTCATCTTCTAACACTAAACCTATCCCTTGCTTTATGATATTCTATTTCTCACCCTCCTTATGGAAGAGACCAAAGTATTTTCATCAATGTGGGTATTTTGTTTTACACTACTACTAAATTGTGTAAGGTGTGTGGGTGCAAAGTACCCACCAAAAGACCTAAGAGCCATACTCCAAATCCTGGCAGGGCTGACTCAACCTTACAAAGTGGACAAAATTAGAAACATTCAATTGGAGTATAAAGAGGCAATTATTATTTATGTACATAGAGAAAGTACAGGTTTCAGTGTCCGCTTTAAACATTTTCATTTATGATTTTAGACCATAGAAACTCAGACTCATTCTGTGTTACGGTTTTGGTTTGATTAAGCATTAGCACCCACTGGCCATTAGGATGCGCAAAATGGATACAACCTAAGTGCTACTGAGGGCCAGTCTGAAGATTGAAAGGCAAGCGTTGTATGAGTGGTGTAGATTGGTTGAGTCCAGAGATCAAGGAAGGTACTTCGTTATTTTGCAATTTTTTCAGCAGTACTTTTTATCCAACATTGTAGTAGGCCCTTCAGATTACATCAGCACTTGTGAGTTATCTACATTTTTTGAAACTTCATCATAGGTGCAGTCTCACAACACCAGGAGCTGTATTACATAAGTGCCCCGGGGGCACAGCCGGCATTTGCGCCAGCTTTGCCCGCCAGTGGGGCTCTTTGGTATTACAGAAGGGGCCACAGACGCTTGTGCATCCACTTCTGTAATATCGATAGCACTGGCACACATAAAGAGCCAGCACTATCATCAGAGGGCGTTCCCTCATTTGCATGGGGGCATGGCCCCATGCAAATGAGGGAATAACTTTGCCTCTGTGCCCGAATGGGATGTCTGGGGGTCCATAGGACCCCCTTCCCCCGCTCCAGAGGGCTGCCATCAGGTGACGCTCTGTCAGTGTGCCTTCCGACAGCTTCTTTGCCTGTGCGCCCACGTCTATAATATGGAGCTGGCGCAAAGGCAAAGGGATTCCTTCATTTGCATGGGCCACGCCCTCATGCAAATGAGGGACGCCCTCTGGTGATAGTGCTATATGTGCACCAGCACTACCTGCATTACAGAAAGGGCAGCACAAGCGTCTGGGGCCCTTTCTGTAATACTAAAGTGCCCCAGGGGCGCTCAAAACAGGCGCACATGCCCGTTACGCCCTCCGGTTACTTTCTATAATACAGGCCCAGAAGCAAGAACCAGTCAATGAGACAAGGATGCAGATGAAAAGGCTGGACCAAACTTTCCTGTACAATTGTAATAATGTCCAGGACAGATAGCCTATTGACACTGATAATCTTATGCATTTTACATTGTTCATTGCTAAATATAACTTGTGGTGTAAAGAAAATTCAAGGCATTGAATGACACATTCTAGAAATTAAACTTGGAGAAGTGGAAGGCGGCGACTTCAGGGCATTTGTTCTATCTATTTTGGAAAACGAGGGGGATAGTTGCCCTCGCTGCCAATTATCACATCCTATTTCTCCAGTAAATCCTTGCCGGAAGGATACAATTCATCTGAGGCAGCGCCTTAATCCACATCTTTTTCCATGTGTTAGGTTCGTATGGATGTCTTTATTTTGACAGACAAAATATGTACAAACATGGAATAGTCCATAGGCTATTGATGCTTCACCGATCCTTTCTTTACATGCAATAGCTTTAAAACTAATGAAACACTATGTAAGTGATTTACAGACTATGTGACCACAAATGTGTTTTTTTTTTTATTCTTGTAACCCACGGGTACTCATAGTACGGCCCGCGGGCCGCCAGCGGCCCGGCAAGCCTTCCTTGGCGGCCCGCGGACCTTGCAGACATCGTACCTGTGTTTTTTTTTTTTTTTTAAAGTGTCAGCAAATACCGCGGTTGCAGCAGCGCGGACTCTGAGAGACTCTGCTCTATGGGGGCCGGGCGATTCTTTAAATGACCATTCACTTGTTAATGAGGCTTTGTTGTATTTCACCTCTTCTTAGCGCCCCTGCATCTCCACTCTGACTGAGTGGAGATGCAGGAGCGTGGAGATGCAGGAGCGCTAAGAAGAGGTGAAGTACAACAAAGCCTCATTAACAAGTGAATGGTCATTTAAAGACCTGTGAAGTACTCGGGTGCGGCTGTGTGTGTTCCCGGGAAGCTGTCTCAGCCCCGGCTGACACATGCGGGGTGAGGTGAGAGAGGGAGACAGAGAGCGGGGGAGACAGAGAGAGGGGGAGACAGAGAGAGGGGGAGACAGACAGAGAGAGACGGACAGAGGGAGACAGAGGGAGAGGGAGACAGAGAGAGAGGGAGACAGAGAGAGAGGGAGACAGAGAGAGAGACAGACAGGGAGACAGACAGAGGGAGACAGACAGGGAGACAGGCAGAGGGAGACAGACAGAGGGAGGGAGGGAGACAGACAGAGGGAGACAGAGACAGAGGGAGACAGAGAGAGAGGGAGACAGAGAGGGAGGGAGACAGAGAGGGAGGGAGACGGAGGGAGACAGACAGAGGGAGAGGGAGGGAGGGAGACAGAGGGAGACAGAGGGAGGGAGACAGACAGAGGGAGACAGAGGGAGGGAGACAGACAGAGGGAGACAGACAGACAGAGGGAGGGAGACAGACAGACGGAGGGAGGGAGACAGACAGAGGGAGACAGACAGAGGGAGACAGAGACAGAGGGAGACAGAGGGAGGGAGACAGAGGGAGGGAGACAGAGGGAGGGAGACAGAGGGAGAGGGAGACAGAGGGAGACAGAGGGAGAGAGAGGGGGAGGGAGGGAGACAGAGGGGGAGGGAGACAGAGGGGGAGGGAGACAGAGGGAGAGGGAGACAGAGGGAGAGGGAGACAGAGGGGGAGGGAGACAGAGGGGGAGGGAGACAGAGGGCAACAGACGGAGGGAGACAGACAGAGGGAGACAGACAGAGGGAGACAGACAGAGGGAGACAGACAGAGGGAGACAGACAGAGGGAGACAGACAGACAGAGGGAGACACAGACAGAGGGAGACACAGACAGATAGAGGGAGACGGAGGGAGGGAGACGGAGGGAGGGAGACAGAGGGAGGGAGACAGAGGGAGGGAGACAGAGGGAGGGAGGGAGACAGAGGGAGGGAGACAAACGGAGGGAGACAGACGGAGAGAGAGAGAGACAAACAGAGTGAGTGAGACGGGGGAGACAGGGAGGGAGGGAGACAGAGAGAGAGACAGAGAGAGAGAGAGACAGAGTGAGTGAGACGGGGGAGACAGGGAGGGAGGGAGAGAGAGAGGGAGGGAGACGGAGAGAGGGAGGGAGAGATAGAGATAGGGAGGGAGACGGAGAGAGGGAGGGAGAGATAGAGGGAGGGAGAGGTAGAGGGAGGGAGAGATAGAGAGATAGAGGGAGGGAGAGAGAGAGAGAGAGAGAGAGAGAGAGAGAGAGAGAGAGATAGATAGAGAGAGATGTGTGTATGCCGGGTCTGGTGGCTCAGTGGACGAAGGCGTCCGCTGCAGGGGCCTGTGTTCAACCTCATAGTTTTTTTTTTTGCTCTAGCCCCGCCCCCCTCCCCCACTGACCCCGCCCCCCCCGGTGCGGCCCTCGGCCACAAACCACACTGTAAATTTGGCCCTGAGAGAAAGTTTGTGAGTACCCATGTTGTAACCCTTACGTCACAATGGTCATTCTCGGGAAAAGAAATACAGCCATAAATATTCCAGGGGCCATATTACAGAAAGTACCCCGGGGGCGCAGCGGACATGTGCGCCCACTCTGTGCACCCCCGGGGCACTGTGGTATTACAGAAGGGGCCGCAGGCGATTGTGCGGCCCCTTCTGTAATACTGATAGCGCTGGTGCATATGTAGCTCCAGGGCTATCTCAAGAGGGCGCCTTTCAGTGCACCTCATAAAGGCAGCCCTCGGATCTCTAATCCCTCTTGAAAGAGCAGGCGGATACAGCTTGCACTTTGAAACATGCAGCGGCTTTAAAGCAGCCGCTCCGAATTTCACTTGAATGTGCTGCCCCCACAGGGCAGTACGAGATCGTGGCTGTCCTGAGGCCCTTATCGGAATACGGGCCCAGAAATGTAGTGTGAAGCACAATAAAAAAAAGAAAAAAAAAGTCACTATTAAACTTTTGTATGAAAGATGTACAAACTGTCCCAACCATACACCCCCTTTTCATAGTTGTAGAAAATAAAACAAAAATTCTACAACACTATTAACTTAATTTTGAATTACATCTTTAATACATTTAAATATATTACGTTAAATAAACATTATTTTTCGTAAGTTTGAATAAAAAAATAAATTCACACCTAAAGTAAAAACGAAAAATCAAAAAATCCAGAATGAGAAAAGGCATGCTTAGTGCTCAGAAAAACGTGACACAAACACAAGTTTTATGGACCCCGTTAACTACTGTGTTTATGATTCTTCGTGCCATATTTGCAGCAGTTTATTGTGATGCCCTCATATGATGCTTAATATCTGCGACAGGTTTTTTTCTGAGCACTGAGAATGCTTGTTCTCACTAGCACCTTTTAATTTTGGAAAAGCTTTTGTTTTTAATCATGCTATTTTTTTAATTATGTTTCGTTATTAAACTTTGTTATACTAACATATTTTGACTTCATTTTAAAATTAAGGACCATTGTTCCTTGATTATTACAATATACCCCAGGTCACTAGGGATTTCAGGATCACCCTTGTCTTTTTGAGTACATTCAAAATGGAAACAGTGGCCAGTTGTTCAAATGACAGCAGAGATAGACAGGACTCTGTCGCAACCAGTATTCGCAAAGCCAATAGATCCGACTTATATCTGAAAGTGCCCGTTCACCGATTGGTGTGTTTAGGTACTCAGTCCCTCCTCATGCAGGCAATCTATCACTCTTCCTTGCACTCATGCATCCCATCATCAAAACACTGACTCGTTCTTGCCTTCATCCACTCAACCATCCACAAAACACAAACTCATCAAAAAATGCAGAAATGATTTTAGTTATATACCTGACCCACTTGCTTTGCAAAAGCTTCCGTTTTTCTACGTTGCCACGAACACATAAGCAGAATTTTGTTTTGTAAGGATATTTTATTGTGTATATTTCGCCTCTTTATATATCTGCATGTGTTATGTCACACAGCCAAACCGTGGCAGAGGATGCATCTGTTTATTTAGTCATGTTTTACAACTGCTTCTGTAACATTGCAGCTCTGACGCAGTCCACTCTGTGGACATCACCTGGAACTGTGGACTCGAAGACTCTTAAAGACGCTTACAAAACATGTGGGTGACTCTTGGTGGCTGGATGTCTGTGAGCATTCTGCTGCCTTTTGGCTAGGTCCATGCTACATAAATTGCGCATACAAAGATACATCCATACCGGCCAGCATGAATGAACGAATAAATTGGTGCACAAATGAAATTACCAAATGATGCATGAACTGATGCATGGACGGATCAGTAGAGGAAATTCCTCACAAATACTGCGAGGAGGAAGTAAAGGACGAGGGGTATGGTTGTTTCATCTCTCAAAGGAGGGAAATTATGCGAAGATTATTTTTTTTATTTACAAAACAAAATATGTTTATTGGTACACAGATGACATCTCGACTTAATACTGCATATTACCAGGGGAAAAATCAGGAGACAAGGTAATTCAGTGCTACTCCTACCCACAAAAGGTAAGCATGTTTTTCCCAAGGAGAGGGAAAGGGGCTAACGCAATGTGGTGTTCGTGTGTGGTTTATGTATTGGTACAAGGATGGAGGAGAGAGCGGTGAGACAAGCAAGAAAGAAAAGAAAGAAAGCAGGGTGGCAGGGAGGCTAATGATTAACATGGCAAGCTCCCCACACTCACTCACCTTAGAACTTTTCTGCGGACACTGAGGCCAGTAGCAGACAGGCCTGCCAGGTTAGTAACTCTTGGGCTTGCGGTATGAGTGTGGCCAACGAAAAGCATCAGCAGTGCCCCACACCGTTTATGTCCAGAAACTTCCACACAGCCAAGTAATGGTCACCAACTGCGCTCCTGTTGCATTCATGGTGACCGTGAGCCTTTGCTCAGACAGCGCCCTGGGCGAAACCAAATTTAGGACCCCCTCCCACTCGACCTCTTTAATTGTCTATGTATTCAAATTTTGGGAGGAACGGAAGGAAGGGCAAGGGGCAAGATTAATGAACACCATGAAAAGCAAAACAAACAAAAAGTAGGCAAGGGTGTCAACAGCCTTAAAAAAAAGTGTTTAATCACACTTTTCTTTGGACCCAAGTCGTAGGGAGGTTGCTGCAGTGAGCTCCAATGCCCCCCCTGGAGGTTGGCTCCCTGGACACGGGCCCAGCTCGCACGTTAAAGGCTGACCCTTGTTGTCGGCCCCAATCATAATTCTCCAAACTCCTCAGGCGAGCTCGGACACTCTTGGGAAGTTGGGAAGGTCACTCAAATGCCAGGTCGAGGGTGTAAGAGGGGGTCCAGGAGCAGATGGTGAAAGAAAAGTAAAGTAAAAGTTGAGCAAGGAACCAGCCTAGAGACAAGCTTCCCTTACTGGTCATGCATGTGTCTCACCTATGCGGACGTGAGCACAGTCAAAGAAGCATTGTAAACACTTTCAGAAAGAGTTGATATTTAAAAATGAACCTTTAGTGGTGGTTTGTTCCATGTATCCTGCTCAGTACCATATAGGGTGTGATGACTGAGGCGCCGGAAGTAAAAAACATGGCTGAACAAGCAGATGGCCACCAAACACCATTGGTTTGTGAGGGGAATCTCCTTATTTAAAATGATTGCTATATCATCACGATCACATGGCAGCCAGCTTAAATAAATTGATTCCCCTCTAAATCAGATGAGGATTAAACTCCAAGTGGAATAAATAACTAGCATATTCGTTTTGTTATGTGGCTTGGTCACAGTCAAGTGAAATAGCCAAAACCGGTCTGGGGCTCCTTCTGTTCCCGTTCAGAGGGCAGCTGGTGTGCCAGTTCGAGCTGGACCGATCCTTATGTTGAAAGATCAGGGCTGATTTGGTAATGGCTGGTTCCTCTTTGGGGTTGCATGGTGAGTAATAAAACAATGGACAGGATTTCAGCCAAGACTAATTACCAGTGGCTGAGAATAATTCAAGCTATCCATCCATCACTTTATTTTGTTGCTTTAAGTGCGACAGGTATGCCCAGACATGGGTCCCATGCTTAATATGCCTTAGGACTCACATTGCAGCCTACTGCCGATGCTCAAATGGGCTGAAACCAGTATGGGGCTTCTGTGTTCCTGTTGAGAGGGTACCTGGCCTCGAAGTTCAGGCTGAACTGTTTCTACTAGATCAGGATTAATGCTTATTTGCATATGGATGGTTCCTTTCTGGGGTGGCATGGTGGGCAAAAGAATGATGAGCTGTATTGCGGCCAAAGAAATTATCAATGGCTGAGATTAATTCAAGCAATCCACCCATCATTTTTTTTCCATCCTCGTTCGTAGTCAAGCCAGACTCCCAGCTCATCAGTGCAGCATGTGAGCAGCATCAGCTGAACATCACAGACAGAAAGTAGACACTGAGAGCCCCCCATGAGGTGCTCCACTGATGTGCTTGACCTGAAGGTATCTCATCCGCTGCATTCCACATACCGATTCATTTGCCAATCACTACTGAAAATGCAAACATCTGCAAAATGCCTTACACATGAATGACACGTTTCAGAAGAAATGGCTGAAGGGACTTGACCCAAACGAGCCCATAGCTGAGTGAGGCAAACCAAAATACTTGTTTCTTTGTATTTTTGTGTTAATGATATTAACTCTGGTAAACAGATAATGTTGTTGGTAGGTAGACCTAAAAAGAAGCCGGATGGTTTGAAGACGTTCCCTTTTTAGGTCTCGCCTGGCGACGCAGCGCGAAAGCGCTGTTGCTAGCGAGATCTATTGTTACTGACTTGCTTTGGAAGGGAGACAGGAGCTGTGCACGCGCAGGACGGACTGGAAATGTGAACGCGCCCGTGAACACGCGATGTGCACATCTCCTGTCCCCCTTCCGTCCTCGCAAGCCTCATGCAATATCATTTTTTTTTTTTTATGCGCACGCGAGCTCCAAGCGCGGCGCGCTTACACGCACAGCATGCCTCACCCCACTTACCTGCTCTTGTGGGGACTCTGCGCTGCTCCTCGGCTGGTCTCCGTCTTCAGCCGGTCACTGTAGCAACACGCGGGGCTCCGTCTTGCTACCAGGAGCCCCGCCTAAAATCCTGCTTTGGCCGCACCATGCGGCATTCACGAAGGCGGGGTGGGCTCCCGCTGGACTTCCTCTACTGTTTTTTTTTTTGCTTTGGCGGCCCCGTCCCTGGGCCGCACGAGCCGCGCAGCACTTATTGAAGTACGGCGAAGTCCGCAGGCGCCGCCACTGGGCACGAGCCGCAGGCCACGCCGATGTGCACGCTCACGGCCTGCCTACAACGCGCGCATGGCGCTCTTTCACTTTCCCTTGTTTAAAGGGGTCCTCGATACGGGTCTCTACCGGGCTCTGTTTGTGCCCTGGCACAGGCGGACTGCAGGCAGCACATCGATGTTCGCTGCACACTTCTCACTAGTGGAGAAGTTACGTCATGCCAGGTGAGCGTTGTAGGGAAGGGAAATCCGATCGGCCCCCTATGCGTGTCAAAGAGGGAAAACACAGCCCAGGAAACACCCGGCCTAAAAATACAAGCAGCAGGCAGGCAGCAGACCCGCGCACTGCCCCATGCCAGCCACTGGGGTTTATCATTGTTGTAACGACGCTTTCATTTTTAAACACAGGCTTATCTTATACTACAAATTGTTTCTGTATTTAATATCGTTTAAAAGAACTTGATGTCCAATAGCTTATAACCTGTTACTATTAAAGAATGCCTTTCACTACGGTGCGTTCTGTAGTCCAAGCCTGAACTTGAGTAGCCTCTAAGTACTAAATACTGTGTTTACTGGGCAGGTTTTTCTGTCTTCGTCTTTTGCAGCTTCAATGCGCTATAAATTACAAGTGCTAGTATCAACAAAATCCATGTTAAGCGTGTTATCCACCTCCAAAATGACAGCGTCCGAGACCTTTCTGTGAAGATCCGATTTGAATAGATGAAACAGCTCAGCTGTTGCATTAACCACCCGAGCTATCTCCCCGGTGAAGAAGCACGCCTAAAGGCGTCACTTCTTTTAAAACAAGCATTTGCAATGCAATAGGTCTCACATTTACACGAGTTTGAGCTAGTGGCATTGTAAATAACAATACCTTTTATTTATGTTTTGTTATTTAAAACATAAATAGAAGGCATTGTCATTTACAATGCCAAGAGCTCAAGCTTGCGTAAATGCGAGACCTATTGCATTGCAAATGCTTGTTTAGTGGTGACTTGGGGTGGCATTCCAAGCACCGTAAGGGGGACACATATTTCGTGAGCAGAGTCATGTTTGAATATTAAAGAAAGCATGCACTGGAAGCCTGACACCCTTCTTATACATTAAAAAGTGCAAGCACATCACAATGCATGTCAAAGTGACATGGGCTACTCTTCATATGTGACTAACTGAACCGGGGGGTGTTAGTGGACATTAGGAGGGGAGTGTAAGGGTTGTGTTTGGAGGGATACCTTCATGTATCACATATGAGTGGCTAAATTCGGAAGATGGGCTAAGGGGGTAGGGCTAGGCCTAGTCCTTCCATGGCATTGTGAGACGTGTTAACAGAGAATGGAGGAGGCAGGTAGCAGGAAAAGGAAACAGCGCCTCCCCACCAGTGGCATCGAGGAGTAAGAGCAGGGAGGAGCTACATTGTGCTGTAGCTGAACCTGCATTATGCCACATGAAAATCTGCACCCCGAGAAGCGAGAAGGACGGCCTGCACAAATCATGCTGCACCATCTGATGCAATGCTCAGTACACAAGACAAGATTCGGCCTATGCAGCGGGAGCCACACTACCTCTGCCTGGGAGCTCAGGTAACATGGTGCTTGGATTGACTTGGATGTTCTGCTCCCAGAGGTATGATGTCTGTTTGGTACTGGGCGAGCTGAAAGAAGGACAAGGAGTGGTTATCTGTGAAGTGCAATCTTTCTAACTACCCCCCGCAGGGCTCAAGGAAGACACAGCCAATGCTTTATAAGAACACGTCTGTCATAAAACGCAAGTCCAGGTATACCGTTAAAAGGACGCAGGGCTACCTGCCGCTTTAAATGGTTATTAGACTAGCGGTACCTATGCTATAGTGCCATGTTATTGGCTACCATATATTCTACCATCACTAAGGCCTCATAGATCTGTCTCCAGGTCTGCACACCAGCTGCCAAATTTTTAAAGCGTTGTACTAGTGCAAAAAACAGGGAAACATTTTGCACTGCTTGTGTAATGTGGACTGGAGTAAAGGCATGTTGGGCTAGTCCATACTAGCCAAAGGTTTCTTTTCAACAGAAAAACAGGAAATGGACTTTGCAACCGTTGCTAAACATAAATATCAGCCGTTTTTGGGTTTAAATCACTGCAAGTTTCACACACATTTAAATCAAGAAACAATAGTCCACGAACAACCCTTGGAGAACAAGCATCGTCAATGCAATAGGTTTCGTATTTGCGCGAGTTTGAGCTATTGGCATTGTAAATGACAATGCCTTTTATTTATGTTTTGGGTTTAAAAACATAAATAAAAGGCATTGTCATTTGCAATGCCAATAGCTTAAACTCTCGCTAATGCGAGACCTATTGTATTGCAAATGCTTGTTTTTGGGGTGCCCCGGCCTATTTTTGATCCCAATCCAACCCTGGTGCATGGGTTGGTTGACAACGGGGGGAGCGGAGTTCGAATTTGGATGGCAGTGTTGTGGTGCTACAATGTATTATTTTTAGTGCCATGGGTTTTTGTTTGCTTTATCTGCAATAAAAAGAGCTTTAAAAAAAATAGAAAGAATGACATGTCTTTTAGGACAAACTTCAGGGCTTCGGGAATATTTACATAATTTCTTTGCATTCTATTGAAAAAAAGGGGAAGTGACTAATACACAGTAAGTTTTGTTTTTATGAACTACTACGATTTTTCTAGGGCGCAGGTTGGAAGTGATGTAACCTGCAAGGAGTGTCTTTTGGTAGAGTCAATGCTCAGAGCTCCAACTGCTATTTTATTATTATTTTATTTTTGCACAGCGCAAATTTAGCAGAGCAAATGGAGCGCGTTACATGAGCACCTGAAATTTTTTACAATTCGATGTCTTTTGGACACGGCGAGTTTAAGTGATATGCCCAGAGTCACAGGATGTTGATCCAATGCCAGGAGTAGAAGTTGGTTCCCCAGTAATTAATTAGTAGACAACTCTAGGCGCAAGGTCACATCTCCAATCTACTGACTGTAGTGACAGACATGATCAAATAAAAAAAGCAAAAGGAATGCACTCCCTGTAGTCTGTCTCGATATGCGACCGCTGAGCAGGCAAAGTACCCCTTAATCGAGCCTGTGCAGCACTATATGTTCTTGTAGAAGAGCTGAAGGCTTCTGTTATGAGACTACCCTACTACTGAGCCACGGAACCTTTGCAATGGAATGAGCTTGTGGCAGGGGTGAAACAGGATCAGGGGTCATAGATCCACCTCCCACAAAAGGGGTACTAGTGTTTGTACACTGTGGAGGCAGCCTCTACAAAATATGCTCTGCTGAGCGGTGTGGGCTGCTCGTACATCTCAAGGCACTCAGCTCTCTCTGCTAAAAGGGAAGAGACAGTGTTTAATGTGTGCCGGTGGTTGCAGCTGGTGGGTACCAGCTCTCATTTTGGCGACACAGACTTGCCTTACCAGCAAGAGAGAGAAAGGCAGAAAAGGGAAGACGATGAGGAGGAAGAGAAAGCTGGAAAAATAACGGAGGAAAGCTAAGAACCCACAAGAGTGAGGTCGAGAGATAAAGTGTGGGTGGTGAGAGGATGAAGCGCGAGGGAGAGTCAATACCTATTGTGTTGCAGAGCTTGGTGTCCCTGAAACGGGCGCCGCGCTCAACATCAAAGTTTAAAAAAACAATTTAAACTGAGCGCGGTGTCTCTAAAGGGGACACCGCGCTCAGCATGTAAGTTAGAGCGGCATAGCGCACTATAAAAAAAAGTGGCCGCCATTGTCCCCATCAGTGTCATTAAACAAAATAGTGCTCACCCACTTATAATGCAGACTGTGTAACAATCCAACAAGATAAGTATGCAGTTCCTCACGAGAAGAAAAGAAGAGAAAATAGGTTGGCTATATAATAATAATAATAATAATACAGACACTTATAAAGCGCGACAGCTACCTCAAGCAGAGGTGTCCCGGCGCTATATGTGATGTAATAGTCACTAAAAGAGAGGAAAAAGGGGAATTCCTCGTTTCGGAATAAGTGCCCTCACACACCCAGCCAGCTAGGTGTCATGCTTCATTATAGGGCTTTGCTCCTCGTCAGGTCGGCGCTGCAATACCTGACGGGCACCCTATCAGGGGCTCTTTGGCGGAGATCTTTCATTCCGTGCCGTTTGGTGCAGTGGGTGTGAGGGACCTAAAAAAGTGTAGATGTGTAGAAAGTGAGTCGCTAGACTTAGTGTGGATTAAAACAGGAAATAGAAGTCCACTCCAAACTATTTTAATGAAACTGGCTTCTATCCTGATTAAAAAAGGTGTGGCACACCCCTGTCTCAATGTAACAGGATGTTGCGCACTATCTAATGGTCAACATGTTTCTTGCCCTCGTGTCAAGATTGACGGCAATTCATCAGGACCAGAGCTGAAAGTGTTATCTACACTAACTTGTGATTCTCCACGTCAGTGGGTACAGATAAACCACAAAACAACACCCTAGGTGTGGTACCTGTCATCTGGGTCAGCCAACCTAAATAGACAAAAAACACACTGGTTAAGTAGCAGTGAGCGGTAATCAGTATCCTGGTATCAGGCTACTTGAAAACATTCAGCATTTGCTGCGAACATAAGGTGGCAATAGTGAAACATGCCGCAAACATGCATCTCAAGGTAAAAATATTTTTTTTGCTCGTGCGTGTCAACGGCGATTAAAAATTGGTAAAACAGGGGTGTTGAGGAGCCCGTTCTTCTGGTGTAGCTGGAAGAAACAAAGACTCACCCTAGTAGGGTCGCTGGCTCTTAACATTGACTCCCGCATGTGAAGACACTCTGAAATGTAGTGTCCTAAAAAAGGTGGGGATCAAATGGGTAAGCTGTGAAATAAAAGGTACAAAAATCACAGGCACCAATCCGGCAAAGCGGTTGTCAGTCTGAGGTGCGAAACAAACCAGGGACCACAAAGGAACCCCATTGGTATGTCCTAGGTGCCTCAAAGGCAACAACCGATGTAATGTGGTCTCTCCCTAACCCCGTAAAGAGGCAAATCGAGTCTTTCAAGGTATCCGTTATCTCGATACGATGGGGTCAGGGTAGCCACAACATCAAATTGCCCAAGACAAAACCATGGTCATCCCAACACAGTGATCCCTCGTGTAGCCGTCGTCACGCTCGTACAACAAACAAATCCATGCCAGGAGAGATGTGGTCATCGACTGAGAAAAAAAGCAAGCCCCCAAAGCCAATACTTACATGCGCTCACTGCGAGACCGTCGGCAGACCTAACCTAAACACTGCCGGGACCGGGAGGTAACTACCGGGACCCTCGAGGGGTAGTTATGCTGCCAGTAGCCGGAAGTGAAGGGGGAGTGGTAGCTCAGTGCTGCCGCACTAGAGCGCGGACTCCACGGGTCATGTAAGTCATGGCCGCCATATTGGATGAGGGACGTGCCAGGTCACGGAAAATTCTTTGGGGGAAGAATATTAACGAGGCCGCTATGAATGGTAACCCATGGCCAGGAAGCGAGTGTTGGGCTGATTGAGGATGCTATGCATCACAAGAGTAGTAAATAATGTCTAATGCATAGAGACAGTAATCTGGAGATAGGACTGTGGCTCATGCCATGACGTCATATATTGTATAGTGTCTAGAGAGTGTCATGCACAGGCAGTCGTGTGGACATCCCGTATGGGAGTGTATCCAGGTACGGTGGTAAGTCATTAGGCTATTGCCGGGAGTACGGTGTTGTTAGAGACCCATGCTTGTTGACAAAATGTGTCATGCAGTGTAGCGAAAGTACTGAGTACACACAAACTGAGACAGATGTCGGTGCTCTATAGTCGCATGTGTCAACTAGTATGTGTCAGGGGGACTTATCATCTATTTAAGGTGCTCCAAGGGATGTCTTCGTTGAGCCCCTCTTTATCTGTGGCCAGACGATGCACCCACCTCTGTTCAATTCTGAACAGTGTATTTTTGTTCATTTTAGGATGTGTTTCTAGAATGACCCAACGTAGAGTGTCTGGTGGATGGTGGTATTGTTCAAAGTGTGTACACATTCTGGTATTGGTTCTGTGGCACCTAATGTTGCTTCGGTGCTCATTGATACGTGTCTTGACAGTTCTGGTAGTCATGCCAATGTAACGAAGTCTACAAGGGCACGTGATCATATATATGCAGTTGGCAGTATTACAGTTGGTGTGCCTTCTCAACTGCCATTTGAAAGTGTCTGAGAACGCTATATCCTTGGTAGGTTCTGTAAGGGGACACACTACACAAGAACCACACGGTTAGTGTCCCGTTACCCGTCAGGATGAAGTAATGGCCAGAGTAGCCTAGTGTTTTCAGGCTGCATTATTGTCTTTTATTCTCTTAAGTGTCTATGCAGGACTGCAGAAGAAGACAGCTTAAGAGACTATATCTATTGAAGTGCTCCGGGGTCCACGCACATGGGCGGGACTATTCACATGATTATGACTATACACAGAGATCCCCTACTACAGAAGCTGATTTTGCCTCAAGCACAGTTCCATCTTTCATACTGGGAAAGTGTACTTAATAGGTAAACATTGTGAACATGTTGTTGTGCCATATGTGCCGTAGAGAACACCACTTACCCCATTCCTTATTACACAGGCAGTATTAGTGCAAATAAATTAATCATTTTTTTTCTTTGCAACTGTGCTAAGTATGTGTATTATGTCCCGAAGGTGTGCCATTCCTTGTGGAGACACAAGAGAAAACTGGGGGCAGAGACATCACTCCTTTCACTCGGCCCCAGGCAGCAACCATACAGGTAGCGCTTAAGAAATGGAATGAAGAGGGTGGTAAGTTGGACATGACTCAAGAGGAACAATTTATCAAATATATATTTGATATATATTAACATGTGTAGACAATTATGTCGGTCAGTGAAAAAAGAGCCCTGTGTTAAGTGGGTCTGTGCCTTGGCTGAGTCCATAGGTTTAAGACCAGTTAAGTGGCCTGACAGTCAAGTCACCCGGTGGGGACTCCTGACGACCCCCAGACTCGGAACATGCTGCCGTGCCTGGCAGTTGCCCAGTGAACACGGGTTTGTGAGACGATTGCAAGATCCTGGAACTCAGTCACAGGGTGATGAAGTACATAAAGTAATGAGTGGATCATGGTATTCTACGTTGTGCATTACCTGTTCATTTCATTAAAATATCGTAAACTCCGCCTTAAGGGTGATTGTCACAATGTATGTACTGATTCTTGCCTAAAGTGTGTAATCTGGTTTGTGAGGGTTAAGCCTGCTTCTATGCCAATCTGCATGTCTTTGGGACCTTGGTTTTTGCTCTGGAGTGCATTACCCTGCCTAGTAGACTAATTGGTCCTGACCCGTTTAGGCTTTTTCTCTTCCTTGAGCTCTGTGCCAGTGCCGGGACGCCTCTTCGGAAGCAGCTGTGCACTCTAGAAATGCTGTGAATTGAATTGCCCTCCATAGAATTTGAAACACCCCCTGCTCTGCCCCCTCCAGCCCTCTCTGTTGCTTCTGTCTCCAGGGCATCTCCAGCCGCGTCTTATCCCCTGCCCACTTTTCAGAGCCTTGGCTTTGCTTATGGTTTAGGAGCACTTGCATGATCTGACAGCCCCTTCTGAATACTGTGTCCCCCCTACTTAAGCTCTCCTTGCAGATTGTTCAGTCCGGGCATCCAGGTAAAGGATAGAGAGGTTAAGCACATCTTCCTGTGACATCTTTTTCTGTTTGGGCCATTAGGATATGGAAGGACTCTGTCTGAACTTTCCCAGTTAATTAATGCTTCTGGCATTTATCCAATTCTTCCGTTCCTTGCCAAACCCAAATCCAATTTCACTCTCCCCTCAGCACCCCTTTTAAGTGGACCCACTGACCCCACTCTAAGGAATCTGTCAAACTAGTGACTTGCAGCATCACTTCAAGAATAGTGTCTCTGGTCTTCACTTGGTTCACAACATCACTTCCCCTAGCTGGACTTTTTCTGAATTAGTTTTCTGCAGTTTCTTGATTACCTCAGATTAATACATCTCGGCTCCTCGGGGAAGCCCACCGACCCACAAGTGAATGGTGTCTTTTATTGGGTTACAGTATCTCCCCTTCTGGATAAATTCTACAGAGCCATTTCTGAATGGGTCTACTTATTTTTCCTGGGTCACAGCAATCTCCACTCCTAGGAGGAGCCCACAACTCATGTAGGAATGGTGTCCTTTTCTTGCCCATATCATCTTCACTCCTGGGCAAAGCCCATAACCCATGTGTGAACAGTGTCTGTTGACTTTTCTGGGACACAGCATCTCCACTCCTAGCTGCATCCCAAAGACCCCAGTACGAATCATGCTTTCCTGGGTCACAAAATGTTTGCTCCTGAGTGGACCTATAGAGGCATTTATACTGATACTACTGATTTTCCTGGTGGTACTATCTCTGGTCCTGGATAAACCCCAAGGACCCATTTATGAATGGTGTATCCATTTTCTAGGGTCAGAGCATCTCTGCTCCTGGATGGACGTTAAACACTGATGTACGATTGGTGTCTAATGACTTTCCTTAGTCATAGCATCTCTACTACTGGGTGAACACGACACATGCATTTATCTGTTACATTTCCTGGGTTATTGCATCTTCCTCCTCTGTGGCCCCTAGGAACCCAAGTTACCAAAATACTTCCCAAATAGACAGCAATACAAAATACACAAACTACCAACTATATGCAAGAAACTGAGTAGCAATGTTCTCGACCACAAAGAATTGCTTTAGTGGATGGTTAGAGGTAGTAAAGTGCTATACAAATACAAAGATTTCCTCATCTTCCACAGCAGAAGTTGCAGTCCCATCTCTCACCCCCACCATCCACCAAAAGCAGTGATCAGGAAAACTATTCAGCAGCTCCTTGCTAAAAAAAAAGTCATCATGGAATTTCTAAAGGCTGCCGTCTCCAATCTCCTCACTTCAGAGTCTTCGGCTCCACCATCCCACTACAGAAATGTAACCAATATGTTTCCACTGTCTGAAAGGCTGCCTCATCCCCATCTTGTGTCATGCTAAATCAGGGGCATCCAAATGAATCCCACTTTGCTTTTGTAACCAATACTGTGCGCCAATCTTTAAGATGAACATCAGAAGACACCCACTTCAGCATCTGCAGAACTTCCTTTACAAGACTGCATTATTTATCCCATATGCGCACTCACACTGCTTTGATCATGAGGTTACCCCTTCTTTCTAGTGGAGCCTAAAGCTCTTCACATTTCCCTTTGCATTTCCAAACCATGAGCTGATCAGCTGTCCTTACTAATGTGGTGGTGTAGCAGTAGCAAAAAACCACTCACCTGATTCCATTACCTATCAAAAGAAGCTAATACAGCACTATGTCCATGCAACTGTTATTTCTTCAGTTCTGGATCCTCAAATTGCATGCTATCTCAAAAGCCTCTTACATATTCCTACAACCCTGCATGAAAAATTGATCTTGAACTAAAACATCTGATTGTTGCCTCTCCTTTTTTCTCTGAATGACCCTCTCCTTACTTTTCATTATCTGAATACCTCATAGCTTAGAGTACAGCATACTCTAACTTCCATGCGTGTTTACCTTTATCTCTTATATTCTGTTTCTGCAAATTTTAAATCAGTTCAAAGATCACAACCTTTCTGTTTTTTAAAGGCATACCCCGCAACCAAACAATATTTAATCTCCTCTAGCTCATTTATTAAACCCACCAACCATCACCATGAACTTACATACCCCTCCCTACTAAGGATGACAGCAAACTCTCATGAATGTAATCTTCCATGAATTAACTGGAGCACGTGCATGGAATGGTTTACTTGAGAGTAAAAGACTAGTCTCAATAACCAATAAACACTAGATTAACCTCTAATCTTGGGTTCCCGAGCAATGTGCTGCCTGGCATAAAGTGTTTCGAAGCATCGTCTAGGGTGGAAAGGATCATATAAATGACACATCTAACTCTTTTTACTTCAATATATCACAAAAAACTGGAGTAAATGCATGGAATAGTTTTCGGAGTGCACAGTACTAAACTGCTGATCTTGTAGTCAATACTAACCTTGGGTTCTGGAGTTGAGTGCTGCCCGGCATAAAGAGCTTCAACGCTTTGTCATAGGTAGTAAACTCAATATAAATTTTTATTAAAGTTTTTTTTAATTGAATTCCCAAAAAAACAAGAAAACAGCATGGCTCATTGTGTACAGTGGATGATCCTGGAAAGAATGAGGCGAGAGTACAAAGCAGCGATCAGTAACCTTATACACTAAAGCTGGGCGTAGACCCCAAAAACATTTAATGTCCTGTCTTTTGTAGCATCTGTCTTCCCGGGATAGATTCCAGGGCGCCACACAAACCACAGGGAAGAAAAAGATTAAAGATAGAGTAGAGAAAGAGGAGGGGGGATATAGAGAAGGGGGGGAAAGGAGGGGCTTCTCTCTGGCCCTTATGGAGCCGATTCTTGCCAGCCGCAGAGGCAGGCTCACCGAACCCATATAAGTTGAGCTTGATCGGTGCGCTGTGTCTATGTCTCTACCAATGGGAGCTCCCTCTGGTCAAGGGTTTGAGAATCTAGATAACTTTGCAATGGTGCCCATATGTTCTTCGGTCGTGACTGTGCGGGCATTAGCTCCCAGTAATCGGACAGCAGGCTGTGGCAGAACGCCGCACTTTTAAGCCACTCGGTCACTTTCGGACTGCGCCTGCAGCCCCAACAGATTACCATCCTCCTCTTTGCTAGCAATAGCAGCATGGCCACCAGTTTCCTGTGCTCCGCAGCTATTCTGCGTGCATACCCCAACAGGGCCACCAGAGGGGAGAATTTGATTTCCTCATCCCCCAATAAAACCAGTACCTCAAAAACTCGTTCCCAATACTTCGCCACCGCCGGGCACTCCCAGGGCAGATGCAGGAAAGAGGCCTCTGTGGCACGGCATCGCACGCATCTCGCATCCTCACTCAACCCCGCTTTGTGCAGCCAGGCAGAGGTCTTGTACAGCCTGTGGATGAACTTGAAGTGAATGAGCCGCAATCTGTAATTAAGGGACGTTTCCTTAAGTTGCGAGCAGCAGTAAGCCCACGTGCCCTCCTCCAGGGGACTGCATAGGATCTTCTCCCATTCGCGCTGCGCAGGGGGGACACATACCGGCGACGTGCGCTGCATTCCTGAATACAGGCGGGTAATAAGCTTCAGCGGCGAGGGATTCGCTAGGAATTCCTCCAGCACTTGAAATGTTGGTGGCGCCACAGGGAAAGATTCAAAAAGTGCGTGCAGCGCTGCTCTTAGCTGGTAATATGTCAGTCTATCCAACATCCCGGTGTGTTCTTTGCCAAGCGCCTCATCTATGGTAGCGAACACCCCGTTGGGGAATGCCTGCCCCATCGTATGGAGCTGGAGTTTCCGCAGTCTTTGACCTACCGCGGGCTCTGTAGTGAAGTGCAATTCTGGATTTCTGATGAGTGGTATCGAGGGGGCAAATACTGTCTCCAGGCACGCTCTGCGCCTAAGCTCCCGCCACGCCCACACTGTGCAACCCACCGTATCAACCTTGGCTCGGGGTCTCTTTTGGGGTCCAAATAGCGCCATGTGCAGAGGTATTGGGCCCGCCCTGTCACTCTCCAGGGCGGTGTGTGCCATAAAAACGGTGGGGTACACCCAGTGATAGCCAAATTGCGCCTGAGCACAGTTGTAATACAGTTCCATATCAGGAGCACCCAACCCCCCCTGCTCTAACGGCAGCGTTAGGACCTCCCTCGCGACTCGGGGCTGTCTGTCCGCCCACGCCAGCTATATCAAATTCGAGCGTAATCGCCATTTGAATGCAGCTGTGAGGGGAAGCGGCAGGTTAACAAAGACGTAAAAAGTTTTGGGGAGAACCACCATCTTTGCGATTGCCAGCCGGCCCGCCAGAGATAGAGGGAGTGTCTTCCACCTATTCAGACTGTTCTCAGCCAGTCCATGAGCTTGCCATAATTGTAGCTCCAAAGTTCGTCTATGTTCCGGCTGAGCCAGATCCCCAGATATTTCACCGGGGAGTCCGCCCATTTAAGTGGGAACTTCGACTGGAATGGGTAAGTGGCCGGGGTGAGCGGGAAAATGATAGACTTCCACCAGTTTATGGTGACGCCCGATAAGCCTCCGAAGCAGATGACTTCCCGGATGAGTGGGTCCAGGTTTTCGGCTGGACGTTGGACATATAAGGTCACATCGTGCGCATACATAGAGACCAAAATCACCCTAGGGGTGAAATCAGTAATTTTGCGAGTATCTTATTATCCAGGTTTATCATTGACAGTGGCCTATAGGAATCACATAGCAGCGGCTTCTTGTCAGGTTTGAGAATGGTGACGATCAACGCCTCCCAAAGAGAGGGGGGCAGTGTGCCCCGTTCCAGTGATTCCTCATACATGTTGAGGAGGAGGGGAACAAGGAGCGGCGCGTATTCCTTATAGAACGAGGCTGAGAGGCCGTCTAGCCCGGGAGCCTTGTCCCCAGGCATAGCACGAATCACCCCAATCACTTCCTCCTTGGCGAAGGGCTCATCAAGATAGCTGCGCTGTCCGTCGCTCAACCAGGCGTGTTCGATCGATTCCAGGAGGGGAAGCAGATCTGGATGCGCCTCCTTCTGCCGTGCTGAATACAGAGAGGTGTAAAATGCAATCATTTCTGCTTGCACCGCTTCCTATCCGGCGATCACCTCTCCGCTATCACTGCGTAGTTTGCTCACGTACTCACTAGCCCAGGGCTTTTTTAGAAGGCCCGCCTAAGTCTTCCCGGCTTGATCCCCCTACCCGTATTGGCGTGCACGTGCCTCCCTGCCCAGGTAATGCGTCTCTCTATGTGCGGCCTCCTCGAATTCCGCAATTTTCCCTTTAATGCGTCCCAGGGTTGCCGGATAGTTAGATTCAAAGTACTCTGACTCGAGATCCCGAATTTCCCCCTCCAGCCGCCGGAGGTCACCCCTAAGTGAACGCAGCACACCTTCACCACTAAGTGAACGCAGCACACCTGCCTGCTTGGCTATGCACTTGCCCCGGATTACTGCTTTAAAAGCCTCCCATAATACAGAGGGCGAATCCACAGACCCACTATTTAACTCAAAGTATTCTATGATAGCAGCACAAATTGATTCTCTGAATACCTGGTCCCGGAGTGCACCTGAGGGGAGCCTCCAACTAAAGGGCCTATGCGCCGCGTCCCGCAACGTAAATGTTAGCAGCACTGGGGCATGGTCAGAGAGAGATCGGGCCAAGTGAGCGGCCGTAAGTATCCACTTGTCCACATCACGCGACGTAAGCCAATAATCAATTCTGGACCAAGTTGAGCCCGCTGAGGAAACGCAAGTGCCCTCCCGTCTGAGTGGGTGTCGACGTTGCCAGACGTCCATCAGCTCGTGGTCCTCCATAATAGCTCGTAGCTGCTCCGCCGCCCTTGGGTGAGGCCGACGGGAGTCGACAGACCGATCCATGCTCGCATCCAAAACCACATTGAAATCCCCCCCCCCCACAAGATGGCCTTGGATCCGAGCGATTCTGTTAGCCTCCAAACCTCACTAAAAAATTGCGGGTCGTCTACACTCGGCTCGTAGACCGACACAAGCCTGACCGGTTGCCTCCCCAGCTCCCCCGCGACAATCACATACCGCCCCTGTGGGTCGCACAGCGCGCGTTTGCCAGGGAAGCCCCTTCCTGAGGATTATAGCTGTGCCTCTGGTGTAATTAGAGTAGCCTGACACAAATTTCTCTCCCAACCATCCCGCCCTTAGTCACGCGCAATTACTGCTAGTTATGTGTAGCTCCTACAAGAAGCAGATGTCCGCCCCATGTCTGTGGAGGTATACCGCCACCAGTCTCACCTTATGGCAGTCATTCAGACCACGCACATTCCATGTCACCGCTTTAATCACATTCACCTTTGCAACGGCCTCAGCCATCCCTTAGATCATACGGGTCCTGATACACTGGGTACCCCAATGCCACCCTTTGTTGTTGTAGATGGGCCAGCGAGAGAAAGGTAGGAGAGGGAAGAAAAAGAGAATACAAAACATGTTGCAGCATACCTGGTTTGTCCCCCACCCAACAAACCCACCCACCACCCACTTCAGCCCCCCAACATGGCTGACAGGCAGAACACTTAAACCAATTAGGCCCTTTACGGCCAACAATTAGAACATCCATGGGACTCATCCCTAAGGGTGGCACTAGGTGCTCGGAAGTACCCAGCAGTTGTGCGCTGGGTGGCTGGACAGGATACGTTCGGGCGGAGAATCCTCTCCATCACCGGGCAAGCAGGGCGAGCCCCCAGGCAATGATAGTAGAATAGACAGACAACCTGGGCAAAGTAAGGTGTGTCATAGTCTCGTACCAGCCCTGTCAATTATGCAGATTCCTTGCCAGCCCGCTGCAAACCACCCGGGGCCTCAGTCATTTTCATCCAGAGGTTCTCCCCCCGCCCGCCCGCACGGTCGATGCAGATTGTTTGAGGGAGCGAGCAAACTTGGTGGCAGTTTTTGGGTCGGTGAAGAACATGGTCTTGCCCTGGTGAAAGATGCGGAGCTTTGCCGGGTAGAGGAGTGAGTACTTAATGTCCTGCTGCTGCAGCATTCTCTTCACCAGCACATATTCCCTCCTTGCGGCCTGTACCGTTAAGGTAAAGTCAGGGAAGAACGAAACGACGTTGCCTTGATACCTCGTGTCCTGCAAGTCCTGGGCTCTGCGCAACACGGCATCGCAGTCCCTATAATTTAGCAGGCACATGATTATTGGCCTAGCCGGGGCTCCCGGCGGTGGTCTCGGGCCTAGGGATCTGTGGGCATGCTCTACTATGCAGACCTGTAAGAGAGAGTCCCAAAACAGCACCCAGAACATCTCCTCGCCATAGTCCTCAACTCTGGTCATAGCCGTAGTCTCCGGGATCCCCATAATGCGCAGATTATTACGGCGTGATGTCGCTTCGAGATCCTCGTTCTTACTGCATATCACCTCCAGCACTTTCTCTATGCGGAGCAACTTCTCTCGGGTGGCAGTGCCTTCGTCCTCCAGCGCAGAGGTGCGCTGCTCAACCTCAGCAAGACGCTCATCGTGGTTTGAGACATTGTCCCTGAGCCGATCCAGGCGATCCGACATTGAGTCAATTTTAAGATCTATATTCGAGAGGGACTGCTTCAGTTCAGTAAACATCTCGCATATGTTTGGCTCTGGTGGCTGCGTGGAGGTCATGGTCGCAGCTGACTGCTCCTCTTCAGGCGGGACCCCCTCTCGGGGGGTCTTGCACTGTTCGAATGAAAGTTTGGGCTGTTTGGTGTCCGTCTTGCCCATAGCGTCTGCTCACCGCCTTTCCCACCAGGAGAGCGTCGCGACAGCGCCGCCGTTCCCGTGCCTTCCCCACCGTCCTGCAATGTGTGGGTTACGTCGTGTATTCGCCTTCGCAGCAGTGGCTGCTGAAGTCCAACACCCCCCGCCAGCTAGCCCGCGTCTGCGCTCCTCGGCGCACCCTTCGCAATGTCCAGGCAAGGCCAAGTAGGCTCCCGCCTTTCCGACGGAGGTGGTCTGTCCCTCTGCTCCTACCACAGGCACCAGACCTCCCCACACAGTTCCTCCGCAGCTCACCAATGTCACCAACGGCGCTCAGCACGGCCCAGCAGCTCAGGTCGCCCCTCGTCGCCTGACCCTTGCAGGAGACCGCTCCAGTCGCACCTTCTTGACCAGGGGCACCTCACATGCAGCAGCACCACAGCATCCGGCAGGCCTCTCCTGCAGTGTGTGCGTAAGCCGGGGATGTTCGGTCCTCCTTGGATCCTGCCACCCAGGGGGGGAGGGAGGGGTTGTGCTCATGCAACGATCTCCTCTCTGCCCCCCCCTCGCAGCCGCCCTCAACGGTGTCCTGTATGGCGCTGGATCGGACGCTCTACGATCCTCCGAATGGCCGAGGGGAAGCCAGGTAAACTTGGGCCCAAGGGGAGTCGCGCTCCCAGCACAGTCCAGTCCTCAGCTGCGGCTCCCCTTGCTGCGCCACCTATCGCCGCTCCACTCCCTGATGCTAGACCCGTTATAGTGCAGGCCATCCTTATTGTGGTGCCATGTGAGGGAGGCCGCCACCTCCGGCCGCCTCCCCGGTACGCTTCTATCAATGCGGCTCCCCCTCTCACTGACGTGCATCAGGCCTTCTTTTCCGCTTCGGGCCCCCGGCCAACAACCTCACCAGAGGCCTGAGCAAGGTCCGTCCCGGCCCGGCCCACGAGCAGCTCGCCAGCCACCCACAGTCCGTAGTCAGGCGGTCGCTGCAGGTACGTCGCGTCCATGCTCCGGGACAGTCTCCGCACTCTCGGGCAGGGGGCCTGCAGGGCACCCCCTCTCTCGTCCCAGCGGTCCAGCGACGCCGCTCTTCTCAGGCCGCAAGGCGCAGGGCCGCCATCTTACTCCTCAGGACGGAACCTGCAGCAGCACCTCGCCGTGGCGTTTCTCGCTGGAACGACGGTTCTCAGCCTCCAGGTTGCGTCCACCGGTCACCGGAGTGTTCTAGTGGCTTTCCCCATAGTTTGGGGCCTGCCTCGCTCGCCCGCTCCGCCTGATAATTGCCGGATCCTTAGTCCAGCCTGCAGAGCCTCACTAGGTGGCGGCCATTTGGCAGCCGGCACTCTAGCGCCCCCCAAATTCAATATAAATTTACTTACACAACAAATGCTATATTATAATACACAAATGAATCGTCATAATACTGCCAAATCCTGAGTAACAGGACAGTGAGTTGGAGGTATCCGCCATATGGACACTATAGATGCCAGCTGTGGGCAAAGAGAGTCCTTGTCCAACACAGAGCACACTCGCTAGTCGTTTTATCATCTTAATTCACAACAGTGACACTACTGTAGCATTACTCTATTATATCATACAGTCAGTGCTGGACTGGCTTTACTGCGTACTGTATAGCAATAGGTCTTCATTTGCTAAGCAGGGTTTTTATACTATATGTTCAGTTGCTGCACCTGTGTTTAAAGCCAGACAGGGTGGCATTAAAGCGGGTTACACTGTTCACACATAAAGCCCCAACAGTTACCGAGGTGATACCAGGCACATCTGCATTATATTACTCTGAGTGCTGAATCACTGTTATTTCATCATTCACCTGCACTCCCTTTTCTTTCTTCTACCCCTCTTTGTCATTCACCTAATCAACACTTCCAACATATATATATACACCTCTCTTATGTTCTATGAAATTGCCTCTTATGTTTCTGTGGTATCTCCTTGGCTCTGCGTGGTATTCAGACCATAAATGGAGTTGTGTTCATGCCTCATCTGTCTGAGCTGAGTTTTGGCACATACCCAACAGCAAGTGGGTCCAGCCACCGGTGAATCGAGTGCACTTTCAGCCACCACTGGTTTATTTTCCTATATCTTTATCCGTGCTGTTTTGCAGAGTGGCGTTTTCGTCCTGATGAATGCTTCTATACCTTTGCTTAGGGTATCGTGTAAACAGCCACATGTTGACCAATTACACTGGGTCGAATTACACCTCATTTTCTCAATCTCTAACCATGTGCGACAAGAATAAATTATTTTAGTCCATCAGGCGGTACTTTTTAACAGTACGTTTACCTCTGTTTTCACACTGTTCCTGTACACCCACCCACACCTACTACTACTACGGAGGACTTTGTCTCAGCTAACACCTCAAGGTGTCCTCTCTGCGGAGGGTAGTGGCCCACACCACCATCTCTTTGAATTGTTATGTGAGGAGCAGACCTATGATGAAGCATGTCACCTAACAGTGGGTGCGGGTTTCGTCCTTTAAATTGAATGGACATATTATTTCAGATATAGTAACACTTCCTCCTCCATCTTCTCTCCCAGATACATTGACCACCAGCACCTTTTTGAGTTTCTTATATATATGTAGACACACACATTTTGAAAGCTGATTTGTATGTGTGTATATATCTCTATATGTATATTTAGATGTAGACATACACACACATTCATACAAAGTCTGCTTTAAACATTTTAAGCAAATAATACTGCTTTGCAAAGAAAGGTAGTTGGACAAAGTAATATGTGTGGCAAGGTGCAGTGTTACCTGTTAGGGCATTGAGCAGCTGGGTTGTTGGTGTACAAGGGACAGTGCAAATATAGCTGGTCCACAGGCCCCATTCGTCACCCCTCTAGAGCTGCTATGAATAATAAATTGAAGGAACAATGTATTTCAGAAGATGAGTCTGACAGGATCAGTCAATAATTTAGGTGCTCATTTGTATGCGACACACACACTCAAGCGTCATGTGTACAACCAACAAGGGGCTCACCCAGCTTTTATCCTATCGATGACAACAAGTCAAGTTCCATTCATGTGAGCTCTGGTGTTTCAGGAGCACAGTGTAACTGCAAGGGCACACTCGGGGTCAGTGGCGGCTGGTGACATTTGAAAGTGGTGAGGCATAAAATAATTATCGTATTGCACTGCGGGGAGCAAGCCCGAACTACCTACGGGGGGTTCGGGGAGATTCTCCCCCCGAGAAAAGTTTGGAAAAAGAGTGGGCAAATGGTGCATTTTCAAGCAAATTTGAGAAAGCAGGAAGGTTAATAAAGCAATTGTGAATCTGTTCTAACAAAGACAATGACTGGCAAAACTGTCAGTCTAATCGGTTGCATATCAGACGCCGGCCTACCACGTGCTCTGTCCATCTGTGCCACTGTGTGCTATTCTTTCACAAGTCAAATGTGTAAGGGGCTCTCTTGCCTTCTACATCCTCGGAAAATCCACTCATGAATGAATACAGCAGGGGTAGATCACTATGGCACCACACTTGCAATCTTTGTTTGAGACCAGAATTTAACTTTCGGATGCCTGTGATTCTTCCTAATCCCTAGCTTCTTACCTTCAACAGAAGGGTCCCCATCTTGAGTCTGTTCAATTTGCATGTATGTTACCACTCCTGAACAGTACTGAGAGCAGTGGTGAAATCCACATAGTTCACATACATCACTGTGATGTCCTCTTGTCCCCTTATCCCGAAGCCAAGAAGGTACACATTCAACTAGCACAGTGCTCAGTTTTTGGAGCCAAGCTATTTTAGAACCTAATTTTCTCTCTTTACATGCCACACTGTTTGGTTCTCTTTTCTTTTTTAGGTAGATTATTGAGTTTCCTTGCCTCTCATTGATGTTTGGCTCATGTGGACGGTCAGGTTCTGTTTACTTTTTGCCCTCAGTTTTCTGGAATGGATCTGCAGCTGTAATTCTACAGAACCTTTTCCAATGTTAGTGGATCACTGAATTGGTAAGGGAATATGCCACTAAATATGACGTTCCTAGGGTCCTGATCTTTATACTGCTTTGAGTAGCTGTCATCTACAGAATATCAGGAATTTATTAATAACACTCCTTTCTCGAGGCCAAAACCCATTTGCATTTAGAGAACAGTATCTTAGATCATTCTTATTTCAAGTCTCTTAAAAAAAAAATTAGGCCGCAGTTACTACACATTTGAGCATGTCTAATACATGGCCAGTGTGGAAAATCCAGGCTTTCTAAACATTATAGTAATCTGCAGTTAAAATAGCATCCCTTTGTGAGCACTATGCAAGTATTCCAGCCTGAGGTTGGAATCAGACCCTTATGCACTCCAAAGGTGGGGTCTAAACTTGTCTGCGCTTGATATTCTGGAATGACAAAAACGTATGGTGTAGCGATGAGAAGGAGATGACCGGTGCTTTGATTATGCAGCTGTGTGAAAGTGAGAAGGTATTATCCCAGGTGTGCTTCCTTCCATCCCGCTCATTGCTCAGACTCATGCGCCACCAATAAATATGTGGAGGCTGAGCACATGTTGGCTACATAGAGTTCTACAGCAAGTTTTTAAAGAGTTCTTCCATGAGGAAGCGGCTGTGCAACCTATATGAATGACTTATTCAATGACTGACAAGCAATTGCAAGACCCAGATCTTTACACCTTGGAGTTAATATAACTGAACCCTTGCACAGACAGAAAATGTGAAACATCCTCTATAACCCATGCGGTTCTCTCGCTCATTGATAATACATTACACGGTAGAAACTGGCCCACACTAAACTTCAATCGCTCTTCCTACTGTTTTAATCATCAAATGACAACTACAGAAAATTAAAGGTAAAATATTCATGAAAGACAGAGAAGGCTCAATTTAAAGACAATTCAAGGGCAAATAGCATTACACAAAGCCAACAAGTGAACTGCTGTTTCTAACATAGTGGTGAAAATGAGCAAATGTGTGGCAAAGTGGAACTTTCGCCACTGATGGAGGCTTGTAAATGACGGAGACAGAATGCTAGAGATGCTTAAAGAGACAGGGTAAAAGAGATGAGAGAGGAAGATATAGAGTACAAAAGGTATAGAGGAGGAGAAAGAACAACATGAGTGATAAAGAGAGAAAGAGTGTGAAATGAAAAGAGGGCCCTTGAGAAATGAAGAGATCAAAAATAGTTAAAGAGATTGAGTGACAGGTAAAGAGAAAGGCGTGCCAAAGTACTGATACAAGCAGATACAAGCAGATTAAAGAGTGAGAAACAGAAAGAGAGGGAGGGAGCATGAGTTAGAGGAAAAGAAGGAAGAATGCAATACTGATGGAGTGCCCCTTTCTGCAAAGTTAGAACGTATCTGTGGACCGTTGCATATCTAGATGTATCAGCAAACATAGGTTGAACACATGAGAGTTGCATCCACCTGAAACAATTGTCATGCTTTTATAATAAACAGCATAACATGTAAACTACCCGTATGGCAAGCAGGATTTGTCACCTGGAACTGATAAAAAGTATATAAGATAGGTGTGACCAGCCTCTCTAGGGTGTGATGCCACGTCTCTTGCTAACAACGTGGCAGTACATTTGCTTCTCCATGAGTCTCTGGAGGATTGTAGAGATCCGCCATCTGCTCTGGGACAAGGCATTTCGCCACCCTACACCTTTTCAGCTCCCGCCACAGGCTGGCCACTGGCCAGTCGCCTGAGGCTGTCTCGCGCCTGCGCAGAACCCACCAGCGTGGATAGAGCTCTGACTCATACACAAAGCCCTCTGCACTCTCCCCTTACTCACAAGGAGTACCCATGCAGGGCTGGCCAGCCAGCCCAGGACAAAGACCCTCGGCTAGCCTCTGAGTGATTGTTCCGGCATCTGCTCCTGCTCTTCACCCCCTCCATTGGATCTGTCACAGTGCCTAGAAGTGGCTGGAAAGCTGCACACAACACTTTACAAAAACAGGAAAAAATGTAGCCAGTTTGAAACTAAGGCCGTTCAAGGACAGGGAGCTGGGGTGCAAATCATGTGCTCCTCTTTTGTGACTCAACAAGCGCGGGTGTGTTCTTTTGTTGTATGAGGGATCCGATTTGTTTAGTGCTGTATTGCGTTACCATGGTCTCACGGCGCTACTGGGATTAGGCACCATCACACCCTGGTTTCGAGGATTCCGTCACAGACCTGGCCTTGAGTTCCCTCGTGGGCGTGTCCCATGTTTGCACCGCCCGTCCTTGGCCGCTAGTTGGACACTTCTGTTGTGCACATGCAAATAGAATGATATGGGTGCTCCACTTCACCCACCTTAAAGCGCCCAGTCATGCTTTGCAGAAAAGTTAAATATGTAAGCGTGACGTGGCGTTGCACAAGGGCATCCCAGACTCTTCGTTCTTTGTGAATCCTGTGCATTTTGCACATACATAAAATGTGCATTCGGGGAGTGGGGGCAGCTGCATTGTGAATTTGTGACACACATTCCTTCTGCGATGCGGGCTCGTGGTGTTTTCACGCAGTTGCTCTGCATGTCTCTGCTCTACGTACATCAGTGCAGACGTCGCTACAGACACTACTGCAGGCCATCTCGGGTCATCACTGGACAGAGCAGGGCGGTGCTCCAGAGCTGTACAAAAGTAGATGCAATGACGTTGCAAAGAAACAAAAAATAAATAAAACTTACCTTACCGGCGTTGACCGGGTCCCGTGCCGCCTCTGCTCCGGAGCCTCCGAGTCCTGGATAGGAACAGGCATGCTCCCTCGACCCTCCCCTCCTGTAAGCCAATCACAACGCTGCAATGGCAGCGTTGTGATTGGTGCGGAGTCCCGGACGGCGCCCGGCCGGGCGCCTGTAGGGAGGCCATTTTCTCTATGTAGGCTGCATGCAGCCTACATAGAGAAAATGTAGAGTGCGCATGACTGCTTTGGTCGGCCCCAGGGCCGACCAAACAGTCAGGGCACTCAGAGTGGTGCAAGCCACTCCTCCCAGACCTGACCCGCCCGCCCCCAACCAGGCATACCCTCCCGCCCGCCCCCAACCAGGCATACCCCTGCCTTCTGCTTTCTCGCAGCGTGAGAAGCAGAAAATAAAATGGTATTTAAAATACCATTTTATTTTCTGCTTCTCGCACTGCGAGAAAGCAGTGAGTCGGCGCTCCAACGCCCTAATGGAGCGGCCGCCACTGCTCAGGGTTAGGGGTAGAGACTAGGCTTGTGTGCGCCAGCTTCTCCTGTATTATTCATTCAATGATGACCACATGCTCATCATCATGTGTGCCTTGTGCAGAGGAGGGTGCTGGGTGGCACTCTACGTTGCATATCAACACAGATCTAATTACTAAACGTTCCAAAGACCAACAGGGTCTTCAGACAATTACATGGTAAACTACAAGTTAATATACACAAAGTCTTGCAGTCTTTCAGAGGGCCTTGGTATTTTTCTTATCAAGTTACGAGTTCAGCCACTTCTCGGCATCTCTAGAAGTCTTGGAACTGGTAGAATTTGAGACTTGAGATGATGGTGTTAGGCCCACAGGCAAAGTCTGTCTCCCCTTTGCTCCCTCCGCAGGGTACATACTTCAGGGTCCTCACCCCAGAGTCAGGTCACCATCAGCTCACCTCCTGTCCTCCTCTTTCACCTTCAGATGCCATAGATTACAGAGGCACCTTTCTGAAAATTGACACCTTTTTGGAGTTACATGTTGTAAGCCTTTCCTAGGAGGTATCATTAATCCCTTTATGGCAGATACTGGCGGGAGGGGGGGGGTTAGAGAGGGGTGGGGGACACAAATTGAAAGGGTGTTCTAAATTTGCCTCCACTGTGTTTGCCCTGACAAGAGCTTTGTCTCCAGTGTTAATCTCAGGGTAAACATGCATCCATGAACACCAACAGCTGCTGCCCGCCAGGTAACAGGCAAAGGTCCATAGTCACTCAAGTCTCGATAGTACAAGCCTAATTCATAATGAGAAAAGCAGGTTTGGTTCCTGACGCATTCACTTGGCAAAGCTGACAGCTACGCACAAGTTCATTCATCTGGGTACCAATTCTCTGGCACAAGAATTTTTGCCTGAGCTGTGCTCTGGTTTTCATCATCCTATGAATGCCAAGGTGTGCTAGCTAAAAAACGTGCTCTTGGAGGTCTATTGGCACTACTATCTTGTCTCCGTTTAGTATTATCTTTCAGTAAAAGGCTGAGCTCATTGCATGCTTTCCACAGATTCGTGAGGGTTTGCACCTATAGTCGCCTCTCTGATACCATGGCCTGCAAAAATGGTGTTCCACGAAAAGGACTTGATGGTAGCCATCAGCAGCTGGATGCACTTGTTGCTCTCAACTGCTCATGCAATCTCCGAACCAGTCATAGGTCCTGGGCAAACATTTTGCATCACTATACACACATAGCCATCACATTCACATCTCAGTCACTGTGATTTGCTGGGTGCCATGTTAAGTAATTTCCTGAATTACCTGATTTTGGCATGTATGAAACTAAGAACTGGTATCTTTGGACCCGGAGAATCCTTTTTTCAGTCCTGGCACAGGATGCTGAGCAGTTCTCCTGAAGAACGGCACAAGAGGCTTGAGCTATCACCTTGAAAATCTTGACAATAGAGGTACAGGTGAAAATGAGTGCATCCCCACTTCATGGCAGGTACCTCTCTAACTGTGAATAGTGTTTTTCAACATCAGTGTTTTACTTGCAAAAGCCGTGGGGTTTCTTTGGTGTATGTAGTGCTCTTGCAGACTCCTGTGCAGACCCACGGGGCTGACATCAAGGTTCAATTCTGTCAGGTGCTTTGGTCCTAAAATACCTCATATTCATCTTACTCAGGACGGCTGACTTGCTCTGATGCTCTAAAACGTGGGGTTGTGTTCACCCGATAATTTTCCCACTGCTCTTATAATTGTGAGATGGCAAATGGGCTCTGTCGTTGAGGACAAATTGGGCATAAACCTTTTACAGTAGTTCACCATCCCTAGAAAGCTGCGCACTTCGGCCGCACTTTGGGGAAGCAGCGGATTTACACTTCCGCCCTGATTAAAGAAAATGTACCCAAATAAGATGATGCTATCTATTAAGAACTCGCATTTCTCTCTATGAGGTGTTAGGTCACACTCTTTCAGGCATTGCAGGGTATTCTTCAGTCTACTGTTGCGCTCAGCGAGAGTGGGGGCATAAATAAGGATGCTGTAGCTTAAGTTTATGACACCAACCATTCCAGACTAGGGGTCTGATTCAGAGTTTTGCAGATGGATATATGTCCGTCATGGCACTGGAGTGCTTTACTTTGTTGCCTGGACAGACATCCTGTCTGCCAAATTTCGAGGTGTCCGTCAACCCCCCGAACATTTTTATACATTGACAGGTACTGATATCCCAGCGGTTCATGCCAATGGGCCTGATTTAGATTTTAGCAGACGGATTACTCCGTCACAACGGTGACTGATATCCCGTCCACCAAAATACAAATCCAGTTATATCCTATGGTATTTATTTTTCGGTGGACCAGATATCCGTCACCGTTGTGACGGAGTAACCCATCCGCCAAGATCTAAATCAGGCCCAATGTTGGGAAAGTTTGACGGATGGCTTTGTCAAACATGACGGCCGGAGGTCAAACTTTGCCAGAGTTTATATCTTGCAAAAATAAACTCCCCAAGAGGGAATTTGTTTTTCAAAAATGTAGAAAGAATGGCCCACATACCATTGGAGTTTTCTCACATGGTGTGGGGGTAATTTTTTATTTTTATAGTTTATCACCACCAAGTTTCACCATGTGGTGATTGGCAGCAAAAAAAAGCTATCTGACTACGCACTCTAAATTGGGTGGATGGTTGGATGGCTTACCTCGAATGGCCCGTACTCTGTTGAGGCATCAGAAGAGTATGTCCGTGACGGAGCAGGTTCAGTCGTTGGCATACTATTGGTCAACAGTTTGGCATGGAGAATTGTAACCTCTTACTCTCTCTGTCAAACTTTAAATTAGTTCCTAAGTCTCTTATATCACCTCAGCCCTACGCAAGTCGAGAAGGTTGTAATGTAGTGGCTTGCTTTGTCAAGCACTAGCTGTTTGCATCTGGATTTAAGTTACATTTAGAGAAGTGACTTTCGGAGTGACATGACGCTCTCTTGTGATGGCAGCATTCAGCAGTCACATGCCTAAACGAACAGAATGAGGCTTCTTAGGTTTCATCACCACTACCATGGGTGACACCCAGAGTCTGGGCCCATTCACCTTCTCTAAGAGGTGTGGCGCAGCGGCCAGGGCGCCTGACTCCGGACCACAGGGTTCACGGTTCGATCCCCGGTGCAAGCGGCAGGTTAGTCCAGCACCATGCGACTCTGGGCAATAGCTCGCTTAATCTTCCCGACGGCCCCCAGCGCCTTGACACCCTCGGGTAATTGTGCGCTTTACAAATACTGGATTTCATTTCATATTTTCCAGTAGATGAAGCTCAGCCTCTACTTACACCAGCAGGTGGAATGTTACCCGCTTGTGCCTGAGACATATGGGTTGTGCAGGATTGTCTATGTGCAGCTTAATGGGTTTGAATGCTGGATTGTTAGATCAACCACTTATGGTCTTAGGTAAAGCTTGGTCACACCAGCATACAGCAAGGAGTTGATGGCCCCACAGCTTGTATGACGCACTTACAGACACGTGAGCAGCCTGACAAGCACCAAAAGACAACACAGCTTCGAGATAAGCAAAAGAGCCACTTCTCTGTGCTGGGAAGCATACCAGCTCCACAACATCACAGAAACACCGCAAGGAGCCTGAGGTGTGAAAGCACATTAGTGGACACATCCACATCAGGCCCAGGGAAATGCTGACAGGCATCCCTCTCCAGCATCGCTGATCAGAAGTGAGAAGCAGGCGCATACTGTTTTATCCCTGTGAAGTATGGCAACAGCCTAAAGGCACACACACCTTGCACCTCCACCACCAGAGTGGTGTTCCAGACATCAACAGTAATTAGACATGGCACACTTAAAGCTGTGATGTGGAGACTAGGCTCATGCGTGCCAGCTCCTGTATTTATTCATTTGATGGTGACACTCCTGTCGTCATCGTGTGTGCCTTGATGGGGGAGGGTACCAGGTGGCACACTACATGGGCCATGTGTTATTTACAGCGGTGCAAAAATGTGACTCCTACATAGAATTTCACACAAGCTGCTCTAGCACGTTACCTCAGTAGCTCATGGAATACAATCTTGGTGATGTGCTTGCAACAGGAGATATGTTCTGAAATCATTCTCGGAGGTGCGCAGAGAAATTTCTAAACACTGTAGGCTCTCTAAATGTATAGTGCAGGTGTGATATTGCGTCACCATCCGCAGTTTATTAAGATATGAATAAAAAAAAACAACAAAGTACCAAAGGCCTCCACGTAAACATGTGGATGATGAATATTCAGGAATCTAGGAGAAAGGATGTTTATCACAATGTCTGATCCTGGAAAGCATTTCCCTATGTTGCCTTTCACTTTGGAAATACCACTCTTTATGAAGCCTCTAAAATCTGGTGTTTTTATCTCAGCCAGACATACAGGAAAAGGCCACTGCCTTCTTTGCTGCTCAGAGCACTCAAGCTTGAGTATAACAACATCCTTCACAACACTGACAGAACAGGTGGCAAGATTCAGAAGCATGATGGCCTTGAACGAGAAGCTAGTTGGCACCAGTGTGTCCCATTAACTTTCCAGCACAGAACTTGGTACAAGGCCACATGGCTTCTCAGCACTGCAAGAAGGTTCAGGTCTGACGACCAGCAAACCAGACTGCACTGGCTACTCAACCTCATGACTTTTAGCTCATAACGTGATTACTAGATTGAGTCCTGTTTCCAAAATGATGCAAAACGGACTGAAAAGATCCTTTTATTATTTGATTTATATATTGTCTTATATAGGACAAACTCCATTTGACTGTTTCAGAGCGTTGTACAGTATATAGTTAAAACAGAAAAGTGAATCACATATTGACTGTAGAAGCAATGTAAGTACATTTGTCATTTACACACAAGCATAGTTAGAAAGAGGCGACAAAGCAGATAAGAACATTGTCATATGAGTTTGCTGAGTATTGAGTGTCATGTTCAAAGCAGGATGTCGATATACAATGGGAAAAAGTTTTTGAAGTGGGCCAAGCATGTTCATAAAAGGTATATAGGGTAGTAGCAGGAGTGAGGGGGAAGCCTGATTGGAATGGGAACACTAAAAGGAAAGGGACGACATGGGATTACCGTGCGGTAGCTGGTGATCTTTGAAAGTGATGGGGTGTAACAATTGCTGCAAATTCGAGCGAGTGAGCCTGACTTGTTCTAGGAGGGTTTGGGTGAGGCCCCCCTCTCCTGACCCAGAAACGTTTGAAACAAATTGTGTCAAACAGTGCTTTAAAGCACAGTTGTCACATAAATTTGCTAAAAAGTCAAAGGCTCTGAAAGGGCACTCATTAAATATTCAAGTACTTTCATGATGTGCCGATGCTCCTGAGGAGAGTACTCAGTTTTTTCGTAATGCGTTATGGGTGTCCTCCATAAATTAATAATTATTTCCAGTGTGCCAGGAAAAGCATTTTCCTTAGGCAAGAATTGCCTACAATATGCAAGTGCCAGTGTTTTCCCATTGATGTCCACATACCAGGAATGACCATGTCAGAACTTACCTTTAATATGCCAGGGTCAGAATTCTGTCATGGTTGCTTGCCGCCCCAAACAGCTCACCCATCTCTGTATGACATGGTTGAACTCCATTATGCCAATAATTACCTCCGATATGCCAACACCAGCATTTTGAAATAGATTTCCAATATAGCAAGATTCAATCCTAGTCTGCCAGTTGTTGTTGTTTTTTGCCACGGGTGCCCCTACCCTTATGCTAAGAATTACCTGAAATAATCCAGTAGCAGCATGCTGTCATGGGTGCCTCCATAAATCAAGAATTATCTACAATATGCCTGGGCCATCAGCAGTCCTACAAGCATAAGGCATACACACATACACATTCTCTCATCTACTTACACACTGTCTCACTAACTGTCTCACATGCTCACACTGTGACTCATTGTCATTCACTATCTCTCTCATATTCAGAGATGAATTGGTTGGCTATGTATGTAAATAGGTGAAGAAATTAACATTTCTTTAGGGAGAAGTGAAGGACGTGTATTCTCAGTGACGGACTGTGTTAACATTTATTCTGTAAGAGATTGTTGAATAAGAGTATAATTTGTATTTTCAGACACACCGATGAAGACTGAATGGATTTGTAGCTTGCCAGTTATATGTTCTACCATCCTCATGAAGGCACTGAATTGAAGATTGCCGAAACCATGTGCCCATAGTGAATGTTATAGAGATATGGCTGGAAAAGAGGAAGGCTAGAAAATTAGGAGACAGATCCACAAGAAGGATACATATTAACCTCAGAGGCATCCACTAATCATTCAGTTTACCGTGGTTAAAATGTAACATGTATGAATGTAAGAATGTGTGGTTTAGATTTTAATGTATTTCTATAATTCAAGGTGTGTTATTTTTGAGAGATTTGTATAATGACTCTATAAAGTGTAATAGGTGATTATTTAAGACTGGCAAATAACATTATTTTGTAATACAGAACAGTCATATCCCCACACAGCACAGAGTATGGTTCCTGACCATTTTTTCGCTTTAAACTTATATTACTACAAGTCAAACACATTGAGACTAATCTCCCCCCTATTATTATGGCATTTGTTAAATGTGGGTGCTTTTCAGGTATGCAGATAAATAGGGGACATCTCGGTTGTTTACCCTCACTCTAGCAACAACGCAAGAGGGGCTAGGATACCCAATGCACTGGTGAATAGACTCTGTAAAATATCTTGGGATTAATGTGCATAGAGATCACGGAGTGGTGATTACTAATAATTATGGGCCGGTACTCACAGGCTATCTGCCAGTGTGGATCACTGGATTGGGCTGCTCTTACTGGTAACAGGAAAAATAGCTCTAATGAAAATAGTGCTTTTTCCAAAATCTCTGTATCTATTCATTAACTTCCCTATCAGACTGTCTGTGTTATTCTTCAACTCCCTGCCCTCTCTCCTGGAAACAAGCACATATTTGGCAGGAGGTCCTGATGCTGCCCTATGGCAAAGGGATGTTTTCTGTCCTGGGCCCAGAGCTCTATCTTGCTATGCAACCAAACCTCATTTTGCCTTCTTTAGGTTTCAGCCACCCACCAATTTGCCACATCTGGTTGCTGCAGGAGACCTAGTAGGAGTGACAAGATTGCAAACTGCCCTCATTATCAAACTGCAGAGCTGGACTACAATTATAAATATGGGAACCTCCGCAAATCATGCATGGCATTATTTGCCAAAACAACTGGGTTATGCAAACAGATATTACCCTGCAATGCATGTGGTAGACAACCCCATACTACCACTAATGTCTGAAAAAGAAGTTGAGGAGGCACTTCTAATGAACTGATTTATGGTGTAGGTCATTTACATAAGGAGAAGCAGTTTGTGACGCTTATATAGAGATTTGAAAACTGCTACCCCGCTTGACCTTATACCTTACAGGTGGAAAGCCTGACAATCCCTGCTGACCCAGCTCATATTTTCAATAAACACCTACCGGGGGTGCCTCGTATGTATGCTCTGTCTACTATTGGTAATTGGTACTATTACTACAATGCGTGACACTTAAAAAAAATAAAAGCTGACATTTCACCCCATGCCCATTCTTGAAATAGGGTACCTGGGAGCATGTTGTTAGGCTTGCGGGCCTGCTAATGGTCTGGCATGTGCCAGAGACAGACACCATGGGCCTTGGGCACCAAGCAACCTGAGCTGTGGCTGGAGACTTACATAAATGTAAGTAGAAAGGAAGTTTAAAGCCCAGGTAGAAAACCATGCTTTAATGCAGTACTTAGAGATGATATGGAACACTATTTCATATAGGAGGACGCGCTCTGCAGTAAGGCTGCTGCTTTTGCCAATTAGCGATTGCAAATTATATTGCTCGATTTTTAACCTATTTTTAGCATTATCTGTATTTTAAACTTACTTTCTCCTTTAATCCTCGCACTTTTCACCGCGACTGCTCTCCGGTCCACCACGGGTTTTCCGTTTGCATGGAGGGAGACAGCGGACATACTTTCCCCTCACTTCCGGGCTGAGTGGAGCCACGAGGTTAGCAGTCCAGCTGCTACCCTCAACTATTTTAGATCATGCCTGCCCCGACGTGCAGCGGACGCGCGGAGCGGGCGCACCGCTGGCACGCATAATTTGCGCAAAAGGCAAGCCTGTCTGCGCCCAGCCGTCGCCAGGAGCCAAGACCCCTGCTCCTTTCATGCCTGACTTAGGATACAGGCAGAAATACTCATACACGAGCCTGGAACTCCTAGATATCAGACGGTCAAGCACAGCTAAATGTATTAACTACCTCCATGACACTCCCGGGGGCTTCCTTGACATGGAGGGACCCTTCGCATGCAGGTTTCTGCCAATTCCAAAGCCTGGAGCTGAAGCAGAAGCACGTGGCCCCACTGCTATCTGATCCACAAAAGGGAAAGCACAATTATAATCTAGATAATCTGCCCCAAACTCCCCCAGACAGTCCAACCAACAAATTTGGTCTGGGCTGGAATGGCTTTCTGAGCAATGTTAGATCTCTGCCTAGGCATGCTATTGAAATCTGGGATCTACTATCTTCTGAGAATCCCGACATCAGATTTTTGACTGAAACCTGGCTCAAACCAAGCTCCATTCCCGCTATTGCGGTGGTACTCCCTGATGGCTACCGTAGTCTAAGGTTGGTGGAGGTATAGCCATTATCCATAAAGACATTATTAAAGTATCGACACTCAAGCAATGTTGCAATGATAAAATTGAAATTTTGGTTTTTAGAATTGATTTTCTACCTCATTACAGCAGGAAAGGCGCCCTTGTATTCCGGCCCCCAGGTCCCCTCCTGGATTTCTCGCTCTAATTGATGGAATTAATTGCCCCTCATATTATTTCCACTAAACATTTCCTGTCATTAGGGGACCTCAATGTACATAGTGAGAACACTTCTAATCAGGATGCCTCTACGTTTCTCGCTGACTTAGCCACTTTAGGACTAGGAAAGATCAATGAGGGTCCAACACATCTAGCGGGACACATGTTAGATCTTATCCTGACCAACTCTCCAAACATCTTTTGTGAAACTCCACGCCCACTCACATGGATAGATCATTCTTCAATTGACTTCCAAATTAGGGGACCTAGGGTACACTCTGCCCCTCCCACGGCCTCCTATAGTCTCCGTAGACAGTGGCATAAAATAACACCCAACCGTTTTATGAACACATTCCCGGCAATCATTAACCTGGAATCAGAGAATGTTGAGGAATGCTTGGCCAGCTACAACTCCATAGTAAAAACAACCATAGATCAGCTGGCCCCATTGAAACAATACCCTAATTCGGCCAGACGCCCACATGCAGCGTGGTGCTCTCTAGACTTACGGAAGGAAAAATGTCTTTGTAAAAACCTGGAAAGACGTTGGCGTCACTCCCATGATGTAAATGATAAACAAAGGTATAAGACCTCTCTGGCTCGATATCATAAGAACTTAAAGAATGCACACAGTGCCCACATTGTGTTGCAACTTAACCAGGCAGGGAGCGCCCCCAAAGAATTATACCAAATCCTTAATTCCTTTACCAACCCGAAGGCCTGCAACAATGAAGTTGCTCCATCTAAAGAACTCTGCGATAAAATAGCTATTCATTTTGTACAGAAAATCGAGCTCATTTACGATAAAATCACTAAACACAGGAACCCTCTGAATGACACTGCATTCCGCTGTCCTCCATCCTTGACCAATGTGCATTCCCTGGAAAGCTTTTCCCCTCTCACAGTTGATAATGTGGAGACACTGTTGAACACAGTTAAATCAGGTTCCCCTTTGGATATTATTCCAGCCAAAATTTCCTCGCTACTCTTTAAACAGTTGCCCCCATCTATCCGCTCAATCCTCAATCTTTCAATGAGAGAGGGCCAACTACCACTTGAATGGAAGGCTGCACAAATAATTCCCATCCGAAAGAAAGCCAATGTCCCCATGGAGGACTTGTCCAACTATCGTCCGATTTCTCTTTTACCCCTCCTGAGTAAGTTATTGGAAAAGCATATTAATAAACATCTGACTATGTCAAATCTACCGGATGCCTTGGCCCATCTCAAGTCTGGGTTTAGGCCAATGCACAGTAAGGACACAGCATTGATTGCCGTTACTGACAGTATAAGGCACTCCCTTGACAATGGACAAGCAGTACTACTAGTGCTGCTGGATTTGTCAGCGGCTTTCGACACGGTCTCTCATCACATTCTACTCAGGAGACTTCGAGAAATTGGAATTCAAGGACAAGCCTTTCAGTGGATCTCGAGCTTTCTCACCCACCGGACTCAGACCATCAATCTTGGCCCTTTCCGATCACAGACCATGGAACTGACCAAAGGAGTACCTCAGGGATCCTGCCTTAGTCCCACTCTGTTCAACATTTATGTTGCTCCGTTAGCTGGATTAGAAAGCTAGGCTTCACACCAATCTCGTATGCTGATGACACCCAGCTATTACTGTCATTTGACAAAAATTCTCACAATATTCAGACTGCTTTCTCGGAAGGCATGACTGCCATCGCGACCTGGATGAGGAATAATTTCCTACAGCTAAATGCTGGGAAAACTGAGATCATGCTATTTGGAGAAGCGCCTCTGCTCTGGACCCCAGAATGGTGGCTGTCTGATATAGGCGACACCCCTGTCTCTAAGACCGTGGTCAAGAACCTAGGCATACGTCTGAACCAGAAACTTACAATGAAAGAGCAAGTTACAACCACCGTGGGCTCATGCTACCATATGTTAAGCCTCCTACGCAGGGTATTTCCCTTTTTCCCCCTAACCGCACGAAAAACACTCATCCAGGCACTGGTGATAAGCCACCTGGACTACTGTAATGCTCTCCTGATTTCAGCAAGTGAGTCCTCCCCAAGTAGACTTCAGGTAGTTCAAAACACCGCGGATCGCCTTGTCTCAAACTCTCCTGCCAGAACAGCTTCTCTCCCTCTATTACAACGTTTACACTGGCATCCAATATGCAAGCGGGTCAAATTTATGATATGCTGCATTGTGCACAAAGCACTAAATGGTAAAGGTCCTGGCTATCTAGCAGGAAAACTTATTCAATACCAGCCACCCAGACCTCTACGCTCAGGAGCCAAATTCTTGCTCCTCGTCCCGCGTTTTAATAAATCCTGCTTGGGTGGGAAGGCATTCTTCCACCTAGCACCCTAATACTGTAATCAGCTCCCTATTCATCTCCGGAAATGCCCAGATCACCTTCTCTTTAGAAAGCGCCTTAAAACCGAACTTTTCTAAATACCCGCTTCTCTTCTGCCTTGTCTGTAGCACCTACGTAGCGCAGAGATACCCCTTTGGGAGTGATTCGGGCGCTTTACAAGTAAATAAATAAAAAGAATAAAAAAATAGGACGCATTGTCCTACTCTGCTCCATGAGGCACATTAAATTGCGTGCCGCGGATGCAGACCAGGACTGCGGACTATTACAGTAAATGTGCTGTATCACCTGATTGCCTCTTTACCTCTGCACCTGTGTTGGAATGGGAATGTCCCCTGCATGGTAAATAGGCCAGTCCCCATGGCCTGACTGCAACAGTGCAGGTGAAAATAGCATCCTGAATTTTTGTTTTGACTCTTGCATCATGCTAATCTAGCATGTGCACAGAGTCCTAGACATGTCACTGGTAATGCAATGTCAATCTTTCCTTTGACTGGAAGTGCTGAAAAGTATGTTTTCATAGTGGGCATTGGACCACCCTCCATGCTCTAGGTTCAACAAATAAAGCAGCGGTGGTAGCGTACAATGTTTTGTGAATCAGTAGTATGACCAGACCATTTTCACTGTCACAGTGGCGACCCTGCTGGCTCTTCTTGTGTAAAGGTCTGCTGTTATGTGAAACTGTGACACTTGCGCTGTCATTCCTTGTATGTGCAGTGAGTGTGTATCACATGTATTGTAGTAGGATTATTTTGGTTGTGAGTGTCTGAGTGCTAAGGTAATTTGGATCCATTTTGGATACCCCAAGATGGAGGATGGACATAGCTTCCACAGAGAGCGGAAGAATACTGCATGCATTCCTTTGACTGGATGGTGAAGATTCAGACATTGAAGTGAGGAGGATGGAGACAGGGCTACCTTCCAAAATTCAGTAAGATACAGAGATCTCACACTCCATTGTGATCTTGTTTTGGATACTTCTACTTGAAGCTAGCCCCACTGCTACCTGCTCTGACAGCTATCACCTTGCACAAGCTTTGTCTGATTAACAGCCAGAAAATGACATTTGAAAGAAAACCACACCAAACCGTTTATGAAGCCTTAAACATGAGCTCCATATCACCTGTTTGGAAAATGTGCATACTAGTGGGTTCCAAATCATTCTTCTTTGTTCCACTTCCAAGTTCTTCATGATCAAGAAAGGGAGTGCATTTCCAAGTACTCAAAGGACTACTGTCTGACCAGCACTTAAGTCTGCCTGACAGCCTGTCTCCCAGTGGTGAGAAGACATCACCTGAAGTTTGTGCTTTCTGCGTGCAGGGCTGATGGTCCACCCAGTGCCTAAAAGCAAGCATGGCTGTTCAGAGAGGAAAGAAAAAGTGCCTGGCCCTGCAGGAGGAGAGGCTGTTGAGGAGGAGAAGCCCAGCTTGAGGGAAAGGCCAGGAGTGACCCATGGTATGAGAGGGGTCACCCTGTCTCTCGAGTAGTTCCCATGCGAATGACAATAAGACTTTTCATCTGGCAGCCCGTCATGGGTCAGTGAAGTGGTGCAAACAATGCATAGAGAAGCCATATTGCCACTGAAGTGGGAGCTCAATCAGCCTAGAAGACCACAACTGCCAAAAGATACATACATGCTGATGAATTGCCCGTAGAGGCTGCAACTGCCCTGCCTCAGTACCTGCTCGCACGTGACCCAACGGACTACAACCACAGAAGATGCTGTGCTGCTGCGCAGGGCCTGAATCACTGACTCTTGCAGAGAGAAGCTGCTGCCACAAAGAGCAGGAAGGTGAGTTGGACCTACCACACCACTAGACCTGCAATAACAATAGAGCAGGTATAAGAGAGTTTAGCAACCTAACAGTTAAAGGGAATAAAAGCACACAACAGAATCTCGTGCAAGGGCTTAAGACTTTTTGCTGGACTGAACATCAAGGGTGAGAACAGTTGAACTGAGTTGCGCATCTAGTCTAAACAGAAGTGATATGCACCTGTGCCTAATTAATGCCTAGGCCTGCCTCATTCTGGGGCACAGCAGACATTAGGGATCTCCTAAGATGGAGCAAGGGTGCCAAAAGAGGGTGTCGGCTTTACTAAAGATTATAACTGAAATTGCAAACCTATAATTGTGATTCCAATTCAATTGTGTAGTATTTCGTTCTGATTTGAGATTAAAGTACTTTTTTTTAAGAAAGAAAAGCAGTGGGCAGGCCAATACATTATTGTGACTGTTGGTTGACTTGAGTTCTGAGATCTTGCACACACCCCACACTATCTCCCTGAGAAATCTTTGACTGCTCGCCCTCCGACAATCAAGTGTTAAATTAAAACTGCCACCACCACTACAGTTGGGGCCCAGAAGCCCATGTCTGCCTTGTGGCTCCCCAAGCAGTGTCAAACCACACATCAGTATTATGGCACGGGCGCACATGATTAAGTCATTTGCATGTGGATTTGGTACGGCCCCTTTGAGATTGCGCTGCTGCTGCACATTCAGTGCATGATGCAATCCATGTTACAGAGAGGAGCATTGCAATGTTGTATAGCCGGGCGCAAAAACCCTGCTGCACCCCATGGCCTCTTACAGTCTTACGGCCCTGATGTACTGTGTCACTGGAAGCATGCTTGGTCCAATAGAGAAGGACTAGAAATACAGACAAATTTTACCAGTTTCAGTTTAAACTCTGATTATTCTCAGACACAAATTACTACCTTCTTAGTCATCTCACAATCTTTTATTTCACTTTGTGTGATCTTGGACAATTCTTCTTATCAAACAATTGATTGTGTAGTACTTATTTTTGTTGGCATGAATACAGTACTAAAAAGCAACAGTAAATACAGTGACTTGTAAGTCCAGCATGGACCCATATTGGGATACAGGTGTTGATTGCGATACATGCACCATCATCAAACAATACAAATATAAAATTCTAATGTATAAGAAAGGGAGAAAGAGAGGGGGGGAGGAAGAGGAAGAAAAACAACAGAAGGAAGAAAGACTAGAAGGGAGGGAAAACAGAACTACGAAACAGGGAAGAGAGGGCAGGGAGGTGGGCCGTCAGGCAAAGCCAGGGTATTGTAATGCGTGGGGAAAGGGGTGGGGGTGCAACGACAGGCTGAGGGTCGGGTGTGAGGAAGAATCAAGATTCAAAGCCCCGCGACGGCCGCACTGAAGAGTGTGTGTGTGTGGGGGGGCGGGGTGTTTGGGGGTGTGTGCTGGCGATTGCCGCGCCGAGATGGCAGGTAAGAGCAGGGGAGGCCGCCACCCCCAAAACGCATGCCACCCGGGGCGGATCGCCCCAAGCTACGCCACTGCCTATGATCCAATCAGATTGGCGCAGGGCCGCCGCTAAAGGCTCCATCGCAAGGAGAAATATCAGAGGGAAGAGAGTGGGCAACCCTGACGAGTACCCCTGCAGACTGGGAAGGGGTCAGAAATAACACTTTGTAATACTAAGCTAATTTCTTTATTTTCTTTTTGTGACTTTTCGTCAAAGGTCTGTCTCTCCCGGAGAAATTTGGAGCTCCTTATTTTTCTTGACCTTGGTTTAAGACAGGTACAGATGGTCGCTTGTGCAGATGTTTCTGCCTCTGTGAACTACTGTGCAAAGATGTGCTTTGTTAGTACGTTTTAGCAATGCTGCACACACTTTGTCCAGGAGTTTTAGACACTCCTGGACTCATAACTTTGCAGTACATGGGCAAGTAAAAGAAAGCCAAATGATTCTTTAAAAAAGCAAGAGAAGAACAATAGTTACTTACCTGTAATCTGTGGTTCTCCAGTATTGGTATCTTTCATAGATTCACATGCCTGAATCATTCCCCGTCGTCGGAGTGGGAGTCCCACGGTACATAAAAAGCAATAATTATGCACATAATAACCATAATATAGGTAATATATAGAACCAGGAAGTGAAGTAGATAGAACTACAGGGGAAGAAACTTCCACATTTATGACTTGTCCAAGTCATTATAAACAGTCCAAACTGCAGCCAATCAGGCGACAGCACCCTCCAGAATGTTCTCCCCAGAGGCTGAGGCTCTCAGATTTTCTCGCACAAGAGTGTACCAAGTGAAAAGAGCATAACGAGCCTCTGAGGGGAGGTGGGTGGGTTGCATGTGAATCTATGAAAGATACCAATACTGGAGAACCACAGATTACAGGTAAGTAACTATTGTTCTTCTCCAGTATTGAGGTATCTTTCATAGATTCACATGCCTGAATCAGAGTACAAAGCAGTACATCCAAAATAATGCTCGTAAGATTGCAATTGTAACATCATCCTATGTACAAGAGACCTCATTCAATAACATACATGGAAGATCCAAAGTATGCATATATGTATATATTTGTGAATAAATAAACATATATATATGGCAATGTTATATATATATATATAAATAAACATAGCTGATATCAGTCTGAGAAACAGTAAGAGGAGGAGGGAAGAACAGAGAGCTCACCTTATTTAAAAAGATTACGGAGAACCGCTTGTCCCACAGACGTATCTGCATTACTGGCAGCTTCCAAACAGTAGTGCTTGGTAAAAGTGTGCGTGCTGGACCATGTTGCAGCTCTGCAGATTTGATGAAGAGGCACACCAGCAAACAAAGCAGTAGACGAGGACATTGCTCTAGTAGAGTGTGCTCTTGGAATCGTTTGTAATGGTCTTCCTGCTTGTTGATGGCAGAAACAAATCGCAGCAGAAATCCAACGAGCTATGGTTTGTTTGGATATTGGTTGACTCTGGCGTATTTTTCCATAGGCCACAAATAACTGGTCAGATTTACGGATGGAAGAAGTCCTTTGTAGATAGAATTTGAGACATCTTTTGATGTCAAGTGTATGCAAAGTTCTTTCCGCAGGTGATTGAGGATTAGGGAAGAAAGTTTTCAAAACTATTGGTTCGTTGAGATGGAAGTCTGAAGGTACTTTAGGCATAAAACTGGGGTTAGTGCGTAGCACTACCGAGTTGGAAGTGAATTGAAGAAAAGGCGGATTAATAGTGAAGGCTTGAATGTCACTAACCCTCCTAGCTGATGTTAAAGCTAACAGCAGAGACACCTTCCAGGAGAGAAACTTCAAAACCACTCTATGAATAGGTTCAAAGGGGTGTCGCATAAGTTGTGCAAGCACCACGTTCAGATGCCAGGATGAAGATGGGCGGCGGACAGGAGGAAACATCCGAAACAATCCTTTGAAGAACTGCTGAATGATCCTAGCTGAATAAAGAGAGTTGGAACCATCTTGCCGATATCTTGAAATAGCCGCTAAAAAAACCTTCAGAGTAGAATGGGAAAGGCCTGATCTTGCCAAGTGCAAAAAGAATGGCAGGATCTGCTCCGGTTTTGCATGGATCGGATGAATAGCAGCAGTTTGACACCACAAGCAAAACCTCCTCCATTTAAACCTGTACGTCTTAATAGTGGAAGGCGCTCGAGCATTGGCTAAGACTTCCTTACAGTCCGCAGGAATATCTAAATGAGCGAATTCAAAGTGTTCAGGCGCCAGGCCGCTAATCTCAGAGATGCAGGGTCCGGATGACAGATCTGTCCGTTCTGAATGGACAGAAGGTTCGGTATTGGTTGAAACTGAATGGGATCGCATTCTGATAGAAGGAGGAGTTCGGTAAACCAGAACTGGCGAGGCCACCTGGGAGCAATGAGAATTAGGCGACAAGGTTTTCTCTTCATTTTCCGGAGAACCCTGGGAACCAACGGTATCGGAGGAAAGGCGTAGGCATAGATCTGCGACCAATTCATCGAAAAGGCATTCCCGCGTGACCCCTTGTGGGGAAGCCAACTTGCAAAGAATGGGCATTTGCGGTTCTGACTGGTCGCAAACAGGTTTAGATCGGGACAACCCCACGCCTGAAAAATTCGATCCAACGTTGGTTGATGTAGCTCCCACTCGTGATTGGATACTATTGATCTGCTGAGGGAATCTGCCAGGACATTTGAAACTCCCGGAACATGTATTGCTGACAAGCTGATCCTGTGTCGTATCGCCCAGTCCCAAATTTGTTGGGCTTGTTGTGAGAGCCGGGCAGACCTTGTTCCTCCTTGTTTGTTCAAGTAGTGCATACTTGTTGTGTTGTCTGTCCGGATTAATACTGATGCCCCCAGAATGATGGTGCGAAAGGATTTTAGGGCGAGGAAGATGGCCAGCAATTCTAGAAGGTTGATATGCCACGTTCGTTGCTGGATGTTTCACTTGCCGCTGACTGTGAGCCCTTGAAGGTGTGCTCCCCACCCCTCGAGGGATGCATCTGTAGTGATGGTGAAACTTGGAGCTTCCACTAGGAATGCGCACCCTTTTTTCACATTCTTTTTGCGAGTCCACCAGAGTAAGGCTTCTCGCATCCGGGGAGTGATGCGAATGAGATCGTTGAAGGACCCTGAAACCTGCAACCATTGGTGGTTGAGCTCCTCTTGTAGGGGTCTCATTTTGAGACGGCAGTTGGGGAGTAAAGGAATGCATGAAGAAATCATCCCCAGAAATGACTTTAACTGTCGGACTGAAGCGTACCTTTTTGAGCGCAAGAGGTGGGCAAGGCTGCAAATCTTTTGTTGCCTTTCTTTTGAGATGAATGCTTGTGTCAGTTGAGTGTCTAATGTGGCTCCCAAGAACGTTTGTCTTTGCGATGGAACGAGCTGAGACTTGTCGAGATTGATGGAGAGACCTAGAGATTGGAAGAGGGACAAACATCTCTGAATGTGGGCGCTTGCGACCGTAAAAGAATTCGCCTTGATAAGGCAGTCGTCTAGATACGGAAAGATTTGGATCCCTTCCAGACGAAGGTGTGCGGTCACCGGTGCTAGAACCTTGGTAAATACACGGGGTGCGGAGCGTAGTCCAAAAGGAAGGACTTTGAACTGGAAGTCCCTGCCAGCCACTCTGAACCGCAAACATTTTCTGTGTCTGGGAAGAATCGGTATATGGAAATATGCGTCCTGGAGGTTGAGGGTGGCCATGTGATCTCCCGCAGAAAGGAGGTGAAATATTTCTTGAAGCGTTAACATCCGGAAGGATAACTTTTTTAAATATTTGTTGAGGGAGCGGAGATCCAGAATGGGGCGCCATTCTCCCGATTTTTTCTTGATCAGGAAGAATCTTGAATAAAACCCTGTTCCTCTTTGCAATTGAGGGACATTCTCGATCGCTCCCTTTTTTAGCATCAAATTTATCTGGGAAAAAAGCTCCTTGAGATGAGCTGGAGGTGGGCCTTTGGGAGGAGAGTTTGGAGGGATCTTTATGAACTCTAGAACATGGCCTCTGGCCACAATGTCCAGGACCCATTTGTCTGATGTTATAGCGGACCAGTTTGAGTAGAACTGGGAGATTCTCCCTCCAACTTTTAAAGGGGTAGGCGGTAGAATAGGTGGCGGTTGTCACTGTTTTTTAGATGTGTCGCGTCCCCGATAGGAAGGCTTTCTCTTATTTTGCGAATAGGAGGTATTTCGTTGTCCGTAAGACTGCTGACGTTGAGATTGGTATCGTTGACTATTTTGGAAGGACTGGTATGACCTTTGTTGGTTATATCCTCCTCGACTAAAAAAGGAGCCACGGCCCCTAGCTCCACGAAAGGGCGGCTTCCGAAATTGGAGAGTACCCAGAGATTTTGCTGTCTCGGTATCCTTCTTGATGGCTTGAAGGGCGTCATCCACATGTTTGCCAAACAGTGACACCATCAAACGGCATGTCAATTATCTTTGCCTGAACCTCCTGGCGAAAAGATGTTGATTTAAGCCAGCCTTGCCGTCGTAGTACTGCGGCACCTGCTAGTTGTCTAAAACCTGTAGATGCGACATCTATGGCCGAATCTATGATCTCCGCAGAGATACGTTCTCTTTCTTGCAGTATTTTTAAAGCTTCCGATTTGGATGGTTCTGGCAACATGTTGATGTAAGGAGAGATGTCCGACCACATCTGTCTGTCGTATCGGCCTAGAATGACCAGTGAATTAGCAGCACGGACTGTTGTTGCTGCCATGGTGGAAACTTTTTTTCCAATAGTGTCCAATCGTCTGCCCTCCCGATCTGGAGGAGCTGTGATTGGAGAAGATGGGTTTCTAGCTCGCCGTTGTGCCGCTTGGGCAATAACAGAGTCGGCCTTTGGTTGACTTATGAGACATGCCGGCGAGTCATCTGGCGCCTTATATTTTTTGTCTAGACGAGGTAGGACCGCAGGAACAGAAGCAGGAGCCTTCATGACCTTTAATCCTTCTTGCCAAATGAAGTCAATTATTGGGATGGTCCGTACCTGTTTCCTCGTCTGATCTTTAAAGTCGTATAGGAAACACTCATCCTTTTTGGTTTCCATAGGCAGGAGGAACCTTTGTGTTGCCCTTTCCATCAGAAGATGAAAACCTCCGATGTCAACAGGAGGAGAATCGATGGGAGCTGGAGTTGAAGGAGACGGAGTTTGCAGCTGGTAATCGTCCCACTCCGTAAGAAGCGATCTGTCATCTAACTCTCCTTCCTCCTTATCGTTGTCAGAGGTGTGAGCATCATCGAAATGATGAGAAGGCACCGGAGACGGTGGTCTGGGTGACCTCAACGTAGAAAAGGAAGTTTGAGGTACAGGTGTCGGTGGAATATATGAAGCCGATTCAGATGGAGGAAAACGGCGATAATAATCATCCAACATGAATTGTAGATTATTTAATAGAGCCAAAGGCATTTGCGCCGTTGGAACCGCATCTGGAGCTGGACCAACAGTCTCTGGGGGAGGATCGTCATCTTGATCGTCCTCCTGATATTTGATGAATAATTCTGATGGGCTCCTGGCAGTGCGAAATCTGTCATCGTCCTCAGATTCCTCATCATCTTCACCGTAATCTAGTAATTGTTCAGGTAATTCTAGAGGTACCTTAGTAGGGGAAATATGCAGTGGAGAGAGGACCTCCAATGAAGAACCACGTCTATGCAGCAGAGAATGGTGGTAATTGCGCCTGTGTCGTAGACGGTGCAGAGGGCGCCGTTGCTGCAGACGCTGACCAAACCTGCAATTCTGTATAGGCAGATAATTGAAGCGTCGACGAGGGAGCCGTCGACGGAGTCGTCGTCGATGGAGCCGGTGTAAATGAAGTAACCGACGACGAGGCAGTCGTCGACGACGAGGCAGTCTTCGACGACGAGGTAGTCTTCGACGACGAGGCGGTCGTCAACGAGGCGATCGTCGACGGGAGTTTTCTACTCTTCGTCGTCGACGGGACGTCGACGGTAGATCTAATGTCCGTCGTCGACGAGATTGGCTTCACGGAGACAGAAACCAGCGTCGACGGTGATGACGCCGACGACATGATCATTTGTGGTCTTGGCGACGAGAAGGTGGCAGTCGACGTCGTTGTAGCGTCGACGGTAGGCTTCGTCGACGAAGTCGTCGTCGATGCCGTCGACGACGGTACCTTTTCTGAGGTAAATTCTTCTCAGGAAATCGTTTTGAAGCCAGAGACTTCGCAGTCTTTCTCGGGGGGGGGGTAGTAGGCAGAGGCTTACTTTTATAAGGTGGAGGAGCCTTTTTTGAGGAGGAAGGCAATTCAGCACCCTTAGAGGACTGCTGTTTTCTCGACACCTTAGCCCCAGGAGAAGACAAGACCTCCTCAGCAATCCTCTTCCTAGAGGACGCAGTAGAGCCTGAGGCAATACTCCCCACATCAGATAAGGGGTTGTCTTGATCCTTGATCTTCTGTAGCCACAGAAGTAGACGTCCCTCTCTGTCTCTGAGAGTTTTCTGAGGGAAGGTCCTACAGATCTTGCAGTCTCTCACCTGGTGATCAGGATACAGGCAATAAATGCATTTCTTGTGGGGGTCTTCTGAAAACAGCCGGAGCTTCCCACAAGACTCACAAGGTCGAAAGAGAGATCTTTTAGATGAAGACATCCTGAAATGAAGTATTTTGTGAAGAAATAGAAAAGTACTGAGCAGACCTCAGGGAGACTCCCTTCACACGACGTGCGGTAGAAAATCTGAGAGCCTCAGCCTCTGGGGAGAACATTCTGGAGGGTGCTGTCGCCTGATTGGCTGCAGTTTGGACTGTTTATAATGACTTGGACAAGTCATAAATGTGGAAGTTTCTTCCCCTGTAGTGGAGAGGTGTGGTGCAGCGGCCAGGGCAGCTGACTTCGGAGCACAGGGTTCACGGTTCGATCCCCGGCTCCGGCGGCAGCTCAGCTCAGCACCATGTGACTCTGGGCAATAGCTCACAATTTCCACTCCGGGCCCCAGCTCCTTGAGACCCGTAAGGGTGAGTAGCTGCGCTATATAAAAACGGACTTACATTTTTTTTTTTTTTACTATCTACTTCACTTCCTGGTTCTATATATTACCTATATTATGTGCATAATTATTGCTTTTTATGTACCGTGGGACTCCCACTCCGACGACGGGGAATGATTCAGGCATGTGAATCTATGAAAGATACCTCAATACTGGAGAACAGAGCTTTCTCTCACTTGCATCACAGCTCTGTCATCTGACCCTGCTTTATTACTAAACTTTTATAGTCAGGCAGGCCTTTTTGCCTAGTAACTCAGTGGGTGTGCCTGGTCACCACTCCCCTGGAATTAGCACCGGAAATTTCAGTGGGCAGTGGCAGAGAACGGGCTGGGACAGATAAGTCATTTAAAATTAGAAGACAGATCCGTTAAAAATGCAGAAAGAAAGCACAGTCATTACAGGTTAATAGGTCACTGGTAGTTTCAAGGATGATGCATTCAGGATGTTCTGGGTGATGGAATGTAAACATCGGGTTGGATGGCTTCTGTGATAATGCCTCTTAGGTGACCAGGTGCTTGGTAATACAGGGCACTGTTGACAACAGAAACCATTTTAAACGAGATAGAGCATTCAGGCTCTCTTCCGGACTACTTGAAGTTTGTTGCTCGTTTAGTCATGAGAGGACACTGACCTGGTTTAGTGCGATTTCATGAGACGCTGTTTGTGGATCATGGTAAAAAATTCAGGACAAGCCTAGAGTGAGCGTATGCATGCCCTTAATATGAGGCTCGAAGGACTACAAGGTTTATCACTGTGTTGGCTGCTGTTGCAAGTGCAGAACCATCATAGCCTCAATATATTAGGGTTGGTTTTTTCAGTATATCCTATTTCATCACAAACTTGCTTGATCTTTAGCACGGCAGGTGGTAACAGTGATGATCTCATACCCTCTTTACCATATGACACCTACATGCCAACAGAACCGATTCAGGCGGGAGGCTCCTGATTGTTTTAGCTAAAATTGCTTTATTTTAACTGTGTCCCGCCTAAAACTGCCTTTTCTTCTGTGGAAGTCAATGAAGAATATAATTTCCCCAATTTTTTTGCCATAAACTCCCACTTTCCTCATCTAAAATGTTGGCCTGTATGATGATCATTGCACTGGTACTCTCAAGGATCAACTACTGCAACAGCCTCTATCTTCAACCTTACATCGGGCTCTCTGAAGAGGCTTCAGATGTTGCAGAATGCAGCTGCACGCTTCCTCTTCAAAGTTCCAAAATATGAATCTGCGAGAGGAGTCATCAGGAACCTCCACTGGCTACCGGTCAGACAACGCTGCAGGTTCAAGGCCCTTTGTCTTTCCTATAAATCACTGCACGGTCTGGGGACAGTCCGTTTCAAGGAGAATCTCAAATGGTATGTCCCAGGGAGGACTCTTTGCTCGGGTTCTGCTATGAACCTGACTGTCCCTCTATTTAGGAGGACCACCTGGGGTGGGAAGAGCTTTTTCAGGATCACAGCGGTGCTCTGGAATAGCCTACCACTGACACTAAAAGCTGCGCCCTCCTTGCTCGTCTTCAGAAAGGCCTTGAAGACCTGGCTCTTTTCACAGGACTAGCAGGCCCAGGACCATCTGCTAGAAGGAAAATGCTACTTACCCAGTATGCATTTGTTCTTGGCATGTAGAGCTGTAGAATCTCATGCTTATGCATAGATCGCCATCTAGTGTTGGGCTCGGATGTTTGTACTTTGTTTTTCTTCGAAGAAGTCTTCCTAGTCACGAGGTAGGGGTCTCCTCCTTTCGGTGATAGTGCGCATGGTCATCGACTCCATCTTCAGATTGTTTTCCCGCAGAGGATGAGAGAATGGAGTAGTAGTAAAGAATAGAGATGTCCATGTGTATGTATGAATAGCAACAAGAGAACTACAGCAGGTACAGGTACCCGGGGAGGTGGGTGGGAGCATGAGTTTCTACAGCTCTACATGCCAAGAACAGATGCATACTGGGTAAGTAGCATTTTCTGTTCGAGGCATGTGAGCTGTAGATCACATGCTTATGCATAGACTATACAGCAGTCTCCCCTAAGCGGTGGCTATCCTGTAACTGATGGAGTTGTCTGAAACAGCGTTTTAAGTACTGCTTGGCCCACATTAGCTTGTTGTCTGGCTAACACATCTACACAATAGTGTTTGGTGAATGTGTGTGGTGTGGACCATGTTGCAGCCTTGCAGATGTCAGTAATGGGGATGTTCCCTAAGAAAGCCATAGTAGCCCCTAGCTTACGAGTGGAATGTGCTCTAGGGGGTACCGTTAGAGTCTTTTTGGCTTTTGCATAACAAATCTGAATACATTGAACAATCCACCTAGCAATACCTGATTTGGATATAGGATTGCCCTTGTGAGGTGGTGCAAAAGCGACAAAGAGTTGTTTGGTCTTACGAAAAGATTTAGTTCTTTCAGTGTAATACAATAGTGCTCTTCTAATATCTAAGGTGTGTAGAGCTCGTTCTGCAACGGAGTCAGGTTGAGGGAAGAAAACAGGTAATTCAACCAACTTATTTTTGTGAAATGCAGATACTACCTTAGGTAGGAATTTAGGATTGGGACGAAGAACCACTTTATCTTTGTGTAGCTGGAAAAAAGTTTCTTCTATGTTTAGTGCCTGAAGTTCACCCACTCTCCTCAATGAAGTGATTGCAATGAGGAAAGCTGTTTTCCAAGTAAGGAACTGTAGTTCACAACTGTGCATAGGTTCAAATGGTGGGCCCATTAACCTTGTGAGTACTATATTAAGATTCCACACTGGGGCAGGTGGAAGTCTTGGTGGTATAACTCTTTTCAGTCCTTCCATAAATGCTTTGATTACAGGCACTCTAAAGAGCGATAAATGTTGCCTATTTTGAAGATAGGTTGCAATTGCAGCGAGATGCAGTCTGATGGATGTATAGGCCAATGATGACTGTTGCAAATGTAACCGGTAACAGATAATGTTTTGTATGGAAGCATCAAGAGGGTTGATGTTATTGTTATTGCAATAGATAACAAATCGCTTCCATTTGGCTGCGTAGCAGGCTCTTGTGGTAGGCTTTCTAGCCTCCTTAATAATGTTCATACAGTCTGGTGGAAGGTTCAGATAACCAAACTCTATGACTTCAGGAGCCAGATCGCGAGGTTCAATTGTTTGGGATCTGGGTGTTTGATTTCTCCATGGCTCTGTGTGAGGAGACTGGGAGTTAAATGTAATTTTTGATGTGGTACCAGAGAGAGTTCCAACAGGGTTGGAGCCCATGTTGGAGCTACCAGTATTAGTGTGAGGGATGTTTGTCTGAGTTTCCGAACCACTGATGGAATGAGTGGGAGAGGCGGAAAAGCGTAAGCAAATATCCCTGACCAGTTCATCCATAGAGCATTGCCTTTGGACAACGGGTGTGGATACCTGGAGGCGAAGCTTGGGCATTTTGAGTTTTGGGGTGTTGCAAACAGATCTATGTGAGGGACTCCCCAAGCTTGGAAGTATGGGTGGAGAACTTGAGGGTGAAGTTCCCATTCGTGTATTTGATACCTCTGTCTGCTGAAGAGGTCCGCAATCTGGTTGTTGACTCCTGGGAGGTGTTCCGCTAAGAGATAGATATTGTGGTGATTAGCCCACTTCCAGATGTCTTGGGCTAAGTGGGACAGTTGGAGAGAGTGTGTCCCCCCAAGTTTCTGTATGTAATACATAGCTGTCATGTTGTCGGTTCGAACTAAGACAGCTTTGCCAGAGAGGTGATCTTGAAAGGCCTTGAGAGCTAGAAAGATCGCCATGAGCTCTAAATGATTGATGTGGAGCAACTTTTGTTGGTGGCTGCACAGGCCTTGCTGTAGTGTAGCTCCTATTTCCCTAATAGGCTCTGCGCATTGGAATAATATACCGTATAGGCTTGACATAGGACTGAGGTCGGTATGTCCCTATCGAGTAAATTAAACTTAATTACTTGTGCCAGTTAGCTCAGAGGCCACTAGAAACTCCTTGAAAAACAAGAAGGGAGTAGTTTCTGGCAGCCGCAAAACATACTTTCTTTCCCTTTTAGAATCAGAACGTGTCCCAGAGTCGTGGAAACAATAGATAACTATTTCACTCAGCTCACTCGTGCATACTTAGTTTTCCTCAAAGTTACACAGAAAGAATAGACGGGCGTTTCAATAAAAGATTTATTGAACAGTCTTGTTTCTCGTGTAAGTAATATGTGCTGTTACGATCACAAGACAGTATGCAAGATAAATAATGTACAGCGTAAGCAGTAGAAATAAATAATACTGCGCTAGCATGATCTTTAGTAGATATTCATTTACATAAATAACATATACTAAAAATGCGAGTACTCATACGATGCGTTTCTAAGCTAGTTCTACCCCAATGTACCTAACCTAACCTAGGTGTAGGGAGAGGTATGAAGTAGGTGAAGTATTCCTTACTATGGTATACTAAGAGTATGTTACGCCCAGTTGCCTAGTATACCAAGAGTCCCTCTAGGTTTCTAGTCAGCTCCATACCTTAAGAATGAGAGAGGTGGGAATCTCTTGCCAGACTCGAACTCCAACACCCCGCGAGGGAAGTCAGATCACTGGAGGCTGGACTCTCTGCGTGCAGGGATGACAGCGTCTTCTCAGTGCGTCAGGCCGGGAAACGGGCTCCTCTGAAGTCGAGGTCTCCTCTGATTTACAGGGGCTAGGGAAGGTATATTTATACCCGAGAGGTACCTCAGAATGTTAGCATTGACGTGAATCGGACAGCGGAAGACGTCATGAATGAACCCTTAAGGTATAACGGTTCATGCATAATAGAGGAGTCCTTGAAGAAATCAATAGTCCTGTGCTAGGGAAACTCCCGAAGCCTAAGGGTCTGTTCTTCAAGAACTCGTTGTGACGTTAGGGTGGACGGATGTCGGAGACCATGCCTGTATTTGGAGTGCACGGTTTAATGCCTAAATAAGGACTGGGATTTTATGCCTATATAAGGGCAGGGCGAATTGTGCCTATATAAGGACATGAGACAAGAAAACCCATGTACAGACACCCTAAGAGGAATACAACACCCACTCCACTTTCGTGTGTACGATAATAATAACATGCTAAACATTTAATATGCTAAACATAAAATGGAGTACCGCATATTGTTAAAAATATTTCTTAAAAGCATTAAAAAGCATTTAAAAACCTATTAAAATGCAAAAGGTACTGTACATTTCAAGCATTGCTTTTCATTACAGGCATATATTCGGAAATAAAATGCAATTTGAATGAAAATAAGCAGTAATATTTACATGTGACAGAAAATGATCGATAAGTTGTTCAAAAATCAAAGTCATTTCATGTCATGAAAATTAATGAACTTTTAGACAAAATAAGATGACAAAGTGTCTGAGGAAGTACCGCGAAGTCTGTACTATAAGGCTAGTTCTACTTCAAGCAGATTGAATTGCCATTTAGTTCGAAAAATGGAAAAAAGTTCAATTCGGGAAGAGTTCCAAGTTTTTGAAATATGAAGGCCAAACTTTACTGCGTCTCTGGTACACTGTGGGTGGAATCAGAGTCAGTGTACGAGTCTGGTGTAAACATGAGATCATCTATTTCTGTAGACAAAATATCGTCCACTGAAGTTGGTGTCAGCTGGAACACCTCGTGTAGTAGATTAATTGCACAGAGATGTGAAGCATCGCTCTCAGCATAGGGTGCCGCAGCAATGTTCGCGTCCGTTGTTACCTGCGTGCCTGTAGATCCATCTCGTACCTCAGCAGCAGCTGGAAGCGTCTGTGAGATCTCAATGAATGCCGTCATCAGGATTGGTAGCCTCTGGGGACAACACAGAGCATGGGCCGTTATCGGGTCCAGCAGAGTATCGATATCCGTTGGCGTGGCTGATGGAAATGTTAGACAGGTGTCTAACATGCATTCTTCACCGCATAGCAGGCATCGTAGAACAGGTAAGATGCAATCTTGCCAGATTGGTCTGAATGACAGGAACCACGTGGTATTAAGGTCCCGTAGACGAGTCATGCCCAAAAGCTGTACTATTCGCTCACGGCACTTTCGTTCAAGGAGAGCTTTCTCCATTTTGCTCGGAGTGATGTCTGCGAATAGGCTGGCCATAGCGTAATAGCAGGAAGAGAAATAGAATTCCGGCAACAAGTGCTAGAATTAATGGTATGCCACCAAACACCGAATGTGCAAAGTTCGGGATGATTCCGAGTATTGCCTGGAAAGGTGCTAACAGACCGGAACAGATGCTCTTAAATACATGTACAATTCCGCTTGTATCAGACATGTTAAAGATACGTCCTATCATTTCCACGAAATGTATAGGGCAGTTTTTAAGTATTAAAGTCTGTATCTCAGCCGAAGTCCTTGCTACTTGTAGATCATAGGTTTCTTTGGCCGAGGTTAAAGGCACTGATTGTTGCAAAAGCATGGCTTTCATTCTGCTGAAAGTATCAAATCTTATAAAAGAGACGTTCAGCGAAGGCCACAAAGGCGACTCCCTGACTGTGTCTATTGGGGTAAACAATACTTGCATACAGCAAGTGACCCTGGAGTTGACCGTTACTAGATATGGGATGCCTGGCAACATGCCGCAGCAACTCTGATCATTCAACATGAGGTAACTCCTATTAGAAAGTTGTCCAAACGTTGGATTAATCACAGCAGCTGGTGTGCCCTGCTGATGGCAAGACAAATTTGCCACAGAACCATTACAAGCCCCGTGTAAAGAAATGTCCTGACATATAAGTGAACCGCTCAGTGCACTTTTACAGTGTGTACCGCTCAAAAACACTTCACGATCCCCACTCCAACATCTATATGTATACGGTAAATTCCAAGATGTCTTAATGTATTCCTTACCCAACCTTTCATATTTGCCTGCTTGCATTTGTTTGAGGCAATACTGAAACTGAAAAGTAGTCACAGGTAGTGTGATTTTGCCATGAATGAGTCATTCTGTAGCTGGTTTTTCTGCCACTGTGAATGGTAACTTTTCCAGTTTTTCAATGCTCAGCACTGTATACTTTGCTCTTCTTTGTGCCAGTTCGATCTGTTTATCACTTAGATTGTATTCTGCAAACAGAGCTGACGTGTTGATAAAACGCCAAGGCACATAGCCCGCACGCAAAGATCGCAGCGTCCAGCTTAATAACACAATAGAACGTAATTGAGATTGGCCTTGCTGTAACATCGCCAAATCTTGTTCTAGTATGTCGATAGCAGAGGATACAATGCCGTCCAATGAATATATTCTGGAGGACAAAGTTGTTAACCCATTGTCGACCACAGTGAGTGTTTTCTCTAAATTAATACGATCAAGTTCACGTATTCGTTCTGCGGCCTCCATCTGTGACACCTTCCATGCTTCATTATAAGCAGCATAAATGCCGGCATATATGAAACGTTTTTGACGCGGTTTTCTTGGTCCAAGCAAGAATTCCCTAAGGTCTGTGTCTTCTTTAAGTAAGGATAAGTGTTGTTTCACATCCTGTAGTGTAGATTTCTGCAGCCAATCGAGGCATAATTTTCCTACACTGTATGTTGTTACTACCCCCGGATGCTGTCTTTGGACATATCTTGGGTCTGGCCTATGAATAGTAAAGCCCTGAGTTTTATTCAGGAATCTTTCCTGACAGTTGTTCGTGTCTGTGGGCCAGATCAACCATTTTCTCCAATCAGGATTAGATCTGTTGAGTTGTAGTATTTTGTCAACTGTCACCGCTGCTTGTGTATTGTTATCACTTGCAGGTGTTGGTACAGAAGGTGTTTTCATCTCTTTTATCTTGGCTAGTCCAAGACAAGATGTTTGTTGGACAGTTTCATTCAAAAACATTATTTGTTCAGGGATGATACAGGCTCTAAATAAAGCTTCTATCCCCTGCACTTGCCAATCTTTAGTACCCCAGACAGTTTTTGTGTCTATTGTGTCTTTCCATAAGTCGAAACCCTGTCTAGACAGTTGGGCAATAAATGCAGCAGAGTAAATCTGTTTTGTATTTGTTAACATAATTTTCAGTCCTGTTTTGTTTACATTTTTATAGTAAAACGTTTCTGGATCAGATATATTGTAACCTGAAAAATATGGAAACTTGTTAGCAAATGTTTTTGAACTACCTTGTGGTGGTGTAGGACAATGCTCCCATTGGTTAAACATAAACACATTTCTAGGGTATGCAGATTTATGCAAATAATGATGACCATAGTGGTTATAGCAATACAGCTGTTCATAGTCTGATGAACCCTCTAAATATTCATTTTTAGAAAATGCAGCAGATGTTTCTAGGTCAAACATTATGTCGTTAACAGTCTCAAAGTCCCAATCATCAGAATAGGTACTGGACGAAATGAGATCACTTAGTGAAATTTTAAACAAATGTGGAATGTTCAATTGTTCCGTCGGGCCAAATATATCAAAATCTGTTTTGTCCCACACTATACCATCCTGTATAGGAACGGCTGTGATGTTCACTGTTGACAAGTCCCTTGCTTCACGATGGGAAGATTTATGAGGTTTCAAAAGTACGTTCACATCTTTTCCTTCAGTGTTCACATGGAAGTATCTGCCATTTATAAGCACGCTCATAGTTGTAGCCAAAGCAGGAAAACAAATAGTCCAGAAATAATCCAGAGTTCAATCCATGGGGAAAGCAGATAAGTCTTTTTCAGAAAGTGAAGAAAGTCTTGTACTTGCTGCTTGAATTTTAATGATGCTGGCGTCGTTTCAGGTTCACTCGGATCTTCTGAGAACGTATCAAAGTTAATGAAATAGCCAGAAGCAGTTCTGTCAATTGTTGGAATTGCATCAGGATTCGTAGAAATCGCTGGAACCAGTTGATCACTTGCTACATTGGTGTAGACTGGTGTATTTGGACGAACTGTTACTTGATTTTCAAGAGGGATGAGTTCCATTGCATTGTTGCCTAGTCCTTCATCTGTTACAGCTGAATTCTCGATGGTTATCAGTCTTTCAGTCTGAACCTCTTGGATAGTAGCGAGAGGAGTGCGTCTGCTACTAGGTCGGAGTCCACGAGGCCTACTATTTAGTATTGGCCACATACTGTGGTTTGATGAGGTCGATGGACACAAATCTTTTCTCCTTTCTTCCAGCAAGGGGCGGCAGAAGTACTGTTCTTGTTCCTTGAACTGCTAGGACAGGTACTGGTTGTCTGTAAGAAGGTCCAAATTCTTTCTTGTCCGCAATCTTTTCTCTGACTAGATCCCCAACTTTTGGAATCCAGACAGCCCTTGCTGGGACCGCCGGTTTCTCCCCAGTGGTGGTTGGCTGCAGCAATACGTTGCTTTGTCTCGATCTTAGTTCATTGAGTTCCTGTAAAACAGCCAAACGATCTTTGATATCAAACGGTTTATTTTCCACCACTGTGCCTACGTGATCGAGGTCTGGTACCCACATTCTTGTCCCAAATAGGACCTCATATGGAGTGACCCCCCCTAGAGAACTTCTTGGCAGGTTATTTAATGAGCGTTGGACCCCATAAAGATGTTTGACCCACCCATCACCCAAACCTAATACCCTAGCTGTTATAGACTGCTTTATGTCCCGGTTTTTCCTTTCCACAACCGAATTTCCCTCAGAATGGAATGGAGAGGAGTACCGCAATGCAACGCCCAGACTGGCCATGGCTTCTTTGTAAGCCCGAGAGCTAAACGCAGGGCCCTGGTCAGAATGTAGCGTGCCTATTGCGTATGTGCCGATAAAGACTCGTAAATCTTTTATAACAGTTCGAGCGTCAGCCAAGCGCTGAGGCCATATCCATAGGAACCTTGATTCAGTATTTGTGGGATTGCATTCGTCCAGAAGGACGCATGCGCGTAGATAGTCTAATGCTGTCTAACAATGGTGTCTGTACTGGGCAGCTACATTCGTAGCATGGTGTCTGGTGGCATATCTCGCTGTAATTTACAGTCTATGCAGTTATTGATGAAGATGTGGATTTCTGTATTCATCCCAGGCCACCAGTACATCTCTTTTAACGTCAAAATTGTTTTAGAGATCCCTTGATGTGACAGACCCTCCCCCAAATGTGCCTCATAAATCAAAGCTGCTCTACGGTCCATGTTTGGAATTACCCTATCCCCCACTCCAGGGATTCGAGCAAAAGGAACGCTGTTCGCATCAATTACATAAGAGTACTTGAGTGGAAACTTTTTTGGTAACACTGCACCACTGCCTTTGCTTGTAGCATTGACAGCCAACATTATCTCACTGTCTATTTTTGTTTTTGAACGAGTGATCGCAGCTACGGAAGCCGTCTGAACAGCCCCCTTTGCGGCTTCGTCAGCCAATGAATTCCCTGCAATGTGAACGCCATCACGTTGATGACTCAGTGTGTGGATCACGTGAGCCTTTGGTAGTTCATTTTTCAACTGAACTACTTGTTCCCAAAGCGTTTTGTGCTTTATTGTGCCACCTTTCGCATCTTTGAACCCATTTTCAAGCCAGTTTTGTATATATTCATTATACGACTGAACACAGTAAAAGGAATCGCACACTATTAGTGTGGGGAATTCTCGATCTGTACTTTCAAGTGCCAGTTTGAATGCTTGTAGTTCAGCTCGCTGAGCTGTACAATCTCCTAGAGATTGAGTTTTTGTGACCATAGGTCTGAAGATGCCATCTCGCCTGCGACCTTTAACGATCGCACACGCTGCACTGTAAGCTTGCTTACTCCCTGTTGCGGGTTGTGCGGATCCGTCAGTGTAAATTATGAATTCGTACTGATCGAGAGGCAGAATTTCAGTGGGCAAAGGACATTCTTGTTCATATTGCAGGAACGCTTGTGTTTTTAAATCGGGATCAAAAACATATTCAACATCTGTTGCAGCAAGAGAATTAACCCTCTGTATCCATCTTGGATGTAATGCTTTAGCATTTGGAATGCCTGCTTTTGTGACCGCTTCTAAAGCTGGTACTGGGGTTACGACAATGATGCGTTTCCCTTGGGCTAAGGCTCTTTCTTTTGCTACAGCGGTTTGAACTGCTGTCAGAATTTTTTCAGTTGAAGTGAAGCGCATTTCCGCTTGTGTATACAAATGAGATTTGTATGCAATTGGTATTTTTTCACCCTCATTAAATGTTAAGTAGGTGAATCCGCATTGACCTGAAATTATTCGGATCACCAGGTTGCGTTGACTTACGCGTGTTTGTAAGTGATTTGTTGCTAACATGTTAGCCTGGAGTGAACGCAAGATTTCTGTGTGTTCTTGTGTCCAATTTTGATTGAAAAATCAGGTTTGATTAATGTGTAGAGAGGTTTAACCCTTTCTGCGTAATTTAGAATGTATGTTCTTCCAAAATTTAGGAAACGTAGGATGGATTGTAAGTTTTTTAGCGTTTTTGGAGGTTGGAGCAGCGCACATTTCTCTAGAAAGTTAGCTGCCAAGCTCTTGCCTTTACTTGAAAGCTCATATCCTAGAAATAGAACATTGAGATGGGCAATTCGGGACTTCTTGAAGTTGAATTTGTAGCCCTCAGAGGCGAAACCCAATATAATGGTATTCACCCTGTTCAAGTGTTTATCCAGGTCATCGTCTGTCAGATAGATGTCATCGACATAGGACAATGCCTCATTGTCATAAATTTGTAGTAACTCCGTTACCCTCGCTGAGAATAACCCTGGGCTGTTCTTGAACCCTTGTGGGAGTCGACAAAATTGACGCTGGGTCCCCATTATGGAGAAAGCTGTTAAGTACCTGCTTTCAGGTGCTATGTTTTGACAAAAGAAACCATTTGAGATGTCTAATGTGGTTTTATATTTTTTACGCACAATGTTATTCATTAATGCTGTGATATGCGCATTTTGCACTGCAAATGTTTTAGAACAAGTGTTTAAGTGTCTGTAATCCAAAACTAGACGATAGGTGTTGTCTGGTTTGGAGACTGGAAATAAAGGATTGTTCATTGAGGAGGTGCTTGTTTCAATCACCCCTTGGTATTCAAGTTGATCTAAGATCTCCCTGACCTGTTTTTTAGCTTCTTGCTTTACTGGATACTGCCTTTGTGCAGTTGGTTCATGTTTCAGATGTATTTTATGGTGAGGTGAGTCCTCATCCCATCCTACATGATTTTTATATAATGCTGGGGCCTGGGCTACTGCCCATTTCCTGGCATATGTATATTTTAGGTGTATTGGAATATGGTTGGAGAAGGCAGGCATAATAATGTCCTCGCCGTGTGGGCACTCTCTGACAAATTGTGGTGGCCAGTCTTTTCTGCTAGAAGTATGTCATAGCCCCTTGAAAGTTTTTCCCAAAAGAGTGCTTTCACCTGTCTAGGTATGTCTCCCTCCATCCGGAGTGTTATTTCATATAACTTTTGTGGAGTACTAACCCTGGTGTCTACAGTCTCAACTGTAATGTACTCCTTCAAGTCCACTATCTCCAGAAGTTCCTTCAGGTTCTGGCGAGCTATTGTGACTTCTGCTGCACTGTCCAGCATTGTCTGAGCCCATTCTCCGTTCTCGAGTTGTGTTCTCAGTATTCTCGGCATGTCTGACCTTCAGACCTGCTACTTTCTTTTTGGAGAATTGAGGTTTTGTTTTATTTTTTGTAGCGTGTTTGTCGTATTTCGATTTCACGCGTTCTTCTCTATGTTCTGACCGTCCTCTTCTTTCCGAAGTCTGTGATGAGATCTGAAAGGTACGAGAGGAACGTGTATCAGTATCTTGATACCTTTCAGGCTTTCTCAAATTATCCCTATTCCTGAGGTTATACCTCCTTTAGAGGGTTCCTTTTGAGGAGACCTACCTCGGGATTGAGAACGTTTCCCGTTTGAATTTTGTTTATTAGTCTCCCACTTCTTTTTAGAAGATATAGGAGTTTGTTTAATAGAGTCCTTCTCAGGACGTTCAGATAGTTTCGGCTTCACTGGTTTTCCACCCAAACTATCTCTGCCTAATTCTGCCTAAGATTGTTCTATTATTCTGGGTAGCTCAGTTTGATGTTCTGTAACATCGAATTCCCTTAATCGTTGGCGGATCGCCACGGCTGCTGCCTCCCCTTTAATATTAGATAATATTATTGTTGAGACCTGGTCGAAATTTTTCAGTAATTTCATACCTAAATTCAGAGCAGGCTCTGCCCCGTATTCGTTTTGAATTTGTTTCAGGACATCTGGTATTACCGCAATTGACGGAATGCCATGTGTTTTAGTATAGATGGCAGCAAAGACTGAGCCCCAAGTGGTGCAGTCTTCCAGTTGTGGTGTGATCCCCATTGGTAAACTGATTGTTAGGATTCTGTGTTTCTCATACAGGCTAGTATTTGGAAATTCTGCTTCGATTTGAGTAATTTTTTGAGCTATCCAGAATGGAATTTGCTCACGTTTTGTGGGCATTTTACCCATGACTGCGTATAGAGTCTGTGGTGTAATTTTGAGTGTATTCCCCGGTTGAGGAGTTTGATTTGGAAGTGTCAATGGTGGTTGGACTGTGAAAGTCCGCATGACATATTGGACCAATTGTCTGTATATTTTTATTAACTCTGTAAGTTGAGTAAGTAGTTCCTCATCTGACATTATATCCAGTTCAGGATGAGGTGTGTAGCCGGCTAGAATCGGCCATGTTGCTCCTGGTCTACTCAGTGGCCCGAGCCTGGTAATGTTTCTGTGATGTTTTAGGGCGCCTTTAAACCAGAGCTGATGCTCCTGGTATGTTAATGGAATTTCTATATCCTCGAAAGGAATGTATTCCTCTGGTGGATCATCTTCTTTGTAGAAGTGAAACAATTTTGTAACTGGATTGGATTCAGGAAATATTACCCATGAATAGAATACCTCTGTCTGAAATGATTCGTGTGCCTCTATCACGAAAACTGCTCTACCTCCTCTTGGTGGTAGGCCGTGTTTTATGAGTTTTAGAGTGATGGCTCTTCTTAAGTTTGGATGGATGTCTATGACACCCTCCTCCGCTTCATTTAAACCAGTAAAGTTAAAAACTGCTATGGCTGGGTCAGCCGCAGCTCCACCGTTTCCGGTGGCTTCGTCCCCAGTTTATGGACATTTTGTTTTTGGAAAAATGTAGAACAAGTTTCAAGGAAACAAAGATAAGGTGCACAATATTTTGGAACACTGTATCCTTCAACGTTGAGCAAACCAAACAGCTAATATATAGGGTGCTTCCCTATGTAGCCGTGGCGGATACTTAACCCTGCCCACTCCAGACGTCTTTTAGAGTATATGGGTAGGGGTCTCTGAGAGAAAAAGCACGGCTGAGTTACTCAGTATCTAACGTTAAATTACCGCCTTACCAAACGTTGGGCGCCATGTAGTGTAGCTCCTATTTCCCTAATAGGCTCTGCGCATTGGAATAATATACCCTATAGGCTTGACATAGGACTGAGGTCGGTATGTCCCTATCGAGTATATTAAACTTAATTACTTGTGCCAGCTAGCTCAGAGGCCACTAGAAACTCCTTGAAAAACAAGAAGGGAGTAGTTTCTGGCAGCCGCAAAACATGACAACTTTGTTTCCCTTTTAGAATCAGAACGTGTCCCAGAGTCGTGGAAACAATAGATAACTATTTCACTCAGCTCACTCGTGCATACTTAGTTTTCCTCAAAGTTACACAGAAAGAATAGACGGGCGTTTCAATAAAAGATTTATTGAACAGTCTTGTTTCTCGTGTAAGTAATATGTGCTGTTACGATCACAAGACAGTATGCAAGATAAATAATGTACAGCGTAAGCAGGATAAATACTGCGCTAGCATGATCTTTAGTAGATATTCATTTACATAAATAACATATACTAAAAATGCGAGTACTCATACGATGCGTTTCTAAGCTAGTTCTAGCCCAATGTACCTAACCTAACCTAGGTGTAGGGAGAGGTATGAAGTAGGTGAAGTATTCCTTACTATGGTATACTAAGAGTATGTTACGCCCAGTATGCCTAGAGTCCCTCTAGGTTTCTAGTCAGCTCCATACCTTAAGAATGAGAGAGGTGGGAATCTCTTGCCAGACTCGAACTCCAACACCCCACGAGGGAAGTCAGATCACTGGAAGCTGGACTCTCTGCGTGCAGGGATGACAGCGTCTTCTCAGTGCGTCAGGCCGGGAATCGGGCTCCTCTGAAGTCGAGGTCTCCTCTGATTTACAGGGGCTAGGGAAGGTATATTTATACCTGAGAGGTACCTCAGAATGTTAGCATTGACGTGAATCGGACAGTGGAAGACGTCATGAATGAACCCTTAAGGTATAACGGTTCATGCATAATAGATGAGTCCTTGAAGAAATCAATAGTACTGTGCTAGGGAAACTCCCGAAGCCTAAGGGTCTGTTCTTCAAGAACTCGTTGTGACGTTAGGGTGGACGGATGTCGGAGACCATGCCTGTATTTGGAGTGCACGGTTTAATGCCTAAATACGGACTGGGATTTTATGCCTATATAAGGGCAGGGCGAATTGTGCCTATATAAGGACATGATACAAGAAAACCCATGTACGGACACCCTAAGAGGAATACAACATTGCACTGTGAGTTGTTGAAGTTGAGCTCCCCAACCAGTTAGGGACGCGTCCGCTGTTAATACTGTCTGTGGAACTGGGTCTATGAACGGCTGTCCTTTTGACAGATTTTGGGTGTTCCACCACTGCAGAGCGCGATGAGTACGGCCGCTTACCAACACTAGATCCATTAATAGACCGTGTGACTGGTTCCACTGACTGGCTAAGCATTCTTGAAGTGGACGCATGTGCAGCCTGGCATGGGGAACGATCATGATGCAAGATGCCATCATTCCCAACAGTTGCATAAACACTCGAGCTGGAAGTGATTGAGTGGCTTGAAATTTGAGAATCAGCGCCTGAATGTTTCGAATTCTGGCTGCATTGGGAAATGCTAGAGCCCTTTGAGTATCCAGAGTGGCTCCTAGGTAGTTCTGAATTTTGTTTGGTTGAAGATGTGATTTTAACACATTGACTGTAAACCCTAGCTGGTGAAGTAACTGCATGGTTACGGAAGTATGTTTGCGGCATTGTTGGTACGTGCTGGCTTTGATGAGCCAGTCGTCCAGATAGGGGAAGACATGTATGCTCTGTCTTCTTAGATGCGCAGCTACTACCGCCAGACACTTTGTGAAGACTCTGGGGGCAGTGGTGACTCCGAATGGAGTACCTTGAATTGGTAGTGTTGACCTGCTACCACGAACCTGAGAAATTTGCGGTGAGCCAGATGGATTGGAATATGAAAGTAGGCGTCTTTTAAGTCTAGAATAGAAAGAAAGTCGCCCTTTTGCAAAAGGGGTAGAACCTGTTGAAGTGTTACCATGTGGAAATGTTCTGACTGTATGTAAAGATTTAGTTCTCTGAGATCTAGTATTGGTCTGAGAGAACCGTCCGTTTTGGGAATTAGGAAGTAAAAGGAGTAGACGCCCGACCCCTGATGTTGTGGTGGTACGGGCTCTATAGCTTGTTTTAGAAGCATGGATTGTACTTCTTGTTTGAGAAGGCGTATGTGATCCGGGGAAAGTTTGTGCGACTTTGGGGGAATGTTTGGAGGAGTGGTGATGAACTCCAGGCAGTAACCAGAACGGATAATTTGGAGGACCCGCTTGTCTGTTGTTATTGACTGCCACTTTAGTAGAAATTGTGACACTCTTCCCCCCACAGGTGTTAAATGGTCGGGGGAACTATGGGCAAGTCACTGTTTTGAATTGGAGGGGGAGGTACGTGTGTTGGAACCTCTACCTCTGCCCTTGCTGTTGTTTCCTCTATAACCACCTCTGAAGTAAGTTTTGGAATCTGAGGGTTGGTTATTGCCTTTATAGGTAGATGCAGTGTCCGAGGAAGTGGTTTTGGACCCTGCTAGATAAACGGAGCGCCGAAAGGAACCACAGCCTTGTGGAGACTGAAGGGCTCCCATTGATTTAGCCACTTTGGTATCTTTCTTCATCTTCAAGTGAAGAATCAACCACCGGCCCAAACAGGTGTTCTTTATTGAATGGTGTGTTCAATATTGAGGTCTGAACCTCCGGTTTGAACCCCGATATGCGTAGCCAGGCATGCCTTCTTAAAAGGACACTAGTGTTCACTGCTCTGGCAGATGTATCAGCCGCATCTAGGGAGCATCTAATTTGACTGTTGGAGATTAGTTGTCCCTCACGTACCAGGTCTTGCGCTTTAGATTTATGTTCTTGGGGTAAAAATTGGATAAGTTGTTCCATTTCATCCCAATGCGCATGGTCATATCTGGCTAGCAGCGCTTGTGTGTTAGATATGCGCCAGAAGTTAGCTGCCTGGGAGGCTATTCTTTTCCCTGAAGCATCAAGGAGCTTTGACTCTTTATCTGGGGGTGGTGCGTCTCCAGTAGTCTGGGAGTTTGCCCTTTTGCATGCATTAGAAACAACTAATGAGTCTAAGGGTAATTGTCCTCTTATGTAGACTGGATCAGTTGGTGCAGGTTTGTATTTTTTATCCACCCTAGGGGTAAGGATACGTGCCCTGACAGGATCCTTAAATATATCGTCTACATGTCTGGTCATTCCTTTAAGCATGGGCAACATATGTGTGGATTTTTGTGTGCTGTTTATTGTTTCAAAGAGGAAATCCTCTTCAAGGGATTCTTTATGCAGCTGGACCCCATGGTAATTGGCAGCCCTGCCTAGCAATTCAACATATCCTATGCTGTCGTCTGGTGGAGAGGGCCTGGTAGGGTATACGTCAGGGTCATTGTCTGCGGGCGAGTCAATGCTATAGTCATCCCACACATCTGTAGGTCCAGGCTGATTATCATCATTAGTATCATCCCCATCTCCATCACCTTGATCGTCAGGTATATATGGTGGTGAGTGCTCAGGTGAAGTTGGCAGGTAAAGGTGGTGAAGGAAGAGGAGGAGGGGAAGGGTTTGTCCCAACTGTTCTCTTCTTTAATGGAATGTGGTATTCCTCCTCGGTAGAAGCACCTCTTTTTAAAGTCACTTTGGTAGTAATGTGGCCAGTTTTTGGATGTATGACCAAAATGTTCTGTTTTGGGTCCGAATTTTTCGAGCGGATCACCGAAACTATGCTTCTTAGGTGACTTTGGTGTATCAGTCTATTTACGCGCCGAAATTTTTCGGTGCCGATGGTTTTGGGGCTGGTGTCTTCGGATCCGAGGTGGTTTTCGGTGCCGAGTGGTGATGATCGGAGGCGGACTTGGTCTTCGACCCCGAAGGCTTTGGCTCGGTGCCCGATTTGGAATGGGGCTTTTCGGAGCCGGAAGGCTTTTTGGTAGGCTTTGGTGCCGAGCCGGGAGGCGGGGTGTCGGAAGCGTGGTCTCGGTGCCGACCGAGGGCGCGGGTTGGTCCGGAGCCTTCTTTTTTGGTTGAGTTGGGACGAGGTAAGGCCTGTACTTACAGTACGTTGTCCCTGCGGGATGTCTTCATCCTGTTCGAAGTCATCGTCGGAGAGGGAGATCTGTTCTTGCTCCTCTCGGCTCCGATAGGGTTGTCAGCCTCTTCATCTGATTCAGGTCCGAAGAGGTCCGGAATGGAGCCTGTGTGTTGGCTCTGCATGTCGCGTCGTCGGGCCGATGGTTCCATCGACTGCAAGTCGAACCGGGGGCTAGGCCCAACGGCCTACCACGAGCTCTCCGATCGAAAAGAGTTTATTGTAAGAACACGATCTGCGAAGAATGGATAACGCGACCGAAAACAATACCGTCGAGGTTGAGTGTTGTACGCACCGAGCGAAACCGAAGGATCGGTGTCGAACCGGAGCGCAGCGAGTCACATCCGAACCCGATGGCGGAAAAAAACAATCTGAAGATGGAGTCGATGACCATGCGCACTATCACCGAAAGGAGGAGTCACCTACCTAGTGACTAGGAAGACTTCTTCGAAGAAAAACAAAGTGCAAACATCCGAGCCCAACACTAGATGGCGATCTATGCATAAGCATGTGATCTACAGCTCACATGCCTCGAACATATTTTTCTAACAGCTCTGCATCTATACCCGCCCTCTATAACGCCAAGACGCCCTCGGGCATGAGTTTGCGCTTTACAAATCATATTAATATTCATGACAATGCATATGGGTGTCATCGGGCTCCATATGCAAATGGAAGTGGAAGTGCATCAGATCATCCTGGGTTTGATGTAGAATTGAAGCAAGATATGGTGGCTAAGCAGTGCAGCATCCTAGGACACACCACATGACTTGTTGGTGGGCATTAAATATCAAGGCCCAGCTTGAATTGGTGGGGTTGAGTGCATACAAATAATCAAAACATTATAATGCAGGTCACCTAAACCCTATCTGGAGCTGTAGGTGGTGAGGGAAGACATTGCATTTTATGCATAAAAGACCTTCCAAGAGCACTTTACACATTTTCTCAAGTTTTGCACTGGTAACCTTTTGGTTTTAAGACCCTAAATAGAAGTCAATCAATCAATAAATAAAAAAAAACGAGCTTTATTCGATTTTAGACATTAAAATCATAAAAGCAGACAATTAAAACATATCATCTCACATCCAAAAATTACATTAAAACACATTAGCTAGGTACAAATTCATAGAAAATTCATTTAACAATAACTATTTTTTTGCATCGGGGAAATAAAATTTATTATGCTGTGCTTAATATATACCATCTCATATCTATGTTTCTCTCATATATTTTACATCTGGCATTCAAATATTTAGAGATTTTCTGGCTCTATATACACTTTTAAAAAACCCACCATAGATCCAATACAGTAACAATTTCCCAACATCTGCAAATACAAAAAAGCAGGGCGACATTGTCTCCATCCCCCCTGTTTTAATAACGGTAATATCCATCTTCGCCTTTCATTTTTGTAAAATTTGCAGAATAGAATTGCGTGAATAGTTGTTTGTGGTGAAATATTATCACAAGGACACCGACAAAGTTCCCTTGACCAGTTGTTAATATCTGGATGGCTAATCAAACGGTGGAAAGTCCCAAATCTAAAACGTGTTAACATATACCCGTCATATCCCACCAATATGCATGTCAAGTATGGCTGAATGTTATACGTTATGATAATTAATTGATGTTCAACCACTGTAGGTTTATTCATTTCCAAGGCTAACCTATTTTCTTCCAGATGGGTCATACAAGTTTTTTTAAGTTCCTTCCGATTAATACAATTCATATTTTCAGGTAGGAAGAAATACTCTGGATATCCTGCATAAAATTTCTTACATACTTCAACCAGGGAATCTTGCTGGCGTTATCTAATTTCATTGCATCAGTTATTATTTCCCTATTTAAACCAGTGCTAACAGAGGTCCAAATTCTGTGCCAGAGCAGCACCGGTTATACCTTAATTAGATCAGAAATATATGTTACTCCTAATTCACTATGGCAGTTGAAAACTGGAGCACTGGCCGGGACTGCCAATATAAATCTTAAAAAGGCATTTTCCACGTGTTGGATTGATGTACAGTCATAAAAACCCCAAATACCTGCCCCAAAAATTGCTATACTCGCGCACTTAGCTTGATAGATTTTTAAGAGGATTTCTGGTGGCCTTTTCCCCAATTTTTTAGTAAAATTAAGGCCGCGGTGGACTTCATAAACAGGAGGCTCCTAGTCTTTATCGCTTGGGCCCAAGACCCAGTGCGGTTAAAAAGAACACCCAGGTAACAAAAGGAGTTAATAGATTCCACCCTACTTCCCCAGCTTGAAAACTTCTGTTCTTATGTTTCCCTCTCCCACAGGTCATAATGAAGCTTTTCTTTGCATTCATTTTTAGTCCAAGGTTGTCCATAAAACTGGTATAAAAAGTGAGAGCCCTCTGTAGGCCAATCTGGGTACGTGCCATGAGTACCGCATCGTCGGCATAGAGGAGGGAGACTATCGGGCGTTTATTTACGTATGGCGGATCCCCAGCGTTTGACACCAACTCCTGTTCCAAAGCATTTGTGTACAGGGTGAACAGCAGTGGTGCCAAAACGCAGCCTTGCCTCACTCCCTCTCGACTTTAAACGGCACAGTACACTCTCCCTTGAGTCCATACCGAACTTTTGCTGTAGCGCCAGAGTATGGCTGTCTTAAAAACTGGATTAAAATGGGATCAACCTTTAAATCACTAAGAACGCCCCACAGCTTATTGTGAATTACACAATCAAATGCAGCTGTGAGGTCGACAAATGCCAAATAAAAGTTCCCCGTTTTTGCCTGCGTGTACTTTCCAATTAAAATATTAAGGTTAAGAATCTGCTCGTTAATACCTAGACCTGGTCTAAAACCATACTGTACATCACTTAAAATACTTTTTTCTTCCGCCCATGTTTGCAACCGGTCTAAAACAATCCTGCCCGCTACCTTCATAAGGGAGTCTAACAAAGATATGGGACGGTAGCAGGCAGGATTTTCCCGATCCCCCTTTTTAAAAATGGGGACAATAATTGATTCAGACCAAGTACCTATAAATCCTCTTGCGCAGCATGCTTGTAAAACCCGTGTTAAAATTGGGCCCCACATTTCCAAATTAAACTTAAAAAGGTCGATTGGTACCCCATCCGGACCGGGGGCCTTGCCGCTCTTGCTTGCCTTTATAGCCGAGGTAACGTCCTGTAGAGTGATATGGAAATCGATGGGCGTAAAATTCTGATGTTTCCCCTCTGTGTTTTGCCCACAGACTGCTTCCCTCTCACTGGCCTTCTGTAGGGAATAGACACTTGAGAAGAAATCCACCCAAGTTCTTTCCTCTATTGCTACCTCAATTGACGGTGCATCAGGTCTATTGTTAAGGAATGGGGCGTTCACAGCTGACCAAAATTGTGAGCTATCCCTGCTCGATGCTGCATCGCTTAAATTCTTCCAAGCCTTCTCTTTTAATTCATTCATCCTATTTTTCCTAGCTATGGTGTACAACTTTCTACAGATCCTAATCTCCTCTTTATCTCTTACTGATCTATGTAGAGCATTCTTTAAATTGGTATAGCTTTTTGTACAATTATTATCAAACCATCCCTTACTGGTATTACGGGTACCTTTACTTTCCACTTGCAACGTCCTTTTAGCAATCTCAGTAATACAGGTAAAGGCTTTTAAAATATTGTCATGCGTCGGACTGTCACTTAAACATATTGAAATTGGCACGTACGCATTTGTGATTATTTCTTTACTTAGCTCCGCAGGGTCCCGACCTGACCAGCGAATTGTATAACCATTTTGTCTTCCCAATTCTATATTTTGTACCCATGCTACTTTATTGCAATTTCTCCTTACTATATTTGTTGGGGTTGCTATTTTTACGCTTATCGCCAAGTGATCACTCATTACATTTCGATGAATATTGTACCCAATAACATAACTTGCATAGCGGTTTGGCATGATAATAAAATCTATTGTCGAATCAGCTCCTCTGCCAATAAATGTATGACCAAACTCCACCTTAGGGGTACATAGGCAATTTGTAAAACCAAAATCGTGCTTATACAGAATCTCATTAAACTTTATCTGTATGAGAGAAATGAATCGGTGGGTCGTCTTCCTCCAATGTTAAACCACATTTTCCTATTTCAGCCAAAGGACACAAACCAACATTAAATAGAAGTCATCTAAGAGGGAGTTGCATTCGAGGCAGTCACTGAGTTTGTGAAGCTTGTTAAGGGGGTATGCCATAAATGGAATGCATAAAGCAGAAATACAAAACTGTACATTCAGAAAGCTTCCCTCAACATGAATCTATTCTACCACCTAATGATTGCTATGCTACTGCTTCAATATACTCTTTACTTCTGTGTAACAGTCTTACTGTCGAAACCTCACAAAGAGGCAGCGGGACACAGCATACATATATATATGAGAAGAAAGGAGATAGAAGAGCAGCAACATAAGAGCTGGAAAGCATAACTCCAAACAGACAAGGTTACATAAGTTATTGAATGTGACATCTGAACGAAAATTATTTTAGGAATTTGCTAAAAGACAGCAGGCCACTTCCCAGGCAAAAGTGGACTGGAAATCAGTTTTAGGACCCCAAGGGAACTACATGAGAAGGCTTGACTCATGGTCTCAGTCATCTTTATCATTACGTTTTCAGGCTTTGGTGGCTCTCCTCCCATTGGCTTTCAAAAAGGAGGGTTGCCGGCAGTAAATAGTTTTTTATATAGTTCAGTACACCCTGAATTAAATGGGGAGTCACTCATGCCTGTACCTTATACTAATATCCCAGAAGTGTAGTTATAACAAGTATATATCACTTAATTATTAAGGACTCTCAAAATCCTGCTTGCCACCTCTGAAGTAAGGGATTCATATTGACCACGTTATTATAAGGGCCCATTACTTTGACTATGTCACTCACAAGCTTATGGCTCTGCACTGTCTCACTGTCGAAACCTGTGTTTAACAGGCCTGTTTATCAAGTAAGACTCATTATGCTAGGCAAGTTGCATTTGGGTTAAAAACGATCTTCATAGCAGACATCTCTCTCATGACACTTGTAGGAAACTAACTTTACATCTATAAATCTCTTCAATTGCAAAAAATGAAATACATTTGCACTCACTTCATCTATTCCAGTTTTGGTATTCTCTGAAAACCCACATTCTTAAGGAATATTTCATAATTATGTAACTGAAGCTTTATTTACAGAATGGTAATTTTCTCTTCTATGCTGTAACTTAATTGATTATTTAATAAATTGTATTTTTTTTATAAACCCATGCCTATGCCTGAGTGGTGCATGAATTGTACAATCAATGCATGTCATCTATCCTTTGCAGGTGGTGACAACTTGTTATGTATTTGCCATATTCAGCTTCCACTGATATAATTTTTCTCTTCATCTGAATGAAATTCCAAAGCAGTTGCTTATGGCAAAGAGACAGACAGACTGTAGCAGTTCAGCCAATGTTCCAAGTCCAGTCATAGAATTATGGGAAAAAACTGCTGGGGAATGTCCTTGCCACAAGTCTCTCTCTCTCTCTCTCTCTCTCTCTCTCTCTCTCTGAATGGCTCTTCAAGCCGCAGGAAGGAAGAAAGAACAGTCGGAAAAGCTGTTTAGACAGTCCATATATGCACAGGTGAGACAGCAGCTCTGCTAAACACATAATTCATGATTAGATCCTAGACGTTGTCTTTGCAGTCCACTTTGTTACTTGTGCTCCTTAACAGAGGCTCTGCATATTCACAAAATCTCAAAAGTATTCAAAGCTTCAGCACACACAAACACAGACAGCTTATCAAGTATTGTTCTCTTACCTAGCACCTCTGTATAGTGTACTATCTATTACTGATGTGTTAAAAAAAAAAGTTCTTAAAAATGATATTTGGCCTTTTTTCCCCTGATAAAAACAAGGTACTTACCTGTACCCTGTGGTTCTCCAGTATTGATATCTTTTATAGATTCACATGCTTGAATCTTCCCCGTCGTCATGGTGGGAATCCCACGGTAACAGTAAAATAGCAGTATTAAAACTTAACATTCAAATGCCCATAAGAATTCACTAGCTTTAGCAACCTATTACCATTGTTATAAAACATCCAAACTCTAGCCAATCAGAGCGTAGACAATAGGATCTCCTTCCCCTGCAGGGCCACCATACCTCAGATATGGAAGGTGAACCTGAAAAGGGGAGGAGGGAGGGTCGCATGTGAACCTATAAAAGATATTAATATCTGGTCGAAACGCCGTAACCTTTAGCCATCCTTACCGTCTCAATACCACTGCTCCTGCCATCTGTCTGAAGGCTGTCGACGAAACGTCCATAGCCACATCAATCATTTCAGAAGAGGATTTTTCTCCTTCCGACAGCACCTCCCTTGCTGCTTTCTTTTTATCCTCAGGAAGGAATTACAGCAAAGCCGAGATGTCGGACCACATCTGGCAGTCATACCGTCCAAGAATAGCCAAGGCATCGGAGGCTCTAATGGCAGTGGCTGTTAAAGCGGAGAACCTTTTGCCGATGTTGTCCAATCGGCGCCCTTCCTTGTCAGGCGGAGCAGTACACGGAGGAAGGGTTCTTCGACCTCCTTTGAGCTCCCTGCAGAATGACTGAATCAGGCCGGGGGTGTCCAATCAGGCAAGCGGGAGAGTCCTCAGGCGCCTTGTACTTCTTGTCTAACTTCGGTACCACAGCAGGAACAGAAGCTGGCGTTTTCATCAATTTCAGGCCTTCTTGCCATAAGAAGTCTACAATGGGATGTATCGAGAGAAGCGTTACATACGAGGCTTAAAATCGTATAAAACGCACTTCGTCTGCTTGACAGGCATGGGAAGGTCAAAGCGCCTGAAAGCGCGTTCTAGCCGATCGTGAAACCCGCCGATATCTGCAGGCGGAGAGTCAGCTGGAGGCGGGGTAGGAGAAGGTGGAGTCGGAGCCACATAGTCGTCTCACTCGCCATGGACATCCTTTTCCAACTGCAATTCCCCTTCTTCTAACTGCTGGTCGTCATCACCCTGACTTTGTGCAGGAACTTGCACAGGAGGCGCAACGATCTTGCTCTTCTGCAACGGGGGTACTACCCGCAATACAAAAGTGGTGGCCTCCTGAACGGGAGGAGGAGCAGACTTTGCTTCTGGAAATCTCCTATAATAGTCATTCAGCATTAGCCGAAGATCAGACACCAATGACACTGGGATATTTATGGAGGGTTCTTGAGCTTGTTCTTCCTGCTCTTCTTAAGGATAGTGTTCTTGGAAAGCATCCAAGCGTTGAAAAGTAGGACGTCCCCTATCCAAAAAAGAATAGTCCCCCTCCAAAAACGTGGATGGATCATCCATTATCTCTTATTCCTCTGAGTCCTGGCACTTAACTTGGAGTTGCGAAGGACTGTAAGCAGGACCGAAAGGCCTATCATCTTCAGACTCTTGAAAATCTAGAATGCGAGTAGGAGGTAGAGGAGAAACCTTTGAATAATCCTGCATAAGGGAAGGCGTCGGTTTTAGAAGCAGACCAATTTTTCCCCTTGTCGACGGGGTCGTCGACGGGATTGCCAACAGTATCGTCGACGGGATAATAGACTGCGGTGGTTGAATAGTCGAAGGTGAACGAACTTGCTGAACCGTCGACGGTGAAGGCCTCGCCGACGGAGATGGCCTAACCGCAGCAGACAACTGTGATACCACCACTGCTGTCGTCCAGGCCGCCGTCGTCGTCTTGACCGTCGACGTAGTAGGTGTCACTGACGAAACCGTCGACGGAGCACCCGCTGAAGCGGAGCCGGAGGTCGTAGACGGTGAGAGCATTTTCTGTCAGCTGACGAATCTCTGGAAGGAGTGAGGGGCGTCGACGGAGGGGCAGAACCCATCCTCTGGCGAGATGATGAGGAGGGACCGGGCTGGTCTTTCTTCACTTTATTCTCCTCAACCCTCTCCTTACTTAGAGACCTGGACTTTTTAGGGTCCTTAAGCAATGAAGAAGATCATTCTTCTTTTCTCTTACTAGAGGAGGTATGGGGCTTCTCCTCAGCCTCAGTCTTTTGCCGCTTTTTTCCTTTGCAGCCAGAGAAGCAGCCTACCCTTATGGTCCTTGAGAGTTTGTGAAGAAAAAGTATGACAGTACTTGCATTCTCTTGGCTTGTGCTCTGGATATAGACAGTAGAGACACTCTTTATGTGGGTCCTCAGAATAAAGTCTGGACTTTCCACAAGTCTTACAGGGCCTAAACAACCCTTTTTTAGACTCTGACATTATGAAGAAAAATAGGTACTCACACTCCTGGCAAGTACCTCAGAAGAAATATGAAGTGTAGAGATGAACAGCTAGCTGGAGTTCAAAAGGGCAACAGTAGAAACACTGTGAGCAGAGCTCAGGGAGACTCCCTAACACACAACGTGTGGTAAGAAATCTGAGGTATGGTGGCCCTGCAGGGGAAGGAGATTCTATGGTCTACGCTCTGATTGGCTAGAGTTTGGATGTTTTATAACAATGGTAATAGGTTGCTAAAGCTAGTGAATTGTTATGGGCATTTGAATGTTAAGTTTTAATACTGCTATTTTACTATTACCGTGGGACTCCCACCATGACGACGGGGAAGAATCAAGCATGTGAATCTATAAAAGATACAATACTGGAGAATCTTAGGTTACCTGGGAAGTGTATGCAAATAAGAGTTCTTTTAACAAACAGATTCTTTACCACTGCATTAGCAGAGTATCAGGGTACTTACCCAATAACAAAGCGCAGAAACAACCTGCAGATCGCAGCAAACACCAAGCAAGGCTAAGGTCGAATCAGCCAGCTCTGTGGAAGAAAATAAATTGGTTTTAATTTCCAAAGTTTAAGGATATTTTTTTCTTAATATATACGTCCCTTCAGTTTCAGGTTGTCTCTTGTAGACTACTGCAAAAAACGTCAATAACATAATGGTAAATAGCAAACAGGGAAAGAATATAATTCTTATTTTCCTAACCTAGGGTGAGAATGTTAACTTTCTTCTCTTAAGATGCCATATTTCTGCTTGCAGCACTTCAAATATAGAAACAAATACCTTCAGGAGTTGCTATTGTGTAATTAATATCAACTTCTTGAACAGTGCATCACACCTTCCTGTACAGCACTGAAGGACCCAACAGCTTGTTGCATAAAGTAAACCTCCATAGGTCCTGTCACTCATTCACTTACAGAAAAAAAGGACATGCCCAGAAGAATAAATGCATTCAACCGAGGGGATCTCTAGAGTATCCAGGTTATCTGATCAATTTGAAAACTTTTCCTGATTTAATTTTTCAATGAAATAAAGGGTAAGTGGCTGCCCTTATCCAAAGGTGACTATGAAGTTAAAACTTATTTTACAACTGTACAGCCACAAGAGCATTTTAACTATAAATGTACACGAAAAGCCAGATTTTGGACGAAGCTGCAATTCTTTAGCAGAGAATCGTTATTGAATTCTTAAACTATATCCTTTTGGCCAAGGGCAAGTCATTGAATGACTTTCATTGACTGACGTTTGGGACTTAATGACAAATTGTAATTCAGTATTGAATTCAGAGTACAATTTTGAAGTACCTTCAGATAAGTGTTTGCTTTTCCTCCAGTATTTAGTTTCTTTTATTACTTTTTTTTGTGTTTAAGAAATAAACATTGACAAATTCAAAAGCTTGGCAATTAGATTATAATGGCAAGACCTATTGGCTTTGCCAATGCTTCCGAAACAGGTTGCAAAAAGATTGGTGAGCAATTTAAGACCACTTTTTGCAAAGTGTGTGTTAGTAAATCTAGCCCATAGATCCTTGTAAGTATAGAGTTACTTATAAAGGCACTCATTGCTTGGCCTTATGCCACGAAAGGGTCATGAAACTCCTGAGTAATTTGTAATATCCGCATAATGTACAAATGTGGTGTACAGTATCAGATATTTCTCTCGCGTGACATAAAAGATGAAAGCTAGTTATGTTTACCATCCAAAGCACTGATAAGGAAATGTGCAGCTGCAATGAGTTCCTCTGACTGCTGCTGGAACTGTGGCAACAGTGTCTCATTCTCTACATGGTATCCAACAAAGAGAAGGACGTCTATTACTTTCTTTTGCTGTGAGGGTTTCAATTCCTTCAAATCTGTCAGATTTGGCTGCACACCAGCACAGATATCATCCATCTGGCAAAAGAAAATATACATGTTGGATGTTAAAAACACAAGCAAAATTGAATCAATAATGCTAGGAAAGGGACCTGGCAATGCTACTGATATTGAGCAAGTCTAACAGAGCCTACTGATCACCTACCAGTACACCTATCACTCTTTAAAAGCAAGCAGTGTTTCAAATATGTATTTATGGCACAAAGATAAATGGAAAAGTATACAGAATCTGAATGACAAAGAGCGAGAGGACAAAAGTGGACATTAGCTTCGGTAGAGTTACTGCTGGTGTGTAGCAACTATCAAGGATTCACAAAAAATATCACACGTTCTGAAAAAAAGACATCAATTTTCGTTTTCAAGGAGCACTCACATGCGTAAAACATTCGTAAGAAAAATTCCCCTAGTGGAAAATTCTGTGAACAGGCATATGACACAAATTAGCTTTTGCACCTGGAACCTTTTTTTGTTTCTCCCATTGAGGAACTCCTTCCATTACAACCCCATAACATTACCCATTTTGAACCTGGGAACACATGTACACCTGCCTTTAACAATAGTAAATACATGTGTGTTTTGGTTTGGGAATCTCTTAAAAAGAGGTTTTATCCGTTTGAGGGCGTTCATTTGATGGTCTTCACTTATTTGTGGTGCTGGAGACACTTTGGAGAACACACAAACCTGCTTTAATCAGAAATCTAATATAATCATAAATATCAGCTGCCTTTTTTCTAGGTTCGCGCTATTGAAATATCACTTAGATGTAAACATAAATTTGTAATTGCTAAATACCAACATAACGCTGAAATGTATGAATTTGCAAATGCGATTTACAATGGTAGAATTACACCAATTCTGTTTCTGTGAATCAGGACTGGGAATTTACTATTGCAGATTAACTTTTTGGTCACCATGATTGACCGTCAGTATAAAAACAAATTATGAATTGGGCCCTTGGAATTTACATTGTGTGTTGTTTTTCAAAAGCTAAAAAGTTCTCGGGCCTGATTCACAGAACTAACTTACGTCAAAATCCTAAACTTACAATAATTTGGTATTCACAGAATGAACTTACAACAATTTTGGTATTCACAGAATGAACTTACACCAATTTTGGTATTCACAGAATGAACTTACACATTTGGGTATTCACAGAATGAACTTACACATTTGGGTATTCACAGAATGAACTTACTCATCCTAACCTTATGTCCGCACTCGGGCCGGAATTTCCGGCCCAGTGGCGGACATAAAGTTAGGATGAGTAAGTTCATTCTGTGAATACCAAAATTGTTGTAAGTTCATTCTGTGAATACCCAAATGTGTAAGTTCATTCTGTGAATACCAAAATTGTTGTAAATTCATTCTGTGAATACCCAAATGTGTAAGTTCATTCTGTGAATACCAAAATTGTTGTAAATTCATTCTGTGAATACCCAAATGTGTAAGTTCATTCTGTGAATACCAAAATTGTTGTAAGTTCATTCTGTGAATACCCAAATGTGTAAGTTCATTCTGTGAATACCCAAATGTGTAAATTCATTCTGTGAATACCCAAATGTGTAAGTTCATTCTGTGAATACCAAAATTGTTGTAAGTTTAGGATTTTGACGCAAGTTAGTTCTGTGAATCAGGCCCCTCATGATTAGCAAAGTAAAAAGGTATTGCACCAGCTGGAAACTTACTTTTGTGTTTCATGAACCATAAAACAAAGACAGTTATATGTTATATTTTAAAATTTCACAAAGATGAGACTGAAATTCACTATATGGAATAATTTGATTTGTTTTATGCTAGAATAAAAATCAAGTGTTCGGTGATAGTAGAACTCTGGCGATTTAGATTCTGATGCAGACTGGGATTTAGAAATGTATGCTTTCCTCATGAGCCTTATGTAACACAGTACTTCAAATGTGCTATGACATACTCTGGAAAGTGGAGGTCACTGTTTTCATGGTTTACTCAGGCAGCATGAACCAGCTTCTTTATAGAGTTACGACTTCTAAAGACTAAACTGATGTTTCGCATAACATGCTATACCCCATTGGAAAGCTTAGAAATGTACATGTAAGCCAAACATTTCAGAATATTAGTAGCAGATCACACCCCTGAAGAAAACAAGGATGGAAGTGGCTAAAATAGGCAATTAGGGAAACAAACAGTTTTAATCTTGAATGTGCTTGGTAGCTTAGAGTAGGATCCTCCTCAACATATCCTGCTCTGAGGCATAGAGGTATAGTAGTTATCCTAACTGAAAGTGAAATAAATGACACCGTTTTTATGAGTATTTGTGGGTCGTTCAGTATCCCCTCAGTACTGGAGTTTTTCTCCATTCAGTACAGTGTGGTAAGTTCCTGTCAGCCTTACTATGAGTGAATACAGGAACTGTCTCGTTTTGGAAACCCTCAATCTAGCTGGATACCATATGGAGACCTTAAGCTTCCTGCTGGTAACCTTGTTTTTAATCTGTTGCACCAATTTTCAGATTATTTACATCTTCCTTCAGAGATCCACAAATATGAGCACTGTACAGCCATCAACCTGGGCATTCTTTCTAGCATCCAAAGCTTTTGGCACCATCTTTCTCCTTATAGCCTCCACATTTGCTTTGTGACCTTGTATCAATAAAGTGGAGTTGGAAAGAACATTTAAATGCCAAATAACGCTTACCACTAATTTCATATCAGCCTCTTCAGACGCTGACATTCTCTAAGGTGAATGTTTATGGATCTGGCTTCCATGGAACTCTAAAAACCCTTTGTACATATCTACCCTAATGCTGGAAGCTGGAACAAAGGAATTTGCATAAGATCTGCTTCAAGGCAACAGATACACATGACCAAATAGGTAAAGCCTAAATACTTAATTCAGGTCACAAAACTTTGAGTGCCCAACTTCAATTTTACTTAAGTGATTCATTCATATAAATGATCTAGCTATGAACCCATCTCAATGTATTAGCCACTGACAGCAAAGACATAAGAAATTCGGATCACTGACAAAATATCGAGTGACAGAACACCGTGTTCCCAAAATATCGGGACATAAATATCGACATCCTATCTTCATAATGGTAAGTACTAAAATATCGGAAAAAAAATATCGTTGTTAAAAATATCAAAGTACAAAATATCGTTTTTTAAAATGTATAAAAAATGTAAAATAAATTAAATACATATAACTTTAAAAAAATATTTCGAATTATTAGAAAATGTTAACAATTATAAGTAATAAATGTAATGTAAAAATAACAAACATACATATATAAAATGTAATATATATATTTACTTAATTAAGAAATAATTATTGTAATAAATTATAAAATGTTAGAAATATATTAAAAATTATAAATACATATATATATACATACACCTGTAACATAAAAATAAAATATATATATATATATTATAAATTAAAATATTAAAATATTTATTATTTTTTAAAACTACATTTTACACTACATTGAGTGCAACAGTGGGGAAAGTGTTGGATAGCGAAGGGGAAAAATTACTATTCCCACTCCAGCGAGTGTAACCGTAGGGAAAGTGTTGGATAGCGTAGGGGTAAAAATTACTATTCCCACTCCAGCGAGTGCAACAGTAGGGAAAGTGTTGGATAGCGGAGGGGTAAAAATTACTATTCCCACTCCAGTGAGTGCAACAGTAGGGAAAGTGTTGGATAGCGTAGGGGTAAAAATTACTATTCCCACTCCAGCGAGTGCAACAGTAGGGAAAGTGTTGGATAGCGGAGGGGAATAATTTACTATTCCCACTCCAATGAGTGCAACAGTAGGGAAAGTGTTGGATAGCATAGTGGATAAAATTACTATTCCCACTCCAGAAAGTGCAACAGTAGGGAAATTGTTGGATAGTGGAGTGGTAAAAATTACTATTCCCACTCCAACGAATACAACGTTAGGGAAAGTGTTGGATAGCGTAGGGGTAAAAATTACTATTCCCACTCCAATGAGTGCAACAGTAGGGAAAGTGTTGGATAGCGTTGAGGATAAAATTACTATTCCCACTCCAGGGAGTGTACCAGTAGGGAAAGTGTTGGATAGCGGAGGGGTAAAAATTACTATTCCCACTCCAGCGAGTGCAACAGTAGCAAAAGTGTTGGATAGCGTAGGGGTAAAAATTACTATTCCCACTCCAGCGAGTGCAACAGTAGGGAAAGTGTTGGATAGCGGAGGGGAATAATTTACTATTCCCACTCCAATCAATGCAACAGTAGGGAAAGTGTTGGATAGCGGAGGGGAATAATTTACTATTCCCACTCCAGCAAGTGCAACAGTAGGGAAAGTGTTGGGTAGCGTAGGGGTAAAAATTACTATTCCCACTCCAGCTTGTGCAACAGTAGGGAAAGTGTTGGATAGCGGAGGGAAATAATTTACTATTCCCACTAAAATGAGTGCAACAGTGGGGAAAGTGTTGGATAGCGAAGGGGAAAAATTACTATTCCCACTCCAGCGAGTGTAACAGTAGGGAAAGTGTTGGATAGCGTAGGGGTAAAAATTACTATTCCCACTCCAGCGAGTGCAACAGTAGGGAAAGTGTTGGATAGCGGAGGGGTAAAAATTACTATTCCCACTCCAGTGAGTGCAACAGTAGGGAAAGTGTTGGATAGCGTAGGGGTAAAAATTACTATTCCCACTCCAGCGAGTGCAACAGTAGGGAAAGTGTTGGATAGCGGAGGGGAATAATTTACTATTCCCACTCCAATGAGTGCAACAGTAGGGAAAGTGTTGGATAGCATAGTGGATAAAATTACTATTCCCACTCCAGGGAGTGCAACAGTAGGGAAACTGTTGGATAGTGGAGTGGTAAAAATTACTATTCCCACTCCAACGAATACAACGTTAGAGAAAGTGTTGGATAGCGTAGGGGTAAAAATTACTATTCCCACTCCAGGGAGTGCAACAGTAGGGAAAGTGTTGGATAGCGGAGGGGATAAAACAAAACATTACAGCTATTGAACCTAAATCCCCAAACAAAATAAAAACAAAACAATTACTAACAATATTTATCAATTAATAAATGAATATTAATGATCAACTAATGATTAATTTATTTAAAGTATATTACTTTCAACCCTCTAGCCCAATAAACACAAAAAAAAACACACACACAATTTCCATAACTAATTTTACATGAACAAATTAATAACAATTAACAAATCATTAATTAATTTTAAAAAAAATTCTTCCCAACATTTACAAGTATAAACGCCACAACTCACACATCAAAATTATTCCACAATTAGCATATTTCATATTTAATTAATTAGCATTAATTAACAAATTAATTATAAATATTTTACCTCCCACCATATTCCCCTATAAATGACACCACCAATGTCGTAAAAAACATGACACAATTAACAATTTATTAACAAGTAATTAATTATTTAATAACTAACAAGCAAAATAAAAACAATAATAAATTCACACAATTAACACTATAAAATAACATTAAATAAATATTATATTATAAATATTAAAAAATGTATTAAAATTAAATTACTTCCCACCCTACTCCCCTATTAACCCACAACGCACTCCTAAAAAATTACACAATTACCACCAATTAATTAATAATTAACAAATTAATAAATTAACAATAAATTAATTACCACAATTAACAATATAAAATATTAAACACAAATATAAATTAATAAAACAAATTAATTAATCAATTATAATTAAATTTCTTCCCAGCCTACTCTCCTATCAACCCACAACCTGCTCCTAAAAAAATGACACAATTAACATAATTACCAATTAATTATTAATAATTAACCAACTAATAAATAATTAATAAATTAATTCCCACAATTAACAATATTAAATATTAAATACATAAATATTAATTAATAAAAAATATTAATAAATTAATTATAATTAAATTCCTTCCCACCCTATTCCCCTATAACTCTTTTGCTGCTTCGAACGTTCCGCGCCAGTGCGGAACGTTCTATTAAGCGGGCGGGGCCGCGCCGGCCAACGGACGTGCGCAGCACTACCGAGGTAGTGCTCGCGACGGCCGTTGGCCGACGCACGCAGCAAAAGGGTTAAACCCACAACCCGCTACGGAACTAAAACGCAAAATTTAATTAAAATAAAATTAATAACTTCTAAAAATTATTAATAAATTAATTATAATTAAATTACTTCCCACCCTATTCCCTATAAACCCACAACCCGCTACGGAACTAAAACGCAAAATTTAATTAAAATAAAATTAATAACTTCTAAAAATTTAACACGTATATTAAAAAACAAATGCAATACTTAGACAAAAAAATAGAACACATACATTTAAGATACATACTAAAATACATAACACTAACTAAAAAAAAGATATTTTTAACTATACTTTTGCAAACAATATTAATGACCGATATTTTTTAAAACGATATTAATGACTTCGATATTGTTAAAAACGATATTACTTACCTTAGACTCGATATTCTTGACCACGATATTCTGACAGTCGATATTTTTATATCACGATATTCTGCACTCGATATTAGTGCAAGTCGACATAAAAAACTCGATATTTAGACTGTTTACCAAGAAATTCGGAGCGATAACGATCCTCGCATTGGGAGCAAAACTTTGGAAGTTTCTCCTATTCCATGAACTTGGAGTTGGCAAAGGGGATATTCAGTAATGGTCTAAATTTATTGACGTTTTGTCCAATGCTTCAATTTTGTTGTTTCCGCTCTTGTATATTTGTAAAAAAAAAGTTGCAAATTTGAAATCTGTAATGTTAATAAACTTTATATTTTTATTGACAAGTTTTAAGTCAAGACTCAGTATCAAGATTTGAACAATCGATGGCAGCATGTCAGCCGTCTCTATAAATACAAATTGCAAGCAAGTCCCACATGAATTATAGCCAAAAGAGGCAGCATACCAGTGATTGTTAACTTTTTTGAAAATGGTTTCCAGAAAGTGAAATGCCTTAATTGATGTACTCCCTACAACTACTTTTGGGAACAGTGGCTTGTATGTCTTGGGCTTTGGCCAAGACAATATCCTCCAGATAGTAGCTGGATAGACTTTCACAGCCAAAACAATGCATAAACGACAATATAAAACACTCTGGGTTCTTTGCTCTCATTCTAAAATTTTATGTCACTCAGTTCCTCTTTATGAAAAACATCACCATATTTCACTGTTACCCATCTATAATTTCATATCTTAATATTGTGAAAGAGCTGGGGAAAAATGAGTAGAGAATGCTCAGTAGTTGAAGGAAGACTGCTGACAGACCACATAGGAGCAATTTAGACCGCTGTAATTTTTGGTATGAATCAAACTGAAAAGTAGTAAGAATCTGTGCTGGAAATAGTGCCAATGTTACAGGTTAAATATGTGGCAAAGCATAAGGTACAAGAGAAGTCAGCGGAGTTAAATATGAGCCCGATTAACAAAGCTACTAAAATGGTCCCACAAGTGTGTTAAATTATGCAGTAGTAATTCCAATACTAAGAGTGGGGAGTGGGTAGAGGAAGGTGCTGTTTGCCTTGTAAATTGGTGAGTACCCACAAACTAATGAGCTTGTGGACACTGACAATCTCCAATCCGTTCCTTTCCCACCTCTTAAATAGTCAAATTTTACTCCAGCAAAGGGCTTAATTAATTCCCTTCAGGGCTGGAAGCGGAAGTTTTGTGAGGGTGTTTGGGAAGGGGTTTCTGCTCGAGGAAAATATTTTCAGCTTTGGAGTAAGAAAGAAATCAAAAAAATAATGTTTATTTGAACATCAGGCTGCATTTCCTCAGTGCATTATAGAACACTATGTACAGCTTCACTCTGGGGACACAGGATCACAGGGAACATGAAACATAATGTTCTAATTAGTACCTGGAGAATCTGTCTTGGCTTGATACTGGTAATGTTTATGAATGCCCAGAAGTCGTACATTTTACACCCATGTGGAGGAGTGCATCTGTGGGTGTAAATGCAAGACTTTTCATTGTGAATTAGGTCCCAGGTGTTTGCTTAGCTGTACTGAGGAGTGCTAGGGAAGGTCTACCACAGTAGCAGAAAAGAGGTGGAGGTGAGATGATGTTAGGAGTTCATAAGTTGTACACCAATATTCCACTGAAAGCAAAACCTTTGGTCCAGTCATGAGTTTCACCCATACATATATTGGAAAGAGGGTGATAAAACTTCAGCAACATAACTTGAAATAAGAAAAACATAATGAAAGCGTGATTTTGATCGAATCTCTATTTCCAGGCTCCATGTTACCAAGAAACAATCTTTGTTTCAACTTGGTTTGGGACAAATAAACAATACTGTCCAAAAACATCAGGTAATGGGAAGGAAATAAAGAGATATATATGGAGCTAAGCTATTAAAAACAATAATTGAAGAATGAAAAAAAGCACGGCTGAAAATGACAGCATATGCTGAAGTCAAAAAGGATATCCTCCAAACAAACATGCATTCAATATATGAGATTACAAAAGTTCATCAATAAAATCCAAGTGGCCACCCAGCAAATTTAAGCCACTGGAATGCCCAAGGTGAAGGCAGTTGAAGCAGTCACAGCCCTAGCAGAGTGAGCATGAATGCCCTCTGGAAAGACCTTCTCAGCCAAAGCATAACTGCAGGGAATCCCAAAATAAAATAGTATGTTTGGTCACTACTTTACCTATTTAGCTCCATCTGATCTTGTATGATCAACACAGTAAGAGACAGATCACCCTGGGTTCAACCTATGTGGCTTCTCCTCTTTCTTGAATGGGTGAGGAGGAGGAAGGAAAGGAAGAAGGGTGATAGACTAGCTAATGTGAAAGGCAGACCCAACTTTCAGTAGGAAGGATGGACAAGTGTGGACAACCAGCATGTTAGGTTAAAAGACAAGAAATGGCTTGCTACTGACAGGGTCTACAACTCTCCAACCTTAGGGACTTAAGAAATATCCAACAGGAAAACAGTTTTAAGTGTTAATGGCAAACAGAACAACTATGCTTTGGTTTGAACAGTGATAACAAGAGAAAAGTCAATTCTAACTTTAAGTCCCATGTTAGAACAGCAAAATGCATGGGGGAGTAGGTAAATACAACAGACCGGATAAGAACCTTGCTGCAAAACTGCCAAGCTAGCAGGATCTGGCCTTCTTTGGGGAACTACGCCAGAGGAATGAAGGGCAGTCCTGAACATTGCCTATCTAAGGGCTTTGACCTTCAATATTTGTTTTTTATAAGCAACTTTACTGGCATTTCAGAGAAAAACTTGACAACGCCTATTAGAGGCAGAACAGTCATCAGTGGCAATATCTTCTTAAATGGCATATGCAGCAAGTAAATCCTGAACAACCTGAAACAAGCAGAAAGGACACACATATTGACCTACCTACTACAATCAGTCATTTAAACCTGATATATCTTGAGTGGAAATACCGACGTGGTGCTAGCTTCTTAAGGTATATGGAAACATCCAATTGCTTGATACAGGGGTATCTTGAGCATAGAGTATCTATCCATGATGCCTAAATAATCTGACACACAAAGTGCCTCCGTCATACTCCAGCATTTGACAATATCCCTCTTAGTCAGGAGAAATTGCACGTTTACCAATATTTTAGTGCTCCTAGCTAAATCTAAATCTTCAACTAGGAAAGCCGCTTGAGAGCCAATGGCAAACTGGAAGCTCATCATCGAAGACCGTAAATGGGCAATCACTCACCAGAACGTCTGAATTACGTAGCAGCTCAACACCATGTGAAAGGAGTCTGCTATATGAAGAGAGCAGTCTAGACAATTGGAGAGTCTACCTGATCCATCAACCAAAAGCTTTCAGGTGAGGTAAACTTGGTGCCGGAACTGAAATTGAATGAGGTGGAGTTGAGTCACCATTGGTACATCGCATGGGGCCATTTTTGTCTCCGTCTATTCCTTTTCTGTTAACATCCACACAGTCCCCTTCCATTTTTCATTCAGATCATCAATAGAATGGGGCATGTTTACGATCATAGATTAATACACCCTTGGACCTCCCCCCCCGCTATTCCTCCCAAGGCAGTCAATGACTAACTTCACCTCAAGAGGCTAGACTCGGGGACAAAGTGCAAGCCTGGGAGGTGTGCCCCCAGAGGATGCCCAAGTTACAGATCTGAGGTATTTGAAGATTATTCCTATTTATGAGATCCCTTGGAAACTCTAGTTTAAGTTTCTTAAGAACTCCAAAGAGAAGGAGGAATAGACTTTCCCCCAAGTCACCGAACAGTCCTGGAAGAAGGACTACTACTTCAAGGAAGAAGAGGACTACTCCTTCCTTCAGTGTTTCTTAAGGTTTTTGGCTATGGACCTTTTGGGAAATAGTTCCTGGCAGAACACATATCTGAAGGAGGGGAGACAGTATGTTTTGCAGTGTCCTTTAGGGCCTGGGCCACAAAATGTTGGCTTCCCGCTCCACAATGGCCTTTGGGTGCACAGTGAAGCAGGAGTCACAGGCTGAAAGATTCTGGTGAGGCCCCAGACATCATGAACAGATGTAGTGGAAATTGGAAAACGACAGCTTCTTTCAACATCTTTGACAGAGTTTGTCCCTCAGGACCTTAGGAGGTAACTTTTGACCTACTCTGGTGTCATAGTAGAGGTGAAGAAATTCTTTAAACATTAAAGAGCTCCAGACCCCTGTCAATAAGGTGTGGAATACAGGCACTGACGCCAGGCTGATGCCGTCACATCCTGGGTGGGCAGACACATGTTGAAGACACATTGCGCCACCTCACAATGCTAGAGAGTTACTGGTGATAGGAAACCCTCCTTGATGCAGTCTTACAACTTGAGATATTCATAAATTGAGCAATCTGTGAAAAGAAATATCCATCTGAGGCCATATTTTTGATAATCCTAAAGTAGAGAATCCCAGTAGAGTTTGAGAAGGCTATCTCTTACAGTATGTTTGGAATCAAGATTTCTTTTGTCTTGGGGTAGAGGTTGACCAGTGTAGGCGAGCAGGTGAATGACATACATTGTAGAATATAATTTGAAGGAAATGAAGGAGCCAAGAAGAAATGTTAGGTCAAAGTCGGCACAGGAAGGAAGGCTCCTGGAAGTGAAGAGGTCTCCTGTGGTGAGTATGAATGTGGTTGTGTTAGAATGGGTAAGCTGAGAGTATGTATAAGATTTGGGCTGGAAGGGCGTAATACTCTTATGGTTAGGGGCTGTTGGACCTGGCCCTTTCTACAGGGTTATCCCCAAACTTTTTACCTTCCTCCGCCTATTTTTCTGACCTGAGCGCTAAAGTGCATGTGTTCTCTCCTCTAAACAAGATATGACTGGTTTACACTTGTTTGGCATATTTGATTTACTTGCAAGATCCTTGTAAAGTTGTATCCCATATATTCAGGGCCTGTAAATTAAATGCTACTAGTGGGCATGCAACACAGCGTGTGCCACCTACAGAAGTAGCCTTTCAAACCTGTATCAGGCCTGCCACCGCAGGGCCAGTGTGCGCAGTTTACTGCCATCTCACCTTGGCATTAAAACTACTTGTTCACAACAAAGAGAGAATGGCCCCACTATCCAAGAGATGGGGTACCATATACAATGAATGTCTTACAAAAGAAGGTTTCTCTTGGATCTCAACTAGTAACAACCTGAGGATATACACACTCAATTATACAGAGGGCATTCAAATATACTTAATCCACTAGCATACCAGAACCCATAAATCAACTATAAACCAACAAATCACTTATGAATATCACAAAAGTTCATTTATAAAAAAACATAATCAATAATATGATACAAAATAATTAAACCAAAAAAGTTAAAAAATGTCTACACATATGTTTCAACAATAAAAACTCATACACAACAATTCAGCTTCAATATTCATGAGAGACAAGAACAAGTGAAAAATTTAAAATCATCATAACTTCGTTAATTCGACTGAATCATTGATGTCGGAGTCTATCAATTCTTTTTATAATTAGACTCAAACGTTCCTCGAATTTAACAACTTAAAAGGGCGTTGACGCCTTTTGGTGGGCCGTATATTTCTCAGCCACCTTCTTCAAGACTCTCAAACTTAATGTCTCTCTTATAAATGGCACAATGTCATGTATGCCTGTATAAAACAAAATATATATCACAATCCCGTATCACATGTGATAAAAACAATATATATGTATATACATATTAGTCATCTTTATGATTTTAATAAATACATGGACCACTAAAATCCAACATTCATAAGAAAAGGAGGAAGATGATTGGATAGTATCTACACATGGTTTATAATTGTTTTAAGGGCCTGCATTCAAATTCACAAAATAAACTCTCACTCATATTCATATACCCCCATCTTTCACTCTAATTTCATTCAGATTATTTGGTGGAGGACTATGGAGGTGTTGCCGGGACCAGGTTCCAATCACTGTCCCTCCCTCAGATGATATAATTTCTTTAGGAATTAATCCTTATTAGTCTTTCATAGATATTATTTAATCAATAAAGTATTTCCACCATTACAAATCGATATCTATGTCCTTATGCAATAATGCTTGTCTTAACTTTTTAGGACTTTTTGTCAGGCATCATATTGATGTAATGTACCTTATAGTCACACTATTCAGTCTTGAAAGAATGTGAAGTTTCATTCAAATTTCATTATTAATGTTTGCTGTCTTCTGGTCTCTTAAAATCGCAGATTCTGAATTAGGGGGTATCAAGTGATAATAAATGTCAAGAAGGTCCCATCTTAAGTACTCAGATCTATCATTAATAAAAAAATAAGAGAACCTACCTAGAACTTTGGTGTTTACTGGTGTGCCATAAGATGCATGAATATAATTCAGGACCTTATGTTCCAAAGATTCAATAATCCAAAAGGGGAGCCAATTTTAAAATACCCACAGGGGTCGGATGCCCTAAAACAATATATATATAGGAATAAATATTGATCAAAAAGGATTGAATTCCATCTGTATATTACTATCTCTTAGTAATATCGATATTATTATGTAGGCCATGGTTCACATACCTCCAGTTGTGGCGTTCTTCTAGTCAGAGGCAAATAAGTCCTCCATTCAATATAGGTGGTTTCCAGATATTCCCCAGTCACCAATATGTAGCGTGGTATGTTTCACGGGGTTCTAAAATTATTTTTTTATATATATATATATAAGTAAAGTCAGATACAAAAAGATCAACAGCCCAATGCTTTATATCATCGGCACATCGGGACAATATTTCTATATGCCCGTATCAAGATAGAAGTAACGGGTCAAAAACAACCTCGTTACATATGTTCAAGCGGAAAACTAGCTTGCCAGTCGTTAAAAAGGGTCCTACCCTCGCACTGGTCCCGCCCGAAGCATCCCTCTGTTTTTACCTTTTAGAAATCCATCCGCAGCGTACGATGACGTTCGGTCAGGTTCAGGGATATAAAGACGATATCCGTCCTCAACCGTGACCTTAAATACCCGTTCGTAATGCCGCACACCTGGTATTAATTTTGACGGGACGTCATTACCATGCGCACAGCGCCGCATACGTCGGCGTTACGTGCATGACGATCATTACGTATTGTTTACTGCTTTCGTGTTTAGGGCTAGCCCTATCCGGAACTAGGTTCTATTATGATGCGACGGGACGTAAATAAAAAACTAAAAAAATACTCGCCTTCTTTAAGCAAAAGACTTTTTATAACAAAAAATACATAACTATTATTTTGTATTAAGAACAATTTACATCAGAAATACTCAAATCAGATCTGCAACCTCCCTGCTGTATGTTACGAGTTTACCTGATTTTCATTTTAATTTATTCTTTCTTTTGTTATTTCTATATATATATATATATATATATATATATACAAAAAACGTTATATATATATATATGGAGGCCTATCTCTAATATTTGAGTATGCCATATTATTAGAATACCCCCGAATGTTGACAATGGTAGGTCAACAGGTCGTGCAATGGGTCCCGGCTGGTATGAGGCCCAATTGTTCAATCCTTAATGGCCCATCAATGACACTTATTACATTCAGGGGTATCTATCAGTTCTTTTACATTGGACCTCCGAATAGGGGGAACTTCTATTACCATGGATCTCCCCTTTTAAACACATCATTATATATTGGTAAACATCTAATTTGCTCTATTAAGCGAATGATCCTCTAATTAATGCCCTAAAAATACAGAACTATAAACTATGTCCTGCCTGCGTTTTATTATCAAGTGTATTTCAACCAATTAGTCTCATCCAATCTTCTTTGGAATTTAGACCTGTACTTATTGTGTCTAGAATTGAGATATACCATGCTGGTCCCTTTACGTTGGAGATATAGATTCTCTTGTGCCCCCAGTCTGGCACCACTTTAAAAAGGCAGGTCATGGATGTACCGACTTCAAATGGTTCATTATTGAAAAAATTAAAGGAAACAAAAGAGGAGGGAACCTTACTGTTAAAGGAAAAAATAGATAACAATGGTATATCTCAATTCTAGACACAATAAGAACAGGTCTAAAAAATGGACCGTTTGCTAAGAGTTGAGCATCGCTCCACTGGACCGTTGAGCCAGCGAGCGGCCACTCTTCCATTCTTTTAATAAGGTGGATAACCACCCTAATAAACATAATTTTTGGATTATCTAACCTTTTTTAACATCACTCACTCACGTCACCTCTACACAGTCCCCTAGGGCCCTCACACCCACGGCACCATACGGCAAGGAACAGAAGATCTCTGCTAAAGAGCCCCTTTATGGGTGCCCGTCGGGTATTGCAGCGCCGACCCGACGAGGAGCAAGTTCATATGATGAAGCATGACACCTAGCTTGCTGGGTGTGTGAGGACTCTAGTTCCGAAAAGGAGGATTTCCCTCCTTTGGCCTCCCTACTTGTTGTCCATCCTTGGGGAACAGCATACTCTTCTTATAACGCATGGCCTGTGGAGCCCCCCCCCTTTTCTTAAAAGATACTGTCCCACTGCCGCTGCTCTGCGTGCACACGGACAGCAGAGGCGGTCTGTGGGTAATTTGATAGCGTGGTCCTTAAGTTTGTGCCTCCCCCTCTCCTGTTGGGATGGACAGTGGGGGCATAGTTTTTGCTCTATTTAGTGGGAGAAACCTCTGGAGAAGACACAGAGAACAGCGCAAGGCTGTATAAAGAGGCAAGACTGCTGGAGGATTTGATATCAGATTAAAATAGTACATGTAGTAGGCGTGTAGGTGCTCCTGTGCCCTACATTGTGTTCATAAGTGCACTTGTTTTAGAAAGGCTCACAGAATTTACTGTAACCAGCCTAATAGGAGCACAAGTGCGCTGTGTCCTATGTTCTTATGGTTATCTGTCGTGATTCATGTGTTTGTCTCTAAACCAGTCTGCATTACCTGCAAATTTTCTATATTTGTTGTTTTTAGTACTGTAGTGATCAGGATAATGAATACTATCTGAATAATTGCATTATTTATGATTCATGCCGTTTTTGGTCTTGTTGGATGTATAATATAGCAATCTATTTTTCCATAATCCTGCATGGAGTCTCTTTTGTGGTGTATTCATTGTGTTGCTGTGTGAATGTGTTGCACAAACACTTTACACATTGCCTCTGATGATAAGCCTGCCTGCTCTGCGCTAAGCTACCAGGGGGTGAGCACAGGTTATCTTTGGTGTGTAAATGACTTGCCCTGACTAGAGTGGTGGGTTCTGTCTGGCATAGGTGCATACCTTAGCCAGCCAGAAACCCAATGTCTAATCGTGACGTTTTGCGTGGGTGGTAGAACAGATATCAAACAGAAAGAGCGCGAGTTTGCTCTTTCTTAAATTGCTAGAAATTGGCGAGCGAAAGAAGCAAGTAAAATTTCATTTTTCCTCGGTAACAAAATAAATATTGTCCTGCATTTGTGTGAAAAAGTGCCCCTTTTTGCTTGGTCACTCCCATTTTTTTGACTAATGCTGCTGTTTTTTTCACTGTGTGCACTGGGACACCATTAATCTGGCCCCAGTGCACATACTCTGTCCCCTAAAATATGGTATAACTTGCTAACTCCTAATTGACTATGTAGCTTTTCAAAAAAGGCCATAGTATGTGATGCTGAAATACACCTGTAGCATGGAAAGTTAAGTATCCCCTGTGAATTGCGGAACTTATTGTGCCATCCTCCAAGGTGACAAAGGAAGCATTACTTCAGGGCTATCATTGTAGGCTGACTGCTGCAGTTTAAACCTGGAGCCCGACTTGTCAAAAAAACCCTGCTGACAGGGAGAAATCTTCCTTTTAAATATCAATATGATACTCCTTGTAAGCCTTGTAGCCCACAAGGTAGGGTGCACGGTATCTAAAAGCAGCAGATGTACAATTGCTGATGTCCACCTTTCAATATGGAATGCACTGTAAATTGCTATTTTGAACACAACAACAATTTTTTTTTTAAACTAACAAGATGGGACATGTAAAAATGTAGTATTGCCATGTCTCTAGAATAACAAGCCGCCAAAAGCTATTTTCACTGTGGAAGGCCTGGCTGTCCTATGAGCAAAACTAGAGTACAGATTAATATAATAATTTTGCTATGTTGGGTTTGGGACAAGGTAGAGAAATGGTTCAACCACTATTTTTTAATATTTATTAAAAATTCAATTCAGTGTTAAAGTTAGATTTTAAATAAATATTTAAGAAAAGTAATTTTAGAAAGATAGCCTTTGCCCGCCTGCAGCTCCTGGATGCTAATCTGTATTAGTCTCCACCCGCTGCCTCTGACACTGCTTAACCTTAATGAGGTTCGCATAGTGCTCCTACAGCAGGACAATGGCTAAGGCCTGGTGACAGGATAGGCTGAGAGTGGGGGCATGATTTCTATCAGCTCAGGCAGTGCAGCTATAGAGTTTCCAGGAACTTCATTAACTTGAAAGGGTCAGAGGCGAGGCCTGCCTAATCATAGTTTAGTAAGGAGAAACCTGGGAGGGAGAAACCCTTTGATCCCAGGGCATATGTTAGTCCCAGTGGGAGGGGAGTTGGTCCCAAAACCAGTTTGGTGTATCTTAGAAAGAGGGGACTGCTCATTTCCCTAAACACACCCCTGACTGGTGCACATACTCCCTCCAAGGGCAGAAGGACTATGCCATCTTGGATTCCCCCTAGAACAGTACATTCTGGGCCAGTTTGCTATAAAGTAAACAGGATGTACTGCAAAAGTGGCTAGGGTTGACCTAGGGAACTTTTTCCTCATGGGTTAGGGAGTGTCCAGTAGTTACCCCCATCCACTGGCTAATCAACTGTACAAAAGTGAACCTCTCTACCAGCCTCTCAGAACACTTTCTGGACCTGTGTTAGACCAGAAGATGAACTGCACCTGCTGTTTGTGACCTGTGGGGAGACCTGAAAGGCTGTATCTGCTCTCACTTGTACCAAGGACAAAAAAAATGGACTCCAATGGTCAATTGGCTGACCTCCTGTGCAGCTACAGGAACATCATACCTTTTTTTCTCAAGTGACCAGTTACAACTGTAAGAACACTGGAACCTGCTAGTGGACTCTGCTTGAGTGCGCCCTGACCCCTAAGTGCTGTGTCCAGACAGATTTGGAAAACATTGGACTTCCAGACCTCTGGAGGACCAGGACCAACCACCCAAATCTACTCTGGAGGGAAAAGATGTCAAGTTGATCCCACTTGGATCTTTTTGTCGCTCTAAAAGCCTGTTTTGTGGTCACTCATGGCAAGACTATCCGACTTCAGTGGGAGCTTCCTGGATACAGCCTTCTGCCTTGCTGGACGATTCTGAACTCCAAAAAGAGACTAAGGGCCTGATTTAGATCTTGGCGGATGGGTTACTCCGTCACAACGGTGACGAATATCCTGTCCGCCAAAATATAAATCCCATAGGATATAATGGGATTTATATTTCGGCACACAGGATATCCGTCGCCATTGTGACGGAGTAACCTGCCCGCCAAGATTTAAATCAGGCTCTAAGTCTGAATGAAGAAATCTTGACAGAGCAAAGGCACGAAAAGTATCTGGCTAACGAAATGACATCCCTGGAAGCGAAATTTGAACTTTTCCCGCCAAAAACAACAGCTTTAGCAGGACCTTGCTCTATGCTTATTCAACTTTGAACTTACTTTGCCAGATAAAGCCTGCTGCCTTACCCTGTAGGGGGATTTTGACTTCAATTTCGGAGACCCAGTCAGAAGGTAAAATCTTTGATTGGGACGAACCTGCTCGGCGTAATCGACTCACTCAACCGGAAACAGTGATTACTGATTGGCATTTTACTTTTTCTTCTGGTTTTTAGCTTACTTCTTTAAAAAAAAAAATCATATTTCTGGTCCCCCTTATTGGTATTTGTCGTTTTGGTCTCATTTTGTTTATTTGTCTGTTTGGCTATCTTTATAAATTTGAGTGTGATTTTCATTGTGTTTTTAACTGCTTTGCTACTTCAAAATCTTTAACACACTTTCTCTAAGTTAAGCTTGTCTGCACTGTGCCATTGCTACCAGGGGTTGAGTATGGGTTTAAATTATTGAAACCTTGAGCTGGACCTAACAAATTGGTAACTGTATTGCTCATGGTAGACTTCCATCAACCCCAATTGATAATTCACTTTCTTATAATTATGTCTTGGAGAGTCTAAGGGCTAGATGTACGAAGCGTGACCGAATCCAGTGCAGGGGTTATGACAAGAAGACAGAGCTGAACAACGAATAAATAAAATCAAACGGAAGGATACCCTAAGGGAACGGACTGAGCCCACTAGGACTGATGACAAAATAAGGATGATCACAGGGTACAACAACTGGTCTGGGGTATTAATGCGAAGTTTCAACAGACATTGGCACATTACGGACAGACCCAACATCACGTACAGACGGGGGGTGTCCCTTAGAAACATACTCAGCCCTAGTTACCCCAAGGTTGCGATGAAAGATAGTTGGATGATTAAACACACAAGAGGCTTTTATGTGTGTGGACACTGTAGTGCGTGCAAATGGGCATGTAGTAAAAAGACACATTTTATGGGACCGGGTGACAGGACCTACAACATTTTGTCCAACATCAATTGCCTTACCAAATTTGTTGTATACATCATTGAGTGTAGATGTAAGAAGAGGTATGTCGGTAGCACGATAAGTACACTACGCGAGAGAATAGGGGAACACATGCGAGCAGTGAAGCAAGGAGACGTGAGATATCCCATTGCGGTTCACATGGCACAGTGTACCGCTCAAACCATGAACAGACGTTTTGAATTTTATGGTATCGAACAGACACTACGACATCCCAGAGGAGGAAACAGAGAATTCGCCTTACGCAGAAGAGAGGCATTATGGATCTTGAGACTACGTAGCACTGAGATTGGATTAAATATTGACCAGGAACTACATTATTTCCTGGGAAGATGAAATGCAGAGATTTGCCACACTATGTGCTGAATCATTGATGTTAAATGTCACATAGGGGTAATAATGAGAAAGAAAAATGTGTTTGTGTACATCAGATACTGGATACAGTTCCTGGTTTCTGTGAGCTATAAACTGTCATTCTAATTTTTGTACATACTGCTGTCTCAATTTGTGTATTGAACACATCTTATTACATATATCTCATTAACCCAAGGGGGATGGAGAAAGATTCTAGTCGGAAGGAATCACGCCCCACATAGTGTGCACTCACTCCCATATGGATTATTCACCTATAGATTGAATTTTTTATATCACAGTGATAATGGTATAATCACGTTTACATATTTTGTGAACCCACATTATTATGAGATGGTGTCCACACGTTAGTAAATGGCGTTTGTGATTTGGAGGATAGATAGTGACAAAGGCGCTCCTGATGTGACTTATCCCGGGGCATATGTAAGCGGATTTAATGTTGTGTTTAATAGCTCTGAAAACCAGACTCCGATCACTATGGAATACAAGCGATGTCCTATCCACCGAAATGGGTCTCCACATATTGCCATAAGATAATTACCTATTGGCATTTTTCTCGTATTATACGGGCTAATATAAGCTGAATCTATACTACTTTGGGGGACTTCTATTTTCGTTTTCAATTACGAGGAAACCGATGCAGACAGTAGTGTATACTATACTGCTTGAGGAATTTTCATTCAAAGATGGCCACCACTCTGGAGGGGACATGTACTCAGTCCTTCCTTTGTGTTCACTATTAGCAGTCTGAAGCGACCTGGATAGTTAGTCGGATTTGAATGACGTGAGTGAGGAGGAGCATTTTGAATAAAAGCGGTGGAGTTTTAGAGTCACTCGTGTTCCGTACTCGGCAATACACGGATAGCGACGTCCTGTGGACGATAAGTCAGATTCACGGTAAGTGAAAAAGCATAATAAGATAATTAATGGAATGGTATGTGTTAATTTGGAGTGTGCGCCCGGACACACAGTTGGAAAGATGTAAGTTGATATTGACTCTCATGATCAGGCATTTGACGGGTTTCGATATAGAAGTGCCTTTGAGGCATCACGCAACCACCACCGCCCTCGTTTACATAACATTGCTTTTGATTCTTCAAATGATAAATTATGTCATTCGCTCAATAGGCTGTATAAGTAATAATCTGCACAATACTGTGTTGGATATAGTTTGTTGTCCGACATGCTTAAATAAATACGGGGGCACGGAGACACACATTAAGTGATAGAGCACAATATGATATTGTAGGAATGGTGTGTCTCGATTGGAGTGTGCGCCCGGACACGCAGTTATCAGGATGCAAGCTGAAGTTTACTCTCGTGATCAGTCGTGCTAACGGGCACTGGTATAGAGGTGCTTTTAGAGGCAATACGCAACCACCACCGCCCTCGTTTACATAACTTGTGAGCGGGTGGTGGTTTCAAGCTAATATAGCTTTAATTCTTTCAGATGATGAATTTTGTTAGTTGCTTAGTAGGTAATAGGAGCAAGAATCTGCACAAGACTGTGTTGGGTTGAGATTGCTGTCCGACAGTCTTAAACAAATGTGGGCGCACATAGACACTTATCGAGCTATTCCTGGTTTTGATTTTCTTCCAGCTAAGGATATTGGGACATATCAGGATCCCTGGATATATAAAAACGGTTGTTTTTGGACGTCGCGAGATACTGAAACCCTTTGTGGGTTGGAATTATCACCACAAATAAAGTAGGTACTCAGTTTGGACTATGCACTGTGTACATTAGAGAATGTATTATTCGGCGGAATAATATGTTTACTATGCATTATCTTTAAAGTTTACAGAAGTTTCTACTAAGAAGACATAGGTATTTATGGCGCCTTCTCACAGCTTGGGTTATATAGGGACCTTATAGAATCATTCTTCCCTCACTATGCCGATCAGTATTTAGGATCCTCACCCATTTAAATCATGTACTCTGATTCACGGTCACTATTTCTTCTGTTCCTTTTGACTCACATTTCTTGATTAAATCTTTCACATGGAAATATAGACGTGCATTTTGATGACACTAAGTTTTACTCTTGGTCTTTCCTTTCCTCCATCTTCATTTTGGTTATTATTCAGTATCCTTGGATTGGCAATGGAACATCTTTTGGCATCTGTTAGGCATTGACCATCTTGTGCATGAGATTTGGTGTTACCCTGAGTTTACCTCTCACACGGTGAGATTGTTTAAGTTTTTGTACTCCTGGTTTTGTAAGGTAGTACATCGGTTTGTTTGTTTGTTTTTGTGCAGCCTTGAAAAAGTCGCTGGACAAATTCCCCTTGTAAGCGACGAAACACGTGTCGGCTGTCTGAATGAAGACCAACAAAATAAAGAAAAAAAAGAAGAAAAAAAGAATCTTGATAATTTTTTGTAAACTTTGTGCTGATACTGTGCACTGCAAGAAATTTTGAGACACCTTCGACGTGTGCTGGGAATTGTTATTTTATTCAGTTGGCCCAGGCCTTAATTTTGGGGAGGTTGGTGGTTCTCCTCACCTTTCAGCACCGTCACTGAGATAAGAAATTCCAAGATAGTGACATGTGCTATTCTCCTGAGTGGCGCCAGTAAACCTAAATAGCATACCACTGTTCGGTTTTTTCTCACGTGACCGAATCGGTAACCAGTCGCAAACTGGTTACCGACCGCAAAAATGCAGTTTTCGAATATATCAAAAACATTCGTTGCACAATTTTTCAGAAATGACAAATTACCAAATCGGTATTTTAGTGACCAGAGTTTGCGAGTCACTGTTACCGATTTCCAAATGCCGAATCACAAATAGTGTGTATCAACCATTTGCAAATACCGAATAGTTGTAAAATGTGGATTTAACATGTGCAAATTACCACCAACTCTGACCAGGTGGAAACCAGGTGCAACCTATATAAAAAGGACCAAAACGCATCAGGGTGTTTCTCAATGGAAGCGATGCACGTGATTGCGAGGAGGAAGCGGATTCTCAATGCCCCACAGAGAAGGAGGAGGGGGGGGGGGGGAAGAGACAGGAACAGATTTTCAGAGTAAGGCTGACACTCTTCCAACAAACAGAGGAGGACATTTTTGATAAGTACAGGCTGAGTAGTGCATTTATTTAAGACCTAATTACAAAAATAAGGCCTCAGCTTGAGAGAAACGCTCTCTGAAGCAATGTCACAGCCACCCATGTGCAGGTACTATGCTCACTCTGGGCCCCGATTCACAAAGGAAAACTTAGACCAAAAGTCTAAGTTTAGACCTAAAGTTTAACTTTACTACTAGTAAAGTTAGACTCTAGGTCTAAACTTAGACTTTTGGACGTTTTCCCAAAGAAAGCATCATGGTTTGCCACACACTCCTCAGTGAGTATTTCTTACTCTTTTTCTGAGAATTTTAATTTTCCCTTCCTTCAAGCTACTTCTCGGGATTCTGCCTGGACATTTTCCTGCCTTCCTGGTGTGAATGGCTGTGACTGCTGCAGATCCCAACTGGACTGTGTTGGCTATCATCTGTCTCAAGGCTCTCCAGTGTTCTTATAGGCCTGCTGCTGCTCCCCTTCCTGTTTGTGATGTCACCACTCATTGCCACATGGTATTTGTGACTCGATTCGCTATTTACCGAATCGCTATTTGCGATTCCTTAAATAGCGAATTTTGAATAGCTGTTGATCTTTATCACTAGGTCCCACAATGGTTGGGAAAGCCAATGTTCCTTATTACCCTGTGTCAGAGTCAGGTTGTTTAAGACAGCATACTCCTGAACTAACCCTGTATGCTGTATGGACATTAGTATACACTAGGGATTTCAAATGTGTCACTCTTGCTTCCAAAATATGTAGTCAAGTGTAGAATACGTCCTAGTGCATGCACCTCGTTCGTCAAGTTGGTGGATATATTTTCCGTGAACTCACATTTGCCCATTTCAGGGTTAATCAAAAGTGCAGCAGGCTCAAAAAATGATACTTTGCATATTTCTATGGAGATTTTGTGGTGAATAATAATTGGTTTATTGTGATTATTCACTTGGAATTCTCTGAAAGGAATATAATTCTGGACACCTCCAACACTGTTAAATGAGAAGTATTTAAGGTGGCATAAAGAGGGTATGTGATTAACAAATAAGCAAGAACAGGTACAAGACAATTTAACTACAAATAAGACAGTCAATTTGAAAGTCACGCAACCTGAATTAAATGTGCTCAAAGAGCAAGCCATGATTCTTGTAATTAATACTGATCCTGCTAACTTGAGCACTAAGTTAAACATATAGGAGATTGTGGAGACCAGTACACACCAATTTCATACGAAGCATTTGAAGTATGCTTCATGTGATAGAGGGAGGAAGTTCCTTCTCCTGACAGTTAAAGGAGGAGTTTCAAGATGAAAGCATTCCAATGACCGTGATGGATCAGGGGAACTTAGGTACAGAGCCATGAATATATAATGCATGCTTTATGTAATTGTGTAAGGAAGTGCATACAGGAATGAAGAAAATTGCCCCTTGATTAATACCTAGATTTGAAGACACCTACAGAGACATTATGGTTTCAAAGGATATTAGGGAGTTGCTTGATGATGGTATAAGTCATAAGGGAAGTAGTGCAAGCCATGCCAACATTAAAGAACAGCACAATTCTTTGATAATTAGTGAACTTTAAAGAAGGGATAAAGTATGTCCAATTGTATGTAATCAGGATATTGAAAGCCACCAGTGAGTACATTGAAAATCTAGAGGCACATGGCATGCAGGCCCAGGTTCTTTATAAAGTTATGGAACTAAAGGAGACTAGCTCTGCACTGATAAGGGGGAAATACTTTTTAAAACTGTGACAATCAATGTTTTAGAACTCTTAACATGGAGACGCCAGTCAGGTTGGCGCTCTAGCAGTTGTATTGCCTTCAGCCTTAAAATGATGGCTGGGGTGCGGGCGCGCAGGTGAGTCTAGCATTGCATTGATAAGGGGGAAACACTTTTTAAAACTGTGACAATCAATTTGTTAGAATTGTTTTTTTAGGTAGTGTGTTTTTTAACAGGAAGTCGTTTTTTAAATCTGCTACTTTGTATTGGTTTTTAAAAAGAAAATCACTTTTTAAAGTTGGCTGCTTTGCACTGAGAACGAAGGGGGAGTGGGGAAAACTGCCACAGACCACAGGAGCATTTACAATAGCATACCCCTACCATAGAGACGCCAGTCAGGTCGGTGCTCTGGCAGCTGAATTGCACTCAGCCTTAAATGATGGCTGGAGCGCACCAAAGGCAAACCAGTCTGCGCCGTACACTCCCGAATGGTACCGGGGGCCAGGAACCCTGCCCAATGTTCCACAATTAAGGTAGGATTCACTTCCCAGCAGCTACACACACTAAGACCACCATCCCTCTTACACCTCTGCCCTCCTCTAAACCTAGAGAATGGAGAACTGTTTTGCTCTAAGTGCAACTTATCGCTGGTTACAGCGCAGGAAGTCAGCCCAGAAATTCCTATGAAAAAGAGTTGCTGGAATATGTTCCTGATTAATTGCAGGTCCCTTCTTCGCCATAAAATGGAGCAATCAATGTTGATAGAGGACGAACTGCCAGAGGCCATTTTCCGTATGGAAACTTGGCTTCACGAGAAAACCATATCTGACATTAACCAAACACTCCCCACAAGGGGGGCGTGGCTTGGCAGGCTAACATGGAGGACACGACCTAAGGTAGCTCCGTCTGCCCGAGCCGTGATTCGCCGTCATCCGCTAAAAATCCTGACCCCAGCACATAATCCTGCATCGACGAGTATGCACAACAGTCCGTACTATATGGCTGCCCTGAAATAGGATCGGTTTTGTCATTATACGGGCATACTGCGACGCTGACCCAGCCCGGTCCGCGCGGCCTCCGCCGGCGAGACTGGTGAAGTGGAAGCCGTGCCACTAGCGCTGCGGCGGAGAGGACAACCGACGGAGAGCGGGACTCGAGGTGAGGAGACCCCGCAGTAGATTTTGCGGAAGCAGGCGCAGCCCTGCCGTTTAGCAACCGCCTGCGGCCCCAGTGATCGCGGTGCCGGTCGGGCGCCTGGGGCTGCGGTCTTGTGAGATTGGATGCACAAGGCGGCGCCCTGCAGGCCTTTATAACCTGGCCCAGACTACCCCCGCAGTTTCTGAAGGGAGGTGGCGGTTTGCTGCATGAAGGGATCGTTGACCTGGGAGGCGGGGCCGGCCGGACACAAGCAGTACACCGCAGGAGACCACCCGGGAGGCTCCACCGAGATGGGGCACAGAGAGCGGAGATGCCACGGCCCCAAGCGGTAAGGAGCCAAGCATCTGCAGCTTAAGTACCGAACGCTCCAGGGCCCGTCATCAATGTCTGAGACCCGCTGCCCCAGACGTGGGGGAGTTGCCCTTGTGGGCCCGTGGGCCCCGCACCCGAATAATTAAAAGTGCGCGTGTTCAGGGGGCTTAGTTAGATGGTGGGGTCCCACGAAGCCGGATAGACTGGGCTGCTGACTGCGTTCCGCTGGGGGCTCCTTCCGCTCCACAGACGTTGGCTATGGGAGCCTAACCGGGCCCCAAGTAGCGCCCAACCGGCTGCCCAGGCTACAATCTTGGTTGCTGATACACAGTGGGGACATCCTGGGAGGCACAGCATAACAGTATAGACTATTACCACGGATGCCCCCCCCCCCCACTTACCAGACCATATCCTGCAGCAATTGAGCCTCTGACCCTGAAGAAATCTGGAACAGGTTGGGGGTCCGGCGTGTCCGGTTCCCTTAGGGAGCCCACTTGGCCGGCTTCCTGTGGCGGCGGAAGCGGCCAAGCTAGGCTAGGTGCGGCTTGCGGCCCAGGGGCTGGAATCTGTGAGGCCCAGCCTGGGACTTTGCTCCTAGTGGTCCCGCGCGATGCAGGAAGGTGCATAGGCCCACTCCTACAGGCACAGGATTTTCATAGCGGGGACCAGTGAAGGTGAAGACGCGGCGCTGCTGGAGGGCGAACTTGTTTGCAATATCGTATCCTGCACCCCCTTTCTCCTTACGCACTCCTGATCACCATGGGCAAGGACAAACAGGCGGCTGCTGGCGCCAAACAGAGCACCATGGATCATTTCACTACTGCCTCTGGCGATTCGAGAGGAGAAGCAGCCGGTGAGCCAACTCGTGATAACGTGACGCGGTTGGCGGCGATCACCCAGTCATGGGAAGCCCTGGAGGCGAAGGTTGGTGCCATTGGGTCTGAGGTGTCATTTGTGCGCCAAGACCTCCGCAAAGCAGTGGATCTCATCACGGAGGCTGAGACTCAGGTTTCCACTGTAGAAGATACAGTGGCTTCCCTCCAAAAAAAAGTAAATAAGCTCACGGTGGTGGCGCAGGAGTTAACGTCGCGAGTAGAAGATGCCGAGGGCCGTTCGCGGCGTAACAACATTTGCCTGGTTGGATTCCCGGAGGGCTGCGGAGGCTCCTCCATGAATAACTTCCTTACAAAATGGCTTTAGTCGCTGCTACCAGAGGAGTCACTATCTTCATGCTTCGTGGTGGAAAGAGCTCATTGGGCGCTGATGAAGAAGCCCCGACCCGGTGAACGGCCACGACCAGTAATCGCTAAGCTTTTAAATTATGCGGATCGTGACGCGATACTCCAATATGCAAGAACCCACAAAGATCACCTGCTATTCGACTCACACCCAATAATGGTATTCCCGGACTATACCAGACTCGTACAACAACAGCGGCAATCCTTTGTTGCTGCTAAACACAGGCTCCGTGATCTCAATATTTCTTACATGCTGCTGTATCCCGCTCGGCTGCGTGTGATATATAACTCAAAATCATACTTCTTTGACTCTCCGGAGGCGGTCTTCTCCTGGGTGGACGAAACAATCCATATCAGGGTACATACCCCTCCGCCAGTGGAATCAGACTCCTCGCAAGGATCGCACAGAAGCAGGGCTGGACTGGCTACCGGGCGTTTTGTTGTGCTGCCGAGCTGGGGGCTGATTTCGTTGATGGGGACCTGCGTGTGCTTAAAAACATTTGTTTTGCTTTGTTTATTTCGGAGCTCACGCAGGTCCCCATCAACGAAATCAGCCCCCACCGCAGTGAAATCAGCCCTCAGCTCGGCAGCACACCAAAACGCCCGGTAGCCAGTCCGGCCCTGCACAGAAGCAGACAAAACAGAGGCAACTCCAAGAGGCGACTTAGATCTCGATCCAACTGGCGATCACAAGACCAAGAGGAAGTCGCATAATGTTCCATAATCGTCACAGGCCAACGGTCATTCGGACTAGACCGACGATACCTTCCTCGTCTCTTCTTACAGAATTGCTGGGACAACTGATTAGGCTCTGGGCTATACATGGAACTGCTACGCTCCCAGACTTATAGTTATGTTAATTAATTTGGGGATGTTAGGGTATGTTTGGTGGGGCTCTCCAGGCTCCCCCTGCTGGAGCCCCGACGATTCCCCGGCCGCAACAGGCACTCCTTGTTTATGGAAGTATGGGGGTGGGAGGTGGTAGGGCGGGGGGGAAGTTTTGTTATGTTATATTTGCAAAGTCATAAACACCGAACACACACTTAGACCACACTTAGGCACTAACGCACCGCCACAATGGGATATATGGACGTCAGATGGCATTACATTCTCTTAACGCTCAACTAGGTGAGCTAAACATAGTGTCTTGGAATGTCAGGGGGTTACTTAACAAGATCAAGAGGGGGGCAGTGTTCAGATTAGTTAAGCGCTGCGAGCGGATGTTATCCTACTACAGGAGACCCATCTTCTTGGGAACAAAACCCCATATTTCAATCGATTTGGATATTCCACAATATATCATTCCGGGTTCGTGCGGGGTTCCCGAGGCACGGCGGTCCTGGTACACCGCCGCGTCACGTATACCATATCTAAACACTGGTTAGACCCTAGAGGTCGATAAACTATTGTTACTGTTACACTGGCGGGTGAACAGATAACCATTGGCAGCATTTACGCCCCACCCCCACTGGGACAAACATTTATAGATAAGGTCCTGCCGGTGTGGGGAGAGCTCCCTGAGGGTTTAGTACTTCTCGGGGGCGACTGGAATGACGTCATGACACACCGGGATCGCTGGCGCCCTACATGACAAGAACCCCATGCCAGCAAATCCAAACTCAATCTCCTAGCTGACACACTGGGGTGGTAGGATACGTGGCACACTCACCACCCCTTAGAGAGTGGCTACACCTACACCTCGGCAGTACACGACACACTATCACGAGTCGATAAAATTTTTCTTCCCCACAGCTATAGGGTAGCACACGTCTCTATTCTTCCTAGGGGGCTGTCCGACCATTCACCAGTTCAGCTTAAGCTACGCCTTAAATCGCAATGACCTCTGTATCAATGGCGTATGTCCCCCTGGCACCTTAAAGACCCCAATTACCAGGAAGCTCTTCAACGAGCCATTACCGACTACATCTCGATAAACATTGACACTGCCCCGTCCAAAACCATCCAATGGGAGGCTCTCAAACCTACACTTTGAGGTGTCGATATAAGTTTTCGAACAGGTGAAAAACGTAAACGCCTCGCCCAAATATTAGAATTGGAGAATCGTCAATGATCTCTTGAACGACAGGTAGTAACTGGGGCCACCCCGGGATCGCAACATATCCTCCTTCAAATCCAACAACAAATACACCAACTCACCACCAACGAGGCACAGGAGACCTGGTTGGCCACACAGCACAGGATATATCAGTGGGGCGACAAGTCCAGTAAAAAGCTACATCGGCTATGCCAGGCCAAGTCGTCCCCTATCCCTGTACCGGCACTGCGTAGTGCCGAAGGAGAACTATGCACTTCCCCAGAAAAGGTGGCACAAGTATTCACCACATATTACGCCTCCCTTTATCAGCAAAGAGAATATATATCGGAGGCCCTTATTGATGACTTTCTATTAGACATACCCCCTAGAAAAATTTCAGATCAGATACGAGACGCATTAGACGCCCCTATAACTATAGACGAGCTTAGGGCAGCACTGACAAACACTCACCCGGCCTCAACGGATTCCTCAGTGATTTTTTGCGGCCTCACACGACAACACTGGGCTCACATCTTCTCGCGGCTCTTCACGAGGCACTTGAGAATCATATTCTACCCCCTGACTGGCGTTACGCCGAAATCGTAGTATTTCTAAAGCCCGGCCGCCCCCCAGAAGTTCCCGCCTCATATCGCCCCATTTCTTTGCTCAACTTTGAACCTAAGCTCCTTGGTAAAGTCTCAGCTGATCGCCTCCGCTCGTGCATTCAAGACCTCATCCATCCAGATCAATCTGGCTTTATGCCACAGCGATCCACTAGACATAACATCAGACGGGTCCACAATGCCTTCGCAAAGGCCCAAGAATTGGATCGGCCCATGACCGTTTTGTTGGCCGACATTGATAAGGCGTTTGATTCCCTAAGCTGGATTTACCTTTTTAAACTCCTTCACGCCATCAACTTGGGACCTCGGTTTCTAGCATATATCCAACTGCTATATACAGACCTCTCGGCCTCGGTGCGAGTGGCGGGGCATCGGTCGACCTCTTTTTCTATCCACCGGGGTACATGGCAAGGCTGTCCCCTATCCCCCCTATTAATTGCCTTGGCCATAGAGCCTCTAGCCATTTGGGTGCGTCAAGATCCACTGAGTCGTGGGTTTGAATAGTCAAATGAATGCTCCGACAGAATCGCCCTATACGCTGATGATGTCCTCTTTTTTATGGCCGACCCATGGTCCTCTGGGCCCTGTATCCCTCATATCGTGTGTGCATTTGGAGAAACTCCGTGATTAGGCACTAATCCCTCCAAGTCTATACTTTACCCGGTGTGTGGGGACCAGAAACGCCAGACTTGGGCTGCGCAATTATTCCACACCACTAATGGGTTTAAGTACTTGGGGGTATTCATTTCACCATATCCTACGACCTCGTGGACCCACAATATCACCCCACTACTCACAGCAGTTCGAGATGAGACCGCAATCTGGTCACAGCTACCTCTATCACTAAATGGTAGATCTGCAATTTTTAAAATGGTTTCTTTGCCCCGTATATTATATTGGTTACAAAACTTTCCTTATAATATCCCCTATTCATGGTTGACTCAATTAAATGCACTCCTTAACAAGTTCTTATGGCAAGGTGTGGCGATCCGAGTAGCTTTAAGCACATGCACACAGTCAACTTATTGCGGAGGCATCGCTGCGGCAGGTACATATGCATATTACACCGCATCTCACCTCCTAGTCATCAATGAGTGGTGGTATAGCTCACCATCGGATCCTGCCTATGCAGTGGAACGGCTGGCAATGGAGGGCACTCCCTTGCTGAAGTTTCTTTATAGTCAGATAAGTCTTGACACCCTCCCCCCAGCCAACAAAATTGTCATACAATTATGGCGACGCGCAGTGAAAACCATGGGCTGGTTGGGACGGCTGACACAAACGACACCGCTATGGCAGGGCACATATGTGCGCTCCGTTTCCGCACTGGTGGGCTTTCACAAATGGGACCTCCTTGGAATTTCCACGCTGGGCAACATTATGCAAGGCTGCATTCTTAAATCCTTTCAACAACTACAAGCTGAGTTCCAGCTACACAAATCACAATTCTACAAATATTTACAATTGAGACATGCCATAAACCCCCAAATCCGTCAACTAAAGGAACTTCCTGAATTCCACCCTTTGGAGGGCCGCCTATTAATGGGAGACTTAGGGGCACACAAGATCAGGCAGATCTATCAGACCTTGATTACCCACACACGAAATACGTTGCATAAGACCAGAACCGCATGGGAAACCGATCTACCGACTATGACTGATAATGACTGCACCGAGGCCCTGGCTAGCCCCCAGAATGCGGTGGTCTCTTCCCGATACCGCCTATTCAATTTAAATATTTCCATTGCGCATATTATACCAGATCCCGCTTGTGGAAAATAGGTGTTATTCAGTCCCCCCCCGATGCCTTCATTGCGCGAGGGCACATTTTTGCATACTGTGTGGAGCTGTGAGGCGTGGCAGCCATTTTGGCCGAATGTCACGTCCTGTCTTGGGCGCGTCCTGAATTGGACTATTCCACATCATCCCAGATTGTTCCTACTTCACAGCACAGTATAGGCGGAAACCGATACAAACAGCATTTGTTGTTCCTGGGCCTAACACTGGCCAAACGGGACATAGCTCAGAAGTGGAAGGCGATTGATTCCCGGAGTCTGGGGGGATGGATGAAAGCCATGGATAGATGTATTGGCGCTGACATCGTAGTCTTCCAAGCCCGGGGCTGCCCGCAGAAGCACAGAAAGATCTGGTCTGGCTGGGCGTCATATCGAGGTATTGATTTACCCCCTCTACCACACCCGACCCTCCATTATGTCCCTAGTAACATGCATGTCACCTTAATATGCCACAGACTGCCAACCCGAAATGTAGATCTATACGGGCCCTTAGTGGTGTCTGGTGCGACCTGTTAGTTGAATGGCCTGATGTTTTACAGACCAAATTGTTGATGTACATAATAACATGGTACTTTCAATATTGCTTGTTAATTGTAATATATAAGCTGGGCATCGCCCGCTCTGTACCTATAAAAATGAATAAAATTTGTTGTGGAAAAAAAAAAACCACTCCCCACAAGGTATTTATGTGTGCAGGAAAGATTGTGTAAATAAAGTGGGCGGCAGCATTGCAATAATCTGAAAAGATTCATACAGATGCATGTCCAACTCCCTTCCCATTCCTGAATGCAAGATTTTCGCATTCACAATAAATCTGTCACTCAACTGCACCTTCTCTGCATTATTGCTATATAGACCTCCTGGACTCTGTTCCAAGTTCGCTGAGGTCCTCCCAGACATTTTGGCTAGCCTGGCACTCGAAAAATCGAATATTACCCTTCTGGGTGACCTTAATATACCTTTTGAGGAGATTAATAACCCACTTGCAGCAGGGATGATACATGGACACTATTCAACTCACGCAAAGAGTTGAAGGTCCTACACACATCAAAGGACATCTCCTTGATCCGGTTGAATACAGTGGAATGGACTTCGTCCCTAGACTCGACCAAACCTATATTAGGAGAAAAACCTGATTCAGCCAACATGAAATTCGAAGAATGGATCACACAGTCTCTGGATGAAAATATCCCAATAACAAATATCAAAAGAAGTCAAAAAGAAAAAAAACGCACCCTGGTTTACCTCCAATCTTGTTTCCTGGAAAATAGAATGTAAAAAACTTGAAAGAAGATGGAGAAAAACTTTGAGGATCATCTTAAAACGGCTCATCGAACTGCAATTAGGAACTATCATATAGAAATTAAAAAGGCCAAAGCGTCCTACTACGAAATCAAAAAAAGCCAGACATCAAACGCCCCTAGGGGGCCTTTTTAAACTTCGGAAATCCCTGACCATTCCAAAAACTCTCTCCCCACCCCCTCAATAGCATGCTGCAACGAATTGGCAGTGTTCTTTCAGAACAAAAAAGCTGATACTTCTCTTTCTCTACAAAACAACAGAATTTTAAATGCCCTTACATCAGAGAAGTGTATGCCCAACACATCACTGAGGGAGAACTTCCTGCTCTTCTCAGCAAGGTAAAATCAGGGTCCCCACTTGACCCAGCACACACTCTCACAAGGAGTTCCAGCCACCTTCTCCATTATCGTGGAACGCCTTAACTTTTCCCATTCCACTGGAATAGTGCCATCTAAGTGGACACATGCGGTGGTCAAATCCTTGGTAACAAAGAAACAATCTTGACCCAACATATCCATGAAACTAAAGGCCAATCTCCCTGCTCCCACTCATAGGCAAGATGCTAGAGAAACATGTCAACCAAACACTGTCGACAATTTTTGAAGGAAATCATCTATTGCACACTTCCCAGATGGGAATCCATACACAACGTGGTACGGAAACTGCCCTCCTCGCAGTAACAGAGGAATTAAAAATGCTTCTGGACCAGGGAGGAACAGCTGCTATCATCCTCCTGGACCTAAGTTGAGCGTTAGACATGGTTGACTATGAGACACTTACGTACAGAATGGGTGAAGCCGAAATAAAGAGCTTTGCTCTTGATTGGCTCACCTCCTTTTTGAAGGACAGATTTTTCCAAATTTGTGAGAATTCATGCTACTCTGACGTTCTTCCCTTGAAGTGTGGGGCCCTACACTTTTTAATCTGTACATGTGCCCATTGGCAGATATTGTTCAGGAGTTTGGGCTGTAAATAGTATCATATGCAGACGACACACAATTGGTCGTCTCCCTCGCCCCTGGAAAAGGCTCACAGTCCCATTAGCTGTCTACCTGCTTGGAAAAAGCATCCAAGTGGATGACGAACTGCTGCTTAAAACTGAACAGGGAAAAAACTGAGCTGATGATTCTGGGGAACGAACCTAACCCCCAACCACCTATAGACTGACCAGAATGTTTGGCCAATCCACCCATCCCCTCCTCCCCTATCAAACGTCTTGGGATGTGGCTATACAAGTCCCTTTACATGGATACACAAGCCAAAAAACTTGTGTCAACTTGTTTTGGCACCCTCAGAACACTCTGTAAAAACCTAGACATTCTCTGGCTCCCCCAAATAGTCATCAAAATTATCTAGGTTGTCTAAAATGCAGCAACAAGGATTCTATTCAAGGTCCCAACATTTGCCTCAGCAAACAGTGCTCTAGCTTCTCTGCACTGTCTCCCTATTGAGACAAGAATAAAATTTAAAACACTCTGTCTGGCACATAGAGGACTTAACGCCGAAGGATCCACTACGATAAGGGCATTCTTGACTTCCTACTCCCTCAGTAGGGCTTTAAGATACTCTACGGGTCGATCCTTGAAAGCAAGTAGAATTCATAAGGCCAGATGGGGTGGTAGGTATTTTTCATATCTCATCCCCAAACTTTGGAACACACTCCCCAAAGAATTAAGATGCCTAAACAATGAATCACAGTTCAGAAAAGAGATAAAAGCATGGCTATATCCACATTAATAGCCCCCCTGTGTTTCTCCACTAGTCCTGAAGCAACGCTATGTCCTAGCCAGTGCTGGGACGCCTATGGGTAGCCATGATCTTTAGAACTCTACATAGCATAGTACAGCATAGCAAAGGTGACTTGCAATATTACAACTATGTAAAATTGGGAGTATGTTATTACTTATAATATATATAAGCCTTCATATACTATACACAAATGTGGAGAGAAATACGTTATTTATCTATGCAAAATAACAAATATTTGCCCAGAAAGTGAACAGAATTAAGACATAAAAAAAACAATGAACGAGAGGAAAGCTGATTATATAAAACAGAATATTGTGGTAATACTGCATGTTATCAACATATTGACTTGATGTGCTTCAAACCCCATTGGGCAGAGTTTTATATAGAATGGAAAAGCAAGATGGTAAATTGTGTTACTTGTTGAGCTTTACTCACTAGGCATTTAATGTGCATTCTATGTGACAGTTATTTGAACGAGAAGTACTTCAATGCTTTCACTTTCAAGTTTGTCCTCTTGTATAGATAGAGCATGTTTCAGCCCTGAAAAGTCTGAAAAGGAAAGTTAACAGAGTGTTCAGTAGACAGGAGAGAGCGGTGTGCTGGTAGTTCCTGTGTGGAGACTGTGATGTACTCAGACACCTGTAGTACATTAACACAGGTAACACAGGCACCTGAAATACATTAACACAGGTAACTAGTGATATATCTCTTATTGCAAGCAAAGTTTAATAACAGTACTTGCTTGTAATAAGAAACAAATGGACAGATCGATAGAGGAATACTAGCGCATCTCACATATGATGAAACAGGTTACTATTTCAGTCCTACATTGTTAGAACTGTGTAAGGAGCTATAGAGAAAGGGGCTCTCCTGTAATGATAATACAATTGGTTATCATCCTGATAACAAATACAGGCGTTAATTTAACTTATTACAGGTCCTATAAATACAAGATTGAACAACGGTCAATCTGTTGGCTAGAAGGCTTCTCCCTTTGGTGGGAACCAGGATTCACACTTATCTCAATGGATTTATTCCAGGTTGGTGTCTTCTGTCCAGCTGACAGTGTATATAAAATTAAGTTTATAAATAAGCAAGGAAGAACTCATGAAGCCTTAATGCAATATCCTCTGCAAAAACATTAGATGTCTAACAATCAGGATTTAGCTGGGAAGCAATGAGTGCATTCTGTTTGGGTGAAAAATATAAAGTTGTATAATAAGCCCACTCCGAATTTGGACTACACAAAACTGCCACTTCGTTATTTTATGTGGGAGGCATTCCAAGGGTGTCCCATATTATATTCACCTTGTTAAGTGAGGTGTTAGTGTCCAGTTTTACATGTGCTGATAAGTTGCTCGGTCTAGGGCAGTGGTTCCCAAACTTTGTAGAACCATGACCCACTTTTTAAAACGAGAAACGTTCAGAATCCACCTAGCTTTAATGGCCATGAGGAGGGCGATTTTTTAATGTAACTAAAACATTGTGTGATAGTGCACTGTCCTTTTCAGAAAGCACATTTTCCACTGAAATGGCCACTATATTTGCACATACTTACGGTTTTACTGATAAAACTATTTTGCACACAAACGACAATGTGTGGAAATCTGGTTTCAGTAAATATTTAGCATTTGTGCACTACCAGATAAAGTGTCTTGATTTGTTTTGATCCTACTAAAATCTTTGTTTCCATTGCATTCCATAATTACACAAAAATGTGCTTCAGGTTTTGCTTTCCTAACTGCTGAATGTGTACAGTTCATTTACTGGTATTTATAGTTTGTTGTGTGTTACAAAAAATATTGTCACATAATTAACTTTACTTTTTTTCTCTGACTGTAAAGTGTGATGAGTTTGTAAACACCAATCGCAATGTTAAACAAGCATTGGCATAGCCAATAGGTCTCGCCTTTGTGAACTTATAAGTGTTTAGCCAGAGCTATTGGCTTTGGCAATGTTTTAAAGCTATGATGCTTAGTGATACTGAGGTGGTGGTGCTGAGGTGTAGTGGAGTGTGCAGTGATGCTGAGTTGTTTTGCTGAAGTGGTGCTGAAGTGGTGCTGCGTTGGTGCTGAATTGCCTTTGAGGTAGGGTTGTGCTGGTGCTGAATTATGGCTGCGCTGGTGCTGAGGTGGGGCTGTGTTGGTGCTGAGGTGGGGCTCTGTTGATGCGCAGGTGGTGCTGCACTGGTGCTGAGGTGGTACTGTGCTGATGCTGATTTGGTGGTGCAATTGGTGCACTGGTGGTGGTGAAGAGATGAGGAGGTAGTGCTGTGCCGATGCGGAGATGGTGCTGCTTAAGTGGTGTGTGCTGATGATGAGGTGGTGCTGAGTTGGTTCTGCACTGGTGCTGAGGTGGCACTTAGTGATACTGAAGTGGTGCTGAGCGATGATGAGGTGGTGGTGCTGTCTTGGTGCTTGTGTAGTAGAGTGATGCTGAGTTGTTGTGGTGAGGTAATGCTGATGTGGTGCTGCGCTGATGCTGAAGTGGTGCTGCGTTGGTGCTGAAGTGTGCTGAGGTGGTGCTGAGGTGGTGCTGTGCTAGTGTAGGAGAAGGTGAGGGATTGTGTGTGCTTTTAACTAGTTGGGGAGAGGGCCAGGGAAGGAAGCTTGTACTCTTTTGCAGATTGCTGTATATTAAAGCTTTGGAAAATGTTAGATGGGCTGGGGAGAAGTCACCTTGCCTTAGACCTGCACATTATCAAATACACTTATGGTGTGCGCTTGTAACAATTTATAAGCGAAGGTGAGGGAAGGAAGCTTGCAGTACAATACGATTGTTGGGGATCCATAGTTTAAATATGTTAGCTGAGTTGGGGAGAGGTCACCCTTCAGTGCAGCTCTTAGTGCACAAAGCAGTTGTGTACAGTATAATTAAAATACTTTCGGAAGCCAAAAAAGCCAGACCGCTCCGAAGTGGACAGGTTTATTATTTAGAAAAAGCAACAGCTTTACACGAGCACAAGTTACATTACATGTCATTCCGTGCAACTTACAGGTGTCCATTCCAAAAATGCAGTTAATTGTCCCGGGGATCCGTGTGTAAACTGCAGGTGAACATATTAATTTCCTGGTAAAATAACTCATAACTGTGTGCACTATAGGCATCTGTACGTTTCGAGGGGTCCGTGGAAAAAACCTTGCAAGCCTTGCCTTCATTACTTGTTCTTCTGTGGTTAAGGAGATGCGTGCATTTGAATGGTGTAGTAATTACATATTAAGTTTTAAAAGTGTGGACGGTTAGCTGCCAGCTGTTGGTGTAATTACATACATTGATTGACTTGCATACCTTGAATATACATAGAGAGCTGAAGAATGTAAACTCGGCTCTATCTCAGCTGCCTCAGTCACCAGTTAAATGTAAAGCAGCGGCCGTGTTATTGTTTCTCCTTGGTGCACTATTCCCCAGTGTGCAGTGAGGCGGGGCAGTGTCCGGCTTTGTTGCCAGTGACTCCACGCCTGCCTGGCCAGGACACTGCTGTGATAAAAGGATTACTCATTGTTTTGGATTCTGGTGTTTGAGGGGAAGGGAGGGGGTGAGGAGGGCAGTGGCTGGATCCTGCCGGCTGCAGCTGCACAGGGCACATTTAAGGTGGTAGTGTGCCAGTTTCCCGGTGTCGCTGGGATGGGTTCAGGCCTACCGTGTCAGCTGAACAAATCTGACACGTTTCATTAAACATATTATGCTTATTTAGATAAGCAATGTGCTTTCAATAGGCTTGTTTGTTTAAAACAATGTCTCACGCAGCACATTTAGGCAGAAATGCTATTGTTAAAATATTTACTGCATCATACATTTTAATTCTTGGTCAGTTACAAACGTGTAGACAAACTTGTTTGGCGCAACCAAGTTAGAAAGTAGTTCCTATTTTTATTGGAGGCATACTTTAGTCGCTTGGGTTCATCACACCTCTAATGTGCCGTTTAACAGCGCTTGCACACAGCTGCCGCCCGCTAGTCTCCTCTGGTGCATATTTGTAATTAGTCAGCTGGCCTGCGCGATGGGTGTGCATTAAATAAGACTCTCCAAAGCAGACCCCTCCCACCTCCCACATCAAGTCATATGCCAGCAGGCTAGGTTGTTCCTCTATGCGAGACATACTGGGGGTAGGAGAGGCACTCGAGGAGATGAGCCAGCGGCAGCTCTGTGCAAGCGCAGCTCGGGTGTTTTTAAAAGGCACATTAGAGGTGTGATGTTTTCCATTTAAAGTGAATAAAATCGGGTATGCACGTAGGGTAAAAAGTGTGACGCTCTTCGCCCCGCACATGGACACTTAAAACACTTGTGTGGAACACGTTGTGTCCTACGAGTGCAGTCACTGGGGGAAGGAGGAGGGATGAGCGAGCGGTAGCTGTGTGCAAGCGCTGCTCGGGTGCTTTCAAAAGGCACATTAGAGGTGTGATGTTTTCCACTTAAAATGAATGAAATCGTGTATGCACGTAGGTTAAAAAGTGTGACGCCCCGCACCTGGACACTTAAATCACTAGTGTGGAACACGTTGTGTCCTACGAGTGCAGTCACATGCCCAGCCGGGAGGAGGGGCCATCCCGCGCAGTGAGAGTAAACAAAACAAGCATTTGCAATGCAATAGGACTCCCATTTACGCGAGACCTATTGCATTGCAAACGGGAGTGCAGGCGGGCGGGGGGCAAGGGGGCGAGAAGGCACGAACAACGGGAGGGGGAGAGAAGCCACGGACAGCGGGAGGGGGGGAGAGAAGTAACGGGCAGCAGGAGGGGGGGGGAGAAGTCACGGAAAGAAAAGAGTGCTCATGCAACACTCGAAGTAAAGGGGCCAATAGCCACGGAAGGATACAAATGACGACATGGCATAATAAGGCGGGACTAACATGCCTCATTATCAATCTGAAGACAGACTTTACGAAGGACAAACACAGAAGCCAATGAAAAATATGGGCAGAGAGTGAGAGAAGCTTGTTTCCCCATACTGGACTACTGCATGCCTCGCAGAGCGAGCAGCGCATGCGCGCTGCCGCTAAAGCTCGACCTAAAAAACAGCAGTTTGTCAGAAGACATAGCCTGACATTTGACCTGTGTCATTGAAGGGCAGCAGAAGTGGCAAGATAAATAGAGAATTTAATAGCATCTTTATTTATTGCTTGGATTTTCGCGACACATCCACAGTTAGGGAAACACTGGTCTAGGAGATCATGACATTAACTCCAAATTTCATTATTTGCTCAAGATTGGCTATTGTTTGTAGCATTGTTTTCGGTGTTTTAAAGCTGTTATTCTTAAATATTGAGGAATTCTCGCTTACAGACTAATTTAAAAAAAATCCTATTATCTTCACAAAATTATACGGCCAGTCTAAACTCTAAGCATGTAGTTTTTAAAATAAATTCTTATGAGTTGCCCCACTAGTCTAAGCTTTCCAAAAGCATAATATATCAGGGTGCATTTGTTGGTATTTATATTTTCCATCTCAGTCTGTCACAGAAATAAATAGCTGAAAAATCTTTGATAGAGCTTATGTTGAAGGTAGTGTTTTGACACGTTTTAATAGAGTAAGACCTCAACTGCGCGTTCTCTGTATTCTTTGTTGTTACCGCACTAAAATCTGCATGTTCTGTTATTTACCGGGTCTTTTTCAACCTGAAAATTTCAGGTGGTTTGACCTGCTGTAATTTACCGGTTGAAAACCCAAAGTGTCATTTACACAGGTGTCGGAATTTTACGAGGCACTCATAATTAAGACCTAATTGTTGCTATACATTCAGTGGAATTATTGACAGCCAGACTTGGTTGATGCATTAGTGAATTGTTTGTGTTCCCAGGAACACTTCACGATTTCGGCACCTCATTTTTCCAGAAGAATAATTTCAAAAGAACATCAGACAACAACACAGACTTCTGTAAATTATTACAAGAATCAGCAGATATGTTAACGATTACACAACATGTTCACATTTCATAAGTAAGCCTGTAAAATTATCTCACCACATTTTCCAAGAGAGTTATGGTTTCTCCATGGTATAAAAGTTCACAAAAGAGCTTATACAAAATATTGCGTCGGTCTTCCGGAAGCTTTACAAAAGGCTCGAAGTGTTTCCTCAACTGAGCTATATCTGTGAAAAAAAGATGTGTTGGTAGGAAAGCACCGTGCAGTACAGTACAATATGGAGAGCATTTTCAAACGAAAATGGCACCCAATGTTCCAAGAAGATTTACATCCAGAAATCTAGTATCATACAGAACAATCTTGTCAGTATTACAAGTCCGGTTCTATACTCGGGTTACTCTTCACATACAGGAAATCACTCTTTTCATTGCAACATAATAGGCATGCAATGTAAAAACAGGTTAATCTCTAAATTCTTATAGAATATGAGAGTTGTAGAGCAGTAAGACACTGAAAAAACAGTTACACCAACAGAGCAGCGGTGCAAGAAGCACAAAACAGCTCCATGTATTTATCGGTTGCAATGCTACCTAACAAACTACATTCGCAGTTTTTTAGGTCTCGCCTAGCGTTGCTGCGCACATGCGCAGCTCGCTCGGCGAGATTTAATGCAGATGAGGACTTTCAGAAAAGGGCTTTAAGCCCCGCCCCTCATTTCCATTGGCTGGCGTCACCGTTTATGCTAAACGGTGGCCAGCCATTGGAAATGAGCTATCTATGTTGCCTCCCTTTGGCTTTTTGTGCCGGCCCACTTGGACTGCTTTCCTTCTGTCGTAAACGATTTCTTATCTTTATGGGGCCATGTGTTTAAACACATGGCCCCATAAAGACAAGAGATCCCCATGCTCCGGCTGCAGCGCGGTCCTCTTTCACTTTCGCTTGTTCTTTTTATCTTCCTCTGTCGTTGTCTGCCTAGCTGTACATGTGCTTCTTTTTAAAATCTGTCTCGTTTTGTTTCTCACATCTAGAGTTCTCGTGTCTATACCTTTCTTTCCGCTCTCAGATTCATAGGCTTCTCGCTGTCTCTTTTTGTTCTTAACACTTTCAATTTCTCTAACGTTTCCTTTTTATTTTGTTAGGTGCGGGGAGATGAAGTGATTTGCCCAGAATCACAAGAGGTTTAGCCGCAGAGACTCGAACCTGGTTACCCAGCTTCGAGGTCGTACGCTCTAACCGTTAGGCCACATCTTAATGAGTCCAGCCTGTAGGGACAAGGGCCCCTGTACTTACACTCCAGAGTGTGTCACTCCTGGGCGTGTCACTCTTAAGTTTGTCAGTCCTGTGTGTCTCTCTTGAGGTTACCACTCCTGGATGTATCACTACTGGGTGTGTCATTACTGAGGGTGTCACTCCTGAGTGTGTCACTGGGGCGTGGGGGAGAGCAAACAACCCTGTACTGGTCACCGTGTTCTATTTGTATGCCGATGCTTGTTTAATCCAGAGAGGCGCTTGGTGGGCGCTATACCCCGACCTTGTCACGTGAAAGCTTGTGTCTCACTCTTCACCAACCAGCAGGAAGTGCGTGAATCTTCTGGGAGCGAGGGGCACTTATGGAGGGGGGAGAGTGCATCCCCCACGAGCACAAGAGCACCTCTGAGGCACTGACAGTGAGTGCACGTGTGAGGGCGTGTAAGATCCGCAGAGCCGTGTTTTTTGTCTTGCAGTTTTATATAGCTCGAACTCGACCCGGAGGTATCAGGGCGCTTTACACGAGCACCAGCTGTTCCAGACAGGCACATCCATGTTTTGTTAGGCGCGGGGAGATGAAGTGATTTGCCCAGAATCACAAGAGGTTGAGCCGCAGACACTCGAACCTGGTTACCCAGCTTCGAGGTCGTACGCTCTAACCGTTAGGCCATATCTTAATGAGTCCAGCCTGCAGGGACAGGGGCCCCTGTACTTACACTCCAGAGTGTGTCACTCCTGGGCGTGTCACTCTTTAGGTTTGTCAGTCCTGTGTGTCTCTCCTGAGGTTATCACTCCTGGATGTATCACTCCTGGATGTATCACTCCTGGATGTATCACTACTGGGTGTGTCATTACTGGGTGTGTCATTACTGAGTGTGTCATTACTGAGGGTGTCATTACTGAGGGTGTCATTACTGAGGGTGTCACTCCTGAGTGTGTCACTGGGGCGTGGGGGAGAGCAAACATCCCAGTACTGGTCACCGTGTTCTATTTGTATGCCAATGCTTGTTTAAACCCGAGAGGCGCTTGGTGGGCGCTATACCCCGACCTTGTCACGTGAGAGCTTGTGTCTCACTCTTCACCAACCAGCAGGAAGTGCGTGAATCTTCTGGGAGCGAGGGGCACTTATGGAGGGGGGAGAGTGCATCCCCCACAAGCACAAGAGCACCTCTGAGGCACTGACAGTGAGTGCACGTGTGAGGGCATGTAAGATCCGCAGAGCCGTGTTTTTTGTCTTGCAGTTTTATATAGCTCGAACTCGACCCGGAGGTATCAGGGAGCTTTACACGAGCACCAGCTGTTCCAGATGGGCACATCCATGTTTTGTTAGGCGCGGGGAGATGAAGTGATTTGCCCAGAATCACAAGAGGTTTAGCCGCAGAGACTCGAACCTGGTTACCAAGCTTTGAGGTCGTACTCTCTAAGGCCACATCTTAATGAGTCCAGCCTGCATGGACAGGGGCCCCTGTACTTACACTCCAGAGTGTGTCACACCTGGGCGTGTCACTCTTAAGTTTGTCAGTCCTGTGTTTCTCTCTTGAGGTTACCACTCCTGGATGTATCACTACTGGGTGTGTCATTACTGAGGGTGTCACTCCTGAGTGTGTCACTGGGGCGTGGGGGAGAGCAAACAACCCTGTACTGGTCACTGTGTTCTATTTTTATGCCGATGCTTGTTTAATCCCGAGAGGCGCTTGGTGGGCACTATACCCCGACCTTGTCACGTGAGCGCTTGTGTCTCACTCTTCACCAACCAGCAGGAAGTGCGTGAATCTTCTGGGAGCGAGGGGCACTTATGGAGTGGGGGAGAGTGCATCCCCCACAAGCACAAGAGCACCTCTGAGGCACTGACAGTGAGTGCACGTGTGAGGACGTGTAAGATCCGCAGAGCCGTGTTTTTTGTCTTGCAGTTTTATATAGCTCGAACTCGACCCGGAGGTATCAGGGCGCTTTACACGAGCACCAGCTGTTCCAGATGGGCACATCCATGTTTTGTTAGGCGCGGGGAGATGAAGTGATTTGCCCAGAATCACAAGAGGTTGAGCCGCACAGACTCGAACGTGGTTACCCAGCATCGAGGTCGTACGCTCTAACCGTTTGGCCACATCTTAATGAGTCCAGCCTGCAGGGACAGGGGCCCCTGTACTTACACTCCAGAGTGTGTCACTCCTGGGCGTGTCACTCTTAAGTTTGTCAGTCCTGTGTGTCTCTCTTGAGGTTACCACTCCTGGATGTATCACTCCTGGATGTGTCACTACTGGGTGTGTCATTACTGAGGGTGTCACTCCTGAGTGTGTCACTGGGGCGTGGGGGAGAGCAAACAACCCCGTACTGGTCACCGTGTTCTATTTGCATGCAGATGCTTGTTTAAACCCGAGAGGCACACTTGACACATACTGTAATGTACAAACTACGCACAATCCGTCACGCTCAGTCTTCTGAATGAAAGGCAGCTACCGTTCAATAAATAAACACTGATCGTGTCTCCCAGCTGTTTCACGTGCAGCCCCCACACAGGGAAGTGCTTCCACGCGCACCCTCCGAGCTTTGTAACACTCACTTGCAGCCTCCGACTCTGTACACCTCCAGAGCCACACACCTATTCCTAAGTGTACCTCTCCTCCTTCAAAGAGGGGCCCGTCCCTGGCCACACGCTTTCTCAGCGTACTGAAACTCCCCTGGATGTCTAGCTCCTCTTTACTCCTCTTGGCGCTATATCGTATGCTTCGGGAGCAGGCGCAGTGCTGTGAGGTGAACAAGGGAGGGCGCCTCATTTCCTCACAGCTGTGATCGGTAGCAATCTGAGTTTGTCAGGCATGTGAGGAGGGGCACTGACCACCAAAAAATACAATAATTCTGTTTTAAATGCAAGCCTGCAGCTGTACCACAGCTACAACGTGTCAACAACATCAGTAGTCATAGGCGCACTGTTGACACGTTCTGTAGTGTGCACACCACGCACACACTTCACACGTACTATGTGGCTTCTGACCCTGCACTACTGAGATATAGCAGATTTTCTTGAAACCGCTGGCGTAGATGAACTCTTTGAAGAGAGCAACATAAACTCATGCAGCCATGTTCTGAGGAAGACTTTAATGTCATCCAAGCTCTTCCATCGGCTAAAGCACCAGGGAACTGTGTTGCGAACATGAATTTGTTGGGATAGGAAAACAAAATGTCACAACAAAGATTCATTATTTCAAGCTTTCTTAGATGCCGCTTAAGAACTGAATCTGGATGCGGTTGAACTGGAATTTACCGAAAGGAACATGTAGACATAAAATAGGGCACAGATCAGGCTGTGCCAGTGTACATCTCTAGGCCAGGGATCATGTTGTGAGGAGGTTTGGTTGTAAAGCACAGGCCGGGATGTGAGGGAATTCAGATGTAGGACACAGGTCAGGGTGGGAGGAAGTTTGGTTACAGGGCACAAGCCGAGTTATGAGGAAGTTCAGTTGTACAATACAGTCAGATCTTTAAGTGGTCCGGGTCCTGCCGGTGCTCAGCACCGGCAGTTCTAAAATGCAGGTGCTGAGATGGGTCTCTGTCGGGCTCTCCATTTTTGCCCTCACCTTCGGGGGGCAAAAAGATCTTCACTCTGCAGCAGTGCCACCCTTCACTGCCTTTGATGTAACGTCAAAGAGACTCATTATAGTTCTTTCACAGTTATTTCAGAACTGAGGCATTTTCAATATTACATACAAGGAAGCTATAGTTGTTGCTTATTTATCATATGCAACTAACAACCATTGACAAAGCCAATAGTTCTTGCTTATTGTAGGTTGTAGGTTTCTCTAGCTATGGCCAAAAATCTGTTCAGCAAAATTAAAAGCCAGTCCCCAAAAGTAAGTGCTGATTGTTCCCACTTGCAAACACTGGCTCAAAGTAAGCACTGACTAATGCACCAGATTTAAGCATTTCATCTCGGTCTGTGAGCACTTTGTGTCCATTTCTCCTAACCTCTCCACAGCAGCAACTTTGACTGACAGCTTAAGCTCTCTACAGCCAGTCCCAGCAAATAACTACTATACTGATGACACTACAAAGGTGAAACAAGGGCTGCTCTGGGCCCTAAACCATCTTTCATAGCTTTCAACACCCGCCGGCACCTCACACAAGCCAGAGACCCACACCTCGCTGTGCAGAGAACTGTGCAAAGAGGGTGTGCAGGTAACCGGGGGCAGGAGATGCTGGGAGGCTTTCAGTGCCACAGACAGCCCGCTGTGATGTGTTGTGGATGTGCTGGTTCTAGTGTCAGGAAGGGACAGGTATGAGGTGTTCTCCATAATGGTAGAGTTAGTGGCACAGAGAGAAAGTTGTGATGTATTCTAGATGTGATGCTCCTATTGTCACGGAGTGAAAGGCGTGATGTGTTCTGTATGTGGCAGTTCTAGCGCCATGGAGAACTGTGGTTGATGTGCTTGGTTGTGGCGGTTCTAGTGCCACAGGGGGTAGGCAGGTCACATGTGCTTCTTCTAGTGTGGAGGAGGGCCATTTGTGATTCATTATGGATTGTAACCATTCTCAAGGAGATATGAACTCTAAAGCTCTCTCTGCCTAGTGATATCAGCAGTGACACGCCATCCTTTTGTGTCAGATTTCTGCAAGAAGTAACACGCATTAAAAATGCCATAGGTCTCGCCTTTCATTAAGTTAAAGCCATTTGCTTTGCTATACAATACCATTAGCAAAGCAAATGGCTTTAACTTAATCAAAGGCGAGACCTATTGCATTTTCAATGCTTGTTCTAACCTGTCTGCCATTCTTTTTTACTCTCCCAAAACAGGCCTAAATAGGACAGATTTCCTGATGGATGAAAGGCGGCAACCCGGTGGCGGACAGTTCACTGCCTTTGATTAACCAAAGAAGGAGCCTTCAGTGGCTCCACCAGCATCTTTCAAGTCTAAATGGGGCAAAGAATCAGAAGTTTGGCAGGGCAGTCGACCTGCTGACTTACAGTGCTTCTCCCATCCGGCCAGTCTCAAAATCCGTTTAGTGTCATGTGCACAGATGTCCACATCTTGTGGACTACCTCTTAAAACTATGAAAGACTTCACAATGTTTACCATAACACAGTTACATTTGGTACCTGAGCCTAGTCTGACTTTGCTGTTTACCTGATTGACCTAAATGTTTGATAGGCACTGGTAAAAACTTACATAAATAAGGTTGTCTTTTTCACAAATACCTTGCTTTAAGATGCTCAGCGAAGCACACCCTGGAAGAGATTTTCTTTTTTCAGAATGTCCATTGCCATCCACACTGTCCCAGGAATGTAAAGAGAGAGCATCAAAGTGCCCAGTGAGATATGGATGGAAGCCTTCAGTGATTTCCTTCTCAAACCCGCCTTCTTTTTCAGGCAACAGGCAGAATTCTGTGAAGCAAAAAAAACAAAATGCGAGAGTCGAATCACGTCTTTTGCTGTCTTGCTTTGTGTTCACCCTATAGAAAACTTTACCCCCTGTGGCACTAGAACCGCCACAACCAAGCAGATGAACCACAGTTCTCCATGGCGCTAGAACTGCCACATACAGAACACATCACGCCTTTCACTCCGTGACAATAGGAGCATCACATCTAGAATACAGCACACCTTTCTCTCTGTGCCACTAACTCTACCATTATGGAGAACACATCATACCTGTCCCTTCCTGACACTAGAACCAGCACATGCCTTTTAGAAGTCCTGTGTACAATTTTCAGAAAAATATAGGACAGCAAATACTTTTCACCATTCTGGAGTTCTTCAGAGTTGGGTGACATATCCAGGCGTACCGCAGTGATGTGTGGCATCATCTTTAGATTCTATGTCAGGACCCAGAGGCGAGGATAAGGCTATTCGTTCTTAATTTATTTTGCATAGCAGCCATGCTAACCAATAAACATACCTACAAAGGACTTAATTTCCCATGTTCCCAGGTAAAACATGAAATTCAAACAAGTCTATCTAATCAGGTGTCTCCAGCCTCTGTAAATGGTGGTGTCCCTCATCCATCTTCCTCTTTCTTCGCTGCTTGCAGCCATGCCAGATGAGTACTGGAACTCTGGTTCTCCTTTCTTACTATTGCTATTGTTTGTGCTCGTTTATTACTCTGTTCGCAGGTACATATGAAGGTGAAGTCTCTGCTTCACTAACGCGGCCACAGGAACGCTCTGTCGCTCCTTCACGGCCACTCCTTGATCTGTTTCCCTGTCAGGGAACCGAGGCCAAGGTGCGCGGTGGTCTGCTGGCCGTTATAGGGCATGCACCTCTGGCGTCAATTTCATGATGCAAACACCTCAGCGCGGAGTGGAAGGCGCGTCAGTTACAGCTTTCACTGATCGTCTCCGCTCGCGTTTCCTATTGCCTTAGTTGTAAGTGGCCTGACATCCTGGAGCAGTGACACCCTTCGGGGTAGGACCGGCAGGAAAACCAATCCTGCGTGGCCCCGTTCCCCTTTTTCTACCTTCTACAGCCGGATTGTGAGCAGTTCTACTTACCTCATGGAGGAATTTGGGGACTATTATGAAGAAGAGGAGGATGTACAGTATTTCTCGGTCATAGATGACTTCTGTGATGCCGTGGACGCCTCCATAGTCACGGTGGTCTTCGACGCAATGGCCCCTCTGGAGTAGAGACTTATGGAGCTGGCGCAATGATACCTACAACCCCTTGCACCGAGGGAAGACCTTCCTGGGCCCTCGGCCCCTAGACCTCCAGAGCTGGCAGCTGCCTCCACCTCCAAGAACCTGTGCAAATGCTCGCATCCCGCGGAGTGGACTTAGATGTCTTTGACTGGCCCCCAGAAAAGCCTTCTTAAGCCTATCACCCTCCGCTACCAAAGGCCCTGGCTGACCTTCCGCCTGCGGACAAGTCGGGTCTCGATGCTCCCCCCCCCCTCCAACTTCCGATGTTTCCTCTGCGGGGTCAGATGGGGATTCTGACCACGGCCGGTCCTGGCGCCCTTCCTCCAACCCACCCTCTAATTCGTGACCTGCTGCGGACGCGCCGGTGGATGCCCAGTCAGACCTCCCAGAGCCTGAGGAGCTCTTGTACCCCCACTCCTCGGAGTGGATCCACTGTGATAAAGTGGCCCCTTGACCAAGAGGTCTGCTCTTGGCTCAGGGCGGAATGCCCCAGGCCTTCCTTTGAGGGTAAGGTGGTGGTCACGCCTGAGATAGATTCTCGTATTGCCACCTTCTTGGCCAACTAAAGCAAAGACCCTAAGAAGGGCATCGACTGCTCCTGGCAGTCGTGTCAAGATAAGCTCTTGGATATTACCGGCCTTTTGGTAAAAAGTTTCGACATGGCAGAGGACGCAAAAGAGTCAGGAGCTTTGATTTCCCCAGATGTGTTATCTAGTTGGGACCAATGAGCGCTTATTTTTCTAAGCAATGCCAACTGTGCTATTTCCACGTAGAGGTACAGGTCGTTGCTTATTGAGTTGGATCCTAAGTTAGGGGTATTGGCCACAACAGAGGCAGGTCAGATGGCCGAGGGCAGGCTCTTTGGTGATCCATTCATCCATCCACGTTCAATTTCCTGGACAAGGCCTAATCTACTGTCAAGCGCATCTTTAATGCAAGTGTTTTTACAGCGGCTGGCCATGGTAGGGGGTGCTTGGCTGGCCGTTCCTCTTACCCTGCCTCCGGCCGAAGCCAACCATCCCAGAGAGGCCAATGGCAGGATTCATCACAATTTGGGGGATTTTACCCTATCAGAGGTCGGTCATGCCACACAGGCCAGCGGAGAAGCCGCCATCTTCCATGGTGAGTTTTTCAGTTGTCTCATGCACTCGCTTGGGGGGGTCGTCTAGCACAGTTCATAGACAATTGGTGGGCTCTTACAGCCGATGCCTCGGTGCTTCAGATGGTGCAAGGGTTCCAAGTGGAGTTCTATGGGTCTCCCTTCTAGCCGCCCTCGCATCCCCGGCCACTCCTCTTCTCTGGCCTAGAGGTCACTCTCATTCAATGGGAGGTACAGGAGCTCCTAACCAAGGCGGCGATTTGCCCTACCACTCCACATTCCCTGGGGTTCTAAAGCAATCTGTTTTTGGTACCTAAGCCGGATGGGGATCAATCTCCAAGAATTAAACGAGTGGCTGGTATACTGCCATTTCAAGATGGAGGGGATTTATCGTCTCCGCCACCTCCTTCAGCCCAACGATTGGATGGTCCGGCTGGATCTCAAAGATGCGTACCTCACGATTCTGATTTTCCCACTGCATCGCCGGTTTCTCCAGTTCCAATGGCAGAACCAAACTTTTGAATTTACCTCTCTTCCTTTCAGCCTGTCATCGACTCCTTGGTGTTTCACCAAGATTCTGCAGCCAGTGGTAGATTATTGTGTCAACACACACAAAAGATAAGGGGTAGGAGGGAATAACGTCCCACTTCGACCTCCTGCAACAACTTTTTTCACACAAAATAGAAGAGGGACTTTGTACTAGTGATCGCTCTGATCTTAGGTTGGGGGAACACCCAAGGGTTTTTAAAACTGCCCTCACACACAGAAGACTGTGTCATGCTTCATCATAGGGCTGCTAACAAACCTTCGCGCAGACCAACGCTGGAGGTGGAGCAATAGGGAGGGGGAAGACAATACAACATGTAAGTAGAAACAGTATGGGACCACAAGTGAACATAGGTGCAGAAACAGTGATTTAAAACTGGTCACGGGTAATCCCAAATGCAAGTTTAATCTTGGATTTCCTGTCCAGAGTAAAAAAATGGTCACTTAAAGACCAGTGGATGGTGGTATGGGAGGCTTTAATGAATCACCTACCCCTCCACTCTGCAAAAACGTCAACATGTTTCAGCCGGCAAAATCAAATACCCCGGCTTTCATCAGGACTCACATAAAGAAAGATCCCATGGGTGCTAACCCTACCTCCTTGATCCAAGGGTAGTGGGAAGAAACCCTTCTGAGTAAGTGCTCAGAAAATATGTGGTAGAGTACCTTGCTCTCCCAGAGGAACCTGTAACAGAGTCAATAAAAACAAATGTAAAACAATCTGTGCAGTGCCCTCTGAGAATAAACACACAAAACATCCAAAGTGGAGTTCACCCACCCAATCAGAACAGCGATTCCTTATGGGCGTCGCAACACCCTATGAAGGCCAAAGATGCAATTATCCAGGCCCTGCGGTGTATTTAATAATATCAGGCGTCCCAAAAGAGCGCTCACTCTGCACTCATTTACTCTTCAGAATTACCCAGGTTAAAAATAGGCATCAGTGCTAGGAGACAAGTGCCCGACCATTCACTCGGCAGATCTTATCGAGTTCATTTAAAATCAAACCTTGAACTGGCGGGGGAGCGAGGACAGCTCCCTATAGTCACACTCTGCGGGACACAGGAATAGAAAATGACAAGGTGAGTATTTTTAAAGGCAAACGTAACACAATCGTAACGACCTATCTGAGACCCGACCCGGTTAAAGTAAAGCCCATGAGGTGATTGTGGTTGGGATCGTAGGTCAGAAGCTAACACCCTGACAAACAAACTCCTGCAAAGGAAGTACCCCCGCAGGACCGTAAATAGGGCTCAGAAGAGAGCGGCCAATTGCAATCGAGAAGCCCTTTTGGAAACCGTGGAGAAACCCCCTACTGACAAGACTATTTGTGTAACCACGTTCAACACTGCCTCTAGTAACAACCAGAGGATCATTTTACGGAACTGGAGAATCCTCAACTCCAATGGCTTACAACTGGATAAACCCTTGTTCTCCTTCAGAAGGAGCCAGAACATCAAAGATCTACTGGTCCACACCAGACCCAGGAACATTTCCACCAGACCAGTAGTGACCACTGACAAGGAGGTCACTTGGGCCCTTCCACCAGTGACGGGACACACAAGATGTGGGACATGCGATGTTTGCCACCTGACTGCAATCACCAAAACAGTGGATATCGGACTCACCCACCCATGGGAACAACGGAGGCATAGCAACTGTAACTCCACCAATGTTATATACATGCTGAAATGCCCATGTAACCTTGTCTACATTGGTATGACCACACGGAGGGTAAAAGTCAGGATAATGGAGCATAGATCCACCATCAGATGTCAGAGGACGACGAGTCGCCTCACGACCCACTACAAAGAGATGAAACATTCATCTGAGGACATCTTCTGGACGGTCCTGAACAAACCCAATATCACTGCCACCACCCGTAACCCAGAAAATGCTCTTTTTATCAGGGAACAGAAATGGATTTACAGGGTCCGTAGTCATACTGAAGGCCTGAATGATGACATACCCTGGAATACCCTGAACAATCTATGAGACTCCAGGTACACCCCTTTCTCCATGAATATGTTCTAAACTCAGGGTCAATGCCATTTGCTCAGGCATACTATGTAAACCCTCCTTTGACGTGTGCCCCTTCTCTAAAACCATGACCTCTCCTATGGAGGAACAACCGCCCCAGTCCATGCAAAACCGGACACCAGTAGTTTGCACATGGGGTTTAATGGGGGAACATGTGAGTCACTAGGATAGTCCCGATGGACATTCCTGTAAAGTTTCATATATATTTACAACCACCTCCAACTTCAATAGCACTTCGAGTGTAAATCTTAAAGAAATCTTTAAATTAGACTTAATTAATGGATTTTCTCTTCCCGATCCGACCCTTTTAAATACATACTACATTTGGCACAATGGCTGCAATGGGTACTGATCCACTGTGGGTTTATTTTCCACTTTGTGTAGTAGGTAGTCCGACAGGGGGATTATTCCTCTCGTACCGGTAAGGCATGCCTAATGTGCACATGCGTACTGGAGCACACGCATTCCCAATATGGGGCCGCGAGTTAGCGCTCCAGTGTTTTTCCTCCCTTCCGTCCTCCCCAGGCCACGCACGTCGCGTACGCGATGACGTGGACAGGGGCAGGGAGGTTTAACACGGACTGTGGCCAAGCGGTGCATTGAACCTGCACGGTGCTGGGAGGGACAAGTTGTCGGACACGGCTCACCTTGACGAAGTAAGTCGAACACTTTTAACCACTCCATGGAGGTTGGAGAGAGACCCGGCTGGGCATAATGGCACAGGACGATGGTACAGAGCCCTCTGACCCACCCGGTGATACGATCTCAACCACAATCACCTCATGGGCTTTACTTTAACCGGGTCGGGTCTCAGATAGGTCGTTACGATTTTGTTCCGTTTGCCTTTAAAAATACTCACCTCATTTTCTATTCCTGGGTCCCGCAGAGTGTGACTATAGGGAGCTGTCCTCGCTCCCCCGCCAGTTCAAGTTTTGATTTTAAATGAACTCGGTAAGATCTGCTGAGTGAATGGTCGGGCACTTGTCTCCTAGCACTGATGCCTATTTTTAACCTGGGTAATTCTGAAGAGTAAATGAGTGCAGAGTGTGCGCTCTTTTGGGACGCCTGATATTATTAAATACAGCGCAGGGCCTAGATAATTGCATCTTTGGCCTTCATAGGGTGTTGCGACGCCCATAAGGAATCGCTGTTCTGATCGGGTGGGTGAACACCACTTTGGATGTTTTGTGTGTTTATTCACAGAGGGCACTGCACAGATTGTTTTACATTTGCTTTTATTGACTCTATTACAGGTTCCTCTCGGAGAGCAAGGTACTCTACCACATATTTTCTGAGCACTTACTCAGAAGGGTTTCTTCCCACTACCCTTGGATCAAGGAGGTAGGGTTAGCACCCACGGGATCTTTCTTTATGTGAGTCCTGATGAAAGCCGGGGTATTTGATTTTGCCGGTGGAAACATTTCGACGTTTTTGCAGAGTGGAGGGGTAGGTGACTCAGTAGAGCCTCCCATACCACCATCCACTGGTCTTTAAGTGACCATTTTTTTACTCTGGACAGGGAATCCAAGATTAAACTTGCATTTGGGATTACCCGTGACCAGTTTTAAATCACTGTTTCTGCACCTATGTTCACTTGTGATCCCATACTGTTTCTACTTACATGTTGTATTGTCTTCCCCCTCACTATTGCTCCACCTCCAGCGTTGGTCTGCGCGGAGGTGTGTTAGCAGCCCTATGATGAAGCATGACACAGTCTTCTGTGTGTGTGGGCAGTTTTAAAAACCCTTGGGTGTTCCCCCAACCTAAGATCAGAGCGATCACTAGTACGAAGTCCCCCTTCTATTATGTAGATTATTGTGTACCTGGATATGTTGATCATGTGCCAATGTCCTCAGGCTCTCTCTCATCACCTTCGGTCGGCGGTGGATCTTCTTCAGTCGCTGGGGTTCATTATCAACCGAGCAAAGTCCAGTCTCTTGCCCTCCCGTTCAATCACCTTTCTGGGTTTTGTTATCAATTCAGTGGACTCCACGCTGAGCCTGCCCTCCAGGAAGGTAATGAAGATCCAGCACAAAGTTTGAAGGATGCTGGCGAAGCCACGAACCTCCCTGCGCCAGATCACAAGGGAGGTAGGCCTATTATCGTCCTCTATCCAGGCCATTTTCCCGGGACCCCTTCACTTTTGGGCCCTGCAACGTCTCAAGGCATCCCACCTTCCGCACGGCCTCACGTACTCCCAGTATGTCATCCTGTCTGACGAAGCCAAGGAGGACGTCAACTGGTGGCTCTCCCATATGGAGGCATGGAACGTTTGTGCCATTTTTGACTCACAACCATATCTAATGATCGAGTCCGATGCCAGCGGTTCGGGCTGGAGGGCTTGTTGTAGGGACTTCACCACCAGAGGAGGATGGTCTGCTGCCGAGCAGTCCCTCCATATCAACTGCCTAGAGTTGATGGCAGGTTCCTTTGTGGTCAGATGTTGAACCAGGGACTGGGTGCAGTCATGTGTCCTTCTCAAGATGGACAATGTGGCAGCGGTCCGCTACATCAAACATCTAGGGGGTACGCGGTCCAAAGGCATTGCGGATCTGGTCAAGAATTTCTGGGAGTACTGCCTGAAGTATCAGGTTTTAGTGACAGCAAAACAATTTCTGGGATCGGCCAACCAAGTGGAGGATTGACAATCCTATCACCTTCGGGACTCGAGCCTCTGGAGGCTGCTTCCAGCAATGTTCCAGGCCCTACTTACCCTGTGGGGGTCCTTCACAATCGACTTGTATGCGTGACGCCTCGATCATCAGCTACTCCGGTACTTCAGCAGGAGACCGAATCCGGGAGCGGTAGCGACCTCCCACTTAGAGAACACCCTTTAGTAAGGAAACTGCTCCACAGGATTCGTTTATCCCTTCCGCAGGAGCTCAGATGTTCGGCCCTTTGGGATGTTAATAAGGTGTTAAACTTGTTGTCGGGTTGGCCTAGTAACAAATACCTTTCTCTGAAGCAGTTATCAGTCAAGTTGGCCATCCTTCTGTGTCTAATCTCTTGCAGGAGGGTGTTGGACGTCAGAGCCCTTGATGTTACTGGAAGTTCCTTCACTCTGGATGGTGTCACCTTCCATGTGACTCGTCATTCCCAGGTGATTTCCTACCCGTTTTTCCCCGGACGCACCCAAGTTGCGTGTCATCAGGTGCATAAAGGCCTAGGAGTCCATGACGGGAGAGCTGCAGCCTCACAGGGAAAAGTAGCTTCTTATTGCCTTGAGGAAGCCATTTAAGGCAGTCTTCTCCCAAACATTGCGAGATGGGTACAATGGATTATGCAGTAGACTGCCATTGACAGCAAAACCTTGTTGCACACTCCACTAGGGGTGCAATGGCCTCAAAAGCCTTTCCTTTAGGAGCTCGCAGGGAGGATATTCCGAATGTATCGGACTGGTCTTCAGATTCAACCTTCAAGAGGTTCTATTTCAAGCCGGTCTCCTCTAGTGCGGCTCTGGTAGTGGACACGCTTTAAACTAGCCTAATCCTTGCCTCCAAGTCCTGACATAGAATGAAAAATGTCCTAGCTATCATAACAGAAAAATTCCATTTTATTAAGGACATAGAGGCGAGTATTAGCCCACTCACTGATGAATCATGATCCGCTCAGGTTATCGGATCTGCTTATTGGTGTAAGTAAAAGCTTTTCCTTGTCTGTGTAACGGCAAGTTTGCATCGTAGTGCTTAGATAGTGATTGCTACCGATTGGGTACTTATTTGAGTTGATTGGAACTCTCTAAATTACAGGAACAGAGTCTTCTAAACAAGAGTGAAATCTTCCAAGGTCGGCACGGTCGCAGGAAAAAAGAGGAAGATAGATGAGGGGCAACTCCATTTACAGAGGCTGGAGGCACCTGATTAGATGGACTTTTTTTCCTGGGAACATGGGAAATTAAACCCTTTATTGTTAGGTTTATTGGTTAAAATGGCTGCTATGCAAAATACATGAAGAAAGAATAGCCTACTCCTCGCCTCTCTGTCCTTAATAGAATTGAAACTTTCCGTTACGATAGCTAGGAAATTGTTCATTTAAAGGAAAGCAACAACAGTAAAGGTGTAATAGAATAACCTACACTTTCTATTTTTTTGCACTTTGCTATCATTGGCAATTATTTCTGTGATTCAGTGCAGTTCTATTGCATTACTGAAAAGCTACAAGAAAGGTAGAAATGTGTGGTAATGTGATTACTACAATGTGCATGTCAGAGGGGTGTAGCTTTCACTGGTGCAGACCGTGCAGTGGCACCGACACCCACAAGGATCTGGTGCCCATCCTTCCTGCACTGACTTACTAGCTGCCTGCTCAGATGTTTTTTTTTTTTTTGCAAATGTCTATCTTGGACCTCGTCCTGTCTGTGTTTACTTGTGGTGGGTTGGGGGTTTCTGATGAATAAAGAAAGGAGGGGAGTGGTGCAGCACTTAGGAAAGCAACAGAGAGGTGCCTGGTGGGCTGAGAGAGGAAGAGATGAGGCACTCTGTAATTGGGTGACCGCAGAGTCAATCATCCAATTACAAAGCAGCTTACATCAGCCTCAAGTCACAAGTGTGGAGGCGCTGAGAGAGCACGTTGAAAGCTTCCGGCATGTATAATGTTTGTTACTGGCTTGCTTGCCACTCCCGCTCTTGGAGACTACATATTTTTCACTAAAAGCTTGAAGAACTTTTATAAAATGAAAAGCCAGAGGAGAGCAAATATAGGGAAAGTAGTTTGCCAAGGATGAGCTTTGGTTTTCCGTTCTTGGGGTTACAGTCCTTTGTCCTCCTACACAGCCACTCTTCGAGTGCAGTTTTTTGGAGATGCCAGTGATCAGTAAGACGAATGACAAAAATGTGCAATCTGGCATGATTACACATTGAAATTTGTTATAATAGGTGGCGCACTCCAAGGTTTAAATATAATTAAATTCAATCTAAAAGCAAATATTTTCTCAACTTTATCGTGCTACACACAGGACCCGGGATCTGCCAGTCTCCCTGGTGTCATGTGAATCATGTGTATCAGGTAGACATGTTCCCTGAATACCTGTGTGCACTGCGTGGGTCCCTGACCTTCAATCATGTAAAACACTGCTTCAAAACACAAATTTCTTCAAAGCAAAATTTTTCATTGGTTTAGATTCAACATAATCCCCAAGTCAAGATTCAATGTGCAAACATGTGCTGCTTGCATTTGTAACAGCAAATTATAACAACACATAGCATAATATAACATCATATATGTTCATGCGATGATTCTTCAAAACGTTCCATGGTGTTCATATGCCACCCTATGCATTTCGGGACAAGTGGTCCCTTCTTCAGGGGCCTCTACAATAAAAATTAAAATAAACCCAATACTTAACAACATATTATTATACCACCAAAACCTTCAACATCAGGAAAAAAGCACTGACTTATGTCAACGGCATGCTTATATCTCCAGTGTACCTGCACCCTCTCAAACCACATAGTTGTTAATAACATCGCCTGCTGTCCATATTGTAGTGCAACCCAAAATGTGATGATCATAACTAACACAAAAGTGTAGTATGGCACCGATGTGATAACCCACATACACCAACATTTATGAACCATGCGCCACTACGATCAAATGTACTCACGAGTAGAAAACAATCCGGCACTTTTTTAATCGCTGAACTGAACCAAACAGGTTTTCTGTAAAGAAACCAACTAGTCAAAAATGAGGCCATGTTAGACAATGACTGCAATGCTCCTACGTACTACTGCTTCAACATTATACCTTCATGTAGCTGTACAGCTACCTCACACGCCTTCTATTCGAACAAACAAAAATCAGGTTAATATATATTAGTCACCCCTAAGTAAGGCCTCCTGAGCCCAGGAGGCAGGGTGCATTATATTAAAGGTGAGGACTTACAAGTGCAAGTCTATTTGTCCCAATAGTGGTGTTCCCCATTGGAACTACTATCAGCGGTCCATAGGATAACATGGGCTGGTAGCCAAGCATTCCAGAGTTTGGCAGCTACACAGTCCCTCTTCTATGTAGTGGTTTCATAGTTGCTGGCGGAGGTCGAAGTGGGACTTTATCCTCCTACCCCTCTTTTTTGTGATTTATAGCTACATGAGTGTGCCTTCTCACCCCTGACATAAATCTCGAGTCAATGGTAATGTGCCATGCACCCAAGTGGCTACCTTAAAGGATGCCCACCTGGTTGCCCTAGCTTCTGTGTGCTCTGGCTGGCAAGGCAGCGCTTGCTGCTGCTAAAACAGGATTCTGACCTTCTGCCAGGCAGTGTGATCACTCCCAGGAGTCAGGAACAAAGGCCTGGGCAGGAAGGAGGTCACACCTCCTCTCTCCCAGGCAGGCTAGTGAAGTGCCACATCAATGTGACGAGCTTCAAAAGGCTGCACCGCCTCTGATATGTATCAGGGCTGACTCCCAGAGGAGGAAGCCACCCTTCCCTACCCCAGGCACATTTGCTCCTGGGCAGGCAGGACATTAGACAGTGAAGGAGGTGTACACCCCCAAAAAGGCTACCAACACCTAAAGGGTGAACAGCCCGGTCTGTACATTGGAAAAAGGGTTCTGCCATTTTTAGAAGTGGCAGAATAGAGGGTTCTGGGTAGAAAAGGTGACCCATAACCCCGGATGTGTTCACCTCAGTGGCAGACTAGCTTTAGGGGCTAGCAGCCCATTGACTGATAGCTCCAAGAACCCCTAACTCCCCCTAACTTAGGATGTAAGGGACACCCCTGACACTGGAACCTCAGTTCGGAATCAACCTGCATCAAAGAGAGCAAAGAAGAGACCAGTGTCAGCGACAACAGGACTTTGTACAAACCAAAAGAGAGATATTCGGTCCCTGTGGCAACGCTCATGGAACTGAGTGATTGAGACTTGTCCTAGGCTTAAGCTCGGTTCCCCCAGACAGATGGACCCCTGAAAGAGCCTGAGCACCCTCAGACTCCCCTGGACTAGTGGCACTAGTCCCCTACTAACTGCAGGTAAAACAAGAGTACCCAAGACAACCCAGGGGGGGTGACCTCAGAAAGGGGGGGTTAAGCCCACAAAAAGCAAAGAAGCAAGATGGTAAGCCCACCAAAAACACTCCCTCAAGACGTCTTAACCCTAAATAGGAGGAGACTAGACCCCACCACAACTCTGGCAAGCAGAGTCGGGCGACTCCGGGCTAAAAAACTCTTGGATAATAGGCTTTGCTTTCACTGCACACAGGCAGGGAACTACAGAGGGGATGTAGCCTGCTCCTAAAGGGTGGTTAGCACTGGGCTTTTCAGTGCAGCCATTGGGGAGGACACCTCATATGTGGAGGTCCTCTTAGCTTTTAACTGGGAGAAGGGTCCAGATGGTAAGCTGGTGATCCCTTAAGGTGGCAGTATACTCTTCTACTCCATTCAGGTGAATGGAATCCCTACCACTGGCCTGAGAGAGACAGGTGCCAGTCATACAATAGTGGTGACAGGCTAGTGTCCCCAGATTAGTATTTGCCAGGGGAAACAAGAAGAGTAAGAGTAGCCCCAGGTGAGGTCACAACCAGACCTGTGGCATTAGTAACCCTAAAAAGAGGGTATGCCGTTAGCTGGCATAGGGTGGTAGTCAGTCCTGACCTCCCCCTAGATTGTATCCTGGGCAATGACCTCCCAGAGGTTGGTCTGATCCCAGAAGGGGTGGTCGCCCAGGGCACCGCCCATCCCAAAGATTCTGGTGATTCTGTCCCTAAAATTAGGAGACTTAGGGCGCAAAAGAAAGGGATAAAGAGTAAGAAGAGGAAAATAAAGCCACTCTTAACTAGAGATCCAGCAAGCCAAGAGCATTCTACTCCTAGGGAGAACCCCAGAGTTGCTACTGGTAAGGCCACTCATGATCCTAAAGAGGTCCTGAAAAGTCAGGCAGCTGTCCATAATCAGGGTGTCCCCCCTGAACTGACAGAAGGGTGAAAGAAGGGCGAAGAAGAGAGTGGAAGAAGAGTGTCTGCCACAGGAAGTGGTAGCCCCCCACAGCAAGAGAGGTTCCAAGAACCCAAAGTTGCCCCTAAGGTAGCTCCTTCACCTGTCAATGGTGATGTCAGGATGTGGTTTTGGGTACTGACAGCTGCCAGAAGCTTTGGCTGGGTGATGGCCTTCATGGCAGCACTGTACCTGGCATGGGAGGCAGACCCCATATCCAAGTTAGGCCCCCTGACCCTGCTTGTCATGGTGGGGTTGCTCAAGTGTAGGGTGACCTATGTGGGTATGCTAGGTGTGGCCCTAGCAAAGACAGGGTTAGAGGAGGTGGGCACCTCACTACCCAAACTAAAAGGGGAGAAAGGTACAAACATAGCTGTAGTTAAGATTCAGTTTAAAATGTTGAGATGGGTCAATTTCCCAGTGGGAGTGACCTTGATTGGAGGATGTGAGGCAGAGTAGGGCCTGCAATGGTTCAGACAGTTTTCTTTATATTTTTCCTCGCTGACAAGTCAGTAAAATTCGCCCAGGGTTGGGCCGGGATGTCCTGGATATGTTGGCTGGGGAAGGGGGGGGGGGGGGAAGGGATAGTCCAGATGCTCCAGATCAAAAGAATCGCTGGCCATCGGCCCTCCGAGGGATCGCCCAAATCCAGATGGTCTTGTGCATTGTGGGAACTGTAGTCCTGCCCGCACAAAGTTTGAGTTCTCTAGGACACCAGTTCGGCAACTGACCTCTACGCTCGACGCTGCACCTAGACGGAATTCCATCCGACCTTTGACCGGCGTCAGCAACCACTCCGTTGTGTTTTTGAAACTTTTTCTCTGCAGCACTGTGTAATCGGTAAAAGCAGCTTCTACCGCAGCTCCCGTTCAGCCAGGACAATACTGTACCAGGGCTCTACAGGCTAGGTAATATTGAACTGACTGTTGTGACCTGGTCCAGGGGCCTGCATGACCTTAACCCTGTAAGGGTTCCACACAACTTGATCTGCAAGTGACCGATTGTCACTAGTGGTTTTTCCTATTGACCGCATGTTAAATTTTCATGGTATTATTTTGCATTGATTTTTATTGCTTCAAAAATCTTTAACTCTGGTTATTTGTATGCGATTTCGTTCTTTTTGGTGTCTAAATTGAGATAAAAATACACTTTATGTTTATAAATTGGTGTTAGATTTCTATCGAGTTGTGTCAATTACTTATCGTCCATGTATGTATTTTGAAATGCTTAACATATGTTCCTCTAATAAAGCCGGACTGCTCTTTGCCACTCTACCAGGACTGAGCTAAGGAATTATTATTACATGGTGAGGACTAACCCCCACACCACATAATACTCCACTGTCCTACAAAGCGCAAATGTTTTGCGACCGGTCGCAAAACATTCAAACATCCCATTCAGATTCGGTATTTGGAAGGGACGCCTTAAACACGTCCCTTCCAAATACAGAATCACAAACACAAATTCCAATTCGGTAACCTGTTGCAGGATCGCAATTTGTATTTTGTACATTTTTAAAAGCATTTTAAATACCGATCGGGCCATTTCCGACTGCAAAAATGCTTTGTACATGTGGCCATAAGACCTGATTTTATAGTATGGTGCCAGTCTCAGGGTTTCATTCTTCAGTGAAAGTGAGACCTGTACACATAAACTAGTCTGAACACTCAAAGGAAAATTAAGGAGACAGAGTGGAAGATGAAACAGAGATTGAGAATTAATGTGGGAAAAAAGAGACTGGAAGCTAAAGAGGCGATTGGAAAGAGACAGCTCTGGGCCCGATTCAAAACAATCTTTCCTGGAAAAAGATGGGCATTTGCTCCTGTATGGTTACTTGTACATCACAAACAAGTTTTTCAGTTTTTCGGGAATTATAACGAATTTCTAGAGTACTCCTGGGAATCACAGATTCAGGGGAGTAAAGGCATAAGTATTTTTTCTGCATATGTAAATGATGCATGTTTTTGCACGTAAAATTATGATGCAAGAGTCAATTTACACTTGTTAACTTTAATTGTTTCTCTATAAGGACAATGTTTTTTTCCGAGTAGTGATTCTTTCTTTTACACTTTCGTCAATTTTTGGCGATGTTCTCTCATCATTCCAACTCTAAAACAGCATTGACTTCTGTCCTTCACAAAAGTAAATTTGAAAGCGTTTTAAGAGGGCGAAACTGCCTGCAAATGCATGCTGAAGACTAACTTGCGAGTTTGCTGGTGGACCTGACTCACCGAGGAATGCCCACAATTCAGCACAATACTGGAGGAATTTCTATGTGGGTCCATTTTCATGGGTAAACGCCTAACATTCCTGAGTCTGCATTACAGAAATAAGTCTTTGTCCTCATGAATGCATTACTGTTCCTACGCCGAAGTTGTGTGCAAATCGCTTTGTGAATATGTTATGTTAATGGATACTTGATATAGCGCAGCGACTCACCCCCAAAGGGACATCTCGGCGCTTGAGTGACATGTCAGGAAGCATCTATTAGAACATCCAGGTTTTGAGATGTTTTTTGAAGCCTGAAAACTCGGTGCATGCCCTAATGTAAAGGGGGAGCTTATTCCAGTGATGAGGCGCAAGATACGAGAAGGACCGATCACCATATTTTGATGTTCAAATACGTTGGGGGCAAAGAATAAGTTGGCTCCTTGATCTGAGGTTTCTTTGGAGGAGATAGGGAACCAGTTTGTCCTGTAGATATTTAGGTCATTTGCCTGACCGAGCTTTATAGATCAGACAGAAGTGTTTAAAAATTGCTCTTTTCTTTACGGGGAGCCAGTGAAGGGCTTTGAGCAGGGGGGTTGAAGGTGTGCCCGGTGGCTGTTTGTTAACCAGTCGGACAGCAGTATTTTTTAACACCTGCAATTTAGATTGGAGGGATTTACTAGATGCTGCGATCAGTGCATTTCCAAAATCCAGGCGACTGATTATCAGAGCCTGGATGAAGGTCTTCCGAGAAGTCAGCGTAAGCCACGGGAATACCCTCTTAAGGAGGCGCATTACCCCAAAGCACGTACCACAGGTAGCTGTCACCTGATATTTCATCGATAATTTGTTATCTAACAAAATACCTAAGTTTCTTAATATGCTTTTGGGAGAGGGAGCTGGGCCGAGCTCGGGGGGGCCACCAATCTGTTGTCCAAACAAACTGCGCTTTTCCAAACAGTACAATTTCAGTCTTGTCTCCATTTAACTGAAGGCAATTCAGAGACATCCATATAGCAATTTTTCGCATGCATGCAGTGAAACATTGTTTAACATTCTGGGTATCTTGTCCGGAAGAGACGACTAAATGTCTTTCATCTGCATTTGAGAGTATTTCAAAGCTGCAGGACTTAACCAGCTGAGCGAGGGGAGAGATGTAAATGTTGAAAAGTGGGGGGCTTAGGGCCTAGCCCTGAGGAACTCCCCTGCCCAGGGACAGAGTCTTAGACTAAAAAGGACCAAGTGTAATTTGTTGAGTTCTGCCCTTAAGAAAGTCTGTTAGCCAATTTAGTGCGGTGCCATGGATTTCCATCTCATAAAGTCGGTGAATCAAGATGGAATGTGAGACGGCATCAAAAGCTGCTGACAGATCGAGAAGGACCAGCATAGCTGGCGTGCCTGCATCCAGGGAAAGGCTGAGTGTATCAACTACTGCTACAATGGTGGTTTCTGTACTATGGGAGGGACGAAAGCCTGATTGGGAAGAGTCCAGTAGGAGATGAGTCTCTAATTAAGAAGAGAGTTGTCTATTGACATGGGATTCCAGCAACTTGCTTATCGGGGGCAGGAGAGGATAGGACGAAATTTTGCCACTTCCGTGGGATCAGCATGCGTTTTTTAAAAAATAGGTGTGACATAGGCGGCTTTCCTTTCTCTAGGCACTGTAGCTGAGGATAGGGATAGGTTACATAAGGATGTCACCGATGATGTGAGAGAGATAGATAACATAGCTGTGATGTGAAGGGGACATAGTTCCACCCGGGAGCCAGATTTAGTTTTGGCTAAAAGGTCTAGTAATTGAATGTGTGTGATTGGTTCAAATCTCTCCAGTATAGCCTGAAGTTTTAACCTGAAAATTTGTCAGGCTCAGTGTATATCGGCGCCGTAGTGGTATTACGAAATTGCGATAGATGTTGTCTATTTTAGTTTCGAAATGGGTGGCTAGGGTGTCAGAGTATTTGGGAGGCTACAGTGGCCGGGCTGCAGGCACATGGATTAGTGTTCCTTTAAGACTTTAAATAGCTGTTGGAAAACGAGGCAGTATCTGTGAGGCCTGCACAAATAACATGACTCCATTTGTCCTTCACTGGGAACCAAACACCCAATTGTAGCGCCTGACTCTCAGAGGGTAGCGTTGCAGAGCAGTCTGAGGCTTTACTCAAGAGAGGTGGTGTGGGCTAGTAATCGCCATTTGCAGGGGCGCAGAAATAACACTCAATAATTGATTGTCCAGTCTGTACTTTGCTTTATAAAAGTAAGAGTACATTTATTAAACACACACACTACTCAATACTATGCACCAATTTACAAATATACATAAGCTGTTGGAATTACTTTGTGACATTGCGTAACATCTCCACCCCTCCCAAAAGGGGGGGTGGGGTCTAGTACCACCACTCCCATGTATGCACATCATCTTGCCCCCTAATGCAGTGTGTTGAGCATAACCTGGAGCGAGGGCCCTGCGCACTGGCACCATCCCAGTGGCGACCCACCCCATTACCTCAACACGCATTAAAAATAGGTTCACCTGCCCTAGTGACACACAACCCTGACTGAGCATCTTATATTGACCATACAGTATGCACCCCTACATATTCAGGGCTAACAGTCTGGGTTGTTCCTCACTTAAGCGCAGCAGCAAAAATACATGTTTACGCACACTTTAGAATGACAGTACTCAGCACATTTGTTGGACATTAAAATGCGTTGCAATTACAGCCCCTAAAGGCATCACAGATGAAATCACAGGATTACGCATATCCAGCCAGACACCCTAGCAGGAGTGTCTTGCAACATAACCCACTTTGCTTATGACATCACCTTACACAGGTACCTTCACATTACATATGTGACCCTCAGTCCCTCTAAAAAGGAACAACCGTGAGTAAATGCAGTTCTGGTGCAATTACACCTCTTCACCTCCAGGGGATGCCCTTCACCAGACATCCCCAACTCAGCCCTTCACTCCATGAAGCACTTCAAAACACACCCTCAGCTGTAGAACAAAAGTTCCAGCCCAGAAGGTGTTAAATGGAAGCTGAGCCCTTGAGGGGTTATCCTGTTTAAGTCCCCAAGACACTTAGGGTGGGACTTTTCTCTTCGTACTGGGGGAAGACTGCGCTTCTCCAGCAGCTCCCCCAGCACCCTTGCACCAAGTTGGTGGTGACCCCGTCCTCCTGGGGCCACCACAAGCACCAAAACACTCGATTCTGAAATGCCTAGCAAGGCATTATGGGGCGCTTCGTGCTCCGCTTTCCGCATAATAGATGAGCGGCTCTCCCGCTGTGCCGGGGAGAGCCGCGCGGAGTTGCTGGCGGCTTCGCCGCATCTTCAGGAATTGGTGGGGGGCCCGGTCCCACCCGGACCCCCAGGTAAGGGAATGCGGCTTGGGGAGCCTACCCCCGGCTGCTCTGCACATTTTTTGGGCCCGGTCCCGCCCGGGCCCCTTGCACCTCTTCTTTTGGGGTCCCGGTCCCACCCGGGACCCCGCCTGTCTTCATCGTTGGAGGGCAGCCTGGGGAGCCCACCCCCGGCTGCCCCCGCCGGCTCCCCGCGCGGCCAGCACCCACGTGTGCTGCCGCGGGAGCCGGCTGGGAACTTCTGGTCTGCCCGCTCCCGCGGGCAGACGTGTCCTCGTCCTCCGGTCCGGCTGGACCGCGGGGGAGTGCGGTGGCACTCCCCCGGTCTTCTCTCAGTCTTCGGGGCCGGGGGGGCATCTTCGGGGGGGGCGCGACGGCGCTCCCCTCCATCCGGTCACTTCGGGGCCCGGAGATGGGGTCCCGGGCCCCTCCTCCTCATCACGGGGAGCGCGACGGCGCTCCCCGGCTGCTTCGCTTCGGTGGGGGCCAGGGTGGGCTCCTGGCCCCCCGCGGGGGGAATCTTCACGGGGAGCGCGACGGCGCTCCCCGACTTGACTTCGGGGCCCGGGGATGGGGTCCCGGGCCCCCTTTGACCACTCTTCGCGGGGGGCGCGACGGCGCTCCCCCCGCCCCCGTCTTCGGTGGGGCCAGGGTGGGCTCCTGGTCCCCAGCTGGGCACCTTCGCGGGGAGCGCGACGGCGCTCCCCGTCTTTACTCCTCTTTGGGGGCAGCCCCCGGGACCTGACCCACCCCGGGGGCATCTTGGAGACCGGCGGCAGAGCCCCACGCGCTTCGTCGTCGGTCCGATTAGGGGTCAAAGGTCGCCTACCTTCCGGGTGCCATATCTCAGCCCCTGGAGGTCCGATCGGCCCCATTTTCGTGTTTTCTTGCTCCTGGCGGCGGCCCCCAGCCACTGGGAGCACTCTCCTTCGCCCTCCGGGACTCCAAGAGGGTGCATTCTGCAGGGAGCGGTCTTCACTGGCTCCCTGCGCCAGACTTTCGCCTGGCTCTCCTCCTGGGCCTCTCTTCTCCCTGCGCAGAGGCTCCTGCTTCTGCGCATCGGTCCTGGGCTCTTCTTCTGGCACTGTTAGGGGCCTGGGGGCAGTCAGGGGGTACCTCCTTCCAACTGCCCATTGCCAGGCTCCAGCACCTTCCGCCTCAGCAGACCACACCCCAGAGAGAGCTTCTCTTCCTGTGCAAGCACTTTTTAAAAGTTGAGTAGGGGGCTGGCAGGAAGTCTCTGTTGGTCCTATCTAACAGCGCCACATCACTTCCCTGCCCCTGCTCCCTCCTTCTTGTCCAGCCTCTGGGCTGGTTCAAAATGGCGTCGTCCAGGGTCTCTGGCCACATGGTCTCTGAAACCAGAGCCCTTCCCTCCTAGGTGCAGCCTGGTGCCTGGCACCCAGTGATAGCTGCTGATGGATGAGCCTGTAGCTCCGCCTATCTTCCCTTCGTGGAAAGGAGGTCTTCGCTCTGGGAGGGAAAGGTCATCAATCCAGCCTGCTGTGGTCAACCCCCAGCCAGGCCCTGGTTATGATCTGACTCAGAGAGATGTAACATTTCTGGATGACCCAAAAGCAGTACAAATATGACTCTGGACTCTGCAGAATACTTCTTTTCACATCCGCTACAGTGGACTTTAGTGCGTGTCTGGAATCTGTAGGCCTTATGGAAGTTAATCTAGCACATGGGCTCCACATCCCCATAGGGGAATAATGAAGTGAAAAACACAGTAAAGCACACTGACTTTCCCTGGCATGTTCCTTCCTAGTGTATAAGGCCTATTCCGTGTCACCACCCAATTCTGCATAAGTCCTGCCACACCATTCACTTTGTAGCTGCTCCTGGACTGCGCACGCCAAGAATCTCCCTGCGCAGCCCCTACACGTGTGCACACGCATGTACACAGGTGTCTGCATGTAACCAGCCCGGTGCCCCTTACTCCAGCTGCTGCGCAGCGGCCTAGTCAAGCTAGGGGGACACCAGTAAAATCCACATGCCGTCTCCTTCATTATGAGTTCACTGTGGATGAGTCCCAATTTATGAGGCTCTCCCACAGTAAAAGCTCCACACATAGGTGCTCAAAAAGCGAAAAATCTGGGCGGCCCATCGTGTCAGAACCACCTTCTAACACACGCCGCGCCCAGCTGATTCCTACAGGGAAGAAGTAGCCACTCTACATGGGTATTCTTCCCGTAGTCAGCGATAACTAGTTATAAGGGGTTCTGACCAGACCCCCTTACTCACCAGTTATCCGCTTAGACCACCTACTCCTCCCATCCATGAAATCTCCCCCCATGATAGGGATCCCAGACTACCCTAAGAACCCTCCGGGCTCTAGGTTAGATACCTCTAGGTCACTCATGGTCTACATGGGCTTGGCCTCACTAGGCCCACCTTTGCCCTTGGGCATGCAACACTATGCCTACCCCTTCTCTGGACAAGGGTCCAGTGCCTCAGCACCGATGCGGTCTTCTGGGACAGGTCTACATCCCATCCCCTGGGTCACTAGCTGGTCTCCCTTCTGGAGTTTGTTCCAACCAGTACCCTCTCTCCGTTTGGTCCTTGCACCCCAAAGATGCAACCTCTCTGGACCCTCACCCTCAGCCTGCCGCTGAGGTCATTATGCTGCCACCACCCTTTCGGGACGACTGGCTTCCCTAAAGAAAGCACAGCCACTCGTGCTTTCCCCACACAGAAAAGCACCCTTTGGCCACTGGCCTGGCTCCCTGATAGGACCTCAGACCGGCCTCACTACCACACTGGCAGTGCCAGGGAGGAACACTGAGGGTGCCCCGTCAGACATCCTACAGCTCATTCCCCCCGTCAGTAGCTCCCCACGGAAACTACCCCGGGAACCTAGACCCCTTCCTTGTTCTCCGCTGCGAGAACAGGGCCTATGCACCCTTCCCTCCGAGAGGCGCGCTCTCCTCCCAGAGTACCCTTAGAGAGCCTGTGGGCCCCGATTTAGCTAGACCCAGGCCCACTTCTCATGGCCCTCCCCGGTCTCCCAGCAGCGCCTTGGGAGACCGCCCAGGGACCTACATGGTCCCTGGATGGCCTGCACCACCCCTTATGAAGAGCAGGGTCCCCTCCCTAAGATAGGCCCTACCTGCCTTCAGGGTAGCACGACCACCCCAAGCCAGGACCCTAAAGATCCCGGCTAGGCCTGCACCACCCCTTTGCGAACCACAGGGTCCCGTCACTTAAGATAGGCCCCACCTGTGTTCAGGGTGGTACTACCTTGCAGAAGTCCACCTCCTGCCCCGAGCTAGGGGAACACCCCCCATGCTCCTGGTCCTTGGGTTCAAGACCCACAGGACCTACCGGACTGGTCACCGTCCACCCGACCCTGTCGCCTCAGGGTCCACCACTAACCCTTCACCTGGAAACTAGGAAGTACATCACCCCCGCTCCGATCTCCACTGGGTCAGTTACCTAGCCCACCTAGGGTACCTAGGGGCTACCACTACACACCATCACTCAAGAACTACCCTCCTCTGGGGCCACCCCCTACCAGGCCACCTCTGGGTCGCTCACCTCCCCACCAGTTAACCTGGGGGCCTACCGGACACCCAACTCTACCACACCCTCCTCCCACCGTGGGAAAAGTTCCTGGGGGTCCCCCACCATGGGAACCCCTGGAGCGTTACTACCCGGGGTAAAGAAACCTCCTGCCCCACCCTTCCAGTGGTTTTGGCCTGCGCCAATGCAAGTACTTTCAGCGGGGGAAGAATACCTGGGGCCCCTTCTGTGGAAACCCTCCCTGCCCTTAAAAAGCGCGGGAATCTCCCAGGACCCCCTCTTTCTCCTGTCCCCCACAAAGGTCAATCCACCCCGACACCCCCACCTGTGATGTAGGGATCAGTTGCTGTCCCTATCTCTTGAGGAGCCACCCTCCTCATGCAAGTGTAGTGCGTGTAGTGTTAGGGTTCAAAGGTGTACAATATGGCTTAGAACATTTGTATGCAATCATTTCCTGGAAAGCACCATCCCGCTAGCACATGAAAATCAACATAGCGCGGTCATATCAATACAGTTTACATTTCAACCACAATATCTTCACATGACCCATATGTGCGTGGGGCTTCCCTTTCCCATACCTTTAGTTCACCTAACCAAAACTTTGAACCCTTCTCAGAGCCTTGCGCTCTTCCATTTGCTCATTACTGCATAGGTAATGTGTGGCAAAACTGGACTTATCAAATGCTATAAATGCGCACCAGAATGGGATACTATGTTTCCCGCCGCTGGACACCAATGTTGGAAAACGAGGCAGTATCTGTGAGGCCTGCACAAATAACATGACTCCATTTGTCCTTCACTGGGAACCAAACACCCAATTGTAGCGCCTGACTCTCAGAGGGTAGCGTTGCAGAGCAGTCTGAGGCTTTACTCAAGAGAGGTGGTGTGGGCTAGTAATCGCCATTTGCAGGGGCGCAGAAATAACACTCAATAATTGATTGTCCAGTCTGTACTTTGCTTTATAAAAGTAAGAGTACATTTATTAAACACACACACTACTCAATACTATGCACCAATTTACAAATATACATAAGCTGTTGGAATTACTTTGTGACATTGCGTAACATCTCCACCCCTCCCAAAAGGGGGGTGGGGTCTAGTACCACCACTCCCATGTATGCACATCATCTTGCCCCCTAATGCAGTGTGTTGAGCATAACCTGGAGCGAGGGCCCTGCGCACTGGCACCATCCCAGTGGCGACCCACCCCATTACCTCAACACGCATTAAAAATAGGTTCACCTGCCCTAGTGACACATAACCCTGACTGAGCATCTTATATTGACCATACAGTATGCACCCCTACATATTCAGGGCTAACAGTCTGGGTTGTTCCTCACTTAAGCGCAGCAGCAAAGATACATGTTTACGCACACTTTAGAATGACAGTACTCAGCACATTTGTTGGACATTAAAATGCGTTGCAATTACAGCCCCTAAAGGCATCACAGATGAAATCACAGGATTACGCATATCCAGCCAGACACCCTAGCAGGAGTGTCTTGCAACATAACCCACTTTGCTTATGACATCACCTTACACAGGTACCTTCACATTACATATGTGACCCTCAGCCCCTCTAAAAAGGAACAACCGTGAGTAAATGCAGTTCTGGTGCAATTACACCTCTTCACCTCCAGGGGATGCCCTTCACCAGACATCCCCAACTCAGCCCTTCACTCCATGAAGCACTTCAAAACACACCCTCAGCTGTAGAACAAAAGTTCCAGCCCAGAAGGTGTTAAATGGAAGCTGAGCCCTTGAGGGGTTATCCTGTTTAAGTCCCCAAGACACTTAGGGTGGGACTTTTCTCTTCGTACTGGGGGAAGACTGCGCTTCTCCAGCAGCTCCCCCAGCACCCTTGCACCAAGTTGGTGGTGACCCCGTCCTCCTGGGGCCACCACAAGCACCAAAACACTCGATTCTGAAATGCCTAGCAAGGCATTATGGGGCGCTTCGTGCTCCGCTTTCCGCATAATAGATGAGCGGCTCTCCCGCTGTGCCGGGGAGAGCCGCGCTGAGTTTCTGGCGGCTTCGCCGCATCTTCAGGCCTCGGTGGGGGGCCCGGTCCCACCCGGACCCCCAGGTAAGGGAATGCGGCTCGGGGAGCCTACCCCCGGCCGCTCTGCACATTTTTGGGGCCCGGTCCCGCCCGGGCCCCTTGCACCTCTTCTTTGGGGTCCCGGTCCCACCCGGGACCCCCGCCTGTCTTCATCGTTGGAGGGCAGCCTGGGGAGCCCACCCCCGGCTGCCCCCGCCGGCTCCCCGCGCGGCCAGCACCCACGTGTGCTGCCGCGGGAGCCGGCTGGGAACTTCTGGTCTGCCCGCTCCCGCGGGCAGACGTGTCCTCGTCCTCCGGTCCGGCTGGACCGCGGGGAGTGCGGCGGCACTCCCCGGTCTTCTCTCAGTCTTCGGGGCCCGGGGATGGGGTCCCGGGCCCCCGGGCATCTTCAGGGGGCGCGACGGCGCTCCCTCCATCCGGTCACTTCGGGGCCCGGAGATGGGGTCCCGGGCCCCTCCTCCTCATCACGGGGAGCGCGACGGCGCTCCCCGGCTGCTTCGCTTCGGTGGGGGCCAGGGTGGGCTCCTGGCCCCCGCGGGGGGGATCTTCACGGGGAGCGCGACGGCGCTCCCCGACTTGACTTCGGGGCCCGGGGATGGGGTCCCGGGCCCCCTTTGACCACTCTTCGCGGGGGGGGCGCGACGGCGCTCCCCCCGCCCCCGTCTTCGGTGGGGCCAGGGTGGGCTCCTGGTCCCCAGCTGGGCACCTTCGCGGGGAGCGCGACGGCGCTCCCAGTCTTTACTCCTCTTTGGGGGCAGCCCCGGGACCTGACCCACCCCGGGGGCATCTTGGAGACCGGCGGCGGAGCCCCACGCGCTTCGTCGTCGGTCCGATTAGGGGTCACAGGTCGCCTACCTTCCGGGGGCCATATCTCAGCCCCTGGAGGTCCGATCGGCCCCATTTCCGTGTCTTCTTGCTCCTGGCGGCGGCCCCCAGCCACTGGGAGCACTCTCCTTCGCCCTCCGGGACTCCAAGAGGGTGCATTCTGCAGGGAGCGGTCTTCACTGGCTCCCTGCGCCAGACTTTCGCCTGGCTCTCCTCCTGGGCCTCTCTTCTCCCTGCGCAGAGGCTCCTGCTTCTGCGCATCGGTCCTGGGCTCTTCTTCTGGCACTGTTAGGGGCCTGGGGGCAGTCAGGGGTACCTCCTTCCAACTGCCCATTGCCAGGCTCCAGCACCTTCCGCCTCAGCAGACCACACCCCAGAGAGAGCTTCTCTTCCTGTGCAAGCACTTTTTAAAAGTTGAGTAGGGGGCTGGCAGGAAGTCTCTGTTGGTCCTATCCAACAGCGCCACATCACTTCCCTGCCCCTGCTCCCTCCTTCTTGTCCAGCCTCTGGGCTGGTTCAAAATGGCGTCGTCCAGGGTCTCTGGCCACATGGTCTCTGAAACCAGAGCCCTTCCCTCCTAGGTGCAGCCTGGTGCCTGGCACCCAGTGATAGCTGCTGATGGATGAGCCTGTAGCTCCGCCTATCTTCCCTTCGTGGAAAGGAGGTCTTCGCTCTGGGAGGGAAAGGTCATCAATCCAGCCTGCTGAGGTCAACCCCCAGCCAGGCCCTGGTTATGATCTGACTCAGAGAGATGTAACATTTCTGGATGACCCAAAAGCAGTACAAATATGACTCTGGACTCTGCAGAATACTTCTTTTCACATCCGCTACAGTGGACTTTAGTGCGTGTCTGGAATCTGTAGGCCTTATGGAAGTTAATCTAGCACATGGGCTCCACATCCCCATAGGGGAATAATGAAGTGAAAAATACAGTAAAGCACACTGACTTTCCCTGGCATGTTCCTTCCTAGTGTATAAGGCCTATTCCGTGTCACCACCCAATTCTGCATAAGTCCTGCCACACCATTCACTTTGTAGCTGCTCCTGGACTGCGCACGCCAAGAATCTACCCTGCGCAGCCCCTACACGTGTGCACACGCATGTACACAGGTGTCTGCATGTAACCAGCCCGGTGCCCCTTACTCCAGCTGCTGCGCAGCGGCCTAGTCAAGCTAGGGGGACACCAGTAAAATCCACATGCCGTCTCCTTCATTATGAGTTCACTGTGGATGAGTCCCAATTTATGAGGCTCTCCCACAGTAAAAGCTCCACACATAGGTGCTCAAAAAGCGAAAAATCTGGGCGGCCCATCGTGTCAGAACCACCTTCTAACAATAGCTCTTTGGCAGAGTTTCCTGCTTGGTCAATTCTGCTTATACTGTGGAGTCTTCGGGCTGTTTTAATTCTTGCATGATAGGCACTTAACGCTATTTTGTAGTGGTGTTTATCGAGAACGTCTTTAGAGGATCTCCATATACGTTCCAGTTTCTTACAATTAGATTTGTCGGTTTTCAGATCTGCAGTGTACCAGGGGCACTGGGTCGGGACGATTTAGTGGTATGGGTTCTGTAGGGGGCAACTGTATCAAGTGCCCCAGAAAAGGACTTTAAAAAATAGTCCCAGGCTAAGTTAATGTCCGGTATATTATCCAGATCGGGGGTCATGAAAGAGACTTGATAACTTGCTGTGGTCAGCTGCTTCCAGCATCTTGTTCTCACCCTTTTTTCTGTTTTAGATTACGTAGGGACAGATTTAGAGGGGATTTAAAATTTAATTAAAAAATGATCTGTTCAGGTAAGTCAATGTGTATGCGCTGGGAGTTAGAGAGTAGGAGGTCTAAAGTGTGTCCAGCTGAATGCGTGGGGCCTGTTTTTATTAAATGGAGATCAAGCATTTCAAGATTAGGCAGTAGGTTGGAGACGTCTGGGTCAGATGCTGACTCGGCATGATAGCTGAAATCTCCAATTACAAGAAAGTTTGGTGTAGTTATCACGTGGGAAGCTATTAGTTCTACTAATTTGAGGCTAAAATCTTTATTGGGACCCGGGGGACGGTACACTATGGCACCTTTCAAATGTCAACATGGGAGGGGGGGTTCAACTTTGAATATTGCTATCTCTGCCCAGTCAGTAAGTACTGCGTCAAGTAATTGTACTTTGATAGTGTGCTGAAAGACGATGGCTAAGGTCATTAGTATACCATTGAAGCAGCGATGGAGTCTGATTCTTAGTTGCAAAAAGGACACTGCATTATTTGATCATGAAAGCACCTGTGAGGTGTACAGGAAACGGCTATAATGCGTGGTGGTTCCAAGGGAGGTAGTATTGCAGATGTGAGGAGGAAAACTGTTCACAACTGAAGGTACGGCAGAAAAGCGCCTGTCTCTATTAACTGTGTAGCTGACCACTAGAGTGTTCAGAAGGCTGGTGTGTTGGAGCACAGTGTGCCATTGGGTAGACACCACTCAAGCAAGCTTGAAGGCATTTTACTGCAGCATGAGACTTGTATCGGAGCCTGGAACTCAGAATCATGGATTTTTCTTTGGTGTATAGAGACAAGTTGTCTTTTTCTAGACCAAAATTTAGAAAGCCTGCTGAATTATAAGCACTCTTTGTAAGGGTCAGGCTTCAATCGCTCACGTGTCCTGGTGATGTGGTTTGAAATTGTGCAATACACTTGCATATTGGATGTGAAGTAGTACAGACAACAGTGGCGGTTAGTGGCAAATCACACCGGAGAGGTGCAAAAAAACCATTTTACAAATAAATTTTAAAAAATCACTTACCTCACACTGCCACTCGAAGCCCACAGCCAACTCTCTCATCCAATCAAGACACTGTTCTCATGCTGTTAAGCAGCATGAGTGAAGCGTCATGACTGGCTGGAGCAGGCTGGCTCTACGTTCCAAAAGGCATTGTAGGCCTGTGCCTGCTCTCCAACCCAGCTGTCCTCACAGCTGGGTTGGAGAGCAGCTCCAACCCACTCCTCCCTGCTGCCAGTCATTGGCAGCAGTGACGCACTGACCTCGCCTTGCCCTCACACTCCGTTTGCTGGCAGAGAGTAAAAAATAAAATGGTAATAAAATCATTTTATTTCCATTTTATTTTTCATGGTTTCTGAGCAGCAGTGTGTGGGGGGCGGGGGCGACACTCCTCCGCTCCCATGAGCTGTCTCATCTGACAATGTTGTTAGATACATTCAGAAACCTTACAAGTCGACTGAGAATAATAGATTTTCCTCCAACTCTATTATAAGATTTTACAAATAACCTCAAAAGAACCACCAATCTTTGTTGAGTTTGCCACTGTTGCAGGCGGGAGGTGCATGAAGAGGCATGTACCCCATTCGCACATCTAAAGCCGCTAACCTCATCCACGAATCACTCACTTGAACACACACCCCTTTCACAATACAACTGCTAATTAATGCACACTCTACAGTCATACACGATCCAGACATGGTCGAAATCATCAACCAACACAGCCTAGATGCACACTCTTCACTGAAACATGGTTCACACCCTCTCCCACACAAATCCAGGGCATCCTCAACCTCAATGCTTATAGGATACAACACAGAGACACACTCAAAAACAAGAGGGGAGATTTACAGTCAAACACAAGATATCCTGGCCCAGTGTTAGCAACTCTATCAAACCTAAGTCTTTTGAGTTCTTCCACTGCCAGTTCCCTCTCGACCTTCAAAACAGTCTCCTTTCATCTGATTTACAGACCACTCGGCCCAAACAAGCACTTGCTAGAAGAAGTCTCAGACCTCATCACCTTAGGCCACATTCCTTAAAAACTACAACCTCTCCAGCATTTTCAACACAAAATATATGAAGGAAGCTTTCTACACACTTCTCTGTACACTGGAAATAAACAACTCAATGATAGACCAATCTGCTCCAAAGCCAACGCACCAGGCCTCATCCTATCAGCATCCCTGAATATCCACTGCCAGACCACGTCACCATCCCCTATGTTGTTGCTTACAACAACTGAAAAAAGGGAAATAACCTTCACTCCATCAGAAACATCCGTCTAGAACAATTCAAGAACTAAATACCCTGCCAGTACACTTGCAGCATATGCCACAAGATTCAATACTCTTCTCAACATCTACATGACTATGAGAACTCATGTTGAATGCTATACTCCATAAAAAACCTGATCCACCAACCCAAAGCCCCCTGCACCCTGGTAACAGTGATCACGCTAAAACTTACCAAAAATAAGCCTACAATGCAAAAAATAGGAAAAGAAAGGAGAAGATCGAAACTCCTAGATGACTTCAGCCTACTGGAAACGCTCCACTCTAATAGCTGATCCTTCACCCTCACAGCTAAAGCCTTTACTACAAGACCACCATTAGTAAGGCAATCAACAGAAGCAAACTCCCATTCAAGGCTGTCAATCTCTGCACCAATCCTCTCTCAGAACCCACAGTCCCTGTTTCAGTCAACAAATGCAATGGCATCAATCTCTTCGTAATTAAGACGACTGAAAAATTCAGATCCAACATCAATACCACTTTCAAGGCCCTCTCACAGCCATAACCCACCATCACATCACCAAATGTACCTCATTCAATCCAGTCTCATTCATGGATCTTTCCAATATCTTGAACTCTATCAAGATAACTTCCTATGAAGATGGCTGAACGGACACGGAATAATACTTGAGCAGATGCTCTCTTCTGCTCACTTAGTATTCAATATCATTGAGGCCACTGCATACACATTCTGGGCTGAGCAGGTGTGGGGAACTAGAAGAGGCCCTGCTCAACTGAACACCAAACACTGTAATGTGCACATAGATAGATAAATGCTATTTTTGTGTGGCATGTGTACATTCTCGTGTGATCAGATCCTATCACTTGCTTGCAGGGGTGCGCCTGACAACCATCATATTTGGCGAAATCCTGTGTAGATGGACTTCAAGCGTTGGTAAGTCCATGTGAACGATATAAGCAAGCTATCATAGAGTGGCATGTGTACTGTCTGGAGTCAGCGAGTCCTGCCACTCAGCCAGTGGTAATGCATGCACAGGGTGCACCTGACAGTCATCCTAACTGCTAATTGCCAATGCACAAATGATCCAATAAGAGCCAGGTAGAGGATATACTGAGATGGCTGCAGTCACAGAAAGGAAATACTTTATGTGACCGATCACTTAAGTCACCATATGAGTCATTGGTATTCAACCACAAAATGCTGTGGGCTTGCCTGATATGTCATCCAAGCAATGTCTAATGCGGAAAAAAGTAAAACCCAATGGCTGAAGTGGGCTGAGCCAAAACCCACTATCTTTGTATGATCCTGTTTGTGGAGATTTACAATTAAGCCATAGTCTTTTTTCTATTCCTCTGAGCTTGGAATATCTGTAAAACCCTGCCCAATCCCAATATGGTATTGGTCAAATGAAGATTCCATAAGACACTCTGATAGGAAAGTACCCAAGGAACTACTTGAGTAAGATGGATCATACAGCCACCTTTCTGATCTGATGACTTATACAGATGTGCAGTATGGCAAACATCAAGGCATGCTTTGGTACCAGATATGAAATAAATTAAAGATAAATATATACCTCAATATGAAGGCCAACTGTTCATGATCTTGTTCTGTGATTTTTGTTTTTTAATAATAAAAGATTTAACAAACAACTTTGTATAGTTATTTATATACACCAAATATCCATGGTAAAACCATATAAGTTGTATCCCAAGTGACCCAATTCCCTGTATATATGATCTGGGAAGGGGGTTTGTGTGTTTGTGTATTTGTGTGTGTGATGCCAGTGTGCAAAATGCTAACTCTACCCTTGTTCAAGCTGAAGGATGAGCAAAAACACTCTAGCTCCTGGTGGGCCATCTACTAGCAAGTACTGTGAAGAAACCAAAGCAACATAGTGTATGTATGTTATTGTGTCACCCTTGAAACAGTATTTTCTCACTAGTGATGCATTATTTGTGCAAGGACCGATGTGTGTGGGAGCAACTGGAGCTGAGCGTTCTGGCTAAATACAAGGAAACTGCTGTGACTATAAAGAAGGAATAGAAGATGTACATACCACCCACCCCAGTGACGTACAACAGCGGGAAGTCACTCATGGAACAGACGAGATAAGAAACCTACTCGCACAGTGTATTGAAGTCCTCTAAAAACCACAGAAAGAAGAAAAAAGTAGAACGTGGTTCTAAATCTTCCTGAGAAAAATGTATCATATGATGTATTAGTGGGGTGGAAAGAGTGGATGTCTGATCATACATAAAACCAGTTTTGTTCTTAAGTACTTTGGAGCAGATCCCTGGAGATTCTTGAAGGTTAAGTTTAAAGACCATCTGCTTTCTACATGGGGGCTAGTGCAGCTATCAGGGAGCACAAAACTGAGTTATGTTTCTACAAAAACAAAAGCACCACAGCAGACACTACACTTGTTAAGTCAGAAGGTTGGGTACAGTTTGCTTGCCTAATCCAACTGATAATTCAGCAAGGATCCAGAAAACATGTTTTGATTCTTGGGAGACCTGAGAGGTCACTGCCTGAGCCACAGCTCACATCTCTGCTTTCATAGCTAGCCCTTCTTGCAACTCACCCAAGGATGCTCTTCTTTCTTGGCATAGGGAATCCAAGTGCTAAAGAAAGTAAAGGGAGGTTGTAATTGAGAGGGAAACATAAGGAGCTGGCCGCCCTCAGTAAAAGCACCGCACTTTTTGAGCCATTTCAGTTATGTTCACTGTGGGTTATCCAATTTGCAACTGAGGTAACCCACTCTTGTGGACCACTGACAAGAAAAGAAATATGCGTTATTGGCATACAAGTAAAACTGCAATCCTAAGCCTCTCAGCTATTCCTTAAAGAGCAACATGAGCATAATAAACATCAAGAAGAATACCTAGTACCCAATGGGAAGCACCACACCCACATGCAACTGCAGATGTGAGAATACACTGTTCACCACTTGAGAGATATGATTTTAACCACCTCCGGTGCAACCCAGACATTTGAGTGACCAGTACCAGATGGTCCATCAAGGAGAAACAATCCATGCTGTGGGAGGCACTGGATAAATCCACTAAAATAAACAGTGATAGTTCTCAAATATAGCTGGTAGGACTGTCATTGTTTCTTACCCCAGGAAAATCCTGTGTGATGGCGATCAAAGAGCTCTATTTCTTTCACAAAAACTTTCAATTGATCAAAATTCACTTTCTCCAAGATCACTGGAGCCCTTAAATAGGATGATGGTTACCCATAATATTACTATTAATTGCTGGCTTTTTAAATAACAGGGTCAAATTGAGTTAGTGGTTTTGGAACCATGTCAGCTTTAGTGATTTGCAATGGCAAGTGGTACTGCCAATTTCTATGTCAATAAATTCAAGTTCAGGAAAGATTTATGGCAGCTAACATATCACACAGTTGTCTCTTCTTGTTGACAGCTTAAGGTTATTAGTAAGCAGTCACAACCTGTAACAGTTCTGCATAACACCAAAACTACTCAAAAGCATGCAAACATTTTGTATTGAGCAAATAAAAGAGGACGCTTGTTTTCTCAATACAAAAAGAAAATGGCTCAGATGCACAAGTGGTTTTCTCCCTGTCCTTGGTTGCCGTTCTCCATTTTCGCTGCCTGTATCCTCCATGCTTCCCATAGCAGACACAGGCAGAGTCACCCGTCCTAAATAGCCTGAGATGACTGTCACTGTGACATGGAATCCCTGGGAAGGATACATTGCCATCCCAGAGGGTTATACCGGCAGAGAAAACAGAGGCTCTACCGGTGTAAAGCTGGCATATCCACCAATTCAAAATTATAGCAGGGGAGCCGCAAGTTCGACATAGCAGGTGGACTGTCAATTCATGGGGGCCCTCCTGCTTTGTTGAACTTTAAATCGGGACCTCTTCTTTCCGGTTATCTCGCAATAAAGAAAATCCAACCTCATCATGGATGTTATAGAACCTTTAGTTTTTTTTTTTTAAATAAACAAAACTCTTTCTACCTTTATAGAAATCAACTCAGAGACAAAAACAATCCTGGGCTAGTAGCTAAATAAAAAACATTATTTATGCGACAACTCAAAAATGAAAAATATATCTATAGTTTACCTATGGCTGGGATTTCAATATTAGACCATTTTTGTGGAAGAGTGGCACACCAGATTCAGAAGTGGATTTACATTGGTAAAGATTTTAACTCTCAAAAACGTCACGTGAGAGGGTAGTAGGCATTCCAGGGTGAATATGCTCTGTACGTTTTGGAGCATTCACAAACATACTTGTTTGTAGTTATTCAGAAACTATTTCTTAGTCTAGTTCCACCCAGGATATGGTCAGAGAGTTACTCCTATCAAAGTCAATGGAGAATCACTCTCCAAGGTGGGAACAGGAAGGAACACTCAAAATTGGACGGCGTGGTGGGGAAAAGGGAAATGCTATAGGAAAAAAGTTATATAGTGGAACTGCACAGGAAATGTTTCCATGCTCAAATGTACACTAGGTATGTCAACACAGGAGTAAAGCCTTTGCAAGTCAGTAAATACAAATTCATTATGGTTGACTCTCGCATCTTCTTTTTGTGTACTGGAAACATTAGCAAATTCTTCAAAAATCAAAAACGTTTTCCAAATGTAGAACTAAACCTACTGTAGAAAATGTCAGATTTTATTTTGTGAATCAAACCCTCTGTTTTTCATCGATCAGAATAGTTATCAATATCTAAGTAAGTGGCGAATAAGGTGTATCCAAATGTCAAATATGATAATGGCTTTCCTCAACTGGTGTCAATGTGGAGAAGATCTTTGTTGTTAGGCAGTATCACAATAAACCATGACCTTATTATAGGAGAGAAAAAAGCCTTTGCTATAAACATATATGCACACAATACAAAAATAATATTTACCCAAATGTCCATCACGTTTTATATACAATTCAATGATCCCATAGGCAATGGCCGTAGAGGGTGGAATTTCCACGACAACATTTGCATCTTTTGTTAAACTTCCATTTTCGTTAACTGAAACCTAAAAAGAATTTTAGCAAAGTTTAAATGCATTTTGACTAGATTAACACATCTGAAATGTTGCAAACATACATTTTATGCACCTAAAGTCTGGTTCAGTTGCATGAGCATAATTACAGCCAGTGAGATAGGCTGATCATTTGAACACCTACAGCCATCAACATAAGACAGAATGATTCGTTGGCTGGACTGCAGGCTTTAACTATTGGAGGCACATCCTGAGACCATCATCATTGAAGGGGCCACAGGTTTGTACACATTCTCCCTGCAAAGCTTTCTCTTTGCCATAATGTTTCTTATATAATCAGGAAGGATGTGACCCACAACTTCTTTTTATGTCTGTGAGAGATAGCGCAGCTCTCTCATACAAGTACTGCATCTATAAGAACTTAACTCAGACTCAGTTCTACCCAGTGAAGCATATCCGACTTTTCACTGTCCCAATGTATTCTGGCATTCTCCCTATTTTTTTTGATAACCAATTTTATTGATTTTGGTGAAAAACGAGCATAAAGAAAGCAAAAAGAAAAACATAAGCATAAGACCAGCAGCAAATAGGAGCTTCGTTGTACATCAGAGACATGACGACAGTGTGACAGCAAGTATGTCTTGGATATTCACATGCATAAAGGGAAAAAGGAAAAACAGGGTAAGACCCACCGTGTCCCAGACCGCCCCAGGGAACCTCAGTCCTCTATCGCTCCCACCCATTTGCCCCACATTTTACGATATTTCTTGGGGCATCCCCTAGCTGCGTATAGGGGTTTTTCTTGCGCCGCACACCAGTCCACCCCTCTGCGCCAGCGTGCCATGGTGGGCGCAGTTGGGTTCAGCCAGCTCGCCGCAATGTCCCTTTTGGCCACCATCATGGCTGTATTAAGAGTTTGTCGGTCCGAGAACCATTCAGTCCCTCGGTGACCCCCAAGAGCACATTCAGCGGGTTAAGTGGGACCTCCCAGCCCAGGACCTCAGTGAGTTCTCCAACCACTAATTCCCAGAAACGTGTGACTACTGGGCAAAGCCATACCATGTGGTAAAAATCTGCTTGTAGTTGACTACAGCGGGGGCATGACCCGCCAGGCCTGAGCCCTGCGTGGTGGAGGCGCAGCGGTGTGAGGTAGGCAGCATGGAGATAGTATGTTTGGACTAAAACGGAGTCTTGCCGAAGCTGTGATTGTTTTAGGGGACATTAGCGCGTCTCTCCAGTCGTCGTCTTCTAAGGCCCCAAGCCATCCCTCCCAGCGGTCTCTGAGGCGGTGCAGTGTGTTGGGAGTGTGGTTTGTAAGGGAGCGGTAGATGCGGGAAACCCCCCCTTTTCCCCAGATTGCCAGTCATAATTTGGGCTTCAGGTGGGTTGTATTGAGGTAGGGAGGTGCCGTCTGAGATGTGGGAATGGAGGGCGTGGCGCAACTGCAAGTAGCGATAAAACTGTGAAGAGTGTAGGGAATACCGATTTTGCAGGTCCTGAAAAGTGCGCAAACGGTCCTTTCCCCATACATCTCCCAACTGGGAGATCCCGAGGAGATCCCACACTTTAAAACCAGAGAGATTAGTGACTTCTTGGAGCCAAGTGCCCTGCCAAAGCGGGGTGTATTGAGTCAGCTTGCCCGACCAGCAGGTGTGGCGCAGGGAGGCCCGCCAGGCCAGAAGCACCCCACGCGTGACTGCGGGCAGGGTTCTGGGGATGGCGCACCCATACAGCATCCCCTGGATGCTGGACAGGCCCAGGACATGTAATTCCAGTCTGTATGCTGGTTCGGACCAGCCACCATTAAACCAGTCATGTACAGTAAGGAGCCGGGTTGCCAAGTAATAAAGGAACAGGTTTGTCATCCCCAGGCCGCCGTCGAAGGGCGGGATCCGGCACTGGGTGAGAGCCAACCGGGGCCTCCGACCCCCCCAGAGGAACTTGGTAGCTAGACTGTCTATCTCCCTGAACCACGACCGTGAGAAGAGCAAGGGTATATTCTGAAGTACATACAGGAACCTGGGCAAGATCATCATTTTAAATAAGGCTATTCTGCCCATAGGGTTCAGTGGCAGCGCTTGCCATCTGAAGAGGTCAGCTCAGGCCTTTTTCATTAGCGGGGTTACGTTGAGCGACCAGGCAAGGTCTGGGAGGAGAGCCAACCATATCCCGAGGTACTTGAAGGACTGCCTCCGGAGGGGTATTGTAGTCTGCCAGTCGAAGCATTCCCTCGAGAGATGAAGGGGGACAGAACAGATTTAGCAGGGTTCAGTCGGAGACCGGAGACCTGCTCGAAGAGATACAATGCGCAAAGGCATCGGTGACCTGATTGCGCCGGTTCCGCCAAAAAGAGCAGAACATCGTCTGCGTATAGGGCAATTTTGTCCTCCCCCAGCCCGGGCCATTTCCACCCCATAATTTGCTCGTCTGATCGTATAAGGCAGGCGAAGGGCTCCATTGCCAATGCAAAAAGAAGGGGTGAGAGGGGGCATCCCTGCCTTGTGCCCCTCCTGCTGGGGAAGGGCTGCGACAGCGCTCTGTTGACCAGCAACCGGGCCCGCGGCCCACTGTATAGAGTTTTAACCAGGCTGCGGAAGTATTCCCCAAATCCCATCTCCGTCAACACCTCCTTGAGATATCGCCAGTCCACTGAATCAAAAGCTTTCTCAAAGTCAACGAGAAGGAGCGACAGGTATGGAGTCAATCGCTGGCAATTCTCCAGAGCGAGATGGAGGCGTCTGAGACAGTGCCTGGTGCCCCGAGAGGGCATGAAACCGCATTGGTCGGGGTGAACCAGCTTGGTCAAATGCCGCTGCATGCGATTGGCTAAGACGGAGGCAAATACTTTGAGTTCCGAGTTGATGAGAGAGATGGGGGCGGTACTCAGAGCAGTGCTTCGAGGGGGGCTGAGACTTGGGAATCACCACAATGGTGGCGATATCAGTTTCGGAGCGGAACGAACCCTTGTCCGTCGCCTCTGCGTACACCTCTAAAAGGTGGGGTACTAGCGTATCTCGGTAGGCCGCGTAGAACTCCTGCGGAAGTCCATCTGGCCCTGGGGTCTTACCAGAAGCCATATGAGATATGGCTTCATTAATCTCCTCCGGAGTGATCGGAAGGTCCAGTGCCTCCATCTCAGGCTCGCTGAGCCGCGGGAGAGAGATCCGCTCCCGGAGAAGCAGTTCCGGGAGTGAGAAAGTGGGAGGTTGAGCGGAGTAAAGGGTGGCGTAGTAATTAGCAAAGCACTGGGCTACCTTCCCCGGGGAGTGGTGGGTCGAGCCATCTTGGGCTATCACCTCCGGTATAATGCGATTGGACAAGGGGCACGTAGCCAGCCGATGGAGGAGCTTCCCATTTTTGTCTCCCCACCCATAGACTCTTGCCACAGAGGACCTCCATAACAGCTTGGCGGCGTCCAAGGAAGTCTGGCGGATCTCATCTCTGAGAAATGCCAATCGCCAGTCTCCATCAGTAAGGGTGAATGGTCGGAAATGCCTCTGGGGAGGATGCTGATGTCTTTAATTGCTCGACAGTCCGTGGCCGGCAGGAAAAAAATAGTCTAAGCGTGCATGCGTGTGGTGAGATGCCGAAGTGTGTGTGTGTACTGTCTGGTCGTTGGATGCCAAAGTCTCCAGGCGTCGCACAGTCCTAAAGCGGCCGCCCAGTTCGCCAAAAGATTGGCATGGGGGATTCTAGTGGCCGAGGGGGTCCCGGCGGTGTCAAGGTCAGGGTTCATGACTGCGTTGAAATCCCCCCCAACGACGGTCAGTCCCTGGGGCAAGGCGGCAACCAGGGCCGCAACACGCCGAAGGGTGGAGGCCATCAAGGATGGCGGGGAGTACAGGGACAGCAAATTCAAGACCCGGGTCTCCTATAGTCCCTTCCAAGGCCACAAAGCTACCTGAGGGGTCAGTAGTGGACTTGTGTAACACAAATGGGAGGGTGCGGCGCACAAGGATGGCTACGCCCCTTGACCCCCGGTTAAAGCCAGACCCCGCCATAGCCGTATCTCGCCAGGAAGGGGCAGTTGTTACCTGCAAGGTGTGTTTCTTGTATCATCAATATGTGAACTGCGTGGCGTTGTGCGTATTTCAGGACCGATGTGCGTTTGACTCTGTCTAGCAGTCCATTAACATTCCAGGACATTATACGGAGCGTCCCCTCCCCACTATGAGTGTTAGCCATGGGGGACATGAATGTGTGGTGAGACTCGCGGCCCGGGCGGCAGGTGAGGGAGGAACGCTGCACCTATGCAAGTTAGTGAGTGCGTCATTGTAGTGTAAGCAGTGTGTGTGCCTGCTATGCTGCGGGTCAGTGATGCTGGTGTAAGAAACGAATGTGTCAACAAAAACTGGAACAACGGTCCCTTTCCCCCTACCCTACCCCCTCCCCCCTCCCTATACTTCGGGAACGGAAGCATCTGTCGACCCGAACAAAGAGAACTGAAAAATTAACCAAACTAAAACGCTTGGGAATGGGGATTCGTGGAGGACCCCTCCTCGTATCAGGATGTTCAGTGGCAGTGTCCATCGAGAGAGAAAGCGGCAACAAGCTTGAGTACTGTTCCGCGGGCCGCAGGACTGGTCCCGGCCATCAGTCCATTGCAGGTTCAGGGTCGGGCCCTGAGGAGGGCCGGACTCCGGGAGAGATCAGTGTCAGTTAGGTCAGGTGGGGATGAGTGAGGCGGAGTGCCTCCTGGGTCTGAGAGGTGTGGGGACCCAATGCGGTGTACAGTTAGTTGATCACTTAGGGGTGCTCCGGACACTGAGCGCTGACTAGGGCCCGGTGGCGAATCCAACCTGGCGCATCGTGGGCCTCGCTTCCTGCGTGAAAGACTGCACTTAGGTCGCGGCTCAGGTAGGACTCTTCGGGTATCCTCTGTGCTGGAGTGGGGGGACCGGTCCCGGCCGTTGATCCGCAGAGGGTGCTCCTCCGTTAGCTACGTCCAGGCTTCCTCAGGGGAGTCGAAGAAGAGGGTCTTGTTTTGGAACACCACACGGAGGCGGGCCGGGAAGAGAAGCCTATATTGGATGTTCAAGGCACAGAGTTTTTACTTGACTTCTCCGAAGGAGCGTCTTTGGCCCTGGACCTCCCGGGAGTAGACGGGAAAGATCATGATCGCTTGACCTTGATATTTAAGATGTTGCTGCTTGCGGGCTTCAGCCAGGATGGAGTCTCGGTCTCTGAAGTTAAGATTGCGTGTGATGATGGGCCGGTGGGGGGCACCCGGTGGCGGCCTGGGGGCAAGAGATCGGTGGGCCCGCTTAATCGCAAACCACTGGGAAAGGGAGCCCTCGGGCATCCACGAGCGCAGCCAGCGTTCAATGAAGTCGGATGTCCTGCCCTGTTCCGAGCCCTCTGGAAACCCCACCAGGCAGAGGTTGTTCCGTCTTGACCTGTTCTCGGCGTCCTCAGCCCACCTATGTAATTCTTGAGTTTGAGTCTGAAGGCGGCCAACCTGGCTTTTAAGTTGCTGAACATCATCCTCCACCGTGGAGATGCGAGACTCCGTTTCTTTGATGCGGGCCGTGGCGTTACAAAGGTCTTTACGTATTAGAGTCATGTCGACCCGGACCTCCTCGATCTTGCTCTCCACCGAGGATTGGGAGGTGTGGATGGCTTGGAGGATAGTGGCGAGATCCGTGCTGGCGGGGGCATCTATGTCCACGGGGCCCCCCATTGCCCCGGCCTCGGTGGTCGTGTACTGGTCCATCTTGGTCTGTGTGCCGGGAGGCTTCGGCCCCCGTCTCTCCCCATGGTCCCAGTCGGCAGGAGGGGCTGAAGCCCCAGGCGCGTCGACCGGGGCAAGGTGGGGGACAGGGAGCAAGTAGATCAGCAACCACGGCCCCCCTCTCCCGCCGCTCCGGCGATGGGAGGATCGCACAGCAGGCAGGCGCTCCGGTCTGGAGCTCAGGGACGGTTTCGGCAGGTCTCACCAACCCGGGCACCACCCGGTTCGCCGTCAGTCTCCCAGGTGCCCACAGCCGGTCCCAGCGGGAGGCACGGATTAGGGGCAGGGATCAGTCGGTCCGAATCCAGAGCGAGCCGTGACTCCACGCCACCGAACCAGGACCGGGGATGCGTCCTGGTCAGGACCAGAAACTGAGCGCACTCTGCGGCCGTCCGCCCTCAGGAGCGAGCAGGAGGGAAGGCCGCCATCAGTCAGAAGTCCCTCAATGTGACCACCGCTGGTCTCAATCAACAGCGGGCCCCTCTGGGGGGCGCGCAGCCCCTAGCAGGGTGGGAGGAGGGGGGGGCTCCTCTGGAGTGGTGACCCCCTACTGCCCGAAAAGACAGCTGAGCCACTCCAGCACATCCAGGTTCCCCCAGGCCCTCCGCCAGGGCAGAGACACCACCGAAGGCTGAGGCGATGGGGCCCATGTCAGCAGGAGGGCCACCTAGGGAATCAGCGCGTCCGCTTGCTGTGTCCAAAGCGCAAAAGTCCCCCGAAGTCCAGGGTCAGGCAAGGCAGATGGGCGAGGGACCCCAGGTCGTGGAAGCCATCCTCTCGCCGCCCCAAGCGGCAGCCAGCCCTCCGTCGTCAGTCACAGCCGCGCGCCTGGCAGCCACAACGCGGAGTGGAGATGGTGGAAAGGCACCTGAGGCCCAAGTGCACCCCTGCGCCAACGACGTGAAGAGATAAGGAGGGGAGGAGATGGGGAAAGAACGGCAGGCCCCCGCTGACCGGAATGTCAGCTGATGCCCCTCCGGTTCACCCCACCAGTCGGCCCGAGGCCTCAGCGAGTGAACGACCTCGCCCGCGGGAACATCGAGGTGAGTTCAGGACCAGGGCCTACTTCCATCCAGGCCAGAGGGCGCAGGGTCTGCCGGGGCCGAGCAGAGCGCGGCAGCGCCAACTGGAGGCGGGGGGAGCAGGACACAGTTCAGCGGCTCCCCGCCACTCACACCGACAGCCGGATCACCTCCATCGTCATAGCCGGCCACCCACTAGGCCCAGGAGAAGAGAAGGATGTGGGCCCCAAGCGGGCCCCAAGCAGTCCCCAGCGAGAACCTCGCTTCGCTCGCTGGTCAAGGGGGCGTAATCCAACGGGCAGGGCTGAGGCCCGGACACCAGGAGGAGGGGGGGAAGGGAGAGAGCCCCGGTCCCCCCGCCGCCCGACCTGACGGCCGGACACCTCCGGAGCCTACACACCCACTGCGCCGCAAACACCGGGCCACGCCAAGGGCAGCCCTGGCACCACTCACCTCGGAGACAATGGCAGTTGCAGGAGCAGCAGCAGGCCCTTGCAGCGGGTCTCAGCTAGGGCGGCCGGCCTTCGCTCAGCAGCAGATGGGGCGGCAAGGTCTCAGAGCGCCGCCGATCGGAGCTGGGTCTCCGAGCCAGCGGGGGCCGTCATCTTGAGTCAGGTCCGCCCGGAGGATCACGGCGAGGCTGTATTCAGGCCCCATGGAGGATGGAATTCACGCTCCGGCTCCGGTTGCACTCCAGACAGCTCCAGCAGCAGGAATACGGGCTGTTTGCTCTCAGATGGAAGCGGATTAAGGAGCGGATGACGGAGGGGTCCGGAGCACTTTTAAAGTGCGACCGCCATCTTGACGCTCCCGGCCACACCCCCGCATTCTCCCTATTTAATGCTGCACCATGCTTGCTGCTCTCTGTCACTCAAGAGACCATGCCTAGTGTACAAGTCTTACAGGACCGGATGTACTAAATACTGGTTGTAAAACACTCTTTGCAATTTTGTGACCAGTATTTTTGCAACCAGTGTGGTATTTTGCAAACCAAAACCAACCAATGTACATATAAGTCGAGTCACAAAAAATCAATTATTAGTTGGTTGCAATTGGATGTACCTTAGGACTCAAAATGAGGTAGATTGTAAATTGTGACCCACTTCGATTTGCTGCCATCACATGGCTGGTGGTCTGATGGGGTCAGCAGACCACCACGTCTGTGATTGCTGTTTAACAAAACGTTTTTTTTCCCTTTCAAATGCAGCCCTTTTTCATAAAGGAAACAGGACTGTGATTTAAAAAGAGAAGTGTTTCTTCCAAGGGGATCCCTTCCCTGTTGTGAATGGGTTACCACCTCCTTAGAGATGTCAGTAAAATATCAATATTCTACAACGGGTTTTCGGCCACAAAACATTGACAGATAGAGCGCCAATTAAGGATTTGGGAGGGACGCCTACCACACACTCCTAAATATCGAATTGGTATCCATTTCTAAACACATTTAGAGGTTCGGAAGCACTTTTCTGAATCGCTAAATGCGTTTACCATACAGAAAAAAAGGTTTTAGCATTTGCAAATCCTCTTATTTACAGACTGAGGGTTTGTGAATTCCAAAACCCTTTGCACATCTGGGCAGTAGGGACTACAATTAACTAGGCAGCCATTCTTGAGTTTATGTTCATATCCTCAACACTGCGTGTGCACTGGACTGGGACTATTATTACGCTGGATTGTTTTAATAATACTGATGGGAGAGAGTAAGCTCATCTGTGGAAATAAGACACTTTTTTGAAAGCCAAGGGGTCCCCCGTGCAAGGCAGCTATTTTGAAAATCAATAAAATAATTAGCTAAAAATCTATCTCTATAGATGAAGCTGGTCTCATTTCTTTGTCTACTGAGTTATTTGCCTGAATTCAGGTTTGACACCAACTCTTCCTTCAAAGTGCACATTGATAAAGAAAAAACAAACACCATGGTACCAGCATTCACTATTTCACACCTACAGAAGCAAAAGCATTACTTCTGTGAAGCAGATTTGAGAATGACCAGCCAAGGCTTGATGCTGGTAGAAACGTCCTAGCTTCCAGTGTTCTCAATTCAAAGCTGCTGCTCTGATTGAGTCTTGCATGATGCTGGCGAATTCATCAAAGAACTGAAAAATATGACCACATGAGCCCTGAGATGGATACCCTCAGACTGCGCATAGTTGCTTGGCCAGGAGTTTGGGGAGACGCAGAGCTGGACATGAGGTAGCTGAACACCCGCTGGTGACTGCTGGTGAAGTGCCGCCCAAAAAAATCGATGCAGCAGGATCACCAGGTCACGTATCTGCAATGATGGGGCTGCTGAGCTTGAATCGTCAGTAGTGTTGTTTATGAGCACTTTGTAAGTGAAGAAGATGCAAGGCGTAAGGCGGATCCAGCATAGTTCCTTTAGCATAGGAATGATGTGGTTTGAATTTCTTCAAATCCTTGATAAGTTGTGCCACAGCTGATAGGATTCCTTTGAGTGGTGCCACCTTGGTGTTGGGCTGGCCATTAAGTGGGACTTTACTTCTGTTCAGGTGTGGGAGTAGCAGGTCTTAGAATGCTCTGAAGTTTGTTTCTGAAAGAAAGGGTTTCGCTGTTTTCATAAGGGAGCATTCATGCCTTGTTGATTTGGTTTTCCTGGTGATGATTTCTTTGAAGGTGAAGTCTGTGCCAACTGTGAATCCAGGAGAATTTGAATTGTGTGTCAACTGGGGATAGAAACTACCCAGATTTGTGTTGGATAACCAGGCTTCGAATGGAGGCTGCTTGGGACTGTTAGCAGACAGCAGGATCTCTGTTTTTGTTGAGCTGAGATTCGGGGAGGTACTTTAAGTTGCGTAATGTTGTTAGTTGAGGAGACTCTAAGGTAGGCTTGAGACTCTGCTTATTGATCAATCTCAATGTGGTTGGTGAACGCAGCCTCAAGTGATTCAAAGTTGAGATAGGAAGATGATGGGAGTGAAGACGGAGCCTGGGGTACTCTACAGGATACAGGAGTTTGTGGGACCCTGCGTTTGCTATATGCACAGTCCGTTAGTGGTTGGTGAGGTAGAAGGTGAACCACTCGAGTACTGTCTTAGTGAGGCCCATGTGAGTTTTCAGGGTGGGAATTAGGATTCAGTTGAAGGCTGCAGAGAGTTGGAGTAGGGCCAGTAACATTAGCACAAACCCACTGACAAGTTTCTCTGAACACGTTCAGGCTCAGGGTCTCTCCTACCTTGCAGGCCCAGCCTTTAACCCGAAATACCTGACCAAGAAAATAACTGTTTTATGTGCACGTCATGCCAGGAGCCTGGACATTGCCAGACTGGAAGTGCAAACCAGAAAGTAAGAAAAAAACAGAAAGCAGGCCTTCTCCATCTATATAAAATAGCTCTCATACTGACATCAGACTTCATCTAGCCTTTCTAAAATTCAGGAAGAAGCTGAAAACGTATCTCTTCAAGGAACAGTACTCCACAAACAATGCAGCACAATCATCTCTTCTTTCTCCTCCATAAACAACTTAGTGTGGCCCCTAGTAAACCCGGGCTTCATCCACTGTTCAATGCTCACCTCAAATAGGACAACTATGTTATTATATCTACTGAAGATGGTCTGTTCTATTTCATTTTGGATTTAAAACATTTTGGTTTTCAAAAATCATCACATCAGTTTCTCAAAATGCATCTTTTTCTATCAAATATAACCTTTCCATTGTTGGTCAACGCACTCAAAGAAAATCTTCTGTTTTAAAAACAATACAACTACATTTTTGCCTAAAAATCAGTTTTCATTCATGATAATCAAAAGTCAGCATCTGATTCCCTTAGCACAAATGCATCACATTGACAGATTCTGCCTGCCCAGGTATTACCATAACATGCAGGGAAGCACACCATAATGCTAAAGTTGCCTACCTTATGCCAAGGATGTCTATCATCATGTCAGGACCACAATTGTGCCATGGCTTCCTACCATAATGCCAAGAACCCCCACATCATGTCAGTCATGGACATTATTATTCATTATGTGATAGATGGACACACATATAGCAAGCATATTCACAATATAGAAGGGTTTGCTGCCATCATCCCATGATTAGCCCAAGGATGTCCAACATATGTCAGGATTCACCATTATTATAAAGGTGCTACTATTTTGTCAAGAATAGCCATAATTGTGCCAGAGATCGACTCCTTATATTGGGGGCACCAGATACATTTGGTGTTTCCTGTCACCTGGAATACCTTCCAGGGAGAGGGAGTGTCTTTCAAAGAGGGACATCACACCTCCCGCATACACTACATATACATATTGTGCACATATGCGTACACATTCAAACAGAAACAGTCAAACAAATACACATAGAGACATGCACACACCATCCCCACCATCTGAAACACACAAGGCCACTACCAGCCTTCACTCTAATTCCAGTTTTTGCTCTCGCTCGCTTCAGGGCTTCTAATGCACGCTTCTCACACACTTCCACTCTGTCTTGGTGTACCCACACTCTAGCAACTCCACTCTGGTTATTGCTGGCACTTCATCTCTGGCCCAGTTTCACATGTACTGTATGACAGATAGATAGGGTTTGCTAAGTTAGCAATCTCATTGTGGCTTTGATAAATTGAGAGTGGAGACAGGGGGTCATGCTGCAGGTACCGTAAGTTTTCACAGTGTCTGTTTGTGTGTTAGCTTGTGGTTCTGCTATTGGTTTGGTTGGAGGCCACTCAAAGGATATGGAGATGTGTAGTGCTACCTTCTTCAATATTGCCAGACCCTTTGAATTACCTACTGTGCTCAGCTGCACGTCAGAGAGCTACTTCTGAGTACTGGTAAGTTACCTGTAGCTCCAGAGCTACCTGATGGAGAATGTTGGTCTACCATTGCTACTTCAAAAAGCTTTGGCTTTTCATTGTTACAAGCAAACTTGCTCTAGATTCTTTCTAAAACATAATTAAACCCAATGAAGTCTAGCAATTTCCACAATCTTGCAAAGCTACATTTCCCAAGTAAGTTATTGAAATGTGCGACATGTAAGAATTTAAAATGATCTGCTGAGCTGAACATCATCCTGTATATATTTAATTCTGATCATCCAGAAGTGCTTGTGATCTAGTACTTTACTTGATTCACACCTCCCCTATTGGAAGAAAAAATAGAAGCAGTCTGTCTGCGGGCGTTCCCATTTGAAATGAGGAATAATTTCTGTAGTCCTACAAACATCAATTTTGTCTGGTCTTAACCTTCACTTTATAGCTTACGTATTTCGCCTCCATCATTTAGAGTTTACAACAAATTTACTATAAATATGCAAGAGATTGGTTTTCAAGGTTCAGAGACTGCAAGAAACTTTTTCACATGAGCACAACACATAGAAAGCTTAACCTGTCTAAAATCAAGATTGTGCTTTTAGGCAACTACACTCATGGCTGTACTCTGACCATTTGGCCAGATATAATCAAACCCTGCCAATATTGTTAAACACTGCAGCAGGGCAGTTTGGGCTCATCATTAGCAAAGACATGTCAAGTCTCAGGGGTTGTGAATATCACATGCTATCACTTCAAATTTCTTGAAAGAATGTTTCAGCTTCTGCCATTTCCTGCCAAAATATTTGGAAACAATAGCCTAAGCAGGTCAATCATGCCATCAGGTTCCACCTTGGTCTACTGCAGATTCTCATGGATCGTGTGCAGAGTACAAAATAATGAGGTATGGCTACTTCTGAATACATACAAGCAAAAGGCCAATCCACATCAGACATGCCTTCATTCCAGGCTTAACAAGAGGCCAGCAAGTATGCTCCTTGGTCTGGTAACCCTGGGTCTTAAGGAAGTTCATGTTAAATGGTCAGGATTTCTGCAACCGTTCAGCACTCCAGCTGTGGGGTTAATAATTTATGGGCCAGATGTACGACCATTCACTTTTGCGAGTCGCAAATTGCGTCGAATTGCGACTCGCAATTTGCGAATCGCAAAACTGAATGTACAACAGTGTCTCAGACACTGTTTGAAATTCCCAATGGGGTAACAAATTGCATGCCTCATTAATATTCATGAGGCAAGCTCAATTTGCGACCCCATTGGGAATGGCTAGCACTCCCAGGGATGGTGGCCTGCTGGGGTCAGCAGACCACCATGTCTGTGACTGCTTCTTTAATAAAGCAGTTTTTTTTTTAAAAATGCAGCCCGTTTTCCTTAAGGGAAAACGGGATGCATTTAAAAAAGAAAAATGAAACTTTTCAGTTTCATCTTTTAAGGGCAGGCAGTGGTCCCTGGGACCACTGCCGGCTCTTAAAAAATATTTTCGCACCCACTCACAAAGAGGATGAGGTACCCTGGGGACCCCTTCGCGTTTGCGAGTGGTTTACCACCTACTTGAAGTAGGTGGTAAACTACTAGTGTTTTGCGGCTGCAAATGAGGTTGCAAAACAATAGTACATGGCATTAAGTCTCGCTATTAGGAAGGGATGCCCCTTCCTAATAGCGAGAGTCGCAAACGCAATTTTGCGAGTGAGTGACTCACAAAATTGCGTTTGTACATACCAGGACCCTTTTTTGCGGTCACAAACGGGCCGATCTCCTGTTTGCAAGCGCAAAAAAGGGTCGTACATCTGGCCCTATATGTTCTTCTCAGTGTCTCATGTTAGTGCTTGGCATACATGAGTACACATTAAAGTGAAATTTACAAGAGATTCTAACATTTACAGAAGACCATATGTCAACTGTGCATGCCAGGAAATATCATCCTTTACACTACGTAAGAGAGATTTTCACACTTATTCATTGGTCCCCAATTCGCTTAATTGATTTTACTAACTTGTGATACATTGGTATACCCGTTAGATATTTAACACTACCTGCCTGCTCGTCTTGCTGTTGAACTTCACCTGTTTGACTGACTGGATCTTTAAGACCAAGCAATATAAACCGAATGCAGGAATTCAGAATTAATCACAACATAAGGTACTCAGCCTGTCACCGAAAGCTAGCCCATGAAGCACCCCTCAATCTCTGGGTAGCTTGGTCAAGATGTTAAGGAATACAGATGCCACCAGTGTGGACCTGTAAAAAGTAGGATCAATGTGTGCCATGTCCTTGTCCTACAAGGTGGGAAGACCAATTGAGGGTCTCCCCATCTAAGAGCACCCAAAAGGTGTGGACTTTTGGGTGGGTCCCTTGGGATTAAGAGTCCCTATGCCAAATAATTGAAAAATAAGGGTGACCATGACAAAGGAGAAAGTGTTTAGAATGAACCAGCTACACTGATGTGAGAGACTTTTGTCCTTAGAGAGTGAAATTCAAGGCCTTATGTATTTCTCGTCGAAAACATAATGAGAAAGATTTTTAGTTCCTGATAAACAAATTTACAAAACACTAGCGACAGCATTAGTTGAGATGTTCATTCAAACTTCTGACAGGAACGTGGTTTATGCGGTCCAAACATGGAGGATAGGCCTAATCAGTGCAGGCTGCTAAACTGTGAAAAGCTTTGTCCTTCACTATCTGCAAACACGGACCTGTAGTAAAGGAATAAAAAAACTACTTGGTGAGTAAATGAAAAGCCACTGATATTTCTGCTGACTTCTTAGTCATGATTAGCTCTTCACTTCAGTGCAAGGAGTCTGTAACATTGGTATATGTGCCCTTAATAAGTATGCTTATCATAATGTATCAAAATGCCAAGTACTCCCATTATTCAAGCAACAGTCATCAGATGGCTTTGCACTGTGAATTTGTAGCATTAAATGTGATCATTAAAGGAAATACCTGTAGCGCACAGCACAAAATGAACTGTCTCCTGGCACTTCGCTAAATGCTGTTGTTATATTCAGCTCCATGGGATTCATTTTATGGCCCTCTGAGGATGACAGGATTAGTCAGCCCTCCGAGGATATGAACTTGTGGTCCGCAGATTCTAGACAGATGTCTGCAGTGAGCAAACAACCTACCAGCAGCCTTGCCATATGCACAAACACCATGCTTGTGTGACTTATAGAGCAAAATACTAGCACTGTCATGTAGTTCCTATATTACCTATACAGGATCTGCGCGTTTGGATAACAAACTGTGGGATTGGTGGCGGACTGATTCCGAGCACCCCCACTGGATACGTTAGCCTGTCTGTATTAGCTAGCTCACAGTGCCACTAGAGTCTCCTCTTATCGGGGAGAGAATAGTTCTTGGCAACCTCAGAACATGACAACCCTGATCCCTCAGGATCGTGGACACAATATACTATCTTTCGCTCAGTCACTCGTGCTCACTTAGTTTGTCTCAGAGAGTTACACAGAATAAACAGGCTGGGCGTTTCAATAAGTATTTATTGAACAGTTCTTAATTCCAGTGTATAAGAGATGAGCTGCAACAACCATTAGACAGTAGCAGAGATATATGATTAGCAATACTATGAAAGTAAAAGGATGGTAAAGTTCTACCATCTTGCATAAATCATGAATATATACAAGTACATAAAACACATGATAAAAAGTGCGTACTCCAACGATGTCTCCCTAACTAGATGTACCTAAATGTACCTAGCATCTATGTAGGTGTTATGCCAAGAATCCCTCTAGGATCTAGTCCACCCCATTACCTGAGAGTTAGAGAATGTGGCACCCCGTCCTGGTCTCGAGTTGGACACCCCGCGAGGGATGTTAGACCACTGCTAGCTGGAGCGTCTGCATGCAGGAACCTCAGCGTCTCTGGTCAGTGTGTCAGCCGGGAAGTCACGGTCTCCTCTATCTTCCTAAGCAAGATGTGTTGTATATATACCCATAGGTCTCCCCAGGGATCCTACCTTGCTGTGCTACTGTGTCGGCCTAAAGGATGACGTTGGGCCTGAACTTTATACAGAGATATTATACAGGAGATGGTAATCCTACTGTTAGTCCTGCTGTGTTTCCAAGAAGCCTCATGCATAATGTAGGAGAATCGAACCAGGGAAAAACCCGCATTCTGAATGCAGTGTCATATCTAGGTAAAAGGTCAGTGCCTAAGAACCGTTATGTATGTAATGTAGGGACGGATGTAGGTGACAGGTTGCGATGTTACCTGTGCCTATATAGGATACCTATATGGAATATAACACCCACTCCTCTTCCGAATGGACGACATATGTAACCTATTACTGTACTACTAACATTACTAGATAGTGGTACGCACAAAGTTTTATAAAACATCTCTTTAGCTAAAATGTTTAAAAAATTTAAAAAAATTCTAAAAACTTTAAAAAGTTTAAAAGGAAATGTTTCTAGCTCTAAAAAGTGTCAGTGATTTATAGTTCGGACTACTACAAGCATTAAAAAAGCCATGTATGCCCAAAAATGAAAGGAAAGTCAATTTAGGTTCAAAGTTCCAAATTTGAGCTTGTTTAGAAAAAGGGCAAATTATTCCCAGCACATGACGAGTCAGATGAGTTCAAATGTTTATGTGTCCTGGCTGGTAGACGCAACATTTTCGTTGCTTGCTTCCGCAGTAGACTGCCCCTGTAACACCTCGCAGAGCACGTCAATTTGAGCACAGATGTTCCACGCTGTCCGCAGCCGGTGCTGGGGCAGCCTGTGCACAGTCCAAAGCCTGGGTGTCCGAGGAAGAGCCGGTGTTCATACCAACAGGTGCTGTTACTACCCGTGGGGGCTCAAGGAATGCCGTCATCAACATTGGAATACGCAGAGGACACTGCAGAACATGGGCCGTTATCGGGTCCAGTAAAGCATTCACGTCCGGTGGCGCACATGATGGTAGTGTCAAACAAAGGTCTAACACGCATTCTTCTCCGCAAAACAGGCATTGGAGGACAGGTAAGATGCAGTCTATCCAGACCGGTCGAAATGACAAGAACCAAGATTCACTTAGTTCTCTTAGGCGAAGAAGTTGTACTATGCGGTCACGGTATTTACGCTCCAGGAGTGTTCTTTCCATTGCCTTGGTGACTGGGACGTCCATTGCGTAGCAAATAGAAAACAATCAGGATACCTGCTATTAGAAACAGGATCAGCGGAAGTCCTCCAAAGATGCTTACGAATACGGAGTGTATGAAGTTTGGTATAACTCCAAGTACCGTCTGAAAGGTGCTCAGAAGTCCAGAACCTATGGTCTTAAATAGGTGGACAATGCCTGTTGTATCAGACATGTTAAAGATACGATTTACCATTTCTGCGAAATGGAAAGGGCAGTTTGTATGAATGAGCGCCTGTATCTCTGCCGAAGACCTTGAGATCTGGAGAACAAAAGTCTCTCGAGCGGAGGTTAAGGGCACAGACTTCTGTAGAAGCATGGCTTTCATTCTGCTTAGAGTATCAAACCGTATTAAGGAAACATTCAGTGAAGGCCATAACAGCGCCTCCCTGACTGTATGTGTTGGTGGAAACAATACTTGCATACAACAAGTAACCCTGGAGCTCACGGTTACCAGATATGCGATGCCCGGGAGCATGCCACAGCAGCCTTGACTGTTCCGCATCAAGTAACTCCCATTTGAAAGTAGCCTGAATACTGGAGTAATCACTGCAGCTGGGGCACCCTTCAAATGACAGGACAGGTTTGCTACAGAACCATTACAAGCTCTGTGCAACATAATATCCTGGCATATGAGTGATCCACTTAAAGCATTCTCGCAGTTTGTACCGCTCAGAAACACTTCTCGATCCCCACTCCGGCATCGAAATCTGTATGGTAATTCCCAAGATTCCTTAATGTATTCCTTACCCATTTCTTCATATCTGCCTGCCTGCTTTTGTTCAAGGCAATATTGGAACTGAAAAGTAGTGACCGGTAGCGTTATGTGGCCATGGATTAGCCATTCTGTAGACGGTGATTCCGCCACTTTGAATGGTAATCTATCCAGTTTTTCGATACGCAGCATTGTATATTTTGCTCCCCTTTGTGCCATTTCTATCTGTTAGATTGTATTCAGAAAACAGAGACGTGCTGTTGATAAAACGCCAAGGCACGTAGCCTGCACGCAGAGATTGCAGCGTCCAGCTTAACAACATAATAGAACGTAACTGTGATTGCCCGTGTTGTAATATGGCCAAATCTTGTTCTAGTATGTCTATCGCAGAAGATACAATGTTGCCTAAGGAATATATCCTGGAGGTCAATGTAGTTAACCCATTGTCTACCACTGCTAGACATTTTTCTAGATTTATACTGTCTATTTCCCGTAACCTCTCTGCGGCCTCTTGTTGGGATATTTTCCAAATTTCATTGTAGACAGCATAATAGAAACGTTTCTGACGTGGCTTCCTGGGACCCATTAAAAAGACCCTAAGATCCACATCCTGTGACAGTAAGGATATGTGTTGTTTCACCTGTGTGAGTGTTGAGGTTTTTAGCCAATCGAGGCAAAACTTCCCAACACTGTAGGATGTCACTACCCCCGGATGTTGTCTCTGTACATAACGTGGATCTGGCCTATGGATACTAAACCCTTCGGTTTTACCCATGAATTTTGCCTGACAACTATTAGTGCCTGTGGGCCAAATCAACCATGTTTTCCAATCGGGGTCTGATCTGTTGTCTTGTATGATGTCATCTACTGTAATCTCTTTCTGTGATGTTTCGTTACTCCCGGTGTGTAATGGAGTCGGCACCCGAGGTGTGTTCAAGTCTTTGGTCTTGGCTAATCCAAGGCAAGACGTCTGTTGCACTGTCTCGTTCAAAAACATGATTTGTTGAGGGATGAGCCATGCCCTTAACAAAGCTTCTGTCCCCTGTACCTGCCATTCCCTAGTACCCCAGACTGATTTTAGGTCTATGGTGTCTTTCCACAAGTCGAAACCTTGTTCGGACAACTGGGCAATAAAAGAAGCAGAGTAAATCTGTTTGGTGTTTTTTAACATATTTTTCTGTGCTGATGTTGGTGCAACCTTATAATAATATGAGGCTGGATCAGACATATTAAACCCCGAAAAATATGGAAACTTCTGTGTAAATGTTTTTGAACTGCCTTTCGGCGGTGTTGGACAATGTTCCCACTGGTGGTATGTGAACACATTTCTAGGATTAGCAGATTTATGCAAAAAGTGATGACCATAATGTTGATAACAATACATAGCTTCAAAATCTGACGTGTCTTCCAATGTTTCACTATTAGAAAACGGAGCAGATTTTTCCAAATCAGATAACATGTTATTAACAGTTTCAAAATCCCAATCATCGGAAAATGTACTTGAGGTAATGATATCACTCAATGATATTTTAAATAAATGAGGAATTCTTAAAATTTCAGTCGGACCAAATATATCGAAATCAACCTTGTCCCACACTATACCATCAGGTATAGGAACTGCTGTAATTTTCACTGATGACAAGTCTCTCTGTTCTCGATGAGATGATTGGTGTGGTTTTAAAAGTAAGTTCACCTTTTGGGCTGCAGTGCTTTGTCGAATGTATTTCCCATTAATAAGCATACTAAAAACTATTACCAAGCCTACCCAAAAAAGAAAGAAAAGTATCCCGGTGATTATCCATAGTTCTACCAGGGTGACACCAGGTAAGTCTTTTTAAGAAAGTGCATAAAGTCTGTAACTTGCTGTTTGCGTGATTTTTTGGCTGGCGTCGTTTCCGGTTCGCTTGGATCCAAAGAAAACGTAACAAAGTTTATGAAGTAGCCAGAAGCAGTTCGATCAACTGTTGGTATTGCATCAGGATTTGTTGAAATCGTAGTTTGCTCTTGTCGAGGCATGTTGACGAAGACATCTGCATTTGGTGAAATAGCGAGTTGTCTTTGATTTTGAGTTTGATTTTGAAGTTGAGCTTCAGGTTCAAGGGGAACGAGTTCCATAGCATCGTTGCTTAGTCCTTCATTCCGTGTTGGAGGCTCTTCGAACGTGATGAGTCTTTCCGTTTGAACTTCTTGGATCGTAGCGAGAGGAGGGCGTCTGCTACTTTGGAGTCCACGTGGCCTACTGCTTAGTATCGGCCACATAGTGTGGTTTGATTACGTCAATTGAGACAAATCTTTTCTCCTTTTTTCTGGCAAGAGGCGGCAGTAGTACAGTTCTTGTTCCTTCAACTGCTAGGACCGGTACAGGCTTTCTGTATGATGGCCCAAATTCTTTTTTGTCCGCTATTTTCTCTCTGACCAGATACCCGACTTTTGGGATCCAGACAGGTCTCGCCGTGACTGATTTGACTTCCCCAGTGGCGGTCTGCTTCAGATGGACATTACTTTGTTGTGTCCTGGATTCATTTAGATCCTGTAAAACAGCCAAACGATCATGGATGTCAAACGGTTTTTCATCCGCCACTGTGCCTTCACAATCAAGATCAGGTACCCACATTCTTGTCCCAAATAGGACCTCATATGGAGTGACCCCCACTAGAGAACTTATTGGCATATTTTTACCCAACTTTCACCCGTGCCTAATACGCTAGCTGTTAAAGATTGCTTTAAGTCTCGGTTTCTTCTCTCCACTACCGAATTTCCCTCGGGATGGTACGGAGATGAGAACCGCAATGCTACACCCAATCCTCGCATGGCCTCCATGTAAGCCCGAGAGCTAAACGCAGGGCCCTGGTCAGAATGTAATGTGCCAATTGCGTATGTCCCTATAAAGACTCGCAAATCTTTTATAACAGTTCGAGCGTCAGCCGAGCGCTGGGGCCACACCCATAGGAATCTCGAGCAGGAATCCACTGCAACCATGATATACTTGTAAACCCCATCTCTTTATGTGGGGCCGCAGTGGTCCAAACACACGCTAGTGGTTTGTCAGATATTAACAGCGGTGTCTGCGCTGGACGTGCTACGGTGGAACCTTTCATCTGCTGACAGATGTCGTATTTCAAGACATAGTCCTTAGTCTGCTTTGTTAATCCAGGGCACCAATAGCGTTGTTTCAACAAAGAAACAGTTGCTATAACTCCTGCATGTGCAGAACCTATCCCTTCGTGTGCTGCTAGAATTAAACCTAACCTACGATCCATGTTTGGAATTACTCTATCCCCCACTCCAGGAATCTGAGCAAATGGAATGTTATTGGCATCTAACTTGTAGGAGTACTTGAGTGGAAACCTTTTTGGTACTGCGCCGCTGTTTTTGCGACAAGCATTGAAAGCTACCATAATCTCACTGTCTATTCTCGTTTTAGAACGAGTGATTGCAGCTACGGAAGCCGTGCGTACAGCCCCCTTTGCGGCTTCATCAGCCAATGAATTCCCTTCAACGTGAACGCCATCACGCTGATGACTCAGTGTATGTTACACGTGAGCTCTCGGTAGTTCGGTTTTCAACTTCACTACCTGTTCCCATAGCAATTTATGCTTAATTGTGCCACCTTTTGCATCTTTGAACCCGTTTTGAACCCAGTACTGCAAATATTCATTATATGACTGCATACAGTAAAAGGAATCGCACACAATTAGTGTGGGGAATTCTCGATCCGTATTTACCAGTGTCAGTATCAGGGCTTTCAATTCTGCCAGCTGTGCCGTGCAGTCTCCTAGAGATTGCGTTTTTGTGCAACTTGGGTGGAACTTTCCATCCCGCGTGCGGCCTTTAACGATTGCACAAGCTGCGCTATATTGTTGCTTACTCCCTATGGCCGGTTGAGCAGATCCGTCAGTGTAAATGATATATTCATACTGATCTAGAGGCATTATTTTGTTTGGTAGAGGATATTCTTGTTCGTATTGCAGGAATGCTTGTGTTTTTAAATTTGAGTCGTACCTGTATTCTACATCTGTTGCAGTAAGAGAATTAGCCCATTGTATCCATCTCGGATGTAAAGCTTTAGCATTAGGAATGCTTGCCTTTGTCGCAGCCTCTAAGGCTGGAACTGGAGTTACTACTATTATTCGTTTCCCCTGAGCCAGTGCTCTTTCTCTCACTACAGCAGTCTGTACTGCTGTTTGAATTTTTTCTGTAGATGCGAAGCGCATCTCAGCATTTGTGTACAAATGTGATTTGTATGCAATTGGTACTGTTTCACCTTCATTATATGTTAGATAGGTGTACCCAGATTGACCTGCAACTATACGGCTCACTAGGTTGCATACGTTTATGCATGTCTGTAAGTGTTTGGAAGCTATCATGTCAGCTTGTAAGGAACAAAGTGTATCTGTATGTTCCTGTGTCCATTGTTTTACTGAAAAATCAGGTTTTATTAAATCGTAGAAAGGTTTTACTCTTTCTGCGTAATCTAAAATGTATGTTCTACCAAAATGTAGAAATCCCAGAATTGACTAAATTTTTTAATGATTTTGGAGATTGGAGCAGCGCGCATTTTTCTAAAAAATTGGCTGCCAGGCTTTTTCCTTCACTTGAAAGCTCATATCCTAAAAACAGGACACTGAGGTGGGCATTTTTTGATTTTGAATTTGTAGCCCTCAGATGCAAATCCCCAAATTATGGTATTCACTCTGTTCAAGTGTTCCTCTAGGTCATCGTCCGTTAGATAAATATCATCCACATAGGACAATACCTCTTCATCGACATTTTGAAGTAACTCAGTCAGTCAGTCACACAGCTTTATTCGATCTTTTTAAAACTGATCATAAAAGCACAAATTATCTAAAATTCCAACACAATTTATACACATATATACACATTTAAAATAAGAATTAAACAGTTGCCGTGAACCATATAAATTCATATAAAAACATTTAGGAAAAAAAGCAGTTCTGAATTTAAAATTAGTCAATTAATTGTTACAACTAAAATCTCGTCCCGCCTTTTTCCTCTTCCTAAAACAAGCCCACAAAAATGAGGCAACAGAACAGCATACAAATGGGTCCCGTAGAGTTTTTAAAAAGTACATAGCCACCCGGCACTGCCTAAAATTGTGGTACCTCAGGATAGGGAGTATAAATGTTTTCCTTTCCTCTGTGTAGGTCTTACAAAATAATACAATGTGTAGATCCGACTGTACTGCGTGATTGTTACATGGACAGGGTGAGAGATCTGCTCATTTATATTTATTTTGGGGGTATCCCAGGAGTAGCGGGATCATGTTCATGCGGAAACGCAAAAGAATAAATCTATGCTGCGCATTATTTATTCGTGATAAATACTGAAAACCTTCCCCCAATCTTGGTGGTACCAAATCATAAAGAATGGAGGAATGGTAAGTGCGTTTCTTTTCTGTTCGGGCATACTTTGATCTGTTAATGAATAGATCAGTTATTCTTTCCTTTGAAACCCTTTTACAGGACTCAGGGTCCTGAAATGATTCTCCCATCCCGAACGCTTTCAGATGGATCTCTACGTAATTTAACCATCCAATTTTTTTTATAATAATCTAATTTACAACAGTCCTTAATAATGGTTTGAGTCAAATCCACTTTAGACCTCCGCCATACTGATAGCCACAACAAGACTGGAGCCAGTCTTATGTTGTCGCTCAAATAAGGAAGCCCCAATTCACAGTGTAAAATATAATTTGGGGCTGATTGCGATAAGGACACACGATTTTTAAAAAAGGAATCTTCTATTTGCTGTAGCGGTGCAACGTTAGCCATACCCCACACTCCTGCCCCATATATTGCAGCGGACTTTGTTTTAGCTGAATATATGTTCTTAATTGCATCCAGTGGGCTGCCTCCCAACTTCTTAGCAAATCTTTTTACTGTGTTAACACTCCTTTGCATACCCTGAGCTCTTGCTGCCACTAAATTAGACCATGAGTGGTCTTTATCAAAAAGCACTCCAAGGTATGAAAAGGAGTCAACTATCTCAATTTTCTTGCCTGACAACTGGAAGTGGGGATGTCTCTCACTTCTTGCGGCTCCAGACACAATTATAAATGATTTCGATTCATTGACCTTTAGATCAAGGGAGGCCATAAAGGCGGAGTAGGCTGTTATTAGCGTTTGTAGGGCTAAGCCCGATCTGGCCATCAATACCGCGTCGTCAGCGTACGGCAGAATCACTTACTCCGGCCAAAAACAACCCCAGGCTGTTCATATACCCCTGGGGGAGTCTACAAAATTGCCGTTATGTCCCTAGCGCTGAGAAGGCTGTCAGATACCTGCTTTCAGGCGCTATATTTTGGCAGAAAAATCCATTTGAGATATCAAGTGTTTTATATTTTTTCCGCACAATGTCATTCATTAATGCGGCACTGTGTGCATTTTGGACTGCAAATGTCTTAGTGCAAGTGTTTAAATGTCTATAATCTAAAACTAGACGATATGAATTGTCAGGTTTCATGACAGGAAACAAAGGATTGTTCATTGGTGAGGTGCAAGTTTCAATCACCCCTTGGTATTCAAGTTGATCTAAGATCTCCCTCACCTGTTTTTTAGCTTCTTGCTTTATTGGATACTGCCTCTGTGCAGTCGGAGTATTTTTCAAAGGAATTATGTGGTGGGTTGAATCCTCATCCCATCCAACATGGTTTTTGTATAATGCCGGAGCCTGGGCTTCTGCCCACTCCTGCGCATATGTATGTTGCAAGTGCCTGGGAATATGGTCTGAGAAGGCCAGAAGAATTACCGTTTCTCCTTTAGGGCAATCCATGACAAATGCTGGCGGCCGATCTTGTTCAGCTAATAACATAACATATAGCCAAACGTCAGGTTCTCCCAAAAGAGACCTCTCACTGTTCTACATTTGTCCCCCTCCATTTGGAGCGTTATTTCCTATTCTTTATGTGGGATGCTTACCCTAGTATCGGGTGTTTCTACCATGATAAAATCATTCAAGTCCGCTGTCACCAGAAATTCCTTCAGGTTCTGGCGAGCTATTGTTACTTCTGCCGCACTGTCTAGCATCGTCAGAGCCCATTCCCCGTTCAGTAGTCGAGTCCTCAGAATTCTGGGCATGTTTGATCTTTAGACCTGCAACTTTCTTCATTTTGAACTGTGGCTTTTGCTTTGGCTTTTCCTCTTTGTTAGAAGTGTACTCCTGAGCGTGCTGCTCATCTCTGGACTTTGTACGTCTTTCTGACCGTCCATCCCTCTCGGAGTTTTTCGATGAACCCTGAAAGGAACGAGAGGAACGTGTATCAGTATCCTGATACCGGTCAGGCTTCCTAATATTATCCCTATTCCTGAGGTTATACCTCTTTTCGGAGGGCTCCTGTGGAGGAGATCTACCTCTGGATTGAGATCTGTTTCCTTTAAAGTTTTGTTGTTTTTAATTGTCCCACTTCTTCTTAGTTGAAGCAGGTGTCTGCTTGGAAGTGTCCTTTTCAGGACAGCCCATCAGTTGTGGTTTTAAAGCTTTCCCACCCAAACTGTCTCTGCCTAATTCTGCATATGCAGTTTCAATTATTTTTGGTACTTCGTGTTCCTGTTCTAAAGGACTGAACTCCCTCAGGCATTGGCGGATTGCCACTGAAGCTGCTTCCTCTTTAATATTAGCTAGTATTATGGCTGATACCTGGGCATAGTTACCTAGTAACTTCATCCCTAAGTTTAGGGCAGGTTCTGCACCGTACTCATTCTGTATCTGTCTCAATACGTCTGGTACTACTGCTAATGACGGGATACCATGAGTTCTCGTATAAATGGCAGCAAAGACTGTACCCCAAGTGGTACAATCCTCTAATTGTGGTGTTATCCCCATGGGCAAGCAGATTGTTAGCATTCTGTGTTTTTCATTCGGGGTAGTATTCGGGAATACTACCTCTAGCTGTGTTATTTTCTGAGCTACCCAGAATGGTATTTGTTCACGTTTTGTGGGCATTTTACCCATCACTGCGTGTAATGTTTGTGGTGTAATTTTAGTTGCTGTACCCTGAATTTGAGTTCCATTTGTTGCAACTATTGCTGGTTGGACTGTGAGTGTCCTCATGACGAATTGCGTCAAGTTCCTATAGATTTTAATTAAATCTTTATGTTGTATGAGTAAGTCTCCTGGTGGCATTGTGTCAATGTCAGGATGTGGTGTGTAGGCCGCTAATATCGGCCATCTTGCCCCTTCTCTTCCGAGCGGGCCGAGACTTACTCTTCTTCTTATGTGGGGTAGGGCACCTTTAAACCAGTATAAGTGTTCCTGGTACGTGAGCGGAACCTCAATGTCCTCAAACGGACAATATTCCGCTGGTGCATCTCCTTCCGTGTAGGAGTGAAATGTTTTTGTTCTTGCATTTGCTGCTGGGAATGTAACCCACGAATAAAATACCTCTGTTCTGTTTGATTAGTGTGCCTCAATCACGAAAGCTACTATGCCACCCCTAGCTGATAAACCATGCGCAAGTAGTTTCAGGGTGACTGTGTTTCTAACGTTTGGTGCAATTTGTATTGCGTCTGCATCGTCCTCATCTTTGAAGGGCAGATTTTGTTGCAGTGGGTATAATTCTTGGTTATCTTTGTCCTCGGTCATTTTGTAAAGAAGAAGTTTTCCAAGGGAACTAAGATAAGGTGTTTTTGCACAATTTAGGAACAATGTGTCCTTCAAGCTTGATTAACCAACAGCCAATAAATAGGATTTCTCGCCTATTCAGCTGTGGCGGAGTTTGTGCCCACCCACTCCAGACGTCTCTGGTGTTTTGTGAGTAGGGGTCTCTGAGAATAGCACGACTGAACTAGTCAGATTCTACTGTTAAATAAGTACCCAACCAAAGTTGGCGGCGCCATGTCGTGTAGTTCCTATATTACCTATACAGGATCTGCGCGTTCGGATAACAAACTGTGGGATTGGTGACGGACGGATTCCGTTCACCCCCACCGGATACGTTAGCCTGTCTGTATTAGCTAGCTCACAGTGCCACTAGAGTCTCCTCTTATCGGGGGGAGAATAGTTCTTGGCAACCTCATAACATGACAACCCTGATCCCTCAGGATCGTGGAAACAATATACTACCTTTCGCTCAGTCACTCGTGCTCACTTAGTTTGTCTCAGAGAGTTACACAGAATAAACAGACTGGGCGTTTCAATAAGTATTTATTGAACAGTTCTTATTCCAGTGTATAAGAGATGAGCTGCAACAACCATTAGACAGTAGCAGAGATATATGATTAGCAATACTACGAAAGTAAAAGGATGGTAAAGTTCTACCATCTTGCATAAATCATGAATATATACAAGTACATAAAACACATGATAAAAAGTGCGTACTCCTACGATGTCTCCCTAACTATATGTACCTAAATGTACCTAGCATCTATGTAGGTGTTATGCCAAGAATCCCTCTAGGATCTAGTCCACCCCAATACCTGAGAGTTAGAGAATGTGGGGCCCCGTCCTGGTCTCGAGTTGGACACACCGCGAGGGATGTTAGACCACTGCTAGCTGGAGCGTCTGCATGCAGGAACCTCAGCGTCTCTGGTCAGTGTGTCAGCCGGGAAGTCACGGTCTCCTCTATCTTCCTAAGCAAGTTGTGTTGTATATATACCCATAGGTCTCCCCAGGGGTCCTACCTTGCTGTGTTACTGTGTCGGCCTAAAGGATGACGTAGGGCCTGAACTTCATACAGAGATATTATACAGGAGATGGTAATCCTACTGTTAGTCTTGCTGTGCTTCCAAGAAGCCTCATGCATAATGTATGAGAATCGAACCAGGGAAAAACCCGCGTTCTGAATGCAGTGTCATATCTAGGTAAAAGGTCAGTGCCTAGGCACCGTTATGTATGTAATGTAGGGACGGATTTAGGTGAAAGGTTGCGATGTTACCTGCACCTATATAGGATACCTATATGGAATATAACAGTACTTTCTACACTGTGTGGCTCAAGTATTCTGCAGTAAAGCCAACCCTTCTTAATATAACTGGACCGCCAGCACACGCTGTCGTGTCTTTTTTCTTGTATTGACAGCTGCACTCTCTGCTTACATTTGCACTTTAGCTATGGGAAATCATCCACCCAAGAAAACGAAATATAAGTACAGGCACTTATCCACGCAATTAACTCCTGACCTGAACAACACAAACATTCAAAGTCACTCATTCACTAACTAAACTGAGACTTGCGCTTTGTAATAGCCAACCTATTTCCAGTTCTATTCCTAATGTTTTTGTTGGATGTAGGTTAAATATAGGTGTTATTTAAGAGTCTATGGACAACAATTTAAAGTTTTTTGGGTGTAATAATAGCGCAATCAGACAACCGGATTTTACTTACCTTCACAATTTTTGTCTTGATTTCTATGTTGCCTCCCTGTTTCCCTTCCATCTGTGTGTGTTCAGAGATCACACATGCTTGCGTTGTTATAATCTTCTCTTTCAAGACACAGAGGACCTCATTTTTCCGTTCCAACATTTGTTGCATCAAAGGCTGGTTCCAATTTACCTTCCTGAAACATAAAACGTACATATTGGCAGTTGTGAGGCTTGGAGCATAAATTACACATTTCTTTATTAGTGCTGATAAAGCCATGAAATCATTTATGGGTGTAAAGAACGCACATATTTTATGTTGTGCTTCATACCAGCAGACCAACTTTCTAAATGCTAAGCGGCTTGATTTAATTCAAGTGATGCACAGTAAGATGAAGCAACTTTCTTAAGGTTACTTTAGGATTTCAGTGAGGACAAGGGCTAACGTACTGACAACATTTGCTAAAGATCACTCAGAACGTCAGTGAGAAACTAGTCCAGAAGCCCTTTTCAAACATAGATTTTCCCATTACATAAGACTCCTAACTTCCCAGAAAATTGCTTGGTTTTGAGTTCAGAATTGCACATTGTGCTGCTAAATCGTGTACTACAGATCAACTAGTTGGGGGCTTACAGTGTAGTCGGATTAGATTGGAGTAGTATTAAACATTTCATAGACTACTAAAAATCAAGACTCTTTTTGAACAATGCAATAATGGTACTTACCTGTTACAGAGATTTTGAAGCATGCATATTCTCAATAGTCAGAAGCATGAATATCATTCATAACTATTACAGATCAGGAAGACCTGTTTTACACAGGTTTTGTAACAACATGTCTACAGATAAACATGGGAATGGTCCACAGTATGGCCTGTATAAAAATAAGATCCACTCTAATTCCCAACCATTTCCTTTTGGAGTAGTGTCAAAAGTATATCATTAAATTTATACATAGGATTTAACCAGCCTTACCTGCATATGTTCCATCAACAAGATAAGTAAGATCATCTGCACAAGATATCAAATTTCCTGGAATTCTGTTTGAGTGAAGCGAAATGTATAGACTGTCCCCTCAATGGGTACTGCACTTCATTACAGCTTCCATGTTTGAAGCATGTACTGAAACAGTTCTATAGCAGATATTATGAACAGATTTCATTGCAGTATAATTTACAGGAAGAATCACTTTCACCAAAGACAAGACTCACAATTTGTAAATTGCAGTAGGGTCTTTCCAAAGACCGCATCCAAAGTGAAGGCCATGCAACTTGTTACAAGTCATGTCATCAGGTCTTCTGGAAGCAATATGTCCTTTCTTGGAATAGACTTGTCTTGCTTTGCCCTCCTGGTAGAAAAACTTATATATCTAGGAAAACTATCATTACATCTAGAGTACTATTTCGGTAGTCTGGCAGCAGGCAATGTTGGTGGCTGCCAGGCTGTGCTCTGACAGGTCTGGCAAAACTCTTCCTGCTAGGATTTAAATAGGTTCTGGGAGCTAAATAAATGTAAATGAAAAGTTTATGGTATTCGTAGGTACTAATTATGCCTCTTATGTAAAGATCACTAAAGGCACTGCCACTACTATGGGATTAACCATAATACAGGCACTAGCTCCCATACGCCACTAATGACAGTACATAAACCCTAGAACGAACATGGAGAATATTTAGAGGATTAATGTATACGAAAATCACTGAGGATTATGAGCAATGAACTGTTCGGAGGAAGACCCATTGCTAATGGCACGGGACTTTCAAACTTTTAATGGTGTCAAGGTTAGGTGGACAAGGGTGGCAGGCCACAAACATTCAAAGGGAATTAAGGAATAAACTCTCTGAGCCACTGAATGCCTTACTATCGATGGCTCACCACATGCCAAACACTCCCTTGTTTGACCCTCTGTGTGAGAATGACCCTATGCACAGGAGAATTAGACAGCAGGTACCTCACCTTTCCTATCAGTGCCAAGATCAAACATGGCTAAGGTGTACCAAGCAAGTGGAGCCTGGGTTAGAAGGGCACATGAGGAAAAGAGGTAGGTTACATTTTTGAGAGGCATGCAGCAGCAATACAGGTGATTTTCTGGGCTTCAAAGTTCCAGGCAGCATGCAGGACTTTAAGGGCTTTTCCTTCCTTCCAATGAAAGGGTAAGCATACGTGAGTCTCTTCCAGTGCTCTCACTGTAGACATCTTGTAGAAGGCACAGCCGTCATCGCTATGATTTCCCTCAACACACGACAAACATTTAGCTGATGAACTAACCTGAAAGTGAAGGGCTTGACAGATGGCACCCTCTCTAAAAACCATGTGTTGCTTACTTTTCCCATGTTTGCAACGACTGGAAAAAAACAAGCATTGGACAAAGCAAATACTTCTGACTTGCATGAAATACACAAAGTAGGCACAGGGTTGCGCTATTATGCTATGCATTTGAAACTGTGAAGCAGTAAGAAGCTGTAATCACTTAACCTGTGATATAATGTTTTGCACAATGTTAACAGCTGCGATATGCTATGGCTCTGATAGTATGGAACTCATTAGCATTATCAGCAGCTACAGATACAGCTGTCTGTAGCCAGACACTAAAAAGCGACAGCAAAAGAGAGGGGAAAAAGAAAAATACGAAAAAATAAAACATTCCCCAGGTATCCTTGGGGGAAACGTTACCTGGCATCAAGCAACCTACGGTGATAAAATGTACCTCTTTTTCAACAGTGAACAATCACAGAACAGCAGAAACAATTGAGTGACAGCAAAACTATGGTTGGTGAGATGGTTAAATGAATGACATTGGAAAAGTGACTTGAGAAGAGGTTTATCCACTGCACAGTTGTGTTGGGATGGTGACATCATACTGTTGCTATACATATTTCACAAAATGGTGTGTATTTTAAGTAAAGGTATACAACCAGCTTCTCAAATCCTATTTCCCGAGTAGATGCAAGCATTTGTACTACATACATATTACTACTCAATCAAACATAATTCTTCTTTCTGAAAGGCTTTTTGAGGAGCATATTTGTCCACAACGTTAAGTGTGCAAAAAGCAGAGGCAGGTTTTAAAGTGGCTCGCTTGCACATTTAGCAAACCTCAGCTTTGTGTTTGTTGAGTTTCTTGAACTCTCTGGAGGTTATATTTTATCGAATGGCAAAATAATTTGATATATATTGTACATACACATCTTGATCTGGTATGCTTCACTACAGAGTCATAAGAACCAATGAGCTGCTTTGCATCCCTGAAAACTATTATGAATGATAGTTCTAAGATACAGCTGCTGCAGTGTATTGCTTAATATATTTAGCACTTCATACCCCAGATGAGATTGCAATGACTGATTTAATTGTGTTACTTGGGGACCTTTCTATTGATATGGTTGCAAGGGGATGAGTTTGCAGAGAAGAAAAATTGGTAGTAGTGCATGGGGATTAGAAACCTGCTCCAATCTAAGCATGTCATAAAACGTTCTTAGGAGTGACCTTGCTCATAAATATTGCACTATGTGAAATAGGCAGGTTTTAAAAGTTCTCCTAAATTCAAGGGGTTGTTGATTTCTTGTAATCTCCAGAACTTAGATGCCTAAATCGAGGAAGATCTCCCACTGACGCAATACTTGAAGAAATGTCAACAGTGTTGACAGTGTAGGCACAGAGTTTATGTTGACGGAACAGAGATCCAGTACCATAAGTGGCTCATTGAGTGATGCGTCTAGCCACAGGCAGATGGTGTAAACTAGACTGGAAGACCAGTAGATTTTTTCCCACAAAATGCAGGTTTAGGAGTGGTCTGACTGCTTTGTCTTAAAATAAATACTATATATATATATATATATATATATATATATATATATATATATATATATATATATATATATATATACACAAACACACACACATCCAATTTGGTTCCCTAACAGCGCGCACAAAATTAAGGTGCCGGCGTTCACGACGAAGCCTTGTCCTGCATCAATAATCCACCAAAAGAAAACGCTGCACTCCAGTTGATTAGCAGTTCATTTAATCAGTGGCCCTCTGCCACATAGCACAAAAACATCCTACGTGTTTCGACTAAAACAGTCTTGTTCATGGTCAGGTAAGTCCTTCCTTGGTTTCATTATATATCCCATGTTTGCTTGTAATGAGGCATTATGGGATTAGTAGTTTAAAACATTCCAAAATGCAAAAATAAGAAAATTAAATTAACCGAAATCAAAACCATAGTACATTTCACGTGCTTTAACTTGTTCTCTGATAGTATATGCATTTTCTACATTTTATATGTCCCCTGCCATATGGCATTTTATGAATACTGGGTGAGTAGTTGATTAGTAGGTTCTGTTAGGCACTGAGTGTGCCATCATCAATTCATTCATATTAAGGAATATTCGTGATTCACTTATATTGGCTTAATGCCCATTTTTATCGTGTAGAACCTTGATTTACTCATTTACCCAGTGATATATATACTATTGAGCGGGATTGTTCTGTACTGCTCGGATATGTTCAAGGATTCTTTTCTTTTGAGGACATATGGTACTTCCTATGTATTTTATTCCGCATTTGCAGATGATCATATATACTACATAGGTAGTTTCGCTGGTTATCCTTTCTTTGATTATAAACTTTTTGCCTCTAAAATCACACGGTCCTTGAGTGTTTTCTCCTATAAGACATGCCTTACACTTGTCGCACTTCCTGAATCCCATTTAATGTTCAGTCAGCCAGGTTTTTGGTTTGGTGTTGACAAAGTAACTCCTCACCAGTTTGTCTTTAAGAGAGGGTGCTTTTCGGTAAGTTATATTCAGTCTTTCACCAACTAAATTACCGATATCAGGGTCTTTCCTTATTACATTCCAGTATTTGTTCAATATTTGGGTAATTTGTCGATTTTCCTTGCTGAAGTTTACAACCATTCTAATTTTTGGATCTTCACTATCTATGAGTTTCCTTGACTTCTTGTTAGTTAACATTTGAGCATGATTCATAGATTCCGCTTGTTTGCGCCCTTCCTTGATATCCACAAATTTATATCCTCTTTCTCTAAATTTGAGTTCAGTTTCCTCCATCTTTTTCTCCAGTTCTTTTCTTAAGAGCAGTTCCATTTCATTCTGATGAATTCCCCATAGGGGATGCTTTTTTTTCAGAGAAATAGGATGAAAGCTAGTGCCATGAAGTATGCTGTTTGTAGACGTAGGCTTCCGATACACAGTCATTTGAATATGATTATTTCCAAAATAGACTGTTACATCTAAAAACTGTACAGATGTTTTGCTGGTATTACATGTAAACTTGAGTCCAATGTCATTTGAGTTTAATTTTTCAAAGTAATTCGTGAATTCCTCACTTGTTCCATTCCAAATCAGGAACAAATCATCTTTTTTCTGTGTGTATTCCATAATCCTCTCCCAAAGCTATGGTCTTCTCCCACCATCCCATGGTGAGATTCTCTTAGCTTGGAGAGAAAAAAACTCCCATGGCTGTGCCACAAATTTAGGAATATATTTGATGGTTAAACAAAAAAAAAAATTTATGGACACACAGCTCTATCATTTCCAGAAGCATGGCAGAATACTTCCAATTCTGTTTATTTCTCTGTTGGAGAAAGTACTTCTCGGATTTCAAACCTACTTCATGGCTGATTGATGTATACAGTGAGATGACATCTATGGTTACTAATAGATACCCTTCCTGCCACCCAATGTCTGTTAGTATTCTTAGAAAATCACCAGTGTCTTTGATATAGGAACTCAATGTTGTCACCATAGGTGTCAAAAAGTGATCAACATATGTAGACATATTTTCATATAAGGACCCACAGCTTGAAATAATGGGTCTTCCAGGAGGGTTTGTCAAGGTCTTGTGTACTTATGGAAGAAAGTATATTGTCGGTATTATCGGGGTTTCATTGTATAAAAAGATTCCTTCTTCATCGTTCACTAAACCCTCAGATTACCATTTCTTTATTTTTTCTTTCAGATTCCGAGTAAGATCGTTGATGGGATTGACTTGGAGTTTGATGTAATTTGAAGTTACATTCAGTTGTCTCATTGCCTCCTTTACGTATTCCGTTTTTTCCATAATTACAATATTTCCGCCTTTGTCTGCCGGTTTTATTTCAATCTTATAATTTTCCATCAATTCTTTCAATGCCTTGCGTTCCTCTTTGCTTAGGTTTTCTTTATTCTTCATCTGTATATTGGTTTGTAACTTCTCCAAATCAGAAATCACTAAATCATGATATGTGTCAATTCTATTTCCAGGGTTTAGTATTGGACAGAATTTCGATTTTGATTTAAAGCCAGTTTGTTTGCTAATATTGGTTTCAATTCCTAGGTCTTCCAATATTTGGGTCTTGAACATGTCTTCATCCTCCAGGTTATTCATTAAATCGTATGCTGTTTTCAGCTGGGATCTGATTGATGGATAGATCAGTGTTTGTTTTATTGATGTTAATTGTAGATTTGACATTTTTGCCTTTTGCAAAGAATTTCGCTAATTTTAATTTGCGCACATATTTGTAAATGTCGATCCTCATTTCTCATTTCTACATAATCATGATGTTTCTCAGGACAGAACGTTAGCCCTTTGTTAAGGAGACTGATTTGGTGTTGTGTTAGTTTGTGCTTGGACAAGTTGATGATGAGGTTACCTCCTGGAGTGCAGCGTTTTCTTTTGGTGGGATATATATAGATATATATATATATATACACATACATACAAAGACGCTCCAACTAGGATCCCTGGCCCTAGGTAGGTGGCGCGGAAGAGTCGGCGGGTTGCACCAGGTAACGCGTTTCGACAGGCAAGCTGTCTTGGTCATACATATATATATATTTTTTTTTTAAACAAGTTTATGCATTTTTGAAATGCGTACAGCAAGGATTTAAGGTTATAATAGGTTTGGCCAACCGTAAAGTTACATAGGCACTGTTCCACTGTTGAACTACCTCTTTCTAATAACAAACAGTGAATAACATTCATTCCCTTTTACAACCACAAATTGTCTGGGGGTGAATTAGGGAACCAGGGGCAGGGGAAGGAATGGGACATAAAGAATCAGCTTCTAAGCTCGGGGCCACCGGTAGCCTAGCAGGGGAAGGAGCGCCGTCTCTCCGTCCACGTCCTCCGTTTGCGGGCAAGATAGGGGGTAAAGGGTCCGGCAATGAATGGACACATGGCGTCGGTCCTCTGGACAGTAGAGACCATCTCCACGCAGCCCGGAGAAAAGGCTAGGAGTCCCTACCCGAGGATCCCTGGGAATCTGAGGGAGCGGCACGAAATTGCCAGAGTAAAGTCTCCCAACCCTGAGCCATCGGGCGGCATTGTAGGCCTCTGGCCTCCTTGTGGTGCAATGCCACAGACTCAGCTCTTGCCCACTGTGTAAAGGCACTCTGCCAGAGCTCTGGGCTGGGTAGTATCGGGAGCTTCCAGTGAGTCGTGACAAGTTTATTGGGTAAGATAAGGGCCAAATCCAGGAACTGCGTCACTGTTGTATGTTTACATGATCGTGTGCAAATGCCCAGGATTCCCGCCTCCCACCTTGATATGCCTGCGATACCTGAAACCCGATTCATGGCACAGAGGATTGTGCTCCAATATCCCAGTATTCTGGGGCCGTCCCAAAGCATATGTCAGGGCCGCTCCAGAGGTGCCACATCTGGCAGGTGTCAGCCGCTGTAGGGAATATGCAGGCCCAGCGTTAAGGGGAGAGGTATGCCCGGTGTAAAATGTAGTACTGGATTAATTTCAGCCTAGCATTTCGAGAGACCTTCCATGGGTATTCCAGTGCCCTATCTCATTCTTTATTGTAAAGTGGCCTATCAAAGTCTGTTTACCAGGCTTCCCTCCGGGAATGTAAAAATGCTGGCGGTGCAAATTCAAAGCTCTATTAAGCCAACTGATCAGCTGGTCTCTCCCCCCAATCGTGTGTAGCGCTTGTAGGAGTTGGTGCGTGTCTGGTTCCGTTTCGTGTGCCGCCCAAATGTCTCCTAGAGCTTCCTTCAGAGCTACGTAAAGGAGGAACTGACCCTCGCGGAGGGCATATTGTTCAGTCATGGTCTCAAATGGTACTGAAAGAAGTCTCCCACACCGACAGTCCCCTCACATCCCATACCTTGTCGGTCAACAAGGTGACCTCTCCCACCCCCCCTAGCATGGCATTGGTCGGCCAAGGGTCTGTAAGGCGAAATGCCTTCAGAAAGCAAGAGAGGGCCCTCCTCAGGAGATTAGGGGCACCACTAGGGGGTCGGACGTTGGGTGTAAAAGCCATATGAGCGCCTTGCAAGTCAGTGGTGGTCCTGTTGTGCTTGTATTCTCCAGGAATCTGCCTGCCAGCCAGCATGAGAGCCATTGCAGCTGGGCAACTAAGTAATAGTATTCAAAATAGGGAGCTCCCAATCCGCCCAGATCCAGGGGGAGCTGGAGTTTATGCACTGCAACCCGCCTCCAAGAATTATGACAAACTAGTTCTCCCAGGAGGGCGTGTAGCTCCCAGAAGATGTTTTGGGGAGAATTACTGAAAAAATATAGGAGGCAAGGAAGTATTACCATTTTAGCTACTGCCAATCAGCCAGTCACTGAGAGTGGGAGGGACTTCCAAAAGATCATGTGCCCCCGTACTGCGGTGTTGCTGCTTCCAAGTTAATGTCATGGAGGTACGAGAGAGCATGAAACACCAGGATCCCCATGTATCAACAGCAGACAGCTCCCAGCAAATGCCCCCTTCCCCCCATTTCCCCCAGGTCGACTCACCACAGGGTTGCCCATGTTGGAATGGAAAAAGACATGATTTAACCCAGCTGATCACAAGTCTTGACACTGAGCCAAACTCTGCCAATAGAGAGCCTGTGGGGGCAAGTCAGAGTTGATGTCCTTCAGATATAAAAGAACGTAGTCAGCATACAATGAGATGGCATGGCTGCCATCTAGCAAGGGGATCCCCAACCCCTTTTCCTCAGTCCGCACCCTAGCTGCCAGCGGCTCCATCACCTCAGCGAAGAGGAGGCGTGAAAGAGGGCAACCCTGTCTAGTGCCCTGTCCCACAGGGATAGAGTCAGATAGGCACCCACTAAATCGGGTTCTTGTGGTGGGGGAGGTGTACAGTAAGCGGATAATTTTTTATAATGGAAGGGCCGAAGCCAAATTTGCGAATAAGTAGCTCCAGTCGAGGGGATCAAAGGCTTTATGAATGTCATGCAGCAGTGCAGGGGCACGGGTCATGCAGTCTGTGCCACCTCCATGATCTTGTACAAGCGCTTAATATTCAACAAGGTGCTCCTTCCCGGGATAAACCCATTTTGGTCTTTGTGGATCAGTAATGGCAATAACTATTGCATGAGCTGGGCCAGGAAAGTGCTTAAAATTTTGTAGTCAATTTTCGGTATTGCAATGGGGTGATACGAAGCAATATCTAGGGGATGCTTCAAGGGTTTTAATAAGGACACCACGGAGGCCTTCCTCATCGTAGTGGGGAGGCCACCTACCAACAGTGCAGCCACAAATAATTTGAGCAATCTAGGAGCAAGTTCTCTCTCAAAGACTTTATAAAATTCTGCTGGCAGGCCATCCGTCCTCAGTGATTTGCCAGTAGATAACGCCGATATTGCCACTTTCACCTCCTGGATTATGAGGGGGACATCAAGGTCTTACCAGTCTGTCGAGAGAGTCTGAAGAGGGGTATGCGCTCTAAACAAATTTCCAAATTGGAGGACAGGGTCTCTGGGGTCTGTATAGATCAGCATAGTAGGAGGCAAAGGCCTCATGTATTGCCTGCTGCACGTGGAGTATGCCCCTACCGGGAGCTTGGTCGCTGGAGGGAGTCTGGGCTCTCTATTGCCCAAACACACGAGCAGTCTACCAGACCGATCCCCCCCTCTGAGCGGATTTTGACTGAGTAGGTTGTATAATCTAGACAGCGGAGGTGCTACAGAAGTTGCCCCTCCTTCTATCATAGAGGCTCAAAGTAGGAACGAGACGGGTATTCACAGCCACTCACCTTTCAGCTTCTATGGACTCCTGCTCAGAGGTGTCGAGCTCTCAAAGGAGTGTGGGTTTTACCCCAACCGATGTGTGTATGCATTCACCCCAGAGCAACACCTTGAAGGACTTCCACTGTACTGCAACAGAGGATGCTGTACCATCCTTGCGGTCAAAAATGTCCTGGATAGTACACTCCAAGGTATTCCTAAAGGGTGTGTCCTCCAGGGCCTGAAGACTGCAGTCTCCAGGTCGGGACCAGGGAGGCCCTTCTCCCCCAATGAAGGCTCACCAGCAAGGGGTTGTGGTCGGAGAGCTCCCTGCCCAGATAATCTGTTGAGACAATAAGGGGGTAAATAAAAAGTGAGTAGACAACTCTGTCCAGTCACACATAAACCTGGTGGATTGGGAAGTAAAAGGAGTAGAGCCTAACACCTGGATTGAGGTGACGCCATACATCCGTCAAGGCTCACTACTATAGCCAGAGCTGTAGAATTTCTGGCTGTGGTAACTCTAGGGGCCGTGGGGAGTGGCAGAGAAGATCGGTCCAGTATAGGGTCGAGAACTGCATTGAAATCCCTCCCAACAGTCACTGGCCATATGAGTGCGCCCCTAGCGTACGCCGAGTAGTTAGTCATATATACCGGTCCCCTCCATCACTTCTGTAACCGGGCCCCCTCTGCTTGTGTGATATGTGACTCTAGGATCAAGATGATGTGTACCCAGTTTCGCTTGAGGAAGGAATGAAAGCGGTAGCGTTTCGCCGGGGTGTCCATACCGCAAATATTCCAGAATATTAGATTGTAAGATTGATGTGTCATAGATACAAGGCGGAAATCCCTCCCATTTGGTCCCATGTGGAGGTAATTGTGGTGAGAAGGCAGAAAAGGGGGGGGGGGTAAGAACGGTGACCCTCGAGGGACGTGGCTTGGGAGCTGATCATGGAAGCCGCTCTCTGAAAGAGCTCTGCATCTCCATGACCATCATCCACCAAATTTGGTGCCTTTCCCCGGGACTCTCCATCCGGATTGAGCCCCGAGACATAGCAGCACCACCCTTGTCGAGGGAGTCCCACCAGGGGCGGGGGAGACGAGCAGAGCTGGTACCAAAGCCCAGAGGCTTGGATGGCCTCCGCAATCCCTGGCCCATGACTCTGATGGGCCGCCTGTGCAGGAACTTCCCGCCAAGCCCCTAATTTCATGACTGCTGTCAGCGCCTTGCTCCAGTGTCCAGCATCTGTGAATGGACCTGGGACATGGCACCACAACACCCTGCATTCCGCCATGCAGCCGCCTTCCCCCTTGTGCTTGGGGAGAACCGCGCAGCCTGCGAGCAACGAGAGGGTGCGGCCTAGGAGGAAATCGAGGCCTGGTCCTTGCGCCTGAGGCAGAGTATGCCGTGCCGGACCAGAAGCAGGAGGAGCGGAGGAGGGCCAACCCCCCCTTGCACTGCTGGTCGTTTGGAGGGCCGCATGGACTACTTTATTGTCGGGGCAAGACGAGAAAGGCGACAGATCCTGGATGTGGGGTGCCCCCGGGGACCCGGCTCTGCGTGCTAGAGGCCTGAGTTGAGGCGAGGTGATTCTGGGACCCTGAGGCTGCCTGGAGTGGGCCCCGCATGGGCATGCTTTGACGTGGGGTGTCCCCTCGGGGCCACCCGATTGACTTCTGTGGCGGGGACCAAGGCTGGCAGCTGGGTCCGAAAGGGCTGTGGGGCTGTTGGACTGCTTTTTGTCTCCCTCTCTGCCCTCACATCCTCCTCTATGCGGACTTGTGCATCTTGCCCCGTCCAGGGAGAGCACTGATGCTTGACTGTTGAGGGGGAAGAAGAGGAGAGCCCATCTTTAATATAGACCCCATCTGGGCAGAATCAGCACAGAAGTGGCCCAGAGGACTTCCACCGGGGCCGAGATGGTGGCAGAAGGCAATTGGGGGGGGCCCCGATGATCAGTGACAACTTTGTGTGACGGGCACCGTGGTGAACCCCAGTTGACGGCGTTGTTACCTGCGCCGAGCAGTGGCCTACTGTCCTGGACACTTGACAGGGGTGGCACTGATGGTGACCTGGACGGCGGTCGGACGAAACGTCATCACTGTGGGGCCCCAAGCCCGGTGTTGCTGGGTGGGTGTTCCCCGGGGAATGTCCCCTATACCACAGAGAGAAGACCACACATGGGGTGACGCAGCCCATTCAGGGGCTGAGGCAAATCACACTGCTGGGCCCACCCCTGCAGAAGCCTGCCCAAAGGGCCTCCATACAACCTCTATCCTTCAGCCTATCCAAGACCTTAATGTGACAATGGAGGGCACAATGGGGGAGCTGATAGTGGAATTATCCTTGATTAGACAAGACTTCCAAAATACGGCTGACAGAGTAACGGAAGTGGAAAGCAGGGTCTCTGAGGCCAAGGACACTGTCCAGTGCCGTGAGTCTTGATTAGTCGCGCTGCAGAAACTGGTCAGTTAACTAGAGGCCTGAATGGGGAGGCCAAGGGCAGGTCCCAGCGCAGTAACTTAAGTATTGTGGATATCCCAGAGAGGGCAGAGGGGACTACCCTGACAGCATTCATTTCGAACTAGTTGAAAAGCTGGGTGCCAGCCGCCAAGGTCTCCCCCTGCTTCACAGTGAAGAGGCGTCGTAGGGGGCTTTTTGCTAAACCTCCTGTGGGCTCCCCACCTTGCCCACTCATTGCCCACGTCCCTGCCTGCTTCCCAAGAACTCCCAGCTTAATTCACCCTAATCAAAGTTGGGAGGCACAAATATGCGGATGCGGAGACCAAGTGGTGGTGGTAGAGGATGGTTGGTAACCCATGCCCCGATTATACTCTTTTTTGTTGATTTGTTGTTGTTGGTTTTGTTTGTATATGTATTGGGGGAGGACAGAGGGGATGGGGATAACTGGGGTGGGGGGGTTGCACAATGGGGGAGGTAAAGACATCAGGTTAACCCAGTTGGCTTTAGTCCCTACTTCTTGTTGGCAAAGTATGGAGGATAGTTAAGGGTGGGGTTGTGTTTGGTGTAGGTTTTTTTTCATGGTTACTTTTATTATTGGTTTAGCCACACCACGTTCTTGCTTACCACTTTTTTGACACATGGCGCATACACATCTGCATTTATGATGCAGGCTTTGACGCAACCACCCCCTTGGCAAAATGAGTAATACACAGTCTCACGTTCACTTGGAAAAACTCACTGTACTCTCATGGAATGAAACTGGCATGTTGGACAAGAACAAGAGAAGAGCGGTCCTGAAGGCGGCACATAAGTACAATCCAGATGTATTGTTATTGCAAAAAACACATCTGGTGGGCATTAATGTCCACTTTTTGGCTCGCAGGGGATTCTCGCCGGTGTTTCACGCGGGGTTCCATCGTGGCTCGAGGAGGAGTGGCCATTTTAGTGAGGCGCCACATCTCCTTTGTAATATCAAAGGTGTGGCATGATAAACTGGGTCAGTACATGGTGGTGACTGGGTCCTTGCAGGGCTCTCAATTGTCCCTTGTGTGAGTCTACACCCCCCAACCTTGACTGCAGAGTTTAGCGCGCTGCTGAGCCGGCTCCTGATGGAACTTCCGGAAGCCCCCATAGTTCTAGGGTGACACCTCAACGATGTTCATGATCTTGGTTTAGATCATTTGTCCACTGCAGTTACGGCAGTGACACAGCCAACTACCCTTGCTACCTTTATCCATAGCATGTCTTGTGAGCACACCACCCTGTTGAGCACTGCTATACCTTCTTGTCTCATCCACATAAGTCCTACTCTCAGCTGCATTATTTTATGCTTCTAACAGCAGAGAGACAGAATATAAAATAACAAAACATAACGTGCATTTGAAAAGCGCACGTTCACCGCTAAGGGTATCTTGGCGCTGAATAACAGATGTTTATTGTTACCCAACTCAATAGTAATCATTTTATCGAACCTGTGACTGTGAGGTCAAACACAGGCCCCTACAGTAGATGCATTAGTATACTAAGCCACCAGACCCGGCATCATAGAGTTCTCAATGCCTGAATCCTGGCACAAGGTTTGTTGGATCATTCGCCTGTGAAGATCATGTTCGCATGGGGTCCTTAGGGGACTGCGGTGGAATGGCGCCTAAGTTGTTGATGCCTGCAGGATGGGGACTTCCGAAAGGCCCATAGTCACATGGGGGAAAGGTACATAAAGAAAATAAAGGGTCGGTTGACTCCCGGGGGTCCTGTGGGAAGCCTTGAAGGCCACCATGCGTGGGGCATTATCATTTATAACAAAGGTCAGAAACGCCGGTCCCAGCAAAAAATCTCGAATATAGAATCTCGCATCTGCAAATTGGAACAACAGTTCCTTGCTGAAGCGGCGGAATCGACCCTGAGGGACTCCTTGCACGCCCAAACACTTACGCCAGGAGCCTTTGCAAAAGGCTCGGGCTGTGTGGTTGGCTATCTGCAGTCGGGTGTATCAATGGGGTGACAAGGCTAGTAAGACTTCAATGGTTGTGCATGCCTACAACGGCAATGCCTCCAATCGTTTATTGATGAAGACATTGGTCTGCGTGCAACGGGCAGCACGGATATAGCACAAGCCTTTGCCTCCTAATTTAGGTGACTGTACAGCACCCACTCTGATGGGAGGAGGGATGACCTTTGATGCTTCATAGCGGACCTTCTGGCGACCAAGCTGGACGGGGCGGATAGAGAAATACTGGAGGCTGATATCACCACGGAGGAACTGGGAGCAGCCATGGCACACGGGAAAGGCACCGGCCCCAACGAGTACCCAGTAGAATTCTGTAAACTCATGTGGCCCCAAGTGGTTACATTGTTACTGCGGACCTTTCAGGAGGCCAACTACCTAGGGATCTTCGTGCAGCAGACATAGTGGTGATCCTGAAGCCAAGCCATGCAGGCACGCATTGCGAGGAATATCAGCCAATCTCCTTACTAAACACCGAGGTAAAAATTTGGGCTAAAGTGTTGGCCAATAGGTTGTTGGGGGTGATTGGGAAATGAGTCCACCCCAATGAGTGCCAGCCTCCCTAGGCACCCGACACTCCTTATGGTCGACTTCCAAAAAGCTTTTGACTCAACAGATTGGGAGTATCTTTTTACACTATTGACACACCTACACTTTCGCCCCAATTTCATCAGTTACATTTGACTACTATACTCAACTTCATGTTAGAGTAAGACTGGGAGGCCTCGTCTCCCTCTGGTTCTCCATTGAGAGGGGCACCTGGCAAGGGTGCCCGCTTTCCCCATTACTTTGTGTCAACAATAGAACCCCTAGCTGCATGGGTGAGAGTAGACGCATTGTTCCGCAGCTTCCAGTGGTCGCTGATGGTAAGCGACAGAATCTCACTATATGGGGATGACGTTTTGCTCTTCCTAGATGACCTCCCCAGCTCTGGACCACGAGCCAGGGGCGTAACACAGGCCCCCGCAGCCCCCCGGTGTGGGGGAGCCCCCGAGCTGCAGGGGGGCCCCTCAGCACAGTACTCAGGCTTGATAGCTCCGGATTAAATCCGGTGCGGGGCCCGTCTGTGTACCTTGCAGAGGGGCCCCTTCAACTTTCGTTACGCCACTGCCACGAATCTTAGAAATCTTCCGGTCCTATTCTGGCCTCCGAATTAATAAAGACAAGTCATCTGTATACCCTATTTCCCACCATATAGCGGCAATGGTGTGCGCCGGGGAACTCCAGGTACTCCCACAGGGGTTTAAATACCTCCAAGTGCACATTACGCAAGTCAAGACATAGACATATGACCACAACCTCTGATCTCAACTAGAGAGACTGGCCAGGGATGTTAGATTCTGGAAATCCCTTCCACTGTCTCTGCCGGGCCACTCAGCAATTTTCAAGATGGTATCCCTGCCGAGATTATTGTATCAACTTCAGAACTTCCCCGCCCCGGTACCGAAAACATTCTTTGCGAGGGCTAATACTCTGCTGCAGGAACTCATGTGGAATGGCGGAACACCACAGATAGCCCTTGGGAAATGTTGCAGACCTACATTCGAGGGTAGCCTTGCTGCCCCAGACCTGATGTTGTATTATAGGGCAGCGGATCTGCTGGTGTTCAACGACTGTGGGTTTAAGGGATTCGGAGACCCCGGAGTATGTGGTGGAGGGATGGTTCTTAGGACACGACAGCCTTCCACACTTGTTGTATGGTGGCAAAGGGCCACGTAATATGTTGGGCCCCACATGAGTGATGTTAGCCACATGGAAGGAAGTCACAAAGTTTACGGGATTGTACGGCAGGCTGACGCTAGAGACCCCGCTGTGAAAGGGGACAAGAATGCCCTAGGTGGCGGTGCTCCATGGGTTTGTGAACTGGAATGCTATTGGCATTATGACGCCCAGCAACGTTCTTAAGAAAGGGTCACTTAAGACCTACTTAGAAATGCAAATGGAGTATCAACTCCATCGCTCCCAGTTCTTTTGTTCTCTTCAGCTTTGTCATCCACTCACCCCATATCCACCCTCAGACACTGAAATCTTGGCCTATTCCCCCTCTGGCTACCTACCTACCAAACCGTTGCTACACCAACAACCAGATCCCATGGAGAAGGTCGGAGAGGCTTGGTCGAGAGACCTAGGCCAGTTGGAAGACAAGGACTGGAGGGAGGCAGTGGCGGCCCCGAGGGAGGCCGTGATAGCCTCACAATTCTGCTTCATTGAACTTAAAATAATCCACTGCACATACTTCACTCGGATGCAACTGTCAATAGTTCTGGACAGTACTTGCGTTGCAGTGATGACAATGGAGATTTAGTGCACACATTTTGGGGCAGCCCGCGCTATCACACTTTTGGGAGGGGGTGCTGGGGATCCTGGGAAATGAGTTGGGTTGGAGGGTTCCCAGATACCCACAACTGGTCATGCTGCATGTCACAGACAATGTGGGGGCAACAGAAATCAAAACGCTTTACTCTGGCTGGGCCTGATGGTGGCCAGAAGAGATATCAATAGGGCATGGAAGAGTGCCGTTGTCCCATCGAGAAAGGGTTGTGCTAAAGGCATGGATTTCTGTAGGGGCCTCGAGTACTTGATCCATCAAGCTAGAGGTTGCCCTAATAAACATGTTAAAATATGGAATGACTGGGCTGATCATAGAGGGATTCAGATAGAACCCTGCTCACCCAGGCCTTGGCTACTTGACAAAGAGTTGCGCTCCTATGAGCCAGTTTCAGGTTGAGTTTTGGGAGGGGGATGTCTTGATTCCTTGGCTCGTGCAGCCACTTAGTTTGCTGTGGCCAGTGGGGATAAGTTTTCTCTCCTTTAGGACATGTGTTCCCTACTACAGATGGATGCATTGAACAATAATGCCATTATATTTTCATCTTTAGTAAGCTGTATGCCAGGCTTGACTTTTGCTTTATACAAAATCTAATAAAAAGTTGTTAAAAAATAAAAAAAGAATGGTAGCACTTTGAGTTCAAGTGTCAGCAAAACATAACACAGAACAGAACGACAATACTGCAGGCAACTAAGCAACACCAATCGCCCAATTTGTCCACTCCTTCTCATAGGAGGGGTGGAATGAGAGAAAAGGCATCAAGGGATGCCCCATAACTGGGCTCCTGGTAGAGTCTCATAGACAGAGGGAGCATCCCCCATCCCATTCGGGGAAGGCAGCCGGGCCCCAAGCCCCGCCAGGCAGGCAGCGAAAGAGTGGCCCCAGCAGGGACACAGCACGGGAAGCAGCCAACCCAGCTATTTAATATCGTCTACTGTCTGGGGAGTCACCCTCGGCTCCAAATCCGCGTCTAGAATGGAGGAAGCACAAGAGCTCCCAACATCAGAGGCATCTGATGAGAAGTCTGAATGTAGCCTGCTGGGGTCATGAAGGGTCACCGCCACCTCCAGGGTAGCTTGACAGCAGTGTGGACTTGTTCCGGTGATGGTGCCTTCGGGGTTGCTCTGCGTCCAGGGCAACGCTGCTGGGCCCATCAGCGGCAGACGCGCCGGCAATTATGGGTCCCTTGCCTGTCCCCTGGTTCGATAGCACTGGAATGGTAGCTTCCAGCAAGTCCCAGGTCTCGAACGGTTCCATGAAAAAGACGGACTTGCTATAGTGTATCACTTTCAGTTTGAAAGGGAAAAGAAGGGCACAATGAAGGCCCAGGTCCCTCAGTAGGCATTTCACCCCCAAGAAGGATGCCCATTAACGTTGCACCGCCAAGGTGCAGTCTGGGAAGAGGAGGACCTGGTGGTTGTTGCGGAGTATTGGGACGGAGCGGCAGGCTGCCTTGAGAATTGCATCGCAGTCCCTAAAGTGTAGGAGTTTGGCTACAATGGGGCGCGTTAGGGTCCCCAGCAGAGCATGCCCCGCCAGGACTCAATGAGCGCGTTCGACTGAAAAGAACAGGTTGAGGCCACCACTCCAGGTGGTGCGCCATGTTGGGGCCCTCGGGGAGGTAGATGATGCAGATGTTACTGCCTCTGGCCCTGCCCTCTGCGTCTTCTGTGGTGACCTCTAGGAAGTGCCCCCTCTCATTTAGGTCCCAAAGTTGCATCTGAAAGTCCAACGTCTGGGGTCGAAGATCAGCTAAGGAATTCTCAGTGAGGGTGACCCACTCAGACAATTTCTTGTGATCTTGCCGAAGTAGATTAATGTCCCCGTCGACTGCGTCCACCTTCAATCCCAGGCAGATTCTTGAGGTCTCTATTGCTGCCAATATAACATCAAGTTTGTCTTGTCCAGGTGAGGCCCCGGTATCTTCTGACTGGTGCTCTGAAGACCTTGCGTGCAGCGCCCTCAATTTAGCAGGTTGTGTCCGTCCCATCACTTGTGGTAGGGACCTGAGAATGTTCACTATTGAGTCGGACGCTCCCCCGCATGATCAATGTGGCAGTCTGTTTCAGCTGGCCTGTGCTTTTAGAGGGTAGGCGCCTACAGTCGAGAGAGCTCCCTGCTCCGCTCCACACCTCTCTCCCGCAGGGTAGGGCCTGCTTGCCTTGCCCCCCCCGGAGGGGAGGGGTTCCTGGGTGAGGCAGCACAAGCAGCCCTCCATGAGGGCCTAGCAGTCACCACCCCCCAGACTTGTTCCCGAGAACCATGGCTCACCCCGTGTCCCCATGCAAGTCTCTGGGTGGCCCACACAGGCAGGAAGAACATCAACATATAACCACTAAGCCCCAGGCGGGGCCAGGCGAAGTGCATGGCTCACCACTTATGGGTTCTCTGCCGTTGGGCACCCCCAGGGCTGTCTCCACCCAGAAGCAGTCTCTCGCAGGGTAGGGGGGATCCGTGTGTTAGTAGGCCCCCGTCTCCGCCATCATGACATTCGCTGCAGTGACGCTCTCTACGTGAAGTCGATGTCCCACGGTTTGTCTAGGCCGGCTTGGCGTGGGTGGTTCAGGCGACCCTCTCCTCACAGGGCCCCTGTCAGTGCGATATTTGTGGGATTGCCACAGATCGCTCCTCACCGCTTCAGGCCCTCATGCGGCTAGAAGGGGGTCGGCTCCAAGATCTCCCAGCTCCACTATCCCGGGCCACCTCATCGCACTCAGGCTACAGACGCTCTCCGCATCAGGGATGCCTCTCTCACCTCCACAAATCGCTCCGGAGTCTACAAAAATGTTACAGCTCCTCTCCACTCCGAGTACGTGGGCAGGCGTCGCTCAGTATGTCAGGATTGTGCTGGATTACGGGGCCGGTGTTGGCAGTTCGCGGGTTAAGCCTAGCGACGGCTCCTCCGCTAAGGCGGAGGTGTGTCGCCTCACTGCTCTCTGAGCAGTTCAAAAAGGAACAATAAAATTATGACTCGATGTTATCATTTAAACTGTTCCATACTGGATTAGGTGGAGGGCAGGGCTGGCCAGAGCAAGGGGAGGAGTAGTGGGCACTCTGTAAGTGCGCATGACAGTTATGCACACTTTGCATGTTCTCCATCAGGCTGTATTGCACAGCCAGGGTAGAGAACATGCACAGCCTCCAGCCCGTCTGAGCTCCAAACCACAGCACGCCCAGACCAATCACAACGCTGTCACAATGCTGTCACGTAGCATCCTGATTGGCTAGGGGAGTCTGGGAGCCTGAATGCGTCCTGCTTTGTGGACGGAGGACAGACGACAGAGGAGAGATGGCTGCAGTACCCAGATTAGTGTTTATTTTTGTCATTCCCCCCAGCCCCACCCTACCACCCCCGATTGTTAGCAGCCGCCACTGGTTAGACATCTGCCATGTTGCTTGGTGCGGCCACCCTGATGCCATAGTTTTAATGTGAAAGCTCAGAGGCGCTTGTGGCTTGTACTCTTTGATGGAAACCTAGGTACGGGAAGATGCAGCAGGAAATCACATGATGTGAAATGGTCCTTTCATAACTTGATTATCTCGTGCTAGAAGATAGAGTGTAGTCCATAATCGTTCATAAACTGCTCACCTGGCTGAATGTCCAGGGAGCAACGGGGTTCTTTCTACAGTTTGTGAAGCAAGTCACATATTTACTGAAGCATTGCTGATGCTGCACTTACTGCCAATGTGAAATGTGTTGGAGTGAAAAACAAAAAAAAAACGAAATTCCAGGTTGTGCCATTTAAATGTACACTGTACTCACTGAATATGAAGTTAGAATAATAACTATACTGCTACCATGATGTACGCTAGCAAGGTGTATGACTAATGTGTAAGATGGTCCATGCCCAACTTGCCGTGCACCACTATCAAACTTCCCTGAGAGTTCTCAATTTTCTTCTTATACTAGTTCATGAAGGTTTATGTTGTTTTGTTAAATTGTAGGAGTTTGTTAAGAGCGAGAGATAATCTTTTAACCTATTCGATGTGTAAGTGATTTGCTATTTTTGTACTATTTGTTTTACTGTTTTGGAAGCTTACAAAGGTACAACTCTTTACTGCTACAATAGAGAATAACAAATTAATCTACTTTTTCATTATTTGTTTTGCAAATTCTTTCACGTGCTATTTCAATATTTACTTGCAACATTTTTGTTTTGTAAAATCCAGTTGTTTTGTAGTTGCTTAGCAACGGATTTATTATTGCAAAAAAGAGCAGGATGAGCCACGTAACAGTTTCTGCAAACCAAGATAGTATTGAGGAAAGGAATGGACTTGGCGAAATACCACACAGAATGAGTGAGAAGTTAATTTATTACATTCTAATAAAATATATTTAACAGGCACTTTGAACAAATTTTATTATGATTTTTTAATTAAGGATTGATGGTTGATAATGCCGAAAATGCTTTAACATGCATAACAAAGTGTAGACAAAACATTTACGGATAAGTATATGCCAGGGAGACTTTATGCAACCATTCACCTATCCCCCTTTCAACCAGTTACCCTGTAATGCACACTCTCCTGACAATAGCTAAAGAGTTGCAAGGCGGAGCGAAAACTAGGTTTTCCGTTTAGGAAAAGTTATTAGGGGAACACAAATTTTCAAAATATAGAATTATAGATGGGTAATAGTGAATTACAGGAATGTTTTTCACAGAAGGGTTCTGAGTGACATCAAATAGACAATGATAGCGAAACTCGAGTTATCTATGATGTCACTCAGGAACCCAAGCTGAAAACATCCCAGTAATTCAATTTTTACCTATCTATAATTCTATGTTATGTATAGCCCTCAAAATCATCTGCCCCTGCTTTGAACTGCTATACAGTGGATGAGGGAGCCATACATAACATGGCCTCTGTTAAATATCCCTGTCCAAAAGGATAAAATAACAATCTTACCTGCCATACTTGACCATCCCCCACCACCTACCCTGCCTTCTTTCCCCCTCCTGCAGCTGTGCTTAGCAGAGAGAGCTGTGCTGATAGGCTTTCAGGGAGGCTTGTCAGCCTGGCCTGGAATGCATTTATGACATCACAACAGTGGATAACCAGTTTTGTTATCAACTGTTATGTCAGAACAGTGGGTTATGAGATTAAGAAACTGAATTAAATGATAGAGACTCTCTATGAGAGCCATACATAACATATAGAATTATAGATGGGTAATAGTGAATTACGGGTATATTCTTCACCGAGATGTTCTGAGTGACATCAAATAGACAATGAGAGTAAAGCTCGAGTTGTCTATGATGTCACTAAGGAACCTGAGGTGAAAAACATGCCAGTAATTCACTTTTTATCCATATATCATTTTATGTTATGTATGACCCCCAAAATCATCTACCCCGGTTTTCAACTGCTGTGCAGTGACAGAGGAGTAATAAGGGAGTCATAAATAACATAGCCTCTATTATGTATCCCTGACCCAAAGGTTAAAAAAAAACAAAAAAAAAAACTTACCTGCCATCCCTGACCACCCCACCACCTTCTCTGCCTTCCTTCCCCTCCTGCAGCTGTGGTTTCTGCTTTCAGTCAACGCAGACAAGCTTGCTGCATTGACTAGATCTCCGAGTGCCCTATGACATCACAGCACTGGGTAACCAGTTTAGTTATCAACTGTTGCTGTGTCATAGCAGTGGATTATGAGACTCAGAAACTCAAATAAACAATAGAGGCTTTCTACGAAAGCCATACATAACAATACTTTTTCTAATTGATTAAGATCATGGTACAATTTATATTGATCTGATTTGATAGTCGCCTAATTCTAATTGCTTAAATAAGTACTTATTTAATACTGGAGTTAAAGAAGGGTTGTTGTGTAGTGGGGCGTTGTGTTTTCCTAATGATGTCAGTCTCTCTCCTCAGGTTCCAATGTCTCAAATTTCTTAAGTTGTCTTTACTGACTTGGCTATGTATGCATTTTTCTATCTCTGGGATTTTGTCAACCAATGAAGGTCCCATAAAGATTGTCCTGCAATAGCCCTGTCCATACAGATTTATTTTCCATCTCTCTTGTGGTCCATTCTACTATTACTCTCAAGTGGGCAGCCTTATAAAATGGGAGGATATCAGGGCATGCCAGCCCTCCCCCTCTGAGGATGGTCTTAGGATTTTAGAGCTTACTCTGGCTCTGCCACCAGCCCAGACAATCAACATCCTATCCCTCTGAAAGGCTTCCAATTCTCCCTCTGGAAGTGGGGCCAGGAAGGTTTGAAAGAGATATACCAAACAGGGTAGAACATTCATTTTCAGAACATTTTCACCATCATATGTATTTTGAGCACAATCTATTTAAGCCTCTTTTTAGATGTCTTCTCAGTTTCTGCTCGTTAGCTCCTCTTCACCCTTCTAGGTCATTAGTTGGGGTTAACCTCAGGTATTTTATCAATTTTTTTTTTGCTGCATTGTGTCTTGTGTAAGGGTTAGGTTTAGCACTTTGGATCCATCTTGATTTATTTTAAAACCCTAAATGTTGCCAAAGTCTCTTAAGATACATTCTCCTGTGTGTGAGGACTGGGGTGGATCAGCTATTGTACGGAGGATATCATCAGCAAACAAAGTTTGTGTTTTTCCCCTTCCCCGGACATTATTAGCCTTCCTACATTTGTATCTTGATTGCCAGCGGCTCAACCACCAGATCAAATAGAAAAGAGGAAATGGGGCAGAGCCATCTCGTTTCCCTCTGAAAAGTGAATTTTCATGTGACCAGGCCATTAACATTTACCATGGCTTCTTGACATTTGTAAGTAGCCATGATCCAACCCAGCATTTTGGTCACATCCATGTCGTCTGTAGAACTGGAACTGCTTCCATATATTCTTCCAACTGACTATCAAACACCTTTTCAGTATAAAGACTGAGGAGAAGAGCCAGAATCTGCTTACAGGTGACCTCCTCCACCCATAGCAGTTCTTCTTACATTATCACTTCCATACCCATTTTCGATGATGCCCACCCAATTCGAGCTGACTAAGTATGGCATTATTACTGTCATTCTGTTTTCCAGTATTTCTGTGAAAATGTTAATACCTGCATTAAGTACTGTAATTGGCCTGTAAGCCATGCAGTCCTCTGGATCTTCCCCTGTTTATGAATTCGCGTAGTATAGGCTTCTCTCATGGTGGGGATAAACCAATGTGCCAGTCAATGGAGTAGTCATGATGACTTAATGATGGACATTTTCTTTATCACCATCCAGACTTCTGCTATATCAATGGTTTGCTCCATCTTTTCTTATCAATGTTGTAGTATTCTAGGGAACCCGCAATGTTTCACAGTCTTCAATTACTGTGTCTTTCTCTGGGCCCTGCACATACAATTGTGACAAGAATATTCTAAAGCATGGCTGTTTTTCTACTTCTCTCTATGCCCAATTGCCCTTTGTTGTCTAACGTCTTGCTATGTATCTTTTGCTTTGTTGAAGCACTAGTCAGCTGGCCAGTAAAGTTCCTATTTTAAGTATGATTTAATTGTAGCAGAGCTCTTTCCACTTTTTTTTCTGAGAGGCATTTAGCTGCCCTAGTAGAGATGCTACCTTACAGCAAAGGATTGTGGTGAACTTCAGTTTATCCAGTTTTTTTAGGCTCTTTCACCCTTTATCTAGCATCCATTATCACTATCATGTCCCCCTCTGATGGTGGACTTGAAGTCATTCCATCTTTTCTGGCTTAGCTCCTGTTTTTGTAACCTGTCTCTAAGGAATGCATGCCCTCATGGGTTGGGTCCCTAAACCACTTCCACGTAGCAATAGTCAAAGACAAATATATCTGGCATGTCAGCCAAGTGTAGTCTACATTACCAAGATCTATGATGAAGATATAACAAATGCAGGCGTATGTCTGTGGACATGGGAGTAAAAGGAGAAGTCCCTCATGCCTGCATGTAAGTACCTCCATACGTCTTCTAGGTCCCATTTGCTGAATGATCTGCAAAAGCTAAGGCTGTCACTCCTGTGGTTGTGCCTCCCTGGCCAGATCTTTCTAAACTGGCATCTCAGGCAAGATTAAAGTGCCTGTACAGGGATAAGTTGTCTCATGAGCCCTTTATAAGTTTATGACTTATAAAATGTAAATATTTGCCACAACATTTGTCTTCGACTCTAGTTACCCTGGGATTTTGGTTGGGCTGCAACAAGTTTTCAGGCCACGTGGGGAAGTGGATGATCTACAGCTAACAATTTACATCTGTGGGGTTTTCGCAACCAGCTGCCACCCTTACGGACTATCCCCATAGAATTTCTGAAAACAAGGGGGGCATACGTGAAGGCAAAATGGTAGGGGGTGTACCGGCCTCATGTTTAACACTATCCACAGTGTCACATACAGGGCAGCGTTTCACTCCCTACCCCATTGCGCCTTTAAGTAAGTGGGGCCTTTGTTGCTGCCAGAGCTCCATGTTAAGAGCACTCCTCCTCCAGCCTAGTCATCTCCACACTAGCCTCACCCTCCTGTGACCACTGTGCTATAGCCTTTATTATTTGTGGGCTGAGCAGCATCACTTGTAACAGCCTGTTGCAGGCTACACGATCACCGTTATCACTAGTGCCACACTCCGTTACCACTAAAACCGAGGCCTCTGTTCTTTCTGACTCCCCTTGTCCACCACTCCTGTTCTAGCCTGACCGGTCAGTGGCTCTCTAACTGCAAGGAATACCGCTTCCACAGGGAGTGGGCATTGGCCCAACTCATCTGTGTCCTTGCGTCTCTATAGCGCTCACCACTACTGTGGTTTCTGCAGCTCTGAGGCCGCACCCATTTCTGTCTTCATCCGGTGAATCTGAGGTGCCCCGGGAGTTTCCTTCTGTAACTTGGTGTCCTCCATAGCAACCTAGCTGGCTGACAATTAAATCTGCCAGAATCTTTGTATGCTGTGTGCTTGGCCTAGATCGGGAGCAGAGACTGACACTACAGTTCTACAGCGAGTGGAGCCACCATCTTGAAGAGAGGTGGGAAGGGGTGTGGGGGGGCTGAGGGAGGGGGGCGCGGGGACTAGAATAATAATTTTTAAAAATTCAAAAGTTAAACTTACCCGATGCTGCCACCTCCCGCGTCGCACCTAAGAACTGGGACTTCCTTGTCCCAGCAGACACTGTGACTATGTCACAGACACCCTGTCCAATCCCTGCGCTGCTCTGGCCTGACCGAGCTGGAAAGATGCTCCGCTCAGGGCAGGGAGTCTGCAGGGTTTCTCTAACCCAGCTGTTCAATACAGCTGGGTTAGAGAAACCTAAGTGCGCATGTGTGTTTTAGTTGGCCTGAGATAGCCGCCCAAACACACATGAGCACTTAGAGAGTGCAACTAGCACTCCTCCTCCCACCTCCCATGCCTCGCCCCCGCCCCTCCCTGCACATGCTAGCTGAGCCAGCAGCTTAAAAATAAAACTATAACAAAATATCGTTTTATTTTTTTGCTGCTGGCTCTGAGCCAGTGAGGCCCCGCTCCTCCGCCATTGCGGAGGAGCCGACCCTGACAAACATGCTCTTATTGTCTAATAGCTGACAAGGAGCGCAAACCAAAAAACACATTGAAAACACCACAAGAATTAATTACTTCTCTTAACATTCACTATGACGCAGAGATGGCAACATCTTCTTCACTCACTATCATAATAGATGCAAATGCAATGTCACTGGAAATAAAATATAAGCATTTGGAATGAATAAACAAAACCTCATTCGGGATCTAAATTGATCGCCGTTGCTTGTTAGGCCTCCTGAGTGACACAATGGAGCAGGTGTGGGAATGAAAATGTTTCAGGGAAACAAAAAAACATGCATGGTACCTTTGCTGGACATCCTTCATGAGCTGGTTGATGTCTACTTCACGTTTTCGAAGACTTCCAAATGAAGTGTGACTTTGCACACAGCCTTTCCCGGCAGTATTTAGCTCGAGAGGGCCAACTTCAGTTCCAATCCTCCCACCTAGGCAATTTCCAAATCTTCCATCATATTTCACAAAGTCAGACTCCACAACAACTAGAAATAGACAAAAAATGTTAGCATGTTCCTACTTCATTTTATAGACACAGACAGCTACAAAAAGTCTCAGAAAAATGTTACTTAATGGGAATTTTAATTTTCTTCGATTTGTGTGTGCTGTGCTTTTAGGAGTGTTTGGGAAATGACAGTTTCTTATTTTTTAAAGATGCATATTATAAAGAAGAAAAAAACAATCACTGAGTTTGTTAATTTTTTTTTTAACAATGCAACAAGTTGGGTGCACTGCTATTCTGATTTTCTACCAAAAGATGTCACTGCAGAATAAACAGCTAGCCGTAGCGTTCAGGTCTTAGCATGCATCCTGACAAATTTACCAACAAGACTAACCTCGACTTTTAAACATTTCAGTGCCTACGGTTACAACCGTTTTAAGACCATATTCAATTCTCTTTCGGTGTGGTATATGGGAAATATACCATACCAAGTCAAGGCCAGTTATCCTTCAGCTTAACCATCTGGGCAAGACACATCAAAGCTTCCCGTTGTCCTATCACAGGCTATACAGGACAGAAGAGACTATATGCAGATTTAAACCAAAGGCACTTTTATCAGTAAAGTTCTAGTTTCATGACAAGTTTTGTGTAGTTCAGTGTTTTTAGGTCTCGCCTACGCAGCGCGCATGCGCTGCTTAGGAAAAGACCTTTAGCTATCGATTCAGTTTTGCTGCCAAAAACGTGCACGCGTTGCATTGCTTTGAATGGCAACGCGTGCACGTTTGGCGATTCCCTTGCAGGAGCGAGCTTTTAAAACATCTGTTTGCAATTAACTTGCAAACAGATGGTTCCTGCTCGCTCCCGCAAGGGAAACAGGCGCAGGCCCCCTCCTCTCTCCCCTCCCCCTGCTGCCTCCTCCTTTCCTCGTCTTTTTTTTTGTTGCCTTCAGCGCGAGGCGCGCGCGCTTGTTCCATTCGTAGTAGATAATGATACTCTCTGCATCGGGCTACCACAGAAGATCATTAGAGTGTCTTTCTTGTCTCACCATTGACTATTAAGTAATTTCAACCGTCCTATTCTTTGTTTTGTTTGATCCATTTACCGGCAAAAAGGGATTCATGGCGCATTATAAACTAGGCTGTCACACTAACAAGTTGACAGCATGGTGTACGTGAGGGGAAGCCACTGTTGTGTTTGTTATCGTTGAACTCAATAAAGTTGAGTGACGCTGTAACTAAGTTGAGTGACGCAGCATCTTGACACATGATAGGATGCATTGTACCATGTGATTCCGACGTACTGATTCTTTAAAAAAAAAAAAGCGGCCAGTGAGCGTTACTCCAGTCATGAGGAGGACGTTTTTTCAGAAGGAGGAATCCATTACTACACGGCCTTGATTTACATCCTAAGTAAGTCGGCCTTTTGTAAATACGAGTGTGAATCATTGTTTAACTAGTTATCTTATGAAGCCCTTCCGTTTTATGCTACTTAGCAGTGTGTTTTCATGTCTTAGGCATACGGACTTATCGCTTTGGTCTGGTATTTATTTTATTCGGTCTTGTGCGCATAGTGTCATGTAAGCACGGCTATGCTACCGCCAGGTCATTCATAATTAAAACAGACATTCGACGAGTAGGACGTGAATGTAGGCCTCATACGGCACGCCAACTAGAATTTACACTGAACTAATTTACCAGGTCCATATTGATTATCTACATTATGTGCAACGCACTGCTACCATAGTATGTCCATGCATTGATATGTTACTTTCAAGTCATCTAGAAGCAACTTGGACTTAGCTTAACTGGCCCACTATAGATCGTTTCTTTGCCCGCAATGCAAGATTATTACAGCAACATTGCTAGGGTGCCAATATATTATAGTATATGACATTTTGAACGGAGTTATGTATCGTAAACTAGTTTGTCTATTTTCAGCTCCTGACATCCAAAAAAGATTCGAAGCAGTGCATTTTCACAAGTTTTGGCTGGCGCGCTTTTGCGTCCGAGTAACCTGATAATTGTTGCATCGAAGAGGCTTTTAAATCATCCACACGTTCGTGGTTTTCAACTCAACGTGTAAGTTATTTATCTTGACAAACATAGTGTAGTATCTTCATTATGATACACGTAGGCTGAAAATAATGGGTATTTCTTTCTTCCAGTATCCTCATGGTGTAGCATCAGCGCTTTTCGCGGTATTCACCGGACGGTACCTGAATAGCTTGTGTGCCGCACTTTCCAACTTACTGCCTGTTATTCATTAACTAAGGTATATGCATCATCATGTCCTATAATTATCTGGACTTAAACATGTCTTAACATGCCCAGTTGGACACTAATTAAAAGCTGTTATTTCTCTCTGAGTACAGACACAGTATGTACCATTCCCATTGAGAAAAGATTGATACTAGGGATCGTTCACATTCATCGTTACAGATGGGGCAAGTTATACCTCGGTGCTTCAGGGTTAAAGAAATCTTCTAACGCTGCGCATCTGCTGGCAGCGCAGAGCCTGCTCTTTACTGGTAACCAAGCACCCAAACCCCGAGACAGCTGTTCCGCCTGGCACTGGGAAACAGAGAGATGCATATGTCGAGGCATAATGCAATAAAAACTATCTGCCGAAGGTCACACCGAGTGCCAGATTTGAGCAATCTTCTCGCACAAGCAGCGCGATGGCTGCGAGTTAAGTGTTGAAATAACAAATCCTGATCTCACGCCCCTTCATTCCCTGTCTCAGTGCACTACGATAAAAAACAAGCATTGGCATAGCCAATAGGTCTCGCTTTTGGGACCTTATAAGTATTTAGTTATGCAGCACAATATCCTTGGTGCAACAACATTAACTGTTGCATGGTTAAACACTTATAAGGTCCCAAAGGCGAGACCTATTGGCTATGCCAATGCTTGTTGTTTCTGTAGTGGAGAGCAAAGATGCCAATTAGTGTTAACACTGGAAACACTACTTTTTTGATTCCCCCTCTAGGTGCCCCCCAACCCTCCCTCAGATGGATTTACAAGAATCTCAAAATAACAAAAGTAAGCTAAATATGGTAAGTATCTGCCAAATGTTGCTCATATCTGTAAAACTGCACCATATTCCAAAAGGAACCCGAAACCACTTTGCGGAGCTTTACCATTGTTAGGGCAACTAAGATTATGCAGCATGAAGGACCAAAATATGCCACAAGGTTATCTAAATTATGCAGCAAAAGAGCAAATTATGCAGCATATTCTCTGGAAGTATTATTTTTATCCATTTTACCTAGGAAGAACATTTTTTGTGACATTTGCAAACCAGGTAGGCAATTATGTGACAATTGAGGTAAACCCAGAATTACGAGGTAAACTCTGCAGCCAATCACATAAATCCACTGGCCTTCTCCATTGCCCACTGATTTATCAAAGACTTATTTATGAAAGATAAATAAAACCTAAAAATAGTCTAAATCATTCAGTGCCCACTGTTAGCTGCACTGTTAATAATTAAAGTGACTCGTGCAAACCAAAGTGCCTAAGTGCTAAAATGTCAAATTTTATGTTAAAAAACTTCCGGGTACCTCTCAGGAGTTAAAATAAATTGGCTGGCAGGGCTACAGGCGAGTATGAAGATCCTCTTGAATATTCAATCCCCAGGGGGTCTTAGCATATAACTTTATTATATATCGGGATTCCAGTTGCCTCAAACTCTTCCCCATTTGCCTCCTCTATTGCTCTTCGATACAGCAGTATTTACAAAATATACCAGACCTCTAACTTCACTTATATGTTTTTCTTCAAAATGGCGGGCTTTTGGATATGTCCTATATTTATTTCTTATCGCACTTATATGCTGTAGATTTCTTTTATGCAAGGGTTGCGTGGTCTATATATACAGTTTATGTTTAGTTCATCTTTATTGTATACAAGGTATACCTTCCAAATCACCAACAAACTTTTGTATCAACGCATTTCTCTTAATCCCCAGAATGGGTAACCATTTGATACATCAAGTCCCAAATTACAGCTTAAAACAACTGTGTAGGAAAACAATACAAATAAATAGTATTTACTAAATTTCATAAATAAACAATCGTAAATAACTTTCTTGGGCCACTTGTCCAGACACTAAAAATGTTACAATAGATCAACAAACGAACAAAAACAATAAGTCAATGTTAATTTTAATATACAAATTCCTAACTACATAGGCAAATATAGAGTACACATAACAGATGTTTCCATATCCCGATCCAATATAGGGAAATTACAAAATTTAAAGTATAGTCACATTGCATGTAGTTTTCATTATTTAGCAGCAATCTCTGCCAAACTCACTAAAGAAGCACATAGTTGGTTTCTGATTGTCGGGTCACAAAATGTTGAAGAACATTAAGGAATAATATGTTTAATGAAAAGTGAAGTGAAATAAAGGCAGAGAGCAGAAGTGGTAGAAACAAAAAGTAAAAAGACCCACATACACACGGACACAGACATGCATATACATCTACATACTCTTGTCAAATAAATGTGGCATAACACCAGTTTTATGTGATCAACAGAAAAAGATTAAAGAAGCAAAACTGAGAGGAGGGATTTGGTGCCCCTCACAACAGCGTATGATTGGACAAAAGTGGTATGCTTATCCCAAGGAGTGCACGTATTGCATTCCTATTGGCTTACGGATGTTTTCCTTTCACTTAATATGGTTGATCTGTTAAAATGTTATGAGGCAGTCACAAGTAAAGGGAAAATTCTCAACTAAGTTGCAATCCTATGTGGTGAGACAGTTTTCCCCTCACCTACACTGAACCCAGTGCAAGTAGAAAACCTACTAGTAAGTCAGTGCTGTAGGGGATGCAGGCACCACTCTGATGGTGGGGAGGAAAGAAGGAACTTGGCTTGTTTAGTTGCGAGAGTTGTTTTCTTGGACAGCCTTGTGACACAACGCACACAATAAAGAAGTCATGGACGACTATGAAAAAGAACCTGTCAGTGCCAGTGGCTCAGGTCAATGAGAACGTCTCTCAGACTCGAGGGAGTTCATGATGCCCAATTAAGTATCCATTGGATTTTTTTATCGATGGACCATACTCTTGGACACGTAATCCTCGTTATTATATAGGCCAGATGCATACGGAGGACGTGAATGATCGACTGATTAAAGGAAGACTATAACTTCAGGTGTTTGTCTTCTACTTTGGATAACGCCTTACACCATCCTGAAAATCGCCGTGTGATATTATCAGTGCCCTGATGAAGCCCTGTTTAGGGAGAAACGAGCTGGCTGCATATGTAATGGATTGAGAATATTAAAGAAGAATGTATGCACATCACTGAAGACTCAAGAACTTTCCTTTTTATACAAGATTATTTATTCCTGTTGCCTCTCTTTTCGTTGTTTATGGTTTATTATATTGTGTGGTCTACAAGCAGCAGACCTTAGACGTGGGCAATAGTTTACAAAGAAATGATTTGCTGATATATATCTGAGTGACTAATTGGGCTGTGCGGCTTTGAAATCCTTGGCTGCTTTTTGTTGAGAGTTTAGCATTCTGCACCCTCACAACACTTTTTGCCCATCTCCACCTCTGAGATCGCTGCATTCATTTCTTTAAAATTGTTTTTAATGTTTTGTGACCGGCTACCCCCACAAAGTTTCAGCCTCGCAGCACCTTCCTCCCATGTGCAGGAGGCACAGCTCCACTGAGGTGCAGTGCAGCTCTGTGGCGAAGCCGGTTAGTACACTCGGGTTGACGTGATTAAAAGTCTCTTTGTTAAGGTGTTCTTGTGTATCCAGTTTGTGTTACACGGTCTGCAGACCTCTGGCATGTCGAAGGCTAAGCAACTCTTGGTACCGGGGTACAGAGCACGTTCACTGCCCGGCTATGGACAGGGCATAAACACAGACCTAAGTATGTGTGTGATCTGTATAGGGGACTGTTACAAGACAGGAGCAGAGCATGGACAAAGCATGTGCACTGGGCAGGTGCAGAACATAGAAAGAAGGCCCATAACACGGGGCTCGATATTCGCAGGACACTTGTACTAGCTGTGTTCATTACATTTTAGTGCTGCCCAGTGCACATGTATATTGTAGAGCAGTGCTGGACGTATGCACAGAGAAGCAGCGCTGCAGAATCGAGGAGTTGCAAGAGTCACCGAGTTTGTGACTGGGCTCGGTCCATGACGTAACCCTCTGCCTTGAACATTGTAACCCACAAGGGTTAACTGGGGCAAGCAATTCAGCCTGAAATGTGTTATTTCAGAAGACGAAGTGCAAACTGAGCAGACAGCACCCCCCATTCTCCATGAGTAATTGTATGCGTTGCTTGCAGACCGCAGGCGCTGCATTTTCTCTTCCTCCTAGACAGCACGCATTGGTCACTGTCACAGTTAACCTGTGATTGGCGATAGTCACAATTTAATTTCCAAAACACCAAGTGCCTCTTTTTGACCTTGATCAGGCTAAACCTTGCATTTGTGTGTCCAATTATGTACGTTTATCTTGTTAAGTTGGAGGTTATTTTCTAAAAACACTGCAAGTTATTTGGTGTAAAAAGTATCAGTTTTCGACTTGAATGTGGTGAGACCAGCAGCCAATTGCACTAGCTGCATCACAAAGGCCTGAAAGGCAGCCCTGTATTTGGGGATGAACGCGGCCATGTCATAATTATGATTAATGAGCGCTTTGTCCTGCTCTCTAAGGCAGGGAGCTGGGGGCTGCTAGGAATGCAGCACATATATTCTAGTGCAGTTTCAAAATATTGCATTTTCGTTTGCTCTATACGCATCCTAATAAGGAATTAATGGCACGGTTGGTATATGGAGTTTTCTTTTACTTTGTTTGTGAATGCTTTTTGACAGATTTGCCCCTTGCCAAGTGTGTCTGTGCTCGGGAGGTCACAGACACCACACAATGCCACAACTATGTTTGGGGGTCACTTTGTAGGCCTTATCTGTTCGTTTTTCTAAACTTAATATATATTTTGTTTTGGAAAAAATTTAAAAGGTTTAAATAAACATGGCACACAAAAACAACATTTACCAAGCATTGGCATAGCCAATAGGTCTCGCCTTTGGGGCCTTATAAGTGTTTAGCCAGAGCTATTGACTTTGCCAATGTCTTCAAGCTGTGCTGTAGAGAAGTGTGGCTGCTGTGCGGCATGCTGAAAAGTTATAATAAAAAAGTGTCAGAAGCATTTTTGTCACTTTATATATGACCAAGAAGGCATTATGTAAAACTGAACGACCATATTAAAAAAAGTATTTACAATAAAAAATTTCCTCAGTTTTCTTTTGTTCTTGCAATGCTGGCAATGGTTGTTTGTTAAAGCTTTTTTTTGAGGGGGCATAAACAATCGGAGGGTGAAGGTTGGGAACTAGTACCTGTATTATAACACTAGCAGCGGCCAGACGCTAGGGGAGAATCAACAGATGCCAGATTCCGAGAGCAGGCTGAGGTGGTGCTGAGTGATGCTGAGGTGGTAGTGGTGGTGGTGGTGACTGTTGCGGAGACGATGCTGAGGTGATGCTGAATGATACTCAGGTGTTGCTGAGTGATACTGCTGTGGTGCTGAGTGATGCTGTGGTGGTGCTGAGTGATATTGTCTTGGCGCTGAGTGATGCTGTGGTGGTGCTGAGTGATATTGTCTTGGCGCTGAGTGATGCTGTGGCGGAGCTGAGTGATGCTGTGGCGGCGCTGAGTGATGCTGTGGCGGCGCTGAGTGATGCTGTGGTGGCCCTGAGTGATGCTGTGGTGGCCCTGAGTGATGCTGTGGTGGTGGTGAGCGATGCTGTGGCGGTGCTGAGCGATGCAGTGGCGGTGCTGAGCGATGCAGTGGCGGCGCTGAGTGATGCTGTGGTGGCGCTGAGCGATGCTGTGGTGGCGCTAAGCGATGCTGTGGTGGCGGTGAGCGATGCTGTGGTGGCGCTGAGCGATGCTGTGGTGGCGCTGAGCGATGCTGTGGTGGCGCTGAGCGATGCTGTGGTGGCGCTGAGCGATGCTGTGGTGGCGCTGAGTGATGCTGTGGTGGCGCTGAGCGCTGAGTGATGCTGTGGCGGTGCTGAGCGATGCAGTGGCGGTGCTGAGCAATGCAGTGGCGGCGCTGAGTGATGCTGTGGTAGCGCTGAGTGATGCTGTGGTGGCGCTGAGTGATGCTGTGGTGGCGCTAAGCGATGCTGTGGTGGCGGTGAGCGATGCTGTGGTGGCGCTGAGCGATGCTGTGGTGGCGGTGAGCGATGCTGTGGTGGCGCTGAGCGATGCTGTGGTGGCGGTGAGCGATGCTGTGGTGGCGGTGAGCGATGCTGTGGTGGCGCTGAGCGATGCTGTGGTGGTGCTGAGTCATGCTGTGGTGATGCTGAGTGATGCTGTGGTGGCCCTGAGTGATGATGTGGTGGCGCTGAGCGATGCTGTGGTGGTGCTGAGTCATGCTGTGGTGATGCTGAGTCATCCTGTGGTGGTGCTGAGTCATCCTGTGGTGGTGCTGAGTCATCCTGTGGTGGTGCTGAGTGATGCAGTGTTGGCCCTGAGTGATGATGTGGTGTCGCTGAGTAAAGCTATGGTGGTGCTGAGTGATGCTGTGGTGGCGCGGAGTGATGTTGTGGTGGCGCTGAGTGATGCTGTTGTGGCGCTAAGTGATGCTGTGGTTGTGCTGAGTAATGCTGTGGTTGTGCTGAGTGATGCAGTGTTGGCCCTGAGTGATGATGTGGTGTCGCTGAGTAAAGCTATGGTGGTGCTGAGTGATGCTGTGGTGGCGCGGAGTGATGTTGTGGTGGCGCTGAGTGATGCTGTTGTGGCGCTAAGTGATGCTGTGGTTGTGCTGAGTAATGCTGTGGTTGTGCTGAGTGATGCTGTGGTTGTGCTGAGTGATGCTGTGGTTGCACTGAGTGATGCTGTGGTTTCACTGAGTGATGCTGTGGTTTCACTGAGTGATGGTGTGATGGCGCTGAGTGATGCTGTGATGGCGTTGAGAGATGTTGTGTTGGTGCTGAGTGATGCTGTGCTGGCTCTGATTGATGCTGTGCTGGCTCTGATTGATGCTGTGCTGGCTCTGATTGATGCTGTGGTTGCGCAGAGTGATGCTGTGGTGTTGCCGAGTGAGAGATAGAGTGAAGATATAATGCCCAATTAGAGAGGGTGGTGAGAGAGAAAGAGAGAGAAAGGGTGTACATAGAATAAAGAGTGGAGCGGGATAGAGAGAGAGAAAGAAGGGGAGAGAAAGTGAATGAAGGAGTTTGAAAGAGAAACAGATAAAGGGGTGAGAGAGAATGAAAGGCTAAAAAAGATAGAGAGGGGAGAGTTAATTAAGTAGAGAGAGAATTAGAGAGGGGAGAGAGAGAGAAGGGGAGAGACAATAAGAGTGGGGGGGGGGTGGAGTTTAAATAGAGTGAAAAAGTGACGCGGAAAAAGTAACCTTAAATATAGCTTTGTGCTTTGCGCGAATAAATATTTTTTTAAAAACTGTGAGAGACAAAAATACTGGTAATTAGGCTGTGACTCCCAATATAAAACAAATAGCGATATAAGGTGAAATCAACCCACCGAAGCAATATTTCTAACTAGACAAAAAAAGCTTGCATTTCAATGCTAATCGCTGTTGTTTTTCATGTGACTGTAGTCCAGGGCCCTCAGTTGGTAATGTGAGCTGCTGCTGCGATTGAAACATCAGAGTCCAGAGAGTTAATGAGCCATGACGAGGAAATGAGGAAGAGATAGGAAACCCAGATGCCAGCTGCGCGTGCACGCCATCGTGAACTCAAGCTGGTCGCCAGCCGAAAGCCAGTGTTTGCACTTCCAAAACTCGCTTACTAAAACTCTCGGCCAGACCAGCGGAAGCGCTGGTGCAGGCCGAGACTTAAAAATGTGTAGCTACTATTGGTGTGTGGGAGGGGTTAGTGCATTTTTAAACTTAACAAACATGATCTATTATTACACACAATTGCACAGTTCCATGCCACACAAATCAACTCAACACGTTTCCATTACACACTACATAATTCAATAAGAAACCACATAATACAAATCAATAACACAATTACATAACACACCACATACATACAATCCAAACCACATAATTAAACATCACACCACAAAATTAAACAGCACACCACAAAATTAAACAGCACACCACATAATTAAACTCCACTACATACCACTCCACAGCACAAAATACCATACCACATAATTACTCTCCATAACACACAATCCCACTCCACATAATTCCTACACACTAAATACCACAACATTTCTATCCACACAATTCAACTGCACAACATACCACATAATTCCACCACACACCACATACATCCACCACACACCACATACGTCCACTCCACTCCAAAACACACAAGTAAAAAATATTTACATTTACAACGCCAATACCTCTAACTCTCGCAAATGCGAAACCTATTGCATTGCAAATGCTTGTTTTTTTAATTTCTTTTTGTCAATGATACACTGTATCGGCAAAAGGCATTTAGCTTTTTCCCCTCAATGCTGCACACTATCGGCAAAATGCATTGGCAAAGATCAACAAGGAGACCTATTGGCTTTGCTTGTCTGGCTTTAATTAAGCACTTCATAAGAGTATGTGCTTTCCAGTTCTCTCCCTCATGTGCTTCTCCCCTGCAAAATACCCACCCCCATGTTGCTCTCTCTCTTATTCTCTCTCTTATTTTATAAATCTTCCCCACTCACTTCGCATTGCTCCCCCTACCTATTCCTCCCTACAGCTTCGATCTATTTTTATTTTAGTTTGTTAAACATTTTTGGAGGACACTGAAGCAACCTGTCGCTAGCCCATTAGCTTTAAGAAAGATCTTTAGCACTACACCAATTGGATTTTTTTTTATTTACCAATCCACCAAGGATAGGTACATTTAAAAAAAGTCACCCACTTCCTCTCCTAGGCGCGTGAATGCAGAGTGATGTATGCGTGCTAGCGTAATGCATGCACACCTATGAAATGATGTGGCTGTGTCATTCAGCCTTTTCCTTTTGGCCACTGCTGTGCACTATCACCAAAAGGTATAGTCAAAGCAAATAGGCCCCCATAGGCGAGGCCTACCGGCTTGCCTATACTTCCATTGCTGATTTTCAGGGAACCACATTTTTTTCAGTACTTCATGGAAGTGCATGCATTTTCTTGCTCTTTCTCTTATGTGCTGCCTCCCCCTGCTACTCTGCACACACCATATTGTTCTCTGCTCTCCCTCTGCATCTTCGCTGTTACTTTCTCCACCCCTCCACGATTTCTTCTTTCTTTTACATTTTTTACTTCTTCCCCCCTCAAGCTCTGCCTCTACACGCCTGCCTCCCGCATCTCATTGCTCCCACTGCATTTCCCTCAAGTTGTTCCTCTGTTGCTCAGTGCCCTCATGTTGGATTAAAAATAATATGCTTTTCTTACATTTTTTGGAGGGCCCTGGAGCTTCAATTTATTACCAGACAGGCCACTGCTTGTTTAAGTATGAACTTTTCCATCAATTTAGCTTAAATTTCTTATTTACCGCTCAAAGATTGGTATCTGCCATCTTGTAACGGTAAAAAAAACAAAAAAGCCCAAATAGGCTGAATACTTATGCTGTATGTGTGCGCATGCAGGATGATGAATGCACATAGATATGTCATTACGCTGGGCCAACATTTTGACATATGCACATCAAGGTGATGGTGCATGCATGCATGCGTACTTCATTTCTTCTTTTTATCTTTTTTTGTCGCTTCTGCACAGCTTCAGCAAATATATATATTTTTTTTACCTATTTTTGCCAATGCCTTACAGCTTTCGCAAATATCACTGGTAAAGCCAATAGGTCTGCTGCAGGTGAGAACTGTTGGCATTGACGATGCTTGTTAGTAACGTAGTGAAAAGTGATGAGGTGTTGCTCTAGTATAGAGCACAGCAGCGTCGGTGCGCAGCTGCACCTCTGCCACAGGGCATCTTTGACATTAGGCAGAGGACTCGACATTTTTTGCATATTTGGCAGATAACGCACGACATGTGGGCCTAATCAGCTCCAGGATACTGGAAGAGAGAAGTGCAGCTGGGGTTAGGCCTTGTAGGATAACAGTCAAAAATTGGTACAAACTGATTAAAAGTGGTAGATTTGATAAGTATGCATTTTAATTATAATTTGCATAAAAAATGGCTTCAAATCTATAGGTTTTAGAGGCTATTCAATTAATATGGGAATGAAACTATATTTCTCTGTCATTTCATAAAATGTATACGGTAATATCATCCATCATTACTACCTTCACCAGCTTCCATTCGTCATTAATTTTCACTTCGAATAAGTCTGAGTCACATAGTGTGACCGGGGATCTACTAGGAAGAGTAGGATGGGAAAATGAAAGCTATTACTCAGGTTACACAGATCTTACCGATGCAGACCTAAAACACCACCAACAACGAATCAAACAACGAATCAGAATTAACCATAATTTTATAAAGAGTTTACAGGCTTTTACATAGTAGATATATCCTTCAGGTTACACTGATTTCAAAGTCTTAGGCTTCCACATTGAGAGCTATTGCTCTGGATACACAGTTTTAAACGACTCAGCCACACACAGCAGAGCCAACTTCAGGTTGCACAAATCTTACAGCTTCAAGATGCTGCAGGGTGCTCCTGAGGGTTACACAGTCCTTACAGCAGCTGTCAGACCCCGACCTGTATTTGTGCCGCAACCCATTTTTTTTCACCTGAGTAGTATGAAGCCTATGTGTGCCTGCAACCTCTACTTCACCCCTACTCCTAGGGCACCCAACACACTCATTAAAGCACTGCAGTACTCCTCACTAGCCTTGATAGCCTGACTGACTTTAATGTGGCCTCACAAATTGACTGGTGTAACAATTCAATAAAATAGATAATGATTTAGAACCCATAATCACCTCTAGTCACTGGATCATTGCTCACCCCAAACTAGCCCTTTCTAACCCTCTGTCTGCAACACACTGCATCTCTCATTCCTGCCTTCCCCTCTCGTCCAAGCATCCTCCTAGTTACCTTCTTCAGCCATCATTCTTTTGCATCCTTCCTCCTATGTCTCGTGAAAAATCTGATATCATACCATGCATCCTCCTCCCATCTCCTTTTAGCTACACCCTCCTCATGCCTCCTGTCTCCCTCTATCCATCTTCATACAGGGAAAACTGGGATACATTATATAAAGACCAACACAGATGTAAGGCCTGAGACATGCAGGCAAATCTTTCAGGTTAGAGATAGTTTTCAGGCTAGAGATAGTTTTAGGCCCCTGTAAGTAACGCAGGCCAGGCCTACGCACGGAAACAGCAACGTGATGAAAAATATTGTGTTTGGCAGAAATAAACAGGTCACATCATACGTTAAAGGCCAAGAAACATCTTGTGGTTAGTTAGTTGAGCTACTGCACAAAATTTAGATCATATCTCCCTCCAGACTCAGGAAACTATCAGCGATTAGCACAGAGGTCACAGAAATAGGTCACCACCATCCCCATCTGCTAGAAGTACGAGCTGAAATGCACCAATCACATTAGGGCCTATTTCCTTTCTCAATGTGCTGCTGTTACATGCACCCATTGATTGAGCACGTACACAGGATGGGCGACCAGATGCACGTCCTGCCTTGGAACATAATGATACACATGCCCGCTTCTGCTGAAAACCACACTTCAAACTTAACAGCTAGATGGCTTGGTGAAAGACACCACACGTAAAAGGTCAGATAAGCTAGACCCAATCAGCGTTGAGCAAGATATGACCACGCGCTGCTCAGTTAGACAAATATATCTTTAATGTGATTTAAGTTCTGAGAACAAAAACCCCGCCAGAGGGGGTTCCGCTAAACATGCGAGAGGAGGGCCATATGGCCCACATACAAATGCTTTTGTTTCTGAGAAATTGCTACATCTGGTGATATTATCGTGTATGTCAATGACTCAAATGATGAACTCGTAACCTTTTCTGTTGCGGTTTTAAAGGTATACACACAGCTGTTTTTGAGCTGCACTTTGGACATCAGATTCCAGTCTCCTCGGAGCCTGGCTGATCTCCCCATCTGACTTAATGCATTAAACCCATATTGCTTTGTCAACTTGTTTCTTGGTGTTTGTTCAACAGATTTTCCCTTCAACATATTGGCAAGCCAGCCAGGAGTTCTACTTGTTCTCACCGACTGCCACCATCCAGAATATCCCGTCCCTTTGGAGTGACTGAGCATTTAAAAGAAGGTAAGGAAGACACCGGTTTTCAAGTCTTCTAATTTATCTGGGGACGGGTAGGACTCAGGAGTTGGCATCATAAAGGTGAGAACGGTGCTAACTCCGTTCCTTTTATTTAAAAAAAAGTTGCATTTTGACACAGTAATATGTTATATATATATATATGTTGATATTTGCATGCATGATTGTGTAAGCATCCCGGGAGTAAGTCCAGAAGTTACAGGGAACTCGACTAAGAAGTTGAAAGTGGTCAAAACTGAGTAGGTGCGATTTGAGGCTGGGCAACCAGTGTACATTCTGACCTTGTGGCAAAGGGACGAGTGGAAACTCGGTGTTCACCAGAACATTACCCCGAGTAAGATCAGAACACACGAATCAGCATACTGCTCAGACCATAAGCCGGGAAGCCGCCTTTCTGTAAACACAGAACACAGAAGAGTGTACCCTTTTTTGAATGTTAAGGGAAGTGACCAGTAGACTTTTTGCCCTAGTTTGTAGTTTAGAATTTAAAAGTCATGTATATGTAGATGTACACTGGAGTATGGCCACAGATTAATGTCATGTTGTCATTTTATGTGTTTATTTTATGAAGTGTATAAACTAAGGATTTCCTATTTTGTGAGGAAGATTGTAGAATGTTACTAAAGAAAATCTAAGTTAGTCAATTATCTCAAGGGTTTGCGAGTAATCAATCACAACAGATTCCTGAATTAATTATCCATTTTTAGAACGGTCAGGCTAATTCTCTAACAGCACTGACTCTAGCAGACCAGCAATACCAATACTATCTAATAATTCCTTAATGGCAGAAATTTAGGAACGCCTAGGCATTGATTCCACGTCACCTTTAGGTCTTAGGACAACATATATTGACGTGACAGAAGTACCCCTGTCAGACAATTTAAAGGGACCCTCCAAAGAACTAATACAGAGACATTGTCCTCCATATCAGAGCGTTAGAGTAGTGTAATAGCCTCATGAACCCCATAACAAATACTGACAGTACCAACTTATATTATCATGATAAAACTATAGCGCCTCAAGATTGGAAACTAGAAGAACTATCACACAGTATAGACAGGGATTTAGCAAAATATTTTAAGGGTATACAGATACTAGAAAAATTATCAGCCAGTATATATAAGAATGTAATTAACTACCTTTCAGATGATTTCGAAGAGTGTTATATGGCCATTAGGGTCATTGTCGACATTGCTAAGTTAGCATGAGCTCTGCTGCCATGATGCTGCTTTTGCGCACGTTACTACATGACTTTGTTTTTAAAGACTCTGATTGTGGCTTTCACATGAGAACTGTCTGCTTTCTGCGTTCTCTGCCTGTTCCTGGAGTTTAGTCTGAACACGATGTGCAAGGTCGATAAACAATGCCCCTTGTTATTCTGTTCTGGTCAGTCCCTAGCATCTAGACAAAACATGCTAACACAGCTGCGCTGATGGAAACTCGTGCTTTGATATTACGGGGATGCATGTTGTTCTGACACACACTTGGAGAGGATCCTTTCCATGGAGAAGAGCTATGCTGTTCCTATGATGTAAAGCTACCATCTAGGCACTAAGGTATGGGGTCTGCTGACAAAGCCCAGAGATCGTCCTTTATATAATAAACTTCACCTTACCACGGGGAGGGTGGTTAGGCCTTATAGTCCTTTTTCCACTGTCTGTATATGATGACATCCCCTTTATATTCTATGGAATTGTAACAATGCTAATTGTTCTAGGTTTATGCATTTCGCTGCTGGTAGTGGCTCGTATACTGCATTATAGCGCACGATAGTTAAAAAAAACATTTTAAACTATAACAGTGACTCTGACCATTCTTACTGTGGACAAGTACGAGTGAGTAAGCAAAAGGGTGTGTCTTGCTACTGCGATTCCTGAGAGAGTCGGGAGTATTGTGTTCTGGGTTGTCTAATCATTTGTAGCTTCGTGATTATGTAGGAGAACGAATGAGACACTATATGTAGTCGGTTTTGGGATTTTGGGTACTAAGGTGGTAGGTAGGTACAACCCCTATACACCGAGGTCCTGTTTTCCTGCGCATAGTTCTGTGTATGTGCAGAATCCCCGCAACATGGTGCCGCCAACGTTTGGTCTGGTACTTAACTGCGAGACTCCTGAGTAGTGCTTGTGCTTGTCCACAATCCCCTCACACCTGTTTCCGGTAACAGTTGTGACGGTGTAGCCTCCTATATTGATGTTTTATAGGCTTTTCAAGCTTGAATTTTAAAAGGTCTTTCTCTTTCTAGTTAACCCGTGATTGCGCTGCCACACATAGGTTGTTATTCTCTGCTATTGATTATGGCGGTTGACAATGCACCGCCTAACCGGGCTGCAGTCACAGCTTATTTGGCTCAACATGGGGTCCCTAATGCTGGTGTTGCGCTCATTTTTGTTGTAGAAGCGGATGCAGCTTACCGCTTCGAGGTGTTTAATTCTTGGGTCACCTTTCCGGCAGTAGATGGAACAGTTCATTTGTTTCACGAATATACTGCCACGGCCCGTCCTCAGAATTATCGGCCTTATAGGTCTCTTGAGGTTCCGCTAACGGCTTGGCAACATCAAATAGGTTTAATGGCGCCCTTCCTCACCCAATAACACCGGTCCGTTTAGGCCCTTTATCGATAAATGGGGCCACGTGGCCCGATTTGGCTGGGTACACCCTGCACCCAAATTATCTCAATGCTACAGTCGCAGAGCTCCGCGTATTACATACTTCATTGACGTGTGTACATAGAGCTGTTATACAGTTCATGTCGCGCAACTTCCAGGTGGGACCACCTGGCTTTGCTGCACAACCACCTGGACCAGGTGGTGTGACCATCAGTCCTGTCATGGTTAATTCAGTAATGGGCAATCGTCCGCAAAACAAAGACGAATTTCCTTATTGGCTTGCTGAAAAATTTGGACAACTCGAAGCTGTTTTTCCAAATACCACGCCTGTGGAGAAACACAGAATCCTGACCATGAGTTTACCAAAAGGCATAGTTCCCGAATTAGCTGATTGTAACACTTGGGGTAGAGTGTTTGCAGTGGTATATTCGATGTGTTTCGGCACCCCCTCAATGACCGTACTCCCTTCCGTGATAAAACGTGTTCAGGATGAACATGGGGCCGAGGCGGCTCTGGAGTTAGGGATGAGGCTGGTGGGGGTGTTCAACATTGTTTCCGATATGATCCTTGCTAATGTTTAGGGTGATGCTGTAAGCCTGCAAGTGGCTAACGCTTGGAGGCTGTAGCAGACGCAGACAAACAGCGCAAACTGCCAAAGATTATTGCTAAAGCTTATAAAACCTTAGGGCGCAATAGTCTGGGAATTAAGCCTTTTACTCAAATGCAAGCTCAATCTCAAACTCAACAAAAAGCCCAGACTGATAAAGATGGGCGCCCCTTCTTTCCTAAAAGGAACTGGAGAAATAAAAAGCAGGGGCAGCAACAACAGAAGCAGGGTTTGCGTGTTAGTTCACCGACACCCGAGTCCTCTGAGCGTACTTATGACTTGCGCTATTGAGCAAAAATTAAGACTCCTGATTGATTTCACGTCCCTGATCAACGCTCTCCTCGTTCTTTATAGGACACAACGGACTCTCAAGTCGGTGGTGGGAACGCCAGGATCATGGCAAAGGTTCGACCATACAACAGGGACGGGATCAACCTCGACAGTTTGACGTTAAAGCCAAACAAGAGGAACTGCCTCGTTTTCGACCCCCGTATCAGAAGAAAAAAGTTGCCGCTTTAACAGCGAAGTATGCCTCAGATGGTGAGAACGCGACTCCTAGACTGGACATGGGCAGTGACTCTGCTCGGCAGCGCAGCGGAGGTTACCATAGTGCGGGAGGCACTGCGTCCCTGTCTGGAGGCGAGAGCAACTGATACATTCATTACAGTAGAAACAGCAGATACCCGGGTTGCCCCCCGGATAGACTCTATGAGGTTGTCTTCCAAATTGAAGGTGATATACAGCGTACAATCACAGCGGTTTTCTGGGAAAATCTCACCTCCTCATACGACATTTTATTGGCGGAGGCAGATTAGCCTCCACCATTTGTGCTAGCTGCTTCTAGAGGGGAGGATGTGATACTTCCGAGTTTTTCACGTTACGTCCCTGAAGAACATGCAATGGCTTATGCAGCTGAGTGGGCTTTGGCCCTTGCCCCGGCGGTGTACCGTAATCGGGTGGGCTGGGATATTGATTCACCGGCACATGAGATACCATTACGGTCTATGCCACAACCACAACCGCAGTATCCAATCAGACGAGAGGCTAAGGCTCCCGTTTGTGACATTCTAACTCAGTTGGAGTATCAAGGAGTGATTGAATCCTGTGTATCTCCAATGAATAATCCTCTTTTTCCGGTATCAAAACCTGACGGTTCATATCGCATTGTATTGTATTATCGAAATTTGAATAGTCATTGTCGTACATTTGCGGTACAGAACACGCACAGCTCTGCGCTGGTGAACAATCTCTTTCGTAAGAAATACAAAACTACACTGGACATATCCAATGGTTTCTACAGTCATAATCTGGCTCCTGAGAGCCATGACTTGACAGCATTCACCGCCGTCGGAAATCAGACAGATTTACGCGCTTGCCTATGGGGTATAAGAACAGCCCCGGGGCTTTTGCTGCATGTGTTGTGTCTTTATTGCACAGCATAGATCCAGATGCGTTCTTGTACGTAGATGATATTTATCTGACGGACGACGAACTGATGCTGCATCTTGTCCGAGTCGACCGCATCATTTTATCGTTTGCTGACTACGGATACAAATTCAATTTTGCTAAATCACACATCGATCATTTTGCAGCTCTTTTTGGGCTATGAGCTCAATAACGAAGGTAGGGGGTTAGCCCCCCACTTTCTGGAGAAATGTGCACAATTGCAACCTCCCTCTACGCTGAAGAAACTTCAGTCTTTGCTGGGATTTTTACATTTCGGAAGGACATACATCTCCGATTATGCCCAGCGTATCAAACCGCTTTATGCATTGATACAACCAACATATTCTTCTGCCAGCTGGCTTCCAAACATACCACTATTCTACAATCTTGCAACCAACTACTTTTTGAAGCGTGATAATACCACAAACCTGGTGATACGTATAGTACCGGGGATGGTGGGTTTCACTTACTTGACGTTCAATGAGGGCGACACAGTACCAATTGCATACAAATCACATTTGTACACATCGGTGGAAATGCGTTTTTTGAATGTTGAAAAAGTTTTGACGGCGGTCCAAATGGCGATTCTGAAAGAACGCTCGCTGGCTCAAGGAAAACACATTCTTATGGTCACGCCTTTCCCTGCTTTAGAAGCAGTGACTAAGGCAAGTGTACCCAACTCTAAGGCACTACATCCCCGTTGGATACAATGGGCTACTTCTTTGACATCGGCTGATGTCACGTTTATCTTTGATCCTGCTCTTCAGACACAGGAGTTTTCACAGTATGAACACGTTCATCCTCCTCCGTTGTCGTTGCTTCCTTTGGATGAGTACAAATGTATCATTTATACCAATGGCTCGGCTCAACCGGCCATTGGTTCCAAACACGCTTATTCAGCGGCTTGCGCTATTGTGGCTGGTTCAATTGTAAATGGAGAATTCAAGTCTTCTATAGTGCATACTCAGGCACTTGGGAGACTGTACAGCACAATTGACGGAGCTGCATGCTCTTGTTCTAGCGCTTGAGTTTGCTGATCCTAATGTGAATACTCTTATTGTATGCAATTCTTTCTACTGTGTTCAGTCTTTTAATGACAACTTATTCTTTTGGTCTCAAAATGACTATCGAGACTCTAAAGGCAGCGCAATCAAGCATAAAATCCTTTGGGTTTGAGTGGCAGAACTTAAAGGACGTCTGCCCCTCACACAGGTTATACATACTCTTGGCCATCAGCGTGTGGGAGCAAATGCTCTTGGTAATTCTTTGGCTGACGAGGCGGCCAAATCTGCAGTAGCCACGTGTTCCGTTGCAGCAGTTACAAGGTCCATGACCAAGATAGATAATGACATTCTGACAGCTGTAGCTGCTACGAAGGATGGGACTGCTTATCCGCAGGGTTTCCCTTCGAAGTATTCTTATCATTTATCTCCCGAACAAGTTCCTTATGCTAAAATTCCATCAGTTGGGGATCGGCTGATTCCCAACATGGACCGCAGACTTGCTTTGATCATAGCCGCACACGAGGGCATGGCTTCTGCACATGCCGGGGTGTCTGCGACTGTCTCTATTTTACAGCAACGTTATTGGTGGCGTGGTTCATATAAACAAACCCGTAATTATGTACTTTCTTGTTACATTCGTCAGCAAATCAAACCGTCTACGGTCTCATGCCCACCACAAACACAGCTATGTATTTCTAATCAGCCATTTGGCTGTGTATATCTTGATCACTGCGGTCCATTGTCTTCTGATACTACATATAAATACATTTTTGCTGCAGTTGATTCGTGCATTAGATTCCTTTGGGTTTGGACACAACGCAGTGCTGACGCTCGAAATGTCATCAGAGATTTGTGTGTCTTTGTCGGGATGTTTGCCTGTGGTACCTTCCATTCTGACCAAGTTCCGGCGTTCGCCTCTAAGGCGTAGAAGGATGCGATGAAGTCGATGGGTGGTACTGGTGCAGTTTTTGTCTCCATACAGGCCTGAGGGCAATTCTATAGTGGAGCGGATGAACCGTGACTTAAAGCAATCTTTGACAGCTAGGGTCTTAGGTACTGGCTGGCCCATTTTTATGGAGTTCAACGTGCACTCAATAATCTCCCTAGAAGATCTCTGGGTGGGTGAACCCCATACAAAATGCTCTTTGGCATTAAAATGTTTGTGCCAGACCTTGATGGTCTAGACGTTGTGGCGGCTGCCGCAATATTTGACGTAGATAATCATTCTACTATGTTATAGGACCTACAAAAGACCTGTGACAGCTACGCAACTGAACACTTACCCTCTTCCAATGACACAGCAATGCTGATTCCGGTCGCCGGCTGGCTTCCTAAGATTGGCGATCTAGTACGAGGAAAAACTGGAGAACAAGAAAGAATTTGGTCCCTCTTATTGTGCCCCGGTCCCAGTTCTTGGATTGAAGGGTACTCGTACAGTGATTCTACCACCTTTGCCAGGTCGCAAAGAGAACAGATACATTTCAGTGGACAATGTCAAGCTACAACATCTGGCCGATTCTGAATAGTTTAACTCCTGCAGTTTCATGCAACGCTATCTCTATGAATCCGGTGCATTCAACCTCTTCAACTCATCCTCGTATCGCTGAGGGTGAGATGGAAACTACTATTGACCTTTTGCCAGTCCTGACTTCATCCTCTTCCAACATAGAAGTCGACTATACTTACCCTGCGGAGGAGTCCCACAGTGAAGTGCCGAACGGTCCTCGCCAACAAGATGATGCCGCACTACCGCCTTTGTTGAATATGGGAGCAAGCGGTTATTTTGGGGACCGTGCGAGCTTCTCTTATGACTCTTCCTCCTCATCTTCCACTTTGGCACTTCCACCGACAAAAACAAGTATTTTCATCTCTTGGTTCAAAAAGACTTACCTGGTCCCACCCTGGACCTACATCTGGTTGGTACTTATCTTGATTTCCCTCTTCATGTCAATTGGATCTGTGACAGTATTTTTCTTGCTCATCAATGGTCATTATTTGCCAGAACGCTCTGCTGTAAAATTGGTCGATGGAATTCTGGCCCCTCATACATTGTCCCATATAATGAAACGTGATCAAGCCCTCGTGATCATTTCAGCTTTCCCGGTTGCAGATGGCAACGTTTGGGATAAAGTAGCATTCGTAATCCATGGTCCAACGGAGGTCCTCAAGATACCATACGTGTTTCGCGTTTCTTTAGGAGATGTGGTAACACCGGACATACATTCCGATGATTGGGATGTACAAGCAGTACATTCATTGTTTTCAGATTTAAAGTATTATGCTGCGTTTGATGCTGAAGATTTATATTTAAATTCTGCCAATTATGCTGATTTATTCTGTTATCAACACTACGGCCATCGTTTCTTACACAAGACAAACACGTTAAGACCTGTTTTTAATTATACGCAATGGGAACATTGTCCAACTCCTTTACAGGGGAGTTGTAAAACACTTAGGGATAAGTTCACCTATTTCACAGATGACACGTCCAATCCTGAATCTTATTTCTTTAAATTACAATTGTCGTCGCAATCTAAATTTATTTTGACCCACACTAAATTAATCTATTCCAATTCCTTTAGAACTGAATTGGCCACACAAGGTTATGATCACTGGAGTGATACCATTGATTTGAAAACAATCTGGGGTACTAAGGCTTGGCAGTTCAGGGAACTGAAGCTTTACATCGTGCCTGCCTAATACCAGCACAATTGTTATTTTTAAATGATACAGTATATCAAACTACTTGCTTTGGCCTGGCAACTGCGAAAAATTTGAATATCTCGTCCATTCCATCATTGGCAGAGGATGCTGATGGCGCACACACACTAATTATTCAATCGATGTTTTGCAAACTCGGTTTCGAAATGGCACTTTCAATGTCTCTGATGTTGACCCTAGTGGTTGGTTGCTGTGGCAAACCAGTTCAAATTCATGCCAACTGCGTTTTTATAATATAACGCCTGGTTTCACACAGGTTAGACCAGATCCACGTTTTTCGCATTCACATTCAGTCACCACATATTCGGTGGGTAAATTGTGCCAACAATGGTTGGAACACTCCACGTTATCGTCAGTTAAACAACACTTGTCACTCTTGTTGAGTGACATCAATTTGGCTGATTTTCTTCTAGGTCGTAGGACCCCTAGAACAAAAAGATTTATCTATGCGGCTTACAATGAAGTATGGAAACTTTCACAGATAGAGGCAGCGCTTCGTCTGCGCCAAATTGACAAAGCGAATTTGGAAAAAGTCCTTGCAGTGGTCAACAATAGCATTAATACACTGTCTTCACGAATTTATACCTTGGATAATATTGTTTCATCTGTTATTGATATTGTTCAGAATGATGTATCTGTGTTATCTCATGGTCAGAATCAACTAAGATCAGTAATGCAGTTTGCATGGATGTTACAGACTCTTAAAATGGGAAAAGTACCTTGGGATTATTTGAATGCTTCCGCTTTGTTTTTGCCATTTTCTAACTGATAAACAAAGATTTATGTCCATGAAAGATGCTACATACACACGATTACACATTGAACAATTAGAACACTTGCCATTCTCTGTGGCAGAGACAGATTCAGCTGTGTGGTTGATTCATGGGGTTATCTCTCTCCCTTTTTCGCTGTTTCAGTTTAAATCTTGCATGAAACATTTCCCAATTGGCCTCTTTGAACCCCTGGGAAGTACGTTTCTCCATGAGTTATGGTCCCTACCTTTCACTTACAGATGTCATCGGGAGGATAAGGAGGTTTTCCTAACAGGGGAGGACTGCGATTCCACAGTGGGACATTCCCTAGTTTGTAAACACGTTAAGTTGCACGGCGCTTGTAATGTTTCCGCACCTAGTCTTGCATGTTTTTTAAAAGGAAGTCCCGTCCCAGCAATAATTCCCGCTTTTACATTGCTTACTAACGGCAGTTATCTTATTTTGAATAACCATGACTGCTGTGGTTTACGGGCAGGAATCCCGTACATAGTAACAGTTTCACAACGTGTTACTTGTTGTAGCAATGTGCTTTTTACGCCCCTGCATGAGAAAGTAGATAATTACATTTGGCCTTCCATTCCGACTTTGAAAACAGATTTCAACAAATTAAGCAGACTCAAAGCGCTATTGTTTCAACAAGAAGTGGCTCTCACTTCAGCTCGGGAGACCTTTGAATTGCAGGTGGCAAGAACTTCTAGCGAGATTCAGTCACTTCTGAACACGAACCTCCCACTTCACTTTAGGGAGCTAATACATCAAATATTTAATGCGTCTGACACCCAAGGCCTTGCTCATTTTTTTAAACTAGTGAGATCCGGCCTTGCCACTTCTTTTCAGACGATATTTGGAGTAATACCGGCCTTTACTCATTCTATTTTTTCCAGCGTCTTCGGAGGATTCACATTAATACTGGCGCTAGTTGGTGGAATCCTGCTGCTTCTGTTCCTGCTACGCAATGGCTGCTCATCTTGTGGTAATGCATAGGCCAGGCCAATTGCAACTGTACCGTGACCAAATGCAACAACTTTTTGGATGCTTGCCATTAGCGACGCTTAGCGTGAGTTATGGACTAACTTTTCGCTTTGCCTACTTCACTTGCGTGCAACCTGTGTTCTACTGTCAGCGGTGCCCCTTCTACTGGGCTTTGGATTTATGCCTCTCCAATACGTCATGTTTGGACCCGGATTATGACCAGTTAATGGGTCCTTTAGTGGCCCATGAGCAGGCCTGTTCTAGGGATGGACGTATGGCGCATGCGGCTCCACTTGGAGTCTTGGCTGAATGGGATATCTGTGCGGCTGCGCAGAACCTATTGCGACGGAGCTTCATCGAATATCACGCAAGTTGCCCGGATATGCTTTTGGGAGCATCTGATTATGAGGAACACGTCTGTTCCTTCGGCCTACTTGATTGGATGGCATCCCTTTTTTCTACTAACAATAGGGATGAACTTTTGGAACGAATTGCATTCTTAGCTTCACGTACTTTGATGGATTCACCTCCTCCATGTTAGTCACGTTTTTCGTGCAACGACAAATTTTTAACAACTTAAAAATTATTATTATTTTTTTGAAACTTTTTCCAATCTGGTTTTTTCATGCGTATTTGAACTCTGCTTACCCTTGAAATCTGTTTTGGTCCTTTGTCTATATACTATGACCTTACCAAGGGGAGGGTGATATATGGCCATTAGGGTCATTGTCGACATTGGTAAGTTAGCATGAGCTCTGCTGCCATGATGCTGCTTTTGCGCACGTTACTACATGACTTTGTTTTTAAAGACTCTGATTGTGCCTTTCACATGAGAACTGTCTGCTTTCTGCGTTCTCTGCCTGTTCCTGGAGTTTAGTCTGAACACGATGTGCAAGGTCGATAAACAATGCCCCTTGTTATTCTGTTCTGGTCAGTCCCTAGCATCTAGACAAAACATGCTAACACAGCTGCGCTGATGGAAACTCGTGCTTTGATATTACGGGGATGCATGTTGTTCTGACACACACTTGAAGAGGGTCCTTTCCATGGAGAAGAGCTATGCTGTAAAGCTACCATCTAGGCACTAAGGTATGGGGTCTGCTGAAGCCCAGAGATCTTCCTTTATATAATAAACTTCACCTTGCCAAGGGGAGGGTGGTTAGGCCTGATTGTCCTTTTTCCACTGTCTGTATATGATGACATCCCCCTTTATATTCTATGGAATTGTAACAATGCTAATTGTTCTAGGTGTATGCATTTCGCTGCTGGTAGTGGCTCGTATACTGCATTATAGAGCACGATAGTTAAAATAAACATTTTAAACTATAACAGTGACTCTGACCATTCTTATTGTGGACAAGTACGAGTGAGTAAGCGAAAGGGAGTGTCTTGCTACCGCGATTCCTGAGAGAGTCGGGAGTGTTGTGTTCTGGGTTGTCTAATCATTTGTAGCTTCGTGATTATGTAGGAGAACGAATGAGACACTATAGCTAGGCAGTTTGGGGATTTTGGGTAATAAGGTGGTAGGTAGGTACAACCCCTATACACCAAGGTCCTGTTTTCCTGCGCATAGTTCTGTGTATGTGCAGAATCCCCACAACAAGAGAACCTTTGTACACTTAGAATAGTGGAATTTGTTTCAAAATCTACAAAACCTGTCACGGTCATCCAACCGATTGGGAAATATCCCTCAGAATCCCCCAAGGAATTGACTTATCCCCTCTATGAGTAGTGAGGAGAGTGGCCTGAGGATAATATATCATAATCACCAAGGACAGATAGTGAAAATGTGGCCAAACGTCCCAGGGACCCCTACGCTCACAAATATAGACACAGTAGAGGCTCACCAAGACATTATTAATATTTTTGGCATATCTGAAGTAAGGACTAAAAGACATTGGAAGTGGGGAAATGTTCTGCCCGACAAACATGAAAGGACAAGCCCAAGGGTTCACTGTTTATGGGTGACACTGTTGCCATCGTGTGGCCAACAACCGATTATATTGAAGTAATAGCAACATTTCAGTGGAACCACAGGCATCCATTGCGTGATCACCCTAACATAATAACAGACAAGTACCTAGTCTTAGATCTCTTACTGTATGCATTTATCAGGGACCTTCCCGTGTGGAATTTAGGATATGAATAATCCACAAACTCCACAAATAGTTGTCTATATTCACGAAAACTTTATTGTTTCGATAGCATCAGGCAACAATCCCCTTAGACCACCTATAAATGCACCAGCCCAAGACATATGCATAGAGGAAGTTCTGCAGAGATTAGGAAAAAATATGCCCGAGGTCCACCTTTATAGCCTGACGACAGTTTATGTGAAGTCTGGTAATACCCCATAAACTAAATAAGGGTCCAATTGCAGTGTGGAACATATAGTAGGAAGGGAGAGAAATAAGGCACCACATAGGTACTACAAATTGAGAGGTTGACTATTTAATTTAAAATTAAATTAGAACTAAAATATGAGACTAAATAAGGCCAAGCACACTGGATAAATAATGGGGTCTCCTTTAAAACACATGGTGAAGGTGTTCCCCAGATACAAGGCTAGGATAGAGAAACATTGTAAAGAGCGGCATTAGGCAACATCAAAACAAGCACACGCCTCGCCCCAAGATGGCACATTTGATGGCACAACATTAGACCACATGGCTACCTTCTTGCAAAGCAAGTACACAAGGTCTAAATTAGAGAAAAGGAAGACAACTTTAAACCTATGGAGGGTCTTCTGCTAAAAAAGTAGGGGAGCAGATTGACGGTGACTATGTCACACTTGCTCCCACAGCACCCCCACCGCCATATCAGACAACAGGGAAAGAACTACAGGCCCTTAAAATAAAAGGGATGTATCTGTTAGAAAGGGATGAAGCCCACACCCCTGCAGTAGGGTTCCACAACCCGCTAATTACCAAACCTTAGGGGTCTTCAGCAGAATCTTTACAATCTGATCACAGAGCGCCCATCCCAGTACCCCTAGAGACATAATGGCAATGTTGGATCTAAATATGTAGGGAAAGTCAACGCACGAATAACATTACACATAGACGATAGCTCTCCTGAACAAGAGGACGACAATGACAATAATGTCAATAAAAAGATCTTGCGGGACAGAGACAAAGGGGTTCCATTTATCTCGACAGCCTCTGGGTCCCTGGTCGATGACCCCTGAACCAATTGTGTCAACTCTCCCAAGTACACTGGGACGCAACACGGTCTGACACGGGCAAAAGAATGTGCATGGTAGCAGGATAACAGACCCAATAACCAAGGAGTGCAATGGGGGGAACAAGAGGCACTAGCATGGTATAAGAGTAAACCACAGGGCCAGGCCTCAAATTCGGAGACCATCCTCCATGAAAGGCAAGCTGAACTAGAAGAAAGTAGGAATAGAACAGATAACTTCACAGCCAGTGCAAATAAACGCCTCGAAAGGGTGCAAAGTTTAATAGAACAACAAAGGAGCCGCCTTTCAAAGTTAAAAGGAGATGAAAAGGACAACGAGTTGATAATAACAGACCCCACCAGACCAAAAAGAAATAATAGAACTGAGGCAGACAGGCTAGAATTTGACGGGTACCATGGTGGACCCTACAGAGCGACATTCGACATGGGAGGGTGCATGATTTTGCGTAAGGATGCATTGGGTCAGTTCCAGATGTGTACCAGACTGACAGACAGGAAAGGACTCCCTCCAAATGAGATAGTGGCTAAGAAAGAAAACAGTTGGTACAATGTACTCCCTTTCACTGACAACTTAGCAGGTTGGACAGAAGGCCTAGCACCACAGGTGATGCCTTTGCCATAGAAGGTTCTTTCTAACCCTGAGACTTGGCAAGTGCACAGATGTGCATTTTTCAGGGGATAGAGGATCCTGATTGAGATTATCCCTATGTGCAGGACAGCCTGCACGTATGGCAAAAGTACACCAGAAAATATGATTCACGACATCCTGAAGGCTTAGTTAACACGCCTCTGTCCCAAATGCCCCTAGAGTACAAAGGACGGGGAGTACGACTTTATGTACCATATGGACAAAGAGAACCTTAAAAAACAATTGCCACCCCTCGGAGAAGGGACAGGGAAATGGATAGCAGCGCTTGAAAAACACACTGCAGGGAACACTCTTGCAATTGGGGCTATCAAGAGTCTGTTAAGTTCCCTCATAGGAGATGAGACAGACGTGTTATTCAGGAAGGCAGGAGTACAGAATGTGACACTGGCTGACCCTAGGTGTGACGGATCCGCCTTCAACATCTGCAGAGCAGTTGTCTGGAAACAACTAAGAAAAATGTATCCAGACAAATCAGACATTGGGTCCTTTAAGGCACAGACAATGCAGCCAAATGAGGATCCAGCCCAATTCCTTAGCAGAATGAAGGAAAAATAGATGCATGAAGTTGGGACGTGACTGGAGGAAATGCAGTACTGTTTTGCAATATAGTGAAAAAGGGTCTACCAGCTGAAGTGCAGGACAAAGTAGACAATATAGTGGCCTTAGATGCTTAACTATGGACAGAGATACATGTACATTTTCAAAATTACTGTAAAAAGAAACAGGAAAAGGAAAGAAGCGAAAAAGACAGAATAGAAAAAGTAGCAGCAAAATTGATCCAGAAGAAGCTGGCCAAGAAGACAGAGGGAAGAATTGCCACTGCTACTACCCAGCTGGCTGCACTGTCCTTGGGTGTGCCACCCGTAGGCACCACAATGCAACCCCAACAATATGCCCAGGGAAGCAATAAGAAGAATGGACGAGGAGGGCAAGGAAGGTTCGGGGAAAAAGACAAAACACGTTCCAGAGTGGGCAGACATGCTGCTGTTGAAAGACGCCAGAACATTTTATTAAAGACTGCAGTTTCAAAAAGAACAATGACCATAACAATCCGGCAAGGGCAACATATGGCCAACAAATGGCACCACCTGGTGGCCTCGTAGCGCAACCCGCTATGAGTCTCCAAATGATAGGGCTCCACAAATGCAGCTGCAGCCTCAATAACAATTGCAGCCCCAGCAATTACAGCAACCTGTGCCTCAAGTGCAGCATGGGCCACAGCAGGGAGTGCAGCCCACTTTACAGCACCAGAACTTACAAGGAGGGGTCATGGTCAGGGGAGGGAACCCCTTTCAGCAAAATTACATGGGAGGTTATACCCAATGAAGGTGCCCATGGAGTAGTCTCATGTGTCCAGTCTTATCGCTAACCCACAGGCCAAAGAAGGAACCCTCTGTGACGGTAGCCATAAATGACAGGGAGTACAGCGTTCTCATTGTATTGTATTGTATTGTATTGTAATTGCATTTGTATAGCGCTTACTACCCCTGACGAGGCGTCGAAGCGCTTTTTCGGCGAGTAGCACGCTACTCCGGGACCCATAGAGGATTAGTGTTGAATTAGTATAGTGAAACATGCAAGTAAATTTTAAGTGGTGGATATGTTAGTCAGTTATTTGGATTCAGAAGGATAGCGGAGGTATAGAAGAGGGAAAAAGGTTTGCATATATATAGCGCTTCTAACCCCTGATGGGGTGTTGAATTTTTTTTTTTTTGGGCGAGTAGCACGCTACTCCGGAAACCCATAAAGGATTAGTGGTGAATTAGTATGGTGAAATATGAAAGTAATTTGAGTGGTGGATATTAGTCAGTTATTTGGAGTGAGAAGAATAGTGGAGGGATAGAAGGGGAAGAAAGGTTTGCATTCATATAGCGCCTGTTACCCCTGGTGGGTGTTGAAGCGCTTTGTTGGCGAGTAGCACGCTACTCTGGAACCCATAAAGGATTAGTGGTGAATTAGTATAGTGGAATATGGAATTAGTGAAGTGAACATGCTAGTCTGTTATTTTGATTGAAAAGGATAGTTGTGGGATAGAAGAGTGAAGGATTTCTTTTTGTAGGTCATAGCAGTAGGAGGAGGCTTTTTGATGAGTAAAAAGGGTTTTTGGAGGGGAAGAGTCAGAGGGAAGAGTTTAGAAAGGTTTGTCTTGGGCATTGGTACAGTAAAGGAGGTGTCAGAAGATGCAAGGAGGGGTAGAGTAGGAGAGAGTCAAGAAAGGGTTATTTTGGGGAACATAGTAGTGGTATGGGGTTTGCGATTAATGAGAGAGTGGGTGTAGAGGATATAGTGATAGATGTATAGGGTGGGAGATAGGGTAGTGCATTGGAAAGAGTAGTCGAAAGAAGTTTGAGATGAGTCAGAAAGTTGGGCTAGAAGATATATTGAGAGAAGTATAGGCTGAGAAATAGGGTAGTGCATTGGAAATGCTAAATTAGAAGAAAGTGATAAATATATAGATCCATAAGTACATTGAGAGTATATAGATGCATAAAGGAGGTAAGTATATGCAGATTAAAGATATTGATAGAGGTAGCGGATGAGAAATAGGGTAGTGCATTAGATATGCTTTTTCAGGAGAAAAGTAATAGACACATTAATCAATGGGAAGATCGGCAGCATTCCTGGCCCTGGCCCGCCTCGAACAGGCTCAAACAGGCACTCACCCTTGTCCTCTCTGCCCTTAGCCTCGACGCCCGACACTGGGGCCACCAGGTCCTGTATCCTTGAGAGGGGACTCTCACTGTCAGATTCATCAATGGACACACAGGGGGTTCTCCGGGGGTGTGATGAGGGTTCCATTCACTAAATCTGTGGAGATAGAGATTGGGGGAGGTATGCAGTCTCTTATTCTCCCCCACTGCCCCTGCCAACTTGTTAGGACATGATCTTATGGCAAAATTAAAAATGTCCATCCACTTTGAGGAGGATGGGACAATGATATGCTCACCAACAGGAATGTCTTGCACATGCATCATGAAAATGGTCATGCACCCCCCAGACGGCGACCAAGTTATGGCCAGACACACAGACATCACAGCCTTCACTAGAGCAGTGTATACCATCATAGCGGAAACACCAGAACTACCAGGGAAACTTGTTGAATTTCCAGGAACCTTCTCTTCCAAAGACAGAGCCCCTGGTCTGAGAAGTTAGATTCTGAAGTGTCAGGTAAAAACATCATCCTGGAGATCGAAGCTCTGGAGATAGTTCCCACCTATGGGATAGTAATGCAATTGATCGCACTTGTGCGATGAGTGCCTGTGTCATCTTTTATGATTCCAACATAAAAACAAGCATTTGCAATGCAATAGGTCGCGCATTTACGCAAGTTTCAGCTATTGACATTGCAAATAACAATACCTTTTATTTTTGTTTTCATTTTTAAAACATAAATAAAAGGCATTGTCATTTACAATGCCTATAGCTTAAACTCGCGTAAATGCGAGACCTATTGCATTGCAAATGCTGAGCAGGTGCCATGTTTGTTTGGGCGCACTTGACACTCTTTTTGTTTGATGAAACAAACTCCTACCACAGAAGTTTGTTCTTTGCGTCAGGGCCATTGTTAGTTTTCCATGGCAGTATCTCTCACGCCTCATATGGCAGGCCCAGGAACATCAATGGCGGCCCTGCCCTAAGGGTTTCTGGCTGTAGAGCCGGCGGAGGTTCTGTCATCAGAAACCCCATGGATCCCCTGACTCTAAACGAGGTAGGGAACTTAAAATGAGGGCCAAAATATTAATATAAAGACATAAGTATTGGATCTGTTCTTTCCACAACAGAAGTCAATGAAAACAAGTATTAATCACAGATTCAATCGTCTCTGGTCCACAATGAGAAGACATTTTACACAATTAAAAATATATATATGTTAATGTTAGCAATTCCACCATTATAGGTGCCAGCTCAAACAATGGCGCTAAGTTACCCATTAGTGCAATGAAAGACAGAGAGAACTACATACTCTTTATAACAGGATATGAAAAGTATTAATAGGCACCGGTCTGTCTATTCCAAGCACCTATAAATCCTGCAATTGCTACAGAAACATCTATAGCCATGTCGTTTAAAAGGAGTTGAGAGGGCATTTTGCCTACCATTATATTGTAGTTTTTTTAAATCGGCCTCTGGGTTTAGCTGCTAGCATACACAATTTAGGAGACTGGCAAACCACGTTTTCCCTCTTTCAACAGTACACAGATAATCTAGCATCTCACACTGAAAATCCCCCAGATTGTTTTCATGTTTTATGGCCCAATTCATGCAGATTTTGCTTTGACTTACTCTTATCGGGCTGTATGTTTATTCCTGCAGCAAGAGTACTACAAAAGTAAGTCACAGTACGAATGCAAAAACAAGTTTGTAAATCGGGAACTTTGTGTTGCTTTCACGGGGGCCAGTCGATTGGCTACCTCTGTGTTTTTCAAACGTAAGGAGTCGTTCATACAATATCCGTTATGAACCTGTACCGAGATGCAACTGATGACACCGCACCACCTTATCCTCGGAGTGGACTATTTACCAGTGTTCTGTGCCGCTTGCTTCACTCATGACCCAGTTCACTAACCACCTAAAGCCAATTATCTTCTTTACACATGTTGACCTACAACAGTTTCTGTCTCTTTACTGGGGTCTGGGTAGATCACTACCACCAGTTTACCTTGATCAACGTCACAGGTCACTCAATCAGAGAACTCAATTATGTTGTCTCACTTTCCCAACGAGACACTGCCCCGCAGTGGAACCCGCAAGCCACTCTTTTCAGGGTACTTATTGAGTACCACACTGCTAAATACTTTATAGTGAGTTTCACGCATTCCTCTTCACCTGACACGAGATCCGCTTTTCTTCCTTCTGTAGACTGCTCCTACTCCCACCTTTGCAGAGTGGAATGAACCTCGCCTTTCCCAGTTCCTCACACCCTCACATATCTTAAAAGAACGAATAAACAGGCCGCTGCTCACACTCCTTTCAGATACCAATGCCGCACACACATTAGTGTCAGACTGCATGAAAACAGCATTTAGTAGACACTAACAACCTTTCACATGCAAAATGCGTACAAGACAGTATAAATAGTGCGTTCACTTTGAAAACCACACGCCCCTGCCCCATCGTAAGCAAACTTGAATTTGTTCACTTTGGTCTCTGCTTTATCGGCCGGTTGAGCGAGTTAGGCACGCTTGTTAGCTCGAAAGAGACAGCCTACTTTTCAAAACTGCTCTAGGGGGCAGCATGTTTGCATCTCGGCTTATTCCCCGCCTTTGCACAACGCTGAGTAAATATACTATGCAACACGGACTAACTCTCTCGAAAGTTTCATGCATTAAATTCAGTACCTCAAGAAAACAAGGAAGAAGTCCCCTCCGATGAGGCGTTCTAAGAATCAACGGATCGCTTTCCGATGATTCAGAAAACCAGTGGTGCGCGCGCACCACAGAGGAGCAGGGGGGGCGAGGGAGCCTGTCGTCTGTGCCGCGCGCTGATGCGCGTCCTAGACACGGACGGGAATGGGCGGAGCAAAGGCGGGACATGCGCCCGCCTTTGCCCAATTGCGTGCTGTTTTTTTTTTTTTTTTTAAAAAGCACGCTACAGCCAATGTGGGCTTCCGAAAGCAAAACCACACGCACGAGCGTGTGGTTAGCTTTCTGAAGCCCATACAAGAGGTCTCGCGCGAGCAGTGCTGCGCACTGCAACGCTAGGTGCGAGACCTAATGAGAGAGATCAGATGACCAGTTGTTTACTGATGACCCCACACGGTCAATGACTGTTTTCCAAGACAGTATACCACTATGCACCAAACTGGAGACAAGGTCTGCGGTACCAAGGAACGTCTCTGCCCTATCAAGGACAATGACCTTGCGCAGGCACCCTCCAACTTGTGGACAAAAGGACCCCATGATGTAGGCCTCGTCCGCACGGCAATACCATTTAGAATAACTTTGAAGGAAGGAGCAATACTACCAATAGTGAAACAATACCCTCTATCTAAAGAAGCAACGGAGGGCACTGCACCCATTATAAAGGCATTAGTAAAGCATGGTGTGATATACCCAGGTGTATTCCCCACCCTGTACACCAATTTACCCTGTCAAGAAAGCCAAGGGAAATTCGTGGCACATGATTCAAGACCTGCACCCCCTTAATGACATAGTGATACCAGAATTCCCCGCTGTGCCTGACCCTTCCATCATCCTTACCAATATACCTCAAGATGCTAAATACTTTTCAGTAATAGACTCAAAAAATGCATTCTTCAGTATCCCCCTGCATCCAGATAGTTACTGTTTAACCGCATTTTCATTCAGCTGTTCTCAGTATCTCCATTCTCGTTTACCTCCGGGGTACTGCAAGTCCCCAAGTGTCTTCACCAGGATGGTCAAGAATGACCTCGCCAATTTTCAATGTGACAGCACAGTATTGCAGTATATCGATGACTTACTGATCTGCAGTGCTACAGAAGAGCAATGCAGAAAGGACACTGTGTCCCTGCTTTGCACCCTTGCCCAACAAGGCGACAAAGTGGACAGACACAAATTGCAGTATTGTCAGGAAGAAGTACAATATTTGGGGCAACTGCTGTCGGCCTCAGACCATCCAGTTACGCCCAAAAGAGCAGCATCAATCAGAAAAATGAAAGCCCGAGACTGTGAAGGGAATGCAAAACTTTCTGTGGTTATGTAACTATGTCAGACAATGGGTTTTTGATTACAGTACACTTATAGCCCCACTGCTTGCATGTATCAAACATGCACAGACACAGACGTACTGCAGAGATGCAGCAAACATTTTGCAAATTAAAGACAGAGATAACAAATGCACCAGTGTTAGGAATACCAGACTACACTAAAGAGTTTTTTATTTTTTGCCACTGCAATGGCCAGGTGATGACAGCTGTCCTCACCCAAAAGTATCTCCTAGGCCACAAGCTGATTGTTTACTTCAGTGGCCTACTTCAGTCTCTTATGAAAGGACAAGCACTAGCCACCGCAGCCTTTGCAGTAGAGAAAAGTGCTCCCATTGTTATGGGTGTACCCCTGGCACTGTATGCAGAACATGCAGTGTTTGCAATAATTCAGAAGGCCAAAACAAAACTAACACAGAGTATTGGGCTATGAAATAATATTATCATTACCATCTCTCAAGGCAGTTAAGTGCCATACAGTCAACCCTGCCATCTTTTTGCACATTCTATTGCAGCTACAGACGAGGATACCCATGACTGTGTCACATATACTCCATATGAGTGTAGCCAAGCACATGAAGACCCTATTCCAGGTAGTGTTGTAGATTTTGTGGATGGGTCTTCCACAATAGATCAGGACACAGGAGTGACACACAGGCACAGCAGTGATCAGAGCTATGCAGCATGACTCTTCACACAGACTGCAATTAACAGAACGGATAACTTTGCCATCCCATTATTCAGCCCAGGCTGCTGAGCTAGTAGCACCGGTGACAGCCCTCAAACACGGGGAAGGAGAAACAATTACAGTATACTCTGATTCAGCCTATGTCACTACGACAGTGCACTCCAGCATTATGCGGTGGAGCAGACGGGGGTTCCTCAAATCTGATGGAAGGCCTGTCATTTATCGCTCCCTCTTGGAGGACCTGATGCAAGCCCTGACACTGCCACACACAGTCGGAATGGTGAAGTGCACAGCCCACACAAACGCTCAAGACTTTGTATCCCGCTGCAATGCCCTAGCTGATTAGGCAGCCAAGGATGCAGAGAAACGTCCTCTTAACAATGCACATGCCACAGTTTTACTGGTGACTGACATCAGCTAGTGACACAGTGGCACCTTTGGAGCCCCTGGATGCTTCCAGGCATTACACAGAGACAGCTCACCTGCACTTAAGAGAGATACAAGCACCCCAGAGCATGAGAAACAGTTGTGGGAAGCTAGAGGATGCACACAGACAGGAACAGATTTAATCTATAGACAGATATCCACAGGGAAGCCTGTCAAGCCCCAAGCATTGCTATTTATAGCCCTAAACCAGCTCCATTTCCCTTCGCGCACTGCCAGAGACAATATGTCCCTCCAAACACGCCAGGATTAGTTTGTTCCAAACTTTCATGAGAAGATCGGAATGTCATTACACACTTCCATCGAGTGTCAGCAGTATTCACCAAAATCCCACCTTCAAGGTAATAGCTTCTACAATACCTTGACCACAAGGACCCTTTAAGAGACTGCATATTGATTATATTGATACGATTGACTGATGCGCCCGTTATCGCTACCTAATAGTTGTAGTCTGTCCATTGTCAGGGTGGATCGAAGCTGGACATTGTGTCCACTGTGAAGCCAGGTCTGCTGCTAATTTTCTGATAACAAGGTGATACTGAGATGGGACATTCCTGAAGGGATCAGATCGGACAATGACACACACTTCGTTAATAAGATCTTTTCCCACCTCACCACCCTGTTAGGAATAACATACAGGCTCTCATCAACTTATCACCCCCCATAGCAATGGCATTGTGAAGTGCCTTAATGGCCTCAACAAGAAAAATAACTGGTTGTACTGTCTCCCACTAGCACGGTTTGCCCTAAAAAACACCTCAGGATCAGATCATCTGACCCCACATCAGATAGTGACAGGGAGACTAATGAGTACATTTGTGCCACCACCGTGACATAAGTTGCAAGCTGAGAGTGCACCTGTAGTTGCACAAACTGAAATGACTGTTTATATCGCACAGCTAACAAAAGTTGCAAAGTTCTTCTCTAAACAGGTTACCTGGGCAGCCAACAAGTGTGCCAACGCACCTTTGGCAGATGACCAAAGGACACCCCTGCTATTGGGAACTTTAGTGTACACAAAGAACTTTATTCGCACCTGGAAGGACAGCAAATTCAACTGACCTTTTCCAGTGACTGACAGTACAGCTACTGCGGTGAAAGTCCAAGGCCACAATCCATGGTTCCACCTCACAGACATCTGCCTGATGCTGACCTTGCCACCTATCCCTTTGGACACCGAGCAGGAAAAAGAGGGGAGAGAACAGGAGAAAAGCAACCGGAGTAAAACCTCCCTCCACCGCTCCAACTAGAGACACTTATTTCAAGTTATGTTTTTCAGTTTTATTTTTCCTCCTCGGTGTACTAATACTGATGTTTTTTGCCCTTGTCTATTTTTTTTATCCTACACCAACCATTATACATTTATTATATCAGAAATGCTGATAATGGTACGGACCATAAGCCTCTTCACATCGCTTTGTTTGAAAATATGTGGTACCAGCATATGCCAAGTATAGGCACATCCACGTCCAACACCAGCTGTTATGTATGCTCCCTCATCCACCATTTCGCTGCGGTAGACAAATTGCATCATCCTAAAGAGATATCCCCAAACATTATGCACTCTCTCTTGCACCATTTTTATGTAGAATAAAAGAACAGCTACAACCAATGCATCTTAGTCTAGGGACTGCCAGAGTTAACACAACTAGATTTGACACCACCCCTGAAGTCCTACAAGCCCTGACAGAACAAACAGAGATAATGCAGGAGATATTAAGAATGAAGAAAGCAAGGCAAAAAAGAACCTATGCAGATTGAAAAAATGGGTATTACAGCAGGGCATCTTGGGACGGTCTAACCATCTGTCCAAATGTTGTAACTATTCAGTTAAACCCCCGCCCCCTGATTGTGCAGGTAGGCCAGTTCTCAATATCCAAGGATCAGTATTTGCCCATGATAAATGACATACCGGGGCCAAGTTCATATGTAAAGCTGTATCATTGTGGAATGGCACAGAGAAAAGCAGCCCTTTAAAATCTGATAAGATATTAGGACAATGTCAGCAAATATAGGATGCGGACATACAGGGATATACATGGACAGGAACTAACAGATACCCTAGAACAGCAATGAAACTAGCAAAATTTTCTCTTTTTTCAGAAGAAATGGGACAGTAAAGGTGGGAAGGAACGTCAACTGCAACACCACGGTGGATAGCACCGACATGCAGGGGGCACTGCCAGCCTGATGGATCAATTTTAGCAATGTGGGGCCCGGCTCCACATGCAGCTTCCCCCGAACTGGAGTGGCCTCTGCTCCCTTGTGACTCTACACACTCTCTCCCTGGTGATACCAGGAGTGGACATTAAAATGTTACATGACCATCCCATGTGCCGCCCAACGACCTTGTTGCATCACCACGTGAAAAAAGAGCTGCGGAGTACTTTGGCACTGCAACTTGGGAAGATGTTCCACAAGAATCCAGACTCTTAATGATGCCTAGCTCTTCTTCTGCAGCATCCTACCATAGATCAAGGCTAAAGCAACTGCACGCTGGCTGCAGATACGTTGGGAACTCATGAAGGCCATAAATGCAACAGAAGATGGGTTCAACGCAATCAAGGAAGAACTGCGTGCAATTAAACTGATGGTAATGCAGCACAGATATGTGCTAGACTTAGTGATGACTATGGAGGGGGTGTGTGCATGAAGACTGAGTCGGCCTGCTGCACATATGTGCCGGTCAATGATGCAGGTAATGGGACACTGACTGAAGCCATTCGGATTGCATAACTTGCACAAGAAGATGGTTGAACTGAACTGCCTACTGTAGGTATTGAGGTTCATTCGATATTGGGGTTCAGAAGATTGGGGCTCGGCTCCCACACTGCTCCCACTGGGCTCATGCTACTTAACTCCTGGCAAAGGCAGTAGCCTTTCACCACTATGAGGGTAGTGCTTTGGGCGCCCCTCCCGGTCCAAAAGACTACATTACGTGAGCCAGGGCTATGTCACAGTGTACACAAATAGTCCCTGTTCGCCCATGATAACAAAAATCTGCACCAGGGATCCAGACATCATTGCAGTTTGGGTAATGAGGACAGGGGTACATGCAAGAGACTTTTCCATCCCAACAGCTCTGCACGGTTGGGCTCCAATTAAAGCCTCCACAGGACATGGGAGCAAGCGGTAGATTATTTTGTTCTTGCTGTGACAGAAGAGACTTGCATCTATTTGGGCAGTGATGGGGGTCCAAAGCCCCACTCTGCATGGACCTGCCCCTCTCCAAGATCTGCACCCTCTACTCCCTGCACAATGACAAGGTGAAAATTATTCTGAGGTTGGCAGGTCTGCTTCCTACATTCCTTCTTCATCCCCTCATACTACAGCATACACCCATGGCACCATACTGTATTTCTCAGTACAGCCTCTGCCCCAAACTCCATGCAGCATTCCTCCTTCCCACTTTCGCATCACTCCTGAAAATTGAACTCCCCTGCTTAGCATTGCCCTCCTGCAGCACCCTCCCTGAGACTCTCGTCAATAGACATCATTCTAAGGCCAATAGCCACAACCTGAATTGTAACAAAGTAAAATCATGCTTCCTAAAAAATGTGATGAGATGCTTCTGAAATTAAAGCATACCTAAAGCAGTGGCGTAACAAAAGCCCCCGCGTGTGGGGGCCTGAGCTCCATAGGGCCCCCTCAGCAAAAGTGGTAGGTGGTGGGCAGGGGAGGGGGGGCCTCCTCCATGTACTTTGCTGGGGGGGGGGCTCAAGTTTCGTTACATCACTGACCTACAGAGATCTAAATGTAGAGACGCCTTGCATCATGGGGGCCTATATTACATGCCTCATATATGAAGTGTCTTCACTTATGCTTTATAAACACTCCAGTCTGAACCGTTGCTCAACACACATGTGCATCTTTGCAAAGTTCAATACTTCAATCAATACTTTAGATGGATGACTGACACTGGCCTAACCCTCTTGACATAGTTTGATAAAGTGCACCTAGTGCCTCATCAAACGGTGTCTGCCCCATCACCCCTTCCCACCGACCACTGCCACTTTGCTTCTATGTTTTAGGACAGAACCCCTGCACATGGAAGAGCCCAGCTGCCCCTAATTAACAAATGTTTCAATAAAAAAGCATTCTTATATAGAACAAGGGTGAATATGTGAACCATTCTTTGTAAAACTGAAATGAGAAAACTCATTTCTTTTGTTCAGATAAACTGGTATCAAATATTGTCCAATGGTTGATTCAGGATGAATTTAAAAATGAAAAGCCTCTATTTGAAAATGGAAAATGTGCAGCCTTGTGCTCTATTCCTCTGGTTTGGGCTCATACCCTTCTTCTCTGATGTTGGAGTTGAAATATTATTTATGTTGAGTGAATAAGGGTAGTAAAATAAGCTAATCATAGAATAAAGCTTAATTGGGTGATATAATAAGATTTTAGTCTTGGTTCTGATAATTGTTTTTCTTTATCACAAGAACATATTACAATTAACTTATTATTCTCATTTATTTTAAGAATTGTCAGATGATAATAGATGATAGTAGCAAGATGTATTATGTTAGCATTGTGAAATGCTACTGTGGTTATTCTATATGACACGCTTGTCTTCTGTTCTAAGAAATGTTAGTGTTTGAAGAACAAAAAAACCCACTGAATCCATTTTTAAAGTTCACTACATCTGACACCATGCCAGGCTCACTGTTAAATAAAGATGGAGGGTCAGGAGGAAGAGCAGAAAGGTTTTAGATGTGTGCTAATAAAATGGAACAAACAGTGATTGTGACTGGGAACTGTGGCGTAATGAAAACTTGAGTGGGGGGCCCCTGCAAAGTATCCGGTGAGGGGCTCTCAACTGCCGCCTATGCACAGTGCTGGAGCCCCGCCCCCCACCCCGGAGCTAGCGCCCCCCCACTCCGTGAGGAGTGTGGGGGCTATTGTTACAACACTGACTGGGAAATATACATTTATATTACATGTTTGGTTGCTTTTATTACACAAAAACCCATATTTCAAAGGAAACCATGAAAAATATTTTGGCGGTTCTCTGAAATATTTATTTCATCATCATGACATCTCCTAAACCACTCTGCAGAGCTTTACCAGAGTTGCCAGGGGTACTAGGATTATGTGACAGTGTGGACCAAATGATGTGGCAAGGTTATGTAAATTAGGCCGCAAAAAAACGCATATCATGCTGCACCTGCTGTGGCAATATTATTTTCAACCATTTGAGATTAAAATCTTTTTTGTGAAATCTGCAAATGATGCTAATTATGTGAGAAATTATGCAGCAGATGCGATAAATCCTTATTTGCCCTGCAAACACAACCAAATAATCACAAATCTACTGGCCCTCCCCATTGTTCATTGTATTATCAACAAGGTATTCATAAATATTAAAGAAAACCTAAACATTCTAATTCCAATCAGTGCCAAATGTTAGCTGTACTTTGAAGAAAACAGTTTTTTCAAGCAACTTTAACAAAACTAAACATATAATAGGAAAAGTATATAATATGTAACGTGCTTTATGTTCATATATTGCCATGTTGGGGTTCCTTCACATTTATAAATCACACTGCCATCGGCCTCGTGATCTATGATGTCACCAGAACATCTCAATGGCAATATTGGATCATGCTAAATGGACACCGGTTATGTATCCTTTATTTGGGTAAAAGCCAGCACCTTGCCTCATGGCTATGTCAGTGCTCTAAAAACATCCACTCCGAGTGGTGTGCAATACTTTAAATTGAGTTGTTCAATGCTCAGTTGGCGCAGCAAGTAGCAGAATTTCTAGCATTAGATGGGATATTGAAGAAGAGAACCTCCTGAACAAGTTCAAATTCAGTACAGTGTTGATGGTCAGCTCTGTAAGTGGTCCTTATTTTCTATTTCGGTGCCCTGCTCTTGTTGGTTGGGGAAAACCCTAATGAAAAGTGTATGTAATTCAAAGGCTTTCCTGAAGAATGCAGTAGTGAGTTCCTTCTTCAAAGCATCAATGGTTTGTTGAGATTTTATAGTGATGACGAGCGCATCCTATATATAAGGGGCCTGTGTTTTGATAGATTTACATCTTATGTTTTATCTAATAGAATTTGCAGTATTATCCAAGTAGGGCTGGATAGGTGCTTCTTAGAATGACTGTGGTATAATATTAAGACCTGGTGGTAACTCAAGCTGTAACCAATAGGCTAAATAGATGTTGAAAAATGGTTTGAAGAGGATCCTTCTCTCCGCTGGGAGCCATTCAGTACAAGTCTAGCCTGGTCAAATGTCTTCACACCCAAACATATATTAAGTATTTGTAGCTGGTTTTGGGGAGCACTGACAAAACAATACTTCAGTGGTAGCCTTTTAAGAAAGAGTTTGAATGAGGAGCCTATGTAAATTGCATTTTCCTTTGGTCCAAATGTGATATTCAAAAGAAGATGAGTTTGTTTCCGTATGGACAACCTAGAATGTCCACCCTAGTTGTTTATGATCCATTAGACACACATGTAAACAACAAGGAGAGACACAAGAAAGGGCTATAAAGGTCCAGCATACAGGCCCTAGTATTAATAACAATGAAGAGGGTATGCAGTTCCTGAAGTGGAAGGCAAGAAAATAGCGAGAAAGGTATCAATATCTGGCTACGAAAAGGAAGGATGGGGAATCCTTCCTTTCGGAATTAGGGCCCTCACACACACCCAGCCCGCTGGGTGTCATGCTTCATCATCGGGCATGCTCCTCGTCGGGTTGGCGCTGCAATACCCGACGTGTCCATTCCTTGCCGTTATCTGATGGGGCTGGCCTTTAATTGATTTTCGACTGGCTACAGCACCCACGGACACTGCAAGTCACAGATGTGACAACACTGGTAATATCCAGGTTAACATACCCCATTACCAGTGGTTCAGTGTAGATTTCCAACCCATAATTAGGTCCTGATGAATTGCCGCTTGATCCATTAGGGACTACCAGGGCAAGAAACATGTTGACCGTATGATTTAAAGAGCAACTGCCTTTCACATCACTTTAGACAGTTGCCATTTTTCAATTTTTAACCAGGTGGGGAGACAGGAATATTAAATTGGTTGCCCTGTTTCTCCCAGCGACCTGTTTTAATTCACTTGTCTCTATTGAGAACCATACACAACACTGCACTTCTACACTATAGGGCCCCTCACACGCACCTCACTAAACGGCAGGAATAAAAGATCTCCGCCAAAGAGCCCCCACTGAGGGTGCCCGTCGGGTATTGCAGCGCCGACCCGACGAGGAGCATGCCCGATGATGAAGCATGACACCCAGCGGGCTGGGTGTGTGAGGGCCCTAATTCCGAAAGGAAGGATTCCCCATCCTTCCTTTTGGTAGCCAGATATTGATACCTTTCTCGCTATTTTCTTGCCTTCCACTTCAGGAACTGCATACCCATTAGACACACACACACAGATGTCTCTGAAAGCATGAAACGTTGTAGAATCAGTTTCCACGGTGGCCCTGGAGGCTAGTATCCATCCAATGCCATAGTAGTCACCTACACCCATTCACATACATGGTTGAACACAATTGAATGGAACATAATTGTGCTATATACCATGTTGTATATTGAGGAAAGGTCCAGTCTGGTAGGTACCGCTGATGATCCTTCAGCAGGAAACCCCAAGAAATCATCTTTGATGCTTACCAATGACATACATGCTACTGTGTAGGACTGAATCCTGATTGTTGGTCATGATATAGGCTGTGCATTTCCACATGGACTCCACACACATTGAATGGGCAGGGCCTGCTACCACATCCACACAGGCAGTGTGAAGAGGGGCCACCGCCACACTGCGCCGGCTGTCAAGGAGTTACTGGGGGACGACCGTTAAGGCTATCTTACCTGCCACATACTGCTGGGTTCTGTTGGCTCGTTCTTCTCTTTTTTGCTGGCGCCAGGTTTTCAGGGCTGACTTGCCATGTAGCAAAGCTTTTTTTTTGAGGTTTCTCTTTGTTGTGCCCTATAGGTTTCGGATGCTGGCGTGTTCTGAGCTGCCTGCAGGTCACATAGCAAGCAAGCAACCAGCATATAATGTATATTATGGAAGAGGAAAACACTTTTGCCTATAGTGAAACAAGTTGCTGGGAGGAAGTAATTCTCATTATGCTCCCAAATGAGTTCAGTTCAATGGATCTCTCCTTATCAAATACGGAGTATGACTTGCAGGGCAAAGGCACAGGCACTAACTACCATTTAAAGGCAAGTTACACATTCAATGCCCAGGAATACATAGTCTTCGTTTTGCTCTTCACCCACTCCATTGCATTCACTTATTTCTTCTTCATTTTCAGTCTTGGCTGTTATTTTGTTTTTTCTATGTGGTTACTTTGCCCTGCTCCTCTTTCTTCCATTTATGTTATTTTGTGAACAGTTCTTTGCTTGATATTTCTGAGTTTTTTGTACTCGTCTGTACCTTTGCTTCTCACCCTAAGGTTCCTGGTGGTCTGGATTAATTCCTTAGGTCATCAGCACTCCTTGCTGTTTTTGGCATCTCAGTTTGTGCCTGCCAGAAACCTCCTTACTGTTTTTAGGTTGAGAATAGTGGTGCCAGAGCAGAGTTGCCTTTACCATCCTTTGTATAGTACAGGAAGAAGATAAGGAAAGAAGTAAGACCAACACTTAACATGTCACCTGTTTCTTTATGGAAAACGCCGTGGTTCCTACTTAAGGGAAACTCTGACTAATGGTGTTTGGTAGTGGCTCTGGAACGGAGCTACAAAGCATCTTCTGTACACCTCTATAATTGTTTTAGTCCTTGCAAAAATCTTTATATTACGTGTGCAATGTTCTTACAAATTGAGAAGAAACTGACACAACTGTTAACTTGTTCCTTCATTGTGATCTTTGCCTTAACAAGTATGCTCGTGACCGGATGTATTTAAAGTATATTCTTTTGACTTTGCCAGGCAGAGAGACCATCTTTGCACAAGTGAAGCTCTAATTTATTCAAGGTATCAATTTTCATTAAACGTTTTTTCAGTGTAAGTCAAGATATTTTTTGATGACGGGAACAGTTCAAATTGAGCTATTAAAAATAAGTCAATCTGAGACATGCAGGCCTCCATTATGTCAGCGACAATGGATTCAGATGGATCATGGCAAAGCAGTGAAACTGGCGAACAGTTTGCATATAATAGATTATTTGTCAAATGAATTCCAATGTCAGGCGGAATTATGTACAAGGATGCGCTTGGTTCCTTTCACACTTAATGACAGGCCAAAATCAAAACAAAAAATCCAAACCCTGGAAACAGAATTTATTAGAAATTCTACCCATCCAAAAAATCATCCAGGTAAAGGAGGCCTCGAAGTCATAAAGTTTTTGGTTCAGGAACAAGGACTAACCGACGCATGAGTGGAAGGAAAATAGGAAACATAAAAATAACTAAAAAAACATGTATTCATTCCTTTTCATTTAGCCAAAACAAAGAGCTTTTCTCTCTGACCTTTTTTGCCTCTCTTGGTTCGCGTCCATTCTCTGCAATTGATTTGAATAACTGAACTGTCTGTCCATCTACCATCAAGTCTCATGTGCAGATACTGTTCAATGTCTGTCTCTACTCCCTTCTTAAGAGTAATTATCTTAGGAAATCTAAATTTATCAACATTACCTCCATTACTGTGCTCTTAAGGCTCGGTACTTAGATGAGACAAGGTCTGATGACGAGGCCACAGCTACATGTGCTTTCCTTGGAAAAGAAAATTGACAATTTGGTATGTCAACTGGAACTGTGCGCCAAAGATTTATGGAGCTGCATAAAGTTCAAATAGGGTTTTTCGGATTGAAAGAAATATTTTCCCACTTGATCCTAAAAAGACAGTACAAACTTTAAACAGTCAGCGATACATGCGTTCTCAGTTAAGACACCATCTATGTAGTGTATAGGTAATGGTCAAGAATTCACAAGAATGCCACTACAACAGAGGAGTCGCACATGGAAAGGAAGATTGCTTACAGAGATGTTTGATTCGGCATACACGCACTGGAGGGTGCCATGCACATTGGGAAGGGGGTAATATGGATTCCTGTGCACGTTGGTGTTGGGGCATCAGGTTACTGTGACCATTGGAGGTTTACTTTTAGGTCCATTCCAGAGAGTCAGCACTTCTGGATTCAACTGGGCAGAGAAGGGTTAGAAAAACACTAGCACTATCAGGAAGATGCCAGGCGACATAACCTGCTGCATAAGGCTTTCCAATGTCTTTCAGCGAATGTTCAAATGGTCTCATGCCCCTCGCATTTTTTTTGTTGACTCCATTCTCCAGTACTGGGTACTGCTCCTGCCGTTTTGCAATGTGTCCCTCCTGAAATGCCATTCGTAGGTTTCACACTCCTCTTTCTCGACATACTGGTAAAAACAAGGCCATGTTTACTTAGACTGTTAAATCTAAGTAAAAACAGGGTGGTACATATTCAACACAGTATTTTATTTGCTATTTGGTTTCTTGACCTGGGGTATCTACTACTGAATAACACTGACCACCTTGAGAAGACCACCTGTGGAGCAGTGCTTTTTAATTTGCTCCCTTCCGCTTTTTCCCTATCATTTGCACGGACCATAATATTTATTCTTAACAGCTGTTGTGGTTCCACACCATCAGGGAGAAAGGCAGATTAGAATCAGAATCCTGCAGGAGATCTCTTTAGAAATATTAAGTTTTTAATTCCAGTAGTGCTTGTCCATATTTTAAATAATTAAATACAGCCTATCAGAAGCTCAACTCTCTTGTTCAGCAGGAGGCCATTCACATTCCTGGCTGACCTCTTATTGGTCACACCTAATTCCTCCCTTGGAACGGAGAAGATAACACTTTGGACAGCAGAGGAAAACTTCCCAAAGGAGACAAAAAATTATTGATAATGTGCTTCAATGACTCTCGGCCACTGCACATTGTGAATAGCCCCTCAGACATATTTTCCATTGAGCCGGAGGACTTGCTTTAAACAAATGAAGTCAAACCAGCATGGGAGATGGCACAGATGGGAGCTTGGAGGTAGAGGTTTTCTTTGAATCTTGGTGGGAGTTACTTCATCTATCTTAGGAAGAGTTGGTGAGAGAGGGAGATGGTGGAAATAAATAAAGGGGTGCACTATTTTGTTTAAATGTAGTGAAAAGGACTGTGGGGTAGTTTTTGCCAAAAAGCATGTCCCTGGATCAGACATTGAACTATTCTACGGCAAATGTTGGAAGGAGAAAGCCTGGGCATGTAAATTTGATTCACATAAGGGGTCAGACTAGTTTAATTCTTTTAACTGCTCTGACTGAGCCTGATGCCAGCTGACAGTTGACTGAAACCAATGAAGACAAAATTATTACTTGATGCATTTCAGAATACCTGGATATCTGGCAGAGGCTTGGGTGACAAGTGCCACAAACCTTAAAGATGCCATCTATGGGAATTTAAGGCTAACTGTGAGAGATAGTGGTTTGAGGCAGTGGTGCTAGCTGCTTGCTGGCCATGAAGGATAAAGGTCAGGTTCTACCAGGGAAGTTTGCCTGCTGCTATGGAACTTCTTTAATGTCACTGGAAAGCACAGAAAGTTCTAGAAATAGAGTATACTGTTGCTGCCAAGAGGAAAACCCTATGGTCCAGACACTGTGTCTGGGAAGTGCAGACAATCTTCTAGATAAACGAAGCAGGTGCAGCTACAAAGAAACACCAGGAACCAGTTGAAACTGGACATAAAACTGTGTGCGTGCCTGAACTGGTGTTATGGAGAGCCTTTCTACAATGTGAACCTATGGACTTTAATGAAACTGTGTATAATTTGAACGTTAGGGAAACAAAAATACAGATCTTGTTCAAAAAGTTAAAATTTAGAAATAAATTTTCTTTGGAATACCGAGATAAAATGCCGGCCCTACCTGAAAACAATGCTGTAGGTCTGGGCCTCATAGCCTTCATCTTAGCAGTTTTTCCATCTCTGAGCTTTTTGTTGAAAAGACTGAGGTACAGTGGGAGAACTCAATAGATGTTTAAGGCCTTTTGAAGGTTTTGTCGCCTAGATCTTGCAGCCCTGTTCCAGAGGTAAACCCTTTGAATGATGTGGTCCACCACCTTTTTCCAATAGTGTTCCATTCATCAACTAGAAAGAGTAACTATGTTCAAGCTTTCTGCACCCCTTGACTTAATGTTTTTGCTGGGATGCCGACCGCACAGGCGTCTATGGGCAGGGCGTTTTCTCCATGTAGGCTGCATGCAGCCTACTTGGAGGTAAGGGAGAGTGTGCATGACTGGTTTGGTCGGTCCTGGGGCCGACCAAACAGTCAGCACCCACAACATTGGGCTAGCCACCCCTCCCCTGCCTGCAGCAGGACCGCCCACCCGCCCCCAACCAAACCTTTCTTCTGCTTTCTCGCAGTGCGAGAAGCAGAAACATAAAATGGTATTTATACCATTTTATATTTCTGCTTCTCGCACTGCGAGAAAGCAGTGGGTCGACGCTCCTCCGCCCACATGGAGGAGCCACCCCTGCCCTACATGCATGAAACACTTCCAATACTCCTAGAGGTCTATCAAGCCAAAATCCCAGTTAAAGCCTGAGTAATCACTAGTGATTGATACATGAATCACATGCCAGGTTGGAGCTGTAGTGAGCACATTCAACCACGGACGTCATCAATCCTAAAGCATCTTCCATGTCATTACCATGTAAGACTGCCTAATAGTAGGGACTACCAAGGACTCAAGTCAGTACAACATTTGCGTACACTACCTAGGCCTATGAGTATGTCAAAGTTTAGCCCTCCTCATTATGGGCCAGCATGTTGCAATTAGATGTATAAATGAAAGGAAGCCACAAGGCTCAAACTACTCTACTGACTTTCTGTGAATCCCTGGGTCACTTTTTCCGCTCTCGGTCTTACTCAGAAATTAATATATCGGCAACAAAACACTGCAGAAGATCCCTAAATACTCCCTGCAGTCATCCATTGACAACATACTTCAGACCTCTTTATCATGCTCTAACTTGAAAGGAGGTAGACACTTCAAAGAACCAGCATGTTGAACACACCCATAATGAGAGTAGTCACTCTGGTAATCTTTTTGCTTTCACAAAATAATCACCTTTTATAATTCTTCCTTGACTCACTGCTCCAAGCAACAAGTCTGTTGAGACAATTAAATTCGTACGGCTGCAATATACATGTTTAGTTAGTCATTCATTACTTACACATTTCCCAGCAGCACATACCCAAAGAATCTAAAACAAGTACCCATTTTGGAACATTTTAAATTGAATTATACATTTATGCTTTGTTGTGACTCCAAACAAGGACAATGTAATGTACCTGGTTCCAGTGGCTTTTTATCTGAAAGTACATCGCTGAGGGTGAAAGAGGAAGGGTGATATTTTGGTTTCTGCCAGCACCAGAATCGTTTTCTCTTTGTCACTGCACAAAGGAGTTGTAGCTTATCTGAGTCGTTCAAACTGGAAACAGAGATCAAATCCCCACCGGAGTCTATTTCTCGTAGAAAATTCTTAGTTGCTTTTGCAAACATCCTAGTGATTCGGTTTCCACCTGAAAATAGAAAGGTAATTAATACTCAGACTTGAGAAAACATTATTTGTTAAACTCTATCAAAAATGTGGGGAGCTAATGCCTACATTAAACAGTGTAAAGGTGCCAAAGGTTTATGTCTAAATTAAGTATTTTATTTCGGGTATGATGTGCAGACAAATATTGCTGCATGTATACATGCAGCAGACTAACAACATCAGATACCTAGCACAGCAATCAACAATGGTACTTAAAACACCAAAGTAGAAAATAGTCTTGTGTTAACAAGTTGCACTTCCAGTCGGATTCTGCATAAAAGAACCAACTCATAATAGGAGGTGGTCCACCAAGACTTTTCGGGATTGATGCTCATACGGGCTCTCCATGCTAATTGTGAGCTTATGCCAAGAGCCGGTGAGCTAAGATATGAGAGAATGATGCTTAGTTCAGTTTTCTCAGACAATTACAATTTATAAAGGAAAGCAACCTTATTCCTGATGCTGATACTGGTCCCTTTTATGGACATATTACTTCCACTTGCATCAATGGTACTTTGCTTCTTGTATGTATGGCATACGTTTAAAACAGACATCCTTTGTGAAATTGGACTATAGTAAGTATCCTTAAGTTGGGGATTATTCGCAGTGATGAGAATTCATCTTTCTACAGTAGAGGAGAGCTTCCTGACGCTCGACAGATTGTGGAAAGCAGCAGTTTAGAGACAGCGTCATAAACTTAAGGTTCAGTTTTTGGGTTATAAAAAATATTCCTGAAAAAAAATATTCCCTCACTGTATGGGCAAAGGTGACCTATAATATGACCTACAAGTTACATGACTAAGAAACCGAATTTAGGATCTGCGCCAAATTGTTAGTGGCTCTATATGTGCTAGCCATAAAACTAAAAAGAAAATTTTAAGAATTGACACTGCCTGAATGAAGCAGCTATATGCTCGCACTAAAAATTTTAAACTTAAAAAAAAAAGTTAACTGTCGCACATAATTTTAATAGAACAGTACAGGTGCTTCTTAGCAGGCAGGTGTACTTAGAACAGGTATAGAAACCCTTTTTAGTTTTAATGCACATCACAGGACCCTAGGATTCTTATTGATGCAAAGAAAATATACTATTGGCTTTGAACTACCCCAACTTGAAGACATTGTTTAAATTCATAAGGATGAATTAAAAAAAAGGATACAAAGAAAGCAGCACTTGCAACGTAAAGTTTTGACCCTATGCTCTTGCACCGAAGTGCACTTCTTTTTCGGTAGATGTGCATATCTCATCAGGCAAATGAGGTCACTCACAATGTTAGAGAGCCAATGACTGAAGTGTACTGACACATCGCCCTACCCTGTATGCTTTGGTGGTTGGAAGCAAAATATAAATGATGTCTCAACAGACCAATGGATACAGGGGACTGGCCCAAAGTCCCACTACATATCCGTATATGGATGCATTTTTTTAATTTATATTTCTTTTTATAACATAAGGCTGGTGAGACCTATAAAGCTGACAATTCTGCACACAGTTTTCTTTTTTTGCTTAAAATTCATATTGGCTCTATAGCCTACTGTCTGTCGTTTGTTGGCTGCCAATAAGACAACATTAAAGGCAAAAAGCAGTTCTTTAAGGCACAAAAAACAATTGTGATAGCGCCCTGAGGGCAATTGTGTCATCGGACTATATAAAAATATATTTAGTAAACAATACCCACATCCTTTCATTCTAATGTTACCTATGGTTTGTGAATTCCCATTAAGTGAATGAAACAAGAAAATATTAAAAATATAGCATCATTTTGGGTGTTTTTGGGATAATGAGGAAGAAAGTGCTGCAAAGAAGGCCTACGTTTTTCTTTTCCAAAAATGGCATTCACAAAAGGTTTGCCGTGCTAAGATCACAATCTTCTTAACTTTCAGCGACAAGCAGAGTTAAAAGTAAAACATCTTTACCACAGTTTTTGCATTTTCCTAAGTGGACATCCTTTTTAGGTTGAGCCTAGAGTAGCGCGCAAGCGCTGCTTCTGGCGAAGCATTATGTAGGGGATTCGAAAAGCTGACCAGACGCTCGTGCGTCATGGCCTTTTTCGTGCGGTTACCCGCGCGGCCAACATCTGTTTTGCATTATCGTGCCCGATAACGCAAAACAGATGTCTCGCTGTGGCGCGCGCGCAGCACTTGTTTAGCCCAGCTGCCGGCTGCGTCTCCTCGGGCGTGCGCACCACTCGCGTGCTTGTTTAACCAGTGCCCGTGTACTCGTCGTCGGCCCTCAACCACCAGTGCTCCTGCCTACGAGCCTGTCATACGGCCTGTCACTCAGGCTCGCGCTCCCCCTCCCTCTCCCTCTCTCCTCGCGGCAGGTCCATCCAGAGGCCCGTCCTCCCTTGTCCCGCCCACGCTCCGCCTTCTCCATGTCTTCTCTCCGGCCGGCCCTGCAGCGCTGGTCCCCGTAGAATGATGCCCGAGATGCGTGTGCTGTGGCTCCTCTGGGCCCTGTGGGCCCCCGGCTGGGCCGGCATGTACTCCCGGGAAGACCCCCTGGTCATCTTGGACTCCGACTCGGCCCGCTATCACCTCCTCAACTCCAGCAGCGCCTGGTTCGCCGAGTTCTACGCGTCCTGGTGCGGACACTGTCAGAAATTCGCCCCCATCTGGAAGAAGCTCGCCTTGGACGTGCAGGGTAAGAGACCCACCCCGCCCCCCTTCAAGACAGAACGCGAGACTCACAGCCACCACGGCACGCACCTCTCCTAACAGAACTCCCCAAACATTTTAACCCAGAAGAGACAGACCACTTCTTACTTAACCACCCCAAGCGAGAGACCCCCAGCAAGAGACTCCCCACTCTGACAGCGAGACCAGAGCCTGCGCACAGCAAGCCACCCACTCCCACACAAACGGGCTCACCTCTAAACAACCCCCAGTCATGTTTCAGCCCATTGCAGACCACTTTCCGCTAAACTATCGAAGGCGAGAGACCCTCAGAGAGAGACCGCGCGAGTCAACCCCTGCAGAAAAGCCCACCCCGACACTCTCTCTAAACCGACACCCCCAATCATGTTTCAAACCTGCACTGAACGCCACTTTCCATAATGGCATTCAGAGCGAGAGGCAGTCAGAGACCCCACTCTCTGAGGGTGAGGCACAGAAAGCCCACACAAACCCGAACAATTTTTAAACAGATTCCCCAACTTGCTTCAACTCAGACACCCCCTACTCAAGTGACCATCATAGCGTGACACCCCTCCCTCCAATCTATACCGAAAGAGAGCCAGCCCCTTCTCCCCCAAAAAGAACACTACCAAATTAGATTTTTTTAAAAATGACATCTAAGCAAATGCGTATCTCCTTGAAAAATGTATTTGATTTAAATTATTGGATCGAGTACCATTTTACTGTAATAATTTTCCTTAAATCCTGCTCCCGGACTCTGACAGTCCAGCCACTCGTTCCTCTGCTCCGATAGACCTTTCAAGTTTCCCATGTCTGTGCGTGATTAGCTCAACTTGTCCAGGTTTCTGCTTTTCATTCTGGGGCTTCTAGATCCTATTTTATAATGGGAAACAGAACTACAAGTTCCACAATGCAATGGGGGAGGGGCCTGGGCCTGGCTGGGTGAGTTACCGGTGCACGGCCTGGGAAACTTCGGAGCTCTTACTTTGGCCGCAGGAATTGGGCATTGCTCCCTCTGACCCGTCTCTGGGAATGAGGCCTGCAAGTGGGGAGGGCACTCGAACAGGGGCTCAACATTTCCCCCAGATCAAGTCGTTCTTCAAATCAGCATTCCACCATCTTTGCCTGCGAAAAGTTGTACTGCCGCTACTCCATTACCCTCAGAAAATCGCATTAATTGTAGCTGTGGCTATGTGAAGTGTGGATGATACCCTGGTCTCCACTGTATATCTCTGTCACAGCTAGAGAGACTGTAAAACCATGCAGCTCGCACCTTGTTTGGTGTGAAATGATACAGTAGCATCACACCAGCCCTGAAATTCCTATGCTGGCTTACAGTTAAAGACAAGCATTGGCATAGCCAATAGGTCTCGCCTTTGGGACCTTATAAGTGTTTAGCCATGCAACAGTTGATGTTGTTGCACCAAGGATATTGTGCTGCATAACTAAATACTTATAAGGACCCAAAGGCGAGACCTATTGGCTATGCCAATGCTTGTTTCCTATTTGTGTGGTTTCAACCTACCTGTAGTTTGTGGTGGAAACACGTGTGAAACACATGGGTGAATCTGGCAAGCTATACATTTCTGAAGACTAAACACAATTCGGAATGCAAGAATGTGTTGTTTGTGTAGATTGACCATGGTTTTGATTTGATGTGATAATTTATAAAGTGCAAACAAATGCCCAACGGCATCAAGGCGCTAATGCGGTTAGTCTACTGAGGAAGAAAAAAGTGCATAATCCCCGAACTAAAGGAGGCATTACAAGGCAACGAGCCAGGTCTCAAGGCCTTACGAAAAGGAAGGTGGGTTTCCAGGCAAGAGATGGAGTAAGAAAATAGATAAATAAATCTAAATCCCATATTTGTAAAGCAAGACTTATCACCCCTAAGGGTGCTCAGGCGCTGGGGGCCGTGAGGAGATTAAGTGAGCTATTGCCCAGAGTCACATGATGCTGAGCTAAGCTGCTGCCAGTGATCGAACCGCAAGTCATGCCCTCCGGAGTCAACCGCTCTGGCCACTACGCCACACCTCTCCCCCCAGGAAGAGTGTTCCAGAACTTGGATGCGGCCACAGAAAAAAATTCTCCCTCCCCATCTTGCTTAGTTTTCACTAAGAAACAAATCACATAATTTACAAATAATGTAAAAAAAAAAAAAAAATAGAATAAATACATTTTTTGCCCAAACTACTGACTTACAAAGGTAATATCGCCTAATGTCGACAATGCTCTTCTGGTCGCAGGGATGTATAGTGATTGCTGACTGTCCAAAAACACCAAATACCCAGAGCCAACAACTGTGCTGAAGCTTATAATGATTTTTCACTGTAATCCAACCATGCAACAATTTATATGTAAAATCTGATGAATTACAATTGGGTATGAAGGAAACTCATGCATTTTTCAAATGTGCACAAGATACAGAGTTTTCAGATTGGCGGACATTTTTACAGCCAAGTTGGGGTTACCCATACTATGCACAATAGCTTACATTTGAAAGTGAAAAATGGTGAGAAATCCAATTGATAATAACAAATGTTCTACTATTCTGTGTTCCCACACTTCTCCTGACAAGAACAGTACCCCACATATGTGGCTGGGCCTAGCACTGCGAAAGGAAAGACACCAAGACAGGACATGGAGACATCAATTTTTGTCATGAAAAATTGAAAAATTATCCTTTTTGACAGTATAACTAACTGCGGAATTTGGAAAAACCTGCCAAACCCAAATATTTTCTGAAAACAAGTCACCAAAGGGAGGGCAAGGTGGCGTGACTTGTGTGAATCCCACTACATTTTTGTACCTACAATGCCCTGTAAGCCTCAAACTTTAATTAAAATTACACATTTGCCTCATATTGCTTTGAGTGAAAGTTCCAGAATCTGTAGGAATCCACACAATTTCTATCATCCAGCTTTCCCACACTTCTCTCAATACAAATGGTACCTTATTTGCATGGCTGGATATAGCACCAGCAACAAGACTGGACCAAACCAGTGGCCATGTGAAGACCACCCTTGAGATATTCTCTTCCTGTTAAGGGGCACGAGGAGAAGTGTAGGAATGCCGGGAGGAAGGAATGTTGTGGGTTCCTATAGCTTTTGGATACCATACTCACAGAAAGTGCGTGACTTTAGTCAAAGTTTGAGGTTTGCAGGACATTCTGGGTAAGAAAATGTATCCACCCTGGATTCGTCTGGTCTCTAGGTTTCAGAAATCCCCATGGTTCATGGGTGTCCCTGGTCGCCAGAAACTATGACTCGCTGCCTTAAGTTACTTAATGGCAAGAGTTATAGTTTCTTCAGATAAGTTTAACTATAAAGTATAACTATAATTGCTGAATTTCTTTGGTTTTGCGCGAGTAAATTCAGAACCTATCTATAACGTCTCTGTAACCTTTGTTTTTTCAGTGTATTTCTATTTTAGCACACACGTTAATATAACCAGTGCCGCGCACAGTAGTTTGGCCGCATGTAATTGGAGACACAGAGGGCACTGTTATGGCTGGGTGGGAACCCCAGCGACAGTGGCTGGAGGGGCCTGGGAACCCTCACATAGATAAGATGTGGGGAGCAGGGGCACTAGCTAGCGTCTCAGAGAGGCAACTGCAGGGGTCAGCGGTTGGGACAGATGAGACTCTCTCATCTGGACCATAATGATCCCCTGGTCAGTACTTCGGCGCGGATACGTTTAGATTCACTGGCACCATGCTCAGAATCTTGGGCCTGTTGGTTCAGCTGCAAGTTCTTTGTTATAATAATGTAATAGGCAGAGTATGTTTCACTGTCATGTGTTTTTTTGTTTTCTCTGAAAATCTTGATAAATAAAGCAAGTTAAAAAAGAAAAAAAGGAAGTGCAAAAACTGCACTCTGAACTGTGGTATTTTACGTCCCCCAATGTGGATTTTATGTGCAACTATTGAACTAGAGGTTCTTGGAAATCAGCATAATTTAAATAAATCTAGTCCAATATGATTAGGTTACTGTAAGTATTCATATAACAATTTATAGGGCTTGATCATCTTTGTCACTGGGGAGCATGCCCACAGAGTCACAGACGTGGAAATTACACCTGGGGGTCTTTCTGATCATTCACCAGTTGGGTTGAGGCTCCTGGTAGGCCCGCGGAGGCCCCCATTTCTCTGGCGGCTATTGCCATGGCACATGTGCGATCAGTCTTATAAAACACATAATCACAAGGCTTTACTTGATTACTTTTCCTTCAATGCGGAGACGGCCACCTCTGTAGAAATTTTATGGGAGGCTATGAATCCTACTATACGTGGAGTTGACATTAGCTTCTGCGCTGCAGAGCGTAAACGACATAGGCAAAAAGTATTGCAAATGGAGGCCCGTATACTGGAATTGGAGAGGCATGGACGGGGGGGGGGGGGGGAATGGCGGTGAAGCTCGCAGACAACTGAGCCTAATGCAACAACAATATCAAGGGGAACTATTAGAGGAGGCCAAGTGGGCATGGCTAGCTTCACAGAGCAGAATTTATCAGTGAGGGGACAAGTCAGGGAAATTATTACATAGATTATGCCAGCACGCACCGAAGCCCACTCAGTTACCTGTAATTCAAGACCGCAATGGCGTGACGCTTACAGATCCGGTGGAGGTGGCCCACAGCTTCGCTGAATTTTATCAAACCCTATAAGCCCGACGGGAGGTCCTGATGGCACAGCAGATTGAAGACTTCTTTGGGGACCTGCCTCCAAGGGCGCTATCAGCTGATGTGCGAGAATCCCTTGAGGCCCCCCTAACTATAGAGAAATTGCCCGTGGCCATATCGGAGATGAAGCTAAGAAAGGCTCCGGGCCCTAACGGCTTCCCCAGTGAGTTCTTTAAAGCATTTATGCCCCTACTAGGGCCCCATTATTTGGCCACCGTACAACCTGCCCCAACAGAGGCGTGTATGCCCCATGATTTGGAGACACAGAAATCATGGTATTCCTGAAACCGGGACGTCCGCCGGAACATCATGCATCCTACTGCCCGATTTCTCTCTTAAATACGGAAGTCAAATTGCTGGCAAAGGTTTTAGCTAATAGACTAATGCCCCACATGCCTGACCTGATATACCCAGACCAGGCGGGCCTCATGCCCCGACGTGCGACACAGCACAATATCCGTAGAGCCCGCAATGCGATAGCGGCAGTAGATCGCTTGGGTCGCCCCTCCCCTTTGCTTTTGGCAGATATAGATAAAGCCTTAGATTTGGTCAGCTGGACTTGAAACGCCATAACATAAGCCTCTGCTTTTTGGCATACATACGATTATTGTACACTGACCCCACAGCATCCGTCCGAGTCACAGTTTCAGTATCTACCTCATTTCCCATTGGACGGGGCACCAGACAGGGTTGCCCCCTTTCCCCCCTCCTATTTGCTCTCGCCATAGAGCCCTTGGCCTCGTGGGTTCGGGTAGACGTGCTGGTGCGCGGTTTTGAGTGGACGCCTGAATTCTCGGACCGCATAGCACTATATGCGGATGATGTCCTTTTCTTATTTACGGACCCTCACAGGTCAGGTCCCAGGATCTTGCAAATCATACGTATTTTCGGGGAGACGTCAGGACTGTATATGAATGTGCAGAAGTCTATTGTATGGTTGTTGAGTGGGACTCAGACAGCAGAACTCACCGTAGCTGTGGATGGCCTGAAATATCTAGGGGTCTTTTTATCGGATACCCGGTCAGTTTCATGGGAGCGTAATTTGGGCAACTTGACAGATCGCATAAAGGCAGAGATTCGGACGTGGTCGGGCCTCCCCCTGTCTCTGTAGGGGAGGTCGGCCATATTTAAGATGGTGTCCCTACCCCGTTTATTATACCAGCTACAATTCTACTCCTATCCGATCCCGAGATCATGGTTTCAACAGATAAATGCGACACTGGGACAGTTTTTAGGGGGTGGAATGGGAGCCTCGAGTGTGGCCATTCGCTCATTTTGTCAGTCAACGTATTGTGTAGGTATAGCAGCTGCAGACATTCGGTGTTACCATGCGGCTGCACATCTGCAGGTACTGAATGAATGGCAGTATGGCTCCTGGAGCGGCCCAGCATACAGAGTAGACCGATGGATTATGGGAGATCCATCTTTACATTCATTCCTGTATAATAGGTCAGATCTACGAGACCTCTCTCCGGCGACAAGAGTGGTCATTTTGACATGGCGTCAATCCCTCTGTCGAATGCGGTGTGGGGGCCGCCTTACGCGCGAGACCCCGCTATGGTGAAACAGACTCCTTCCTCAAGTAGCAGCTTTCCAGGGTTTTGATTGTTGGGATCGAATTGGGATATCCTCCATAGGGGACGTTATGCAGGGACACACTCAAATCGTTTCAAGACCTCCAAGGGGAATTTTCCATGCCCCATAGTCAATTTTATATATACTTACAACTGCGACATGCCTTACACCTACATATACGCAATCTCACAGCCATTCCAGAATTCAATCCATTGGAGGGTAAGCTTTAGATGGGCGATTTGGGAGACCACAAAATTACGAAGATCTATCAATCCCTGATTACAAATAGTTTGACCACTTTAGACGCCCTGAGGGCGGCCTAGGAAGTTGATCTAGGTCCCATAGACGACGACTGGACCAAGGCACTAGAATCTCCAAGGGGGGTGGCGATCTCATCGCGCCTGTGACTTATACAATTTAAATATTTGCACAGAGCATATTATACTAGACATAGACTTTGGAAGATGGGACTTATTGCCTCCCCTGGTTGTCTACATTGTGGGTGTGCCAAGGGTACCGTCCTGTGTACAGTTTGGTCCTGCACTGCATTAGACAGGTTCTGGAGGGGGGTTGTTGGAAGTCTGGCTGAGGTACTGGGATACGAACTTCCCAGATCCCTGAAACTCCTTTTATTACACAGCACTGAGGGTGTTTCTCGGCCTCACATTAGCTAAACGTGACATAGCCAGACAATGGAAGGCGGAGAGCCTGCCCTTCTAGGTGTTTGGAAGAGGGGCAAGGATTTCATTATGGGTCTGGAAGTACCATTTTTTAAGGCATGAGGCTGCCCACAGATACATTCAAAAATATGGCAAAGATGGGCGGACTATCGGGGCCTAACTCTGGAGCCACACTCTACAATTGACCAACAATTAGATGCCGAAATTATGTCGTTTCAGCGAGACTCAATTATCACTTCATAATCCAATGTTTATATGTACAACGGATAGCCGAGAGGTGGGAACTCAGTCAAGTTACTGCATAATGTTGTTATGTTGTATAATGGTCTTCAGTCAACAGTACCGTCAAAGATGGTCCACGACCTGGACACAAAGCTTTATTCCTGTACAGATGTATGTAATGTATCCTCTCCAGATTCATCCGGACCATGTGGTGTTAAAATCTAATAAAATATGTTGTGGGAAAAAAACCATAGCAAAGATAAAACAGAATTTAAGTACATTAAACCATGACCACTAACTTAAAAGACTACAACTTCCACTGAAGGACATACTCAAAAAAGTGGGGAATTTTCAGGCTTCAAGAGACCTGTTTGGGAGTTCGGAGCAAGAGTTAGATTTTAACAGTGAATGGGCTAAAATCAAATAAAAATACCAAATGACACGAACCATCATACAGTACAGAGAAAACATTACAGTGAAATCCAAAGAGATAAACACGCATCAGAAACCTACAAAAGCCAATGTCTAATCAGAACCTATATCTAGACATGTTCTATATCCTTTGACAAAGTGATGCTGGAACAAATCTCAGAGTAGGGGTGCTGCTATCAATGTTACATCACTGAAGTCCTAGGGATTGTGAAAACCTAACCCAAGTGTCACACAAAGAACAAGTGGTGAAAATGAAGCGAAGCACCCCTATTCCACAGGAGAGTGGAAAGTTTGTAGTATTTAGCTGACGGTGCATTTTGGAACACACAGTCACAAATATATTGTTAAAGCATGGTGTGGTAGCACATTGCCATTTACAGACAGCACATTTTCCATTGAAATGGCCACTATATTTACAAAGCATGCAGTTGCACTGATAAAACTATATAAAGCACAAAAGTTAATGCCTGGAAATTGGCTTTCAGCGAATATTTATAATTTGCACATAAACAAGTAAAGTGTCTTGATTTGTTTTGCTCTTATTAAAACTTTTGTTTCCATCACACTTTAGCATTACAAAATAATGTGCTTTAAATGTTCTTTCCTAACTGCTATTTAAAAAAAAAAATTGTACAGTTCATTTAGAGCTATTTAAATGTTGTTGTGTGTTAAAAAATGACACCCGAGCGCATATCATTTTACACTGCCTGTGCCCCAACACGATTGTCACTTAATGGAGTTAACAGAAGACTCTCAATTTGTAGTCAGTGGAAGAAAAGTAAATGTCAATTTTCATGTTAAAAGAATAAACAGCAATATGTCAAAAGACCTATATTGACATTTGACCTCCTGTCTTTGCAGAGGAAAAAAGACAAAGTAAAATGCATCTTTATTGCTCATTCACCTTCTGAACCTCAGTATGCTTACTTTGGGGGTACTGCACCACCCCCAGGACCCCTACTTCCAGCACCTACGCTTGGGCACCTTATTTCTAGAGAAATTATATATCCGCAGGTCTTGGCTGCCTGTAACTAGTACATGCACGTGGGTTGCTCATCTATCGATCCGTGGGGGTCATTTTAGATCCCATATCATGGATCCCTGTACTCATTGACTGCCTGTGGGTTACCCCACTGTACCACCTGGGAGTACTCTTTAGATGGCTGTGGAGTAGTGTGCTACACATCTGCTAGAGCTCGTGCACTCTGGCCTGTGTCCTGATAACAGCACAACTCTGCTCAAATAAGCATGACTCCAAAATGCTTCCCACATCGGCCATGCGGGAACTCATTACTCTTCAAACCAAGTAGTCCCCAGGGCTCGACAAATGTACTCGACCGCTGGCAAATGCGAGTGAATTTCTTCAAGGGCGAGCCAGTTTTCAGGCCTATTTGACCGGCCTGGCGAGTGATATCTGCCGCTGCAGTACCAGGTGAAGGCTCTAGGGGGCAGCATGCTACGAACGTGAAAATGCGGGAAAAGCACAGGCAGTCAAGTGCACGCACCACCTAGCATAGTGGTGGCGGTGCGGTGCACGGCGTATCGTTTGTGGGTCCCAGGGCTGTCAATCTTGTAGCGCGCAAAAGCGCTACCAGTGACGGCCCAGAACATCATTTTGGCCAGCCCCCGCGCTGTGCTGCTAAAATGCAGCAGTGACGCAGCACAACACCAGGCGCTCTCTTCAGTGGAGTCGGGAGTGCAGGGCGATTTGGCTTGCAGTCTACACAGGAGAGGTGAGTCGCACTTAATTTTTTCCATTGCATGCTATACTTAATTTTTTCCATTGCATGCTATATTCTTCAACATTGACAAGGACGTTGGTATTTTTCGTTTTAATGTCTGGTCCCTTGGTAAACAGACATTTGAAAGTGCATGCGTATTGAAATGCGTCATTAAACTGAGAGAACAGAACTTGGATGTGTTTAAAAACGAACACAAAATTGTGACTAATGGTGTTCTGATAGTTAATTTCCGACGGTGGAGTGGTATGATTATAGGTAAAATAGCGCTCCAAGAATGAGTAGCACTTTCACTCTATTTGGTAATTCTGACGGATTTATATGGACGGTGCTAAAAGGTGAGAAGAACCACCAGTCTCCCCAAACACGTGGTCAAAACCAACATAAACATAAACACAATCCTCAGCACACGTCTTTTTAGTAATATGCAATTATCTAATTTGTTTGAGTCAAGCATAAATGATACAAAGAATTTTCAAGCTTGGTTTCTTTTCTTTATTCTCTCTGTTCTTGCATCAGCCAACACGTGTTTCATCGCACAAAAGGAAACTTGTCCCGCGACTTTCTCAAGGCTTACAAGAGTCCAAAATGTTCCTTTGTCAGTGGTGATAATTCCATCCCACTGGGATTTTAAAATCTATGTTCCGATGTCCACGTCGTATTTACCGTGGATCTTCGTCATGAGCCAAACCTAGAGCACGTTCAAAGGACGTGTAGGTCCCCACATCAGCGCCGTGTTCTCGAGTTCCTCGCACTCGAGAACACGGCGCTGATGTGGGGACCTACACGTCCTTTGAACTTGCTCTAGGTTTGGCTCATGACGAAGATCCACGGTAAATACGACATGGACATCGGAACATAGATTTTTAAAATCCCAGTGGGATGGAATTATCACCACTGACAAAGGAACATTTTGGACTCTTGTGAGCCTTGAGAAAGTCGTGGGACAAGTTTCCTTTTGTGCGACGAAACACGTGTTGGCTGATGCAAGAACAGAGAGAATAAAGAAAAGAAACCAAGCTTGAAAATTCTTTGTATCATTTATGCTTGACTCAAACAAATTAGATAATTGCATATTACTAAAAAGACGTGTGCTGAGGATTGTGTTTGTGTTCTGATAGTTAGCTAATTGGTCTCTACAAACTTAACAGAAAAAAACTTACGGAATCACTTTTTAGATCTAGGTGAAATGAGCCCTCGCTTTTTGTCCTACAGATTTACAGATAATTCAAATAATATATAAATATTGCTGCAGCAATTATTATTTTTTTCCCTTAGTTTTATAAAACGCGAACTTGACTTGAATGTATCTAAGCACCGGTTGCGTTAAACAAGGAGACATTCATTTTTTGTAGGCGCGGGGATAGTAAGTGATTTGCCTTGAATCACAGGATGTTGCGCGTCATTGCCGAGACTCGAACCCGGTTCCCCAGATTAGAGATCGACCGCCCTAGCCGTTTGGAAGAATTCCTCCCATCACCGTGTGTGTGCTTGATAATCTTTTTTGACAATAAATGTTGGAGATTGAATAGTATGGCTCCTGGTACAGTTTGTTAAAATACTTTAAATGAGCGATATTTTAATAATGCACAGTGTCACGCAGACTTCAATCTGCCTCTTTGATGACTATTTTAACTGTTATATCATCTGTTTAAGAGTCGCGCTGGGCCAGAGAACCAAAATAAAAATGTGGCCCCCATTTGTGAATAAGATAGCTTTTGGGACCTTATAAGTGGCTAAACACTTATAAGGTCCCAAAGGCGAGACCTATTGGCTATGCCAATGCTTGTTTTTCAAATATATTGATGTGTGTACTGACTGATTCCATTGACTTGTATTAACGCTCATTTCAGAAGTGAAATTAAGATGCAGTCTGTGGTAGCGTTTCTGAATCCACTGTAACGTTGGACCAGAATAAATGTAGATCACCCTGGAGCTATTTAACTTTTGTCATTTTGTTTTGTGCTGTTGTCGAATGGTTATGCTGCGCCGCATGTCTCCAACTCTCTGAAACTTCCCTTTTCTAGATTTTCCCCTACTGTGTTTTTTTCTTTTTTCGAAATCATCCTGTTTGCCTCTTGCCTGTCTTGTTTGCACTGCTTGCTGCCCTCGATTGCACAACCTATTCTGCGATCATTTCCTTTCACCACGTACGTTCTGAGGGCTGAAGTGCTCTGGGTTTCATATTGCTTTGTCTTCCTGGTTACTTAACAGTTGTCTCTTGCTTGTGTCCCCGGGCTTTGTCACTCTATTCTTTAGATATGTCGAAGTGTCTCTCATGGTAGCATGTTCCCTCTTTGTTGTTCAGTGTCCCAACTCCAGCTCTTTCCCAAACTCTTGTCCTTTTAAATTTAGAAAGAACAGCGTAATAATAGGCACTGAAATTGCTGTGATCATTTCCCCATAGTCTGCGAGTGTATTTCAGTCTGTGATTTCTGTGGTCATCATTGCGCCCTACTCCGCAGGTGGACATTCCCTAAATAACCACAGTAATAAGGTTTCTGTTTTTGACCTATGGCCTTCTTCCGTAAACGTAAACACAGTGCTCCTCTGTGTCAGAATTTTGCGGGCCGTGTCTTGGCACAGTCATTTGTGGAAGTGGCAGACATACTGTATTGCTTATTTCAGTCAGAAGATGAGAGGCAATGCGATTCTATTGATGACCTCGTCGAGTGTTCCAGGACTTGTCAAGGGCATGAGAATGTCATTTTTTTACACTATTTGTACCACTGAGCAGGTGTAAGGATTGCCAGTCGCGACATGCTGTTTGCAAACCTGCCAATTTCAAAATAAATTAGCCTTTTGAGGGGTTGTGGTATTGAAAGGGGTGGGGCTTGATACCGACAACCGTGTAACAGGAATTCTCAGTTCCCCCATCCTTCCTCTCCCAAAAACCCAAATGTTGCGGAGGTTGATATCGATGGCCTGGGGTATTTGCACAATGTATATCAGCTGCGTACAGCTGCGAAGATGAGCTGAAAACAGACTGTTGGAAGACTTGTTTTTAGTACCCTTGGATTCAACCCCTCCAAAGAATGTATAATGTCTACTCTGCTTTTGTTTGTTAGTTTGTTCTTTGTTGCTTTTTTTTGCGGAAGACATATGGTGACTGTTCTCTGATGGCCTTTGTGTAATAGAACATACCTATGCCATTTCAGGATGTTTTAATGTTTGTTGCGTTTGTAATAAGTGCAGCAGATAGAGTTCATCTGTGCTCTGTCCTTCTGGAAGCCATTTAAGTTTAAGCTGAGTGGATTTCTTCTGACTTCTGACTTTAGTTAAAGCGTTAGGCAAGACCTTTTAATTTTACTGAAATTACAGGTGTAATTAGACCCTGCACCCATCTGCAATAGAGAGTACCGGCACTTCTCAAGAGCAGACCGGTACTCCCGATAGTGAATACCAGTACCTATATTTCAGTTGAAAGCACTGGTTGTGTTACTGGAATTTGCACATCGTTCAGTAGTTATTATGGCTTAGAAGCGCATTCCAAATTGGGGTGCTTTTGTGCGAACCTGAGAGTGCCAGTGAGTTTACAGATCATGTTGCAGTGTAGGGAAGGGTAAGTGGTTCAATTGAAGTGAATTAAGATTATAGCTCCTAGAATGCAGTGCACTGTGGCGCTAAGCGAAATGCCGAGAGCGTGAGTGGATCTGGTATGTACCTCTTGCCAGGGCCTTCTGTTCCAGTACAGTTGAAAGAGTGACGCGCTTGGCTGTTTTGTTTCGATGTTTTAACCTTTTAAACTCCTATCTAAGTTTGTTGCTTCAGAAAAAGAGTTTATAAAACTCACATGTTCAAAAAAATACAAATAGATTTTATCACTTAAACCCATAGGCTTCTGCATTAGTCACAGACACAGCTTTTGTCATTAATGAAGCGCCACGTAATATTTGCTTCAGAGCACTTTGCACATTCATGTAACTGAATGGAATATTTGACAATGATAAGTGATAAATATTTGGGAGCATTTCATTAAAAGTCAAGATTCTTACTTTGAATGGAACACCGAATCTCATGATGCGACGGGTAATTAAAGCCATACCCAAGTCACATATATCTTTGCAGTAAGTAATTGGAGCCATGATCTTAATTAATTATGGAAAGCAAAATTGTTAAGCCTTTAACCCGTTGCGTGCGCCCGTCGGCCAACGGCCGTCGCGAGCACTACCTCTGTAGTGCTGCGAATGTCCGTTGGCCGACGCGGCCCCGCCCACTCCGCTAAACCGCCGCACGGCAGCGGAATTGCCGCCGCGGTTAAAGTTAGTAGTTTGTACACAATTCCTGTTATTTTAAATTAGTTACAGTTATTGTTTTTGATTCTAGCTCAGAGCGGACAGAAGCAGTGCTTGCTATCTAGTGAGGAGAAGGCAGACAACAGGCAGAGAGTGCAGCCGCAATGGCAGATATCAGGTTGTGGTTGGGAAAAACCACTGGAGCTAAATCTCCACTGAATAATGCAGGAGAGAGTTCAGCAGTTGGGAAAAGGGAGTCATTAGAAGAAATCCACCAAAAGCAAAGGGAGTATGATCAAACAAAAAGACAGAGTTGTACAACAGAAATGGCTTGAAGATTTCAAGTGGGCAGTGATTGACGAAAAGGAAAGTAACACAGCTGTCCTAGAGACCAGTTTTAAAAATTCTCAAGTTTTGTATTGTGGAGTTTGCAGGAAATTTCCTCATCTCGCAGATACTAAGTCTTCCCTATACGTTGGTGTGACAGAAAAATTCAAAAGGGAGACTTTGGAATGGCACAACAAGAGCAAATCACATGAAAAATGCATATTACATGAAGCAGCAATTCAAAACCCACAGGAGACCTGCATAGCCAAATCGATCACAAAAATGCATGAAAAAAATATCGGGTACTTAAACATTTTATTTAATACAGCCTATTATCTTGCAAAAGAAGGTGAGGCTTTTATTAAGTTTCCAAAACTCTGCACACTGCAGAAAAAGAACAATCCTGACTGGAATTTGGAAAATTATACTAATGATCATGCATGCCGTAACTTTGTAATAGCAATTTCAGAGACCATAAAAATGACAATTTGATCACAGATAGAAAATGCTAGGTTCCTCAGTGTTCTGTCAGATGGATCAACTGACAAAGGAATTCAGGAACAGGAACTGATTTATGTACGATTCGTTTGTGAAGGCACCCTTGTTACCCATCTGTGTGACATTGTCAGCATGAAAAACTCCACTGCATCCGGAGTGAAAAATGCTATAATAGTTGGCCTGCAAAGCATGGGCATATCTCTGGATATTCTGAGCCAGAAATGCATTGGTCTGAATACAGATGGAGCTGCTGTGAACCTTGGTAGTAAATCTGGTGCTGTGAAGCAGCTACTGGACGAAGTCTCCACACATCAAGGATGGGACAATTGTGATCACATTGCAGTTGTGCACTGTGTAGCTCACAATCTAGAGCTTGCTGTGTGTGATGTTAAAAAAAAAGTTCATACATATCCAAATTTGAAGAGGTGCTCAAAGGATGTTTCAAACTATATTATTATTCACCTAAGCGGAGAAGGGAACTTAACGAGATAGCTGATAATCTGGAAGAGCAGTTAAAACATTTTAGTGGCTTGCAGCAAATCAGATGGGTAGCAAGTCAGCACAGGGCAGTAAGAGCGCTTAAGACAAACTGGGAATCTACAGTACTTCATCTTGAGCACCTTGCTACTGATGAATATTCAAACAAAGCCAAAGGATTGCTTCATGACATGAAATCAGAGAAGTTTCTTTATTTCTTGCACTTCATGATAGACTTCACAGAGCTGCTTCAGCAAGTGTCTAAGGCATTTCAACAAGAAGACAGCCTTGTTTCTGAAGTTGAAAGAAGGATTGAGGTGCTTCAACAGAAGCTAATACAGCCGAAAACAAAACCAGGAAAAGCACTAACACAATTTCAATTGCTTTTTAAAGATGGAAATTTTGCAGGGGTCCCGTTACTAACACAGACAAAGCCTGCTAGAAAAGGCAGCTCTAATGAAACTAGTGTCAAGGAAGACACTACTGAGTTAATAGAGAATGCTCTTTCTTTTATAAGTGACCGGTTTCTGAAGCACATCTCTGGCAAGCCGCATTCTTTGTTTAACATTTTTGATTTTACTTTGTGGCCAGACTCTGTTGAAAAGATTAGAGGTTTTGGGGATGAAGAATTTGAGGAGCTTGTTACGTACTACAAAAAGGTACTTACTGATGAAGAAATTCAGTCTGCCCCTGGAGAGTGGCTAGATTTTAAACTGTACGTCTTTCATCGGATGATGTCGCATAAGCCTGTATCCCTCTTCACTCAACTATTGAAAAAACTCCCAGAAGAAGTTGAACATGTCCTTCCAATTTTAGAAATCATGCTTTCCATCAGTCCAACAACAGCAATATGTGAACGGGGGTTTAGCAGCATGAACCGAATAAAAAATGAGCTCCGTACGTCCCTTAAAAGTGACACCATGTCTGCTTTAATGCGAATCCAAGTAGATGGGCCGGAGTTAGATACTTTTGATCCAACCCCAGCCGTTTTGCATTGGCTTTCAGCAAATCCAGGAAAGAGACATATTATGGGCCACAAACATCCTTGTCAAAACAAGACTGTTACTGAGTCAGAAGATAGCGACTAAGTTTATTGCTATACTCTCTTTGTTCAAATCAGCACCATTTTCCTTAACAAGTTAGTAAATGCTGGTGCGTTGTGTTATTTTACCATTCACTGTTTGGTGTCTGTCATGATACTTCTGACAATTTGCCATGGTGGAGCAGCTGTTTGTCTACTTTGGAGACACTCACCCCCAGTCACAGATCTGAGTTGAATCCATCATCGTTCTTTAGCTCACTTCGCCACCCCAGTTCAGGACTGGCTATATGCAAATCAGTCTTGACCCTGTGCCTCATGGGAACAGTCCAGCCCGAACTGCCAAGCCAATGGACTCCTGACAAGGGCCCTGGCACTTTTTTTTTTAATACAAATTAAGCACTGCCACAGCTACAGCAATATAAACGAAACTTTGAGGACTTGGCAGCACAAACTGATTAAAAAATGAGCTACATCCTGCCTCAAAGCTGACGGAGCGTAATGCAAATACAAGTGGACAGCTCGAAAGTTGACACTTTCATCCAACCCGAGCAGTAGTGCTTTCGCTGAGAGCAAACCCAGGACAATGACACATTGACACAGCCTTCCAGGTCCATGAATATGCAAAACTGTCCCTATTTTGAAAGAACAAGCACTTGATGCCTGGCCATAAATACTGATGGCTCAGTCTGTTTCAACCTCGATTGATACAAGTACATTGGTCCTGTTGCACAAAGTTATTTCAAGACAGAATTAAGCATTCCAAGGACAGAAGCCAGCGTTGCATCTGAAGAACGCAACCCTTACATCTATGGTTAGCTCAGAGCATCAGCATCTTCACTAACAAGTAAGTGCCTGATATGTTGTCATGGATGTTATTTCAGTGAAATGTTTAAGTTTATGGGGTATTTTTTGCCATGTATGTTCGCAGAAATGTTCACCACGGCACTCTGATACACACATCTTAGGGAGGTACTTGGGTGATAAATTAAAATTTGCTGTTAATTTGGTTGGCCAACGCTTTCTTGGGTTGTTGGCGCTGCAAATGTTTTGAAAAAAATTCGTATGCGACCAATTTGTGGGTCGAGTGCATTGATGTTAGGTCGAGTAGAAAAGTCTACTCACTCGACCTGCAGGTCAAGTAAGATTTTTTAGATTTGTCGAGCCCTGTTCCCCAATGGTGTACTGTGCTTTCCGTCAAAGCATTAATCACTACATAAATGCCAGCGCAATACAAAACAAAAAATATGTATTTGAGTGGTTACAAAAACAGTATAACAGATAAATTAGCTATGTTTTCAAAATAAAAACTTTAAATGCAGAAGGAAAAGTGCTTGTGATTCAATTCCCTCTGGCATTCAGCATATCCTTTGAAGATTGAATGACAGCTGACCTCGAAGAGTTGCACAATGTCTGTATCAGCAAAGGACAAGGTCAAAATAATCAAGGCACTGCCATCACCACAGTCATAAAACACGGAGGAAGCTAAAGATTGTCTTAACTACGTGCTGTACCTTTTAATACACGGGGGAACACATGAACTCACCAAAATGTTACCTACGACAATAAAACATATTCACTTGATAGGAGTTATCAATGGATTACAGCTATCTGCAAATTTACAATAGTTGTCAGCGGCATTTAGAAACATTCAGGCTGTTCGTGGCAGTGATTCACTGCCTTCATTTAAAAGATTAGTCCACTAGTCATGTATAAACATATTCTAATCTCCATGACTGTGCTGCACTGACCATATTTCTTGATCTGATAGTTGTTGAGAAAAACATCAGTGTGTTTAACTTAAAGGAGATTTTTCTTAAATTTGCCTACCAAAATTACTAAAGGGGTCTGTATTTTTATTAGAAGATTCAGGTGATGCCAGCATGTGTTTTAAAAATTGAAATACTAGCACTGATGCGCAGAAATTCGTATCATGTGAATTAATTCAGAGCATGCACTCGGGCATGTTTTCAACTTAGGTATAGTTTGATAAAAGAAAGACACTGAAGGTTTTATGAATCTTATCAATAATTAAAAATCAATATCACAGAATAAAAATATTTAATAAATTGATCTCCTAACATGGAGCGCAGCAGAGGGGTGAAAAGAAGTACACAAGCGAGACTGCTGGAAAACACAAGCACTCTTGAAGTGGTTAACTAAAAAGAACAAGTATTGGCAAAGCCACTAGGTCTCGCTTATGCAAGAGCTATTAGCTTTGCCAACGTGTTTCAGCCATGTTGTAAACCAGCGTGACTGCTGTTCAGCATTGCTAAAAAATGTTGGCGTAGAGGAGAGTGGCATGGACTGTCAGAGTGGAAGGCGAAGAGTAGGGTGTTGTAGAGTGGAGTGGTAGAGGGTGTCGTTTAGTGGAGTGGCATAGAGTTGAGTTGCTTAGATTGGCGTACAGTGGAGTGGCACAGAATAGAGTGGGCTGGTGTAGAGTTGATTGGCATAGAGTGTTGCAGAGTGTAGTGGTGTAGAGTGCAATGGCGCAGAGTGTAGTGGCGTACAATGCAGTGTCGTAGAATGCGGTGTGGTAAATTAGTGTGTTGAACAGTAGAGTGCAGTGGCCTCGAGTGGAGTGGTGTAGAGTGGAGTGGTGTCGAGTGGAGTGGTGTCGAGTGGAGTGGTGTTGAGTGGAGTGGTGTGGAGTGGAGTGGAGTGGTGTTGAGTGGAGTGGCACAGAGTGCAGTGGCATAGAGTGGTGCAGAGTAAAGTGCCTTAGAGCGGTGCAGGGTAGAATATAGTGCTGCAGAGTGCAGTGGCATAGAGTGGAGAGATGCAGAGTAGAGGAGCGTAGAGTGCAGTGACGTATAGTGCATTGGCATAGAATGCAGTAGTGCAGAGTAGAGTGGCGTAGAGTGCAGTATTGAAGAGTTGAGTGTTATAGAATGCATTGGTGTAGAGTGCACTGGCATAGTGTGAGTAGTGTTGAGTAGATTGGTGTAGATTGCAAAGGCGTTGATTACAGTAGTGCAGAGTTGAGTGCAGTGGCGTAGAGTGCTGCAGAGTGGAGTGGCATAGAATAGAATGGACTGGTGTAGAGTGCATTGACAGACTGTTGCAGAGTATAGTGACGTAGAATGCAGCAGCATACAAGGCAGCTCATAGAATGCAGTGGCATATATCAGAGTGGTGCAGAGTGGAGTGGTGCAGAGTAGAGTGGCAGAGTACAGTGGAATAGAGTGCAGTGGTGTAGAGTGGAGCAGAGTGGCAGAGAGTGCAGTGGTGCAGAGTGGGGTGGCATAGAGTGCAGTGATGCAGAGCAGAGTGCCGTAGACTGCATTGGCATAAAGTGCATTAGTGCAGAGTAGAGAGGCTGAGAGTCTAGCGGCCGAGAGTGCAGTGTATTTGTTTCCAACACACTTCAGAATTAACAACACATTTGCTTTGTTTGTGTTCTTAATTCCAATATATTCTGAAATACTTGCAGTTCATTTAAATGTTCTTGTGTGCTAGAAAAAAAACGTTTCCTACCCCCAGTACACTGCAAGACTGTCACATAAATCTTCTCACTTTGAATTCAGAGTAAGAAAAGTAAACACCAAGTTCTCTCAGAAGACAGAGCCTGACCTCAGTCTTTTAATGCACCACGACAAGATTTACAGGCCTGTATACAGAAAGGAGCACTCAGGGAGAGGTAGTGTGAAAAGGCTTTGCTCATTGGGAGGTGTTAGAAATGGGGTCTCTAGCTGGCTTGCACCCTGTCCGTCCAAGTAGGGACTCTCACTCTAGTCAGGGTAAGTCAGTTACACACCTAAGATAACCCCTGCTCATCCCCTTGGCACAGAGCAGTCACGCTTATACCAGAGACAATGTGTAAAAATAAAACACACACACACACACACACACACACACACACACACACACACACACACACACACACACACACACACACACACACACACACACACACACACACACACACACACACGCACACACACACACACACACACTCCACATCAGTTTAGAACAATAGCCAATATTTATCTGAATAAAACAAGACCAAAACGACAAAAATCTAACATAGACAAGATATACATTTGTGAAGATTAAATATAGTTGTATTTCTTAAAAATCAATGGATGCACTTGATCAGGACAGAGTACCTTAGATGCATCAGAAATCAAAGACGATGCGAAGCGCAGGGGAGGTGAGGCGTAGAAAAAGCATTGCATTAGGCAATTGGTGATGCATTGGGCCCTTACTGCTAGGCAGGGGAGGCGATGCCTTGGTCCTTACTGCAGTGTGGTGTCAATGAAGAAGTCGGTGCCCAGGGATGGTCAAGTCACGCTCAGCGATTCCACAGCATTGAAGAAGGCGCTACTCCGGAGTCGGGGCGATGCGTCACAGACTTCGGTGATGGCGTGCTTGAGACTCACTCAGCAGCAGTTTTTCGGAGGCACTGCGATGAAAAGCTGGGGCTTGCGTTGTAAGCCACTGCTGTTGCATCAGTCGGGGACCAAGCTCCGGTGCAGGCAGCGGTGATGCGTCGAGTTTGTCGGGGATGAGCACACTCCGAACGACGATTTGAGTCGATGCGTGGATTTTCTTCTTTGCGTCATCAGAAATCACTTCCAAGGGCCCAGGAACTGAATTCGGCACCACTTGGCAGAGTAGGACTCACAGCAGCAGAGTCCAGGTGATTGCAAGTGAAGTCTTTGATGGCGCTGAGACTTCTTAATAGGAGGCAAGCTCAAATCAAGCCCTTGGAGAACCCTGGAAGTAGGATGTAGAAAGCAAAGTCCAGTCCTTTCACTCCCAGGACAGAAGCAGCAAGCAGCAGGGCAACACAGCAAATCAAACAGCAAAGTGGCAGTTCCTCCTGACAGCAATCCAGCTCTTCTTTCTGGCAGAATGTCCTTAACCCAGAAATGTAAACCAAATATGCCAGTGATGGAGAAAACAATTGCCGTTTTCTTATACCCATTTCAGCCTTTGAAGTAATCAAACTTCTAAGAATAGTCTTTGTAGTGCACAAGACCATGCCTTTCCCTGCCCTGGCTCCAGACACACTGCAGGGGGTGGAGACTTCTTTGTGTGAGGACAGGCACAGCCCTATTCAGGCACCAGTGTCATCTCCTCCCACCACTCTAGCTCAGGAAGGCCCATCAGCCTGGTGAGGGGCCATCAAGATATGCAGGGCACACCTCAGCTCCCTTTGTGTGACTGTCTAGTGTGAATGTACAAACAGCCTAACTGTCATCCTGACCCAGACCTGAAATTCAGAGACAGGCAGCCGCACAGAATGGTTAAAGTAAGAAAATGCTTCTTTTCTAAAAGTGGTGTTTTCAGACCTGCAATTTAAAAACCAACTTCACTAAAAGATGTATTTTTAAATAGTGAGTCCAGAGACCCCAAATTGTAAGTAAAGTAAAGCTGTAGTGAAAAACGAAACTAGCAGTATTTCACTACCAGGACATGTAAAACAGAGTACATGTCCTACCTTTTAAACACACTGCACCCTGCCCATGGGGCTACCTTGGGCCTACCTTGGGGGTGCCTTACATGTAGTAAAAGGGAAGGTTTGCCCCTGGCAAGTGGGTGCACTAGCCAGGTCGAAATAGCAGATTTAAACTGCTCACACAGACACTGCAGTGGCAGACCAGAGACATGTTTCCAGGGCTACTCATGCGGGTGGCACAATCAGAGCTGCAGGCCAACTAGTAGCATTTGACTTACAGACCCTGGGCACACACAGTGCACTGTACTAAGGTCTTACTAGTAAATCAAATATGCCAGTGATGGAGAAAACAATTGCCGTTACATTTTAGACAGAGCACTTGCACTGGTCAGCAGTGGAAAAGTGCCCTGAGTCCTAACACCAGCAACAAGCATTTGCAATGCAATAGGTCTCGCATTCACACGAGTTTGAGCTATTGGCATTGTAAATGACAATGCCTTTTATTTATGTTTTGGGTTTTAGAACATAAATAAAAGGCATTGTCATTTACAATACTAATAGCTTAAACTCTCGCAAATGCAAGACCTACTGCATTGCAGTAAAGGGCCTTCACGACCGCTTGTTAGATTGTAAATATCAGAGGAAGAGACCGGCCTGCGACATCTTCAAAGTAGTGATAAATAGGGCAGTGAAGAAGATGTGCAAGTGTTGTAAATTACACAGACACAAAGTATGAAGAGAGAGTTGCATATGATCCGAGCTATAAACACTAACAAAGCGCTCCAACACCTTTCGCTCTGTGATTACACTGTCACGGCTCAGGAGGAAGAGCTGGAAGGGGGGGGGGGGGCTATTTCCTGCCCTCTCCGTGATTTGAGTGTGCAGTGTAGCATTGCGTAATGTCATTGCTATCTTTGGCCTAATAAAAAACACTCCAGCTGTAGTAGTGCCCTGGCTTCACCTCCTGGTGCAGGGTGGGCATGCTTTACGGCAGGCATGGAGGGAGGGAGGGATGGTCTTGGCTGCAGCTCCGGCCTCATACAGTGCCCTTGCTCTTACTAGTGAGCGAGAGGCGCTGAGGTGGTGGTATTGATATTGGTGGTGGTGTTGGTATTGGTGGACGGGTAATGGTGGTGGTAGTAGTGGTGGTGGTATTGGTGGTGGTGGTATTGGTGGTAGTGGTATTGGTGGTGGTATTGGTGGTGGCATTGGTATTGGTGGTGGTATTGGTGGTGGTATTGGTGGTGGTATTGGAGGTGGGGGTATTGGTGGTGGTGGTATTGGTGGTGGTATTGGTGTTGGTAGTGGTATTTGTGGTATTGGTGGTGGTGGTATTGGTGGTGGTGGTATTGGTGGTGGTTGTATTGGTGGTGGTTGTATTGGTGGTGGTTGTATTGGTGGTGCGATTGGTGGTGCGATTGGTGGTGGTGGTGGTGGTAGTGGTATCAGTGGTGGTTTTGGTAGTGGTGGTGGTATTGGTGATGGTGATATTGGTGGTGGTATTGGTGGTGGTTATGTTATGTTAAAAAGGACTTGTAGAGCGCGCAGCTACTCAACAAAGTGTCCCGGCGCTGAGACAGAAGATACGTGGACCAGAAAGGGAGACTCTAATACTGGGGTGTCGGCCATTATACTGATTGTTGGAACAACCAGGTTTTCAGTTGTTTCCTGAAAGCTAGTATGTTCGTGGCCTGCCTGAGCGGAAGTGGCAGCTTGTTCCAAAATCTAGCCACTTGCACTTGAAACGAGCGGCCGCCGCGGCGGGCTCTGAGACAGTTGGGTATGGCAATTAGATGTTGGTGTGCTGACCTAAGGGATCTGCCTGGCACATAGTGAGAGACTCTCCTACGGATGTAATGGGCCCCCATGCCATGCAGAGCTTTGAAAGCCAGGACTAATGCTTTGAAGAGAATTCTGCATCGGACAGGCAGCCAATGCAGATTTTTCAGATGGTGGGAGATCCGGTCTCTAGGTCCGAGTCTCAGGACTGCCCTGGCAGCCGCGTTCTGTACTACTTGAAGTCTATTCAGTAAGAACTCTGGTAGGCCCAAATAAAGGACGTTGGCATAGTCCAATCTGGAGGTAATAAGGGCCTGAACGACCGTCTTTCTGTGAGAGGTCGGCAGCAGAAAGAGAAACCTATGGAGCATTTTCAGGAGACCAAAACACGTACCTGCTACCGACTGTACTTGAGGTGTCATAGATAAAGCGTCGCCCATTTTCACACCCAGGTTTTTTACAATCTTAACTGCTAACTGGGGAGGAGACATATCAGTTGGCCACCATTGTTTCCAGGCGTCCAGGGGTGGGGTGCCAAAGAAGATGATTTCAGACTTTTCCGGGTTACATTTAAGGTGGTTATGTCTGAACCATGCAAAGACTTCTCTCAGACATTTATTTATCTTCTCTCCATTAAACTCCTCCCCCTTTTTACATGTGAACAGCAACTGAGTGTCGTCGGCGTAAGATATAATCATTGCCTCACCCGCTTCTGCTAGGGTGGCCAGGGGAGCCATGTACAGATTAAAAAGTACTGGGCTCAAAATAGACCCCTGTGGCACGCCGACGTTCAAGGGCGGAATACAGGCTGCAAACGGGGGTGACCAGACCTCTTGGTTTCTATCCTTCAAAAAGGAGGAAAACCACTTCAACACCGTGCCGCCGAGTCCGCACTGCTGTAATCTCTGCAGGTGACCGTGGGGCACGGTGTTGAAAGCCGCAGAGAGGTCTAAAAGGATAAGAACCGCTTTGCCTCCTTTTTCAAGGGTCTCTTTGATAGATTCGGAGACCTCAAGCAACGCCGTCTCTGTACTAAGGTTCTGTCTGAAACCAGACTGGCTCAGGTGAAGAAGGTTATTAGTTTCAGCAAAGTCGCTAATCACCGAGTGAACATATTTCTCTATTGTCTTTGCAAAGAAGGACAGCAAAGAAATGGGTCTGCAATTGGATAATTCCGTGGGGTCAGCCGTAGGTTTTTTTAATAATGGAATTATTTTGGCACTCTTCCAGCTTACCGGGAACGGACCACTAAGAAGAGACACATTCAAAATACTATTCACTGTGGGATTCAGAATCTCCGCCATTGAGGCCAGAAATTTAGCAGGGCAAGGGTCCGCAGGAGAGCCAGACTTGAGGCCCTTCATTATTGACAAGGAAGTTTCTAAAGGCAGGGGAGGAAAAAGGGAGAGGGAGGCACTGCCCACCTGACTCTGGGGGGGGAGATCGATGGGGAGGTCTGCACTTCTTTCTCACACAAGGCATCAAAAGAAGATTGAATTGTTATGATCGTCGTATAACTTTCCAAATTTCCATGGTATTGGTGGTGGTGTATTGGTGGTGGTGGTATTGGTGGCGGTGGTATTGGTGGCGGTGGTATTGGTGGCGGTGGTATTGGTGGCGGTGGTATTGGTGGCGGTGGTATTGGTGGCGGTGGTATTGGTGGCGGTGGTATTGGCGGTGGTGGTGGTGGTGGTATGGTGGTGGTATCATTTTAAGCAGGCAAAAGGAATAATTTGTGGATGGCGTAAATGCCTTGTAAAATTTGAACAATAAGACATGAAGCGCAGTGAGACTCTGTTAATGAAAGACGTGCAATATAGACGAATAAATAATATACAAACCAGTTATATTGCGGCAGATATATATAACTGCTCCTCCTCCTAAACACATTGTGCCACCGGAAACAGGATCTTTAGCCAACACAGTGACGGCAAAGAGCGTTTATCTCATACCACATTTGCCTCACCAGGCCAACCCCCCAGCATGCAACAGCAGCATGTTGCACAGTGGGACTTGTAGTCTTGCTTTTACCTTTTCAATTATCAACTCCACATTCACTGAGACAAAGTGGTGCTTATTAAAAAGGACCAGGATTCCACACGTTATGTCTCTACTTGGCAGCTACAGTAAGGGGTACATTAATGTAATGGAGGGTTTTGAAATTGCACCTATAGGTTGGTAGGTGGTGAGCCAGTGGGCTGTTTTAGGGTGGTCACGGGTGCACACAGTCACCATAAATGCTCCTTTTCTTTTTTACTTTAACAATGACAAAATTAATTATGTGCAAGTTTGGTTGCTTCAAAACTCACATAATATTCTTGTATTATGTAAAATCAGATTAGCTTCAGTAAGGTCAACTCCGTGACTTTTTCCTGCAACCCTTTTCGTACAACATTTAGAGGGATGGGTCAGGGAAGGAGGGTAAGCAACAATGAAGAATGGGATGTGAGGGTGGGAGACAGCCTGTAAACACATGCACTCATATGGAGTGCCACAAATAGAATTTAAAAAGAACCTCCAAAAGCACGCAAGCAGTGGCAGGACAGTGGTTGGGGCAAGGAAGCAGTCCTTGGGCCATGCTCCAGAAGTGGGACAAACACACAAAGAGGAAGTGAAGCCAGCATGCGCTGACCAAAGAGAAGCAAGGAAATGAGTGACGATGAAGCCAACCAATGGTAAGCAATGGTGTGCCCTAGGACCCTTGTTCATAAACAAAATGTCTAGAAAGGGACAGCGTTGGGCTGTCTCAGAACACGATACCTAAAAAGTAAACATTAATGGATTTTTTTTTTAATTTAAAAAAATGGAAATCATTTTGAAAATGTGAGTGTCTTTTAATGTGGGCAGCCATGCGTTTGGCATTGGTGTAACAGGAGCAGTTACACCGGGGCTTATGATTACGAAGGGCCCACTGTTTCCCTTCGTTTTGCAACTAAACCAGAGAATGTAGACACAGCCTTTCCTTGGTTGCACGCGAAGCAACGTTAGGCTTGCCAAGGGCAATCAATGACTAGGAGTAGCTGAATGAGTATTTAAATGTATCTAGTTGTCATTGGTGCAGCAGGAGCAGTTGCACCAGGGCACGAGTATGAAGGGCCCACTGATTGCGTTCATTTTAGTACCAAAGCACAGGATGTGGAAATAGCATTTCCATGCTTCCACAAAGAGAAACAGCACACTTGCTGAGGCAATAATGACAGGAGTAAAATGTGTGAAATCCAGAGTGAGTAAAAGTGGGAACTGGAGTGGTGGAAGCGGGAGCGGGTGAAGAAGGTGGATAGGTGTGTTAAAGAACAAAGAATGGGGTAGTGCCAGGAGGAGGAAGTATTATGGCATACTTGGGAATGTGCGCTTGGTAAGGATTAAAATGTACAGACATGGAAGAGGTGACACGGAAACAGTCTACTGAGTTTGACAGTGCGACATAAAAGCAGTTAAGGAATACACTTTGCAACACTAGAAACAGAGCACACAGCGGTGCTGGAAAAGAGAATCACATAGCCAGGAAAAAGAAAATGTTATTACAGTAAATAAGATCATGACAGAAAAGCGTGAATGTCTGATGAAGGATGTAAAGCACATTTAAAAGAAAAGCACCCAAGCAGACTGTGCACAACTATGTAAAAGGAATGCTTTTGATGTACCCATCAATTAATCCTCTAACACCCGTAGTAAATCTTGCAACACAAAGGAAAAGAAACGAGGGAGAGAGACAGGAAACACATGCACTAACATGAAGTGCTTACACAAAAAGAAAAAGAAAGGTCCTGACAGCAAGCTTAGAACCCAGCCAAGGAAACAGACACTAAAGAGGCAATGCTTCATAGGTGGGAGAAAGGCAAAATTGACAAGCTGGGACGTGAATAGGAAGCACGCTTATGAGAGTGACAAGGAAAGCCAACAAATGGTAAGCAATGGGTGGGCTCCAAGCCCCTCTATGTTGTTGATAAGCCACAATATGTCTCGCAACAGACAGCACATGTGCTGTCTAGAAGCTTAGCCGATAAGGTGGATTTCAACCAGCTGCATTTCACCTAATGTTTGCACTCAACTCCAAAAACCACTCTTATAAGAAGACTTTGCAAAGATATGGATACCCTAGCTCATGTACGCTTTTCAACTAGGTCTAAGACGCCTAGCAAAAAATGTTAATTTCTCCTAACTATTCCATTGAGTAAGAATCTAAGAAAAGGCATTTAAGAAACAATTAAATTTAAAAGGCGTGCAGCTTAATGCAAAAGAACCAGGTAAAACAATACTACCCCTCCAAAAATAATAAAAGAATGTTGCATCTATAAAGTGACAAAATATTGCACATGCGGAAAAGAATGGCTGTTGATGTTTCAACCTAGATTTTTTTTATGGAAGTTTAGCTTCCTGTGAAGACAGAAACAATTACAAAATCATACACAAATTATGTGGAATAATGGGAATTTGCCTAGCACCGTAAAGGTAAGTTCCAATTCTATTAAGGACACGGAGGCGAGGATTATGCTTCATTCTCTCTTCACTTTATTATTATAAATTTCACAGCAGCCATGAAAGATATGCAAACAAATCTTCAAAACATTAACAGTAAAAACTTCAACTCCCATACATCAAGGGAGGAAACCGAGTCTATAGTCCTTTCACTGTGTCCATTATCGTCCACACATAGTCCCATGTTTGTGTCTCTCCTTCCTCTTTCTTCGCGCAAGTCACGCCAAATCATCACTGGTCCTGTTTCAAACCATCGTTTCCTGAAAAAACAAGACAACGTAAGGGCTCCGGAAAACCAACGCAATATGTAACTCACAATGCGACAAGCTGCCATATAGGAACTCTAAAAAAGAAGGAGAACATTGAAACATTACCCAAACATCGCAATGTAAAATATGAATTAGTTACTTACTACCATACGGTTGGGTTCGCACCAATGTGCTCCGGGAGGGATAATCCTCGCCTCCGTGTCCTTAATAGACTTGGAACTTACCTTTCCGGTGCTAGGAAAATTCCCATTCTATGTCAGGACCGGAGGCTTCAGATTATCCTAGTTCAAAGCTTACTTACCACTAACTGAGCCAAGTCCAAAACCAGTTTAAAGTAAAACCTTTTGAATGTTGAGTCTGAGGACCAATCAGCTGCACGCATTAAATCCTCAAGACGAGCCCAGAGCGCGAACGCCTTAGAGGCCATAGCGCCCCTGGTTGAATGGGCTCCAAATTGTTTTGTATCAATACCCGCCTCCTGCATGACCCAACGCACCCACCTGGCTATAGTGGGGGAAGAGACAGCCTTGTGCGGTTTCTTGAGAGCAATAAGGAGTTGTCGTTCGCCCGGAGGGCGGAGTTCTTGAGTAATGTCTTCATACGCCTTCAGACAATCCACCACACATAATTTTGGGGTGTCTTGAAAAGCCGGGTATGAAACCGTTCGGGTATGGGACTTAGTACGTCACCCTATAGTGAACACCACCTTGTCCGGGGAAAAGGTTCTCGCCGAGATGTCCAACGCTCGTACATCTGAAACTCTCCTACAGGAGACTAGACATAGAAGCATAGCTAGCTTGGATGATAATTCCTTCAAAGAAAGATATCTATTCGGTTGCCAGGACAAAAAGAGATTCAATACAAGGTTAACGTCCCATAGGACTGAATAGCGTGGTTCCGGAGGCAGAGAGAGTCGGATACCACGCAGAAGTCTGCAGACAAACGGGTGCTCCCCTACTGGGGCTCGGGGTATGGCCCGCCGAATTGCCGAACGTATTGCATTTATCGAACGATACGCCAGCCCCTCTGAGGCCAAGTCTGCCAAAAAATTCAATATTGGAACGACACTTCCGACCACGGGATCCAAACTCCTTCAAAGACACCAACGAACCCATTTCGTCCAGGCGGACCGATAACGTTTTGTGGTACTATCTGCCCAAGCCTCTGACAAGAGGACCTCAGCTGGTCTCGAAAGGCCCGGCAACGACCACCGTTGCCTGAAAGCCGCCACAGCATGAGACGGAGTAGCCCCCGGATGACTAGATGATGCGGATCCCCGTCCGGGTTCAGAAGCAGGTGAGGAAACAGGGGGAGTAGGATTGGAGAATCCCAAGAAAGTTCCAGTAGAACTGGAAACCAAACTTGTGATCTCCAACAAGGTGTTACCAAGGTCACTTCCGCCCCTTGTCGGCGAATCTGGGCCGCCGCTCTTGTTATCATTGAAAAGGGAGGGAACGCATAGCCCTTTTCCGTGCTCCAATCCTAAAGGAAGGCGTCCGTGTTCAGAGCCATCGGATCCGGTCTCCAACTGAAGAACCGAGGAACCCAATAGTCCAGCCGAGACGCAAAGAGGTCCACTGAAAACGGCCCCCATAGTGCTTCCAACCACTGAAAGATCGGAGGGTCCAGTTTCCAGAGACTGGAATCGTAAAGATTTCTCGAGTGCCAATCCGCAATCTGATTGCTCCGGCCCGGAAGATATTCCGCCGTGACCGAGATGTGGTGCTCTAAGCAAAAACCCCAAAAGTCTTTCGCTAGATTTGCCAAAGCCCGAGATCGGGGGCCTCCCAATCGGTTGACATATCGGACCGCGGAGATGTTGTCCATTTTAAGACGGACGCAGGACTGCACCCTGTCCTTGGTCCAACATCGCACCGCAAAAGAGCCCGCCAGGAGTTCTAGGCAGTTGATATGAAGGTTCTGCTCGTCCAAGGACCAAACGCCTCCGGTGGAAAAATAACCGCACCCGGGCGCCCCAGCCTGACCTGCTGGCGTCGACCTCTATGATAAGGTCTGGAACCGAGCCGAAAATCGCCCGACCGTTCCACGCCTCTATATGGGACAACCACCATGCGACCTCTTCCCTGGCCTCTGCTGAGAGGGGAACCGAATGGTCGTAGGACAATCCTCTCCTTAAATGGTACGCCTTGAGGCGCTGGAGAGCTCGATAATGTAGGGGCCCCGGGAAGATCGCCTGAATCGACGAAGACAGAAGACCCACTAGCCTGGCCAGTTGCCGGAGTGAGGTATAAGGCCGGGAAGGTAGACTTAGAGTCGGTTGAATGGAATCCACCACAAACCCTAAAAACGTCACGGTTTGAGAAGGTCTGAGAATCGATTTGTCCTCATTGATGATGAACCCTAGGCTCTGTAAAAGAGACACCGTTTGATGGAGTTGTCTGGATAAAGTCCAAGGGCATTGCGCCATAAGCAGAAGATTGTCCAAGTATACGATCATGCGATTGCCCTGAGCTCTGAGGAACTCCACCGCCGGATGAAGTACCTTGGTGAAACACCAAGGAGCTGAGGAAAGGCCGAATGGAAGGGCGGTGAATTCGTACACCATATCTCTCCAACGAAATTGCAGGAACCGTCAAAGGGGAGGGTGAATCGGAACCACCAGATAGGTATCTTTTAAGTCCAACCGCACCATCCAGTCGGAAGGCAGAAGGACGTCCCGGAGCAGATGGATTCCCTCCATCTTGAAATGGCGGTAAACTAACCACCTGTTGAACTCCTTGAGGTTGATGACCGGACGACGACCCCCATCGGTCTTGTCCACCAAAAAGATGTTGCTGAGGAACCCATGGGGATGCAAAGTTGATCGGCAAATGGCTCCTTTGCGGAGCAGCTCGGAGACCTCTTCGTCAATCAACTGAGACTCGTGGGAACTGAATGATATTGGTCGAGGGGAAACCTCTTGCCGAGGGTTGTTGTAAAACTCTATATGAAAACCTTGAACGGTCTGTAAGGCCCATGCGTCTGAGGTAATATCCGTCCAAGCATTCCTAAAGGCCGCTAATCGAACCCCGATGCGAACGTAGGAAGCTGGAAAGACACTTACCGTTGGTATTTCCGCCGCCGGTATTGTTCCTGAAACCTCCGCGGCCTCTGAAACGCTGGCCTCTTGTTGGATAGAAGTTTGTGTAATTTGCGGAGGAATTATACTGTCCGCGACCAGAGCCTTGTCGCCGTGGGGGATTTTGCTGAAAACCACGGCCGGACGAGCGACCCCTGCCTCGGCCGGCCCCGTGGAAAACCCGCTGGTTGAAGACCCTTTTAATACTGGACTGGGCCTTGTCCAGCGAGGTAAAAGTTGCGACAAATTTGCCCAGCTCTTTAACAAAGGGGTCGCCAAAAAGGCCCCCTTGGGCAACTGCCCCCGCCTCCGAGGAGGCCAAATCCCCAAGTTTAGGATCAAGCTTAATCAACAAGGAGCGATGACGCTCTGTTGATAGGGCACAATTAGCATTGCCCATAAAAATAATAGCCCGTTGGGCCCAATTGGAAAGGACTTCTGGGGAAATAACTGATCCTGATACTTTAGCTTCCTCGGCCATGTCCAAGATTTTAGTCATAGGCCCAATGGCATCAAGGAGCTTATCCTGACAGGATCGCCAGGACCTATCTATACCCTTCCTTGGGTGCTTCATGTATTTTGCCAAAAAGGTGGCCATTTTAGAGTCTAATTCTGGCGTGAAAGCAATTTTGTCATCCAAGGTGGGCCTTGGGCACTCCGCCCGTAGGCAACCCCGAGCCTCCTTCTCCAGGGGCTTACGGAGACGACCCGCGACAAATTTAGCTACTTTGTCGCCGGGAACCCAGGCAGCCGACCGGGGATGCAGGAGCTCATCGGGATTCAACATACCAGAATCATCCTCCGGTGCAGTGGAAGGGGTAACTGCCGGGCGCCAATGCCGCGAGGGGCCTGCTTCCTCATCCGTATCCCCCTGATGGTCGTCATCATCTGTCACAGGGGAAGGTGGGTCTGTGGTGCCCTGCGGGTCGGTCGCCGGGGGGGGGAGGGACAGGGACGGGCGGCGACACCGTAGCCAGGAAAGCGCTTTTGAGGCGTGCAAATGCATCTATATCCACCCCTTCGGTGCACTGCTTCTTGGGTGGTGGAGGACCCTCCCCAGTATGCTCAACAGGTGGCGCAGGCAGTTCAGCGTGCGCTTTCGTCAGTTTGGCGCATTCTTGGACTATCCTATCGGAAAGGCGTTGTTCCATAGGGCCAACCACCTCATTTACCGCCCTATAGATGGAGGAGTCCATGGCCTCGTAAAAATCATCATCCCAAGGCAAGTAACCCTGGACCTCCTCCTCATAATACTCAGATTGAGACTCCATTGGACCAGAAAGATGATGGAAAAAAGGTAAGTTTTAAGGTAAGTATAAGGGTAGTTATAAAGGTGAGAGAATGCCAAATTCCCTTTCTTAAAATGTGCTTAGCACTGCAATTATCAGGTTTATGCAACAAAACCAAATATAGGCAGACCAATAGACTGCACGACTTTTGGGTAGCCCCGAGGGCCACAAATAGGCTTGCACCACCGCAAACGCGCTAACGCCCTCAGAAATCTGACTGGGCTACTGCCTCTCCGCGCGTTTGTAAAGAAAAAGGCAAACTGTGCAAATAATAGCGCTCGCAAGCGTGTAACGCGGATGTATCCGCTGTACAGACCTCCGCCGGGGCATACCAAATAGAAAATGCGGGAAATACAACCCGTAACGGGCGTCAAGGTAGAGGCAGAGGGGGAAAAGGCTCGGCACGGTCTCCTCTCGCAGCGCGGCTCCTCGTCTGATGAGCCGCAACGCGAGACCAACGAGACGAGCGAGTCCCTCTAGCGGGCTGACAGAAGCACCGCAACCAGCAGGACGCCGGCCGCGTAAGGAGCGGATAAACGTGCCCGCGGCCGGCTTGGGGATCTGAAAGAAAGTGAAAAGCACTTAGCGATAGGCAAAACACAATCCCCAATAAGCGCTTGCTTTAAAACAGAGGCAATACTACAATTTATGAATAAACAAAGACAGAAGAAAAAGGTCGACTTAACTGGCTGCGAAGCAGCGAAGAAAGAGGAAGGAGAGACACAAACATTGGACTATGTGTGGACGATAATGGACCCAGTGAAAGGACTATAGACTCGGTTTCCTCCCTGGATGTATGGGAGTTGAAGTTTTTACTATTAATGTTTTGAAGATTTGTTTGCATATCTTTCATGGCTGCTGTGAAATTTATAATAATAAAGCGAAGAGAGAATAAAGCATAATCTGAAGCCTCCGGTCCTGACATAGATTTCAGGTCCTGACTCAAAAAACGACAGAAGGAAATTTACTGGTATAATTTTACATGTGAGGAAATCCATTTACAGGTGAAAAATACAATTTTGGGAATAAAAAGCACGAGTGAGTTTTCTTTGATATATGAAGGTATTCGTGCAACCAAGCCCCCCTTAGGTGCACACATACTCTTGTGAATAAGGTTGTCTGATCTAAAAATACCTGTACATTGTAAGCAGTCAATTTGAACCCAATACTTGACTTGGCTAGTCAACAACAGCTGGCAGTTACTCTTTCTCCTGAGCTCAGAGTAACTATAAAGGTATCTTTCGCCTCTAAACGTGGTACAAGTTCCATTAATCCTCCTTTTCAAGCAGGAACATACCAGAGAGAAATTATGAGTCTCCTCACAAGACAAAGAACCAGCCTAGGAAGTAGAGGTTTCAGGTTTAGGCAGGCAAAATCCTGCTTGACCATGCCGTTCTATATCATTAAGCTCACTCACATAGGTAAAACAGAGGCAGAATCCGTGTCTGTTTCATATTCATGTGAAAATCATTACTCGGAGTTCTGAACACACTTCAGAGTCCCAGTCCGCATTCAGCATTTCATCCTTAAACTCAGCTTCCTGCAGGGTGCTCAGCATCACGGCTCTCAAGCTGAATTACACATCTTTTCCTCATGTTTTCAAACTGCGTCAGAAGGCCTTGCACCATCATCCCACCTCACGAACATCTCAGTGAATACCCTCTAACCTCTTTTTACATTTGTTTGCTACTCAGGAGACAGGGGTGTGGCCCAGGACTCACTGGGCCTTGTCACCAGTCAGAATCCTGCTATATGATTTGGGTCAAAAAAAATTCTCATTATTCACAGGAGTCAATGCACACATACCCTTTCTGGACTAAACCTTTCAGCTCTTCTTTGTACACAGCCAAATGGCAGAGAACTGTCTAAGACTGTTTCTTTCTCAGCCCCCTGGCAATACGGTGTCCAAAGTACTTATTACAAATCCGCCATTTTGTCATTGTCAAACATTCGTCAAATATTTATCTAAGAATTGGAAGAGGCAATAAAATGCATACATTGCAATGGGCAAGTGACTCCAGATATAACTAAACCAACATGGGTAAATCACTACCTATTTTAAAGGACAAATACTATGTAGAACATGTTGAACATTACTGGGTAAAACAGTCTAGACATTATAAAAATGCACAATTTACTTATATGTCTTGACCAATTTGTGACTATCTCATTTTATACCACAACACAATTATCAGTAACATAAACAAGAAGAACTGTTATTTATGGAAAGAATAAAATTAACAACAGCATAAACCATATCAAAGAAACAGAGAAAGCTGACATGTTTACGATTATGAATTTTTAATAATGCTATTTAGCATCTGGGCTTCAACCGCATGCAATTGCAAATTTTCCTTTGAGGAAATGTTGCTGTTCTACTTTTTATTTATCTTTTTTTAATATATTTTTGGCACTTAGCATAAGTTTGGCACAATACACCCTCTTTGCTGAAACCGCCATGCTGAACACATGTGGCAGAGTGCACTCCCGAATATATGTTGGACATGTGGGGTCTGATTTCTGTTGGTGGGAAGAGGGTCCTAATGGAGTATCCTGTGGAATCCTGGCCCTAAAGTACCTCAACAGAATAAGTGGAGACAATAGCTAGCCTTCCAACAGCAACAAACACTACACAAAAGACTTTAAAACCAGACAGCTTAAATACGGGTAAATAGCAACAAAGAATCAATGAGACACCAGTATACTGGAAAAGCTGCACAATGAAATAATAAAGTTTACACCAACTCCATCAAATAACCACCTACTAATATTTCAGTAGCCGTTAAATGTCCAAAAATATCAAGCACAGAAATAGTTTATGAATCAAGATGTTGGTCAAATACATAGCAATATGCACATGCTCAACTGGCATCATTCAAACAATTAGCCTGCTAACCATGTATAAACATATTTTCATCTGAATAAGCTTATTAAACTATGTCTACACTACGCTGACAATATTTCTGTCAGGATCTCACCTATATTTCCGCGGGGACGCCACAGACGTGAAGTACAGGTCCACAACCTCACCAAATCACCCAATGGCACCAAAGACTAAACAAGGTGGCATAAGGTAATCTGGGGAAGGAGGGAAACAAAACAAGGGAAGAAGGGGAAGAACTCCACTCGATGACTCAGACGCCCTCAGGACTCGTCAGTATCAGGCAAGAAGCTGTAAGCAAACAAGGTATCAATACACAAATGCACAAAATCAGAAGCAGGACAATCTAGACCTTCTTAACCCATGTGTTCCCTACCTTACGGTGTCCTTCCTATGGGAGGTTTAATGGAGCGATGTTTCAGGGCGTGGATCTAAAGCTAGAAAAGACAGTAATGTAAGTAAAGGGCTGGTATGTATGGGAAAGTGCTCTGTGTAGGGATTAGAGTATTCGCCTACCTGTTCTTCCCGTGTGGTTTTATAAAAAGTATATTTTCCTTTATTCAGGTTAATGAAAATAGGTATCTTTCTCTATTCTAGATCCTAAGAGGGCGGAGCGGATCCCCACAGCGCCAGAGCACAGGACCAGGTAAGTGACCTATATATTTATATACGTGAAAGTATACAACTAAGCGCAAAGCGCGACGTAACGTAATAATGTGTAATGCCTATCCCTTTACTTTTCAGAGAAAGGCATACTCCCATCGAGGTGGAGACACAAGGACAGGTAAATCAAGTAAACGAAATAATAAAGCAGCGCAGAGCGCTGTTACCGCAAACTCTAGTGCAATAACTCTCTCTGTCTTCTTTCTCCACAGAACGAAATGCAGGCAAGTAATACTCGAAGCAGGCAGCGAGGGACGTCAGGGGAGGAGTACCCGCCACAAGACAAACCGAGGCAACGATGACCGACGCAAGGGATGCGACGATCCGGACGAGCTTCAGGTGAGTCAGGAAACGAACAGCAACCAGGACGCGAAGCGCAGCTGATCGGGGAAGGCCGGGCTTTAACCTTCCGGACCTGTCCCCGCACATGCGCGTGCAGCGTCTGCGGCCATTTTAGTAGTTCCGGCCGCCGCGCAATCCCGACAGTACACCCCCCCCCCACAGACCCCCCTACCGGTTTGGGCTTGTCAGAGTGTCTCCTATGAAATAAACGCACCAATCGAGGGGCATGTACCTGACTGGCCGGCTCCCATGTACGTTCCTCCACACCATACCCCTTCCAGTGTATCAGGTACTGGAGTTTGCGTCTCACCCTACGAGAATCCAAAACCGCCCCAACCTCATATTCCTGTTCATCCTCCACTGTTACGGGTTCGGGTGTGGTAGGGAGACGTGTGCCTGGCTCTACTGGTTTCAGGAGAGAGACATGAAACACCGGATGTATTCTCATGGAGGCGGGAAGGTCTAACTTCATAGCTACAGGGTTCACCACCTTACATATTTTGTAAGGGCCTAGATATTTAGGTTTAAATTTGCACGATCCTCTCAACTTCAGGTTTTTTGAGGATAGCCAGACCATGTCCCCCTGTTTGTATCCAGGCTCTGCGCGTCTGTGAACATCCGCCCCCTCTTATAACTAGCCTTAGCCTTATCTAGATTCAGTTGTGCCGTCTTGTGTACCTCTTGTATGTCTTTCACAAAGTCTATGGCTGCAGGAGTAGAACAAGAAGAAGAAAGGGGGTTAGCATAGTTCGAGGATGAAAGCCATATGTGCAAAAAAAGGGAGAGTAAGCAGTGGACGAGTGACAACTGTTATTGTATGAGAACTCAGCAATCCACACTAACTCATCCCAGTCAACTAGGGTGTGCAAGACCTGGCACCTGATATATTGTTCAAAGCACTGATTCACTCTCTCAGTTTGGCCGTCTGTCTGGGGGTGGTGACTAGATGACAACCGTACATCTACTTTCAAGGAATTCCCCAACCCTTTCCAGAATTTAGAGATGAACTGGGCCCCCTATCTGATACCAATACGGAGGGGAGGCCATGTAAACGTACCACTTGCTGAATGAATACGGAGGCCAAAACACGAGAGGAGGGAAGAGAAGCCATGGGAATGAAATGGGCCATCTTGGTCAGTAAATCTACTACTACGAGGAGAGTGGTATTCCCTCTTGCAGTCCTAGGTAATTCTACTATAAAATCTAGAGAAACTGTGTGCCAGGGACTAGGTGGTGTAGGTAACAGCTGTAACAGCCCTGCAGGGCTCTGGTGAGAGGCTTTTCCCTGTGCACATATATGACAGGTCTGAATATACTGTCTTGCATCACTTCCCATGGTGGGCCACCAAAAGTGTCTATGTAGTAAGTCAAGAGTTTTCTTATATCCTGGATGCCCTGCAAGGGGATGATTATGACACCAATCTAAGGCCTGTAGTTGCAATTCTTGAATGGGGAGGACCAACCCACCCTGCACATAGGATAATCCTTGCTCTATGGTAACTTCATGTGTGCCCGTCACTTCCTGCATGTTTGTGGATGATTGCGCCTCCTCCACTGAGTTCAGGAAGTCTACCTCAGAACTCAGTACCCCAACTATTCGTTCTCTGGCGATTATAAGAGGGGGTTCACCTTGTGGGTTTATGGGTTCATAACTTAAGCGAGACAAAGCATCTGCTTTCCCATTCTTTTTCCTGCTTGGAACTGGATAACAAAGTCGTAGTCACTAAAGAACTGGGTCCAGCGTAGTTGTCGCATGGATAGAGCCCTAGCGGATTTTAGGAACTGCAAGTTTCGATGATCCGTTAGGACTGTTATCTTGTGATTGGCCCCCAATAAATACTGCCTCCATTCCTCGAATACTTTCTTTATAGCCAATAACTCTCTCTCTCCTATGGAGTAATTTACTTCCGCTGGAGCCAGTTTATGTGAATAATAGGCCACTGGATGCAGTATTCCAGTGCTAGGATCTGTCTGTGATAGCACCCCCCGACTGCCACCTGTGAGGCATCAGTTTCAACCACGAAAGGACGTGACGGATCTGGATGCCTCAGTATGGGCGCTTGTGTGAAGGCTTCTTTTAATTGACAAAAGGCTGCCTCCGCCTCGGGTGTCCATTGAAATTGTATTCCCTTTTTTAACAACCTAGTTATCGGGGAGGCTAAATCAGAAAACCCATCAATAAAGCGCCGATAGAAATTGGCAAAGCCAAGGAAGCTTTGTATCTCCTTGACGTTTTGTGGTGCTTGCCAACGATGTATGGCCCCTACCTTCTGTGGATCCATACTGAGTCCCTGTGGGGAAACTATGAACCCTAGAAAACTGACTTGTTGTGTATGGAAATGACACTTCTCTAGTTTACAGTATAATTGGTTATCTCGCAATCGTTCCAGAACCCTCCTTACGTGGAGTGTATGTTCTTGCATGGAGGGAGAATAAATCAAGAGGTCATCTATGTAAGCAATGACGAATACCTCCAACATGTCCTTTAGTACCTCATTAATGAAAAACTGAAAAGCCGAAGGGGCATTACATAGCCCAAAGGGCATCACCAGATATTCGTACAAGCCATACTTGGTACAAAAGGCCGTTTTCCACTCATCTCCTTCCTTGATCCTCACAAGATGGTATGCCCCTCGCAGATCTAGCTTGGTGAAAACTTGGGCGTCTTTTATTTGATCAAGAAGGGAGGAAATTAGTGGCAAGGGATATCTGTTCTTGATGGTGATGGTATTCAGTGCCCTATAGTCAATGCAGCATCTAAGACCCTCTTCTCTCTTTGGTATAAAAAAAAGAGAAGATGAAGCCGGGGATCTAGAGGGACGGATAAATCCTATCCTTATCATTTCGTCCAGGTACTCTCGTAAATACACATTCTCTTTTTCGGTCAAGGAATATACCCTACTGCTTGGTATGCGAGCTCCAGGTTGCAGATCTATTCTGCAGTCATAGACCCTATGAGGCGGGAGACTGGTGGCCTGTTCCACATCGAATACTTCTCTAAGATCCTGATAAACAGAAGGTAAGGCACTATCACTCGTTTCTATGAATGAAAGACTTTTCTCCGGAACACCTGAATCAAGAAGATTATGCTCTCTACAAAGGTCATGGTCGAAGGTTAATGACATAGACTTCCAATCAATAAGCGGATTATGTTGGCATAACCATGGTAGGCCTACAATAACCGGGAACTGGGGAGACTGTATCAAATCAAATGAAATGTCTTCTTGATGTTTTTCTCGATAACCAACCTCAAACTACTCGTGGCGTGTTTAATGGGACCAGACTTCAGAGTGCTACCGTCTATTGTTGTTACTTCTTCCCAAGAAGACTTAGGCACCCAAGGAATCTTCCAACTCTGAGCCCACTGTGCATCCATAAAATTACCGGACGCGCCTGAATCCACCATTATGTACACCTCTACCATTTGATGGTCCCATCGTAAACACGAAGAGAGAAGAAAATGACGTGGCTGAGATCCTGCAATCCCCATAGATGAGACAATTAAACCTGAATTACCCGAAGTCCTTGTCTCCCGAGACTTCGGGCTCACTAGTTTTCCGACCGTTTTGTCTGTCTTGGTTTGACCGGGCATTCCCTAAGAAAATGACCCTGTTTTCCACAGTACAAGCACAGTTTCTTGTCTCGTCTTCTCTGTTTTTCTTCTTCACTGAGGGGTCCTCTTATGCTTCCTATTTGCATCGGTTCGGATTCTTCTGATATTTTATCAGAATCAACTTTCCTTTCACGGTAAGGAAGAATTCTCCCCTCGGACCTCCCTCTTTCTCTCCTCCGCTCACTAAGTCTATGTTCTAACTTGACCACTAGGTCTACGAGGGCAGTACACGATTCAGGAGGGTCCACTACCTGTGCCAATGCGTCTTTTAGGTCCTCTCTTAGCCCCTTGTAGAATAGAGCACTACGCTTTTCCTCAGGCCACCCAGCTTCAGCTACCAATCTATAAAATGTGGAAATGTAGGAGGTTAAATCCTTAGTTCCCTGTTTCAGTGTTAAGAGCTCCGTGTCAGCGGAATGCGTAAAGGTGTGTCTATCAAACAGTTTTTGAGTTCCCTTCTAAAGGCACTATAATCTTGCAACAAAGGGTCGTTCCTTTCTATGAGGGGTATAGTCCAATTAGCCGCGGAGCCCCCTAGATAGGAAATAACGAATGCTACCTTAGCTTGATCTGAGGGAAAACAGGAGGCTTTACACATGAAATGAAGCGGACACTGACTGATAAAGGCAGCAAACTTAGTAGTGTCTCCATAAAAACGCTCAGGAGGTGCCAAGGGGACAGAAGAAGGCGTCGTTACGTGTACCACTGGTATGTTAGCGCCTGGATTAGGGGACCTAACCACCGGATCAGTTCTTATTTCTCGTTGTATGGAATCCACCCGGGTAGAAAGAGATTGGGTTTCTAATTGTAAGTTACCTAACATGTGGGCTAAATCAGCCAGAGTAACCTGACTGACATCCATGACGTCCAGGCGGAAAGAAAAACTATTCTTTTTGGGCTTCGCGTTCTGTCAGGATCTCACCTATATTTCCGCGGGGACGCCACAGACGTGAAGTACAGGTCCACAACCTCACCAAATCACCCAATGGCACCAAAGACTAAACAAGGTGGCATAAGGTAATCTGGGGAAGGAGGGAAACAAAACAAGGGAAGAAGGGGAAGAACTCCACTCGATGACTCAGACGCCCTCAGGACTCGTCAGTATCAGGCAAGAAGCTGTAAGCAAACAAGGTATCAATACACAAATGCACAAAATCAGAAGCAGGACAATCTAGACCTTCTTAACTCATGTGTTCCCTACCTTACGGTGTCCTTCCTATGGGAGGTTTAATGGAGCGATGTTTCAGGGCATGGATCTAAAGCTAGAAAAGACAGTAATGTAAGTAAAGGGCTGGTATGTATGGGAAAGTGCTCTGTGTAGGGATTAGAGTATTCGCCTACCTGTTCTTCCCGTGTGGTTTTATAAAAAGTATATTTTCCTTTATTCAGGTTAATGAAAATAGGTATCTTTCTCTATTCTAGATCCTAAGAGGGCGGAGCGGATCCCCACAGCGCCAGAGCACAGGACCAGGTAAGTGACCTATATATTTATATACGTGAAAGTATACAACTAAGCGCAAAGCGCGACGTAACGTAATAATGTGTAATGCCTATCCCTTTACTTTTCAGAGAAAGGCATACTCCCATCGAGGTGGAGACACAAGGACAGGTAAATCAAGTAAACGAAATAATAAAGCAGCGCAGAGCGCTGTTACCGCAAACTCTAGTGCAATAACTCTCTCTGTCTTCTTTCTCCACAGAACGAAATGCAGGCAAGTAATACTCGAAGCAGGCAGCGAGGGACGTCAGGGGAGGAGTACCCGCCACAAGACAAACCGAGGCAACGATGACCGACGCAAGGGACGCGACGACCAGGACGAGCTTCAGGTGAGTCAGGAAACGAACAGCAACCAGGACGCGAAGCGCAGCTGATCGGGGAAGGCCGGGCTTTAACCTTCCGGACCTGTCCCCGCACATGCGCGTGCAGCGTCGGCGGCCATTTTAGTAGTTCCGGCCGCCGCGCAATCCCGACAATTTCTTGATCTGATAGTTGTTGAGAAAAACCTCCATGTGCTAAATTTGTAAGAGCTAAATCTTTTATTTGCATGCCAATGTAACAAAGGGAGTCAAGATTTTTTTAATGGAAAGAGTTGGGTGATAAATAATATTTTGGAAACTGTACTATTTAGAAAAGATACTGAGTAACTTATTTTCTCCATGCCACCAACTTGCATCCTGCAAGCCTGATCAAGAATATACCTTATGGGAAATCTTTGAGGGCTAGACACAATTACACACGATCTGGTGACTTTTTTTTAAAACACAGTAAGAATGAGGAACAAACTTGTAGCTAAAGGATATTCAAAGAAAATTATTAAAACTGTTCTGAACAAAGTGATTCCTCCTCTGCGAAGGAAGGAAGCGAGGGGTGTGAGGAGGCGCACAATAGCACATTTATATTCAGAGGTGATAGATGCCTTCGAAAACCCAGACAGGAGGACTTCACCGTCCCCCCCTCCCCCCCGACACATCAGATTCAGGGGCAAGAAGTGACTCGCCCGGTCTGTAGACAGTCTGATGCTCTTTTTTTTTTGTAAACAGAGTTTATTCATTAATATATAAGTACACAGAAACATTACAATGGGAATTTAGAGCTTACAACGTGTTTCCTATACCAAATATCGATAAATATGTCCGATGGTCGCACATTAGCTGTTGCAAATTCTCACCATGTGTGGTCCATATACAAAATGTCACCAGAATGTGTTGGTCAATTCAGAGTTCTCAGGGGAGCTATGCCCTGCATCCCTATGGTGGGAGATCGACATCCCAACAGTCCGTCTCAGTACGAACTCACAAATATCACGACAAACTATGAAAATAACGAAACCCTCCCCCCCTGATGCAACTCCCCCCGCCCCCGCCCCCCCAGGCATGTCGCTCAATCATCTACAGCTCTGCGGGGAATTGTACCCAGTCATGCAAGACAACAGACACAGTAATTCCAGTAGGAAGAGATCCAATAAAGGGAAGCCGTTATGTACTATATGCGTTCAATCCCCCAGACTACATGTCTGGGTAGAGCAACGTTTCAACCCCCACACACAGTTCTACTCACTCAAGGGGTGGTTCGGTATCATCAGTCGGGCGCTTGAACAACTCCACTAACGCCACCCATGCTCTCGCCGTGTCTAGCATTTTTTTCGTTGCCTAGCCTCTGGGCCATTTGCAGCCTAAGAATCCCCTCACAATCTGCCCATTTTATAAATTCCCGCAGCCACCTCGAGACACTAGGGGCACTGGCCGCCTTCCAGTGACTGGTAATTTCTCGTTTAGCCAGAACTAATCCCAGGTCTATAAATTTGCTGGTAACTTTATTTCGCGCAGTGTGGGGGAACCAGTGTAACAGGCAATATCCCGGGGTCAGTGTGTTGTCTCGTTCCGTTACATCGCCCAGTGTAGTCGATATCTCCCTCCAGAACCCCTCCAGCAATGGACACTCCCAGAACATATGTAAAAATTCGGCATTTTCTAATTTACACCGCGGACAGGCTGATCGGGCCCCAAAATACTCATTAATCTTGTGCGGGGTGAGATATGCTCTGTGGAGGACAAAAAAATGGATTAGCTGGAATTGCGCGTTTCTGGAGCTTTTCCACGCTCTTTCTACTAGTGCCTCCCACGGCTTCTCACCTATGGGCATCCCGAGGTCTGTCTCCCATTTAATACGCAGGCTCTCCAAGGGGCGTCTCGTCTCCTGGGTGAGGCGCCGATAGAGGCAAGTGACTGCCTTGAGCGTCCCAGCCGCTAACACTACATACTGGCATGATAAAGAGATCGGCGGTTCCACCATCCCCTTCTTCCAATGCTTACGGATGGCGGCTGTCAGAGCGGCATGTAAGAGAAAGTCCCCCCTGGGAAGCTCGTAAAGCTCTATTAAATCATTAAAGGGTAGCAGGGTATTGTCCTCGTAGAGGTCTCCGATAGTGGATATCCCCGCCTCTTCCCAGGCCCGTAATCCCTGCCAGTCTCCCCCATGGGGCAGTGCCTCGCAAACCAGCAGCGGAATCTCAGGCGCATATGGGGGTCCCTGCTGTGTTCTCTTACTAGCCCGGTTCCAGCATTGGCGCATTGCCCACAGGTCCCCCGGTGCTTCTCTTTCGCTCAAGGGGAGCCGCAGTAGCACTCGAGAGAGCTGTTGCAAATCCGGGTCCGTACCCCCACGGTCCTCCCCATTGCAAAGCCTTCCCGCTATCCATTTCGTGAACCATTTCAGTTGAGCTGCGTGGTAGTAGGCCTCAAAGTCAGGCACTGCAAAGCCCCCCTCTCGTCTAGGTCTCATCATGGTGGCGAGCGCTACCCTGCGTCTCCCGGAGCCCCATAAAAATCCTGTGAACATGGTGTTAAGTTGGGTAAAGAATTTTCGCAGGATCCATAGTGGTAACGAGCCAAAATAATAGAGCAAACGCGGTAATGTGACCATCTTTAGCAGTGCCACCCGTCCTGGCACTGAGAGCGGAAGAGTCCCCCAAAATTCTAAGTTACTCTTGGTGGCTCGTATCGCTCGTCCAACATTACCTTCCAATAAGTCGGCAGCTGTGTGATAAATACGTACTCCCAGATAAGTCAGACATCTGCTTTCCCATACTACATCTAGCCCATCCGGTGGGCCATTTCTTCCACTTAAAACAGGGAACAGACACGTCTTGTTCCAGTTGACCTTGAGGCCCGCCACTCTCCCCAGCCTGGCCAGTAGGTTCTTGGCACCCTGTAGATCTTCTGCAGAGTTGGCGAGGAACATTAGGAGATCATCTGCATATAATGCAATAAATTGGGATTGGCCCACCCCGTCCAGTCCCCGGTAATACCGCCCCGATCGCGCATGAACAGCCAGAGGTTCCACCGCCAACGCGAACAAGAGGGGAGACAGCGGACATTCCTGCCTCGTTCCTCTGCCCACAGCGCAGGCCTCCGAGATCACACCTCCCGTGCGCTCTCTGGCAGTGGAGCTCTTATACAATATTGCTGTCCAGGCCACAAATCCTTCTCCTAGGCCAAAGGCCCGCAAAACTCTAAAAAGATATGGCCATTCGAGACTGTCGAAGGCTTTCTCGATATCAATCGATAGGATGCACGCCTCACCGTTGTCATGGGTGGGGGCGTCCAGGAACCGGAGCAGCCGTCTTACATTCATAGCCGTGTTCCGGGATGGAATAAAACCCGCCTGATCCGTGTGCACAAGCGCCGTCATGTGAGTCATCAGGCGGCTAGCTAAGATGCGGCTCAATATCTTATAATCAAGGTTGAGCATGGCGAGGGGGCGGTACGCAGTGCAATCCCAGGCTGACTTATCTGGTTTTAAGAGCGGTATAATTACTGCCTCCCTCATTGACACGGGCAAGCACCCACCTCGCTTCGAGCTATTGTACAGGAGCCAAGGCAACCACATATGTGGAGTAGAACTCGACCGGGAGCCCGTCTGTGCCAGGGGTTTTATTTCTGGCCATGTGTTTAATGGCCCCCCTGATCTCACCTAGTTCTATGTCTCGTCCTAGGGTCTCGCTGCGTCTGCATCAATTTGAGGAAGTTCAATATCCTCTAAAAATCCCTCGCCTTCTAGCACCATTGGATCTATTTGACTCTGGTATAGGGTAGTATAGTATTCCAAGAACTGTGTGTTGATATCTTGTTGTCCGTAATGAGTCACGCCATCCCTCCCCCGTAACTCTAGGATCGTCGTCCCTCTGAGCGCTGGATTGGCCAGCCAAGCCAGTAACGCCCCAGACTTGTCCCTCTCAGCGTGGGCCCGGGTCACATAGGCCCTGTGGTCAAAGCATCTCAGCCGTTCCACCTGTGCCGCTAGCGTTTCCCTGGCGTCCAGCAGATCTGCGTGTCTGTCCGCTCTTCCCGGTCTATCTCTTTCCAGATCTCGGAGCCGCTTTTCCGCTTTCTGTACATCGCTTAAGAGAACCCTCCGTACGCCCACCGCTTCACCAATACAACGACCCCTTATGACAACTTTAAAAGCATCCCATTCAATGTGGGGGCTAGTAGCCGTGTTAGCATTATTCTGGAAATATTCCTCTATAGCAGTACCTATTGTGGTTCTAAATACCTGGTCCTCTAACACCTCCGGTCGGAGACGCCAGCTAGGAATTGTAGGCCTAGTCCGCATCCAGTTCAAGGATACCAGTAGGGGGTTGTGATCAGATATCGTCCTAGCTAGGTACTCACTCAGAGTGATCTCCACATGTACGTCCGGGGAGCAGAGAATGGAGTCCAACCTAACATGCAGCTCGTGTAGAGCCGAAAAATAAGAGTAGTCCCTCTCTGTCGGGTGATGGGCCCTCCAAGTGTCTGTCAGCCCCCAATGTCGTTGCCAGTCCCGCCGGGCTTCTGCAACCCTGTGCGTAAGAGCGTCAGGGAGTGGTGGGTGTGAACGGTCCAGATTGACGTCAGCAATGCTATTGAAGTCTCCCCCAGAAGTACCGGTCCAGTCAGAACCTGGGCTAGTGTCTGTGAAAGCTGAGCTAAGAATACGGGTTGGTCAACGTTAGGGGCATATATACTCCCTATAGTTATATCCCGGCCATCTAGGCGCCCCAACACCACCACAAACCTGCCCTCTGGGTCTATTATTTGTCTGATACATTGAAAGGGGACTCCCGCCCGCATCCATATTAGGGTCCACCTAGCAAAGGCTGAATACGTGGTGTGGAACACCTGCCCTCTCCAGCGGCGCTGTCCAGGTTATACATTTGAAACCTACGGTGGAATCCATAATACAATCTCCAGTCCTTCTCGATGTAACTTTCCCATAGCGACATGCCTGGCCCCGAACCAATTCCCCCCAACAATAAAAACAACCCAACTCCCGCTCCCCATGACAGGCTTACACAAACAGGTCCCCATCCAAACTAAGGCACTCAAACAGTGAGTCATGGAAGTGGCAGAACGTGTTCCGACATGAGTGGACCCAGTACCCCCCCAGCTTCCCCCCCACACAGATATAAAACACTCGGTAAGCCCCAATAGTGCAAGTGTGTCCTCCGGCAGTTCTCAATCTGAGCCTCTAGAGCCAAGGGCCAACATTCATCAACAGGCAAGCCTCTGCACATACGACCTGTTGTCTGGTCAGCCGATCACGCCATCTGCTGCCTGTCGTGTAACGTCCGGAAGTTCAGTGTCTGATAGCCCATGTACACTGCTTGATCTCGAGCTCCCAGACCTGTCCCGTTCAGGATCCGTAGTATTGCTGGCCGGGCTTGCATCTCCTTGGCTGATTTCCGCCACTGCTCGCACCGCCCGGTCTCGTTCTTGGCGCCTTCTAGCAGGCGAGGGGGCCCTCTGGGGTGGCGAAGAAGAGGGTGATTGCCGTCGGGGTGAATCCAGGTGCGGGAGCGTGATTCCTTGCTGCGTCGAGTTTCTAGCCAGTCCCAAGCTTCATGCGGAGTAAGAAAGAAATGTGCCTCCGCATCTGCAGTCACTCTAAAGCGAGCCAGGAACAGCATGGCATAGGGGAGCTGAAGCTGGCGCAACTTTCGCTTGACAGCCAGGAAGGAAGATCTTTGCCGTTGCACCTCCCTAGTGTAATCCGGGAAGATCATCACCCTGCTGTTTCCAATCTGTAGGGACTGCTTTTCGCGGGCTCGCTGTAGGAGGTAATCTCGATCTCGATAATGTAGTAACCGCACCACCAGCGGGCGGGGCGGGGCACCGGGCTTAGGTGGTCTGGCCGGAACCCTATGGGCACGCTCCAGGGCATAGAAGGGGGACAGGCCCTCCGGGGCCACCTCTGCTTTTAGCCAAGCCTCCAGGAACTGGACAGCATCTGCCCCCTCCTCTCGTTCCGGGACCCCTACTATGCGCAGATTGTTTCTTCGTGAGCGCCCCTCACTGTCCTCAGCCCTCACCTCCAGCACTTTGATCCTGGTTTCCACCGCTTTCAGGGCATGTTGCAGCGTAACTACTGTTTCCGGGATATCCTTCATGGTGTTCTCATTGGCAGCCACTCGCTCCTTAAGTTTGCGGTGATCGTCTTTTAACAGGGTGAGGTCCGTCCCTATGGCGTCAATCTTTCTCTCCAGCGCCTCCCTCGAGGAGGTGATGGCCTGCAGAATGTCGGCCAGGGTAGGGTCTCCAGGCGTTCTCTCTGTTCGATCACCAGTAGCACCCTCATCCTCATCAGTGTGGTGCTCCTGCTCGTCCACCCGTAGGACCTCAAATCCTTTTTCCTGGACACTCTTCCCATCATGTGACTTGTCGGAAGAAGTAGTGGGATGGCGCAGTAATCTCGTAAGTCCCAACCCCCCCCCCCCCCCCCCGAGTCAGGGTATGGTGGGGAGTCCGACAATGGGCGCAGCACCGTCAGTCCTCTAGTGCCCGTGGACGCCCTATAGGTAGCGCAGTCGCGCCTCCGTACAGAGGACGGCGGGGAAGCTTCTCGCACACGGACCGGAGAGATGTCTTTGATCCGTAAGGTCTCTAGGCGGTCGCCTTAGATCTCGCAGGGATAAGCAGCGGTCATCCAATGGGTCCGCAGCGTTGTCCAAGGCAGCAGCGTAGGTCCAGCGCCATGCAGGGGTTCAGCAACCAGGCAGCAGCGCAATGTTACCCCCTAGTCTTTTCCCTGCAACAGCGTCTGAGTCCGGAGCCGCTTATCTGTGTAGAGGGCCTAGGCAAGGTGCAAAGCACCCAGAGCAGCAGTCCTCATCTTCCGAGGTGTTACACAGCTGGCGCCCCAGGCAGACCGATGCTCTCCTCGGTCCCCTCTGAATGCAGGGTGTCTCTGCGCCTCGTTCCGCCCTCCACTCTAGCAGGGCGCGCCGCGTCTCTCCCAGGGCCTCTCACCAGCCCGGGCAATGTCTGGGCTCCACGTGCTCCTCCCTCTTCGGCTCACCGCAGGTCAGCGCTCTCCCTGGTCTCCTGCGTGCACTACTGTTGAGGCTCTCGGTCGGTTCCGGTCCCCTGCCGTCAATTAGGTATGGCTGGATCCAGGCTCTATGGGCAGTCCTTTCAGGGGGAGCAAGCTCTGTACAAACTCCGCTCCCGATCGGCGGTCGATAACATTACCGCATCCCGCCTGGAGCTCTCCGCGCCGCCATCTTAGGGTCAGGCCTCTGCTGCCGGGCGCGCTTCAAGCCTCACCTCTACTCACACCACTCAGCCGTCTCGCAGGTGGGTTCCCGCCGTTGTCCAAGGCCCGCACACCACTCTGCTGACCAGGAGGCGCACCCAGCGCGTCAGGCTCCCTCACCAGCAGGGGTTTCTGTGACGAGTCGCGGCCGCCATTTTGTCCGCGATCCAGCCTGAGCGCGAGCAGGGAGGAAAATCGCCGATTTCTCTGCACCACGGCTCCCCAGTACCTCGGGAGTGTATCCAGGGGGGCACCAGGTGTTCCACCACAAATTATGGTGCCTGGGGTCACCCCAGCTTATCAGGAGTAATTGCTGTGGAGGGAGGCCACGGAGGAGCCCCGAGGTCCGCTGCTCCCTACATCGGCGTCCTAGACAGTCTGATGCTCTTGTAGGTGCTGTACGCTACACAGTCGGAGGTGGGGGACCTATGTAGGGGACTGTAGACCACACTGTGAGACGGCCTATACTTGGGACGCTTGTCCCTAGTGATTTGTGGGCATGCCGTCTTCCTGTTTGTATGATGGAGTATCCCGGTCGGGCCTCTTAAGACTGTATGTGGCAATTAAGGGATTCAGTAATCACTCAGACCCAAAGGTTTCAACTATTCGGTTATGGTTTAAAGTATGTTCTGTGTGTTATGAGACAGTCTATATTGACCGTCCTTCTTCCGCCCCCTTGAAAGGCTAGTAAAAGACTTCATATGGGGGAACTCCAGACACAGGGTGGCGATTAACAAGGTCTAGTTACCTGTCGATCAGGGGGGCCTGACAGTCCCGCACCTAGAGCAGTATTATTTAGCAGCGCAAATACAATGGGTGGCCAGATGGCTAGCGGCTGCCACAGAGACACAGCAACCACACAACCTCCCCTAAAAGCTACAGAGCGGACAACAATATTTCACCCATGCTCAAGAACTAAACCACCGGTCTCGCTATTACTGACTGTGGCACACAGGTGCTACCGCAGAGCACTTTACATCACCCGTGCAACCACCCCGTACGCGCCAGCCCTACCACTAGAGGGAACACCCAGAGGCACCGTAATTACTGCAGCAGCTGAGCTAAGAAGCTGGCATGAGGCTGGGGTCCATGACAGGAGATCTAAACTGCGAGGGCACAGTAATCCCATACATGACACTATTGGAAGAAGACGAGCTGCCTCCCGGCCAGTTTCTGCTTCACCCCTCCCTATTGGCGTCACTAACTGCTAAATGGGGAGACGTAGCTACCAAACCAGATATACACCTCACTATACAATACCTACATGTTATGGGACAAGGAGGATATCTCACCAAATGGTTTGCAGCATCACTTAGGCATCACACGGCAGCTAACCTATCGTCCCTCCGGCAACACTGATAAGCAGACATGGGGCGCCAACTCACTGATACAGAGTGGGCCTGGGTACTAGCAAGCCCAACGCAAGTCCCCAGGAATGCGCGCCTGCGCCAAATACAATTCTATATTATTCACAGAGCGTACCTCACGCCAGCGATAATCAACCAGTACGTCAAGCGCCACGACACCGCATGCCCCAGGTGCGCGCAAGTAGACGCAGACCTACTACACATGTTATGGGGATGCCCCATCTTAACAGAATATTGGTTAGAGGTAGCAGGCGCACTGACACGGTGCACTGACCGTACCTTCCCATTTGAATGGCACATATACCTTTTGCACTTACATCGGAGGAACCGCAATAGCAAAGTCAATTCCAGGTTCCTAGACCTGGGGATGGCAGTGGCGAAAAGACTGATCACCAAAAGTTGGAAGGCTCCTGACCCCCCACACATAATAATGTGGAGACGCTCACATGGGCTAAAGCGGAAAGTGTCGCACTACGCCGCAAAGACACATTAGGGATTCGTAAGGTCCCCCTCGCTACTAGTTGGGACGCAATCCTTACTGCTTTGATCCACGCACAAAGTGATGCCACACCACCTCAGGTCCCAACAGACGGCGCCTCCTGAGAGCACACGACGCAGCGGGGAATCAGTAGAGAGAGACAACGAGGAAGGGGGGGGGGAGCAACGCCCCCTCCCCCCAAAAAACAAGCACATCTACACGCATGCCCCACACCAAGGCAACAGCCACGCTAGAACGCAAGCAAAAAGCAAAAGCGCCAGGACAGCTGTGCCCAAGTTCCAGTCCCACAGTTCAGACCCCTTTCCCATTAAGTATTGTTTTGCCACAGTTCCGTTATTAACCGCCTCCACAGTTCAAAGACACATCGTGTTAGATGCAAGCAGAATACAGTTGCACAGCGTAAGCCATAATAGATACAGTTAAGTTGACATCAACAGTCTATATCCGAGGCAAGACGACCAATATCAGACAACATAAAACGATATGTAAAGTTGATAAATCGCTGAAAAACTATAAATGAAACATCACACACTGTAAGTTATGACTGGTATGAATGTCAGTGATGACACTGTTAACAAATATTGTACAATGCAACTACCCGAACTACTGCACAATCTGTAAATGCTGGGTAAATGGTAAAAAATTAATAAAAAACAGTTTTAAAAAAAGACAGTCTATATTGCGCCAAGCTTATCTGAAGGCACTGTGGTGTAAGGAGGGCTATGCCTTCAGGAACAATATAAATTTATTAGACTATGGAGACCCAAATGCGACTGTTATTGATATATACATATGTGATTTGTGAATCCACATAGGAATGGTGTAGCCTAATTATTACAGTGTTGATAAACAGTTATTCCTAACAGAGGGGTGACATAGCTCAGATAACAGGAAGAATAGTAGTACACGTAAACAGGAACAAATACGTCTGATTCTTATGTAAACAAGCATTGGCATAGCCAATAGGTCTCGCTTTTGGGACCTTATAAGTGTTTAGCCAGAGATATTGACTTTGCCTATGTCTTTAAGCTGTGCAGTACAGAAGTCTGCAGCATGCTGAAAAGTTATAATAAAGAAGTGTCAGAAGCATTTTTGTTACCTTATATATGACCAAGAAAGCATTATGAACAACTGAACGACCATATTAAAAAAGTATTAACAATAAATAATGTCTTGAGTTTTTTTTTGTCCTTTCAATGCTGGCAACTTCTATCTGCCTGTCCCAATGGTTGCTTGTTATGGTTTTTTTTGTTATGGGGGGGCATAAATAACAGGAGGGTGAAGGTTGGGAAATAGTACCTGTATAACAGTCAGTGAGAGAGTCAGTCAGTGAGAGAGTCAGTTAGTCAGTCAGTGAGAGAGTGAGAGAGTCAGTCAGTCAGTGAGAGAGAGAGTGAGAGTCAGTCAGTAAGAGAGAGAGAGTCAGTCAGTCAGTGAGAGAGTCAGTCAGTGAGAGAGAGTGAGAGTCAGTCAGTGAGAGAGTGTGAGAGTCAGTCAGTGAGAGAGAGTGAGAGAGAGTGAGAGAGTCAGTAAGTGAGAGAGAGTGAGAGAGTCAGTCAGTGAGAGAGAGTCAGTCAGTGAGAGAAAGAGTCAGTCAGTGAGAGAGAGTCAGTCAGTGAGAGAGAGCGAGTCAGTCAGTGAGAGAGAGCGAGTCAGTGAGAGAGAGCGAGTCAGTCAGTGAGAGAGAGCGAGTCAGTCAGTGAGAGAGAGCGAGTCAGTCAGTGAGAGAGAGAGAGCGAGCGAGTCAGTCAGTGAGAGAGAGAGAGTCAGTCAGTGAGAGAGAGAGAGTCAGTCAGTGAGAGAGAGAGAGAGTCAGTCAGTGAGAGAGAGTCAGTCAGTGAGAGAGAGAGACAGTCAGTGAGAGAGAGAGACAGTCAGTGAGAGAGAGAGACAGTCAGTGAGAGAGAGAGACAGTCAGTGAGAGAGAGAGAGAGAGACAGTCAGAGAGAGAGAGAGAGAGAGTCAGTCGGTGAGAGTCAGAGAGTCAGTCGGTGAGAGTCAGACAGTGAGAGAGAGTCAGACAGTGAGAGAGAGTCAGACAGTGAGAGAGAGTCAGACAGTGAGAGAGAGAGTCAGACACAGAGAGAGTCAGACACAGAGAGAGTCAGACAGTGAGAGAGTCAGACAGTGAGAGAGTCAGACAGTGAGAGAGAGTCAGACAGTGAGAGAGAGTCAGACAGTGAGAGAGAGTCAGACAGTGCGAGAGAGTCAGACAGTGCGAGAGAGTCAGACAGTGCGAGAGAGTCAGACAGTGCGAGAGTCAGTCAGTGCGAGAGTCAGTCAGTGAGAGAGAGAGTCAGTCAGTGAGAGAGAGAGAGTCAGTCAGTGAGAGAGTCAGGCTGCAATAGGTCTCGCCTTTGGGGCCTTATAAGTGTTTAGCCAGAGCTATTGACTTTGCCAATGTCTTCAAGCTGTGCTGTAGAGAAGTGTGGCTGCTGTGCAGAATGCTGAAAAGTTATAATAAAAAAGTGTCAGAAGCATTTTCGTTACTTTATATATGACCAAGAAGGCATTATGTAAAACTGAACAACCATATTAAAAAAAGTATTTACAATAAACAATTCTCAGTTTTCTTTTGTTCTTGCAATGCTGGCAACTTGTTTCTGCCTATTGCAATGGTTGTTTGTTAAAGCTTTTTTTTGAGGGGGCATAAACAATCGGAGGGTGAAGGTTGGGAACTAGTACCTGTATTATAACACTAGCAGCGGCCAGACACTAGGGGAGAATCAACAGATGCCAGATTCCGAGAGCAGGCTGAGGTGGTGCTGAGTGATGCTGAGGTGGTAGTGGTGGTGGTGGTGACTGTTGCGGAGACGATGCTGAGGTGATGCTGAATGATACTCAGGTCTTGCTGAGTGATACTGCTGTGGTGCTGAGTGATGCTGCGGTGGTGCTGAGTGATGCTGCGGTGGTGCCGAGTGATCCTGTGGTGGTGCTGAGTGATGCAGTGTTGGCCCTGAGTGATGATGTGGTGTCGCTGAGTGAAGCTATGGTGGTGCTGAGTGATGCTGTGGTGGCGCGGAGTGATGCTGTGGTGCTGCTGAGTAATGCTGTGGTGGCGCTGAGTGATGCTGTGGTGGCCCTGAGTGATGCTGTGGTGGCCCTGAGTGATGCTGTGGTGGCCCTGAGTGATGCTGTGGTGGCCCTGAGTGATGCTGTGGTGGCCCTGAGTGATGCTGTGGTGGCCCTGAGTGATGCTGTGGTGGCCCTGAGTGATGCTGTGGTGGTGCTGAATGATGCTGTGGTGGTGCTGAATGATGCTGTGGTGGTGCTGAATGATGCTGTGGTGGTGCTGAATGATGCTGTGGTGGTGCTGAGCGATGCGGTGGTTGCACTGAGTGATGCTGTGATGGCGTTGAGTGATGCTGTGATGGCGTTGAGTGATGCTGTGATGGCGTTGAGTGATGCTGTGATGGCGTTGAGAGATGTGTTGGTGCTGAGTGATGCTGTGCTGGCTCTGATTGATGCTGTGCTGGCTCTGATTGATGCTGTGGTTACGCTGAGTGATGCTGTGGTTATGCTGAGTGATGCTGTGGTGATGCTGAGTGATGCTGTGGTGATGCCGAGTGAGAGATAGAGTGAAGATATAATGCCCAATTAGAGAGGGTGGTGAGAGAGAAAGAGAGAGAAAGGGTGTACATAGAATAAAGAGTGGAGCGGAATAGAGAGAGAGAAAGAAGGGGAGAGAGAGTGAATGAAGGAGTTTGAAAGAGAAACAGATAAAGGGGTGAGAGAGAATGAAAGGCTAAAAAAGATAGAGAGGGGAGAGTTAATTAAGTAGAGAGAGAATTAGAGAGGGGAGAGAGAGAGAGAAGGAGAGAGACAATAAGAGTGGGGGTGTGGAGTTTAAATAGAGTGAAGAAGTGACGCGGAAAAAGTAACCTTAAATATAGCTTTGTGCTTTGCGCGAATAAATATTTTAAAAAAACAGAATGAGACAAAAATACTGGTAATTAGGCTGTGACTCCCAATATAAAACAAATAGCGATATAAGGTGAAATCAACCCAGCGAAGCAATATTTCTAACTAGACAAAAAAAAGCTTGCATTTCAATGCTAATCGCTGTTGTTTTTCATGTGACTGTAGTCCAGGGCAGTCAGTTGGTAATGTGAGCTGCTGCTGCGATTGAAACATCAGAGTCCAGAGAGTTAATGAGCCATGACGAGGAAATGAGGAAGAGATAGGAAACCCAGATGGCAGCTGCGCGCGTGCACGCCCATCGTGAACGCAAGCTGGTCGCCAGCCGAAAGCCAGTGTTTGCACTTCCAAAACCCACTTACTAAAACTCTCGGCCAGACCCTAATGCAGCCCGTTTCTAGAAGCTGGTTACAAGAACCTAGCGGCTGTGTTGATTCTTAAAAGAAAGGCCTTCAAAATATCCGCGCTGCATAGGATCAGTTATAAGTGGCATAATCGATGGTGGGGTTCTTACACTCACTCAACCCGACAGTCTTCGTTACACATAAGCCTAGCTGTTGCGTGCAACAGGCTCCGAGCTGCAGCGCCAGACACATGCAAATAATAGTTTGTCTTTTATACAGCTCTCCGTCCACTATAACTGGTGCTACTATTTTCCATTTTTTATACCCAATTTCCCGACCTTCTGAAGTACGTAAAATAGAGAGAGAGGATCAGAACTCATAACCTGCAGCCTGACAATGTATTCAAGTAACTAACTTTTAACTCGATGGCCTGTTCCAATGCAATTCCTCCAACATCCTAGTCATGGTTTCACATGTGAACAAAGTGAAGTACAACAGAGTCCAACACTAGTTTGTTAAACGTGGCATGCACCTAGCTCAATGTCTATCCGTCCTACGATTCAAATATACGGCTGGCACCCATTTTAAAACGCATGGGGGGGGAATTAAGCGCTTTTCTCACGTTAACACCGCAAGTCGAGTGTTTTCACAGAAGCATTGAAACAAAGCACACATTTTCAAAACGCATGGGGGGGGTAGCGCTTTTCTCACGTTCAGTTAATTGCTCTACATTTAAACACCGCATCATGAGAACAGAATAAAAGCGATATAGCATTTTTACACCGCAGCAAGGAATCGAGTGTTTTCACAGAAACATTTAAACCAAGCGCATTTCTCACGTTAAGTTTCTTTTTCTACATTTTTCAGACGCATCAGGAGAACAGCATTTCTTACGTTAAGTTACTTTTCTACATTTTTCAAACGCATCAGGAGAACATATCGAAAAGCGATATAGCATTTTCACAGCGCAGCAAGGAAATGAGTGTTAGCGCACAAGCATTTAAATAAAACAAGCAATGGCCGTGAAACTAACACGGCCGCGAAAGTTAATCGCGAGGGAAGCCATATGGCGCCTGATCGCGCGTACACGCTCGCGTGAACGCAAGCTGGTCGCCAGCAAACTGCTGTTTGTACTTCCAAAACCCGCTTACTAAAACTCTCGCCAGAGCAACGCATGCGCTGGCTCAGGCGAGACCTAATAAACCATTATACGGAATGGATGAAGATGCTGGAACAAACACTAGAGGATTCTCCATAGAGGAGAATAGGTACAGAAAGTTGTTATTATCAACTCATCAGTAAAATTCAACAGACCTCTATCCATTGAGTATTTAGTTACTGAAAGGAATTTCCCATAATAAAAGGTTTTTAAAAGCTCACAAACCAGAAAGAAGCTTCGGGTTCAGGTAAGAGGGTTTATTTAGATTCAGTGAGAAGTAAGGAATACCACCAGCTCCCAGGTAGCTCATCTCCGAAATAACTGCCACCATTAGAACACTGATCCCTGCGACATCCCCATGATTACAGCAAAACGACACATGCCACGATATGGGTAAAGTTCTATAGCCAGAGGATTGTAACAGCACGTATATCATAACACACCTTCCACCCTTAAAGAAAACTGATCCAAAGGGGAATTAGGAAGCGCAAAACTTCATTAACTATACATTAGAACTGTTAGAGTATAATTTTTTTTAGATTAGAATAAACAAGCATTCAAGCTGACAGCTACCTAAACATTACTGTGGAAAATGCATGCTGAATTGAACGTGAAGAAAATGTGCCCTCTTTAATTTGCTAAGTGTAAAAGTGCAGCTTTAATTTTTTTCAAAAAGTTCTAATTTTTACCATACTTTCACTGCTAGGCCCAATTAGTCCTCGTTTATTCTTGCTTTCCTCTCTCATTTTAATAAAAATAAATGTCTTTTAGAAAACACTGAACCATGCTGATTTAATCGTTAAAACTCATCATCGCTGTGAAATGTGCTGTTTAAAAATGTATTCCTTTCCTTCCACACATCCTATGATTTTATCGTAATAAAATACCTTCTCTATGATTTACTCAGAACGTTAGAATAGAAAGACAGTATATTTGAATAAACAATGTTGTTTAAAGTTCTCATGATCTAACCAGGGCATGTGGTAATAGAAAATGTTTCATTTTATAGAACAGTCCATTGTTACACAATGGAATACTTAACAGCTAATAGAGTAGGTTTGCAGAGGTTTTCATGAGAACCTCACCAGGGGTTCAACAATTGTATGAATGCTTAGTAACATCTCAATAGCATCATGCCGTATTGTGCATTTACTGTAGGAATCGAAGGAAGAAACGGCAGACCATCGGAAGATTCTTCCCTATTGGCCTGAGATAAGTTCACGCACTGCTGCATGGATATATATGTTCTTATACTGTATGTACGTGTACCTAGCTAGAGTTATGCCATAGACTGATGAGGCTAGACAGATGATGCTCCCTTGCACTTCACTGTGCTTTTCTTCCCTTTGACTGATTGCTGCGAGCTACTGCTGACACCGATTCGCTGTTGGGTGACACTTTGTAAGGTGACTAACTTGATTTAGACGGTTGTTACTGCAACTGTTTGAGAGACCAGCCTGAGTTTCTAGAACTGCTCTTTATGGGGAGTTCGACTTCTCATAGCTACTAATTGCAATCTCCAAAACTCTTACTCTTTTCCAAGGAACTCTTTATGGGTTCTGATAAGACTTAAGACCCTTCTAGTTTAGTGATAGGGACTATTTCCTTTATGGAGCACGCTGTTATTTTATCTGCTGTCTTTAACCGTTATTTTTCTTGATATTTCTGTAAACGGATGTAGCTTTACTAATTGAATAAAAAAACAAAAACAAAATACTAAAATTAAATGAATAGTAAAGGTTTTGAAATCCTTACCAAACCTCTCACCATTAACTTATAAATTAAGGCTAATAGTTGATGTTATTTGAGATGTTTTAATTCGATGCTCCATTCTAAAATGGTGGCAAAGATCCTTTCGACCTGAGGAGGAGCTGGTGCGGAGTTGGGGATCCTCATTGTAAATTACACGTTCATCTGTAAAATGTAATACTCATTTTCCGCGCTATCAGAACTTTGCATGGAAAGGTTACAATGGAACCTACAAAAGATAATAAACATGAACCAAATGAAGAATATCTTACACAGAGAACAAGTACAATATTGTTGTCTAACAATCAACCAACATACCATAAGTGATTCGCAGAGTAAGTTAGCCAGTAAAATGCAAGTAAAAACCCTTTTTAGTTATTTAGAGACTTCACAAATTATCCTACAGACTATGAAGGAGGAAGGAGTGACCCAGCCCCAGACTCAGTTCCCTGCCCATTGCAGGTTAGGCTTTAATTACCCAGATCATGTTCCATACGTTGACGGAGTCCAGAATTACCACATTTCTCTTAACCTTGCTTATGATGAAAGGTTCCATAAATTTGGTTTGACCTGTCTTCACATGACAAAGTTGTTTTGACCAGGACTTTGTCACCCACCTTCCAACTAATTTTGTGGCATGCTTGGCATCATACGTGTCTTATACTTATTTTGATCTCATGTCTTTCAGCTATTTCTCATCAGGGAGGGTTTTATCATATCATAATCTTCAACCACGACATATTGAGCTTGGAATTCAGTAGTGTAACTCTCAGGGTGAAAAAAGAAGACTCTAGAGGGATGCTGTGTGACCCTATGGGCCCACCAAGTTTCACGAAGTACCTCTGTTAACGAGACCTTGTTCTCAACAGCCCTCTGAACCCAACTCTTAACCACCCTGTTCTTCTGCATAACAAAATTATTGTCTTGTGGAGAACAGAGAGCAGTCTTCAAATGTGAAATAGAAAGACCTTCTAAGAAATCTTGCATGTCATGCAAAATAAACTGAATACCGTTGTCCATTAGCAAGGACTGTGGTACATCTTCCTTCACAAATTCTTCTTTAAGGAATTCTAATACAGTTCTAGTGTTAACTACACTGACAAATTTGATCATCAGGCACCTGGAAGTATTGTCAACCAGCAATAAAACAGAACATTCATTATGAGACAAAAGTTCAAATGGAGGACCCAACTTCATCCAGGATTCCGGACGCACTTAAACTGGTGGCAAATGAGGTCATGTCACTTTGCTCTTATCATTTGCTGCACATGATCAACAATCCTTGACTAAAGCTTCCACCTGACGATCAACACCGGCCACAAGTTATACTGTCTCAACCTTGCCTTGGCTAGACTTCTATCCAAATGACCTGCATGGGCCAAATGTATCACTTTCTCCGGCCACCCTGGGGGAAATGTAACCCATGATCCTCTACATACCTTTCCTTCCAAGAGGCTTAACTCATCATGAACATTCCAATATCCCCCTCAAGCAACTGGACAGTTCCTTCACATCTGGTCACCCTTTAATCACAACCTTGAGACACACAGACACCGCCCTGAGAGTCTAATCAGCATCATAAAACCTGCTCCATTACTCTGGAATCAAGGTGTTCTCCTTTACCCGACCAACCAAAAAAGGTTCATCCAACTCCTCAACACAAGGAAGAGGATATCTAGACAAACAGCCCACCACCTTGTTGCTTGCACCTGGAACATATTCAACATGAAAATTAAAATCAATCAAATCTTCAGACCACCTTTTAAGGAGACGATGATCCATCCTTAAAGTGAATGATACAACCCACAACAAAAAATTAAAATGTTGAACATCCTATGACATTGCCACAGCTTCACGCTCAGACACGGACTACTCTTTTCAGCACTTTTAACAGAGCATGATGCAAATGCTATCACCTTCTCCTCACCATCACCAACTTGAAAGAGAACAGGCCCTAACCCAGACAAACTAACATCAGTGGATAGCAATGTTTTGCTACATGAATAAAATTGACCAGCTGTAGGTAAAACAGCAATACTTTCTTTAATTTATTCAAATACTTTGATGCATTTTTCATTAAAATTAAACGTGACACCCTTTTTAAGTAACGATCTCAGAGGCAAAGAAAAATTGGCAAAATTGAAAACAAACCTTGAGCAAAATTCTGCCAAACCCAGAAAAGAACACACTTGATGATTACTACTAGGCAAAGGTGCCTCAATTATACTTTTGGCTAATTCCAACTTGGGGCTTCTAAATTCAGAAGAGATTGTGTGTCCCTAGTAGAAGACTGACGTCACCCTGAATTTACACTTTTACTTTTTAAGTGTTATGCCAGAACTGTGCATTCTACCCAACACATGCCATAAAACTTTATGATGCTCACACTTGTCCACCCTGAGACCGAAATGTAATCTTGAAATACCAAAACTGTATCTCATGCCCAGGCCACAAGAGTTGAAGGACAGAAACAAGTTGCCTTAATGGGGCTGGTGCTGGCAAAACATTGAGTTGCTATTCAATGGATGAGGCCACATGGTCCGTCCCTGGCATCCTTGCACATGGATTTGAGGGAGTGGGCCATCGCAGAGGAGATCCAAGTGAAGACTAGAAGAACAGATGCAAAACTCCTGGAACATTTAGACTTATGGTCTGCAATGCTTAATAAGTTGATGTTGGAAGGTGGAGATGGGTGCCAGCGGTGATGTGAAAATGTGGTTGAATGATTTGTATTACATAATGCCTAAGACATGTATGATTATTGTTATGGTCCAATCTTTTGTTTCTTAGCTTGCCACCTGTATCCTGAGCTTATGTATGTGTATATATAAATATATACACACACAAACAAATATATATACATATATATATACATATATATATATATATATATATATATATATATACACACATACATATATACACATATACACAAACACACATTTACATATCTCTATATACACACCTATATATACACACATATATATACATACATATATATATTTTAAAAAAGAAATACAAAAACTCAGGATGTATCTGATAAAACTTTTTTCACTACCCTTTGGAAACACGCTACTGCTGATGCTAACCCAAAGGGCATTTGGAGGAATGTATATGCTCCCAAAAGGGTGACAAAAGACGTTATGTGTCTGGATTCAACATCAGAGGAGCAATGAAGGTGTAGACCGCTAGGATTAAGTACGCGGAATTACTGGAACGCCTGCGACAGATAGATTTTCATGCCTATACACTGCGTACACATTCAGAGGCGGATAGAGCAGGCACATTATTAGCACGACTGATTAAACCTTCAATGACCCCCACTCCTATCTTGGCGATACATACAGTCCATAACACTTTGGTTACTTCTCAAGCTGCAATTAATGCTGCATTTCAGGAACACTATGCTCGCCTATATACTGCCCCCCTCTTGGATATGGCCGCTACAACAACCGATTTCCTGGCACAGATCCAACTTCCTACTATATCAGCTGCAACCGTCGAAGACTTGGCAGCTCCGATTACTACGGCAGAGATTCGTAGGGCGGTTGCTGCATTAGCTCGTAACAAAATGCCGGGCTCAGACTGCCTCCCTGTGGAGTTTTATTCCACTTTTGCAGATACACTGATTCCTAAACTATTGCAACTTTATACCTCCTCTTTCGACGAAGGTGCCCTACCTCCTACACCAGGGAGGCATTAGTTACGTCTCTATTAAAACCTGATAAGGACCCGACTGAACTTCTGTCTTATAGACCACTCTCGATTCTTAACACAGAATATAAGATACTTAGTAAGGTCTTGGCATCGCGGCTCCTTCCGCTACTTCCTCGATTGATCCATACGGATCAGTGTGGATTCATACCCCTACGCAGTACCTCACTGAATATTCGTCGGCTTCATGCCTTGTTGCATACAGCGTCCGAAACTTCACCTCTTGCCAGCTGCCTGTCATTGGACGTCCGTCAAGCATTTGACACCCTAAGCTGGCCTTATATGCTAGCTGTATTGTCCAAATTCGGACTGCCTCAGTCATATTGTGCTTGGGTTAGTTTGCTTTATACTAACCCCACAGCTCGTGCTAAGACAGGCTCGAGCATCTCTCCCTCCTATACTGTTTATCGGGGAACGCGCCAGGGCTGCCCCCTATCCCCCTTGCTTTTTGTGTTGGCCCTCGAGCCTCTTGCACACTATCTGCGTCAAGTTATGGTTCCTTATGGCATCCCCCTCCGGGGTGTGATTCATTCGGTATCACTCTATGCCGATGATATGTTATTATATTTTCGGGATCTCACTCGAGACAAACGCACGGTAGCTACTGTTTTTTCTAGCTTTGGGGAAATATCTGGTTTATGTCTTAACGCCTCTAAATCAATTGCCTACTCCTTTTATGATACCTATACCTCTCCTTATCTGCAATTTGGTCAGATGCAATTTAGAGTGGAGCCTGTTACTTTTAGATATTTGGGTATCGACATATATAGATCCAATGCAGATACCATAGATGGTAATGTGGTGCGAACAATTAATTCACTACGTTCCCAGATTACCTTCTGGAATACGTTACCATTGACAGTGGCGGGCAGCTTGGCGGTGTCTAAAATGGTTATGTTGCCCAGACCACTTTATCATTTTGTGAACCTACCGGTTATCCTCCCGGCCTGGATATTTAAAACACTCGATACCTTGTTGTCCTCTTTAATTTGGGGGGTGGGTAGACACAGGTTAGCGTTGGCTAAGTTACAGTTACCTAGTAATGCAGGGGGACTGGGAGCACCTGATTTTAAAACATACTGTATAGTCGGACAATTGCAGTGGCTGGCATATTGGTTGGCGGGCAAGAATTTATTTGAAATTGGGCAATCCCCAGGCTTTTTACAACGTGGAACTCTGCAATCACTGCTATGCCCGGGTGCGACGAAAATGCGGGATCCTCCTTATCTTCTGCAAGTTGCATTGCATTATTGGAAACAAGCCCATAAATCAGCAAAGCAACCCTTTCCATACGCCCCGAACATCCCGCTCTGTGGATTGCCTACCAGGCGCGGGGTAATATCAATGACTCGGATAAGAGGGTGGACGCAGATGGGGGTAGGGACAGTTGGTGAGTTCTTCCTGGATGGACACCTGATGCCCCACGAGGAGTTTGTACGAAATCATTCTGTACCTAGTACATTGTTTCTCACTCACGCAGCAATAGTTCACTTTATTCGGAAATATTGGTTTATAGACCAGGGGGAACCTCCAACTTTCCACTTATTGAAATCTATTCACATAATGGGGCATGGCCGTCACTTGGTTCGTTGGCTCTATCGGGGTTTGAGGGAACATTTACATACTCCATTACAGTATCTCAGACAGAAATGGGACGTGATACTTCTCCGTGAGTTAGAAGACAGAGAATGGGCCCTAATGTTGGAACACCCTCGGCGAGTATCCCGTAATTGCCGGTTAAAAACGATACAATTATTCATATTACACAAAGCCTACCTAGCCCCGACAACAATACGCAAGATGTACCCGAATGCGTCCTCGGCATGCCCGAGATGTCAGACACAAGAGGCCGATTTTATTCATATGCTATGGTCATGCCCAGTACTAACGGGGTTTTGGTCAAACGTTATCCAAGGCTTAGTGGCCCTGACGGACCACACATCATGGGACACGATTGAGGCCTGTCTCCTGGGGCTCCCCCCCCTTCCTAAGAAAGCTAAATTGTTGCGTCGATTTACCGGGTTGGCCCTGATGCTGGCCAAAAGGCTGATTACACAGCGCTGGAAATCCAGCACGGCGCCCCGTGAGGACAGATGGCACGAAGAGGTAATCAGGTGGGCGGCTGCAGAAAGGGAAGCATTACAGCGTGAAGAATATAGGGGATTACGAAAACATCCCATATCTTTAGAATGGGCACACCTAATAGAACTTTTTAAAGCCGGCATGGGGGACGAATTAGTAGAATCGCAGGTCACAGTGTTGGAAAACAGAGCAGACACCTGATTACTGTTAGTGAGATGCTAGTGTCTCTTACTCCTTACCTTTCCCCTGCGCCCCCCCTTTCTTTCCCCCCCCTCTCCCCCTCCCCCTCTTTCACCGATCCCCCCCCCTTCCCCTCCCCCGTGGTTACGGACCGGACAGTCACCAAGTATAGAAACAACTGTTACAGGGTGCTGTCTATGTTGCGGCAACATTTTGTTTATTGTTTAGTTCTGGGTATTGTTGGGGGTGGGTTTCTTAAGTGGGGATTAATGAGTGCTGCACTTTTCGTCCATATACAGGACTCTACAATATGTAAACATAGAATGTATGCACATTTTTAGTATATGAGGTTAACACACTAAGTATTGCATAGATCGGTATGTTACCTACTGTCACTCGGTATATATATATGACTACTGTTATTTTTGTAATAGAAAATTGTAACCAAATGCCTAATCTTGACTATGTATAAGTATATATTTCCCCAGCAGTACTCAATAAAAATTTTGTGGAAAAAAAAAAAAATGTGTCTGGATTCAACATGTAAAGTAATCTATTGATAGGTTGACAAGTACATCACACTAAACAATTTGAATTTAGCCAGGGTCACAAGGGACTCAGAGATATTGGGAAGAGATTGTCTATCAAACCAAATGTGTATGTTGAGATCAGGCAAGTCAACACACATCTTGATTTGCTTTCCATTCTCCATAGGTGCCAAAACTAGTGAGGCAAGTCATTCAGATGATTTCGTTTTTTCAATTATAGTTGCATCCAACAGTTTCTGAAGTTCTTCCTTTAGGGCACCAAAGTGAGGAACCTGCCTCATCCTATGTACAAAAAGGAACAGCATTCTTCTTGAGAGTGATCTTAGGTTGAAACCCCTTCAGATAACCTAGGGTATTCTTGAAAACATCAGTGAATTCACAGGAAACATTTGAGTTGTCCACAGAATTTGTATGCAAGAGCTCTTCCTCAGTGGCATTTGGGTTAAGTGCGATACCCATGTCCCCGTGGTGACTCCACCCTAGTAAATTGTCCCCTCTTTGGGTCACATAAACCTTTCCCACTGACCCCCTCTCCCAGATTTGTATCCTTATTACTCTGTAACCAAGTATATCAATTTAGACCCAACCATAACCTACTTGATTAATATTGGATGGCAGCAACGCAGTATTTTCAGAAACAAAAAAACTAGCTTTACCACAAATCAAAATTGCACATTCAGGCATCACAGGAAGATCACTATCAACACTACCATCACTCTTGACACTCAGAATCACAGAATCACTTCTTTATCACACTCAACTAAAGACACACTTTGAATTGTTGTGCTTTTACATACTCTAGCGCAATGCTCCTTCTTCCAACAATGCTTACACACAGTATGTCTCACAAAGAATCCAAAACTGTTAGAAAGGTGAGTCTCACTACCATACTTAAAACACTTGCCACTGAACTCTATTACTATTATTCTTGGATTTGCCATCCCCTTACAAGTTGAATATAATCATCTCCTACTTTGTTGACTCTCTACTCATTCAATTCAACACTCCTACAATGAGCATCTTTACTCTTGCCATCACTCATCTTTTACACCCATGTGTTAGTATTCTCAATTACCTCTAGACCTGCAGTAGCTTTCCTAAGATCTGGGTTTTCTGCAAGATGTTTTTCCTATACACTAGGCCAACTAATTGATCCCTAATCAAGGAAACAGTCAAAGCCTTACTCTCTAGGACAACTAGTTGACCCCTAATCAAGGAAACAGTTAAAGCTTCAAATTCACAGCTAAGTGCTATGTCTTCAGTGACAAATTTCCTAATTTTCTCTGCTTTTCCTTACACCCTTGTGAAAATTGTATGTCTCTCCAAGTTCTGACAGATCAACTTCTGAGCGGGGGCTCAATCTCCCTATAAGCGAGGGCAAATATAGTGCATTAATAGTTGTCAATCTTGCTGAATCTTATTTCATTGAACATGAACCTACATATCCCAGTGTCACATAAACCCACAGAAACCATTGGGATGGCTTGTTATTTCTTAATCTGAAAGAACTTTATTTGCGTTCCATGAATAACAATACTTCTGTTGAAAATGTTCAGTTTGAGCGTTAACACGTACAAGTACAAATTCCATCCCTGGTCTTCCCTATGCCCACCATGTCCCACTATGGCAGTGATGACTGTGCAGTCATTTATGAGTTATCTCCTTTTGTGCTATTACTAACTATCCCCTTCTTTTGCAGAGGTGAGAAACCAACCTTTCTCAGCCAATAATAGTCCTAGATCTAGAAACACCCAAGGGAAGAGCCAGGTGATTGCCATGTGATCCATAACAACACCATAGAAGTATTGGCATTCCTTTAATATTGTAATCACAAAGGCACTGAAATTAAGAGAAAAGTACAAAAACAAATACTGGAATGATTTCTCTTGCACGGTTCCTCAAAAGGGAAAAGAACATTTGTTCTACATTTAACTAGCCAAATGCATGGCAGACTGAAATGAACTTGTTTTGGCTTTCAGGAAACAACATAATGTGAACAAGCTCTTACATCTCCTTCCTACATCAAGACAATAGCAAACAACTTGATATCTAGGTATGCCATAGATTTCGACTTAGCAGCTAGAATCAGCGTATTGAATTGAAAAACATGTCTAGGAGTCATGGACTCGGGATATCCTGGACCAGAGGGAGGGGGTTCAGATCTAGAGGGTGATTTAGGAAGGCAACCTGGATCACAACTTAAAAAACATGAAGAGTACATACACAAGAGTTCATCTGTATGTGTAGGTCACAAGATCAATCAATGAGACTTTGGATCCTTCAGGCAGCTAGCAAGAAGAATGACGCACAAAGGTTTCCCTGACACTTACACCCCCCCCCTGATTTGTGTTTTAGTAGAGACCTGAGCAGGGGGTTAGGAAATCTTTGGAGTTGAAATCTACAATCTCCAGAAGTAAGGGGGCTGCATCCCAAGTGCAAACATATACAAGGTTGCTCTTAACTTTTGATTGTATAGTGTGCCTTTGCGTTCTTGGAATATCTTTTAACAACGTAACTTAAAAAGACATCAAAAATGTAATTTGTATCTATATGAAACCCACTGACTACGGCCGAAAGCATAAATTTGTTTGCAATAAAATGTGTGGACTGGAGCCATACAGAATGAGTTGCCAGGCAGAGACTGAAGAATATATTTTGTTGACACATGTAACAGACGTTTAATTCATTTTTATGCACAAAAAGACAGTCTTACTACAGCTCTTCTGATACCTTTCAGCAAGTACATAATTAATCACATTTTATCACCTAAATGATGCTAACTGTGGTCTGGACAATTCAGAAATATGATGCACAATGGACTTTGCCTCTGGTACCGACTGCTCATAAGAGGCATACGTCATATGAGTTGAGTAATGAGTTCTCCGAGCAGACAAACGTTTGTCCTTCTGCCAGACGAGAGAGGGAAAAAAACAAACTCTGGCCTGAAGCCATATGATGAATGGTGGGAGAGGTGGTATAGCACAGCAGCATTCTAATTTATAGGAGCATTTCTGAGATATATGGAACTGCAGTTTGCAACTCTCCTATGATGCTACAGGTACATTCTGAACTTCTTTCGACATGAGGCCCAGTGTAAAGCTATTCCTATTTCTGAATAGGCACACAAATTGGGACCAAAAGGAAATGTGGCCTCTGGATCACTTAATGCCCATTTAGGATAGATTTGGAGTCAGGGATTTAGATCCCATAATGTTTGCATCTTCTTTATTTTTAATGTTTGCGGGTGATAAAGCTTATTGCCATGAGCCAGAGTCAAAGGCTGGGAGATTTCAGGCAGAATCGAGACTGCATTGCTTCAAGGGAAGATGCAAGAAAGGCTCCAATTATGCCAGAGGCATTAAAAGTTGTGAACAAATGGCCCTGTTATACAAAATAATATGCAGTCACAAATCCTGCAATTCACAGGGCTTGTGACCACAACATGTTTTGAATGTACAAAACCCTTTAAATGAGTGGGAAAAGTGCTTCACTTTAGTAAAAGGAGTTTTGCGACATTACAAATTGCAACCAAGAGAGGGCGTAAAAGGAGCGTCCTCTTCCTATTTGGCAGAGGCAATGGAATGTATCAATACTTTGCTACCATAACTAGTTACACACTACTGATCAGATATAGATACCTCAAAGGTGGTGGTATCCGATTCACAAAGGACAAGCAGTGCCTGTGGGACAGCTTTCCCTTTGCGAATTGCGTCATGCAGTCGCACAGGGAGAAGGCAGTGATCCACCTAGTGCCTACTCCAGGGCACAAGTCCTAAAAAACGAAGCGGGGGTACTAACCTAGTTGGGCAGTATGCAAGTGACATCACGGCGCGTGAAATCATGGCGCGTGACATCACGGCACGTGAAATCATGGCGCGCGACATCACAGCGCATGACATCACACATGCCATCACAGGAATTGACATCTTAGAAAGTGACATCACAAGCCACGACTTTACAGGAAGTGGCATCACAAGAAATGACATCATATCAAAAGCACTCACCTATATGTTTAGCAGGTCTATCATGTGTACGTTTGAGCGCATTGCGAGGCTACTAGCACTGTGAGCTATGGAAGATGATATGTGACTTCTACACCTTGCAGTCCCCCAGTTTTATGTAACACATCCTGTACATTCATTTTCAAACGTATATAATTTATTGTACATGTAATATGCACGTGTTGATGTAAAGCGCTCTTACACCCTGCATTGGGTTGAATAGGGCTATACAAGAAAAAATAGTGGTACTTAAATTATTTCAACGCCTCCTCAGGTGCCAAATCAGCAGTAGCCACGTGCTCAGTAGCAGCAGTTACAAGATCCATGTCTAAAATAGATAATGATATTTTGGCAGCTATTGCTGCAACAAAGGAAGGCGCTAATTACCCAAGGGGTTTCCCTTCCAAATACTCTTATCACTTAGGTCCCGAACAGGTTCCTTACGTAAAGATTCCAGACGTTGGTGATCGGTTGATTCCCAACGCGGACCGCAGACCTTCCTTGATAACGGCCGCACACGAAGACTTGGCTTCGGCCCATGCTGGCGTATCTGCGACTGTTTCCATCTTGCAGCAGCGTTACTGGTGGCGTGGTTTATATAAACAGACCCGTACTTATGTGCTTTCTTGTGACGTTTGTCAGCAAATTAAGCCTTCAACGGTTACACGACCACCACAAACACCGCTCTACATTTCTAACAGACCTTTTGGGTGTGTTTACCTGGATCACTGCGGTCCCTTCTCCTCTGACACTGCATATAAATATATCTTAGTTGCAGTGGATTCGTGCACACGTTTAATCTGGGTTTGGCCACAACGGAGTGCTGACGCTCGAAATGTCATAAGGGATTTGCGTGTCTTTGTGGGAATTTTTGCCTGTGGCACCTTCCATTCTGACCAAGGTCCGGCGTTCGCCTCTAAGGTGTACAAGGACGCGATGGGGTCACTGGGGGTGCGGGTGAAATTTTCGTCTCCATATCGGCCTGAGGGCAATTCGATTGTTGAACGAATGAACCGTGACTTAAAGCAATCCTTGCCAGCTAGAGTCTTAGGTACTGGCAGGAACTGGCTGGCCCACTTGTATAGCGTCCAACGTGCACTTAATAATCTCCCTAGAAGATCTCTGGGTGGGCGGACCCCATACGAAATGCTCTTTGGCATCCAAATGTTTGTGCCAGACCTTGATGGTCTAGACATGGCGGCGAGTGCCGCAATCTTTGACGTAGATAATCATTCTACTATGTTGCAGGACTTACAAGGAGCCCGTAACAAATTTGCAAACGAACATTTACCTTCAGCCACAGACGCTGCGTTGCAGATTCTGGTTGCCGGCTGGCTTCCGAAGGTTGGAGATCTGGTCCGAGAGAAGATGGAGAACAAAAAAGAATTTGGCCCCTCTTATCGTGCACCGGTTCCAGTCCTTGGCTTGAAGGGTACTCGTACAGTCATCTTACCACTGCTTCCTGGTCGCAAGGACAACAGATACATCTCAGTGGACAATGTCAAGCTACAACGTCTGGCCGATCCTGAATAGTGTAACACCTGCGGTCTCATGTCCAGCCATTTCTAGGGCTCGTGTTTATGGCCCTCCAGCTCTCACGGACACTGATGTTGCCATTGAGATGGTCGATTTGCCTGATCGCCTGCTCGACTTCCCGGCTTCCTCCTGCAACGAGGAGACCGTGTATACATACCCCGCCAACGAGTCGGTGGCTCACCTACCATCAACGCCACTGAGCCCAACCCGTAATTCCTTTGATTCGGCTTCCACCTCATCACTTATCCCGTCCAGCTTCAGTATTTTTGTATCCTGGTTCAGAGACAATTTCCTGGTCCCACCATGGACATACATCTGGTTGGTACTGTTCCTGATTTTTCGGTTCATGTCCATTGGCTTTGTGACAGTTTTCTTCTTGCTCATTAATGGTCACTATTTACCGGAACGCTCTGCAGGGAACTGTGTCGCTGGAACTTTGGCTCCGCATTCTTCATCTCACATCATGAAGCGTGACCACACATTTGTGAACATTTCAGCTTTCCCAGTTGCTGATGGCATCGTATGGGATGCGGTAAATTTCCAAATTCATGGACCAACCGAGATTATTAATGTACCAAATGTCCTCCGTGTTTCAGTGGGTGATGTCGTTAAAAGTAATATTCATTCTGACGATTGGGATGTACATGCCGTTGAATCTTTATTTTCTGATTTGAAATATTATGCTGCTTTTAATGCAGAAGACCTGTATTTAAATTCTGCAAGTTATGCTGACTTATACTGTTACCAGCATTGGGGTAACCATTTTCTCCCTAAACCAAGTACTCTTTGGGGTCCTTTTAATTACACTCAATGGGAATATTGTCCGACCCCTTTGCCAGGTAGCTCCCAAACTCTTAGAAATAAATTTACTTATTTTACAGACTTTGATAGATCGAACCCTGGGTCCTATTATTTTAAATTGAACCCCTCGTCCAATCAGAAGATCATGTTGACCCACTCCAAATTACTATATTCGGGTTCCTTTTTGAATGCATTAGCAGTGGGTGGTTATGAACACTGGCAGGACGCCATTGACTTAAAGTCTATTTGGGGCACCAAATCATGGCAGGTCCGCGGCACGGAAGCCTTACACCGTGCTTGCCTCATCCCGGCCCAGATTTTGTTTTTAAATAGTACAATCTATCAAACGACCTGTTGGGTTTTGGCTACTTCCAAAAACAATTGAACGCACCCTCAATTCCCGCATTGTCTTCCACTCCCAACGACAGCTTGCGTTTTAATATCTCCCTAACCTCTTTGCAAGCTTTGTTTCAAAACAATTCGTTTAATACCTCTACGATGGTTCAGTCACCCTGGTTGGCTTGGCCCATAGCATCAGATGCCTGCCAACTGCGTTTTCATGACTCAGCTCCTGGTTACAAACAGGATAGGCCAGATCCGAGGTTCTCTGACTCTCGTACTGTTACAACATATTTTGTTGGTAAATTGTGTAAACAGTGGTTGCAGCACTCTTCCTTAGATTCTGTAAAACAACATTTATCCCTCCTATCAGGCAACATTGATCTGTCCGATTTTATTCTGGGACCTCGTGGTCCTCGACCTAAGAGATTCATTTATGAAACTTACAATGAACTCTGGAAGCTTTCGCAAATTGAAGCTGCTTCCCGTCTCCGGGAAATCGATCAAGCAAATCTAGAAAAAGTGCTTGCTGTTGTTGACAATAGTATTAATACCCTTTCTTCCCGCATTTACACATTAGAGAATATGGTTTCCTCTGTTGTTGATATTGTACAAGATGATGTGCCTGTGTTATATCATGGTCAAAATCAATTGCGTTCAGTAATGCAGTTTGCATGGACTTTGCAAACGCTAAAAATGGGTGTAAAGTTCCTTGGCATTTTTTGAACACCTCTGCCTTATTCCTGCCGTTTAATTTAACTGAAAAACAGCAATTCATGTCCATGAAAGATGCAACACACTCTCTTGCATATCGAGAAGATAGAGCCGTTACCATTCTCTGTGGCGGAGTTGGACTCTGCTGTGTGGCTTGTACACGGGGTTATCGCTTTGCCTTTTTCTTTATTTGAGTTCAGTTCCTGCATGAAACATTATCCTGTTGGCCGTTTTCAGCCTTTAGGCAGTGCCTTCTTGCATGAGCTTTGGTCCCTGCCTTTCATGTACAGATGCCTTAGGGACGAAAAGAGGTTTTTCTCACAGGGGAGTCATGCGATTCTACTGTGGGTCATTCCCTGATTTGTAAAAGCATTAAATTGCACGGGGCTCGTAACGTTTCGGCTCCGAATCTTGCTTGTGTTTTAAAGGGCATTCCTGCTCCTGCTATATCACCTGCTTTCACTGTGCTTGCAAATGGTAGCTATCTCCTTCTGAATAATCAGGACTGCTGTGGAATGCTGGCCGGCATCCCCTATATTGTAACAGTTTCCCACCGCGTTGTGTGCTGCAAAAATGTGCTTTTTCCTCCCCCGCACGACATAATAGATAGTTCCATTTGGCCTTCCATTCCGACTTTGAAGGCAGATTTCAATAAATTGAGCAGAATAAAGGCGCTATTATTGAACCAGGAGGTTATGCTCACATCCGCACGCGAGACCTTCATTCTCCAGGTGGCTAGTACCCACAGTGAAATACAGGCCCTTTTGAACACCAACCTCCCACAACATTACGGTGAGCTGATTCACCGTGTTTTCAATGCGTCTAGCACTGAAGGTCTTGTGCACTTTTTTAAAGTTGTGGGCTCTGGCCTTGTTACCTCCTTTCAAGCCATATTTGGTGTGATACCGGCTTTTATTCATTCTATTTTTTCCAGCGTCTTTGGAGGCTTTCCGTTGATCCTCGCCTTAGCGGCTGGTATATTGCTTTTGGTCTGTTTGCTACGCAATGGCTGCACTTCCTGGGGGCCTCCTCGACCGCGGTCGGCTCCGGTTGCTCCGTGAACGCATGCTTCTCAGCTTCGGCATCCTGCCCTTAGCGACACTCAGCGTGTCATATCGACTTTCTTTTCGCTTTGCGTATTTCACTTGCGTGCAACCTGTGATGTCTTGCTTAAGATGTCCTTTCTCCTGGTCCTTGGATTTTTGCCTTTCCAATACGTTTCTGTCGGACCCGGATTTTGGCCAGTTGATGAGTCCCTTAGAGGCCCATGAACGGGACTGTTCCGACGATGGCTTAATGGCGCGTGCAGCTGCACTTGGAATTTTGGCGCAATGGGATGTCTGGGCGGCTGCTCAGACTCTCCTACAATGAATTTATGTTGAGTATCACGCAAGTTGTCCCGCAATGCTGATCACTGCTCCCTCTTGTGAGGAGCATGAATGCAGTTTTGATTTGTTGAACTGGATGGCTTCTCTTTTTTCAGACAATACCAATGATGTTCTCTTGGAGGGTGTAGCGTTTTTCTGCACTTACACTCTATTGGATTAGGGACTTTCGCTTGCTGCGTCCTGCATTTCTGGAATTTTGTTTGTCCTGTACTTTTTTTCCATTCACTGTCTTTCATGGGGGACTATTCATAATTAGACGTTTGCATTCTGCTCCATCTATTTGAACACTGTTTTCGTCCTATGTCTTGGCCTATGGACTGACCAGGGGAGGGTGTATTGTGGTTTGTGGCCTCATCGTCTCCATTGCTAAGTTAGCTTAGGCCTGGCTGCCATGATGCCTTTTTTGCACACGTTACTCTGTGACTTTGTTTGTTCAGTCCCTGCTTGTGCCCGGCTATATTAGAACTGTCTGCTTTTTTGCCTTTCACCTTTTCTCCTGTTCCCTGTGGGTTTCGTCTGCACAACATGTACAAGGTCGAAAAACAACGTCCCTTGTTCTTGCTGATCTGGTCAGCCCCTCACACTTAGACATAACACAAAATACAGCTGCACTGGAGAAATTGGTGTGCTTTTAATATTGTGCTCTCGCTGTTTGTGACACTTGGAGAAAAACCTTTCCAGGGAGAAGAGCTGTGCTTGTCTGATGATGTAAACCTTGCATCTAGATATTGAGGTATGGGGGTCCGCCTGACAAAGCCCAGAGGTCTTCTATTTTTATAATAAACTAGTTATTAGCACGGGGAGGGTGGTAAGGCTATTTAGCCCTATATCCACTGTCTTTATAAAATGCTATCCCCGTTTGTATTCTATGGAATTGTAACCATGCTTATTATTTTATCATTATGCATTATGCTGATAGTACTGGCACGTGTACTATATCTTAGAGCACGATAGTTGAAATAAACATTTTAAACTATACAGTGTCTCTTATTACGCAAGTTGTGGACAAGTATAAGAGAGTTATGAAAGGGTGTTCTTGCGAGTCCTGAGAGAGACCGTGTTCTGGGTTGTCTAATCATTGGTAGCTGCGCTGCGAATGAGACGCTAAAGCTAGTCGGATTGGGATTGTGGGTACTAAGGGGCATGGTTGGCTCACCACTATACTCCGAGGTCCTATTATCCTGTGCATAGCTCTGTGTATGTGCAGAATCCCTACAACACTATATAAATGCAATTTGCTTTGTCTAAATACTGGGAAAGACCAACACATCTGACATTCTTACAGTGCATGCATATCTCCTAAAAAGGGACTGAACAAAGTGAAAAGCTGCCTCTTAAGTATGTGTGAAGTGCTAACAAGGTGTGAGCCTTTGTTTCCCCTCCGCTTCATTTGCATCAGGTGTGAGGCTCCTGACTGCTCCCAGCCAAGAGACTCGAACAAAAGGAGGCCTGATGACCCCTCAAATTCGGCCTTTGTTATGGGCCCAGCAGGAGTCTTAAATAAGAAAGCCCCGTCCCCGCCTGCACGTTGTTGCTTGTTGAAGATGGAAAGCAGACAACGTGCAGACGCTGCTGAAAGTGTCCCTGTGTTTGGAAATTACACCGGGACGAGTTCAGCACATTATTCAGTGGGGCCCAAATTCTTGGCCGGGTGGACACCGTCCACCCACTTGTACCCCCGACTCGTGCCCTGGTCTACTCCCCCTGATTTTATTTTTTTTAAAGCAGCACCTGTCCCTTAATAGCCCATGGCTGCTTTTGAAAAAATGTTTCTTGTTTGGGAAAGTAAATGAAAGGAGGGTTGTAGGCCACCATCTCTGCATCTGCAGCCATTGACAGGAAATCACAAATTGCGGCTTCCCTAATTAATATTCAATAGGCAGGTCATTTCTAACCCCCCTACAAATGTACAATTTGTGACCCTTTAGTACATAGGTCGCATTACAATTTGCATACCCATTTGCAAACTACTTGGGGTGAACAGCACATCCTGATTTGTGAATGGCTCTTTGTACTTCAGAACCAAAATCTATAGCTGAATGTACCAACTGTCCCATTTCATAATTTTTCTCTTTATTCGGAGAATTTGCCGTTCATATTTCACTTATTGGTGGGGGGAGGGCTTAATCTAAAAGACCCTCTACATACCAAGCCTGTTGCTGACCAGGCCTACTCTTCGTGATACTCATGTTATATTCTGGCTTGACAGGACAGCTGTCACCAGACAATTATGGTAGCATTACTAGTTATAATCTGACTTGGCAGCGCAGCGGTAACCAGGCAATTATGTGAGCATTACTGGAGAGGGGCTTTGGCTCCACCCACATTTTGGGAGTCATAAATACATGTTTTGGTGGAGCAGAAGTTGTGTGCTTCCACATACAAATTCTTGCTCTTCATGCAACTGTGATCATTGTGTTTATTTATCCAGTTGCCTGAGCTTGAACTTTCAGGGGCATACACATGACACTGAAATGCTATGGAAGTCTATTAGATATCTAGATAATTTATGTTGTTTTCCTCTGGCAGCAGCACAGATGGAAGGAGTGCAGTCATTAACCAACATGGATTTTTAGGTCTGGCTTGATAGTGCAACTGTCACCTGATCTTTTAATCTACACCCAGGGCCGGCCTTTTGCTAAGATAGCGCCCTGGAAGTGGGCGGAGAGACATTTGGCGCCCTTGCTGATGGTAGTGATTTAAATGAGGCATCAGGGGGTCCCTTTTGTATCCACTGGTCAGTACCTGGATGAGCAGGGACTGGCCCCTGAAAAGAAACATCTCCAGACCTCCTCCAGCTCACCTAATATCACTGATAGCTTAGCTGCCTCACGCAGAAGATGGTTTTGTTGATGTGTGCCAGCAGGGGTCAACAGGTGAAGGGAGGGCAAGGAAGGGGGCTAAAGGAGTGTTAAAAACATCACCTGCCGTATGATAATGAAGCACTAAAACAACTTTAAACTGGCAAATCAGACAAAAACTAACAGGCAGGGACAAGGCTAGAGCAAGATGAGAAGGCCACTGCATAATCTTAATTGACACAGCTCTATGCACGCCTCAGAAAATTGGCGCCCTGGACCTGGGCCCAGCTCTCCCATGCTAAAGGCCGGCCCTGCCTACACCAATATTATTCTACAGTTCTTTGCTTCCACATACATATGTATTCCCATGGTATTGACTTGTAACGCACCACATTACCATAAAACATTCTTTTCAAAGCCAGACCTATTGGCATTGACAATGCTTGTGTTCTAAGTGTTGCCTAGTATAAGGGGTCATTACATGGAATGAACAAGCTAGAAAGGATAATTAAACCTCTGCTGTAATCTGTATAGGAAGATGCATGAATTACATTTTCTATAAAAGGAAAGCCTTGTGCCCGGTTTCTGTCATGAAAATTATTTACTTCCATTATAAGCATGCAGAGAATGCGAACGCCCACATTTCACTCAGAGCCGTTGTACAGAGGCGGGTGAATGTCTTTCAGGATCTTTTCCTTTTAAGCGTTTTACGAGCCAGCAGCTCCTAATATTAAGCACGAAACAAACTGAAAGTGAAACGCAAAACAAAGCAAAGAGCCGCCGGCTGAAGCTGACAGCTCCCTGAAGATTACCTGTAAAAAGTAAACAGAGGAAAAGCTGGGGGAAAAGCCAGCGCAGAAAAGTAAACAGGAACTTACGGAAGTCGTACGGCCGCTTCCTTCCCCTTGAAATCTCTCCACCACTTCAGCACAGTGCAGGTCACGTGCCGGGGGTGCTTACTGTGGCGATCAGTTATTCTTTGCACCGTTGACCCTGCTGCAGCCTTGTTGCAGACGGACACTAATTCGTGAAAATACAGCGCTGCAGGGTTGAACAGCAGAAGCTATTGGTGTAAATGGGACCTTTGTTCACTGTGCTTACAAGCGCCTCCCCGGACTCCTCCTCCCCACTTTCCTCAAGTGGCCATTCTGCTAGAAGTTCCACACTGAGGCACGCAGAGCGAGGTGGCGATGAGTCACACGCTCGTGCTAGGAGAGCCAGTCACATCGCCTGTTTCAAGGAATCCCCTGGGTGCATGCCAGACGCACCACAGGCAAAGCCGGGTTCACGCACTGTGACAGACAACAAAGCAGGCCACAGGTTCATTTCCTGAGGAGATCGACAGAAGCAGGTGTTAGTTATTACGCAAAGTAATGAGCAGGTAGAAAATAAGTGAGATGCGAGTCTTGATGCGTCGATGTCATTGTATATCGAGAAACTGGATATGCCAAGCACTGGTTCTAATCCCCAGCAAGACAATGGGATATAATGTACTCTTCTTGATTAAAACAGGTATTTTATGCTTGATACCTCGAGCAGAATAAATAATTAATGAATGTTTGGCTATATTGAATTAATGTGGCTTCAGAGTTAGCCCAGGAAACGACTCGAGGCAAAGCATAAACATGACCAGGGGAAAAAACAGAACGGTGTTTTAGCAGAATCCGTAATCTATTCGGATTTTATTTGGTGGCGGATACCTTTCTGACCAGACTTTGTTGACGAAGAATACTGATGCGAGGTTTTCAGAATATTTTATAGACAGAATATGTCCTAGGCAATAGCGTCACAGTTGCTTTCAGCTCTGATCTGGGAGTTACAATTTACAGAGACATTTGTGGTGATCCAGCGCAATATTAGCCAACAGCATTCATACACCATATACTCACTTGGGCCCATACATTCATACTACACTAATACTTACGCTGGGTGTCAGATGTACTGTTTTATCAAATTCCCTGCTACCAATTACCTTCTGATTGAAGAGTAATAACTTACCAATGGATCCTTTGCCAATTGGGAAATTTAAAATGAGTGACACTCAATATAGTTCATAATCCTGAAATAACCACTGAGTCAGGAAGTTTTAAAATGTTTATCTAAAGTTTTAGCAGAGTAAAATACAGAAAACACGGTACTTGATTGAAATACCCAAGAAAAAGCATAGAAATGATTTTGCTAATAAATGACGGTGTTTAAGGAAAGGAAGAGAATAGAGACAGCAGCGCAACTAAAGGTTGCAGTATAGTTACCTAAATGCGAGAACCAAGCCCCTTGGCCAAGGAGTTGGAAAGGATAGGACCCAGAAAGGATGAAGAGCAAAGACTTCTTCCAGGATCAGGACAGGACCGGTGACCTCTCTACAACGACGCCTGCGCCGTTCCCCTCTCTGATACTCGACTTCTCCTCGATTCTCCCGTTCTAATGGACTCCCCCGCCCCCTCCTCAGGACCTCTTCTGGACAGGGATTCAGTCAGCAACCGATCAGCATGGCAGTCTGGAGCGAAGAGCTCTCTCGCAGCATGGCGCCTGTTCTTCGTGAAAGCATGCTCTGACTAATTAACTAATGCTATATTCTATTATACCCTTCTACGCCCATGTACCTCCCCTTAATGTTGCTAAAATATGGGACCACTACTTCTGATTGGACAGGGACAGGGGGTGGATTCTCGCACCATATCGATTTGGCCTAAATTGTAAAGCCTATTGTCTTTACGTTCCCTCCCCTTCAAATTAATACATTCGCTTTATTTCCCACCCGTCTCACGACAAATGTTATACATTTTACAGGGGAAAAGTATCAATTTGTCCACAGGAAACAAAGTACAACATCTTCGGCCAATGGGTCATGGCCTTGGGAGACGTCCAAGTTGACTTCACTTGGCAGGCACACAGGATACATGCGCAGAACCATCGTCTCTCGAGTTACAAGTCACCAACCCAGGCCCAAGTTTACGAATTACTAAAAGTGCAAGAAGAAAATATTAAAATCACAAATAAAATGTTTCACTGTATGCCCACTTTTCCTACTCTATTCCCAATTAATTATAATACTATCCTGCATTAGTAGCATTAAGAAAACGACAATTTAATAATGACATGAGAGCAAGCTTAAGCATGTGAAAACATTTAGTGGCCATTTTAGCGCACACTGCGCAGAAGCAGGAGTTTCCCACCAAGCAAAGAAAAACGTCACACCATGTGATCAGGTTGCGACATGCGCAATGAAGTTCCCGCGCTTTAGCGGACATTTTGGATTACAGACAAGCGTTATTCATTAGTAAAACACATAGGCAAGCTTCTGTCCCTCTTGTGTTTGTGAATGCAAAGGTTAGTATTGACAATACAAATTTAATAAATTAATACTATGAGGATTGCGTACAAGCAAGTTTCATTTTTGAAACCTTGCTCCATCAATCCCCTCTCTGATGGCGTTTCTGAGCCATCAAAAACACCCTCAATCAGATGCCAACTTCTAGCAATTCGTTTCATTCTCATTTTTACATTTTCTGTTTTTCACATCCCCTTTCAACTTTTTGTATAATTCACTTCTCCATTCTTCAAGTTCTATTTCATCTAGTTTTCTCTTCTTTCCTTTTCCTGTCACTTTATATGTTCCATTCTTTCTACAGCATTTGCACCATATTGTTATTGCCAATATTATTATTGCTATCCCTGCTAGGGGTACTAATATTTGACCTATAAGTCCTTTTCCTACATTAGCAAACCAGGTTCCAATTGACGAGATACTATTTGTCAATCTTTCCCATACACTATCAACTTCCAGTGGTTTAAGTTCCTTCTCAAGTTTAGTTATATTCTGTATGTACGTTCCAATTTCTGCACTCTTATCAGGAATATAAGTGCAACAATGTTTCGTTTTCAATAATTTACAGACTCCGCCCTCCTTTGCCAATATAATATCAAGAGCAAGACGATTTTGCATTACCATAGATCTAATCGCAACCATTTCCGCATTAATCATTAGAAAACCTCCAGCAGTATCCGTTGATAAACGAACAACTACTGTAGACAATTTGCATATTTTCCTTGAGTTCAGAATTATTCCCACTGAAGGTATCAATGCACCAAATATATCACCTACAATTTCTGAAAAACTAGCTCTTTTACTACGTATTAATTTGCTATTGTTTTCATTGCTCCCAGTGTTTCTTTTTACGTGGTATATCTTTGGAAATACTATTCCAAAATAACTTCCATACCACCGTGCAGGAAGCCTAAAGTAAGCCTTATTCCCGCATACATAATAAATTCCAGGAAAAACTGAATCTGTTCCTCCTTTGAGTCCCCAACCTCCAAGAATTAAAAAATTGTGTTCACATTCAATGTGAAAACATTGTTATAATCAGTCTTTAACCTATGAAGACAAATTTTCCCTGTCTTTACGAAATCCAGTGCCATTGCAGCTTGAGCCTTGCCAGGTGTGTAACTACCTTTTTCTCAGCCCAAGGTGGTAAATGAGCCTTATGCTCAGAAGCTTTCTTTTAAAAATCTTGTCTTCTATCTTCTACTAAATTCAAAAATATCTTTTCTTCTTCAAGTAAAGAACATGTTAGATTGTGTCTATGTGCATGTGTTATGTCTATTGATTTCATTGTTAAGAAAAATTCTCCCATAAACTGTGCGTCTTGACTACTAAGCACTGGGTTCATACTCTTGCGAATCGGAACCTCAGAAAATATCACATCTAAGTTTGAATAATAATACTGCAGTCTACCTGTTCTATAAAATAAACTTGTTAATACACTACATGAGATGCCATATGTCCGTGGTAAATGATGGTATGTTAATCCTTCCGCTACTGATTCAGGTAACTTCATACAGACATAACAATTACTAACTTCCATTGTGTCTACATACTGAAACAATAACTTTGTGAAAACATTTAAACTAGTGTCGTTATCAGCTATTTCATGATGAACTTCTGGCTCATCTTCTGTCATTAATTCTACTCTATTGCCCTTCATGTTTGCTGTCCTCCCTTTAGTTTCATTATTAATCTTCTTATCTATTATCATAAGGTAAGGAACTGCTACAATCAGGACTAACCATACTATAAGCACCAATACTAGACTACATATGCAGATTGCACAGCATCTCCTACAACAATTTCTTTTTGGTCTCCCAGTAACTCTATCGTCAGGTATTTTTCGACAAGGAAGATTGCTCTTCTTATCTCTTCTTCTTTTCTTTAGAGGATTCTTTTGTTTAGTCAGGGTGGTCTTGTTTCTTCTTCGTATGTTAGTTCTGCACTTGTTCCTTCGCCACCACTGTCACTTGACTCTGAGCTTTCAAAATCTTCAAGAATGATATAAGTCCAGTCAGGACCCTTGAATTTATTATTCACAAGTTTCAGTCTTTTGCTTTTTCTTTTCCCTGACTTTTTCTCTTGATCAGTTTGACTTGTTACTTCAGGTACTTGATCTGGATTTTCACTTCTGGTTGTTATGTGGTACTTTACTCTTTTAATGACACTTGGCCAATGATCTCCTTTTCTTGTTTTCTTTGTTGGCACTGTTTCTTTGCTTTCGTCTTCAGGGATCTCGTTAATTTCACTTCTTAGCACTGTTTCGTTTTCTTCAATTACTGTGTTTCTTGTTTGCTCCTTTTCAGGTCTAATTGGTTTCTCTGTAACAGCTCCGCTGTGAGTTTCCAATAACTGACCTTGTTCTTTATTTATTTCTTTAAGTTCATGTTTTTCAAGGTTTTCTTCTTCCGTGTACTCTTCTTGATCTAACTTGTTCTGATCAGGGCTTATTGCACTGTGAACTTCTGCAGCCTGACCGGATTCTTCTAGATCTGTCTGTCCCTGTTCAAAGTCTATTAGGTTTTCACTGTTTTGAGTCCAATTTTCTTTCCCTATCTGACCTTGCTCAGGTTCTCTTATTGTCTTTTCTTCTTGTACCTGAGCTGCTTCTTCTTCACCTATCTGATCTTCTTCTATTTCTTCCAATTTCGCTTGACTTCTTGTTCTGTGGTATACTTCAGGAACTTCTACCACTGGTATCCAACCCGGACTTGTGCTCGGTTGTTCTCCGTCAGCGTCTCTCGAACCTCGATCCTGAGATTCCTCTGCTGAGCAACCTCCAGCTTCTTCAGTGATTGGTGTTGTCTGTGAATTCTCCTCTTCAGGGTCTGGTACTCTCTTTGTGTGGCTTACGTGAATCCAATTAGGAAATCTTGCACACTTCACTGCTGTATTGGTGGTCAATATAACTTGACAAGGTCTGCTCCACCTGGGTGATAGACACGTTTCTCTGGTGTGATTCTTCACTACCACCCAATGTGATTCTTCACTACCACCCAATCACCAGGATTCAGATCATGTTCTAGTTCAGGCTGCCTGGAAACTGCGTCTTCTCCAACCTGATGAGAGACAGAACGCACTAGGTCAGCCAATCCTTTGCAATAATCCAGAACCATATCATCAGATATATTCACTAATTTGTTTGTGGGAACATGTGTTTGTCTCATTGCTCTTCCCATCATTATTTCATGGGGGCTTAATCCTGTCGTTCTGTCAGGTACGCTTCTGAGTCCCATCAAGACAAGTGGCAATGCGTCTGGCCACTCTAATGATGTTGATTCACACATTTTCCCAATCTTGACTTTATAGTGCCATTTAATTGTTCAACCACTCCAGAAGCCTCTGGGCGATATGCACAGTGCAATTTCTGTTTGATTTGAAATGCTTCACAGATTATCTGGATCACTTCGCTATTAAAGTGTTTTCCTCTATCTGATTCCAAATTGTTATGTGGTACTTTACTCTTTTAATGACACTTGGCCAATGATCTCCTTTTCTTGTTTTCTTTGTTGGCACTGTTTCTTTGCTTTCGTCTTCAGGGATCTCGTTAATTTCACTTCTTAGCACTGTTTCGTTTTCTTCAATTACTGTGTTTCTTGTTTGCTCCTTTTCAGGTCTAATTGGTTTCTCTGTAACAGCTCCGCTGTGAGTTTCCAATAACTGACCTTGTTCTTTATTTATTTCTTTAAGTTCATGTTTTTCAAGGTTTTCTTCTTCCCTGTACTCTTCTTGATCTAACTTGTTCTGATCAGGGCTTATTGCACTGTGAACTTCTGCAGCCTGACCGGATTCTTCTAGATCTGTCTGTCCCTGTTCAAAGTCTATTAGGTTTTCACTGTTTTGAGTCCAATTTTCTTTCCCTATCTGACCTTGCTCAGGTTCTCTTATTGTCTTTTCTTCTTGTACCTGAGCTGCTTTTTCTTCACCTATCTGATCTTCTTCTATTTCTTCAAATTTCGCTTGACTTCTTGTTCTGTGGTATACTTCAGGAACTTCTACCACCGGTACCCAATCCTGACTTGTGCTCGGTTGTTCTCCGTCAGATTCTCTCGAACCTCGATCCTGAGATTCCTCTGCTGAGCAACCTTCAGCTTCTTCAGTGATTGGTGTTGTCTGTGAATTCTCCTCTTCAGGGTCTGGTACTCTCTTTGTGTGGCTTACATGAATCCAATTAGGAAATCTTGCACACTTCACTGCTGTATTGGTGGTCAATATAACTTGACAAGGTCTGCTCCACCTGGGTGATAGACACGTTTCTCTGGTGTGATTCTTCACTACCACCCAATCACCAGGATTCAGATCATGTTCTAGTTCAGGCTGCCTGGAAACTGCGTCTTCTCCAACCTGATGAGAGACAGAACGCACTAGGTCAGCCAATCCTTTGCAATAATCCAGAACCATATCATCAGATATATTCAGTAATTTGTTTGTGGGAATATGTGTTTGTCTCATTGCTCTTCCCATCATTATTTCATGGGGGCTTAATCCTGTCGTTCTGTCAGGTACGCTTCTGAGTCCCATCAAGACAAGTGGCAATGCGTCTGGCCACTCTAATGATGTTGATGCACACATTTTTCCCAATCTTGACTTTATAGTGCCATTTAATTGTTCAACCACTCCAGAAGCCTCTGGGCGATATGCACAGTGCAATTTCTGTTTGATTTGAAATGCTTCACAGATTATCTGGATCACTTCGCTATTAAAGTGTTTTCCTCTATCTGATTCCAAAGATACTGGGAAACTAAATCTAGGTATGAGCTCACGTAACAACAGTTTTGCAACTGTAATACTGTCATTTCTCCTAGTAGGGTAAGCCTCCACCCACTTTGAAAACAGACACACTATGACTAGTACATATTTTAGTCCTCTGCATGGTGGTAACTGTATGAAGTCGAACTGGAGTCTTATAAATGGGCCCTCTGCCTTTCCAATCTTTCCAAACCCAATTATCGTTTTCCTGCCTGGATTATGCATTTGGCAAGTTAGACATCTCTGGCAAAGACTCTCTGCAACAGCCCTGAATTTGGGATTGTACCAATTTTGTCTGAACAGCCTAATCATTGCATCTCTCCCTATGTGTGAGTCTCCATGATGCATTCTGGCCATTTGTGAGAGTAAACAGTCTGGCATGACTGGTCTGCCATCTGCACTGATCCACACTTCATCCTCTCCTCTTTGGGAGCAGCCCACTTTGATCCATAAATTCTTCTCACTTTCATCAACCTCATCTTGCAATTTCTTCACCTCATTCCAAGTTTCAGGTGGCATATACAGCATAAGTTGGCAGCTGATTCCCATTCTTTCCACCCTCTTATTGACTGACATTCTGGCTTTGGCACAATGTTGAGCCACCAGATCCGCATATCTGTTGCCGACTACCACCCAGTCATCTCCTGACTGGTGTGCGGCACATTTCACCACAGCCAATTCTTTTGGTGATTGTATTGCTTCTAGCAATTCCCTTACAAATTGTCCAATTTTAATGGGGAATCCTGAAGAAGTCATGAAATCCCTCTGCATCCACAGTTGGCCAAAATCATGCACAACCCCGAAACCATATTGACTATCTGTAAATATGGTCACTCTCTGATTCCTCCCAATTTTGCAAGCTTTTATCAAAGCAATCAATTCAGCTACTTGTGCAGATTTGACTCCTGGTAAATAGGATGCTTCAACTATTCCAGTTAATTCACATACCGCATAGGCAGCAGTCAGTTTACCATCTTCATATCTTTGACATGAACCATCGACAAATAGCTCCCTGTCTGGCTTTTTAAGAGGCTGTTCCTCTATGTCTGGGCGTGGTTTTGTACATAATTCTGTAATTTGTACACAATCATGTTCATCTTCTTCGTCATCTTTATTTGTTTCATGATATGGGTCCGGCAATAAAGTTGCTGGATTTATTATTGTACACCTTACCATGGTCACATTTTCAGCACCCATTATTATCCTCTCATATTTAGTCAGCCGACTAGGAGTAAGATGTTGAGTTCGGGTTCTTGTCAACAGAATCACAACTGCATGTGGAACATACACTTTTACAGGATGTCCCATCACAATTGACTCGCTTTGTTCAATGCTCAAACAAGTTGCTGCCACTGCTTTTAAGCATCCTGGCAACGCAGCTGCTACTGGGTCCAATGTAGCAGAAAAGTACGCTATAGGACGTCTGTCTAGTCCATGTCTCTGAGTTAGGACAGAAAGTGCACAATTTTCTCTCTCTTGACAGAATAATGCGAATTCTCTTTTATAATCAGGCATGCCTAAGGCAGGTGCTGAACAAAGTGCGTTTCTCAATCTTACAAAAGCTTCTACACTTTCATCCTCCCACTCAACAGGGTCCTTTGCTTTCTTTTTCGTCATGTTAATTAAGGGCTTAGCTAACATGGAAAAATTTGGTATCCATTGTCGACAGTAGCCTACTATTCCTAGGAACATTCGCACTTGTCTTTGGGTTACAGGCATTTGCATTCTCTTTATTAATTCTACTCTTTCAGAGGTTATTCTTCTTTTCCCCTCTCAATTTGATGTCCCAGATATTTAACAACTGTCCTGCAAAACTGTAACTTTTCAGGTGAGACTTTATGCCCTTCCTCAGCCAAAAGATTTAATAATGCTATGGAGTCAACAACACAGTCTTCTCTGGTGGTCGACGCCACCAATAAGTCGTCGATATATTGGACTAAGACTGAGCTTCCTGGCATCACTAGTTTTTCCAGGCACTTTTTCAGTATCTGGTTGAAGATGGAAGGACTTTCTGTGTACCCCTGAGGAACACGATTCCACACATAGACCTTGTTCTCAAATTTAAATGAGAAAAGATACTGGCTGTCTGGATGCAATGGTATTGAAAAGAATGCTTGACACAAATCAATTACTGTGAACCATCCTGCATTCCAAGGGATCTGGTATAGAATTACTGCAGGATTTGGTACTATGGGACAACATGGTTCCACAATCTTATTTATTTTACGCAGGTCCTGAACAATCCTATATTTTCCACTAGGTTTCTTTAGTCCCATGATTGGTGAATTACATGGGCTACTCATTACTTCTTTTAGTATGTTTTGTTTTACCATTCGATTGATTTCTTCAATGACTCCTGCTTTTACTTCTGCACTCATTTTGTACTGTCTGGTATTTGGGAAAATTGCACCTTCTTTTACCGTAATTTGAACTGGATCTATTTTTGCCATAAGTCCTACTTCTTTTCCCGTGAAATCCCATACTATGGGGTTTACTGTACCTTTTATTTCTTCTGGCAACTCATCTTTTGTTATTAACGAAAACATTTCGTCTATTTCTGTACCTTGTTTTGCAACCATAATTTTATATACATGGTCCTCATCTGGTGTCTGAACTGCCACACCATTTGGCGTGCAGAAAATTGTACAGTTCATTTTGCACAATAAATCCCTACCTAATAAATTCACTGGACTAGAATCACACACTACAAATTGATGCATTTCTCTAAAATTTCCTATTTTGACTTCCATTGGTTCTGTAAGAGGTGTTCTCATTCTTTGATTAGCTACCCCTACTACTTGGATATCTTAACCAGAGAGAGGAAGGTCTGGGATGTCTGCTGATCTCACCGTAGACCTGGTAGCACCAGTGTCCAAAAGGAAAGTAATATCATTACCTTTCACATTCCCTTCAACATATGGACCAGACTGATCTACCTGTAAGGATATGCCAAGTACGCACTCCTTCTTCCCCTCTCCTAGGCACCGTCATGAGTTGAATTCACAGAAATTGTCCTGCAAAAGAAATTGTGATGTCATATAATCATTCTTAACACTTCCTCCTGGGTATCCGATGTCTGTACCGTGCTTTGCTCTGCTTACATTACCCTGAACAGGTGGAGGTGGCAATTGACTCTGGAGATTTACACCCTGCTGTGAGTCATTCTGCGTCTGTGGATTTAAGTTTTGATTTGGGGCATTATTATTCCGAATCTTTTTACATTCGTACTTCCAATGCCCCAATTTTCCGCATCCATGAGAAGGAAATTTCTTTTTAGCTTCTTCTCTACTCATTCGTCCTCTAAATTTTCCACCATTTCCCGTATCACCACTCGTTCCAGAATCTTTTCCTGGATTTTCACTCGGATTTTCCAAATTAATTCCCTGCTTCTCTGCCATTTTCACCTGTGCCCACATCACCTTTTCTTGTAATTTCTTGTGTCTATCTTCAATATCGTCTCCACAATATTTAGCATATTTCAGAATTTCATCTATGGGCTTTCCCTGCCAACACAGCATCTGTTGTTTAATCATCTGGCAAATCTCTGGCTTCAGACCGTAAACAAACCGATACACAAACTGACTCATGTTTTTGTCTCCAATGTCCTCAAATCCACTATACTGTTTAAACACCTGCAATAGGCGCTCATAGTAAGAATGTACTGATTCACTGGCTTCTTGGGTGGTTCGATCTATTTTCACCCAATCTGTTTCTTTTGGTGGTATTTTCCCTTTCAGGTATGTTATCACCTGCTGATACTTTTTCATCACGTCATTGGACGGGGCACCTGTCTTCGGATCTCTAGGATATTCATCACTAGGCCAATCGACTGTAATTTTACAATCTGTCCATAAATCGGCAGGTACCACTATGTCAAACAAACCATCCAAATCCTTCAACAATACCTTTGACACCTTCACAAACCTTTCAACCTGCTTGTACCATTCAATTGGCTTTTCCCTCAGTTTTGGAAAATCATTCGTAAATGATAAAATATCCTGTCTGCTCCATGGGACATGTACATATCCTCCTCCCGCAACTTCTCGCATTGGATACATTTGATCTGCTGTTCCTGCTTCCTTCATCACGTATTCAGATGCTGTTCTACTTGTTCGTGCTTCTTCCTTTTTCTTGGCCCACCTACTTTTCCATTTATCTAGGTCTCCCCATTTTTGCAAAACTAACATTAATTCTCTTATTTGTAGTCTTTTTCCAGAGGCATTCATATTTTCTAAATCTTTGTCGGAAAATTCTGCTCTATAAGGTTTCTGTAGTACCTTTTATCTCCCTATTTCTATTCCCATCTGTAGTGCTTAATTGGATAATTTTTCATGAAATATCCTTACATTTCTGGTGATACTCCTACACAGGAATAATAATTCTTCTTCATCATAGGTATTTAAGCGTTCTAGTCCTACATTTCCTGCTATTATTTCTTCTAATTCAACTTTTAATTTATGGATATCCAGTATCTTTGGAGGTGTGCACAGTTTAACTGACCCTTGCACCCATCTTTCTAGATCTTCAGGTGTTACTATGGTGGCACTTTTTGCTCCTGATGAAGTTATTAAACTTACATCCTTTGAACATCCAGGTACATCTTTTCTGGGAGTGCTATTTACAGAACCTCTAATAGGCAAGTCCATAAGTGATATTGTGGATTCACAGTCACTAAATTGATCCTCAATTATAATTGGAGCTTCAGGTTTTGGATTATTCACAGGAGTAGGTGCAAGTATCGGTGGAGGACAGCTTCCCGGAGTACCATATAATGGAACTACTGGACCAATTGTTACAGGTATGGTCAACGAATCAGGATGTACTTTTATCTGAGTTATTTTCTGTATTAATTCTGTTCTGGTCTTTTCTAGGGCTTCTTTTTCTTTGTCGTGAAGTATTCTACTAGTGGTGAATTCATGCATTACCTGTGGCACTAATGGAGTTTTTGGTGGTGCACTTGGGGTGCATCCACTTGTCCCTTCCTGATATAGTGGGGGATTTCTTAACATTTCCTCCATAAATTCATCTTCAGACTCCTCATTTCTCATTAAATGTTTTGTCTTTTCTGTGCACTTACTTCCTTATTTCTCCTCTGCTGAGAACAATGGATATAATCCTTCTGTAATCATTGCCCTTCTCCATTGTTTCATCTGACCGTCCCTAGACTCACGTAGATATCTGGGAAAAAATCCTGGATAACTCCTATTACTTCTAGATCTAGCCCGCTCAAATGCCTCGGTTTCCCATTCCTCTAGAGCTTCGTACTGGGTTAATCTAGGTCTGGGTTCTAAGTCATTCATCCTCAATCTCAAGTTCTGAAGAATTCGCCCATTGAACGTGCCATTTTTAGGAAATGCTAATATTCCATCATTTTTGGTGTATTCTATCCAATTCTCCATCCATACACAAGTATGATAACCTCTCTCCATCATCATGAATGACGCTGGCGTTTTAGCTGGTGGAATAATAATTCCTTCTCTAGTTTTGATTGATTTGTCCTTTTTAAAATAATTCTTAATCTTTTGCAAAAATGACATTTTTCTCCTTTCTCCGTACATTCTATCTAATCTTCGGTGTACAAAATTATATTCTGCAAAACCTAGGAATCTCCTATCCGGACGAGTTCCTATTAAAGTCGGATCGCGTTTTAACATGCAATCCTTATCCACTAAGAATTTCGCTTCTATAATTTTGACCAATCAAATGTCTGCTATCTTTTATTTCCGAGCCAATCCTTGCGCGGCCTTTTGGTGACGTTTCTCTGTCAACCCCTCCTTTACAATCTGCTCCTTTCTGTCCTCGCTGGTTTAACCAATCCCAGCGCGGCACCTGTGACGTCAGTACTACTCCTGACTACTAACCCCTCCTTTACAAGAGTCTCTCCACACCCACTATTTCAACCTACCACAGCGCGGCGTTTTGTGACGTCAGCTCCCTCTCCGGCAACTGACCCTCCCTTTACAAAATTTTACGCAAACTTATTTTCTCTATAAATCTTAATTAAATTTCAGTAACAACATAAAACATTCGCTATCGTGCCAGTTTCCACAAATTTTGAAAAGGATAGTTTCTTCCACACTTTAGTAAAACCTTTCAGTTTACTAAAACATACACTACGAGTAAAACCCTTCCGCTTACTCTTCACACGAGCTCCAGAAGTACCTGTTACTTCTCCAATGTTACCCTTACTAGGTGATATAACATCAAATTTTTATCAGCGTACCCTTTTTGCTATTACTCACACGCATAGAGTCCCTAACGAGTACTGAAAGTCCTGCTTAACTTCTCAGTACTATTTCTGCCTGACAGATAACCTCACTGCAGTATGGCTTCCACTTGCCACCCGCTATTCTTTTTACCCCGGGGTATTCTGGACAACATAAAACAAACTCAAAATTTTAAGCGGATGTTAGTTCATAAAAATACAAATAAAAATTCTCATTACCCAATTAACAAAGAGTAACCATAACCGTCCTCTGCTTACCAGAAAACTGATCCAGCGCAATATTAGCCAACAGCATTCATACACCATATACTCACTTGGGCCCATACATTCATACTACACTAATACTTACGCTGGGTGTCAGATGTACTCTTTTATCAAATTCCCTGCTACCAATTACCTTCTGATTGAAGAGTAATAACTTACCAATGGATCCTTTGCCAATTGGGAAATTTAAAATGAGTGACATTCAATATAGTTCATAATCCTGAAATAACCACTGAGTCAGGAAGTTTTAAAATGTTTATCTAAAGTTTTAGCAGAGTAAAATACAGAAAACACGGTACTTGATTGAAATACCCAAGAAAAAGCATAGAAATGATTTTGCTAATAAATGATGGTGTTTAAGGAAAGGAAGAGAATAGAGACAGCAGTGCAACTAAAGGTTGCAGTATAGTTACCTAAATGCGAGAACCAAGCCCCTTGGCCAAGGAGTTGGAAAGGATAGGACCCAGGAAGGATGAAGAGCAAAGACTTCTTCCAGGATCAGGACAGGACCGGTGACCTCTCTACAACGACGCCTGCGCCGTTCCCCTCTCTGATACTCGACTTCTCCTCGATTCTCCCGTTCTAATGGACTCCGCCGCCCCCTCCTCAGGACCTCTTCTGGACAGGGATTCAGTCAGCAACCGATCAGCATGGCAGTCTGGAGCTAAGAGCTCTCTCGCAGCATGGACGCCTGTTCTTCGTGAAAGCATGCTCTGACTAATTAACTAATGCTATATTCTATTATACCCTTCTACGCCCATGTACCTCCCCTTAATGTTGCTAAAATATGGGACCACTACTTCTGATTGGACAGGGACAGGGGTGGATTCTCGCACCATATCGATTTGGCCTAAATTGTAAAGACTATTGTCTTTACGTTCCCTCCCTTCAAATTAATACATTCGCTTTATTTCCCACCCGTCTCACGACAAATGTTATACATTTTACAGGGGAAAAGTATCAATTTGTCCACAGGAAACATAAAGTACAACATCTTCGGCCAATGGGTCATGGCCTTGGGAGACGTCCAAGTTGACTTCACTTGGCAGGCACACAGGATACATGCGCAGAACCATCGTCTCTCGAGTTACAAGTCACCAACCCAGGCCCAAGTTTACGAATTACTAAAAGTGCAAGAAGAAAATATTAAAATCACAAATAAAATGTTTCACTGTATGCCCACTTTTCCTACTCTATTCCCAATTAATTATAATACTATCCTGCATTAGTAGCATTAAGAAAACAACAATTTAATAATGACATGAGAGCAAGCTTAAGCATGTGAAAACATTTAGCGGCCATTTTAGCGCACACTGCGCAGAAGCAGAAGTTTCCCACCAAGCAAAGAAAAACGTCACACCATGTGATCAGGTTGCGACATGCGCAATGAAGTTCCCGCGCTTTAGCGGACATTTTGGATTACAGACAAGCGTTATTCATTAGTAAAACACATAGGCAAGCTTCTGTCCCTCTTGTGTTTGTGAATGCAAAGGTTAGTATTGACAATACAAATTTAATACATTAATACTATGAGGAGGATTGCGTACAAGCAAGTTTCATTTTTGAAACCTTGCTCCATCAGTGGGATGGGGAAATGACAGAGCAATGAGCATCCCTACTTAATGAAGACAAGTATCAACAAAGCCAATAGGTTTCGCTTTTCATTGGCGTTACCTGACCTTTTGGCATTGCCAATGCTTTTTGCTGATCAGACCTCGCACCAGGGTTCTGGATCCAGAAGGACTACGAAGAAGCATGGGGAAATGCAAACACTTTTTAGGTCTCGTAGAGACTGCTCTCTGCGAGATATTTTGTTTACTTACAGTGAGTGGGCTTAAAGCCCACCCATTACTTACCATTGATTGCCATCACCGTCACTCATTTGCTTGTTTCTAATTTGGCAGCACTTGAGGGCTACACTTCCTCTACTTAGGTTTGTCCCGCCCCTGGAGCATGGTCCCATTACTTGTGTCCTTCCCCAGCTCTGTTTTCAGTTGCTACTTTTTTTTCTGTTTAAGTTTCCCATCTGTTGTGCTTGCGGACTTTTCGCTTCTGCTCCTACCCATGTGTGCTTACCCCCCATTCCTTTTTTATCCGGTGCTTCTCCCCCCCACATTGTGTGCTCTCTCGCTCTTGTACTTTTCTCTCTCTGTTTGACCCCCCACCTCCATGTTGATTCTCCCCAACCACAGACTCCCCCCTATTGCTGCCTCACCTCAGCTCTTCCTGTGTTTTGCTTCACCTACCTGCTCCAGTTGCTTAACCCCCACACCAGTATACCTTTACCCTACCTCTTATCCTACATGGTAGTAGCCAAAGATCAATCTGTCGTACTCCACTCAGGATAGAAAATAGAGCGTAACCTTGTAAACAGTCCTGTTACAGCTCCAGCTCTTCATGGAGATGCAGTCTGATCGCACACAGAAAATCTCTGTACTGTCTCTGTCACCAGTTACTAAAAGCAAAGCAGTGTTTACTTAACAGCAATAAAAAGCATCTTTGCTAATGTCGCCTCTCACATAGTAACTTGAATAAAACTGAAGGTTAATACAGAAGTACGGAGGTGCTCGCTGCGCATGCCCTCAAGATTCGTGTCAGCAGCAGCTCATAGGTCTGAACTTAAGGAATGCCGCCGAAGTCATCATGCTTGTGATGTGAATAAATACGTATGAGTGGGGGGAAATAGTAATGCTTTTTTATAGTAGTTGTCTGTTTCTTTAGCAGTTCATTTACAATAGGCTGCAGAAAAACATTTGTTTAGATCAGTGATACTCAAAGTATGGCCCGAGGGCCGCTTTTGGCCCTCTTGACCTTTACATGCGGCCCCCCTGGTGAACAGCAGCACGAGCTGCTGTTTAGTTCCTGAGCTCTAACATTCAGAAAAAAATGTTAAATAAACGTGCAAGCATTTATTAACCTGCAAATAAATGTTTGCCCATTTATTTAACATTTTCTTAGACCTCCTTACACAATCCCTGACCCCCACCCTGCTGGCATTAGTGCGGCCCTCGGACCCACCACAGACCATACTCTGTGGCCCCTGGGCAAATGTTTGCGAGTACCCATGGTTTTGATTAAGCCACATGAATGAATGTTGATGGTTTAGAATGATTTGCGATGTCCCAGCCCTCGAGGCTCACATATTTAGATGTTCAGGGCTCGAAGCGCAATGCTTTTCTTCTGAATACTTACAGAATATATATGTGATTTTTTTTTTATAATTCATTGCAATTACATAATTCTACTGATTTCTTGATGTCGGCCAATAACAGCTGGCGACTATTAACATTACATACAGCCGCTGTTTCGAAACTCACAATTTTACAGATAAGGATGCTTTTAAAAACGCTATAATACATTCTCACACAAAATGCTCACATACCGAAATAAGACAATATTTTCCTGTTCTACTAAATATTATACTAGAGCTGTTAAACTTTTCAATAACTTTTTCACACTTAAATACGTTTTCATTAATTGATTAATGATGCGTGTAGACTAGGCGCAGTTACAGCTGGGCTATGTGTTAATGTCTGTCATATACGTCACGGGTGTGCAGGCTTGCCAACTTGGATCGGCAAACAAAAGAAAGGCACTTACGTCATTTTCTAGGCATGTGTATTCTTGGTTTTTGTGCCTACAAAGCAATATGCAGCCACTTATGTTTTTTTTTTCTTTTTATGAAAGCCATGCTGCACAGCACTGGGGATGCCGAACAACATGGCTAGAGCCATTGGCAAAGGAAATAGGTCCCAGAGGCGAGACCTATTGATGGAGCAAGGACTCACAATGAGACTTGCTCGTAAGCAATCTTCTCACAGTATTAATTAATTTGTATTAAACTTTGTAATGTCATTATTAATAATGTGCAAACACAACATCTTATCCAAGAGACGCTTGCCTATGTGTTTAAAACTAATAAGTAATCCTTGTCTAATCCAAAATGGCCGCTAAAGCGCGGGAACTCAACTGCGCATGTGTCAACCATATCACGTGGTATGACGTCTTTCTTTGCTTGGAGGGAATCTTTGCTTTTGCGCAGTGTGTGCTAAAATGGCTGCTTGATGTTCTCACATGCTAAAGCTTACGCATTTGCTGCACTTAATAATGTAGTATTCTAACGCTATTAATGCGGGATAGATTTTATAATTAAATGGGAATAGAGTAGAAGTAGGGGGTATACAGTGAAAACATTTATTTTTTGATTTTAATATGTTTCTTCTTTGATTTCTATTAGTTCGTAAAATGGGCCTGGGTTAACTGAACAGCAGCTCGAGAGCCATGGAACCTGCGCATGCGCTCTGAAACTAACAAGACAAAGCGATGAAGTAAACTTGGAAGATGTCCAAGGACATGACCCGCTGATCACCTTCACTGTACATTTGAGATGTTCTACCAATTGAAACAAATTGTATACACTTTATATTAAAATTTGTCGTGAGACGGGTGGGAAATAAAGCAAATGTATTAATTGTGAGGGGCGGTATTTTAAAACAATGGGCTTAAAGAAATTGAACTAAATTGTCATGGTGTGAGGATCAACCCCCTGTCCCTGCCCAATCAGAAGTAGTGGGCCCATAATTTTGAAACATTAATGGGAGGTACCTGGGTATAGAAGGATATAATAGATATAGAGTTAGCTAATTAGTTAGCACAGGGTGCAGAGCGTTGAGGCTGTCGGCTCTGAGAACCACAGAACAAGCTGATCGATTGCAGACTGAACCGCTGTCCAAAGAGGTCCTGAGGTGGGGGCGGCGGATTCCATTAGAAAGAAGACACAGAAGAATCGAGGAGGAACGAAGTGTCAGAGAGGGGAACGACGCAGGCGTCGTTGATAGAGAGGTCACCTATCCTGTTCTGAACCTGATCCGGAGGTCTTTGGTCTTCATCCTTCTTGGGACCCATCTTTCCAACTCCTTGGCCAAGGGGTTTGGTTTTCACACCTTTAGGTAACTATAAATGCGCAAATCTTTAGCTGTACTGCTGTCTCTATCTCCTTCTTTCTGAGGGACCGTCATTTGATTTAATAGGTGATCATTTAGTATGCTTCCTCCTTGATATGCGATTAAGTATTATGTGGTTTGTAATATTACTCTGCTAAAGAATTTAGATAAACATTTTAAAACTTCCTGAGTCAGTGGTTATTTCAGGTGTTTTCTGACATCGTATTTGTATGTTCTCATTTTATCCCCAATTATCAAAGGTCCATTGGTAAGTCATTACTCTTCAAATCAGGAAAGGTAATTGGTAGCAGGGAGATTGATAAAGAGTACAACTGATTCCCACCAGTGGTGATTATTAGTTAGCATGAATGAATGGGCCCAGGTGAGTATATAGTGTATGAATGCCTGTTGCTAGTAACTCGCTGGATCACTATTGGCTTTGCCAAGGATTGTTCCCTTTTCTGCCAAGCGGTGAGTCTGGTGCTCGTTTTTCCAAGCTGCATAGAATCCTCTGGGTTCCCTTTGTGCTGGCCATATTGTGTGTAGGCTTGCCCATTCACTCAGCCCCCAATGTGGCGAGCCAGTGGCTGATCTATAGTCGCGACAGGTAACACAGTCTGTTTAGACACTTGGCTGTTGTGAAATCGAATTAGTAAAGGATTGAACCAATCAGGTGGCTTAGGAGTCACCAATCAGTTTGTGTTCCTAAAATTGATTTGGTCTGGTTCTCATTTTTAGGTCAAAGCCTACCAGATAGCGAAGCTGTCTGGTTTGCTAAAGACATCTTGGGGACATTTGGCAAGCTTCCCTGGGAATGCATTGCGCCCATTGCTTACATTGGCTTTGTGGTTTGTAACTCACATATGCCTGGTTTCCAATTGCTAGCTTTATTTGTTTCAGGCTGTCCAGCTTGAGTTTGTGTCTCCCGTAGAGCATAGCTTGTTCACTGTATCCTTCCACCAGTGTTTGATTTTTGTAAACAGGCCTTTAAATCTTGTTCTTATCTTGTCACGTTTGCTGTGTATTCAAAGACAGAGATCAAGTGACAGGCTCTGTCTTGGATGTTATTTTTTTGTAGCACACAACATAATTCAAATGTCTGTCAATAAACTGTGCAGGTATTTAAGAATATATCAGAATTTGGAAAGCACAAATGAAGCACAATTTTTGGTAATTCTGAAGTGTGGTGGAATCAAATATTTTAATATCAAAATAAACCAATACACTAGGTGATAACATTTCCACACATTATCGTTTGTGCACTGTAATACTTTTATAAGTAAAACTGCATGTCTGTGTAAATGTAATGATCATTTCAGTTGAAGATGTGCTGTCTGAAATGGCAGTGTGCTACCTCACCATGCATGCTCCACGCCACTCTACTCTGGACCACTCCACGCCACTGCACTCTACTCTGCACCACTCTACTCTATGCCAATGCACTCTACAACACTGAACTCTACACCACTCCAGTCTAGGCCACTCCACTCTACTCTGCACCGCCCTACTCTACTCTACGTCACTCCACTCCACTCCACTCCACTCTGCAACACTGCACTCTACACCAAAGCAATGTACTCTGCTCCACCGCACTCTACTCTAAAACAACCTACGCTATGCACTGCACTCTAATCTATACCACAGCAATCTATGCTGCACCACTCCACTCTATGCTACTCTACCCTGCACCACTCTACACCACGTCACTGCATTGTACTTTAACCACTTCACACTACACCACTGCACTCTATACCACTTTCTTCAAAATCAATGCACTCCTCGCTGCTAATCTACTCTGCACCACTGCATTCTATGCCACTGCACTCTACTCTGCACCACTCCACTTTACACCACTACACTGCACTCTACGCCACTCTAATCTACTCTGCACCACTGCACTCTACCCTGCACCACTACACTCTATGCCACTTCACGCTACTCTGAAACAATCCACTCTATGCCGCTCCACTCCACTGTCCGTTACTCCAATCAACCCCACTCTACTCTACACCACTGTACTCTACACCACTCTATTCAACACCACTGCACTTTACACCGATCTACTCTACGCCACTGCTCTCCATTCTACTCTGCACCACTGCTCTCTACGCCACAGGGCCGGCTCTAGGGTGGTGCGATCGGTGCCACCGCACCAGGCGTTGACTTGGAGTGGGGGCGTCATTTTTGCAAGTATATTAACAATTTAAAAGCACCTGCTGCTGCGTTCCGGGCCTCCAGCAATTTTCAGGCATCAATTAAAACTTCAAGATAACTCCAGTGATTAATCGTGTTCCTGGAAAGACTGGAGGTTTGTCTAGTGGAAGATTTTGACTCATGGAAAGACAGCGCAGAGGGTTAAAATGCCTGGTGCTAAGAATGTGTACCATGCGGATAACGAAATACATATAATGTAAATAGGTCAGTAGGTTACTGCTTCTCTAAAAGAACTCTTTTTGTTATTTGTAGTTTGTAAGTCAAAATCCTTATATAGAACATTGAGCTATTGTCATCAAAGAGCTGCATGCAAACTGCAAGGTATATGTTAGAGCTATATGTTTTTTTGCACCGTCTTTCATTATCCTAATCTTCCCAAAGGGTTTATTTGGGTAGAAAACAATTCTTATTATTAAAGAGAACCCCTAACAATGGTGTTACGTTTTAAATTCTGAATTTGTGCTTTTCCAGAATAAGGACTCTTAAACTATATTGCCTACCAGCAGGGCACAAGTCCTAAAAAAAGAAGTGGGGGGACTAACCTAGTTAATCAGAATGCAAGTGACATCCCGGCGCGTGACATAAGAAGTGACATCAGATCTTAAGCCCTCACATATATGTTTAACATGTCTATCATGAGTACATTGTAACATATTTCGAGTATACAGGGAAACCCTCCTGATTTAGGCAGAAGATTCACACTTTTGTAAGCTACACATAAAACAATGTTGCCTTTTGTCTGCGTAAACTTCCTCTACCCATAGTGCTTTAAAAGAAAAAATAGTGGTACGTAAATTATTTCAACGCCTCCTCAGGGGTAGTAAGCACTATATAAATTACATTTATTTTGTGTAAATACAGGGAAAGACCAATACATCTGACATTCTTACTGTTAATGCATATCTTGTAAACAGGGGCTGAACAAAGTGAAAAGCTGCCTTTCTTAAGTATGCGTAAAGTGCTAACAAGGTGTGAGCCTTTGTTTTCCCTCTGCTGCATTTGCATCTAGGTGTGAGGCTCCTGACTGCTCCCAGCCAGGAGACTCCAACAAAAGGAGGCCTGATGACCCCTCAGATTCAGCCTTTGTTATGGGGCCAGCAGGAGCCTAAACTGAGAAAGCCCCCTCCCCACCTGCACGTTGTTGCGGATCCAAAGCAGACAACGTGCAGGCGCTGCAGAATGTGCCCCAGTGTTTGCAAATTACACCGGGACGAATTCAGCATATTTTTCAGTGGGGCCCAACTTCTTGGCAGGGTGGACGGCGTCCACCCAGTGAAAAGAGTGGGTGGACGCCGTCCACCCGCGTGTACCCCCGACTCGTGCCCTGCCTACCAGCATCAATGACATGTCACTCCTACACTACACCTTGTAGTCCTGTCTGATGTACATTTCCTATACACTGATTTACACACATATGATTGTCTCTGTGCAATGTGTGTGTGGTGTAAAGTGCTCTGATACCTTCACTGATGTGAGTGGTGCTATAAAACTAAATGAATCTGAGATACAGTGGTTATGGAGACTTGAGGGGCACTGTTAAAGGGCGGTGGTGAGGGAATCCGTGGCAGAGGTGGCCATTGGGGGGGGCGCCAACAAACATTGTCGCACAGGGCGCCACCAGTGTTAAAGCCGGCCCTGCTACGCCACTCTACTCTACACCACTCTGCTCTATGACCGTGTACTCTACAACAGTGTACACTGTGCCACTGAACTCAATGCCACTCTATTCTGCACCACTCAACTCTACTCCAATCTACACCACTCTACTCTGCATCACTCAACGCCACTCTACCCTACACCACTGCAATCTACACTGCACCACTCCACTCTGCTTCACTCTACTCTCCACCACTCTACGCTACTGCACTCTATGTCACCCCACTCTACGCCAATGCACTCTACACCACTTTACTCAAAACCAATGAACTCTACGCTAATCTACTCTGTACTACTGTACGCTATGCCAATTCACTCTAGGCCACTGCGACACTCCACGACATTTGACTCCTCGATACTCCACTCTATGACATTCTACTCCATTAAACTCTACTCCACTCTATGCAACGCTGTACACTACTCCCTCTATGCCACTCCTTGCCCCTTTACTCCACTCTATTCTACGACACACTAAACTGTACTCCACGACCCTCTATGCTGCTCTACACTACGATACTCTACTCCACTCTACGCCTTTCCACTCTACTACACTACTCCACTTTATGCCACTCCACTCTACAACAATCTACTTACTCCTCTCTATACCATTCTACTCCACTCCACCCAACTCCACGTTGATTTACTCCACTCCACTTTATGCCTCTCCACTCTGACGCTATGCCACTCCGCTCTATGACACTCTACTCCCTTCCACTCCATGACACTACCCCCTCCACGCGACTCTGCAACCCTCTGTGCCACGCCACGGCTCTCGTCTGCAACCCACTCTATGCCACTCCACACCACTCTCCTTCACGGCATTAACTTTTAGCTACGCTGGTGTACAACATGGCTAAAACACATTGGCAAAGCCAATAGCTCTTGTATAGGTGAGACTTATTAGATTTGCCAATGCTTAATAAGTATGCCATTTGAGACCGCTTTCGCTGCCTCGTAGAATATTCTTAAAAATATATATATATATATAATATAAATATATATAATACATAAAGGTAGAGAGACTTTTGGTCAGAGGGCTTCATCCACTGGTCTGTTAAAATGACATTCATATTTTGCTTCCACCCACCACCTGCATACAGCATGGGGCAATGGGTTAGCCCACTTTACCCAATTGCTCCCATCTAAGGTGTCTGGCATGGAGACAAATTCTGGACAGTGAACATAAAAATTCAGGACAAAATGTCAAAATTCAAGACAAAAATTCAGGAGAAAAATTCAGTGTTACGGACACATCTGAGGAGATCACACAATATAAACGTAGGAAAAAAATGGCCCAACATATACGAGTCAAAATAAGTTTATATATTTTGGTTTGTGTAGTACATAGCCAGATGCGCAACACCCATTTAGCTAAAAGGGCTTTCGACTCCCCCCCCACCCTTAACCCCCCCATCTCAACCCCGTCGTCTGCTCCGCCCAGGCTGCTGTAGCATGGAATGGCTCAGTTCTCCCACTACCGTGGGCTGCTCTGGGCTGGGCTGAAAAAACCCTCAACAGGAGCCTCATCCAAAATACTGTGCTGTCCTTTCAAAACCCATTTACTGACTAATAAGGCTTTGTTTTGTTTTTCTTTTACTTACCTGGCCCCCTGCATTCCTCGCTCTCCCTACCCATTCAGTCCCCTTCAAAGGTAACCATCAAGGCAACTTAAGTGTCTGGGGAAAGAACAGCAGGGGTTATAGCCCCTTTTAGCACTTTCAACCTAATCTACAAATACATAGTAGCCCCCCCGCCCCACTCTCTACAGCAAGAGGCAGAAAATGCAAAATGTCACCAAATATGCTAAAGAGAGGGACAGAATAAATATGAGAAGGATTTTGCCTTCCAAAGTACAAAAATATGTATAAACTTAGAACCTGTTAATAGTGGTTTTACTTTTAGGGCTTTGAAGCTATTCACAATACGAGGTACAATTTAAACAAAGTGGAAGTAAGAAAAGTTGCATTCTGACACTACGGGGCCAGATTTATAAACACTTTGCACCAGAGCAAAGTCGTAAAAGTGAAACAAAGTTCATACTTTCCAGTGCATACATTTTTTGCATTGAAAAGGTTTTTAAATAAGAAATGCAAATAGAGCTATGCACTAATTTGTGTCAGTGGGTATTCCATCTATGGTGCTTGGGCATTTCCATGCTACCATCCATGGTTTTTACACAAAGTCCTATGCAGTAAGGAGCTTGAATGTGTGCCAGCGCTTTGGAAGAGAGCAGCAGGTCCATATTTTAATTTCATTGCTGCGCTGCATTATATGAAATATTGGTAAGCCTGACCCTTACATTTCAGTGCACAAGTTGTTTTTCACTAGAAAGATCCCTATAAGTAACACAAATTGGGGGTGTGGCCAAGTAGGCGGTCGGCTATTAAGAGAGCTTCTGACACACGAGTATCATCCTTCCCCATACTGCCTGGAAGCGATATCTGGATGCATCCACCGGGCATTGTTACAGTTCAGTGAGTCACCGTATTCACAAGTGCTGGATAGCAGAAAGGATGCATATGGGCCCCAAAAGTCTTTTGGCCTTGAAGACGGCGGTAATTCTTCAGCATATGTTTCAAGCTGGGTCTTACAATACGCTAAGTCTTGGAGCCAATCGGCGCGTTTTAGTGCCCTCCTCCCACCCCAACACATTGACACTCTACGTTTAGCTAACAACAGTGATACTGCCACTTGTTTGCGATTTGTGGGCTGAAGTGATTTGACAAAGCCCATTAGGCACACCTTGGGGGAGCAGTCTACGCGTTCCTCTACCATCATTGATAAGGTTTGTGTGACGCATGCGGCATGTTCAGAATTGGGCCGCTGGGTCGCACAGCCATGCCAGATGGAGAAAAACCTGCCTCAGTCGCACACAGGACGCCTCCACCCGCAGCCCGAATTTATAAAGTTGAAGGGGGGAATAATAGGCCTGCTGTAGGTATTTTAAGTGTATAATCCTGAGATTGCAATTGGACGTGAGCTTGTCTAATAAGGTACAGCAGAATTCCCACTCTGTCTGTGTTAATGGGTTGTCTAAGGCCTCGCTCCATTTATCTCTGGCTATGTCCGTAAGCCCACCCCGTTCGGTCTGGGAGGAGTTGTATAGTCTGGTGATGAGTTTTTTTCCGGTCTGCACAGGAGAGCAGGATCTGTAGAGATTGGAGTGCAGGTGGTTCTTGTAGAAAGGAAGGGTATAAGGCTTTTATAGCTGCTCTCAGCTTATAGTACACGAAAGTTTGTAGGGGGGTCCAGTTCCGGTGCCCCCAAACTCCGTGAGCGTGATGAAGGATCCGCCGGGGAAGGCGCCTCGTATTATCCGTAGCCCCGCCTCCCTCAGTGTAGTGAGTGACCCTGGCTCTCTCATGACTGATAAGGATGGGTGGTGTAGTAGAGGTAAGGACGAAGCGTACAGTGGGGTCTTTCCTGCACGTGTAGCCAGTGCCTGCCATGCTCTGGTCGTGCTGTTTAGTGGACCAACTGTCGCGAGTGCAGCTGCCGGTTGTACATATGGCAGAACAGCTATGAGAGGAATTGGGTAAGCTTCGTCATATTCAATAGCGGTGTGGGACATGTAGCGTAGGGGGTGAAACCAGTAGTGGACAAAGTGGGCTTGAGCGCACAAGTAATATAGGTGAAAATCCGGAGCACTGAATCCTCCATGGGCATAGGGACGTGTAAGCGTCTGCCAGCTGATCTTGGGTTGCTTGCCAGCCCACGTCAAAGTCGTCGGTCAGGATTGCAGCGATTTAAAAAAGGCCTGCATCATTGGGATGGGGATGTTTATAAAAATATATAGAAACTTGGGCAACATGATCAATTTTATGAGTGCCAGTCTGTCTGCAAGCGACAGAGGGAGGCGTATCCAGCGGGCCACCTGATCCTGCAGTTGTTATATGGCCGTGTCATAGTTTTGGCGGGGTGTCGATGTATCTACACCCCCAAGTATTTCAGAGGTTCTGTACACCACTCTTATGGGTATTCCGGTACATGGGGTACAGTGACAGGGGTCAGCGGGAAAATAACTGATTTAGACCAGTTAATGCATAGGCCAGAGTACCATTCATAATTAACATACTCACGCACCATTAAGCCTAGGTTCACTCTTGGGTCTCTCACATATACCACCAAATTATCGGCGTATAGGGAGTTGGCCAGGGGGCGCTGTCGAAAGCATAGGGCCGCAGACAAGTGTTTTTGTCTGATAATGCAGACGAGGGGCTTCAGTGCTAGGGCGAAGAGGATCGGGGAGAGTGGACACCCCTGCCGCGTTCCTCTACAGATACGCATGGGGTCGGAAATTAAGCCGTTCACCCGGACTCGGGCTACTGGACCGGTGTATAGTAGACAAATCCAACGTAAAAAAGTTGGCAGCATTCCCATTTGGGCCAATACAGTGAACATGTATGGCCACTGTATACAATCAAATGCCTTCGCTGCGTCAAGGAAGACCGCAGCGGCTGGCAATGATGGATTCAATTGATGTAAGACTGCAAAGAGCGTGTGGAGATTGTGGGTGGTGGATCGCAAGGGGACAAATCCCACCAGGTCCGGCAGGACCATAGACTGTAGTAGGGGTTGTAGCCGGGATGCAATGATTTCCGCCAGGATTTTGAGGTCCGTGTTGATTAATGATATTGGACGGTATGAATCTACCTTCTCGGGCGCTTCGCCTGGCTTCAGGACTGCGATTAATAGTGCCTCCTGCAGGGTAGGGGGCAGCGAGCGGCTGTCATATGTCTCCTGGAACATCTTCATGAGGTGGGGTATTATTATCTCTGAAAACATCTTATGGAATTCGTCAGGACGGCCGTCGCCTCCTGGCATATTCCCGTTTGATAATGCGAGAATGGTGTTGCCAACTTTCTCTGCCAATAATGGCTGTGTCAAAAACTCTTGTTACCCTGGCGACAGCCCCGCCAGTGATATATCGTCCAAATACATTGCTGTGTCACGCTCATCCGCTGAGGGACATGCGCTGTATACGTTTCTATAAGACTCAATGAAGCTATTTAGGATTGCTCAGAATTCGTGACAACGTTCCCCAACTGGGGTGGTAATGGTTAGAATATGCGGAGCGTCTCGAGGGTCCCGGACTCTGGCTGCTAGGTTGCGCCCTGGTTGACCCCCCTCCCCATAAGCCCGCGCCACTCAGCGCTTGGACAGATAACGGCTCTCTTGGTCTGCCACCTCGGTACACTCTGTCTAGTGCGTTCTGATGTCTGCTAGCGTCTTAGGATCCGGAGCGGTCTGGTAAGCCCTCTCCAGTGCCTGCAGGGTGTGCTCAAGATTATGTAGGTGAGAGCGGAGGGACTGCATTACCCCGGCGCAAAGCTCTGTGCAGGCGCCACAAATGGTAACCCTTGAAGGCTTCCCACAGTACACCAGCCGACGCGACCGAGCCTTTATTTCCATCGAAGTATTGTGCAATTGCCCTCCTCACCCAGTCTCTGAAGACAGCATCTAAGATGGCAGTGGCCTGCAATTCCATTGAAAGGGTTGAGGTGCCCTGGATGGGAGTGCCAGGGACAGTAAAATGGGTGAGTGGTCAGACAGCGTCCTGGGTAGGTGACGCACGTCCAGCACCCATGTATTAGCCTCCACAGAGACCAGCCAGTAATCCAGTCGCGACCACATGTTGTGTGCGGTGGAGATGAATGTGCCTTCCCAGCCTTCTGGATGATGTACCCGCCATACATCAGCGAGTCCGTAGTCCCCCATTCCCTCTCTAAGTACTCTGGTCGCCTGTCGATCCTGTCCTAATGATATGGTGGACTCCCCTAGAATAGGAGGAGTCCAGTTTTGTGTGTGTCCATCTCGTCCCGATTTTGGCGACTGATTGTGCAGTAAGATGTGTCTCCTGTATGAATGCAATGTATATCTGATGACTATCTAAGTACGCAAGCACTTGCCTGACATTTTTAGGGTTGTTTAACCTGTGTATGTTCACGTTCCAGGTGAGTAAATTGAGGCTACCACACACTGCACTCATCCCCTTTTTGGTCTGCCCTGCCATGACGGGTGAAGGGGCCGCGAGGCCAGGAGCGTGTCGACATGCTCGTTCGCTAGGTAGTATGTACACCGACTCTGAACAAAGGAACAATTAACCTACCCCCACTTGCTTCAGCGTGAACTTGCTAAGGCCATCCTCAATACAGTAAAAAAAAAAAAAACAATACAGTGAAACGAAATGCAGTAGTCCAGGAGGACCGACACAAATGTTCACATACATCTTAACCCAGTGGGGTATACCCTCTCGGGGGAGCGAGATGCCATCTACCCTCTGATGGGACAGAGGGGGCCGGGAGATTAGTAATCGTTGCTGGGCCAACAAACAGGTTATAGTGATGGAGAGCTATTTTACTCATCGAGTTTCTGGTAGTAAATATAAGCCAGTATGATCTTGTATGCTATGTGCTCTAGCACGGAATCATCTATTAGATTATCAACAGGCTACAACAGGTCCCGCAGTTCCAGACACGCCAGGGTGTAAATATATAGTATATCATAGATGTTCAATGTAGATTATCATACACCTAAAAACTTATCTGCAAGTAAGTTCAGCAGTATTGGACAGAGTACATTAGTCCCAAGCATCCATACTATCCGCATCGGAGCGTGGAGAAGTGTGGTGGTGCCGCCCTTGAGTCTCGAAGTCCATGACTTCTTTCGGAGAGGAGAATATGGTCCGTGTGCCCTTGTGGTCGACACGCAGATGGGCAGGATACAAAATGGCGTATGGAATGCCCAAGGTCTGCAGTTCCTTTTTTGCTGGGAGGCATTCCCTGCATGCTGCTTGGACGGTTGCGGTGAAATCAGGATAAAAGGTGATCTCGTTGCCATGATATTGTGTGGCACCCTTTTCTCGTGATAGACGTAGTACAATATCTCGGTCTCTATAGTTCAGGAGTTTTGCAATGATCGGCCTGGGGGGGGCAACCGGCGGAGGCCGCACCTGCAGTGATCTATGAGCGCATTCTATGATTAGTACTGCCGACAGTTGTTCCCTTCCAGACACCTCTCTCAGCATTGTTTACACGTAGTTTTCTAGGCGGCCAGTATTTGTGTACTCTGGAATACCCATTATGCGCAACTTCAATTCTCCAAGTCCTCATTCTTGGCTTGGATGACAGCTAAGATTGTGTCCATGTTTTGCTGTTACGAGTGAGCGCCTGTAGGTCATCCTCAATGCTGGATTGTTGTTGTTTCGCTGTGGCAAGGCGGGCGGCCTGTTTGTCAAGTTTGGCAGGCATTGTATCCATGCGGATATTGAGAGCGTCAATCTTGCCATCTATTGACTGTAGGCTTTTCTGCATAGCTAACAGGGTAGCTTTCAAGGATGTTCCAGGCTGGAGTGGCGGCTCCAGCTCCGTGTCCGAGTGCATGTGCTGTGAGGGCCTGGGCGTCGATTTCACCTCGAACGTAAGGCAGGACTGCTGCTTGTCCACCTTCCCCATGGCGGAGGGATGATGGTTTATGCGGTTTGGTGCCAGGAGGTTAATTCCGCCCCTAGTGACTAGAGATCTGACCAGTTCTCTTCTCATGTCCAGACAACGTGGGCCTGTAGTGGCAGCGGAGGTCGGGCTATGCTTCCACGGCCCTCACTATATGTACTGGTGCCACCCCTGGGCTGTATGCCCTCCTTCAAGGGATCCACAGTCCAAGCTGGGCGTGCGAGTGCAGATGATCAAAGGAGGAACGGGCGACGTGCAGTGCACCAGGCCGCAAGACAGCCCCGACACACCAGCCCCCAAGTGGTCTCCTCCTTCGTAGCTGCGCCGTACCACCCCAGCTCCACAGTCAGGGCTGTCGTGTGCTGCGGCCGCAGCGCTCCAAGTCAGGGAGGGAGGGCGGGAGGTCCCACAAATCGCCAAAAGCCGGAAAGTCTGGCTCTAGGGTGTCGAGCGCCGCAGGCATCAGAGAAGCCAGCAGTCGCTTCACCTCAGATCTCCAGCGCGGCTCCTGCAACGTCTCCGCAAATGCCCAGCCCAGTCCCCAAAGACAACAGCTCAGGGGCGCCCATGCAGTGGTCCGCAGACTCCGCCAGACAGGCCTCAGGCAGCCCGCTATTGATCTACGGTGCCCAGCCCGCCTCAGCGACCGCACCTCTGTCTGTTGGGACCAGCAGCTCTCCGCTGCAATCCTTGTCCAGGGCACCAGTCTGCGCCCCGCGGGACGCAGCGATATGCACTCCGGCCGGGAGCCGTCATTTTGAGATGAAAGGCTGTTGTCTGCTGATTCCTGTTCTTCCCGTCTATCTGGCCGCGCTGCAATCACTCTCCGTCCACAACAGCAGCAGTTCCTGTCTGAGATATGAGTCGCTCTCCTAGGGTCTTGGATGACAGATTATGGCGGATTGGAGTACCAGCCGGCAGAGCTGCACTAACGTGTGGCCATCTTACGGTGGGCTCTCTAGCGCCCCCCTTAAACACACAGTTACTCTGGAACATTATTTCTCACCTTACTATGTGGATAATGCTTTCTCAAGAAGTTTCTCTTCATTTTTTGTTATATTTTACCAATTTCTAAAAGAATTTTACGCTTGTGTTTCAACCTAATTGACTTTGCTGCTTTACTTTTATGCTACCGGCATTTGTTTTGCGCTCTGTGATTACCGTTCTTCCTGCACAGTACCAACAGGGGAATTTATTGCTGGATACTTTATATAACTCTTTGAAAAATTTAGGCCTTACTCCAGGCCTCGAAAAATCCTAAAAATGTTACTAGACCTGCAGGTCTAGTGACGTAAATAATCTACTTGACCTAATTATAATGCTCTTGACCCATAAACTGGTTTAAAATGATGTGATCCTGGGCAAGTATTTTATTTCACCGAGACGCCATTTTCTTCTTGATCACATATGAAAGCACCTTCAAATATGCGAGTTCAGCATGTCTGCTGTACAGAAAACTCTTGTTTGATTTAATAGACGAAACATTTGCTCCATATAAAATACAAATCTAGCCACATATAGGATATACATGACCGCTGACTTGCCTCAGTTCATTAACCGCATTGTCATCAGCGCGGGGGCAGGATTGTTTCTCAAATCATGTTTAAAAACTGTCACTTTTATTAAATACATAACTAAAGCATAAAGTAGCAGCACACTCTAATTTGCAATTAGCAGATTTTACATTGAAATGGCCACAGAATTCCCCACTGACGAGGTTTTAAAACTATATAGTGTACAATGTCTGGAAATCGAAAATCTGCAAATATTTGTCATTTGCACATCGCCAAGTAAAGTGTGCTGATTTGTTTTGCTCCTATGTAAATCTTTGTTTGCATCACACTTCTGAATTACAAAAAGTTCTTTCATAATTCCTGATATATTTTGAAATACTTGTTCTATTCATTTACAAGCTGTTTAAATGTTGTGTTAGAAAAAAAGCCTAACATTTTGCAGCCTTTTGTTCACAATTATTGTCAGATAACTCACTTGACAAAAAGTTCTAATTATAATAAGAGAAAGAAAATTAAACACCTTTTTCCAGGAATAAATAAGCAACAATTAGTAAAGACAAACTGACATTTGACCTCTGTCCTTGAACAGACTACAAATGTGTAAAGACAAAAACAAGATTTAAAGGTATTGCTCATTCACTTTCTGAAAGAACAGAACACCTGTTCCTTTCAGCTTAAGTTAACTCACCAGCAGGGACCAGTAAACTCTAAAAATAGCTCGACCTGATAAAATCTGACTCACTACTGCGAGTGGGCGAGTGGATTTTTCGAGGCCTGTACTCGCCTTGTGCATTATTCAAGCTGAAAGGTTATTGTCTGCAGTTTATATTGTAGAACATATCTTTGATTACTTTGTTCTACCTGAGCTCTGGAGGCAATAAAGGGTTTTCCTACATTTAAATAAGGCACAAGCTGTCACTTCAACAGAGTCCTTCAGGAATCCTGCTCCAGTTGTTTACATTCACTTTGCTGATTGCCACTATATTTACTGTGTTGGATTTTCTGACGGTAATGTACACTTTATGAGCAGATTAAAGAAATATAAAGCTTCTCCTCTTCATGCAGCACTCTCCTCTCAGAAGTTATCGTCTTTCTTAAAGTCTGAGAGCTGCCCTATTAGAAGCTCCTTGTCTGCACCAAAAATGTCTTCTTCTTCTTCCGCGCCTTATCCCAAAACGTGTCATGCTGCGCCTACACACAAGAGAGTCAAACAGGACCTACCTTCTCCTGTCAAACCTTCTTCATCTATCTCTCTTGAACTCGTGCTGGAAGAAATACGTGCGCTACGTCCATTTATTGAAGAAATCAAAATGCGCATGCAAAATCTTGCTGACAAATGGTCTCAAATGGAAAAAAAGAGTCTCAGCACTGGAGCGACATATCAGTGATGTGCAGGATGAGGCAAGTACAATTTCAACTCTTGAAAAGGAGGTGGCAATGTTGAAAGTGCATTCTGAAGTCTTAGAAAACAGAAACAGACGAAATAAACTTCGTCTTTATAGTCTTCAGGAAGGTCTTAAAGGAAATGACTGTTGCATTTTTTACTTCATTTTTACATCAACTAGTGGGCTTACCGTCTTCCACAATATTGAATATTCAAATAACAGAGTCTAGGTCAGCGTCCTCAATTCCCATCTTCCTCAACCAAACCTAGAGGAGTAATTATTTTCTTACTTGAATTTACTGACTTATTGAAAGTTGTCAATGCAGCAAAGTCTAAGAAATCCTCTGGCAGGGGAGCAAGATTTTCATTACGCAAGATGTTTCAAAAGCTACTGTGGCCAAGCGAAAAAAGTTTCTGTATCTGCAATCACAACTTCGTTCTTTAGGTGCTCGCTTTGGCTATTCCACGCCTGTCTCTTTAAAGTAACTTTCCAGAACAAAACTACCTCTTTCGCGGCTCCTGCAGATCTTAGAGATTTTCTTCGTTTTCATTCCATCAGTTCCATGGAGACTTCTGGTCCTTCAGCAAGATGACTGCTTTGCAAGATTCTTCTCCAATTTATCATAGACTTTTAGTACTTTGTCTATATTGCATTTGCAGTCTCATGCTATTTTGTTGTGCTTGCCTTGTTTTTTAATTTTATTGACTAACTTCTTTCTTTATTAAAGGTTCCTTATTGTTTATTGTATCCTCGTCTTGTTTTGTCTCATTCATTCATTGAAGCATTTGGACTCCCCTGCTGTGCCGTTTTCACCCTGTGTGTCAATAGGTATGTTTTCACAGTCGCCAGTGTTTGACATGTGCTGTCTCTTCTTTACGGATCTTCTTTTTTCCTTTTCCTTGTTTCCTCTTTTCTGTTCCGGTTTCTTTCTATTTTCTTTTTTCTTCTTGAATTTTCCCATGTTTGTAGATTTTGTTATCTTGGAAGACCTTTTCTTTGTATATAATACTGCTTGTTTTACCATTCAGAGTTATTTCTTGAAAAGTCAAGAGACTTATTAATTCCATAAAAACAGAGAATTTTATCACATCTGGCTAGATATAATACAGACATTGCCCTTCTCCAAGAAACCCACGTCACTGAAACTCTGAAACTTAAGCATGGATGGGTGGGTTCCGTTTTTGTTTCTCCTATGTCTTATGAAAAGAATGGTGTCATACACCTTTGTTATAAAAAACTAAAGTTGGTAACTTTTTCCCAAGAGTCTGATACCGAGGGGAGATGGCTAATTGTTAAATTAATTATCAATCATATCCCTTTAATGATTTGTAATATTTATAGCCTTACTCAAGCTGTGTTTGCAATATGCCAATGACCTTTTCATTTTAGGAGGTGACTGTAATCAAGTAATGGATCCTTTTGTTGATTGTCAATTCCCATTTAAATTCATACTCCATAAAATGCATAAGCATTTTCATTCTTTCCTCACCCAATTTCTTCTTGTGGACTCATGGAGAATTTTTAACTTTCCCAACAGGGAATTTTCATTTTTCTCTAAACAACATGACTCCCTTTTCAAGCTTGAACATATCTTTGTCTCTAAAATGCTCTCCCAAAACCTTATTAGCTCGTCTATTGAACCTATTGTGATCTCTGATCATGCACCAGTTATTACAGATTTTGATATGCTTCCAGCACATCCCAAATCTAATAGATGAAAGTTTAACTATCCACTTTTACTTGATCCCGGTTTTTCATCATCTTTCACTGAGGAATTCTTTAATATTCATGCGACTTCTGACATCTCTCCTCAGTTTTTGTGGAACACTTTCAGAGCTACCGCTCATGGACACATTAATTTTGTTTCTAAAAATAAAAAATCCTATATTAAACGGCATCAATCCCTATTATCAAATATTAAACGTTTACAGCATCAATATTATTCTTCCTCTTCTGCACCGGATTTGCAAGAATGTATCCGTGCAAAACTGCATTTTAATATAATCACCACGGACAAGGCCTCTACTATTCTGCTTCATAGTAGTGCCTTTACTATGGTGGATGTAATAAAATGGGAAAGCTTCTAGCTAATTACTTAAAGATGCAAAAACAACATCACACTCGATAACTACTGATACAAGAAACCCTGTTTTCGAGGACACCGAGATTCTGGCTGAGTTTGTAAAGTATTTTCAAACCCTCCTGAATCACTGTCCCACTCAGTTCAGATTAATGCTTATTTAAAAGAGGTCAAAAATCCTAATTGTGAGCATATAGAATTTCTTCCCTAGAAACGGATATATCTTTGTCAGAAATTCTTCGAGTGCTTCAATCTCTTAAGGGTAAGACTCCTGCACCCGATGGGTTCACGGTTGAATTCTTCCTTCATTTCTCTAATATTTTACTTTCCAAATTATTACATCTTTTCCAGTTATTTTCTAGTTTGGGATCCGCCAGTGGTACCCTTCAGGAGACCACTATATGTCTCATCCACAAAGAAGGCAAGGACCCAGCCCTCTGTAAGAATTATAGACCAATTTCTTTGGTTAATGTAGATTATAAAATCTTCACCAAATCGTTAGCCTTACGTCTTGATCCCCTCTTAACTTTGATGATTGGTAAGGAACAATCAGGTTTTATCAAAGGGAGGCTTGCATTGGATAATTTTAGACTCTTCTTTAATTTTCTGAACAAGGCCTCCTCTTTATTATACTCCCTAGTGACAATTTTTATAGACACAGAGAAATCTTTTGATTGCTTAGACTGGTCCTTCTTACTTAAATGCCTGCCTTGGCATGGCCTGGGCCCCCACTACTTTTCTCTCATCTCTTTGCTCTATCATTCCCCTAAAACATCTGTTCTTGTTAATGGGAAGATCTCTAGTTACTTTCCTTTTGAAACTTGGTGTTCGTCAAGGGTGTCTATTATCTCCTCTTTCATTCATTTTAGCTCTTGAACCCTTTCTCTCCCGTATTAGGAACAATAAAGAAATTCATGGATTCCGTTATGGAGATAACCAATTGAAACTTTCTGCCTACGCTGAAGATATTCTCCCCTTCCTATCTAATCCTGAGCATTCTGTACCGGCTTTGCTCCAGGAAATAGCTGCTTTTTCCTCCCTCAGTCTCAGGTTATAAGATAAATTCAGATAAAACTGAAAACCTTATTAAATTTTGTTTTAAACAAACTTTTATTGCCACAGGTTTTCATTGGAATACATCTAAGATTAAAGATTTGGGTATTTGGTTTACACCTTCCATTAACTAATTTGAAGTACAACAACACTTGAAAGCCAGAGTTTATTTAATGCATCTTTAATCTACATATACTACCTTCCTTTATGCATCTATATACCTTCCATGTACTTATGAATCTACATCATTACTTCTGGATCTATATATTTATTACTTTTACTTATTTATTACTTTTCTTCTAACTCAGTATATCCAATGCACTACTCTATTTTTCACCCTATACCACTCTCAATATATCCTCTAGCTCAACTCTCTGACTCATCTCAAACCCCATACCACTACTATGATCCCCAAAATAACCCTTTCGAGACTCTTCCCTACTCCATCCCTCCTTGCATCATCTAATACCTCTTTTTACTATTCCGATCACCCAAAGCAAGCCTTTCTAAACCCTCCCTCTGACTCTTCCCCCTCCACCTCCCTTTTACTCATCCCCCTCCACCTCCCTTTCACTCATCCCCTCCACCTCCCTTTTACTCATCCCAAGCCTCCTCCTACTGCTATGAACTCCAAAACAAAACAAAAAGAAAATCGAAATCCTTCCCTTCTATCCCTCCGCTATCCTTTTCAATTCAAACCAAATAACAGACTAACATGTCCACCATTCAAATTACTTTCATATTTCACTATACTAATTCACCACTAACACTGTACAGGTTCCAGAGTAGCATGCTACTCGCTGAAAAAAAGCACTTCAACCCCCATCAGGGGTAGCAAGCGCTATATAAATGCAAACCGTTTTCCCTTCTCTATCCCTCCACTATCCTTCTCAATCCAAATAACTGACTAACATATCCACCACTCAAAATACTTTCCTATTTTCACTATACTAATTCACCACTAATGCTATCTGGGTTTCCGAAGTAGCGTGCTACTTGCCGAAAAAGAGCTTCAACACCCCATCAAGGGTTGCAAGCGCTATATAAATGCAAACCTTTTTCCCTCTTCTATCCCTCCACTATCCTTCTCAATCCAAATAACTGACTAACATATCCACCACTCAAATTACTTTAATATTTTCACTATACTAATGCACCATTAATCCTTTATGGGTTCCAGAGTAGCGTGCTACTCGCCGAAAAAAAGCACTTCAGCCCCCATCAGGGGTAGCAAGCGCTATATAAATGTAAACCCTTTTCCCTTCTCTATCCCTCCACTATCCTTCTCAATCCAAATAACTGACTAACATATCCACCACTCAAATTACTTTCCTATTTTCACTATACTAATTCACCACTAATCCTTTCTGGGTACCGAAGTAGCGTGCTACTCGCCGAAAAAGTGCTTCAACACCCCATTAAGGGTAGCAAGCGCTATATAAATGCAAACCTTTTTCCCTCTTCTATCCCTCCACTATCCTTCTCAATCCAAATAACTGACTAACATATCCACCACTCAAATTACTTTCATATTTTCACTATACTAAAATCACCACTAATCCTTTAGAGGTTCCGGAGTAGCTTGCTACTAGCCGAAAAAGCACTTCGACTCCTCGTCAGGGGTTTTAAGCGCTATATAAATGCAATTACAATACAATACAATAACAATACAAAAACTCTGTCATGATAAATACTAAAGATTGTTTGGATAGGGTCGACGAACTTCTTTCGTCGTGGAACCCTCTTTTTTTTTCCTGGTGGTGTCATCTTTACTCCATCAAAATGATGATTTAACCCATAATTTTTTATGTTCGGTCTGTGACTCCAGTGTCCATACCTGCTAATTTTTTTTATAATGTTAGATTCAAAATTATCTAAATTTCTTTGGAGTAATAAAAAATATAGGATATAGTTTGCTCATCTACGAAAATTTAAGCAGGAGGGTGGTATTAATTTTCCAGATTTCCAGTTGTATCATAAAGCTTTTTGCTTAAGACAAGCTTCTAGATGGATTTCTTTGTTACATACTTTGTTTACTCCCTTGTGGTTGGACACTGAATGCTACTTCCTGGCTTCATTTTCTTCCAGAAAAGTTTTGTCCTTCTCCTCTAATACATCCATCACTGCTTCCCCACTTCTTAAGCATACCTGCATCATATTAAAACATTACTATCAATCACAAATCACAACTCTGGGCTCTTTTCTACACTCTCCTATTTGGTACAACAGTCTCATCACTTTAAATGATAAATCGTTTTTTTCGGAAATCATGGAGACTAAAGGGTATAATGTGGGTCAAGGATGTATTTGCTAATGATGCTCCTCTTTCTTTCTCAAATTTCAGCAATTGTTTAACTGTCCTCGTTCTTTTTTGCCTAAATATCTTCTCCTCATTAATATTCTCCTGGATGTTCTTCATTCATTACCATCCCCTTTGTCTCAAGGGAGCGGGGCGGGTAGCGAAGGGACGGGGCAGCAAGCCCTCAAGGTTCACCACAAGTATATATTTTGTTGTTGTTGTTGGTTCCTTTTCTTTTTTTTGTATTATGTCCCTTCCTTTCATTTTCTACCAGGTCGGACTGCCCAACGGGAGAGGCGATATCAGCACCAGGGAGCTTCTGTAGGCAGAATAGCAGGCAAGACATTATTTTAAGGAGTGGAAGGTGGCAACTTCCAGGATTTGGCGAGGCATATTTTTTTAAATTTGAATTAGAAGGTGACAAATTCAAGCATTTTGCAGTTATACTCAGTACAAGGACGATACCGGGAGGAAGGGGAGGGGAGAACAGAGCTAAGTAAAATATGGCAGAGAACCTCTCTCCTGTAACTTCTTGCGTCGGTAGCTTTATTCTACAACCGGTTATGGTAGTGAGGAGAATTGCCTGTATTATTCACTTGCATAGTGAGGGTCCAGGAATATCCCTCTCTAAGCCTTCTGACTTTACACCCGTCCCAGATAGTGTGCGAGACCCTCTTTATTCACTCCTGGTGTGGTGGAGGACACTTTCCCATTATTTTCTGTTAAAACATCTCACACAAAATACTCACCGTCCTTTTTTCTTCTCTCTCGAGCTTCCTGGGGGATGCCCGCCTGAAGATCAGGAACCTGAAACAGAAAGAAAAAGAAGAAACAGAAAGAAAAAGAAGAAAAGCGTGAAGAATAATTACACGGAAGAAAACCAGAGGAAGACTTATATAGTCTGTGAATAAAGAAGTAAAAATTGATAAGCACATCAAGCCTCCTAGCTTATATTTCCGCCCAGCCCTCCCACACTAAGGTAGAGACTCAATGTGAGTTGGATTTGGGATGTACCTGGACTATCCCTTTTTAGAATAAGATATGTGGTAGGATGCACAAAATTTCCAGAACAGCCTCTACTTCTCAATCCTTGTTTTTTCTTTATCACAGGCCTTATCTTACCCCTTCTACCATTGCTAAATTTTCCACGAACACAACTCCGAAATGTTGGTTGTGTGATCATGCTAGTGGCAAATCTATAATTATGCGAAAATTGCCGCAGCCGCACAATCACATAATTCCAGTGGCCCTGGCTATACTGTTCATAATATTTAGGAAAGAAAAGCAAATCGCGGGTCTTACCCTTTCCGACGGCCACCGGTGGATGGATCCAGCCCACCACGGGCTGGCAGGTTTGCAGTAAAGAGATGCCTGCCGTACCTTTTTTGGCAGAAATGCACACAGAGTGAACTCGGTCATCTGGATCCTCCTGCCCCCAGGCTGCAGGCCGGGAATCCGCCGTGATCAGCTCCTGGCTGGCTCGCCAAATGTTGTAAGGAGGTTCTTACTATGAAAAAGGAGAACAGCGAGGATTGGCAATCAGGAGCAGTTGAGTTTAATTAAATAATAACGGCTGGGAATATTAGCCACATCTCTTACAGTTGCATGCTGAAATTTCAACTTGCATTAGCTACATAGCATGCATTATACTGAACAGTGGGTGCAATAAAGAGAACCTCATCCCCCTTTGGGCAGGAAATACTGGTAGAGTGGGCCATAGATTACGTGTTAGATGCTTGATCCTAACCGAATAGAAGGAGCCATAAATACCAATTGGAGGTCACATTCTGAGGTGGTCCAGATGGCCGGTTGTGTTGTGTGTGTGTAATCTAGGGTGACGCTTACTACTAGGCATTGTTTGGTCTTTATCTGATGAATGCAACTTGCCGGTTGCTCTGGTATTGTGTCCTTGGGCCGAACGCAGGCCCTCTGCTTAGCCTTTGTTTGTGTTAATGAGTGTGTGCATCTAACTCATTTCTTAGGCATGACATCCTTGGGCCATATGTGATTTACTGCTGCAATCTTCCAGGTGTGTTTGAGGCTGTTGCATATCTGGTGTTTCCATCACAGGAAGTGCTAGGGATGGACAGAGGGCAGCTGTGTTATGTTGATCTGATAAAGGGTGACAGACTGTATTAAGCGTTTTACTATGAATTTGGGTAGTGCAGGCTACAGTTGCTCTGTGGTGTGCTGGACTCCTAAAAGCGGGATCTTTTTATAAATTAATCCGATGCTGACATTCCCATTCCCACTCAGTCAAAAATATATTTGTTTGCAAAATGTGAAATTTGTACGAAGGAGGGAAGAACAGTGGGGCAGAAAAGAGAGGCAGGACAGTAGAAGTAGACAAAGAAATGTGGGATTAAGAAAGAGACAAGCGGGGAGCAAGGTAGGAGGAGACTTACTGAAAAGTAGAACAAGGGTTAAGAAGAGGGAGAAAGGAGGGGGCAGTAGGTGCACAAGGAGAAGTGAAGAAAAGGTTGAATGCAGGAGAAAGTGGGAGCCACCAGTGTGCGTTGGAAGGAGCGAGCAGAGGTCTAAGTGGGCAGGATCTATTGGTAACGACGTTCCCAAGCTTTTTTCACATTACAAAAACAGTTTTTGTTAAAAAAGCAACAGTGACTGAACGGTTAATGCCGAGCTTGAGGTCTGGTTCAAAGGGAAGAAGCGGGTCACCTGTTTATGAAGTGAGAGGAGGGCAGACAACCAAAGAAGAAACACGTCTTTTCTCCAGGGTACCTTCTACCTGAAAGAAATGTAAATGTGTGAAACTCTATAGGTTGCTTGAGAGCCACTATAAGTTTCAAATGATAGTCCTTTGTAGCTTAACAAAGTTCTGAAGATTTGCTCTTTTGAGAGGTAATGTAACGCTCTCTGTAGTGCTTTTTTCCCAGTCAGATTGCATTTTACTAGAATTATATATTTTGAACCACTTTTTTATTTTGAAATCTGAATCCTTTTGCACATTTTGCTGTAGCTTCTCTCGCATTGCAATAGAAGTTTAACATAATTATTTGACAGTACTTTTTGTGGCAGGCTTGGGCTTCGTAGCACTCCATCACTGCCTTCACCAAGTATAATTAAATTCTTTGTAACTCTTCCCCCCCACCCCCCGCAGTTAAACACACAGACATCTGCACTGTTTTATTTGCGCATACATTCTATTGGCCTTTTACCTGGAGGTGAAGGGCCTCAAAATAGTTACAGAAAATGTTGATCTATTTAGGAATGTCTCGGATCATCTTCCATGCACCCACCGACCACGACCCATTGCACTTAGGATCACAGTTGCAATACTAATTTTAAATCCACTTCGATACTGGGAGTGAGAGAAACAGAGAAGTCTTCTCATGGGTGATGGCCGACAGGGACAAAGGAGCACGGTCGGCCCTAACTGCGTCCCTTTGCTGCTGAGACACATGAAGCTGAGGAGGGCGGCAGCGAAATTACTGACAAATACAAATGCCATTTGTTAAAAGAATGTTTACGGACAACGAACATGTGCTTGAAATAACGGACAGCCAGTGTAAATAACGGACAAGTGGCCACTCTACTCCCATCATTTTGATTGACTGCACAAAGCTTGTGTACATTGTTCACACCTACCTGAAATAGTTCCTTTCTCTTCCTTCAGTGGCAAAGCAATACCAGCTATTTATTTTGCCTGCACTTCAGGTGCCAGGTAAGGTGGTTAATTATTTCAGTCTCCTTTTTAAAGTCGAGTGTTTAAGTATCATGGTAGTTGCCTGTGATTTTTGTTCTTGATTATGTGATTTATTTGAAAACATATCTAGTAAAACGGCCACATCATTGAATGTTTTAAATATTTTACAATTTTAGTGGAAGTTTTTGGCAGCCACGTTTAGGTTTTACTTTTTTTGTGGCATTTGCTTGTAATAAAAAAAAATGAAAAAAGATTAACCACTGCACAATGTTTGTTGTCATAAGTTCTTATGATTTATGTTAGGAAAAGCTGAATCAATGCAAACTCTTTATCTTTCTTAACAGCCACCTAGGTTTTTATTTCCAGAAGCCAAGCATAACCTTATCCTTCTCTATGTTGGTCATATCTGTCATATGGTTGCGTATTCAATGGTCACCGTCTAGCCCCCAGTATCTCTAACTAGGGATGACTATTTAGTCACAACCAAAGTGTTAGTCTGTTTAGACACCAGGCTATTGTGAAATAGAAGAGGTAAAGGATCAAACAAATTAGGAGGGTGACCAGTCCTCCTCTGCTTGTAGTCCCAAAACTGATTTGTGGCCCTCATTTTTGCCATTGGTTCTAACAGTTTACTTTTCTGAAAAGCTCAATCAATTAAAACTCATTCTATCTTTCCTGCTAGCTGGTCAGGCGCTTGTTTCCTTGAGCTGTGAATCTTGTTCTCACTTCCCAAGCTGCTGTCTGTAGTGTCCTCCCCAGCCTGGGTATGACTACACCACATAAAGAGCTTAGTATAACACGTCTTTATTTGACTATGTGTAACTGCAAACTCAGCATTCTGAACCTGCATTCACTTCACTATGTTCTAAAGCTTACTTCTCAGTTCTACAGAGTCCATCAGGAGCCACAAGGGTTCCGTCATTGTTAACTCACACAACACTACATCGCCCCCTCTAATAAATATAAAACTACAGTTTTTTACAAATATATACACAATCATAGTTCTTCTAGGAGTTTTTGTGGTGCTTTGATCACATGTCCCGACCGTGTCTTCGGAAACTGGGGACAGGCAGTAGAAGTGTCCATGATCTGCGTTGGCGATGCAGGAACAACAGCAGTCAGTGGGTTTTCACTTGTCCTTTCAGATCCAGTCTCTACATTGACATCAGTGCCTGATGAGCGATAAGATCATGTCGGAAATGTGAGGAATCTCAAGTAATGGACTTCCCAGGATGTTGGGCAGTCCCCACGTGTCCTTTGCTGGTCACAACATAAAAGGGCTCAGCATCGAAGGGAGCATCAGATTTTTGTTTGCTAGATTGACGGACAAGTACTCAATCTCCTCTAGTGAAAATAACGTCTTTTGCATGTCGACACTTGTTTGCATAGGCCTTCATTTTCCTTTTACGATCCAAGTCTTTTACATGGATTTCTTCCTCAGTCCTTGATTTTCTGGTGGTTCATTGAGGTAACTTGGTCATCATGGCTCTCCCAAACATCAAGGTTGCAGGGCTTTCACCTGTGGTCAAGTGAAGGGTCAAACATTTAGCTTGAACAGTAGCATTCAAGACAGTTTTATGGGCGAGCTTTTCCAGTACAGCATTCTGAACAGCTTTCTTAAGAGTACTCATGAAATGTTTGACAAGGCCATTGGCCTGTGGCCAAAGAGGTGTGCTGTTCTGATGCTTCACATTAAGAAGACTGAGAAAGTCTCTGAATTCTCGTCTGTTGAAAGGTGAGCCGTTGTCAGATTTTAAGATCGCAGGAACACCCCATGTCAGGAAGATGTAGTCTAATCGCTTGATGGCTCTTTCTTGAGTGATAGATGAGAGATCTTCTATCAATGGAAAACAGGAGTATTCTTTAACAATCACCATCAGGTGATGCCCATTGTCATGAGGACCGAAGAAGTCAATAACAATTCTTTCCCATACATGCTTTGGCAACTCCGACATGTTTTAGGAGTGTCAAGTGGTTTTCAATGAAAGGCAGTTGCATAGATGACAGGCCTTCAATTCTCCTTCAACTCTCATTGAGATGTGAAAACCAAACTTCGTCTCAGGGAGCTCGTTTTGTGGCCACAATTCCACAATGTCACTTCAATTATCTGTTGTCGCAGACTCTCCAGAATAACAATTCTCGAACCTCTTAGGATAATGCCTTCCTAAGTAATAGACAGTTCATCTTTGACATTTTTAATCTCCTGGTATTCACTGTCACTGGTAAGAGGTTGAGGGTGCTGGTGCGAAGACTGATGTATATTAATGTCTTTTAGTTTTAACAGGTCAGTATCTTGACTCATATCAGTGACTATTTGTTCAAACAAAATGGCAGCTGGTGTGTTTGATTTCACAAAGAAATTTATGTATGCTTCAGCTGTCTTGGAGGGGGTGCCAGGGCACTGCAGAGGCACTTTTCAGAAGGAGTCAGCAGGGTTTTGATCTTTCCCTGGATGGTGCACAATTGTGTAGTTGTAGTCTTGTAATCGTAGACACCAGCGTTCAATACTAGGAGGCATCTTTGCCTTTGGATTGCCAATGATGGTCAACAATACTTGATGATCTGTCACAAGTGTGAAAGGCTTCCCATACATAAATACGTGGAAATGTTCACAAGCCCACACCATTGCTAACCTTTCTTTCTCAGATTGTGAATAAGCACGTTCAATTTGGGACAAACCCTTTGCTTGCATAGGCCACAGTATGTCTTCGAACATTTGGGTGTCTGCTGTGCTGTGCAAGGATTGCACCGGACCCGACGGAACTAACGTCAACAACAACCCCAGTATGAAGCTTTGGATCAAAGTATGCCATTTCAGTAGCGTTCTCAATAGTTTGATTTACTTGAAGCTTTGCTTGCATTCATATGACCAATGAAATCTCTTGTCAAATGGTTTGGGGCCCCAGCAATACGATTTATGGGAAGCAATTCCCAAAGCCTTTGATTGCAAGGAAAAACAGTATAGTGCTGAAATGAAGCAAAATTCATATGCCAAAATTTATGCGTAACATTGTTGCAAAGATGTTTAAGGAAATTTTTATTTGCTTACAACCCCGTCGTTGACCAATGAACCCATATATTCATTCCTGCGAATCTTAGCTGAAATTAATAACGACCTATATCGCCCACGCAGAGTTAAGGCGCTGGGACCAGTCCCCTGTTTTGACGATGCTTGTTCCAAGGCACTCAAAAATCTTCATTCTGCCCTAAGAGCAAAACCACGAGATGTGGCTCTGGTAAAAGTGCTGCGGCTCTCATACAAAACAATTAAATCTAATAGGCTAATGGCTTTGAAAGAAGAAGCCTGGGAGAAGCTTTCACAGGTGGCTGTTTTTAAGAATAGCAGAGATTTTTGGAATGTTATTAATGCCCCTTTTCTTAATGACGATTCTGAGATTACTACCGACTCACACGTTACTGAGGAGGCTTGGGTGACTCATTTTGGAGCTGTTTTTGGGCAGCCTGGCAAAGCTGTATCACAGCTATCTGACCTGCAGGTGACCGCATCAGAAGAACATCTATCCTTTGGCTTGAATGAAGTGATATTTGCTTTGATGCAATTCAGCCCTGCAAGAGCATCTGGCCCTAATGGGGTACCAATAGATTTCTTTTTAGATAATCAAAGGTTATGGGCTCCACTCCTCACTAATGCCTTCAATGTTATAGCCCAAGTAGGTGTTTCCCCCCCCCCCCCTCTTGGAAAAAGACAGTTATTATACCAATTTTCAAGAAGGGGGACAAGTCGCTAGCAAAAAACTATAGACCAATATCACTATTGGATAGCATTGCAAAACGAATGGGCCGTGTGCTTCTAAATACAATAGAGGTTTGAGGCCAGATGTATCAAGCCTTTTTCCCGTTCGCAAACGGGCCGATTCTCAGAATCGGCCCGTTTGCGAACAGGAAAAAGCCTTTTGGGATGTATCATCCCAAAAGGCCATCGCAAAATAGGGAATCGCAAAATTTACGATTCCCTATTTTGCGAATGCATTTAAGGAATCGCAAATTGCGATTCCTTAAATGCAATTCTGGAAGCACCCAAAAGTTGCGATTTGGCCTTAAGGAATCGCAAATTACCAACAACTTCAAGTTGGTGGTAATTTGCGATTTCCTAGAAAAATGCACTTTTTTGCATTTTTCAAAGTGCCATGTGGCACACATACATGCCCTTAGGGCATGTATGTACGCCACATGTGCACACATGCATATTTCAGGGGTGCAACAGGGTGTCCTTTTGGCACCCTTGCACCCTTGAAATTGCATTCGCAATTTGCGAGTACCTATTGGGTACTCGCAAATTGCGAATGTCTTCCCATTCATTCCTATGGGCCTCTAGCCCCATAGGAATGAATGGGAAGGTATTCCTTAATTGCGAATCGCAATTTGCGATTCACAATTAAGGAATATGTAGGAATCGCAATTATTATTGCGAAACCTACATACATTGCATTTTGCGAGTCCTTAATAGCGAATCGGTATAATTCGCTATTAAGGACTCGCAAAATACAATGATGATACATCTGGCCCTTGGTCCCTAGAACGGAACATTTTATCACGTACTCAGTATGGTTTCAGAAAGGGAAAAGGGACAATTGATCAGCTCCTTAACCTAAACTTATTAATTGCGAAACATACTGTGGTTAAGGGAGGCCAACTCTACATGGCCTTTATGAACCTGTCAGCTGCTTTCGACTTAGTAGTCCATGTAAAATTATGGCCTATAATGGAAGGTAAGGGCATAGAGAAACCCATTATAGATTTTATACGTGAAATGTATTCTGGTGCCTCGGCCAGTGTTCGGTATGGTAGAGAGGGTGAAAGCACTAGATCCTTTAGAATAACTCATGGTGTCAGGCAAGGGTGTTTTCTCGCCCCCTTCCTGTTCTCATTATATACAAATGGTGTGGAAGCTGCCCTGGCTGAGTTTGCAACTGATGTTCCAATCATTAACTCCACCCCAGTGCCTATACTTCTCTACGCAGATGATGCAGTCTTGCTGGCCCGAACTGGCAATGCACTCCAGCATCTGATAGAGGCATATACTGCAATTATGATTAAACTAGAACTCAGAGTAAATGAAGCCAAGTCCTTTGTGCTTGTAGCAGGAGAGAGGCCAAAAAAGATCCCAAGGTGGGACATAGAGGGTAGGAAATTGGAGGTGGTGGATACTTTTTGCTTCCTAGGGAGACTTTTTGATTCCAAAAACACATGGCAAAATATGGTAGATAGGGGATTATTGATGGAAAGAAGTATAGGGGCTTTATTTAGAGCTATAAAAAGGCTTGGGTCAAAACCAACTGATGTAATAAAAAAGATTTATGAAGCAAAAACTATCTGTCGGCACCTATGGGGCTGCCATCTGGGTAACTTCTAGCATAACAGTTTTACAGCAAATTGAGGATTGTTTTTGGAAACGCTTGTTAGGCCTTCCTAAAGCTTGTTCATCTTTCAATTGTCAGCTTGAACTGGAAGTCCCTTTTATTTCGAATTGGATCCTAATTGCTCCACCTCTTTTGTGGCATTCAGTGTGGAGAAGGGAAAGACTGAAGCTTACCCAAGAAATCCTGAGAGACTCCCTAAACCTTGACGGCGTATCAAAAGTAAAGTGGCTCCAATTTGTCAAGAATAGATTTTACACCATCGGTCATGCTAATTTATTTGATGATCCGTCCTCATGTAGGTCCATTTCAAGATCTGAATTGAAAGAATTATTGCTGGAGAAGTAGAGGAGAATAAGATGGGAGTCAAATTGTTTAAAGTCAAGGGTTAAACTATATCTTTCAGCACCGAGCTTGAATTGAATTGACTATTCATATCTGACTTTTGTGACAAATCTTAAACACAGAAATTTATTGACCAGGTTTCGTCTGAATTATTTCCCCTTATGCTGGGTTATCCATCTAATACATATTCAATGGAGGCCCTCACTGTTTGTCCGTGATTCCCGATCATCACCAATGTGATCTACACCTCCTATTCTTATGCACTTTATACAGAGAGGAAAGGAAGATGTATATTTCACTGCTATTGCGCAGTCTTAAATTCAGACAATGTCGCCCAGCCCTATACTTCTTAAAACTTTTATCTGACTCTTTTACTTGTTACTGCCTGGCCTCTTTTTTTCAGCGAGCCTTAAAAAGGATGAAACAGAATTTGCATTGCTTGTCAATATGAATATGTTTTTTTATGTGCTTTTATCTGATTTTAAATATATATGTCACTTAGATGAAATCCTAAGTGGCACCATTTTATATATAACTTATATTTTATGCAATTTTATGATAGGTATTTTGTAGACTTGTATGTATGTAGTATACTTTTTATGCCATTGTTTTTCTATTGGCAAAATAAAGTGATCATGACTGACTGACTGACCAATGAAATGAAACATTCTTTTTCATCAAGTCTCTTAATGGATCACTTACGGTAGCAAAGTCTTGTATATATCTTGAACAGTAGCTGGCCATGCCAAGGTATGAAAATAACGTGGAAACATATTGTGGGGCATTGGCAGTTGACAACACTTGCACTTTAGCGGGATTGGGTGTCATGCCCCCATCAGAAAAGATATGGGCAAAGAATTTTAGCTTTGTCTCATGGAACTCACATTTCTCAGCATTCAAAGTTAAACCAGCATCAGCAAGCAAACTACACACTTGCGGAAGAGCTTTATCATGTTCCTTCTGTGTAGCTCCAAAAAACAGTATGTCATCACTATAACTGAAAACATTAATGACAGGCTGTATGATACATCGAATGACGTCTTGAAAAAGCTCTGCAACTGATGACACTCCGAAACATAGTCTTTTATAACAGAAAAGACCAATATGTGTAGAAAAGGTTGTAATGTATCTGCAATTCTCGAGTTCCAACTGATATCCTTTATTCAAATCAAGGCGAGAGAATACCTTCGCACCATTCAATTGTATTATCATGTCAGCAACGTGCGGACCTGGATGTTGGTCCTTTTTCAATTGCCTTGTTCGCTTGACGCATATCCACGCAGATGCGTACAGCTCCTTCACTGTCCTTTTTGGGTACTAACACTATCAGAGAAACCCATGGCATTGGACCAGTGGAACGCTCAATGATATCATGTTTGAGTAAGGATTCAAGTTCTTTTTCAACAGCTTCCTATAAATGAAATGCAATTTGTCTGCGTCTTTGAGCAATAGAACGGATGTCCTCATTAATGTGTAATTGTACTTTCATAGTCTTGAGTTTTCCCAACCCATGAAACAACGAAGGGAATTGACTATTTTGTGATGAGCATTCCTGTTATAGTTTACTGATATCAGTCCCATATCAGCAGCTGTGCTGAAGCTGAGCAAACAGGCACTTGACGTTGTACCTTGAAGTACATGAATGGGTGCTTGTACTTTTGTTTTCTTGTGTTTCATTGTTGCTACAAATGAAATTTGACTTTTTAATGGCATCATTGCAGCCCATGTATACACTTTAGTGGCGCAAGTCGGGGAAATGGAGAGTTCATTGTATTTCTCCTCAGGCCTAATGTTTATCGATGCACCACTGTCGATAATAAAAGATATTGAGCAACCATTGACTTTTAGTGTGATTTCTGGACAATGTTTGAATGACTTTTGTCCTTTGTCATGTCGACCTTTCTTTCACCTATATTTTTCCTCACATGCGACCAGTCCAACATGCGCATGTTTTTCTGAGGTAACCATCGACATTGCACAAACATTTTCTTCACTTTCACTTAACATTGATACTGAAGAACTGTTTGATGATTGACTTCGTTTGATGTTGACTTGCCTCAATTGGTGTTGTCGCTTGGCTTTGTGGGCATGCGTCGCACCGTGAAGCACTTAGTTTTTCCTTCGCCTTGCAGACCGTTACAATATGGTTCTCCTTCCCACAGTCTTTGCAGATCTGTCCAATGGTTGGACATTTACCTTCGTGTGCAAACGAAAATTCACACCTGAAGCACAAGTTCTTTTTCCATGGAGACATCACTCTGTGTCCTTCAGTCTTGTTCATGACGGACTCACTCTGGGCACCTCCAGCCTCCATATCAGCAGCTTGTCAATCAGCACGCTCTTCAGCTCTTGCAGTCATTAGAACTCGCTCCAGAGTAAGAGTTTCTCTTAGCATTCGTTATCTGAATGAATCTGACAGGTATTAGTCAATAACTCTGAGGCTTATAGCTTCCTCATCATTAAAGTCATAGAACTTATAGTGTTTGATGAGCATATCCAGTCCCCCAACAAATTTATTGATGGTTTCACCAACCTTCGGTTGTTCTTGACTGAATATCTATATTTCGTAATCTACACTTGGCATTGGATTGAACTTGAGGTTCAAGGCTGCTTTAATTTGACAGTATGTAATTTTGTCAGCTCGCGGCATTTTCTTTATGGCTTCTTTTACGCCTTCACCAGCAAGATTCTTAAGATATTTGACAATCTTCGTGCTATCTGCTTCTTCTATCACATCAATGAAATCATCAAATGTCTCTATCCAGGCAGTTCAACTGTTGCCAATATTTTGCTTTTTGGCGGTATCGAATGGTGGTGGAGGTTTCGAGAAGGCGGCGGCATTGTAACCGTTGGTGGAACTTACTGATGTGGAAAGTAGTGTTCTTTACGACGCTGCTTGGTGATCTTGATTTATGCAAACCATCTGAGGCCTTGCGATGTGCTTGTCTCTGGGTCATCTCTGATAACTACAAGAAACGTGGCCTTTTTCTTGGTCTCCATTGAGAAAACAAACTTTCACTATTCTGATCGCCGCTCTCGGCCTTCTGATCTTCAAAGACCTCTGGAGTTGTTCTGAGCCCCACTAGGCAGCTTTGGTGGTGCACAGCTTCTTTTATGGACGGCTCCACAAGCACAAGCCTGGCACTTCCTCTGGGGACACTCCACCCACCTCTGTGATATGATGACTCTCTTTATCCAGTTCTGGTAAGCAGATGACCCTTTCTTGTATTGCTTTTCTTGTAAGTGTCTCTTTGTACTGTCAGACATCTGGTTGATCTCTTCCTCGCGGCGCTTCTGTTCACAGCGTTATCTTGCAACTTTCAAAACCTGGTTACATCCACCTTTAGCACTATCACGCCGTATGATGTATAGCTTTAGGCTGCATAGTAGCGTGGTACCTCTCTGTACGGCCTTACCAGAATGTTCTTGGCCAACAATCTGTAGACTTCTCAGTGTAGCTTTCATTATCTTCAAATGCTTCACACGAACTGGGCTGTGCTTTGACTCCACATATGCCAAACGTCGATTCTGTACTCCGACGGAGGCACACGTGGCATACACAAGCAGTTTGCTGGACCACGGCAAACTCTCGGGGAGAGCACTGTCAATCTTCTGGTTACTTATCCCATACTCATCGCCAGTTGTAGAGTCCTCTCCAGCCTGGGTACTCGCCAATGACTACGCCACCCGCTGAGCTTAGTATAACACGTCTTTATTCATCTGCGTGTAACCTTGAACTCAACATTTCAAACCTGCATTTACTTTGCTACGCTCTGACGCTTACATCACAGTTCTATGGAGTCCACCAGGAGCCACAAGGATTCCATCATTGCTAACTGACATGAAACTACACTGTCCATCTAACCAAGTTTGCCAGGGATCAGGAATCCTGGATGATTTCTATAGCACCATTGTGTTACTCTTGTTTTTTCATATTATATTCCTTATTATGCTACCATAAGTTCTCTAAAATCTGAGAGTTTATATCACAATGTTCCTCTGTACAAAGTCTCATCCTACTGACTACTTGAGTCTTCTATCTGAAGGCTATGTTATGTAATGTGGGGTCAGCAGTGAAGAATCACCTTCAGGTTGCTGATCTCTGTGAATCTCATAATCTTGACCTCTTTTGGCTTACAGGAAACTTAGATCATACACTGGATGATCTATTACTAGCTATTAGACCTTGAGAGTTAATCCAGCTAATAAAAAGAAAAAGTGGGGCAGCAGGTATCATCTAGAGAACCTGCCAGGGGTCTACCATTGCCTTTTTAAAGGAGCTCAAGATTTATACTCTAACGAATAGGGACCACACTCATCTTTCAGGAAATCTACTATATTGCCTCCTCAGACTGTAGATACTTGCACATTTTTACCATGCCAGAGCATTGCAGACCCCCTTTCACACTCAAAGCAACCAAATCCATGAAAACCAATACAAGGAAGGCCATAAAAACAGACAGAGGTTGGAGATCCTTCTTTATCCACGGAGGAAGCAAACTAATAACATAGATCTTGCGGTTAATTCAAATTACAAATTGTGCTTTAGTAGCTTTTAATCGGACTCTAGCAAATTCCTTTGCCAACACATTGCCCCTTGAGTTCCACAGATACCAAATATCTTTCTCATAAGAACAACCCTTGGTTTGCACATAAGTTTCATACCTGTAAAACCAAAGCCAGTAGAGCAAAAAGTAAATAGCAGTCAAAGTACAACAATGAGACAAAATATCCTGTATCATCACAGTAGCCTCAAACAACGCATTTGTTTGGCTAACCAAAACTACTGTTCTACCCACATTATACTAGCAACCAACACACCTGAAAGAGAGCTCATGGTTATTGTAAAGTTGGCGTCCCATCTACCATGATATCCATTTAAGGCTTTGCAAGCTTTTTGTCACAAAGACTGATAATATAAGATCCCAGATTAAGCAGGAAGCCTCCCATACTACCACGTTTTCTCTCTGGGTTCCCACAGGGTTCATCACTGAGCCCCACCCTCCAACATCTACATGGCCCCCCTCGCAGCCATCGTCCGACAACACGGCCTCAACATCGTATCCTACGCCGACGACACCCAGCTCGTCCTCTCCCTCACCAAAGACCCCACCACTGCCAAACTCAACTTCCAGAAAGGAATGCAAGACGTCGCAGTCTGGATGACCAACAGCCGCCTGAAGCTCAACGCCGAGAAGACAGAAGTCCTCATCCTCGGTACCACCGACAGGTCAACGCCGTCACCTCCAGCTGCTTCAACACCCTCCGCATCCTCCGCAAGACCTTCAAGTGGATCCCCCCTGAGTCAAGGAAGACAGTCACCCACGCACTCATCACCAGCAGACTGGACTATGGAAACGCACCCTACGCCGGCATCAACAAGTCCCTACTCCGCAAACTCCAGACAATACAGAACACCGCCGCCAGACTCGCCCTTGGCATCCCCCGACACGAACACATCAGCCAACACCTACGAAGTCTCCACTGGCTCCCCGTGGAGAAAAGAGTCACTTTCAAAATCCTCACTCACGCCTACAAATGCCTACACAACAAAGGACCCAAATACCTCAACGACAGAATCAACTTCCACGTACCCAAAAGAAACCTCCGATCTTCCGACCTCTCTGGCCGAAACCCTGCGCATCCACAGAGCCAGAGCAGGCGGAAGATCCTTCTCTCACATTGCAGCCAAGACCTGGAACGAGTTACCGGCAGACATCAGACCCGCCCCCTCCCTAAACACCTTCAGGAAGACCCTCAAGACCTGGCTCTTCAGCTAAACAGATCTGCGGACCCCCCCCCCCCCAACCCCTCAGCGCCTTGAGACCCTCACGGGTGAGTAGCGCGCTTACAATTCCCTGATTGATTGCCGTTTTCACTTTCCCTTGTAGGGTACAACCAAAACAAACTCATCCACTTCAGAGGCTCAAGTAGTTGATTATTTTCCCTACAGTACTCGTTTATTCCGGTTATCTGCCCAGCTTTCATAATCAAACAACTCGGTCCACTCCTCATCTCAAATACAGTCATTCTGTTTAATTGTTCAAAAATTAAAGTACCATCAAGCAAGAGTAGAAGGCAGCAATGGTCAAATCCATTTTAAGGACAAGGAATTATTATAGTAGAGGACCATAACATCTGTCCAATAGCCCTGTTATCATACCTTGGGAAAGTTTTGAGAAAATATGCATTTACTAAGTTACTCGCTTTTTATCAAGACCAGTAATGTTTTACATCACCTCCAAACTGCCTTCAGATCTGGTCATTACACAGAACTGGTAGTGACTTCTGCCCCCGATACCCTCCAGAGGCTGGTGTCCTTTTGAACCTTCCTGCAGCATTTGATACCATTGACCATTCACAGTTGCTTTCCAAATTGATGGATGCTGGCTTCTATAATCTTGCAAATACACAAAAGGAGCACCAGGGGGTAAAAAGTCAGGTCGCCCCCCACTCAACAATTTATACACACAAAAAGACCTGGCTAGTTCTGAACAGTTATCTTTATTGTCTTCTTTTAAGACACAGAGGGAGTTTTTAAAGACATTAAACTTCCCTCACAGGACGGACTTATTGCCAATAACCTATTAGTCCAACTGTTCACTTTCAAAAAATTCGTCAATACACCACATTACATATCAAGTGTAAAAAAAAAATGGAAACCATGAAAGATTGGTGACAAAATAAGTAAATAATTAAAAAATGTGAGAGAGGTCAGAAAGTACCTCACGTAAGCATCACCAAGGGAGCTGCTGGTTGGTACTCACCAGTTTGCCCACGTTATCATCATCGGTAACTTTCATGACCATAAAGACAAAGAAAAAAAGTGAAAAAAAGTTGTGTGTTCAAAATTCTCCGAGATGAGAAATCCAAAGGAAAAAGAACCGTAAAGACGTGTATAGATGCACTATAAGTGCTTGTGTCACTCAGTGCCCACTGGTCCCCAATGTGAAAAGAGAAATTCAGTTCTCAGAATTAAAATGGGGTACAACTTACTTGTGAAACAATTTTATTAGGTGCCGTGAGTGTCCTCAGATGAAAAGAATGGCATATGTTTGGCCATTTTCAGAGACGAAAGGCCAACATGTTTCGTTGCCAACCTATTTACGGCAACTTCATCAGGGCTGATGGGGAAACCAGTCTTCACCTCACTGGTACATCACACCGAACCTGTGGTTATTGACGAAATTAAAAAGAAGAAGAGCGTGCCAATCATAAATAAAACCCCAACATCAAAAATGCACTTGAGCATTATTTAAGGCCAACTCCATTAAAACTGCATATTTACCGAGTGGTTGCTGTCATCCCTCGTACCTGCAAGCCACCTCTATGAGGGTCCCGCGCCTAATGGTTGGGTATCCCAATGATAACTGCGGTCGTCAATATCAACCTGTAAACATATGCGTGTTATATGTGAAGGGTACCAAAACCAAAGTCGCACTGTTCATGTCACGGTTGCACACTCTCAGACTACCTCATACTTGGTCCCCTATTTCACACTCACTACCATCATACTCATTGTGGGGGTCTTAAACATCAATTCTATCGTGTGCATTCTATAAGCACCATCTCATAGACAATCGCCCTCTATTTACTCATATGCCCCTTACGCTGCCTGTAGCACGGTACCGGTGATCTATTCTACCGTCACCCATGTATCAGTTTTGTTGATTTACCCTCCAATGTGGCAATGATAGTCTAAAGAGAAGGGTGGCGCCTCCCCGCTCGCTCTCTCACAGCGAGCACGGGTGCCCCAACGTATTGAATCCCCCTTACCGCATCAGCGGGCCGCCTCAACTTCGTGCTCCGTCCCGATGATGTTCAGGGAACGCCAGCACCTGATTTTTGAAACGGCGGAGGAAACACGTGACCCGGAAGAAAACTCCCGGTGTCAATCCACAATTCACCATCTATTCCCCAACAACACAGCGGCCATTTTGAGATGGTGTTGAATAGCAGGGCAAATATAGGGATACAGTCTTCTTATTAAAAACCAAACCATTTAGAAGACTTAAAACATACTTATTAGTTTGTATAACTCAGGGAGACGTTTAAGTACAAGCCTCACGAAAAGGAAAAACATTTTTCTTTTTAAGTCTTCATTTCTCCATCTAGGCTGTATTAAAAACGTGATAGTGGGAGAACCCATCATATCACACAAACAGCCCTTGTGAAGGTGGTCATATCAAAACCATGCATAACACTTACTAATATCAGGACTCAAGGTTCTGCCCATTGGTTGATATAAGCACATTAGGTGTTGCCCAACGGTACACTTAACCCAGGACCCAAGAGACATCTATAAAACTCGTAAAGGGCCCTACTGTTTACCAACTTTATTCCATTCAATGGAATCATTCAGGCCAATTCGATCCACCTTCTTAGTAAAAATCCACCTTGCCTCTTTTCTTGCCAAAATATCATCAATGTTGTGTGTATCACCCACCACCCACTCAAGCACAGTCCATTTCAGATCCCTGAAATTATGTTTTTGTTCCTGGAAGTGCTGAACCAGGCGAGTGGTCAATTTCCCCGCTTTAAGAGTACTAAGGTGCTCCTGTAAACACACCTTCACTTTGCGTGATGTGAGTCCAATGTAGTGCAATCCGCATGTACACGTCAACCTGTAAATTACATGTGTAGTATTGCAATTACTGAATTTAAGTACCACACTCTCCCACTTGTGAGATGTATGCTCTTAGTAACTTCAGTGCGATCACAAACTGAGCAACAGCCAAATGGATAATGCCCCGTTGGTAAACATGACTCCTTTTTCTGCTGAATCGGGCGCGTATGGACCAACCTATCCTTTAGATTGGGAGCCCTCCTGAAGCCAAATCTGGGGGGTGGCATCTTTTTCTCCCCAGTATCCAACAATGACCAGTGTTTTCTTATTATCTGTCTTACTTTAGTGGACAGTGGGTCAAAGGTGGTAACTACAGGTAAACACTGTTCCTTTTGTTTGATGTTCTTCTCTAATTATTTACTTATTTTGTCACCAATCTTTCATGGTTTCCATTTTCTTTTGACACTTGATATGTAATGTGGTGTATTGACAAATGTTTTGAAAGTGAACAGTTGGACTAATAGGTTATTGGCAATAAGTCCGTCCTGTGAGGGAAGTTTAATGTCTTTAAAAACTCCTCCTGTGTCTTAAAAGAAGACAATAAAGATAACTGTTCAGAACTAGCCAGGTCTTTTTCAATAATCTTGCACCAAAATGGCAGCACCCATTTATGACAGATCGCGTCCAGAATGTTTTTTTTGGCATTTTTCAAGTAAGTGCCAAATCAGGCTAAACATGGAGTGCCTTAGTGCTTTGTACTTCCTCCTCTACATTTTAATATACTTTAGCTCCATTAAAAACAGAACTGCTGATCACACAAATGCCATTGACCAACGAAACCTGGCTTTCTGGCCTACAGGTACAGGGACTCGCACTCATCCAGCTAAAGCGGTCCATAATCTGTTTTTCACTTAGAATTAGAACTTTCTCCGGGAATGCAGGTATTAAAGATAGCCAACTCCTGTGCAAAATCCTCCTCTATATTGCACTAGAATTAAACAGAGATATCGTTCTGGACGTCCTGAAACTGGATGGGGCTCTGAAGATCCCATGGATAAACTATGTTCGAAGGTTTTTTCAAGATCTTGACTACCCACAGTATTTTACTAATCCCAGTATCATCAGGGAAATAACTAGGAAGGAATTAAAAGCAAAGGGTTTGTCCCTACTAGACACCGCTAGACTATCAACTGAAATCGTAAAACCTACAATTCTCCATAACCAGTTGATTTTAATTACTTTTAATATTCAACCCTACCTCACCTTAGACCTGAGTGATTTTGACCGGTTCCTTTTAACTCGCTTCCGCGTGGGATTTTTTTTATAGATTAGTTACTCTGCCCAAAGCGAATGACTGGTCCCAATTCCTACAGCTGTGCCCTTGCGATAAAACCTCTAAGCAGACCTTGATTCATGTTATTCTTTTTTGTAAATTTTATTCCAATGCCAGGAGAATGTGCATAGTCCCAGTGCTAAAATGGCTCGGGCTTCGCCAATGCCGACCGGCCCTTCTGGCTTTACAACAACTAGACAATGTACATATTGTTTTTAGGATGGCAACTTTTTTGAAAAAGTTTTGTGTCCAAGGAAACAATTGCCTCTTTTTAAACGTTGCTAACTTAAATCTCAGGAAAGTCTGTGAAGTGTAACAATGTTTTATTTTTTACAATGTATTTTAATCAATTTGTTTAAATGAATTTTATATGAATTTCAACATTTATGAAATGCTGCTATTGTGATTTTATGATTGTTTGCTCACAATCGAATAAAGCTTTCTTGACTTGACACTAGAATACAACATCCCTGTTGTTATAGCCTCAGTTCAGTCACAGCTAGACTATGGAAATGCAACATACCTAAGACTTTTTAGAAAGCTTAAGACCATGCAAAAAGCAGCTTCTGACCAATGCAGACCTACAGATCATACTTTGGTGCAACAATAAAGTTGTACCAGCCCACCACAAACCTTAGATCTGCTGCAGCATTGGCTATCCCTCGCCATATTTGTACCTTCCGATATTAGGGGGATGTCGCTCTTTCTTGCACTTAGGACCCAATCATTGGACAAGTTGCCGCTACATATTCGATTATGTCAACATTTTCCTGTTTAAAAAAAATTGATCAAGACCTTGCTGTTTTGATTTGCTTGACTCTACTCTTAATGGGGATCCTCTGGTTTCAGGCTATAGCGCTGGGATACTCCTTTGAGAGTGATTTGTTGCAGTTAATAAAACCTATGAACATAATATATCACCCCTACCTTGAGAATGCTTCACTGGTTACTATTATAGAAAAGAGTTGTTTGAAGCCCTTGTTGTGATACCTAGGATCATTTCCAAATCTTATACCCCATTCCTGGCTTCAAAATTAGAATGGTCTTTAGTTTATCTGACATCAGTATACAATATTTGTTCACATTTTTGTTTACATGCTGCCATAAGTTAGGAATAAAAACACTACAAAGACATATGTTCTAAATGTATGCACATTTTCATTTACTTCTTCTTGATAAGGAATCATCCTTTTCAGATTCTTTCTGTCTTCTACCTTACATACCTTATTGTAATGGGAGCATGCATCCTCTTATTATAGAGGGAGTGTCTCAGGATACCCTTCTATTTATTGGGGATGTAGACCGGAAGGAATCCAGATGGGGGTGAAAAAGAGGTCCGGACTGGAGTGGTTCAGGGATCTATCTAGGAGAAGGGAACGAGAGATCAGGTAGGTGGTCACGTGGTGACAAGAACCTCGACTAGAGGTCATGGAGTGAAAAACGTGTGATGACTTACAAGGGTTCCGGTAAAGGACGGCGTGGTCCAGGGTAAAGAAGAGGCAACACAGCAGTCTTGAGGGCGACTTGGGTTGCTGCAGGAAGCCCGAGAGACTTCAGGAGGCGTCCATCTAGAAAAAAGGGTCCGGTTTGGTCAAGGAGAGGGGTCACGGGGATACGGGAATTGTAGTTACAGCGGCAAGGGGGGGGAGATGCCGGCTGAAAGAGGAGGGCGCAGCTACTTACTTAAAGTGGAGGATCGTGTCCAGTAGGGAACCAATCCCTCGGCAGGAATCCGGGGGGAGAGGGAGAAATTTGCTGCAACGCCGGCGTGAGTCCGGCGGTGTCTAACAGCCCAGAAGTGAATGTGGCCGAGTTATTGGAAGCAACGGGGATGCGTCAACGTGTGCACGTGTCAACGTGTGACATGGGCAAAGCCTCTAAGCGAAAAAGACTAGATGGGGAGTAATGAGGCAAAGGGGAATTGAGGAGAGTGGAAAGGGAAAGAAAATACATGAGTCGTTTGTTCGAGTTAGGACAGGAAACAATAATTCATGCACAGTTTTGGAACATACGTCTATACAGATATAATCTAAAAATTGAATAATAAATAAATACAGTAAGCATTTATGTACAATTCAAAGGGCAACTATGTAATAGTGGCCATACATAAGGTGACGATAGTAAATAAGCCAATGTGATGCGGGAGCACTACACATGCAGAGTGTTTTAACAGAAAGCAAAACAGTACAAAAACGGGATTTGACTGAGGACGTAGTGCAATACAGAGAGCATACAATTGTGATAAGGAGGCAACCAATGAATAGTGGCCTTATATCAGATAATGGCAATTAATAAACTGATGTGGAGTAGGAAATTGTATCACAGTACATATATATGTAGAAGTTGTGGATAGGCGATGGTAAAGGATGGTAAACATAGATGCATGGTGAGTAAGTGTAGAAAGGGGATACAGCGGTGTGTGAATTCTAACATGCCAGGGTATTATTCCACTCATCTAGAGTGTTGAGGCCATGGTCCACTTTCTTGCAGCGAGCTATCCATCTACACTCACAGCTGTTGAGTAGTTGCTGTAGGTTACCGCCCCTGAGTGGCAGGGTAGGTTGGTCTATGACCTGCCGCGTAAAGTCTGTTTCTTTGTGACCTTGTTCTTGAAAATGTAGTACTAGGGGAGCGTTTGGTGTTCCACATCTGATTCAACTTCTGTGTTGGATTATACGATCCTTAATCATTTGGGTGGTTTGCCTAATGTAGAAGAGGTTACATGTGCACCATATGGCATATATGACATTGCAGGATCTGCAGTTAGTGAACCCTTTTAGTGGGTATGTGTGTTAGTTGAATTGAAATTCCTTGTTGTTGAGCGATGTGGAGCACGCGACACACCTCTGGCATTTGTAGTGGCCTTTGATCGGGGTCAGGCCCCAGGCGGATGTGATGGATTCATCTCTGTTGGTTCCTCTGGGCCAAGTTATAGCATGTACCAGGTGGACTGCTAGATTTTGTCAGGTCAGTTTCCATCCCTCCTCCGTATCCCATCACCTCCCTTTTCCTCTCTGAGCCTAGGCACTGTTTATTTTCCAGCCAGTACGCTGCTCTGCCACATTAATTTTGCTCGCCTCTACCCCTGTCTAGTTCCCCCCAATAATCTCTCCTTGGCTTACTCCCTTGCCATCATGGCTGTTACCCTTTTACCTTGAACCATTCTCTTGGTCCACCATTGAGTGTTTTTATTCTCCCCTTACAGCACTGTGCCCTACCAAACTGTAACCTGGTCCTGATGATGGCCTAACATTGTATATAGGCCAAAACGCCATCGACTCTTTCAGCGTAATTTACGGCGCCTCTCTCGTGATTGCCCACCAAAATTACTTTGTACTGACTGTATCCATTATATGGGCATCACTAAGAATACACACTGTATATATGATTTGTTTTGTTTGCGCCATTTTTCCCGCTGTATATACTCCTTCACGTGTCACCAGCGCCGTTCACCTCTTCACGAGCACTTGTGCACTGTATAACACAGGTTACATGACATTCAATGTAACACAGTGCCTTTTTGGATTAAGTTTTTACCTTTATCTTTGAATATATGACTAAATATATGAAAAAGTCTTTCCTCAACCACTTGTGTCCTGGTTTTTTGTCTCCCTGCTTTCCCTTCCCTGTTCACAGCAACTGGTTGTGCTCCCGTATAAATTGCCTATTAAACAAAACCCTTTGAGACTCTGTTGAATGTTATACACTATTTACCCTGGTCTCTACCGGGTTTACGGGTAACCTCCTGTAGTTTGTTACTGCGAACTAAAAAGAAAAGCATAGTTCCCAGAATGTGAGCAGTGGAATGATACAAGTCATCCAATAAGAAAGAATGGTAAAGAAACTATGGTCCAGAGAAGGGACAAGCACAAAAGATGATGCAGTGGCACTGAATAAGAAGAAAGTAAAGGAGACTGACAAGAAAGCCTGCCAATGATAGCATGGAGCCAAAGCTTACTGTAAGTTTTGGTACTGTCCAAAATAGGTCTTCTACAACAGACAGCTAAAAGTTGTCAGTAACTGAGACCTAAAAAAAAAAAAAAAAAAGCTTACCTTAAAAACCAGGGGTCTTTTTGTGCATCTCTAACAGTGTACCTGATTCACAAAACAATGGAAAATGTAAACTTACGCAAAACTTCAATAAATATTTAGCCATGAGTAAATTTGGAATCTGGTAAATCACACACATGTATTCTACACATAGCATGGGGAAATGCATAAACACATAACTATTTCTCAATGTAGGTTTAAAGACTCAGGCGCTCTGCCAGCGTGACAACCGGCTCCTCATTTTATCATTCTGGCAAACCCAGTATGCCATTTTGTGTAGGAGACCCAGGACGAAAGTCTCCAGACAAATTCTGTACATGATTAGAACATGTTGCTCACCAATGGAGAGGTCGACTTGAGTGTTGAGTGAGTGAGTCCCACCCAGAATGGTACTTATTTTAATGTGGGTGCTAAAGTTCCTATAATTCGGTCACAAGACTCTGAATGGGTGGTGAAAACTTCCTACCTAATTTCCTTGGAAAATCACTGTTGTAAATCATGACTCGTCCCACTCAATCCCTGGTATGGTGTGTGAATTGTCCATGACAATGCTATGTTATATGTGAGGTGGGATACTCATGTTAGGGTCATCTTTGAATGTATGGAGCCTGTAAGATGGTAAGGTGCTCCTTAGAGTTCAGCGATAGTGCACATCTTTTGGATAAAGTTTGACTCCTGCCGCCTATCTAAGGTTCGCCATATATTAATTGAACTCGACATACCTTTGTGCAGGAAATCAAAATTTAGAGGCTGTATTCTGAATGGAGCTCAGCAGATGATAAGAGGCACACACAAGGAAAAGCCTGCAAGGTAGACTCTCGAGATTTAGGAAGTGACTGCTTCTTTGGTGAAGGGGAGGTTGGTGGAATTCTGACACTGAGGAGGGCACCCTCTCTGCGCTGAAGGAACTGTGTGAACCAGTTTAGTTGCATGCTCTAGGGGCCTATATAGAGCGACTTCCTGTGAAAATATAATCTTGTATTCCTATTTCTTTAACGTCAATGGCACTTTGCAACTGCATATCACAAGGTGAACGGATAGATTTTATAATCAAATATGAATTTTGTATTCTTACTAATTCGAAGTGATTTTAGGCTTATTATGCCTGCTAAGTTTCATGGTTTTAGTAGGCCTAGAAGCCGTTTTATTTGAGGTAGTATATTTGCACATTTTCTGCATCTTGGAGTAAAGCATAGCCTTGCTTTAAATGTTGGCAACTAGAAGCATGACTTTGAGAAATTAATTAAGTAAGCAGTGTGTTTGCTGAATATTGTGTTAATGGTTTAGAGGGGTAAAACCCTACTCAAGCAGCAACCACAATGTCTGTCAAGGTAACACAAGAAAACTCCAACTTAACCAGTGCTTAACCCTCTGGTAGCTTGGCACAAAGCAGTCAGACTTAACTTAGAGTCAATGTGTAAAGTATTTGTGCAGCACTTCAAACAATAATAAAGTGAAACACAAGAAAATCCCATACCAATTTTGCAAAATAGAGCAACGTTTTATAAATAGTTTGATACCAAAATGACAAACATCCAATCAGTAGAACCGGAGAAATGCACTTTTAAAGATTTCAGGTAAGTAAAGTGCCTAAAAGCACAAAGTGCCACTTGTGGTTATATGGTCATGTGAGACCGAGTGAAAGTCACTAGTTCAGGCTAACCACGATGGAGTGCGGTCTGAATACAGGGACCAGATTAGTCCCGCAGAAAGAGTTACCTTCAAAAGTCCAGCAGAGTTCCGTTTGCAGTGGAGGGGACCGTGAGGAGCAGGGAGAGCGTTGCAGACGGTAGTTGATGTAGTGCGAAAAGCAGGCCGGACGTCGGGGACAGTCATCGCTGCAGTGTCGAGATCCTGCCGGGTGTCGCGGATGGTCATTGCTGGAGCTCACGTTGGCAGTCACCGCGAGCTGTCGATGCTGCAGTGTGAAGTGCAGATTTCGCTATGCCAGGCGTCCCTGTGGCGCAGAGAGTACGGTTCACCGGAGCTTCGCGGTCGCAAAGATCCCAGAACCTCAGGATTCCTCCTTTTCTTTGGAGAGGAGTTAAACTAATGCCACACCAATGGTGCAGGGCCTGAGGGGCACCTCTTGGGAGTCAGGTACTCACTCCAGCAGAGGCCAGGCAGGTCCAGGCAGAATGTCATCTGGGCAGTTGCAGGGAGCCTCTGGAGCTTATGTCCCTGTAGCTCAGAACAGGTGGTCACTCAGCTGAACCTTGGATTCCCCTCAGCCTGGGATGAAGGGTGCAGGTCAAGTCTTCCTTCTCAGCAAGCAGGGCAGTAGAGGGGCAGTCCTTCTTGCATCAAATCAGCACAGCAGACCTTCTGTAGAATCCACAGGTTCAGGAGTGTAATGAAGAGTGGGTCTGAGGCTCCTATTTTTATACCCGGGGTCTTCTTTGAAGTAGAAGTTTCTAGAGAATTCCCATTTATGTTCTTTAAGTTTCCTGCCTCCTTTATCCTGGCTCCAAGCTGGCTGCATGAACAATGCAGTGGTGACAATTCCTTTGTGTGAAGGCAGGGCCCAGCCTATTCAGTTGGGTGTGGGGCTGTGCCCAGCTCCGTCCCCCAAATCCTGCCAGTTTATGGCCCATCCAGGCACACCTAATCCCTCTATTGTGTGGCTGTGTGGGAGGAATAAACAAAGTCCAACTGCAAACTACACGCAGTTTAGTGATCCAGGAACAGGCTGTAGGTACTAAATAGGGCAGAAAAATGCCAACTTTCTAAAAGTATTCAATGAAAGGGGCAATCCTCTCATGCCCCACACTGTCGCACTGCAAAAAGTGGGATCTACTCCCCAATAATGTCCATTTCGTCCAGGTACTCCACAGTAAATCAATATGACCAATATGTATTCCATTCCTTGTTGCTCCATATACTTATTTTCCTTCATCACGCCGGAGACAGTCTAATTGCATCTGCAGTCTTTATTTAAACACTTCTTATACCAGCTGCATGTCACTCCAGACTTTTTACAACGGTATGTGCAGATAAATACGATATGAAGTAGGCACATCATTTTAGGTACCCAATGCATTTCGAGCCTCCTTGGGCTCTTCGTCAGGGGTTTCTACAACAAATAGAATAAACAGCTTAGCTGACCCAGTCATTATGAAAAAATGCTTAAATTCAAAATGATAAATTAACCATAACCCACAGCCCCATTGCATACCATACCCCTGCCCTCATCCAATGCGATTCCTGTGCTGCTAGTGAAATTAAAACCCCCTACTCCAGCCCTTCTTACATCCAATACATACTCCCAATGCCTTAATACGTGGTTCTCCCATTTCGCCTAAGACTTGTATCTCTCATCATCCCTCTTCCCCCACCTGCACCACCTCCTTCGCTCTTGTTCTTAAACCATATCCCTCACTGTTAGTTCGTAACCAAGCCACCTCATCCAAACTAACCTCCTCGTGCTGCTCTCCATATGCACGCTGCTTCCTCTCTATTCCTCGCTGTTAGTTCATGGATACAGCTGCTTTCAATCTCGTGCTTTGAATAATCCTGATACTCGATCTTAACTACCAACACGTGCCTGCCTCCCCCTATAGCTGCACTCGATTTTAAACCAACTCCTAACTGAAAACTCCATCTACCAGGGTGCACCTCTCACTTCACTACACAACCAGCACTCCACCCCCAACAAGTCTGTGCTCCCTTGACAAACAACGAACGTTGTTAAACAAAACATCCTTATCTCCCTCGTAAATTACCTAAACCTGAAACCGTGCATACATACTCAATTTATAAATGAATAATAAACAATTTATAAAAAACGAACATTATTGCATAACTAAAATCCATAAATGTGTTAAAAATACATTGCGTGTAAAATCATAAAAACAAACTGCTAATACATAAATCAGCTTTAACTGTTCATGATACATGTCAGCTCTTAATTCCATGAATTTCCACTTCATGTTTCCACTGTCTCCGCTGTGACAAATACATACTTATACTCCTTTTCAGATTTCAAAACCCTTGTTTTTATCCGATGGGGTGCAAAAATCATAGAGGCGATATTTTCTAAGTAGAACAGTCATAAGTGAGAATGCACTCCTCCCCTTAATAAGACACATACTTGAAAAACTCAATATTAAGTGCGTGCGGTCAGTGTCAGTGGATCGACTCAAACCACTGTAAATCGAAAGAATTCAATGAAAGGGGCAATCCTCTCATGAACAGTTAAAGCTGATTTATGGGGTAGATGTATTAGCAGTTTGTTTTTATGATTTTACACGCAATGTATTTTTAACACATTTATGGATTTTAGTTATGCAATAATGTTCGTTTTTTATAAATTATGTTTATTATTCATTTATAAATTGAGTATGTATGCACGGTTTCAGGTTTAGGTAATTTACGAGGGAGATAAGGATGTTTTGTTTAACAACGTTCGTTGTTTGTCAAGGGAGCACAGAATTGTTGGGGGTGGAGTGCTGGTTGTGTAGTGAAGTGAGAGGTGCACCCTGGTAGATGGAGTTTTCAGTTAGGAGTCTGTTTAAAATCGAGTGCAGCTATAGGGGGAGGCAGGCACGTGTTGGTAGTTAAGATCGAGTATCAGGATTATTCAAAGCACGAGAGTGAAAGCAGCTGTATCCATGAACTAACAGCGAGGAATAGAGAGGAAGCAGCGTGCATATGGAGAGCAGCACGAGGAGGTTAGTTTGGATGAGGTGGCTTGGTTACTGAACTAACAGTGAGGGATATGGTTTAAGAACTAAGAGCGAAGGAGGTGGTGCAGGTGGGGGAAGAGGGATGATGAGAGATACAAGTCTTAGGCGAAATGGGAGAACCACGTATTAAGGCATTGGGAGTATGTATTGGATGTAAGAAGGGCTGGAGTAGGGGGTTTTAATTTCACTAGCAGCACAGGAATCGCATTGGATGAGGGCAGGGGTATGGTATGCAATGGGGCTGTGGGTTATGGTTAATTTATAATTTTGAATTTAAGCATTTTTTCATAATGACTGGGTCAGCTAAGCTGTTTATTCTATTTGTTGTAGAAACCCTGACGAAGAGCCCAAGGAGGCTCGAAATGCATTGGGTACCTAAAATGATGTGCCTACTTCATATCGTATTTATCTGCACATACCGTTGTAAAAAGTCTGGAGTGACATGCAGCTGGTATAAGAAGTGTTTAAATAAAGACTGCAGATGCAATTAGACTGTCTCCGGCGTGATGAAGGAAAATAAGTATATGGAGCAACAAGGAATGGAATACATATTGGTCATATTGATTTACTGTGGAGTACCTGGACGAAATGGACATTATTGGGGAGTAGATCCCACTTTTTGCAGTGCGACAGTGTGGGGCATGAGAGTATTGCCCCTTTCATTGAATTCTTTCGATTTACAGTGGTTTGAGGCGATCCACTGACACTGACCACACGCACTTAATATTGAGTTTTTCAAGTATGTGTCTTATTAAGGGGAGGAGTGCATTCTCACTTATGACTGTTCTACTTTCTAAAAGTGGCATTTTCAAAATTGTAACTTAAAATTTGACTTTACCATTAAAGTTAATTACAATGTCCTAAATACTAAATATGAAATGTTTACCTGTTCCCAATCAAAAGTTAGCAGTTATTAAATATAATATGGCAAACCAATGTTATCCTACGGAAGAGGAAGGCCTAGTAGTAGTGAAAAACATATTTTCAAAATTCAAAATTGTGTCCTACGCTGATGACACCCAGCTGCGGTTCACGTGGAAGAACAACGAGCCCTGCCCTGGCAAGTTAATTAGTACCTGCCTCTCAGCGGTATTTGGGTGGCTAGCCGCATATCAGCTGAAATGCAATGCGGGAAAAACAGAGCTACTTTTCTTTGGCATGAATGCAGAAACGCTGCTTCAATCCTTCTGGCCACCAGACGCTCCCACCCCGTCATAAAAAATCAGGCGGTGAAAAACTTGGGTTTAAATTTGACAACCAATTGCTTTTCCATACCCAGGTAAATTCAGTAGTGTGCACCTGTTTTGCCTTCCTGCGTCTTTTGAGGAATTTTTTTTTCTTTCTGTCTCTGGCTGCCAGACAGCAGGTGATCCAGGCCCTGATCATATCTCGCCTAGATTACGGAAACGGCCTCTACTTGGGCATGCCCGGGTATTTGTTGGACAGACTTCAGCTGGTTCAAAATGCAGCGGCTTGAGCTATCTTTGAGCTCCCTCGCAAGGCTCAGGTGTCTAACCTTCTGAGGAGTCTTCATTGGCTTCCGGTAGGGAAAAGAATCATATTTAAGAGTATACTTGTGACTCAGAAAGCCTTATACGGGATGGGCCCTGTCTATCTTAAACGCAGAATTTCGTTCTACGTCCCACCTAGAAATCTTCGCTCTTCTAATCTCTTTCTGACCAACACTCCTCGTATTAAAAAGGCCAGGTCAGGGGGCAAGGCCCTTTCCTTCCTCGGCCCATCCCTCTGGAATAAACTACCCCTGACCCTCAGAAGCATCAAGTCTACGCCCCTGTTCCGGAAAAAGTTGAAAACATGGCTTTTTTCCATCCCACAATCTTCCCTTTTTCTTCGGTCTCACTGTTACCTTTCGGCATCCAGCGCCAGGACACTCCTTGGAGTAGCAGTCGCGCTTTACAAATACCCCCACATAGACAGACATCTGAGAGTTTTTCACTACCAGGATATCTAAAAGTACATGTCCAACTTTTTAAATACACTGCATACTGCCCCTATGGGCTTTTTAGGGCGTACCCTAGGGGCGGCTTTATGTATTAAAAAGGAAGATTAGGCCTGGCAAAAGGCATATTTTGCCAGGTTGAAATGGCAGTTTAAAACTGCACACAGAGGCAGCAATGGCAGGCCTGAGACATGTTTAAAAGGGCTACATAGGTGGGTGGCACAATCAGTGCTGCAAGCCCACTAGTAGCATTTAATTTACAGGTCCTTGATACATGTAGCACCACTTTACTAGAGACTTACAAGTAAATTAAATGTGTTAATTGGGTGTACGCCAATTTCACCATGTTTAAAGGAGAGAGCACATGCACTTTAGTATGGTTAGCAGTAGTAAAGGGAACAGAGTCCCAAGGCCAACAGAAACAAGATCAGCAACAATGGAGGAATAAGGCAGAACGTTTGGGGGAAGACTACCCTAAGGCTGACAGGTCTAACAATATTCATGTATTGTGTCTCTGCTTCAACGACATGTTGCATTTACTCCATGAGAAGATCCTGTTACCCGCTCATTTTGCTGAAAGAACCAAGTTTCTGTCACACGTTTGGGCCTCATCGACTTGTATAAGACATCATTTATATAAACCATTCAATTTTGCATGCATTTCAGCATTACATGCTTCAACCAACCATTTTGGGTGAGAGCGCTTGTGGGTTTAAATGACAGTTGTGTCTTGATTTTTTGCTTTGCCGCTCACTATTTTGGCATCAAACTCATGTTAGGCTTTTTGGCTTCCTGACGTGTTCCATTTTATTTCAACACTTCAACAGTGCACAAATAGTATGCCCCACCCTTGAAGTCCTTCAAGCAAGTGAACACTTATGGCTCGGTAGGGTTTACTGACAGAATAGTCTTTTCTTGAGGAGGCTGATGCCCCAGTTTTATTGTTACCAGCTTTTCTCCCCTATAGTCTGGCTGATGGCTGTATCTCTCAAATCAAAGACCTTCTGGAAACACCCAAAAAGGTTTGCAGGCATCTTCGCGCAAGCCTCTGGGTCATCCTCAACAGTGCTTTGAACAGGCATTTCTGAGAGAGTACAGGTACTCTGCTCTCTCATTAGAAATGTCTGCATTTGAAGCACTGATCTTTAAGCTCAACAGTGGAGTGATTCCCCCCAATAGTCCACTCTCATCTCTCGAACCACAGGATCTTCATCGCCTTGGACACTCTGTATGTGAGAGGTTTCCTTAGACACTTCTGTTTCCCAAGCCGTCTCATAGCCAGGGCTGAAAAAATCCCAGCCGAGACAAATAAAAGGGTTCCTCTATCTTCCATGGTAAGAACACCCCTTCCTCTCAAGTGTTTTGGGAACCATTTGCCTTACTCTCATTTCGGCTGTTATCACAAACCCCTCCAACCTGGTTGGACCTTGGGGAGCCAGATCGACCTGGGAGTCTCCCAAGGGGAAGCCGAAAACCTGTTTATATTCCATCCTCACAAATTCATTGTTGATGATTGATTGGTGCCCTATCCCAGATCCACGTCTGTGATGCCATTAAATATACATAACTAAATAATTGTAGACAGGGTCAGTAAGGTGATAATTAGCTTAAGCCATTTAAATTTGTCCCAGGAAGGCAACATTTCATAGTAAGTACATTGCAAAATGATAAACATATTACTTGTACAATATTTATAATGGAATATGTATCAAAACTTCAGGTTAAATTTTTGTATGGTAAGGGATCAGCTCCGTCGTGTCCTATTAACTTCAGCTGTTGGCTGCGCGGCCTATTTCCCTTTTTTGTTGAATATAGGCACGGGGTATGAGGTCCCTGGGGCCTATTAAGGCTTGGGGTTGAGGGCTGCATGCACCCCTTACCTTAATATATGTTTTGGCCCGGGGTGGTGTTATCGGGGCCCAATGGCAACCCTACGCTGTGTTGCCAACAGCTGTGCGTAGCGTGGGGTTGGCAGCCTGCGGGAGGGGGTGGTTGGCTGCCTGCGGGTGGGCTGCCACAGAGCCAGGCCCTGTGAGGAAAACCCGCTGCGCACGGTCAAAAGCCGTGCTTGGCATGGGGTTGGCCATAGGCCAGTCTCGGTTGTGGCCAGCACACGCTGCCCAAAACCGAGGGCCGTGTGGTTGGCTACCTTTGGGAGGGTTGGTTGCAGGGCCTGGCTGCAGGCAGGCTGTGCGCGGTGTGGGGGGTCGGCTTTATATATAGTAATAAAATATAACTTTTTTTAATAACAAACTTTATTGAATTTCCAGCCAGCAAAGCCGACCAAGGTGAACACAGGTGTATACACGGCACGCACATGACACAGAGCAGAGTGTAGTGTATACGCGACGCAGGACGGAAACATCCCTCAGGACAGTTACATTACCCAGGAAGAATGTCCCCTAGTTCAAATTCATAGGCAGTTAAAGAAGCTGGCCCAACCACTTGCCCCACACCCGCCCATGTTTCCGGGGGCAGCCGCGTTCTTCAAAAACCATGCACTCTTGCTGGTCACACCAGTGAACGCCCCGTCACCACTTTGACAGGGTTGGAGGCTTGGGGGACAGCCACTACGCTGTGATGTCTCATTTCGCTACCAGGAGGGCCATGCCCAGAAACGCCCTTTCGGCCCTCGTACCCCCAGATCCCTCGATCACTCCAAGGAGAATCAACAGGGGTGTGAGTGGAACTTCCCAACCCAGGCCCACCCAGCACAGGCGAATTGGGGAGACATAAGTAAAGTACAGGTAATAGGATTGAACCAGCTTTAACATGAAGCAGGTGGTGAGCTCGCGAGGGGCGTCCGGCCAGTCTGTGTCCTATACAGGCCCACCCACCTCTCCCAACAGTCTCTGAGGTGATCAAGTGACCCAGGGGAGTTGATAGCAAGTGTGCGATAGATCTGAGATATTCAGCTGCGACCAAGGCTTCCCATGAGTAATTTGGCCTCAAAGGGACTAAACTCTGGGAGTGTATCAGCGGGCAGGGAGTGGGCCTGGAGGGCGTGCCTGAGTTGGACGTATTTGTTTAATTGGCTTTGTGTAAGGTGGTAGTTCTGGCGAAGGGCTTGAAAGGAGTGCATGTGTGTCCCGGACCGTACATCTCCAAGCTGTGTGATGCCAATGAGATCCCAGGATTGGAAGCCACGAAGCAAGGCTACTTCCTTCAACTAGGTGCCATGCCAGAGCAGTGTCTGTTGTGTGAGTCTGGCCTCCCATCGTACATGCCAAAGCGCGGTATGCCACGCAAGGAACCCCACCCGGGTCACCAGGGGTAGAGAAAGAGGAACCAAAGACCCATAGAGCATAGCCTGCAACTGAGAGAAACCCAACAATGAAAACTCCAAGCGTTATGCGGGGTTGGACCATCCCCCGTTGAACCAGTCATGGAGGACGAGGAGGTGAGAAGACAGATAGTAGAGGTGGAGATTAGTCAATCCCAGGTCGCCATCGTAAGGCCCCCGTTGACAGTGCGCAAAGGCTATGCGTGCCCAGGAGCTCCGCCACAGGAATGTCTTGATAGTGCGTTCTAGGGCAGAGAACTACGTACTAGGCAGGTCGAGCAGTAAGTTCTGAAAGACAGAGAAAGCGCGGGAGGAGCAACATCAGGAAGAGGGCAATACACCCCAGGAAATTGAAGGAGATGGTCTGCCACCTAACAAAGTCCGACTTCGCTTTTTGGAACAGGGTTGAAGGTTAAGGACCCGGGTGAGTTCTGGGTTTAGAGCGACCCATACACCCAGGTATTTAAAACTAAGCCGGCGAAGAGGAATGGTTGTCTGCCAGTCAAAGAAGTATCTGGACAGCAACAGAGGGGCCAGTACTGACTTAGAGGGATTCATCTGTAGGCTGAATGCTCTTTCAAAGCGTTCCAGCAACTGGAGCCATCTGGGCCCACTCACCACTGGATGTGCAAGATAAAGCAGTACATCATCTGCGTTTAACGCGATACGGTCCTTGTGTCCCGCGCTCCAGGCCCAACCCATATATTGGGGGTCTGTGCGTATAAGTTGGGCCAAGGGCTCAATCGCCAGGGCAAAGAGGAAGGGAGACAGGGGGCAGCCCTGCCAAGTCCCTCTCTCTATGGCGAAGGCGTCGGAGAGGACACCGTTGACCCTGACCCGGGTGGGGAGGTTGGAATAAAGGACCCGGACCATGCTCTGGAACTTCGGTCCAAGGCTTGCGTGAGTCAGCAACAACTGGAGGTAGTCCCAGTCCATCGTATCGAAAGCCTTCTCAAAGTTGAGAAGAAGCAAGGCTAGATCCAATGGCAGCCGATGATGGTGGGCCAGGGCCACATGAAGCTGGTGGATACAGTGTCTCGTTCTCCGGGACGGCGTGATGCTGCATTGGTCTGGCTCTGCCGACTCATGCACGCCGCGTTTGAGCCTGTTAGCTAAGACGGAGGCAAAGATTTTAACTTCGCAGTTGAGGATCGATATCAGCCGATAGGCTGCGCACGACTTAGACGGATCGTCTTGGGTGTTAGGACTATGGTGGCAGAGGCTAGCTCCAGCGGGAAAAACCCGGCGTGGAACACCTCCTGGTATAACGACAGGAGGTAGGAGATAAGAATCTCCTGGAATGTAGTATAAAACTCCATAGGAAAGCTGTCTGGGCCCAGGGTTTGACCCATGACCATGCCGGGCAATGCTTCTCCAACCTTCTCCGTCGTGAGGGGCTCATCGAGTAGGTGAGCAGGAGATGCAGGCATCTTGGGAAGGGGGACTGAATTGAGGAACGAGCCAGACACAGCCCTGTTCCTGTCCGCTGGCCGGGCGTATAGTGTGTGGTAATAATGGGCAAATGCTTGGGCTATCTCAGCACAGGTCTTTTGGGGGCGGCCGGAGCCATCTATGATCTCGGGGATGATCCTGTTGGCTTGCTGGTGGGCAACCAACTAATAGAGCAATTTTCCATTCTTGTCTTCCCAGACATAATCCGAGCCATCGTGGCCTGCCAGAGGTGTTTGGCCGCCTCCAGAGAATGCAACCGAATGTCCTCACGGACGAGGCTGAATTGTTGAGAGACATCTGCCTGAGGAGCAGACTCCAACTGTCGCTCCAGACGAAGTGCCTGTGCCTCCAGGCGAGTGACCAGGGAGGAGGGGTCACGCACTAGGGCTTTGACATAGCTCCTGGCAGGGCCCCGTAGGGTCGCCTTACTTGCGGCTCATAGGGTTCCAGTGCACGTAACCGAGCCCTCATTATTCTGGAAATAGTCCCGGAGCTTGGACCTGAGATAATAAAATATTACTTTACGTTAAAAAAAATTAAACAAACTAGAAATTCACTGAAAAAAACAAAGGTTAAAATAACATTCTTGTTAGATGAACTGTTCAGTAACAATATAATGTTTTAAACTCTAAAAACCAAAGAAATTCACTAGTTATAGTTATCTTAAGTAACTTTAACTCATGCTCTAAGGTAACTATAACTCACGCCAAGCACTGCTAATTACACCACATATTACATCACACATGACGTCTTCTATGACATCATCGATAATATCACTGCAACAATTGTAATGAAATTATTGATAAGAAAACAGTGCATGGCGGGGTGCGAGTTATAATTACCTTAGGGCACGACTTATAGTTACTTGAGAACTATAACTGGCAAATTTCTGCGGTTTGTAAGTTTAAAATGTTACGTTGTTATTGAACATGTCACCTAACTATAACGTTACTTTAACCTTTGTTTTTTCATAGTGAATATATAGATTTCTTATGAAATGGGGGAAGCTTGTTAAGTGTGTGTATATGTATATATATATATATATATATATATATATATATATATATATATATATATATATATATATATTGTCTCACAATGTGATCCTTTCAGCTCAAAGGCGCTCCACAGCGGGTGCTCAGCGTATGGGCCGGATCCTGGCCCCAAATCAATTTCTTTCACAAAGGACGCGGCACTCCAAAGCTGGATTAGCTTAATTTATTTGAACACAACACCACTCAACCAACGCGTTTCAGCCTTCACACGGCTTTCTTCACGGTTAGTGAGTCCTTCTTTGATTACGCTTTATATACCCATCTCTGCCATAATGGGGCATTCTGGGATACGTAGTGCGATTTGTTTTTTAAAATAACTTTATACATATATACAAACAGGACAATCGCGCTTATGTCAGGATTTTGCATTACAATGCTTTCATTGATTATTATGCTTGGTGCGCATTGCTTATAAGCGATCTTTATCATGCATCAACATTATTACATCATTATTATTATGAATCATGTTCGGTATAGTACCTCTTAAATAACAATTCAGGGCATTTTGTTGTTTTTGTAACTTATATCAAAATTTCGATGCTTTTGACATTCATCATTCATTATGAATATTCTTGATTTGGGTATAGTACCCCTACCTCACTTTTTGAGACCAACGTAATGTCCAGCTGTTACTAACACTGTTCAAAATCATTTCGGTAATTTATTCTACTCCAAATGTACAAAAAGTTCCTCATCGTTATTTATTCCTCTAGGAGTCTTAGTTCTGAGCCTGATGATATATCTGGATTCCATCTGTCGCAGTTTTTTCACTCTGTCCCCACCACGTTCTTCCGGGGGTATCATATGAATGCCATAGTAGTTCATCGCCCTCCAATCTCCTTTCTGACATTGTGACATATGTTTCGCTGTGGCGTAAGTCATATTTCCATTCTTTACTGCGCGAATGTGTTCAAGAATGCGTTTCTTAAGCATACATGTAGTGCTTCCAATATATTTCATTCCGCAGTTACATTCTATAATATAGATGACGAACTGTGATGTACAGGAAATATTTTGCTCAATTTGGATTGGCTTGCCATTCGGTTCCATAATTGTTCTCATGTTCTTCCCAATTTTACAAGCCTTGCATACATTACATTTCTTGAACCCCTTTGTTGATCTAATAACCAGTTTGTATGTGGGTTTTCCTGAAAGTGGCTTTTCACTAGCATGTCCTTTAAAGATTTAGTCTTCCTGTAGGTAACAATTGGTTTTGGGCCTAAAAATTTTCCAATGTCTGGATCTCCTGCGATTAAGTGCCAATATTTTTTAATTTTGTTAGTTATTATGCCACTTTCTTTACTGTATGTTGTGATAAATCTTGGTGGTCCATGTTCTTTGGTTTCCTCGATATTAATTCTTGGGATCAATGTATCTTCCCTTGGTTTCTGATCGGCACGTTGTTTACATTTTCTTAATGTTGTTTCATGATAGCCTCTCATTTTAAGTCTCTGTATAGTTTCCTGAATTTTCTCTTCTGCATCTTCCTTTTTGGAACAATTAAGTTTCATGCGTATAAATTCCCCATAGGGGATATTTTCCAGCAGTGGTTTGGGGTGGAAACTAGTCCCGTGCAGAATACTGTTGGTTGCAGTCTTTTTCCTGAATAGCGTAGATTGAATTTGATCATTCTCAATGAAAATTTTGGTGTCCAAGAATTCAATTTCTTTCCTACTCTTAGCGCATGTGAATGATAAACCAATCTGGTTGTTGTTCAATTTCAAAAAGTATTCATTAAAATCCTGCTCAGTGCCATTCCATATTAAAAACAAGTCATCAATGAATCGGACCCATAGCACAATCCGCTCGAGTTCTTCTTGGTTATCTGAATTCCACGCTATTTCTCTCTCCCACCAGCCCATGGTTATATTCGCAAAATTCGGAGAAAAGGAAATCCCCATGGCTGTACCACAAGATTGTTTAAAAAGTTCCTTATTGAAGCGAAAGATGTTGTTTGTGAGGCATATCTCAATCATTTTAAGTAACATTTCAGTGTGTTTTAATTCCGTAATACTTCGCTGTTTTAAGAAAAATGTACATGCCTCCAAACCTATTTCATGCCGTATTGATGTGTATAAAGACACAACGTCTATTGTCACCAAGAGGTATTGGTTACTCCATGTGATTCCTGTTAGAATCCTAAGAAAGTCCCCCGTATCTTTAATATAGGAGCTCATGCTTTGTGCAATTGGGGCCAAAAACGTATCCACATACTGCGAGAGGTTTTCATAGAGGGAGTCACATGAGGAGACTATAGGTCTCCCAGGTGGATTTTGTAGTGTTTTATGGATTTTAGGCAAGAAATATATCGTTGGTATAACAGGGAAGTCTTTAGTAAAAAATTTCAATTCATCATCACTGATCAAATTATTTGAATGCCATTTCTGTAGGTTTTGATTCAATTCTGAGATCATTTTGTTTATAGGATTATTTTTAATTCTGCAATAGTTAGCGTTGTCATTCAATTGCCTCATCGCTTCTTTTACATAATCCTTTGTGTCCATCAGGACGATGTTCCCCCCTTTGTCGGCGGGTTTCACCGTAATTTCTTTGTTTTCCATTAAGTTCTTTATTGCTTCTCTTTCTTTGCTAGTTAGATTTTCTCTTTGTTTTTGATTTCGTTTTTTTGACAACTTTTCCAGTTCCTCAACGATGGCATCTGAGAATAAGTCAAATCTATTTCCAGGTGATAGAACCGGACAATATCTAGATTTTTTTCTTTAGTCCACTTTCAATTCTTTTATCAGTTTGAATATCCAAAGATTCCAGCACTTGTTCTTCTGACATCTGATCATCATTTAAATCATATAGTAAGTCAAACATGTTCTTTAAGTCAGACATTTGATCTATTGTGATAGTCGGTGTAGCAGACTCATTCATATCGTCTTGGCTTTTATCTTGAGGATGTCTATTTATTTGTTTGTTGGCATGAATCTTTGCCAATTTCAGCTTTCTGATGTATTTATATAGGTCAATTCTGACTTGGGTGTAATTGTAATGACTTTCCGGGCAGAAAGATAAACCCTTATTTAATAATGATGTTTCATTTTGAGTTAATTGATGCTTCGAGAGGTTCACTATTAAGTTGGTGTTCATTATTTCCTGTTTCGTAATGGATACTGCCTTCTTTCGCTTTACCCTTCTGGTTTTCCTTGTACTTGTGAGGTATCTCCTGTTTCTTTTCCCCGGCCTCTGTTCATGGCCCTTCCTCGTCCCCCTCCTCTCATTAGGGACTTGTCTAGATTTATCAATCGTATCTCCTCTAAAAAAGTAATTCTAGGTGTTCCTTGCGCACCACTGGGTGGTTCCCCCTCACTTGCCTCTGATTCACTCGTGCTTTCAATTGTAGGTTTAAATTGTTGCATTGGATAATTCTTTTTTAAGGTGTCATAACGTCTGGCAAATGTTAGTATTCTGCCATGTGAATAATCCTGTTCATCTCTTTTAAATTTTCTTTGTTTTCGTTCCTGGATTTCATTTTCATATTTTTCCAACCTTACATCCATTTCTTTACGCAATTTCGTGACTTCCTCTTTGTTTGCCTGACTTTTAATGCTTTCCTCCATTTCCTCCAGTTTTTTTGTAATTTCAGCGACATCAATTTTGGCGTGTTTGATTAATATACGCATCATATTGAGAGAACACTGTAAATTATTTTCCACCCATTCCTCTAGCAATTCCACTTTAGTATCTGGGTGCGATGGCATTGTGAAAATGCGCAGACCTCTTGGTACACGTTTAACCTCAATGTAGTTCTCCAATGCTATAATTTCCCAGCTTTTGTTAACTTCCTTTTTGTATAGTCTTTCCATGTTATTGAATTGTTGTCTTAATGACGTGTTAGTGCTACTTTGTACGTTCCCCACATTTTCCGTTATATCATCATTTGCATCTCCAAGTTTAAACATTGTTGCCGCTTTTGATGCACGCTTCGCAGCACGCGCTTCCATTATTAACAATTTGTGTGCTTTTCTTCACACCATTCGTACCTGACTGCGCCTCACTCTTGGTGTTGTGAAGGACGCTTCTATGTCCTTTTGTTACAAGTATCCAGCTCTCGCCAGTTTACTTAGATGCCAGACGTATTGTATACGTTCCTGGACACGTTTCCCTAAGTAAACACAAGCTGCTTCGGATCGCTGCTCACTTCAATGACTGAATGTCACTCACCTCACCGGGAGACTCCCGTTTCAACGGCGTCCTCCGACTCCGTTACGCGGCGCTCAACCTCGGGTGATTCTCGCATTTCCAGTAGACTTCTGTTTGCAGTCAATCCGGGCGCCTCTGAATCCACAATAATTGTCTCACAATGTGATCCTTTCAGCTCAAAGGCGCTCCACAGCGGGTGCTCAGCGTATGGGCCGGATCCTGGCCCCAAATCAATTTCTTTCACAAAGGACGCGGCACTCCAAAGCTGAATTAGCTTAATTTATTTGAACACAACACCACTCAACCAACGCGTTTCAGCCTTCACACGGCTTTCTTCACGGTTAGTGAGTCCTTCTTTGATTACGCTTTATATACCCATCTCTGCCATAATGGGGCATTCTGGGATACGTAGTGCGATTTGTTTTTTTAAATAACTTTATACATATATACAAACAGGACAATCGCGCTTATGTCAGGATTTTGCATTACAATGCTTTCATTGATTATTATGCTTGGTGCGCATTGCTTATAAGCGATCTTTATCATGCATCAACATTATTACATCATTATTATTATGAATCATGTTCGGTATAGTACCTCTTAAATAACATTTCAGGGCATTTTGTTGTTTTTGTAACTTATATCAAAATTTCGATGCTTTTGACATTCATCATTCATTATGAATATTCTTGATTTGGGTATAGTACCCCTACCTCACTTTTTGAGACCAACGTAATGTCCAGCTGTTACTAACACTGTTCAAAATCATTTTGGTAATTTATTCTACTCCAAATGTACAAAAAGTTCCTCATCGTTATTTATTCCTCTAGGAGTCTTAGTTCTGAGCCTGATGATATATCTGGATTCCATCTGTCGCAGTTTTTTCACTCTGTCCCCACCACGTTCTTCCGGGGGTATCATATGAATGCCATAGTAGTTCATCGCCCTCCAATCTCCTTTCTGGCATTGTGACATATGTTGATGCATGATAAAGATCGCTTATAAGCAATGCGCACCAAGCATAATAATCAATGAAAGCATTGTAATGCAAAATCCTGACATAAGCGCGATTGTCCTGTTTGTATATATGTATAAAGTTATTTAAAAAAACAAATAGCACTACGTATCCCAGAATGCCCCATTATGGCAGAGATGGGTATATAAAGCGTAATCAAAGAAGGACTCACTAACCGTGAAGAAAGCCGTGTGAAGGCTGAAACGCGTTGGTTGAGTGGTGTTGTGTTCAAATAAATTAAGCTAATCCAGCTTTGGAGTGCCGCGTCCTTTGTGAAAGATATATATATATATATATATATGCTTTTCACGATCCCATCACATCTTCAGTTTTCTAGGAATCACAGACCGCACTCGGGAGCCAGTTTATCAGGTTTTATTTTTCAATCACCAGTGCAAAAAAAGGGGACAGTCGAGTGGTGGAGAAAAGGGGCGTGGCCTGCGACCACTTCTCAGCAATCCAACTGTGTGGGGCTTACTGGAGGTAACAGGACGCAATCCCCAGCGAATATATGTTAGTAAGGCAGGATCGGGAAGGCCAAATAGGCGGGGGCATTGCCATTATTTTTAAATCCTCAATTAAGTGTGAAATTGAACAAGCTGACCTTGAAAAATGTGAGGCGTTCCCATTTACCCTATCTGCGACAGTAGATAATACTATAGCTGGCTTTTTGATCTACCGCCCACCAGGTCCAGGATCACAATTCATGGCGAGCCTGGAAGAGAAAGTAGTGCAACCAGCTCTTCGACATAAAAACTTTTTGGTGCTAGGTGATCTGAATATACATTTTGATAACCATCAGAACCAAGAAGCATGCACTCTATGCAACGACCTACTGACTCTGAGCCTAGTACAAAGAGTAGAGTCACAAACACACCAAGGAGGCCACATTCTAGATCCTATTTTCTCAAACTTTGAGGACATAGAGGTTGAAACACCATGGCCAATTCCCTGGTCGGATCACTATCTAGTCAAGTTTTCTGTACCTATACACAGGAAGAGGTTAGAACAACGACTAGGGAAATTACAACAAGGAAGTGGAAGAAATTCAATTCCAACTCTTTCACACAGGCTCTGATGGATAAAAATCTCATTTTAGACAAAGACGTTAATCTAGCCAACAATCAACTGGAAGCCTGGATTACAGAGGCATTAGATAAGACAGCACCGTGGAGTACTAGGATCCCAAAAAGACAAAATGCAACAGCACCATGGTTTAATGACGAACTAATGATAGCCAAAAGAAAATGCAAAAAGCTCGAGTGAGTTTGGAGGAAAGAATATAGCAGTGGGGCTAAAGAAAACTATAAAAAAAGAATTAAAACAATATCACTCTTTAATTAAGAAATCCAGATGTAAATTTTATACAGAAAGAATCGAAGAGGCTAGCAATTCCCCTAAAGAAATGTTCGCGATACTGAAGTCCCTAAGAACATATGAAAATAGGAGTGACACAGCTGCCTCTGAAGAGAGCTGTAATAAGGTGGCAGAATTCTTCGCGGATAAAGTGGCAAAAATCTACGACACCTTCCCGATAGAAGCACGGGAAGGAACTAGCATGACAGGTGGTAGCCAGACAAATTTTGCAGGGGTAACTCTGGATGAATTTAAGATCCAGGAACTAGAAGAAATTACTGCCACAGCAAAAGGGATAAAATCTGGTTCCCTTTAGACCCAGCTCAACCAAAGATAATAATGCAGGGAGCAAATTTGATTATGCCATATATTTCAGAGCTTATCTCACGCTCCTTTCAAAGTGGTGTGGTTCCCACTAAATGGAAACAGGCCATTGTGAAACCACTCAAAAAGAAGCCATCACTGGAGCAAACAGTATTGGAAAATTTACGCCATATCTCACTGCTACCGTTTGTGGCCAAAATTGCAGAGAAAGTAACGAATAAACAACTGGTAGACCACATCAACAAGAACGACCTATTGCATCCCTCCCAATCAGGTTTTAGAATGGCCCACTCCACAGAATCAGCCCTACTCATAGCCACAGAAACACTGAGGAAATATGCAGATGAAGGACAAACGGCCGCACTGATTCTACTAGATCTCAGTGCGGCGTTTGACACTATTTCCCACAAGCTGCTCCTTCAAAGATTAGAGGCGTGTGGCATCAGGCGAAAGGCGCTGAGTTGGATGACATCATTTCTCTCCACATGGAGCTTCCAAGTGGCGCAACAAACATATCTATCTGAGAAGATTCCCTTGTCCCAGGGGGTCCCTCAGGGCTCAATCTTGAGCCCCACCTTGTTTAACATTTATGTGGGACCACTGGCTGAGCGAGTGGAGAAGTATAAGGTGTCGATTGTCTCCTATGCAGACGACACGCAACTAATTGTGATGTTATCGCAAGACAAGGGCCAGGCATCTATCCGGTTCTCTGAATGTTTAGAAGAGGTAGCAGACTGGATGTCTAACCACTGCCTCAAGCTAAACGGGAGTAAAACGGAAGTAATGGTGGTAGGCAGGGTGCCATCCATATGGTCATCCGCGTGGTGGCCTGAAACATTAGGCCAACTGCCTTCCCCCAAAGCAGAAGTGAAAAACCTCGGAATATGGCTTGATTCCGAGCTGACATTTGATAGTCAGATTCGGAAGGTAGCAGGTAAATGTTACGGGACCATGAAAATCCTGAGGAAAGTCCTGGATCTATTACCACCAAATGCCCAGAAAACCATAGTACATGCAGTAATAACTTCCCAATTGGATACGGGAATGTACTATATCTTGGTGCTAAAAAAAAGGGACTATCCAAACTACAGAGAGTGCAGAATGCGGCGGCTCGTCTGGTACTGGGCCTTCCGAGAAGAGCGAATACGAAGAAGGCCCTTACAGCATTACACTGGCTGCCAGTAGAAAGGAGAGTCGCATTCAAGGCAATGTGCCACTGTCACCGTATTCTATTGAAGAAAGGCCCAAGATACCTTCAACCGTTAAGAACCCAATACATCCCAGGATGGAGTTTAAGATCTATGGATAAGGCACAGGTGACTGTACCTAGAATATTTAGAGCAAGAATGGGAGCACGCTCATTCAGGTACCGTGCAGCTAAAATGTGGAACTGCCTACCATTAGATCTAAGAATAGAGCCTTGCGAAAGTAGATTTCGTAAACAGCTGAAAAATGGCTGTTCGGGCAAACTGGATAAGACTACTGTCAGTTAGTCTGCACAACGCAGCAGTACATGCGGATGACAGCAGCCTCTCCTCAGAGCATGTGTCTCAGCGCGGGGACACACCGATGGTGTAACCATGCGCTCTACAAATGAATAAATAAATGAGGTAGGCTAGTTGGCCCCTAAGGACCCCCAGCTGTGAAGGGGACTTCATCCCCCAACCAAGAGCGCGCCAGGAGGTGCGTTTGCAGACTGGTGGAGAAAGGGCACGTGGCCTGCTATCAGAACTCAGCAATTATGCTGAGTGGGACTTACTGGAGGTAACAGGAGGGGTAGTTGGCCCACAAGGACGTTCTTGGGGCCAACTACTCCTCTTGTTACCTCCAGTACGTCCTACGCAATGGAATTCCTGAGAGCTGGTCGGAGACCCAGCCCCCTTTCTCCACCACTCTGCAAATACAACTACTACTTAAAAAAGCCTCACTCGCGTCCCTGCAATGCACTGCTGATAACGTCACATATTACATCACTCATGACATGGTCAGTGACATCACTGATGTTATCACTGATGACATCTCAAATGACATCACTGATGACCTCATCCACATAATCTCTGATGCACCTACTCACACCCCAATATAATCTTTTATACACCCACTGCAAATTTCAGACTGCCATTCTCGAAACCATAGACACACCAATACCAGTACGTACATACCCACTCACTGATTCATAGGTCTACACACACATCCACTCACTCACCCATACAGCCACTCATACACCCAGTGACTCACCAATACAGCCACTGATATATCCACTCATACACCCATATAGACACTCACACACCGCCACTCACCCATAGAGTTACTCACCTAGTCAGTCACCCAGAGTCAATCACACTGCCGTTTACTCACCTATACAGTTATACACACACCACCTCACTTATTCATACAGATACTAACACATACTTACTCTTACACAATTCCCCTTGGTCACCGGCTTGGCATAGGGGAAAGGAACAGCTTTGAAATTACATGCAGGTGATTTAATTCTCAATACAGCCCACTGGGCGTGTCTGCGCACAGCTTTGTTGTTCTCGTAGTCCAAGTAAAATCCGTAATGGATGCCACTGTGCCTTTTCCTCCGTAATTCCATCAGGTCGCTGATTCAAGCTAGACCAGCTTGCTGCTTATGTTGCGCCACACCAAACAGGTACGTTGCTCCTATTGTGTGTCTTGAGGATCAGAGGCACACAGACCCGCTTTTCTGCGGTGGGGTATCTTCGTGGCCGGAGCAGGCCACCACATATCCAAATGAGTTTTGCTCGCACAAGTGAAGATGCCACACCCAACGTTGTTTTTACCATATTTATTTTGGCCGGCAGCAGCAAACTGAATAAAGTTCTCACAGCGTGTCTTAAGCCAATCTCACCATACGTGTTTCGGGGAAGAATTCCCCTTGGTCACCGGCTTGGCATAGGGGAAAGGAACAGCTTTGCAATTACATGCAGGTGATTTAAGTTCTCAATACCGCCCACTGGGCGTGTCTGCGCACAGCTTTGTGGTTCTCATAGTCCAAGTAAAATCCGTAATGGATGCCACTGTGCCTTTTCCTCCGTAATTCCATCAGGTCGCTGATTCACGCTAGACCAGCTTGCTGCTTATGTTGCGCCACACCAAACAGGTACGTTGCTCCTATTGTGTGTCTCAAGGATCAGAGGCACACGGACCCGCTTTTCTGCGGTGGGGTATCTTCGTGGCCGGAGAAGGCCACCACATATCCAAATGAGTTTTGCTCGCACAAGTGAAGATGCCACACCCAACGTTGTTTTTACCATATTTATTTTGGCCGGCAGCAGCAAACTGAATAAAGTTCTCACAGCGTGTCTTAAGCCAATCTCACCATACGCGTTTCGGGGAAGAATTCCCCTTGGTCACCGGCTTGGCATAGGGGAAAGGAACAGCTTTGCAATTACATGCAGGTGATTTAAGTTCTCAATACCGCCCACAGGGCGTGTCTGCGCACAGCTTTGTGGTTCTCGTAGTCCAAGTAAAATCCGTAATGGATGCCACTGTGCCTTTTCCTCCGTAATTCCATCAGGTCGCTGATTCAAGCTAGACTAATGGATCTGCAAAAAACAAACAGACAAAATAGTGTTCGCAATGTGTAACGAAACACATTTAAAAAAAATGCGATAGATAATATTTCAGAACCCACAAAAGACTTTATCAGGAAAATATTTGGTTGTTATCATTATAAATGGTCATCAACCATCTTTGGTATTTCAAAGGTCGATCAGTCTACAAGACACATAGCTTTGGGGGATACAAAAGGAAAAAGTGAGGGACGGGTATTACAGTAAAAATTGACAATACACATGAATAACATTCATGGGATGTAAACTCTAGTTCCTGAATTAGTTACATGAAAAAGGGCAGATTTAAGGTGTACATGCATCTCCTCATCGTTATTCATTCCAAACGGAAAAACACTCCCTGCTTGTAGAATAAATCTAGATTCAGACCTTCTTAAGGATTGGACTCGGTTGCCTCCCCTTGGACTTTTGGGGATGGTATCTAGGGCAAAATATTTGGCAGTAGTCCAATCTCCATTGTGTGCCTGGTTAAAATGTCTAGCAGTGCTATAGCTAAAATCTTTGTTTGTGATGGCTCGCCAGTGCTCTAAAATCCTCTTCTTCACTGGGAAAGTGGTGGATCCAATGTACCACTTGCCACAAGGGCAAGTGATCACAAATTACAAAATCCGTTCCACAGCTTATGTTTTTTCTAATGGTCCACTGTCTGTTAGTTCTCTGAAGTTTAACTTCCCTCACATTTTGACTGTTGCTGCACGCCTTACATTTTCCACACTTGTGGAAACCCCCTACCCTTCCTAGCCAGTTGGGTTTGTGATGCTCTATATGACTCCTGACGAGCATATCCTTAAGGGAGGGGCCCTTTCTGTATGTTATAGCGGGATGTTGCCCTAATTTCTCTCTCAATATGTGATCCTGTGTGAGAATATCCCACCTTCTCTTGATGATTTTGCTAAACTGTGCAGATTGAGTGTTGTATGTTGTGATCAACCTGATCGGAGATCCCTCCTCAGTAAGTTTAGTTTTGGGTGCTTGATAAAGAGCCTCATTTCTCTTAATGGAGTCTGCTTTGTTTTCACCTAGCTTTAGCATTTTAGTGGGATACCCTCTTGTTTGGAACCTGCCCATCATCTCTTTTTTTTTTCTTTGATAGTTGGCTTCAGAGCTGCAATTTCTTTTGGCCCTTAGAAGCTCGCTAAACGGAATACTCCATCTAAAGTTAGGAGGTTGACAGCTGGCTGAGTGCAGTATAGAGTTTCCTGCTGTGCTTTTTCTAAACAGATCTGTGACCAATTTATTGTCTTTGACAGTAAGTCTAATGTCAAGAAAATCCACTGTCTGTTGGCTGTGGTGCATGGTAAATTTTAGGTTTACAGTATTTTGATTTAATTCATTTACAAACTGTAAAAGGTCGACCTCTCCGCCTTCCCATACAAAAAAGACATCATCGATGTACCTTAGCCATACATTCACTATACTTGTCCAGTGTTCAAAAAACTCACTCCAGAGCACCTGCTTCTCCCACCAGCCTACCAACAAATTGGCGTAGCTGGGGGCGAAGCAGGTGCCCATCGAAGTCCCCTGTACCTGCTTGTACAATGATCCGTTAAACATAAACACATTTTCTGTCAAACACATCTCTATCATCTGTAACAACATGTTCGTGTGTGCCAGTAGGTGCATGCTTCTGGTTTTTAAGAAATGCTCACAAGCCTTGAGACCGTCTCTGTGTCTGATGTTAGTATAAAGACTTTCAACGTCCAAACATACTACCAATGTTCCTGGCCCCAGTGTATGTTTTCAATCTTTTGCAAGAAATCCTTCGTATCTCTCACATACGAGGTTAGGTCTCTAACATAACCTGCCAGAAAATAATCAACATAAACTGATACCTTCTCAAAAAGGCTATTCTTTGATGAAACTATTGGGCGCCCTGGTGGATGTAGTGGATCTTTGTTCACCTTTGGGAGCAGGTAGAAAGTGGGGACCGTTGGTGTATTGTTTTTCAAAAATTGCTGCTCATCCCAATTAAGAAGGTTGTCATCAGACCACCTTTTCAAAAGATTGTTAAATCTATTGTATAGTTCTGTCAGGTAAGATTTATCCACTCTGGTATAGCATACAGTGTTGTTGAGTTGTCTCATGGCCTCATGTATGTAATCTGCCTTGTCCCAACGGAAAATGTTGCCGCCCTTGTCTGAGGGTTTTATTATAATGCTTTCGTCAATTTGTAGTGCCGATATGGCCTCCCTCTGAGCTCTGGTTATGTTGGGGCTTGACACTGGTTTTTTTAGTAGTTGTAAGATATCTTGGTTGACAGCTTCATGAAAGCTATCTATTTTGTCTCTAGCAATTTGTGGCAAGTACTTAGATTTAGCTCTAAACCCCGTCATGTTAGGTGCTACTTGTTCAATACCTAGACTGGATATTGCAGAAATATTGCTGGGATCAAAGGGATCCACAGCCTGTGTACGCTGGATTTCAGGTACCTCCTCTAACTCTTGGAGTGACCTAAGAATGTTTATGTCCTCAATGCACAGTGATGTGGTTGGTCTGCTGTCTTGTGTAGTGTGCTGACTTCTCTTTTTTAACTTGTGTATTTTAAAAAGTTTGAGCTTGCGTGCAAACAGATAAAGGTCAATGCGTGTTTGTGTGTAATTGAGTGGTATATCTGGACAAAACGTAAGACCTAGTTTCAGTACCTCTTCTTCGATTTCAGTTAAATGTCTTTGAGATAAATTCATTACTGTTAATTGTTGTCCATCCATAACTTCTCCTTCCTGTTCTGGCCCCTTGTTCCCATGCCAGTGCTGTTGGTTTTGCTTGCGGCGGTTTCGTCTTCTTTTGCTCTTGTTTTTCCTCCTCTGCCTCTGCCCCTTGTTCTCCCTCTTATCGACTGTTTGTTCAGTTCCTGCAAAAGGCGCAGTTCCTCGGAAAAAGACACAATTTCGGAGGGGTTGGAGTTGCTGCTGTCTACGGAGCCCATGTCAGAGCTGAGACTGGTGCCAGACTCCCATCTTCCTCTATCTGCTGCTCCCAGCGCTCGGTCTTTGTTGAGGTTAGAGTGGAGTTTATCGAATGTTCTTGCGAACGTTAGAATTCTTCCATGCCTGTAGTCTCTCTCGTCTCTTTCGAATTTTCGCTGTTTGCGTTCTGTAATCTCTTTCTCAAAGATCTTGATTTTATCATTAACTGCAGACAGGGTCTTCTTAACTACATTTTGGTCAGACTCTTTCGCCATTTCATCCAGTAGATTCTGTATCTGCTCCACCAGATCTTTATGCTCCTCCCATGCGTTTTTTATTAGGATTTGCAGCATAGTTTTCGAGCAGGCAGTGGTATTCTCCATCCATGCTTTCAGTACTTCCTGCTTCGGATTGTTCAACGTAGGCACTATGAAGATTCTGAGCCCTCTCGGGATACGGTCGACCTCCAAGTAATTCTGAAGAGCGGTCGCCTCCCACCATCGGCTCAACTCTTTTCTCCGTAGTTTTTCTAACAGGTTACCTTTTTGTTTGATACTTGATGCTATTTGTGGTTGGGAGTGTTTATTCCATCTCAATTGGTCTCCGTAACAGTTTTTTTGAAGATTAAACTCGCAGATTCTTCTCTGCCCTTCAGGAACTCCATTGCCCACAATGCACTTCGATCATCCGATCTTCCACCTTTGGATCGTGTTACACCGGACAACTGTCCAACGAACCCTGGCTGCTACACATATATAATTCTTAAACTCTTTAGAAACAGTCACTGGATGATGTCATCAGTGATGACATCAGTGATGTCACTGACCATGTCATGAGTGATGTAATATGTGACGTCATCAGCAGTGCATTGCGGGGGCGCGAGTTATAGTTAGCTCAGCTAACTATAACAACTGAATTTCACAGGTTTTGTACAAGTGAAATGTCAGCCTATCTATAACGTTCCTGTAACCTGTGTTTGTTTTCGTGAATATATATATATGTGCCAAATGCCATAACTCTTAGTGCCACAAAATGGCCTAATAACGTACTGCTAAAATTCACTGTATATATGCTATCCTAAAGCCCCATTAAAAGGTGAATTTTCCCATATCATTTACAAGAAACCAATTTTCCATTCTCTTATAATGTCGCCTCTCTGCTGGTCTACGTGATATTTGTTCGTGGATGCCTCCTTTTGCTAATACCAAAATTAGTGATGCATTGTTGGAGGGTCTATTGGCGGTGGCATGTAGGGCTGTAATGAGAAGGACTTGGAGTAATGAGTATTACTGGCAAGTAATCCTGGCAGTACCCTCTCATACGTCTTTCTCATCACAGCCCTGACTTTGAGTATTTAATCAGTGGCTTAGGCCATGTACCATGTATCTGGGAAATTAAATATAAAAGCATCAAAGGGACTTGTTTACAAGCCCACTGAACCATTACAAAACAAGTGAGCAGCAAACCTGGTACAAATAGCCAGCCCTTCAGGTCTCCACAATGTCAATGGAATCTGATCCATCCTGTTGGATCACCTTAACTCACAAAATCAACAACTGAGCTCATTCTAGCATGACTACTTAGCAAGTAAATACATTTTCCCTTTAGAGCTAGGTGTTTGTTAATTAATCATTCACTGAATGGAATGTACTAGGATCTCTCAAAGATGAGATAGTTTCACCACTAATTAAGAACCCCATCTCGGATGCCACAGAACTATCAACTGTAGGTTCTTTAAAGATTAAGGCAAAATTGTCATTTGGGCAACTCCAAGTGGTGCACTCTTGACTTTCATAAGAGCAATCCTTCCTCCACCCAAACCACGTGATGGGGGCCAGTACTCGGGGTTTATGTAGGGATATTCAATGGTAAATGAAGGCAACCTAGTCCTATTTCTTCTCGTAGACCTTTCTGCAGCATTTGGTATTATAGACACCTATTTATTTTAACAAGATGTACACAGTATCTAATGCTTTCTCCTAGATTGGTTCCACTTATTCATTGATAAAAGACATCAGCAAGTGAAAACCCAATTGTGGCATCCCTCAGATTCTCCAGTCTCACACAGCCTCATCACAAAAACACTTGGCCCTCTTGTTCTTAATAAGGTTTAGTTTCCTGTGTTTAAAATGTTCAGTGTGGACGATACTCAGAGTAATATTAAAATCATCAATATTGATGGGGCTTTTTAATTCTGGCGGTTTTCTGATGTATGGGTTCTTCCAGTGCATCTAGTGGTCATGTTGAGGAGCTATTGCTCCACCTGACCCGTAATCGGGCCTCAAGCCTTCTTGAAGATTCTCTTCAACTAGCCTCTAAGGTTAAAATCGTGGGCATAAAATTTGGACAAGAAATGTCCTTGGTCCAGCAAGTTGGATTGGTAGCGAAGATCTGCTTCCTCAACGTTAAGATGCTCCCTTTAATTTGTCCACTACTCTCAAAGGAACACTGAACATTGGTAGTGGGAGCATCCACCTCTTCCAAGACAGGATTACTCTAGGTAAGTCTTCCTACCAACGTATTAAAAAGATTTATGATTTGCCCGAATGCTAATATCAAGATGATGTTTGGCCTTGATAGTCAAGATCACGTTTCCAATTGTAGGAGATCACGCCATTTCCTGCTGGTTAGGGAACTCTATCAGGAGTCGCAGAGCAGTGGAAGGTTACTGGGCTATGATTGTGTCAATCAGAGCTGTTTACCACTGGTGTCTTTGGTCTTAACCTTACTGTTCAACTCGGAACCAAGCACTAGGTACACCCCCCTTTAGCACTTCACACTCAGGGTAGTGAAGTAAAGAAGTTCAAGGCTTCAAGGCTTAGTCAGGGAGATGGTGTGCTGGTTAGAGATTCACAACTTAATAAAACATCTGTTAACCAATAGTAAACCACTGTCCAGCCAGTACATTAGTTTGTAAAACAAAAGTACTTTATTACTAACACACAATGCAATTATTGTAGAGATTCATCAGAGGGCATATCAAGTGATATACTGATTTGTACTAGTAACTACTGTAGTCTGAAGGATAGTCTAAACAGTTTCTTACAGACGGGTTTTATGTGGTACTGCTCATTGGTCCTTGGCCTTCTGAAGGGAATTGCAGGACAGTTGTCCATGAGGAGCTCCTGTGGCCCAGTTCTCTCTTCTGCCACAGAGTTATCATGTGCATACCTAAAAAAATATGAGATTGTTCCTCTTCCCCCTTCTGGCATCACAATGACAGCATACCAGTCTATCCTTGGTTGTAGTTCACATATGCGAAGTCGGCAGGTCATCACTAGTCTACCTCCTCACAGCTCTAGGTAGTGTGCTCTGAACCATACTGTTCACATCCCAAGATCCGGTCTCACCAACTCTTCTACCCAGTCAAGTCAGAGTAAGTTGAGGTCTGCAGTAGATGCTCCAGCATACACTCGGTCATGGAGCATAGGCTGCACTAGTACTAGCGATGGAGCAGCTCTTTCTATCAAGGGAGGCTCAAAGGCAGCTTCTTGTGGCAGGCTCTCGAACTTCCCCAGGTTCTGGTGCTGACCTGGCAAGAGGAGTGAATACCCAAAACCTGAAGCACAAAAGAGTCCCTTGTTGCGGTAGAGAATTTTTGGCTCATTGGCTGGAAGTTTCTGTCCCATCTTTATACCAATGTTGCAGACAGTAGTTGGGTATTTTAACATTCAGGACTGAGACTAAGTCTGCCCCTATTGCTTATTTCACTCAGACTGGTCCAGCCAGAGTCTTTGTTAGGTGGAGCAGAGCTGGGAGTCTCCTGTTAAGAGAAACCCAAAAGAAGGGTGCAAAAGAAAGCAGGCTGTCCTTCTGGACTACTTATTAACCTATGAGGGGTGGGGGGGGGTAGACCTTCAAATGAACAATTGCCAATGAAAGGGCATAGGGTCCCTCTATCTCCTCTCCTTCACACCAAAAACTCTGACCTATTACAAAGGATCCAGAAATGATCTGGAGGAGGCCTGCAGTTCACATCTGCTGTTTGGACGGTCTCTCTAGCCATCCTGATTAGGTACCACTAGCATGTGAAAACCACAAAATGATTTCCAATTTGGCAGTGACCGTATGTATCAGACATGCTCCACACATATCCTCAATATAAGCTGATAGATATACACAAGCTATATCCATACCCTACATAGACAGACAAAGTTGCAGACCATTTTCAAAATGTGCGAGAGGCCAGTAGTCAGCATTTACAGGACGGAACAGGTAAAAAAAAAGCCTGCCTTGCCACTATAATCGTTATTTCTGCCACCACTGCCAGTTCTCTATAGCCTGGTGAACTGTAGAGGATGGTAGTAATGCTTGGTAAGGAGGGTGCACGTAGTGTGTTCCTCCAGACGACAGGGCTCTGCTCAGGGTCTGAATATGTGTTACAAGCTGCATTCAGTGCACACCAATGATCGTCATATGTGCGGAGATGGGGATCAAAAAGTTACAGCTTGCTGCAATGAACTTAGGGCAGGAGTGCATGCTTTCTACAGCCATGGCCAACCCCTAGCGCACTGACAGAACTACAGCTTCTCCAGACTCAGGACTATTGAGGAAACTGCCTCGAAATGTCCCATCAATTTAATCTCTAAATCAAGAGCAGGTGCAGCTCCATGCTCATTCTGTACTTGTTTTAACACCTCCAGTAGCACTGCTAAGGAGGGTGTGCCATGCATAGTAGTGTGAATACTCTCAAATACTGTTCCCTAAGTTTTACAGTCCTCCACAGGTGGTGACGTTCCAAGGGGAAGACAGTCGAAATTAAAATTTTATTGCTATCCTGAGGTGTGGATTGAGGATAGTCCACTTCCTTTTTAGCTATTTTTTATTTTGTATAATACATAAACAGAAGATGCAAAAGCAGCATAAGTCTGTATATTCATAAATACATTTAGTAGCACCCATATTTCCATAAATATAGCTAATGAAATTCATACAGCAATGCCAGTTAACCACCACAATCTAAAAACCCCAAAAAGAAAAGGAAGGAAAAAAAAAAAAAAGTAAATAAAATTAACATATGATTTATACCAATCACAAACAAAGAGCAATATCATTTAAAATGCAATTGAAATGAAGAGAGAGAAATCATTATTATATTTTGATCGAAAGAGAAATAATATCAAACCAGGCCTCATATACTTCCTAAAATGCAGCAGCCAAAAACATTATTAATCACAATGTGCGGATTAGTCATCCTGAGCTAGTGCATTAACCCAAATCGTTAAGGGACCCCAGATCTTCTTCCCTTTAATTCTCCCTTTTTTGCCTGTCCAGTCAGAGTTCTTTTTCTAAATTAAATATGTGTAGTAGACGACCTTTCCACTGCTGAAAAGTAATATAAGCTCTCCACCAGATCCCCCATCTTGTTCGGTTACCCCTAATAACATGATATAAGCTCTCCACCAGATCCCCCATCTTGTTCGGTTACCCCTAATAACATGAGCTGAGGTGAAAGCAAAACATCTTCCTTCAATACATGCCGCAGAAAGCCAGATATTTCTCGACTCATTAATTCTAAACTAGGGCATGTAGAGAAGATATGAACCAAATCCGCCCCGTATGCCTTACACCTAAAACACTGAGTCCCTTCCGCTCCACCCCACTTAACAATTTTAGCGGGCGTAATATACAAATCAAACAGAGTTTTGAAATGTTGTGCCCGCAAATTGGCAGAGCATAATACAGAGTTACCCATCTCCATTGATTTCATAAAACAAGAGTCAGAGACATCTAGCCTGTCCTGCCATTTCAGCCCATGTTTTTCTAGATCATCAGTGACTCCCTCCAACAAAGAGCTGTACAATTGCGAGATCGAAGGGCCAGATGCACTAATTAATACCTCAATCAGAGACACCGGCGCAAAGCCTACTGTCCCCCGGCTTTTCTAAGAAGGAAATCCCTTATTTGTAAAAATGTAAAAAAGTCCCGATGCCCAATATTAAACCTAGCCCTAACTACCTCAAAGGAAGCAATATGATCCCCATCAAAAGATCACCTACCCTGTAAACGCCTGCTTTCTCCCACCTTGCCAGACACTCGTCTTGCAGAGCCTTAGGTAACTGACAATTACCAATCAACGGAGTATATCTACTATACCTGCCAAGGCCAAGTTTTTTCCGAATCCCCGCCCAATTTCGAAATGCTGCTATTAGGGTCTTGAACCGAGTCTTTTTTTCAAGTAATTTGGTTCATATATTTTTAGCAGGCAGCCATTGGCCCGTGAGCCAATCAAATTCTCAAATATTGATGGGACAAAATTAGGATCGCTTGCTTCCCTTGTCCTAATACCAAAAAGAGGCTAATAATATTGTAAAGCTGCTGCTAGATAGTATAATTTAAAGTTAGGTAGCCCAAGACCGCCCCTGTCCCTTGGAAGAGATAAAAATGCATTGGATCTTCGAGTCCGCTTATAGGACCAGATAAATCTAGCAACCTCCCTCTCGATTTGCCTAAACCAATCATTATGTATTTCGAGGGGGATCGTGCGAAATATATATAGTAGTTTGGGCAGAATCGTCATTTTAATCAGATTACATTTACCGATTATAGACAATTTTAAATTGTCCCAACCCCACATATCATTCTTAATTTTACCCATTATAGGAGTAAGATTTAGATCTACGATATCTTCCACCTTTGCCCTAATACGTATACCCAAATATGTAGCTTCCTCCACAATCCTGCTATCAGAAGCTAAGGTATGTCTATTTATTAAGATCTGAGTTTTTGCTCTATTCAGCGAATAGCCCGATTGTATACCAAAGTTTTCGGCCACTGCTTCTACTTCGGCCAACGCTCTGTCAGGGTCAGAGGTAATGATCGCAACGTCATCGGCATAAGCCAATAGCTTCGATTCCCACCCCTGTAGCCTTATTGGAGAAATATCCGGGGAAGCCTCCAGGCGTCTAAGAAAAGGGTCTATGTATAACGCAAACAACAGGGGAGAGGAAGGACATCCCTGCCTAGTTCCCCTTCCTATTGAGACTGACCCAGACTCTCCTCCCATAATTTGCAAACGGGCTATAGGTTTAATATATAAAACCTGCATAGCTCTAATAAAACCAGCTCCTAAACCATTAGCTTCCAAACACCTCCACAAATAGCTCCATGACACCCTATCGAAAGCCTTCTCGGCATCTAAAAAGGCAGCCCCCATAGGTTTCATAAGGGCATCCGAAGCATCAAATAGTGAGATTAGCCGTCTGACGTGATCGTCCGTCCCCCTCCCCTGAATAAAACCATGTTGCCAGACTGTTACTAACTGCTACATTACCTTATTAAGACGAGAGGCAAATATCTTTGAGTACAACTTGGTGTCGCTATTTAATAGCATTATTGGTCTATAGGAACCCAAGTTAATAGGATCCTTGCCTTTCTTTAAAAAGATAATATTAGCAGTGCCCCATGAATCCGGTGGTGCAGCCCCATTTCTAACCTCCTTGAACAATCCCATAATTTCCTGACAGGTTTCATTTACAAAAGTTTTATAAAATTCTAATGGTATACAATCAGTACCTGTGGCTTTACCTGAGGGAAGAGCTTGAAGAGCCATATAAAACACCTCCTGAGAAATATCAGCCCCTAATAAGAAAGCCTCCTCCTGCGACACCCTCACATTTGAAACAAATTCAGGCAATTCATCACGTCCTTCGGGTGAAGCTGCGGCTGCATATAATACCTCATAATACTCCCTAAAAGCATCCCTAATCTCTGCTGCATCAGACACTACTTCTCCCTACATATTCTTTACCTGCCTTATATGTCCTGCCGCTACTGTTGCCTCGCCCTAACTGCTAATAATCGGCCAACGTTCGCACTGTATTCATAGCATTGTTGCTTCTTAGCAAGATACTTGCCAGCCATTTTTTCCGCGTTGAAATCATTCAGAGCGGCTTTGGTAACCATAATTAAATCCATGATTGAGGAGGGGTCCCCACCATTGTTTACAGCACTAATTAATTCTGTCTCAAGAAGGGCTCATTTTTGATAATATCTTTTAATTTGTCCTACGCCTTTTTTTTGTTTAATCAAGCTATATCGCAGGGTTTCACCTCTCACCGATGCCTTAAAAGCATCCCAGATCATTCCTGGGGAGGCACTATCCTTATTATAGCTAAGAAATTCCCTAATCCACCCCCTCATATGATTAACATACTCCTGGCCAGAGAGAAGTGCTCTTTCAAAAGTCCATCTTTTATATTCCCTCCTTAATCCATACAGAGAAAATTCAAAAACTAGGGGATGATCCGACATTACTCTAGGAAATAACTCCACCCGAGCTTCCTTCAGGAAAGATGGTGAAAAAATAATCAAGCCTTGCAAATTTGCGATGAGGGGCAGAGTAATAAGTATATCCTGGCTCCTTACCCATCAGGCTAGGCCACACATCCAACAAACCAACATCCCTAAGCAGATTTTTCATTGCCCTAGACGATTGAGGTTTACGCCTCTTGTTTGATACCTCATCTCTCTCCGAAGCTCCTCTGGATCCATTAATATTTAAATCCCCACATATTAGATATGGTGCCGGCCAGGAAGGTAGCTCAGTTGCTAGAAAGTTCAATACCACAGGGTCATCTAAAACAGGGGCGTATACTGAACATAGAGTAAATGTGCCTGCTCCACCTCTAACTTCCAAAATTATCCATCTACCATGTTTGTCCACAGCCTTTCTCTCACACGTAATAACTCTGCCTTTCATTAAGATGGCCACCCCCTTAGTCCTTACATCTTGAGTAGTATATGCAATTAGCTTAAAGCCTAAAGTATCAAGTACATTATGATCATTGCAGGCTATATGAGTCTCCTGAAGACACAGCAGATCTGCTTGTAAAACTTTAAGGTTCTCTTGGATCCTTCTTCTTTTAGCCCCATCGTTAAGGCCACAAATATTTATAGTGGCAATGCGCAACTTAGCCATGATACGTTAAGTCAACTTTCCCATCCATATTTCCTCTCTTCATATTAACGTAGAGCCTATCATATCTATAGAAACTCTGTCTGAATCTTATACAAACATTGTTTTTCAATTTTTAATGATACCCAGAAAACCGATAATAGAAATAAAACATTCTTTAGCTGCACTTTGCTTGCAAATTTATCACCACAAAACCCTGCAACCCAAACCCCCCCACGAACCCCTCCATCCCCCTCCCTCTTCCCTCCCCCACCTCTTGTAAGCAGCCAGACCCACCAGGTCTGTATGATAGAGAAAGCACGCAGCACTGCGACACCTCCACCCCAAACCCCCCTCCCCCCCAACACACCCAATTAAACCACAATTCAACCTAAATTGTCCATACTAAAGCCAATGGGCAAAAAGGGAGGGGCCCCCAAAAAAGAAAACCCATATCGCCACTTTGTTAGATTCTTAGACAATCGAGCAAATATCAATAACAGAAGCCAAAACCTCAAAACCTCCCGCAAGGAGACTCCTGATATAGTGTTACATCTACATTACAAATGTAGTTTTTGCCCGTAGTGTCTTCAGCCAACCCTACTTAGCAAACTCGTTATAATTTTCTCTTCTCCCCCTGAACTTGTTCCAGATATTCTCTGGCCTGTATTTCTGAGGTGAAGAATTTTACAGACCCTTTCACAATAGTTTTTAGCCTAGCCGGGGCCAGCAGAAACGCCTCAAAGCCAGCATCTTGATACGGCTTAATTAACTGCCGCAATCGCCATCTGCGCTCCACAGTTATATGGCAGAAATCTGGGCGAACAAAAAAAGAGGCCCCCTTATACTGTCTTCTAGCCTCCAGGCGGGCTTTCTCGAAAATGGCCTGCCTAAGCGATAAGTTGCCAAAAAAAAAAATAATAACCCTCGGCTGATCTAAATCTCTGCTAGGCACTTTATGGCGGACAAAAGGAAACCTGTGAACCCTCTGAATTTCCCGTTCCCAATCCCACCCAGTGAGCTCCGGAAAGGACTCTTTAAGAAGGTTTAACATGAAACCACGAATGTCATCCCCTTCCAAGCCTTCTTTAATCCCAAGAAATCGGAGATTATTCCTTCTCTGGCGATTTTCCAAATCTTCCAATTTCCACATCACGTCCGTCAGTTGAGCTTCATGTGTTTTTGTTTGCTCTCTCACAGCAACCAAACCCTTTTCCACCACTGCCGTTCTCACTTCCATTGTATCTAATCTTTCACTGATTTCAGCACAGGTTCGCCCAACTTTCCGCACTGCACCTTCCAGTTTCTTTGTGGCCTGTCTTGCCTTCTTTCCGTCGGCCCTGGTCTCTGCCCGATGTTCTTTAATAGACTCCAGGATCAGGCTCACAGCCGGATTTATATTAGTTGCTGACTCCCCTTGATGTTCAGAAATGGAGTTGCCCACCGGGGCAGAAGTTCGCTCCGAGGGACCGATAATCCTTGTATGCGAATAGTCCCACTTCAATCCAGAACCAGAGGTACCACTTCCCTTCTTTTTCCGTAACTCCTTATGGCTCTTAGAACCTTTAGAGGTTCTGCGAAATTTTTGATGCTTAAGGGCAGTTTCCGGGGCTTCCAATGTGCTAGAGCCTGAAGTGGTGACATTGTAGTCTGATTCACTGTATGCTAAATCAGAGTCGGAGGCCGCTGAATGAGAATCTTCTGTGAGAGAGAAAATGTATCCGGCCCATCAGATATAATGTCGGCTGGTATAGATGCTTCCCCAGGTGGACCTTCAGGTGGAACTTCATCAAATAGTTGGATGTCCAGTACTTTGCCATGTGCCTTCATGATGTCTTCATGAGCCCTCTTGCTTATATCACATTTAGTACTTGCTGACATCGCCTGTTCCCCGTAGTTACTATTGGTGTCATAGTTGATGCATTATGTATTGAAATAGCATCCTCCGCCACTTGGTCATGTGGTGTTTTATTATCCTCCTGTACCGCCTGGTCCTCCTTATTGTTCTGGGAATTGCCCTCTATACCTCCACTAGGAATTAACTCGGCAATCTTAAACCCTGCTTCAGCTGGCGGAATGACATGATCCTGGTCCCCCAGACCATCCCTAGCTTTGAAAAAGTCAGTGATAGCCGGTTGAGGTAAAGTTGGAGTGACATTTGTGTTACCCCCGTCAAAAACTGCCCTTCTTCTTCTAAAGTCTTTGGTGCAATACCTTTCTTACCCCCAGCATGTCCCCTTTCCAGGAGGTTCCTCCGCTTCACTGCCCCCATATTGTCCTGCTGTTTTTTAGTAATACGAGCCTCATTCGGCTTACCTGCATTAATCTCCGCATTCGCTGGAGAAAGTTCCTGTCTCAGCCCCTGTGACTGAGTTGAATTCCGCCCCGCCGTCTCCTTCGGCTGCCTCGTGGATTTAGGAGGCATTCTCCTACTAACAGCAGCTGCAGTCCAACTGGAAATCACAACGCGCACTCTCCTGACGAGTTCCCCACTGGCAGCCGTAGCCAGGCCCGCCCAGACACGCAGAGAGCAGCGCAGTAATCTGAGAAACCACTGGGCCGAGACGCTACTCACAGCCGTGTTACGCTGCCTTGTGCCCGCCTCCAGTACAGAACAGCACGTCCCTGATGCCTCCTGCGACGATGGACCGATGCGCGTCTCTGCCCAAAAACAGGATATACCGGCTAAAGAAGCACCAGCAACCGAAAGGGGCCCCGATGCGCCCCAGAAAGCGCCACACGTCCTCATCAACATGCAGGTAAGCCACCTGGCTATAAATGCCTTTTCGGGTTTCGGGTTTCTTTTCGGGGGATCAGGGGTAGAGACTCTGCCGCGGTGCTCTACGCCACCGCCATCTTGCTTTCTGAGTCCGAGGATAGCGCACTTCCAACTAGTTGGTCTTACAAGCAATTCAGAATGGAATTTGTCTCCATTTGTGGGCACTTTGCCCATACTAGCATTAATAGTCTGTAGGCTGATTGCTTGTATTATAGCATGCACATGTTGTGCCGGTCCAGAAGCAACTCCTCCCATAAGTAATTTGTAAAACATACTGCTAACGTTGCCTATAAACAGACACTACCCGAGTCAGCAACTATCTCACTTTTGGGCTGGGAGTGCAAGATTTGCTACATCAAGATATGGTGTGTACCCAGGCAATATGGGCCAGGTTGCCCCATCTTTGCTTAGGGGACGCATTCTAATATTTGGCACTACATGTGGTAGTTGACTACCAATCCAAGGTTGATGATCTTGATATCCTATTGGGACATCCAAGTCACAATAGGGTACATAATTTGGTGGAATTGCAGCATGTATGTATGTAAGAAAGTGCCCAGTTTTGGCATATATAGCATCAAACTCCACCCAGGAGCAAAATATTTCAAAATTATATTCAGCATGTGCATTAACAACAGATGTTACCTCGCCCCATGTGTTAGGGGCACCCTTAGCACGGAGATGTAGTGTGACTGGCACCATGTAATTTCGACCTATTGGAATAGGAGCTTTTGCCATTTTCAATAAACAAATTAAAAACATGAGATTCAAATCACAGAAATCAAATTTGGGAACATCTTTTTAGAATTCACGCACCTGGCAAACCCACAGCAAAATATGATGTGCCAAACTGAGCTGAAGGAGATAACCAATAGGACAACGGACGTCCCTGCTATCTGTAATACTTGGTCTCTTGAGTGTGTCATCCAAAACTGCAAGAAAATTTGGGCCCCGCAACTGGCGCTAAATGATACTTTCTCTACATTTTTCTTGGATTTGAAGGATACATTTTAAATATTTATTTTAGAGTAAAGGTCCTACAATAGTGAAAATACAGACAAGCATTGGCAAAGCCAATAGGTCTCGCCTTTTGGACCCTTTAAGTGTTTAGCCAGAGCTATTGGCTTTGTTCAGTACTGTTCTGTATAAGGGCTGGCAGCCCTGGTGAGAAGTGCTGTGCTGGTACTGTTCTGTGTAAGGGGTGTCAGCCCTAGTGAGAAGTGCTAGTAATGTTCTGTATAATGTGTGGCAGCCCTGGTGAGAAGTGCTGGTAATGTTCTGTATAAGGTGTGGCAGCCCTGGTGAGAAGTGCTGGTAATGTTCTGTATAAGGTGTGGCAGCCCTGGTGAGAAGTGCTGATACTATTCTGCCTAAGGTGTTGCAGCCCCGGTAAGAGATGCAGACACTGTCCACTCACTGAGGGTGTTGCTGTGCTGTGGAGGACAGTAGTATTGTCAATAGCTACAAGTAAAAAGCCCTGCTGAGAAATGCTAATACTGTGCCCTAGTGTTTGCAGGGTCGCTCAGCAATATAACCGTTGACATAGATACATGAGGTGATCATAGGTTAAGAACTCTACTCCCGGCACAGCTAACGCAGTCCTTCCTTATTTTAGGGTCAGTGACTTGAGTACCAGTAAATTGGGCAATAGAAATGATAACAGAGTTTAAATTGGCAGAAGTGCTCAACGTAAGTTATCAAGTTATAAAATCAGCTCTGCTGAGCGTGTGCCAACTCTTAATTACACCTAAAATAGCAGAAAAGTGCCAGCAATAATCTACAGCGCTGAGGTGCGTCCATTTATTAAGATGATATCAGTTGAGATGGCGGCACTGGTGATTTGTCACAGAACCAGATTCAGTACCACAGTCCTGCTGAGAAGTGTCCCTACTGTACAGATTCAGTACAGCAGCTATGACGGAAAGCGCCTTCAGCAGCCCATAGCCCTACAAAAGTGCCGGTGGCAAGTGCTGGCCCTGGAAATAAGAGGCAAGGTAAGTCCACCAATGGGGGCAGGTGTAGCAAACCGTCTCACACAATGAGAGTGAAGATACTGAAGCCCACATTTCTATGCATCTTATGACTGGCTCCACCAGGAAGTGCCCACCTGACATCCACCTGACAGCAAGCGTGTTTTATACTTCGAGTACTATGTATGTTGACAATGGTTTAAATGGTTATTACGCACCAAGAATAATCCACGAATAACCAACCAAAAATACGAGATGCACATTTATTTACAAAGGAGGTGGAACATATCATGACACCATCCTCATCACTGTCCCTTTAAACGAGTCACTACAGACCCAGGAGAGGGGGAAGTCTGAAGCAAGAACAGCCCCTTTCATATCTTTCAACTTAAACACGAAAAACATTTCTGTGAAATATGTAAATTACGAATTACAAGATGCCCAGAGAGAGATACCTACCTTTTAGCTTGGAGAGAACTGATCGGCCTGTCCGGCTGAACTGCTTCATCCTCTCTGCCAGCTGTGAATCTAGATAATCAATCAATCAATCAATCAATCAGGGGAATTATAAGAGCACTACTCACCCGTGAGGGTCTCAAGGCGCTGGGGAAAGGGGGTCAGCAGTTCCGTTTCAGTCGAAGAGCCAGGTCTTCAGAGTCTTCCTGAAGGTGTTCAGGGAGGGGGCACGTCTGATGTTGGTGGGGAGCTCGTTCCAGGTATTGGCCGTGATGTAGGAGAAGGATCTTCCCCCTGCTCTGGCTCTGCGGATGCGTGGGGTTTCGACGAGGAGGTTGGTGGAGCGGAGGTTTTGTTTGGGTACGTGGAGGGTGATCCTGTCATTGTGGTATTGGGGTCCTGTGTTGTGTAGGCATTTGTAGGTGAGTATCTTGAAGGTGACTCTTTTCTCGACGGGGAGCCAGTGGAGCTTGTGTAGGTGTTGGCTGATGTGTTCGTGTCGAAGGACCCCGAGGACGAGTCTGGCGGCGGTGTTCTTTATTGTCTGGAGCTTGCGGAGTAGAGACTTGTTGATGCCGGCGTAGAGGGCATTTCTGTAGTCCAGCCTGCTGGTAATTAGTGCGTGGGTGACTGTCTTCCTTGCCTCGGGGGGATCCATTTGAAGGTCTTACGGAGGATGCAGATGGTGTTGAAGCAGCTGGAGGTGACGGCGTTGACCTGTCGACTCATGGAGAGGGAGGAGTCGAGTACGATGCCAAGGTTTTTGCCGTGGTCCGTGGGGGTCGGGGGGCTGCTGAGGGCAGTGGGCCACCAGGTGTTGTTCCATGCCAATAGGACTCGCATTTATGCGAGACCTATTGCATTGCATCACGAACAACGGGAGGGGGGTGGGGGGAAAGCTCGGACAAGGGAGTGCGGGCGGGGGGAGAAGGGGGCGAGAAGGCAGGGACGAAGTAGTGCTCACAGTCTAAATAACACCTACTGTACTGTGTAACACTCGAAGTAAAGGGGCCAGTAGCCATGGGAGGGTACAAATGACGACATGGCCATAATAAGGAGGGACTAACAAGCCTCATAATCAATCAGACGGCAGCATTTACGAAAGACAATGACACGAGCCAATTAAAAACATGGGCGGAGAGTGGGCAGAGCTTCCACAGAGCTTCCACTCCATACTGCATACTGCATGCCTCGCAAAGCGAGCAGCGCATGTGCGCTGCCACTATAGGCTCGACCTAAAAGGAAGAAGAAAATTATCCATTGCGTTTTTACAGGCCTAGATTATACATCTCTGATGTGACATTTGTTGTTAGTTTGTTATTTAGTGTTGAACAATCCTAATTCATTAAAACTTTATTTCCAATAATTTCCAAACTAATTATTCACTTTAAATCGCAGGCCATCTTCAATTAATTAGCACCCAAACAGCATAGCCTCCTGGTAAGTAAGAAGTACAATTATACATAAGGAAATTCGTGAACTTAAATAGCCTTGACATTTATCAAATCATTTACTTTTATTATGTTCATGATGATTTCCAATGCTCAAATAAGGACTTCATCTTCACTACAGACTATGGAAAGTATCAAGAATGAATGGCCCGAGTCCAGCTTTACACACATAATGCGGTTGTTGTTATCAAAGTCCACACATGTTGGCACATATCTGTAAAACTATATTAGCACAACGGAAAATATCACTGAAAATAAAATAAATGAGTCTTTTTTTTTTTTTGTAGCACGCCCAAAATGTGTTAAATTGTCCAACATGTTAGTCCTATTATGAAACAGTTTTGAGAAAGTCAAAAGTTGAGAAAAACTGTTTTCTTTTGTCAACTAAATTGAGACTGGGGATAGCTCTTTCTTACAAACACAAATGTTCCCCCAGTATTAGGAATACAGTAGTACTTTACCCTTGAAGATTAACTCCGCCATCGCTTGGTCTAACTAACAAAAACATTAAATACGTACAGGTGCTCAGCAAAAGGATGCACTCCTGACCCCGCCCCCCCCCCTCCCAAGTCTCCCATATCTCACAGATATTAATTGGCCTAGGGCTGAATCTGGGTCCCCTAAATGATTAGGGGCCCTGATCAGTAGCCCGCCCCCAGCCCTGCACCGCAGGGTCTGCAGCAAACCCCAGCCCCCCGGTTACGCCCCCGGCTTATTTTACCTCGAATCTAATAAATTGTGACACAATGCTTACAGACCAACAATATACAGGAACCTATGAGTTTATTGCTAAGGACTGAAACAAACCGAATACAGGTAAAAAAAAAAAAATCAAACCAGTCTATGTCCTAATCATAACACAGGCCGCACCTCCCACCATGTACCTGTTTCGTCCGGCATTCTGGCAAACTGATTCAGCTCCAACCCGCTAGAAGTCTGTCACCGACATCACAGCTCCGGCAGCTGGGAGGTTTTGCTCAGCAAGCACACCTGAAGGAGTCCATTGAAGAAGTTAGGTTGAAAATCACAGGTTACTTCGTAGGGGCAGCTTCGCCACTGGACCAAGCCCTGCAAGCAAGGTGGCGCGTGTCATCTGACCCTCACTGGGCTTGAAGATGGGCAGGCCTGCTGCCAAGTTATTACTGACGTCTCTTAAAAATAGACCGCTTCAAACACTTCTCACGTTCTCGGGAATCCATTGGGAGCGGCCACAGAAATACATTCATGCGTGACTGGCCTCGGCGGTATGCTGAGCATGTCCTCTCAGACTAGGCCTCACCTCAATGACAGCTCTGTGTGACACCCCGCGAGCAGACAGGAAGGCGGGATATGCAGCTCTCGCAGAGGCCTTCAGAATCAAATGTCCAATTGTATGTCCCACGCAGGCTTTCTCGGGCCAGGCCATGCCAATTGCACCACTGTCTGGCAATTTTGCGCTGGTGCTGCACAATATTGTTCCAGTTACCAAGAAACATTTGCACCAACCGACGTTACACAGTGTTGCACTAGTAATCCACAGAGCTTAATTTGTAAAATAATAAGTGCCGGGGCCAGACGTTTTGCTCAGAAGCGCGCGACACACGCTATCGAATGTTGGGTTGACAAATACCAATGGAGCGTGGTCTCGACACCACCACATGTCTCTTTCATCCATCGCCAGGCACCCCCCGCCTCTCTGTCTCACGCTTACATATCCCTGCTTTGGCCCCAGTTCACCTTTTCCGTCTTTCTCCCCCGCCCCCACCCCCTTCTTTCCCTCTTGTGTGTTTTACTCCCTCCTGCTCTTGGTCAAAGACTGTGGAGGAAAAATAAGTGGTGGTCCACAAAAATGAGTGCCGGTGGTCCCCACCTGCTACCACCGGCACAAATTAAGCAGTAAACCCATCCCAAATCTTATTTACGCACTGGTCATTGATAACGGCATTAAAATATATTGCCTCAATTGTGCTGAAATAGCACCTCATTTTCAAGGAGCACCTATTTAGTATCTTGTTGTTCACTGTATCTATTAACTGCAATATGCGCTACAGATACATTAACACAATGATGCTGATGTGATTTAATTTTCGTGGAAATGAAGTATTGCTCACAAAAATGCATGCGAATCGTACCGTAAGACCAATATTTATTTCGATCTAATGTTCCATATAGCAGAAGGAACGCCACTGTCAGCTAAAATCAGGACTTTAAAAACTACAAGCACTTACCTAAAATGTGATGATAGAACGATGCTTGTGTTTCATTCTTGGCTTCAGCAGGGGTGTTTTGGCAAGCGAAAACACCCGGAAGCCTCAGTTCTTCCAAGAATGGAGCCAGTAGGCAGGTTTTGTGCAATATCGTAAAAAAGAAAAACAAAGATAGACTTGAATTTAAAAGGTACAGCAGTGCTTGGCCGGCTGCCACGGGCTACAGTGTGTGTCATACAGCAAGCACAACACACACTTACCAAATCGGCATTTGTTACATGGGGCCTTCCTATATGGGACCCTCCTATATGGGACCCTGATAGTGCTGCCACATATGTTTTCTTCCACTGTTTTTAACACCCCATATGCCACGTTCCACAATGATAGTGGGAACGCGCATAACAAACCAGTGCATGCATACCGTCTCCACACAAAAAACTTACAAGCATTGCTTAGATTTCCATTGATTACGTGCTCCTGCCATCTGGTGGTTACAAGTAAAAATGTTACAAAAGCACAGCATCCCTTTTAAATAAAAACAAGTGGGAGGGGTGGGGGGAGTGCGGCAGGGACACGCAGCGTTTACCTTGCGGGAGCGAGCGCGATAATTGCCAACACATGGCACCGCTCGCTCCCGCAAGGGAATCGCCAAACGTGCACGCGTTGCCATTCAAAGCAATGCAACGCGTGCACGTTTTTGACTGCAATACTGAATCGATTTAAAAAGGTTTTTTCCCTATGCAGTGCATGCGCGCTGCGTAGGCGAGACCTAAAAAACGGATGGTTGGAAAAAAAAATTGCGCTAAGTTGCCAAAAGTAAATACTTATATCAAACTGCTCCAAGGATATAGATGATGGCCATCCACCATCACCAATTTTGCAGACTAACAGTTCACATACAAATTCCAACGATAGTCAATATCCTGAGCAGAAAATGTTCATATTAATAAGGAATGTCCACAAGAGTAATGATGTGCTCCAATTCTTCTTTTCTTTATTCCTTTAAAACAACCGCCAATTCAACTTCTAGCCAGCCAACACGTGTTTCGTCTTAATGTGGAATAACCACAGACTTCTTCAGGGCTAGAGCGATTACAAAAGACAAACAAGCATTTGCAATGCAATAGGTCTCGCATTATTAAAGTTTGAGCTATTGGTGTTGCATTATGTGAAGACGGTACCGGAGCAAAAAAGTGTAGGGGAGGACGGAGAAGAGGGAAGAAAACAAGGAAGAAAACTGAAAAATGGAAGATAGGGAAGAATAAATGAAATAGGAACAGATGGTGTCAAAGAGGAGAAGAGAAGAGGAAGGTGGCAAGTGCAAGGAAGAAATAAGGAAACAAGTAACCTGAGACGAGCATGCAGCCTGCAACGGGAGTTCTGTGCGCGCGCGAAAGTGGAAGGCGAAAGTGAAACTGATCGCGGTCCAGATGGCGCCTCGGACGGTGAGAGGCTGACGAAAAGGGAGGGGAGAAGGGAGGGGGAGTGCGAGCAGAGGAGCCTGATTGCAGCAACCCAGATGGCAGCTGCGCGCAGTGCACGCTTGCGTGAACGCAAGTTTGAGGCCAGCAAAAGCCTCTGGCAGCGAGACCTAAAAAGCCACTCACTAAATTTCTCGTAGAGCAGCGCATGCGCTGGCTCAGCGAGACCTAAAAAGGATGAGAAAGTCAACAGGTCTGATGTTGACTGCCAGACTTTGACATGCTTTTTGTTACGGTGTTTGTAAACTTTTGTTGTTGAGCGTGCTGCAGAGCCCTTGCTAGTGCAACATTTAGGCTAAAAGCAAAAATGTTTTCATATCAACCAGCACACCTTGCCATTATAGTCCCCGGCACTAAAGGGAACTACTTGGTGGGCAGATAAGCTCCACGTGAAAAAGCAGAATGTGGTCACTCACAGTTAAGTTAACCAATATGTGAATTAGGCTGACCCACTGCTGTATGTTGTAATGGTCAGAAGATAATTGTGAATGATGCAATAACAGACTAATAGATAGAGAGGGCTTCCTGACAGCCCCTACAAGATAGATATATTTATTTATAGATATACACATACATGTACACGCACACACACACCTATATAGAGATATAAACACGTTTTAGTAAAAGTTAAAGGTCTTGGCTATAAAAGAAAAACAGGCTTAGTTCTACACTAAGTTTGTAATCATCCTTCCATTAAAAAACATTATACGTTTTCGATACACTTGGGGTTAATGCCATTTTCAAAGAAATGCTGTAATTACATCGATTACAATTTATTGTCATTGAGAAGATAACACAAATGGTTGAACAGTTGGTCAGTTGTGAGTGAGTGTCTTCTACGTTGTAATCTGTATATATAGTTAGCACTGAATGTTGGCATTCAGCCTAAGTGATAGATGTTGACAGATACGAGATTTTGACCAAGGTAACACAGCTTGTCTTAGTTAGAAAACAGGATAACAACTCAGGTCCACCGGTTCCACAAAAGGCAACCAAGCAGATATCTAGTCATTTAAACGACAATTCAACATCGTCCCTTTATCCAAGGGTTTACAGTGCCTCGGGGGCCAGGCATATCTCCATCTACCTGGGGCTATTAGCAGTCCCGAACAAAAATAAAATACGAGGGCCAGGTAGTGGGGGTGGGAAACGCATCAACATTTCCTTCCATGGCCTTTTTTTTTTTTTTAATCAATTACCCGGCCTTTTTCTTCTTATTTATGATTTGGGGTATCAGGTTAACAGAACTGTGCGATATTACTGCAACTCCTTACTGCAGTAATATTACTATTCGGACAATGTTCTACCTCTGGATTTACATCCGGGCTCTAAATGAGTCGGTCAGGTTTGTACTGACCCACTGAACCCCTTAAATTCATAGTCTCTGCAGGTATGGCTCAGGACACCTTGATTTGATGACGGTTGAGAATAAGCGCAGTCGAAAGTGTAAAAATGCACCACAAACCTCGAGAAGGAAACAAGAGGCATAATAATTCCTACACAAACGACGAGAGCAATAGTTGTGTACAGCAGCAGCTCATCTTGGAAACAGGACTCGAACAAAAGTCCTTCCTTCTACATGGGATACTGCTGTATGTTACACGTAACCTCCTACATACTGCCCAATGTAGCCTCTACTCACTGCGGGCCACAGATTAAGCCCGCCAGAATGTTCCATATATTCTGGGTCAAAAGGATGCCCTCCCCCCCCCTCCGGAATGTACACGATAACATACTACAAAAGGAAAAACGAAAAATACCACAAAAAGTACATTTCGGGTGTCAGCATTGCCACGAACGCCCGAAGGAGCATCTATAAAGGATTGAGGTGTTGAGGGTGAGCGATATAACAGGTGAATTAGGGGCATGGCTAGGCTGGCGGTATCGGACACAACATACCGCCAGTTTACGCTAACAAAATCGAACCCCTCCTATTACAAGGGGCATACATTATCAATATACTGCCCACGGCACAAGCCCATGACGACTCGCCACAAACATAGCCTCACAATGTTACCAATATCACGGCACTCGACACGATGGAGCCCAAATATGACGTTTCTGACGATACCTAATAAGAAAACAGTTATATGCTGGCTGGGAAAAAAAGGTAACAACATCCTGGAAATAGCAAACACTCATAGGGAATGCAAGATTAATGTAAGCAGGAACAATATATTCACCTTAACGCTGGTTGTGAATAAAACCAATCTATCCACTTTACGACCACTCTATCTTGCTTCATTTAGTGATTTTGTTTTGTATTCTTAACGTTGTTATTTTTTTCTCGGCCCCGAAGCTGCACTTTTGAATAGAAAAATGTCTGGAAAACTCGACATTTGCAGGCAAGGGTTTTGGATCCATTTCACAGGGGAACAAAGCAAGGAAAGGAGAGGAAAGAGAGGGTAAGAGCTGTTTGTTGAAGTAAGGGTTTTCAGCAAATGAGGAGGAGCGAGACCGAGACGAAGAAAGTGAGAGGGGGAGGGGCAGCTGTAGAGCAGGAGAAGTGAACACTGACTGTTGTTGAAAGAAAGAAGAGAAAACGAAAGAGAGGGATGCCATGATAACACGACGAAGTTCACATCCTCGGTTTCAACACTTCGTTATTTTTGAGCTCAGATTTTATTAATACGCAGCAGGCCACGAAGATTTGCCTACAGGTAGTGCGCTCTACAAATGATATCCTATCCTATCCTCTGCCAAAGCCTGCTAGATATTTCAAGAGCAAAGTGAATTGTAAACTCATACAACGTTCACTGTGTGAATCCAGTAAATATAAGACGCAGTGCCCACTATACAAAGGTGCGCCAATGCAGTTTTAATTGTAAATAAAAACAAGCATACCTTTGATCGCATTCATCACTGTCTTTCATGCAAGGCACAGGCAGTAGTAGTCAGGGGCACAGAGGCTGACAGCAGAACCTAACAAGCATTGGCATAGGAACCTAAAAAGGGAGCTCATAGGTTATGGGGATCGCCACTGGTAGACCGAATCAGAATGGTGTGCCAAGAGAGTAAATTATAAAAAGGTTTAGCTGAGAAGTTGCATATTCAGAATTACATATCATCAATGACATTTGTGCACAAAGTATTTTAAAATCTACAGAAGGAAACTTCCGTCTCCCATGGTCCCGCTATAGAGAAGCCTCATAAAGGATCAGCATTTCCAGTGTCCTCTATTAACGTGAACACAACACGGCTGTCCGATTGCATGGTCCGATGAAAGGTGTTCAAATTAGTGGGCGTAGAGACAAACTGGGAATGATACGTGTTATCGCCTATTTCAAGGGCACTCACCTGTGAAAGGCACCTAGAGAATGGTGTAATCACGAGTGCTGTGGGTTTGGCGTATCAAAGTGAGCAAGATATCTGTCTATCAAAGTCTTCCTATAGTTGCAAAAGCAAAAGAACCAGTGGTGCGCGCGCACCACAGAGGAGCGGGGGCTAGGGAGCGCGGCAGCAAAGCGAGACGAACGCGCGCTGCTGCGCGTTCTGGCCACCGTCGGGAATGGGCGCGGCAAAGGCGGGACATGCGCCCGCCTTTGACCAATCGCGTGCCGTCTCCATTAAAAAAATGGACGCTACAGCTAATGAGGGCTTCTGAAAACAAAACCACACGCACGAGCGTGTGGGTCGTTTTCAGAAGCCCTTTCTAGAGGTCTCGCGCTGCGCGAGCAGTGCTGCGCACTGCAACGCTAGGCGCGAGACCTAAAAAAAACAAAATTACAACACGGTCCCAATAATCCAAAAGGTCCTAAAACCAAAAGGAAGGAAAGAGTAAAGTTGAATGTTAAATTACCACACAGTGAGCAGAGTCCCCTCACGGAATAATCCACAAAAGAACAAAAGAAAGATATTTTGTCTCATGAAGAATGCAAAGACCACTGAATAGTGCTCGTGAGACTTCAAAGAAACCAACACCTCATTAAATGTGAATCCCTATGTCTATATTAAATAATGGTGAAACTAAAAATGTGCAGAAGGAACCAAGATAAAAAAAACTCCGAGATGATAAAAAATGTGATGGTTATTCACACAAAAGATAAAGTAAGAATAAAGCAACACCTATCCATATCCCAACATATAAACTCATGTAGCCAATGGACTCACCAAACTAACAAAGTCATAGACACTATCTACAGTGTATACGAAGAGAAATGGTACTCGAAAGCATCATCAGTGACAGAGAATAAAAAAAGAAAGAACAGAACACGAAATACGTAAAATTATGGGAAACCGTCCTACAATAGTGCATACAATATGAATTGTAATTACAGTGAAGACAAATAAAATGCCAGCAGGAATGTTTACTAAAACTGTGAATAAGAGGAACCACTCAACATGATTGCAGTTATACATTTATAGCAATCCTACCCTCATTCTGCTACTTTTAAACTCCAATCCAATTCTAGCACAGCAGAAGATAAAATCTATTATAAGTTTTATAGATTGTACACACCCACATACCTGTTTGAACATTACGCTTTATGTTTATAGAATTAGTAAGATCTGCTATTCTTGTCTTATGAGACCAGCTGCACTAAGCCCCTTGAGTCGCGGTAGCCTACAATTGGGACTGGAGACAGATTCTGTACTGCCTGTTCTAGTGCCGCCTGGTATGAAGATTACCCTCGCCTCCTCACTCTCTCTGCCTGACGTTTATAACATAATTTAATTGTTGTTAGAAACTCTTGCATAAACAGCTAACAGAAATTGGCCTGATGACCTTTCAAATGTTTACATTCTGTTAGACTGTGTTCTTTTGAATAAAAACAATAAAGATATGTAGTTGTAAACCTTCTAGAAGCAACTAGAAATCTATAACAAACTAATGTAAAAAAAAGCAGTCAGCACTTGAATTAAATACTGTGAATATATTCAAATAAACTTGATTATCAAATTACAGAACATATTATAAACGAAATGTTCATCATATTAATCATGTATTCAGTATTTTACTAATCATACATTTTCACTTTTTGATCGATTGACTGGCACATATAAATCAAGTAGGCGAATACCCAAAATAGAAAACACATAACATTCAAAACAGCTGCGCCTCAGGCCACTGGTACTAGGATCTCCTGGTCCAGAAGGTTAATAAGGTCACACTCACAGACATTGTTGAAAAAGCCTCCTGTTTGGCCAATGACACCAAAATGAACTGACTCCTGGCAAACCCAAGTGCAATGATTGAGGTCAAATCAAGATGCTGGACAAAGAAAGGTAGACCAACTGACCAAGGGCTGTATGCCCATTGTTTGATCAAGTGGGAAGTCGTGATCTGAAACCAGGACTCCCAATGACAAATGCCAAAGTCAGCAACTACGTGATAGAGATATCCTTAGGACTATTACTGTGACCAAGGCATGGGTGCCTTTGTAGCCTTAGACATGCATCCAGTGATTTTATGGATTGAACAGAGTCCCTCCCGACAACCCCCCCTCCCCTCCCCAGAGGCACAATTCTTTCACACAAGCACATGGTGCGTACACATAAAGGATGCCAGTGTTCAGTTTCACAAACAACCTGATAGGAAGAAGTCAGAACTCATTTTGATTACCACACCATGATCTCATGGAGTTCACTAGCACTGGGGCTCAAATGCACCACAGAAGCTAGGCAACCTAATTCAGAGGGCTGGTTGGAGGCAAGCCACTTATGTAGCCATTATCTGAAAGCGGAACACAGGCCCCAATCATGCAAGAGGGCGCTTGGAGCATACAGTATTAACCATCAGCCATGATTGCATGGGTCATCTATTAGTCATGCGTTCCCATTTCAACATGGAGGAAAGGCAACACCCCAGCAAGTTCCAAAGGTCCAAATCCCCTGCACAGGATGCAGTTGAATCTCCTCATTACATGTTCTGCCTAAATAAGTTACAAAATGAAATATGACTGTTATGACAGAGTCAGGTAAGGACGTATGAGCCTGTCTAACACCTATATGGGCATGTACACCAAGGAACGAGCTGCACTTGCAAGTGATGCTTGAGAGGTGGTTTTGGTTTTCTTAGTTGGGGTCTGTAGCAAAGAGTCTTTGTGTAACTAAGACTCACTGAAAGAAATAGAAATAAAGAAGCAGAACACATCTGTATACTGTAATAGAGATACGTATTGTTCTTAGGACACCTACCTCCCCCTGGAGACAGAAATAAAAACAGTCAGGGTACAGCCTTTGAATAGGCCCGTAGGGTTCCACGTTGTAATCTCAGATCTAATAATTACTTTGTCACTGATCTTGGGAGATTAATAATGGAGTAATAATTTCAGGGAAGGTAGACTCTCTCCCTATATTAATTTTTCTTTTCTACGTAGTATTACATTTCGTATACATGTCTATCTATCTATCTTGACAGAAAAAACAGCTAAAAAGTGAGTTATGGTTCTGGCTCAAACTCGTCAAACCACTGAAATTTCCTAGCTGTGATTAGCAATGCACGTATGCCGCGGAGCCAGTTCTATTACTCTGTCTTTGGGAGCCCACCTCCTGTTGCAGGGATTCTGCACAAATACAGAACTATGCGCAGGAAATGGGACCTTGGTGTATAGGGACTGAGTCTTCCCACCACCTTAGTACCCACGAACCCAGGACCGACTAGCTATAGGGTCACACTTGCTCTCCTGACTGACTGAAGGATATTTATAGAGCGCACTAATGCCGAGGCGTCTTACGCGTCTTGGCGTCCTACTCACTCACAGAGAAACAAATGATTAGACACCCCAGAACACAACACTCCCAGATCTCTCAGGAATCGTGGTAACAAGACACACCCTTTCGCTCACTCTCTTGTACTTGTCCACAATAAGATCTGACAGATACACGGAATAGTTTAAAATATTTATTTTAACTAACGTGCCCTAACATGCAGTATACGTGCCACAACAAGCAGGAAAATGCATAATACAAATATAGTCAGCATAGCAGCTAGTCCATAAATCATGAAGGGAGATGTCATCATAAAAAGACAATGGAGAAAGGACTATAGTGCCTAACCTCCCTCCCCTTGCTAAGAAGAAGTATTATTATATAATAGAAGATCTCTGGGCTTTGTCAGCAGACCCCATACCTTAGCCTATAGATGGTAGATCTACATCATGGGTGCTCTTCTACCTGGAAAGGTCTCTCTCCAAGTGTATCTCACCTATTCGTGCACCCCACTAAAAACCCAAGTACGCTGTCCAAACAGCTGCATCGGTATGTTTTGTCTGCGGGCTAAGGACTGGCCAGAACAAAATAACAAGGGGCATTGTTGTTCGACCTTGCACATAATGTTCAGTCAAAATCCCAGGAACATGCAGAGAGGGAACACAGCATTGAGTTCTCATGTGAAAGCAGTCTTTGAAATTATCGCAAAAAATAAAGACTTGTAGCAACGTGTGCAAAGCAGCAGGCAAGCTGCAACGTGCTCATGCTAAGTTAGTGAAAAACGACAATGTCCCTATGGCCCACGTGACACCCTCCCCTTGGCCAGGGCGTTAGCCGTATGCAAAAACAAAAATCAGAGGTAAGCAGAGGCAAAGCGTTTTTGTTGAAGGCCAATTCGTGCAATGTTGAAGCCACAAAAAAAAAATTCCAAATGTTCCAAATTTTGCCAATTGGGAGCTCAAAAATTGCTAACCATACATAGTTCGTCTTCAAAGTCAAAAACCTTGCAGGAAAAGCGGAATACCATAAACTCCAGAACGTTATCCATTCCTTCCATCGTAAAAATGTATGCCATCCAGTTTAGTAGGTTGAACGAGCACACATGCTCCTCATATCCAGAAGCCGTTAGGAGCATCTCGGGGCAACCTGCATTAACCTAGATGAAACTGTGGTCTATGAGGCGCTGTGCAAGAGCACAGGTACTCAAGTCTGCTGTAGGTCCGAATAGAGGATTGCACACTAAACGCCTACCCCTGGCACATACCTGGTCATGGGCCTTTAACGGACCCATTAACAGATCGTAATCCAGGGCAGCGTGTGTGGTATTGGACAGGCAGACATCCATGGCCCATTGAAAAGGGCACCGGAGGCAGTGAAAGACAGGTTGCACGCAGGTGAAGTAGGCATAACGGAAGGTCAGCCAGTAGTCGATGGCAAAAGACTCCACTGGCATAGCACCAAAGAGCTGCCACATTCGATCACGGTACAGCAGCCGCGGCCCGTGCAGGTAAGAGCGGTGGGGCGGTGAGGGGGGATTTTGACGGACGATGAAGAGGGAAAATTAATTATTTATTTAATTTTCCCTCGTCATCGTCCGTCAAAATCCCCCCTCACCCGGCCCCACCGCTCTTACCGGCACGGGCCGTGGCTGCGGTACAGCTGCAACTGGACCGGGTTTGGCAGCTCCACAGATCGAGCATCCATTGTGAAGCAATAATAGGAGAACCAGCACACCGCAAACCAACAGGAGCACCAGGGGAAACCCTCCGAAGCCGCTGGAAAAATGGAATGAATAAAGGCTGGAATTACTCCAAAAATAGTCTGAAAGGAAGAAACAAGGCCGGATCCCACAAGTTTACAAAAGTGAGCAAGGCCCTCCGTATCAGACGCATTAAATATTTGGCGTACTCTCCAAAATGGAGTGGGAGATTTGTGTTTAGCAGCGAGTGTATCTTGCTTGCGGTTCTTGCCACCTGCAATTCGAAGGTCTCTCGAGCCGATGTGAGAGCGACTTCTTGTTGAAACAATAGCTCTTTGAGTCTGCTTAGTTTATTGAAATCTGTTTTCAAAGTCGGAATGGAAGGCCAAAGCAAACTATTTACAATCCCATGCGGGGTGGAAATAGGATATTGCTGCAACATGTAACTCTTTGAGAAACTGTTACTATATACAGGATGCCAGCTCTCAAGCCGCAGCAATCGTGGTTATTCAAAACAAGATAACTACCATTAGAAAGCAAAGTTAATACGGGAATAATAGCCGGGACAGGGGTACCTTTCAAAAAACAAGCTAGATTAGGGGCTGAAACGTTACAGGCTCTGTGAAGCTTAACTTGTTTACAGACTAGGGAACGTCCTAATGTGGAATCACAGTCCTCCCCTGTAAGGAAAACCTCCTTTTCTGCGCGTTGACATCTATAAGCGAAAGGCAATGGCCATAATTCATGAATAAAATTATTGCCAAGGGGCTCATATCTCCCAACAGGATGATGTTTCATGCATTCTGTGAACTGAAAAAGTGAGATATGCAGTGAAAAACCCCATGTATTAACCACACAGATGAATCAGTCTCATCTACTGAAAACGGTAACTGTTCTAATTGTTCACTATGTAACATAGTGTATGTGGCATCTTTCATGGACATCAATTTCTTTTTATCAGTCAAATTAAACGGTAAAAACAGTGCAGAAGCATTCAAATAATCCCATGGTACTTTTCCATTTTTGAGTGTTTGCAACGTCCAAGCAAACTGCATTACAGAACGTAACTGATTTTGACCATGATACAAAACAGACACTTCATGCTGAACAATGTCAATGACAGAAGATACAATATTATCTAAAGTATATACGGGAAGACAGTGTATTAATGCTATTATCTACTACTGCAAGGACTTTTTCTAAATTAGCCTTGTCAATTTGACAGAGGCACACCGCAGCTTCCATCTGAGACAGCTTCCAAAATTCATTATATGCGGAATAAATAAAACGTTTTGTTCGAGGGGACTTTGGACCTAAAAGAAAATCAGCCAAATCAATGTCACCTGACAAATGAGAGAGATGTTGAAACAGACGACAGTGTGGAATGTTCCAACCATTGCCGACATAATTTACCCACTGAATATGTGGTAACTGTATGCGAATGTGGGAAACGTGGATCAGGTCTACTTTGTGTAAAACCCTTTGTAGTATTTTGAAAACGCAATTGACCTGCATTTGAAGTTTTCGGCCACACTAACCATCCTAAGGGGTCAATATTGGACGTGTTAAGTGTCCCATTTTGAAATAAGACCGCTAAGTCTTCAATTGTATAGTTAGTGTGTGTTTGCCATGTATTATATGGAGCCAATAATGGAATGGAGGGAATGTTTCGATTTTTGGCAGTGGCTAAACAAGTCTGTTGTATCGTGTCATTTAAAAATAAGATTTGAGACGGTATCAGACATGCACAATGCAAAGCTTCTGTGCCCTGCACTTGCCAATCTTTAGTACCCCAAATGGATTTTAAATCAATTGTGTCCTTCCAATGCTCATAACCCGTCACGGACAAATCATTCCTGAAGGACATGGAGTAAATCAGTTTAGTCTGTGTTAACATAAATGTAGTCTGGGGCGGTGTTAGAAATGGGGGTCTCTAGTTGGCAGAGGTAGGTACCTTTGTCCAAATAGGGACCCTTGCTTCTAGTAAGGGTAAGGGGGATACACTCCTAAAATAACCCCTGCTCACCCCCTTGGTAGCTTGGCACGAGCAGACAGGCTTATCTCAGAGGCAGTGTGTAAAGCAGTTGTGAACACATACAGTAACACTACAAAATGGACACCACACCATTTTAGAAAAATAAGTAATCTTTATCTAAACCAAAAGAAGACCAAACAACAAAAATCCACAATACAGTATTAAAAATAAGGCTTTCAAATGGTAGAAATAGTTCAGTTCAATGCAAGTTGTAAATGCAACACTTTTCCCAAAAGTACCTTAGATGCGTCACGCAAAACAAACAAAATGGCTGCAGGGAAGGTGATGCGTCGATTCCTTACACTCAGGGAAGGTGATGCGTTGATTCCTTGCTCCGGGGGAGGTGATGCGTCGGTTCCTTACTGGAGAGGAGGTGATGCGTCATTTTCTTACTGCATGGGGAGTTGATGCGTCTGTTTCTTACTGCGGCCCCCAACGATGCGACAGTCTTGGCGCCTCGATGCGATGCGTCGATCCGGTACGATGCGTGGCTTCATGCAGCCGCACAGCAGGCTTGCGTCGGGATCGGTGCGGTGATCTCAGACTTCGGAGATCGTTGCACCAGATGTGTCGTGCGGCGATTTCTCGCGCCGCGACAGGCGCTGCGACGGTTTCTTCGGCGATGCATCGGAAACAGGTGCGGATGCGACACGCTTCTTTGATGTTGTGTCGATTTTCCAGCTCCCAGCGACAAACAGTCTCTAGAGGTCCTAAACAGCAGCAGGCACCTCTATGCAGGTTGGAATTCCCAGAAAGGAAATTCAGGGGAGCTGGTGGGGAAGTCTTTGTGTCCCTGAGACTTCAGAACAGGAGGCAAGCTCAGTTTCAAGCCCTTGGAGATCTTTTCTTCAAGCAGGTGACAAAGCAAACAGCAAAGTCCTTTTTCTCCTTTCCTTGGCAGCAAGCAGCCACTGTAGGCCAACCCCAGAAGCAAACAGCACAGGGGCAGTATTCCTCTTCAGCTTATCCAGCTCTTCTCCTTGGCAAAGGATCCTCTTGATTTCCCAGAAGTGATCTAAAAGTCTGGGGTCTGGGCCCCTCTATTTATATCCAAAAATCCTTTGTTCTCTGAAGGCAGAGAGTGTCTGTACCCAGCCAAAACCAGTTCTGTGGGGCACTTTCCAAGTGCACAACAACCTCCATTGTCAGTGTGAGCCCTGGCTCCAGACACACCACAGGGGGGCGGAGCCGTCATTGTGGAAGGCAGGCACAGCCCTATTCAGGTGCAGGTGCTACTCCTCCCACCACTCCAAATGCAGTCCAGGCCTATTCAGCCCAGCCCTGACTCATCAGACTTCTGGAGCCGCTGCCCCTCTCCAGCCCCTGTCATCCAAAAGCCAGACATGCAATACACAAACGTAGCAGAGGCACACTGGATGGTTAGGCAAGAAAATAGCAACTTTCTAAAAGTGGTATTTTCACACACAGAATGTAAAAATCACCCTCACTAAGAGATGCATTTTAACATTCTGAGTTCAGGCATACTAAACTTTATTTTTCTACCTTGTTCCCAGGGCCAGTTATGTTTATAAGATGTTATAAACAAACTCCCCATTCTGTCCTATAGGAACAGGTAGCCTTGCAAAAGTGAAAAACGAAAATGGCAGTATTTCACTATCAAGACATGCCACACACATCAGGGCATGTCCTAGCTTTCACATACAATGCACCCTGCCCAGAAAGGTACCTTGGGCCTACCTTAGGGGTGACTAATATGTAGGAAAGGGAAGGTTTAGGGACTGGCAAGTGGGTGCACTTGCCAAGTCGACATGGCAGTACTAGACTGCACACAGGCTCTGCAATGGCAGGCCAGAGTTACATTTTACAGGCTGCTTCTGTGGGTGGCACAATCAGTGCTGCAAACCCACTAGCAGCATTTGATTTACAGGCCCTGGGCACACACAGTGCACTGTACTAGGGTCTGACTAGTAAATCAAACAGCCAATCATGGAAACACCAATCCATAACAACAATTTACAGGAGAACATATGCACTTTAGCATTGATCAGCAGTGGTAAAGTGCGCAGAGTCATAAAACCACCAACAACAGGTCACAAAAAATACAGGAGGAAGGCAAAAAGTCCTGGGATGACCCTGCAAAAAGGGCCAAGTCCAACACGACCCTCTTCCAGCCAAAGCCAGGGTAGACTAATTAATACCTTGATGGGCTTCCCTGCTTGGGGCGATAGAGCATGGACCCTGGCCCGCACCTGCAGGGGCATACTCCAGTTCTATGCCAATCTGAACCCATTTGGATCACTGTGTCCATACTCTCAGGGCCCACTAAGCTAACCCATGGGGAACCTTTCTCCTCACCTGTGGACACCATTCGTGCAGCACCTAACCGTAGCCTGCTCACAGGTGTGTTCCAACAGACAGACAGTACCCACATGGCCAACACAGTGGTGTGGCCAAGTCCACCCCCGGGGTGTGACTCCTGTCCCTCCCCCAGGGGCCACTCTGTCCACCAGTACAGCAAGCCACAGTGGCCACTGACAGTTGTCAGTGATGAGACCCAGGCCTTATACCTCTCAGGGCTCTCAAACCTCTGTCGCATCAGAGAGCGGGGGGCAGTAGCCAGGTACCTGGCACCCTTTGGCCACTCTCCCTCCTGTCAGGTCAGGTATGACATCCTGACACTGACCCACCAGCCCCGGGCCTGTACCCTTCGGCTGGACAGGAGACTGTGGTGGGCTTTCCCACACCCGGTCCTCCTCCTCGGGGCTCTGCACCCTCCCACCTAGAGCGGTACCCCCTTCCAGAATTGCCAGGGCACCTGTGGCAGGTGTCCTGCACAATTCGGCCACCAGTTCAGGGGTTCTATCCTGCAACTGGGATCCCAGCCTAGGGTCTGTACCCTTAGACTGGGCAGAGGTTGGTGTGAGGCTGCCCTCTCCCCGCCCCCCTTACTGGGGCCCTGCACCCTCCCATCTGGAGCGGTGCCCCCAGAAGACAAACCGGTAGGGGCACTGTTAGCAGTTGCCCCTTCCTCCAGGTCAGGGGGGACACGCTGAACCTGGCCCTCCAACCCAGGGTCTGTACCCTTAGGCTGGACCTGTGCCTGGCAACCCAGTACTTCTGGGGGAGTACACCAACCCCCCCAAGGGAAACACACTCCTCTGGAGTTGTGTAAGAGTCTGCCTGGCGCAGGTCTCCTGCCTCCTGTCCACCTGACAGAGCATGAAGACCCCTCAGGCCAGAAGTGGCCTCACCAGGGTCAGTCCTGGGGTGCTCTGACCTCAGAGCTGGCAACCCTTGACCCACTGGTCCTTCCACTGGGGACTGTGTCCCCCTCTCACCCCTCTCTCTGGACTCATGCCCTCTCCCTACTGGAGAGGTGCTGCCAGACACCAGAGCTGGTGGAATGCTAGTTACAGCAGTCTCCCCCAGCTCTACTGACACCTTGGGATCCCCCTCAGGGGATGGCCTCCCGGTACAGCATAGGCTTCCCACCTGGTGTTCCCTGAGACTGGGTTTCGGGTACCTTGGGACGTGTCCCATTCTCACTCCTTCTCCGCGGAGTCAGGATGTGAGCCCCTACACCCCTCACACTACACCAGGACCTATCTGGGCTACTAAGAACCTTTCCCACCACCCTGGGTTGGGAAATACCTGAGCCACCTCCATCAGGATCACCCCAGATGCTTCTTCAGACCCTCTGGAATCCACCAAAAGGTCTGCCTCCAGTGTGAGTTCCCTGGGGTCAGAGAACTCACATTCCACCAGGTGTTGGTATAGCTCTGGAAAACAGGGACTTAAAATATGCTCTCCACCAATGGAATCACACAGCCCTACACAGGTGTTAACCAAGCTACGCTTTGCCTCACCATCCAGTGCCTCACACAAGTACCCCACACCACTCTCCTGAGATTGGCAAGACAGTGTCTGACTGTCTCTGTCACTCAACCCACACTCTTCTGGGCGGTCTCCACACACACATCAGGACTTCTACCATGGGGGAAACCCCTCTCCCTGCACCTCATCTAGTCAGTAGAGTGTCCCACCCACCACTAGGACCATGAACCCCTGTGCCAGTTCCCAATCCACCTCAGGGACACTGCGCAGCACTGGAGCTACCTCATATCCTTGAACCCCCTAGTGTATGTTAACCCCCTCCAAGTCAGGCGCCACATCTCTGGGTGTGTGTACTGCTCCCTCAGAACTAGATAACTCAATTTTGCTGCCACCATCTGAGCTGGTCTCCACCGCCAACCCAGCCAAGCTCACTTCCTGAGCTACAGACATTAATTTTTCTTGGGCTAAGACCCTCTTGGTCTCAGCCCTCTCAAGCTCCTCATCAAGCTCTCTCAGCCTCTGCTCACAAGCCAGAAGCCAGCCATCTTTTTCTGTTTCTCCCTCACTTTCAGGGAAGTCCTCCTCCTCAGACTCCACTGGTAGTGTTGGCCCCCAGCGGGGTAACTCATAATGAAATAGGGATGCCTCTAGATCCTCCCTGGATCTTCCCTTCACAGGCAACCCCCTTTCCTTGCAGAACACACGTAGCTCCTTCATTGTGTAGATGAACATGTACCAGAAGTCAAGTTCCTTTTTGCAACAACTAACCAGAGTCCTAGTATCAAAAATACTTCCAGGAGGACACCAGAAAACAGAAAAAACAGTATGTGGTCACGTAATGGTTTGCACTATGCTAGTAGTGTACACCAATCACTGTATGTAAGACACAAATGCAAGTTCAGATCCTCACCGCTGACCACCAATGTTAGAAATGGGGGTCTCTAGTTGGCAGAGGTAGGTACCTTTGTCCAAATAGGGACCCTAGTCAGGGTAAGGGGGATACACTCCTAAAATAACCCCTGCTCACCCCCTTGGTAGCTTGGCACGAGCAGACAGGCTTATCTCAGAGGCAGTGTGTAAAGCATTTGTGAACACATACAGTAACACAGTGAAAACACTACAAATGGACACCACACCATTATAGAAAAATAAGTAATCTTTATCTAGACCAAAACAAGACCAAACGACAAAAATTCACAATACAGTATTAAAAATAAGGCTTTCAAATGGTAGAAATAGTTCAGTTCAATGCAAGTTGTAAATGCAACACTTTTATCAAAAGTACCTTAGATGCGTCATGCAAAACAAACAAAATGGCCGCAGGGAAGGTGATGCGTCGGTTCCTTACACTCAGGGAAGATGATGTGTCAATTCCTTGCTCTGGGGGAAGTGATGCATCGGTTCCTTACTGCAGAGCAGGGGTGTTGATGCGTCGGTTCCTTACCGGAGAGGAGGTGATGCGTCGTTTTCTTACTGCATGGGGAGTTGATGCGTCTGTTTCTTACTGCGGCCCCCAACGATGCGACAGTCTTGGCGCCTCGATGCGATGCGTCGATCCGGTACGATGCGTGGTTTCGTGCAGCCGCACAGCAGGCTTGCGTCGGGATCGGAGCGGTGATCTCGGACTTCGGAGATCGTTGCACCCGATGCGTCGTGTGGCGATTTCTCGAGCCGCGGCAGGCGCTGCGACGGTTTCTTCGGCGATACATCGGAAACAGGTGCGGATGCGACACGCTTCTTTGATGTTGCATCGATTTTCCAGCTCCCAGCGACAAACAGTCTCTAGAGGTCCTAAACAGCAGAAGGCACCTCTATGCAGGTTGGAATTCCCAGCAAGGAAATTCAGGAGAGCTGGTGGTGAAGTCTTTGTGTCCCTGAGACTTCAGAACAGGAGGCAAGCTCAGTTTCAAGCCCTTGGAGATCTTTTCTTCAAGCAGGTGACACGGCATCTTCAATTTATAAAAATAGGACTGTGGGTCAGACAGATTGTAACCAGAAAAATACACAAATTTACTTTGTTGGGTCTTCGAACTTCCCTGTAATGATGTTGGGAATGCTCCCATTGGGTATAATTAAAAAATGGTCTCTGTGTTTTTGTTTTGTGTAGGAAATGATGGCCATAATGTTGATAACAAAATAAATCTGCGTAATTAGCTGAATTTAAATACAAATCTTCAGTGTCAAATGCAGCATAATATTTTAAATCAGAGAATAACGAATGAACGGCATGAACATCTCAGTCATCAGAATGGATGTTGGGCAAAACCACATCTCCTAAATGAAATGCGGAAGACGTATGGAATGTTCAAAATTTCCATCGGACCATGGATATCGTATGCAACTTTATCCTAGACAATACCATCAACAACAGGGAACGCTGATATATTGACAAGGGCTTGGTCTCTTTTCATTATGTGGGACGATGTGTGAGAGGCCAGAACTTCATCAACAAAGTTCACAGCAGAGCGTTCAGGTAAATAATGGCCATTAATGAGTAGGAAAAATACAGTTACAAGTCCGATCCCCATGAAGAGGAACATCATCGTAAGCACCATCCAGATAGATGTCCAGGGTGGGACCTAGTAAGTCTTTTTGAACCAGGAGATGAAAACGCTGGTACGGGTCTCTTGCACAGAAGATGACGAAGAAGACGTGCCAGAGGAAAAGCTATTACGATCCATATAAAAACCACTGGACCCCAGCTGAAACAACGGGGGATGTGCTGCATCAGATGTTGCAGGTATGGTGCACTCAGGAATGTCAATTATGACAAACTGGAGGAGAATCATACTCCATAACCGCAGATGTGGATGTAGAAGGAAAAACAGGCAATAAATCAATTGAAGTTTCCATCTCCCCTTGTGATTGCTGGGGAGTAGCCGAAGAAACAGAAGCCATCGGGTTCAGTGAAAGTTTTCGATGTGGAATGGTTTGAGGCATACTATTCAGAATGGGCCATATGGTGTAACTTGACATGTTTGATTGAAATGTAACGATTCTCCTTACGACCAGGTAAAGGAGGCAGGATCAGAGTGCGGGTGCCTTTTAAACCAAGGACTCTGACCGGTGCACGGTATGATGGACCAAATTCTTTTTTTTTTCTCCACCTTTTCACAGACCAGATCTCCAACTTTAGGGAGCCAGCCAGAAACAGGAATCAGCACCGCTGGATCCGTGGACGAGGGTAACTGGGCTCCTGCTTGTGAATCACGAGCTTTTTGTAGATCCTGTAACATAGCCCAATGATTACCGACGTCAAAGGTTGCGGCAGCCGCCACAACGTCTAAACCATCAAGGTCTGGCACAAACATTTTAATGCCAAAGAGCATTTTGTATGGGGTCCGCCCACCCAGAGATCTTCTAGGGAGATTATTTAGTGCACATTGGACTCCGTACAAATGAGTCAGCCAACCCCTGCCAGTACCTAAGACTCTAGCTGTCAAAGATTGCTTTAAGTCATGGTTTATCTGCTCCACAACTGAATTGCCCTCAGGCCGGTATGGAGAGGAATATTGTACCTGCACCCCCAGAGACTTCATCACATCCCGGTAAGCCCTACAGGCAAACGTAGGACCTTGGTCCAAATGGAAGGTGCCACAGGCAAATGTCCCGACAAAAACACGCAAATCTTTAATGACAGTTCAAGCGTCAGCACTACGTTGAGGCCAAACCCAAAGGAATCTAGTGCACAAATCCACTGCAACTAAGATGTGTTTAAATGCAGAGTCAGAAGTCAAAGGACTGCAGTGATCAAGATAAATACAGCCAAATGGCTGATTAGAAATGTAAAGCTGAGTATGTGGCGGACGTGCAACAGTAAGGCTTAATTTGTTGACAGATGTGACAAGAAAGAACATATTTTCGTGCCTGTTGATATAAACCACGCCACCAAAAACGCTGCTGCAAAAGGGAAACAGTCGCATTCACACCAGCATATGCAGAAGCAACGCCTTCATGTGCGGCAATGATCAAAGAAACTCTGCCGTCCTCGTTGGGAATCAGCCGATCCCCAACGGACGGAATAGTAGCAAATGGAATTTGATCAGACGACAAGTGGTATGTATAATGTGAAGGAAAACCTGCTGGAAATTCTGTTCCCTCCTTTGTCGCAGCAATAGTTGCCAAAATATAGTCATCAATTTTAGTCATGGACCTTGTGACTGCTGCTACAGAACAAGTGGCTGTTGCAGATTTGGCTGCCTCATCAGCCAGTGAATTACCAACAGCGTGTGCTCCCACACGTTGATGGCCCAAAGTATGGATAACATGTGTGAGTGGCAAGCGTTCCTTAAGAGCGGCCACTCGGACCCAAAGCGTTTTATGCTTACTCGCACTACCTTTAGAATCACGGAAATCATTTTGTTTCCAAAAGAATAAGTTGTCATTAAAGGATTGTACACAGTAAAACGAATCGCACACTATAAGCGTAGGAACATCTAGATCAGCAAATTCAAGAGCCAAAACCAACGCACGTAGCTCCGCCAATTTTGCCGCGCAGTCTCCAAGAGACTGTGTGTGCACCAAGGAGGATTTAAAATCCCCATCTACAATTTTTCCAGCCACTATCGCGCACGCCGCCGAATAAGCATGTTTAGAACCAACGGCTGGCAGCGCAGATCCATCAGTATAAACAATGCATTTGTACTGATCAAGAGGAAGCAATGACAGCAGGAGGGGGATGAACATGTTTATATTGTAAAAACTCCTGTGTCTGCAAAAAAGGATTAAAATTAAAGTTGACATCAGCCAACGTCAAAGAACTAGCCCATTGTATCCAGCGTGGATGCAAGGCTTTAGAGTTCAGAACACTAACCTTCGTAACTGCTTCTAAAGCAGGTACCGGCGAGACCATGAAAATGCATTTACCCAGAGAGCGTTCTTTTAGAATCGCCATCTGGACGGCAGTCAACATTTTTTCTATAGAAGAGAAACGCATCTCAGCCGAAGTGTACAAATGCGATTTATATGCAATGGGGACCGTGTCCCCTTCATTGAACGTCAAGTATGTGAAACCGAACGCTCCTGGTACAATCCTTATGACCAAATTTGTAGAATTGTCACGTGTTAACAAGAAGTTGGTCGCAAGCAAATCAGACTGCAAAGACCGAAGAATAGCGGTATGTTCCGGAAGCCAACAGGAAGCTGAGAATGAAGGTTGTATCAAAGAGTAAAGTGGTTTGATATGCTGGACATAATCAGGAATGCATGTCCTCCCGAAATTCAGAAAACCCAGCAAAGATTGTAACTTTTTAAGAGTAGAAGTAGGTTGCAATTGAGCACATTTCTCCAGAAAGTGGGGGGCCAACCCCCTACCTTCATTGGTGAGTTCGTAACCCAGAAAAAGAACTGCCAAACAGGCAATATGCGACTTGGCGAAGTTGAATTTGTATCCAAGTCCGCAAAAGACATTATGATGCGGTCCACATGCACAAGATGCGGTATCAATACATCATACGTCAAATAGATGTCATCGACGTAAGAGAAAGCATCAGGGTCTATTTCATGCAAAACAGACACTATGCGTGCTGGAAAAGCGCCGGGACTATTCTTATACCCCATAGGCAAATGTGTATACCTTTTTTGATTGCCGAGGGCGCTGAAGGCTGTCAAGTCACGGCTATCAGGAGCCAAATTGTGACTATTTATTTTTTATTTTTAACTGAGTTTTATATAGCGCGAACTTGGCCAGAATCATATCGGAGACAATAGGAAACATGCCCACTAATCTCATCCCCAATTCCAGGGCTGGACCTGCCCCGTGTTCATCTTGAACCTTTTTCAGAACGCTCGGTAGAACGCTCATGGAGGGGGTGCCAAAGCACAGTGTATACACCGCAGCAAACACCGTCCCCCAGGTGGTGCAATCAGCTAAAGTGGGAACGATACCACTCGGTAAACTCATTGTAAGGATCCTGTGTTTCTCACCAGGTGTAGTATGGGGAAAAAACAGCCTCGAGTTGCTCAAATTGTTCTGCTAGCCAGTAAGGGAAATCATCTCTATTCTGAGGACACTTGCCCATCACTGAATTAATCAGGATGGGACTAATGACAAGACCGCCACCATGCCCAGGTGGATGTGGAGTGGCTCCAGCCAGAATGACTTGTATACAACGTGACAAACTGTATGACAGCTCTATGTATATGAATCAATGATGTATGTAATTGACGTAGCTCTGCAAGTGTAACATTAAGATAATTTGGATGAGGTGTGAAACCAGCCAACACGGGCCATGTGGCCCCATCGACCGATAGCGGTCCTAAGCGGACCACAGAAACAGGGTGAGGAAGGGTGCCATTAAACCTGGTATGCTTCCAGGCTGTCAACGGAACTTCAAGTAATCTGTATAATCATGAAACAAATTATCATTCCCATCCACTGCTGGAAATGTAACCCAAGAATAGAAAACTTCGAAGCGATAAGCTGCATCCGCCTCAACTACAAAGATAATATTAGCCCCCGCATTAGGGACTCCATGTTGAGTCAAATGGGCTGTGACCGCAGCGCGGTTAGGAGCCGCTATTGCGACCGCCATAACATCAACAAACAGAGAAGGCAGTAGAACGGTAGCGCAAAACTGGGTCAGAAAGAGAAACAAAACATTTTAAATCTCAAGCTTGAAAAACCTATAAAACACAAATATAGGAGGCTAACCTCCACACCACGGACGTCTCCGGAAACTGGTGTGAGGGGATTGTGGACAAGCACAAGCACTACTCAGGGGTCTCATGAATAAGTACCAGACCAATCATTGGTGGCACCATGTTGCAGGGATTCTGCACAAATACAGAACTATGCGCAGGAAATGGGACCTTGGTGTATAGGGACTGAGTCTTCCCACCACCTTAGTACCCATGAACCCAGGACCGACTAGCTATAGTGTCACACTTGCTCTCCAACTCACTCACAGAGAAACAAATGATTAGACACCCCAGAACAGAACACTCCCAGATCTCGCAGGAATCGCGGTAACAAGACACACCCTTTCGCTCACTCTTTTGCACTTGTCCACAATAAGATCTGATAGAGACACGGAATAGTTTAAAATATTTATTTTTACTAACGTGCCCTAACATGCAGTATACGTGCCACAACAAGCAGGAAAAAGCATAATACAAATATAGTCAACATAGCAGCTAGTCCATAAATCATGAAGGGAGATGTCATCATAAAAAGACAATGGAGAAAGGACTATAGTGCCTAACCTCCCTCCCCTTGCGAACAAGAAGTATTATTATATAATAGAAGATCTCTGGGCTTTGTCAGCAGACCCCATACCTTAGCCTATAGATGGTACATCTACATCATGGGTGCTCTTCTCCCTGGAAAGGTCCCTCTCCAAGTGTCTCTCACCTATTCGTGCTCCCCACTAAAAACCCAAGTACGCTGTCCAAACAACAGCTGCATCAGTATGTTTTGTCTACTGGCTTAGGACTGGCCAGAACAAAATAACAAGGGGCATTGTTGTTCGACCTTGCACATAATGTTCAGTCAAAATCCCAGGAACATGCAGAGAGGGAACACAGCATTGAGTTCTCATGTGAAAGCAGTCTTTGAAATTATCGCAAAAAATAAAGACGTGTAGTAATGTGTGCAAAGCAGCAGGCAAGCTGCAACGTGCTCATGCTAAGTTAGTGAAAAACGACAATGTCCCAATGGGCCACGTGACACCCCAGGACAGAGTAGCTTCGGGAAACATATGTTTGCTTGCACCTGGCAAGAGCATTTTTAAATCTCCTGCCAAACAGTAGCAAACATGCCTTTCCTGCCTGCTTCCAGCTGGGGGGACATTTAAATATGACACCCCGGCTGGTAGCGGACTTCTGTTCTGTTTCCCTGCCTGCACTCCTGTGGGCAGGGAAACAGAACAGACATTGCTCCCGCCCAGAGAGAGCAAGCATAGCTGCTTATTCCTGGCAGGAGTAGTGCCGGCTCCCACATTATGTGGGGAGCCGACTGGGGATGCGAAGGCTCTGGGGCTCCCCCCGGGGCCCAAATGTGGTGCCAAAGGCTACAGTAATGCTACAGTTAGGTGACAATTTCAAGGACAATATAACATTTTAAACATGCAAAACCATTGAAATTCTCCAGTTATAGTTAACTCTGGTAACTATAACTCATGCCCAAAGGCCACTATAACTTGCGCCCTCGCCATGTACTGCTAATTAACCCACATATATCACTCATGACATCTTCTATGAGACTATTAATAATATCACTGCAATATTTGCAATGAAATTATTGATGAGAAAACTGTGCTTTGCGGGCCATGAGTTATAGTTACCAGAGCTAACTATAACTGGTGAATTTCAGTGGTTTTGTGCGTTTAAAACGTTACGTTGTCACTAAAATGCTCACCTAACTAGAACGTTATTTTAACCTTTGGTTTTGTGTATATATATATATATATATATATATATATATATATATATACATACATACACACACTTCGGTGATTGGGAATATGAACATAATATCTCAATAGCACATCCAGGTAAGTATACTGATATAATATCTATCTGTGTAAGTATATAATATCTATCTGTGTAATTGTGTATATATATATATCATATATATCCAACATGTAACATCTTCCTTTTTAATAAGACACTGTACAGACAGCAACAGTGGACAGCAATGGGCACCTGCTTCGCCCCCAGCTATGCGAATCTGCATATGGGCTGGTGGGAGGAGCAGGTGCTACATGGGCCAGAAATGCAAAGGTGGTCGTCACATATTGTGACATGTTACGGTACATTGATTACCTTTTTATCTTATGGAAAGGCGATTTGGATTCTGTGACAAAGTTTGTTGATTGTAATAACTCTAACAATTTGAACCTACTGTTCACAAGTAGAATCGAAATAGAGTTTTTAGATGTGAAAGTAGAAGTAAAGGATCAATGTCTTTGCACCACTATATTCTGTAAACAATCAGCAGGTAACACGACACTGCATGCAAATAGCTCACACCCCCAATCACTTAAGAACAGTATCCCTTATGGTGAGCTATTAAGGGCCAAAAGAATTTGTGGCTCAAGTAGGGAGTACGAGCGGGCCGAAAGAGAAATATGTGCTGGACTAGCAGTCAGAGGATACCAACGTCCTGTCCGGGAACAAGCCAAACTTAAAGCTAGAGAGGCAAAAAGAACAGATCTCCTGTTTAAGAAATCTGAACAAGAAGGGAGGGTGACGCCTGTGAATAGGTTCATTACCACCTATAATCCGTACCACAAAGAATTGAGGAGAGCACTAAATAGACACTGGCATTTGGTCAAACAAAATTTGGTTATCGGAACAGATGTCTCTCGGAAACCTGATATAACATATCGACGCTCTCAGACAATAGGGAATAAACTAGTTAACACTTAAACCAACACACATCCACAATGGCTGAAACCTAATAAAGGGTTTAAAAAGTGCACGAAATGTAAGGCCTGCCAGCATGGCAAAAACACAACAGAAGTGATAACCTGTCTTGGAGAGCATTTGAAAATTTCGAAACCACTCAGTTGCAAGTCTGAGTATGTGGTTTATCTATTAGAATGTCCGTGCCCCAAAGGCTATGTCGAGAGCACGAAGTTGGAGGCCCATAAGCGGGTTCGACAACATTTGCGTGCTATAAAAAATGCTGACACTATATATCCTGTAGCAAGACATTTCATGGAATACCATAACAGAGATCCTTCCAAATTGACCTACTGTATCTTAGATCAGGTAGTCGAAACCTTGAGAGGGAGGGACAGAGAGAAAGCCCTGAGACAACTTGAATGTAGGTATATCCTTAGAATGGGCACAAAGGAGCCGGCAGGCATGAAAATTGATGAGGAGATGTAAACTTTCCTTTAATGCGGTGTCCATTTGATGGCTTAACTGTTGTATGTGCAAAGACCTAGAGTCCTTCTTCTTTTTCTGCATTCTGTAATAAGCTAATCTGTGCACTTTAACAATATACCTTTTATAGGTTTTTAATCTTTAAATTCTAATTTGTTTTGTTTGTTCCCAGGAAAGTGTTCTTACATTATGTTTTTCTTTCTCTGTTGTAGGTTGTCCAGACGGATTACCGTGAGATGACCGCTAAGGAGCTAAAATATCTAATTTCTTACTTTATTATATTTTATTATTTTTGTTGTTAATAATCCTGTGGTGAATGCGTTATATCATTGTGCACGTATCACCTATTATGGACTATCCTACAACCATGGTCGCAATTTTTCTACTGTTTTAGACTGTCGGGAAGCAATTTCATGACGAGATGTCCTATATACATGCAGTGAGGACTTTGCCCACTGGGGCTGTAATGTAACCAGACCATTTGTTTATATCATTGGCTATATTTTTGAGAGTCGTCTCTTTTGCGAGGCAATTATTCAGAACGAGATGTCCTTTAATTATGCATTGCGAACTTTGCCCACTTGGGCTTAATTTAGTGGAGTCTCATGTGCGTGCTATCATGGCTGCATGCTATGAGCTTGTTTGGTACCGGCATCACCAGATGTTTTGTGATGCCGCAGAGTATTTCCCTCGATGTATCTGCTATTATTTACCAGTCTATTCTTTCTTTATTATGAGATATGATTCTCATTTGACAGCTTAATTGTAATTGTCTTTAATTTTTGTTCCCATGCATGCAAAAACATGTTTCAAAATGGCAGACTGTTTTTTCCATTAGACATTGAACATTGTATGTCTCTTTCTATGACCATGCTTATTGCAACTTTATTTAACACTGACTTTGGTAACAATGTAACGTCGTGAACAAGGCTTTTCAAGCCGAAACGTGTAGACGTTGTCTGCTTTTGCATTTTTCCATTAAATTTGATTTTCGTCTCTACGGAGTGCCGTCTCCTGAGTGAGTCTGTCGGGAGCAGCTTTGTTTGTGTCTGTGTATGTATGTATATATATATATATATATATATATATATATATATTTTCTTCTTTTCCGTAACTTCCCTTCTCCTGGGAAAAAGACGGAGTCGAACCACATTCGTGTAGTGCAATTTGTTTATTGATGCTCGACCACCACAACCGCCTGACGCGTTTCGGCCTGAAACGGCCTTGATCACATGACGCGCTTAGTGAGCCACCTCCTATTTTTAAAGTGCAAAAAATACTGTGCACGTGATACGTTGGGTATAGATATAGAAAAAATACTACACATTGCTTTACAATTGATATTGCATCTTATCCCTGTGCAAAAGATCGCCATAAATATCCGGGGAGCTAAAATACTGTACATATGATTAAAAATGCCTTAAATATAAATTCATGTAAAATACATATAATTCTATTAAAAGAGCATTTAAAAACAGTATTTAAAAAGCATATGATGTCATTTCATAAAAAACTCTTATTTCCCTTCCAAATAGAATAGTCCACGTAAAATACAATAATTCATACAGTACAATGGTCGACTGGTGGTTTCCTCTGAAATACTCATATTTGTTCCCTTTGAAATTCTAGGATATACTATGACTTTTGTAAAGTAGCAAAATTGTATATATATACATACATATATATATGTTGTTCAACTCTATACCGATCTAAAGTGCTAAGTGCAAATATACCTAAAAAAATGTGCTACCACGGAACAAACCTTGTTCCTTAAAACGTATCTAAAAACACCATAATTATAAAAACATCTATAAGTTATCTAAAAAACTTTCAAAAAAACTTTTATAGCATGAATGCTATATAGCAGCAAACTGAAGATGATAGAATTCATCAGGACAGTTGGGGCGAAATAACTTATATACTATGCATATATGTCTACAGTGTATACATAATATCTAGGAGATATTGTTCTAAAGCCACGTAAAAAAATCTTCACTTGAGTTATGGCCATTAGGGGTCTTGGTGTCTAGTTCTATAATGTATTGTGTCTCTAGGCGTCTCAATTTTGCCTCCCTATTGCCCCCTCTCCTAGATATTGGAATGGAATCAATCAAAAAGTAGGAAAAATGTCTTAAGTCACTGCTGTGTTTTTCCTTGAAATGACGTGTAATTGGATAAGTGGCGTCACAGTTAGTAATTGCTCTCATGTGCTGCAGTATACGTTTGTGGGCTTGTAACTTGGTACTGCCCACATACTGCAACCCACAAGAGCAACTCAATACGTACACCACAAACTCAGTCCGACAGGTCAGAAATTTTGTAATTTTGTTAGTATCATCAGAAAAAGGGTTAGTGTATGTTGTTTTGTTGGTTGCGTATTTACATGCCCTGCAGTTGTTGCATTTAACAAAGCCACTGCGGGCCTATATATAAATATATATATATATATATCGGTATACTTACCTGGATGTGCTATTGAGAAATTATGTTCATATTCCCAATCTCCTAAGTATGTATGTGTATGTATATATATATGTATGTGTATGTATATATATATATATATATATATATATATATATATATATATATATATATATATATATGTGAATATATATATATATATATTACCTACTGGCGGTCACCAGTAGGTAGTTATAGTTAGAACCTATTTTCCATAGGAAAAGCATTTTTTGTTTTCCCAATAACTTTAGCGTCGTTTGACGAATCTTCGCGAAATTTTCAAAACTAGTGGGGCGCTCCGGTCAGCTCCTGTCTTGAAAGTTTCGGGGTGATTCGCCAAGCGGGGGCCGAGAAAAAAGGGGGGTCCCAAAACGTGTTTTCTCCATGTTAATTTCCATAGGAAACTTTAGACACGGCTACAGCTCGAACTGCTGAACGGAATTACACCAAATTTGGCAAAGAGGTAGCCCTTGTTTCAGAAAGAACTCTTTTTGTTAAATGGTGTAAATCCGTTCAGTAGTTGCTGAGAAAATCAAAAAATAAAAGTTTTGATATTTAGAGGCACGGAGGATCCGCGGACCCTCCCGACCACGAGCTTTATTCTAATTGGCTGTCAACACTCCAAACCAGGAAGTGTTGGCAGCCATCTTGTGACTCGGTAGAACCGAGTCACAAGAAAAGAGAAAACCAAACGCGAAAAACATGAAAAGGGGGCAGGGTAGAAACACCCTGACCCCCTAGGCCTGCTCAGGGGGTCCCACAAGGACCCCCAGGGCTCAAAAAAGCATTTAAAAAAAAAAAATCGGCCGAACTCGCGCTGGGTGCGCGAAAACGGCCGAGAAAATAAAAAAAAAACAAAGCGCGGGCTCCCGCGCTTCGTTGTATTGAAGCCCCCGGGTGGGCCAGGTCCCGGGGGCACTGAAAAAATGTGTGGGGGGGCCCCAATCCCCCCCAAGCCCCGGGGACCGCCACCCCCCGGGGCTTTCATTAATTATTTGCGGGGGGCACACAGCCCCCCCGCAGCCCCGGGGACCGCCACCCCCCGGGGCTTGTTAAAAAAAATAAATAAACCTGTGTGGGGGGGCTCGAGCCCCCCCACACGCCCCAGGGACCGCCACCTCCCCAGGGCACTAAAATGCAAATTTGGGGGTCCGTTACGGAGCCCCGGGGACCTCCACCTCCCCGGGGCTTTGTAATTGAAGGGAGGGGGGCCGCGCGGCCCCCCTCCTGGAGCCCGTGATGGCCCTGGGGACCGCCACCCCCCAGGGCCGGCTCCTTCAGTGTCCCGGGGTGCCCACCCCCGGGACACTGCTGTTTGCTATGGCAGGACGGGAGCCTCGCGGCTCCCGTCCTGCCATAGCAAACTTGCTTTGGATTTTGGAAGCGAGAGCAGGGAAACCTGCTCTCGCTTCCAAAATGCAAGCAGATTGCTTTTCCACACGGGGAGCTGCATGTCAGCAGCTCCCCATGTGGAAAAGCAATGCCGGCTCCTGCAGGACGTGGGGAGCCGGCGGGACCGTGGGGGCATTGGGGCTCCCCCCAAGGTCCCCAACAGAGAGGCCAGGCCCCGGGGGGATGGGGTCCCCGGGGCTAGAAGTGGCCCGGGAGGGGGGCCTCGCGGCCCCCCTCCCCCATAATAATGAAATAAAAAAAATAAAAAAACACGCAAAGGCCGGCCCCGGGGGATGGGGTCCCCGGGGCCATAAATGGCCGGAGGGGGGCCACGCAGCCCCCCTCCAAATATATTAAAAAAAATAATAAACACTGGCCATGCCCCGGGGGATGGGGTCCCCGGGGCCGAATATGGCCTCGGGAGGGGGGCCACGCTGCCCCCTTCCATTTTTGAAAAAATAGGGGTCAGGCCCTGGGGGATGGGGTCCCCAGGGCCCATAAAATAGTCAAGGAAGGGGGGCCACACAGCCCCCCTTCTTAAATAAAAAAAAAAAAAAGCTGGCATCGCGCCGAGGCCCCGCCCCCTCCCAGCAACACTCTGCAAACGCGCCCTGCGGCGCGTTTTAAGTTGGGAAATGAATTCCCCTTCAATACTGGGGGTCCCTGGGGGCCAACTAGCCCACCAGGTACCTCCAGTAAGTGCCACAGGGCTGCGTTGCAGAGAGGTGGTCCAGGCCACGCCCCTTTTTACACCTCTCTGCAACGCAGCTCTGTGGCGCTTACTGGAGGTACCTGGTGGACTAGTTGGACCCCAGGATTCAAGGGGACTTTATCCCCCAACTTAAAACGCGCCACGGGGTGCGTTTGCACAGTGGTGAAGGGAGGGGGCGGGGCCTGAGGTGACATGTGTGCAAACACGCCCTGTGGCGCGTTTTTAGTTGGGGAATTAATTCCCCTTCAATCCTGAGGGCCCCTGGGGGCCAACTAGCCCACCAGGTACCTCCAGTAAGCGCCACAGGCCTGCGTTGCAGAGAGGTGGTCCAGGCCACGCCCCTTTTTACACCTCTCTGCAATGCAGCTCTGTGGCACTTGCTGGAGGTACCTGGTGGGCTAGTTGGACCCCAGGGACCCTCAGGATTCAAGGGGACTTAATCCCCCAACTTACAACGCGCCAGGGGGCGTGTTTGCAGAGTGGTGGAGAAAGGGGGCATGGCCTTTGTCTACCTCTCACCAATCCCACTGCCTGGGGCTTACTGGAGGTAAAAGGTAGGCTAGTTGGCCCCTAAAGGACCCCCAGCAGTGAAGGGGACTTCAATCCCCATCCAAGAGCGTGCCTGGGAGCGCGTTTGTAGAGTGGTGGGCAAAGTGGGCGTGGCCTGGTACGAGTACTTACCAGTGCTGCTGTGTGGGACTGACTGGAGGTAATAGTTTGGGAAGTTGGCCCCCGAGGATGACCCCTCTTGTTACCTCCAGTAAGTCTCACAAGGTGGGATTGCTAAGACGTCTTCGGAGGCCATGGCCCCCTTTCTCTACCACTCTGCAAACGTGCCTCGTGGCAAACTACAGGATGGGGGATGAAGTCCAATTTAGTCCTGAGGGAGTTTGGGGGCCAAGAATCCCTCCTGGTACCTCCTGAAAATCCTACGCAGCGGAATTCCTCAGCGTTGGTTGGACGCCCAGCACCCTTTCTCCACCACTCTGCAAACGTGACTACTAGTTAAAGTAGCATATTTCTGCACCTCTGACTTAGAGGTAGTTTTAATCCCCCTGCCCTATTATGTACTAGGGCCTTACAGAGGAGGTCATGCTAATCACAGGGGTACCCCAACGCATAGTGTTTCCTAGTGTATGTAGGTGTTTTCACTGTATTCTAAGGGGCCGATTCCGATTCGGGCCGGAAATCTCTCCGACCGAGCCGGACTCGGAGAGATTTCCGACCGAATCGGACTCTGGCAGCCCGACCGAACGAGTACGATGCGCACGTATGCCATCGGACTCGAGTCGGTCAGACTCCCATTGAAGTCAATGGGAGCCGGTCGTACAACGCGTACGCGGGCTCCCATTGACTCAATGGGTGCGAGGCGGACAAGGGCGCCCCCTACAGCGTGTACGCGGCGAAGCGACTCGCGCCGTACACGCACAGGTAGGGGGGACCCATGGGTCCCCCCCTGTGTGCGACTCGCACGGCTAGGCGTACAGGGGGGTCCGACACGGACCCCCAAAGTACGGCTCCGACTACTCTTTTGAGCCGGAGTGCGCGGCTCGGTCGGACTGCTCGCAGCGCGCATCGTACTTACCCAGCCGGGGAACGTCTCCATTGCGCGGTGCGAGTCGAGTCCGAGCGAGTCGGTCGGTGCGGTTCGACCCAGGAACGAGTAGGTCGGAGCGGTCGGGACGCCCGGACGAGTCGGTCGGCGAATTCGCATCGTACTCGCTCGCCCGGATGCGCGTACGAATCGGTCGGGAAATAGGGCTCCGAATCGGATCCGGTTAAGCCGAATCCGATTCGGAGCCCTACCGGCCGAGATCGGAATCGGCCCCTAAGTGTCTTTTAGCATATCACTGGCTCTAGGCCTGGTTAGTCAGAGTCAGTTACCACCAGTACCCGTCTGAAAAAATTGTGGGCACAGGATGATTTTGCAACAAGGCCTCTTTTTGCTCCTCTGTTGGTTCTTTCTGCACATGTATTGCTTCTTCCTGCACTTTTGTTCGTCTTTGTGGACTTCTGTTGCTTCTTTCTGCATTTCTTTTGCTTCTTTCTGTGCGTTTTTTCTTCTTTCTTCACATGTCCTACCTCTGTAGGCATAGTTAGAAACTAGCATTTAAAAAACCTTTGAAATTCACTTAAAAAAACCATAGGTTTCAGGCACGTTATAGTTAGAAATTAGCATTTAAAAACCTTAGAAATTCACTGAAAAAACCATAAGTTTTAGGGAAAGTTATAGTTAGTTGGACATTTCACTCGTACAAAACCAGAGAAATTCCCCCATTATAGTTAGTTCAGCTAACTATAACTCGCGCCCCGCAATGCACTGCTGATGACGTCACATATTACATCACTCATGACATGGTCAGTGACATCACTGATGACATCACTGATGACATCTCAAATGACATCACTGATGACATCATCCATGTGATAATTTGATGCATCTTCTCACACCCTAATATAACCTTTGATACACCCACTCTAAATTACAGACTGCCATTCTCAAAACCATAGACACTCCAACACCAATAACTACATACCCACTCACTCATTCTTAGGTCTACACACACATCCACTCACTCACCCGTACAGTCACTCATACTTACGGTCACTCAGTACAGGACTATCATATGCACTCATACACCTAAATAGACACTCACACACCGCCACTCATCCATAGAGGTACTCACACACCTAGTCAGTCATGCAAATAATTAATCACACTGCCATTTACTCACCTATACAGTTATACACACACCAGCTCACTTACTCATACAAATACTAGCACATTCTTATGCTCTTATACAATCACTGATACAAGCACACACTCATCCATACAGCCACTCTCACAATCACACACTCTCACTTATAGCCATTTATATACTCCAACACATATATACTGCCTTTCACATATGTAGTTACTCACACATGTACCACTGAGATATACATTCACTCACTAACACACCCGTACACACACTCACCCACCCATACAGTCCATCACAGATGCACTCTTGAAACCATGCACCCAGTGAATCACCCACTCACACATCTATGCACAGAGTCACACACACACCCCACCCACACAAACACTCAGGCACCCATACAGATACTCAGACACCTAATCAATAACCCATATAGACACTCATGTAGCTATTCACAAACCCATGCAGCCGCTTACACACCAACAGACGGATACAGACATTCACACAGTTTAGTCACGAACCCATGCATTCAGTAAGATACGTTTAATCACTCACTTGTAGAGTCAGTCACGCACCTACTAAATCATCCATTCAGACACTTATACACCCACTCATTCTTCAATACGCCTTTCCCTATATATATTAAACATATTTAAACTTTACAGAAACACACAGTCACTGGATGATGTCATCAGTGATGTCATTTGAGATGTCATCAGTGATGTCATCAGTGATGTCACTGACCATGTCATGAGTGATGTAATATGTGACGTCATCAGCAGTGCATTGCGGGGGCGCGAGTTATAGTTAGCTGAACTAACTATAACGGGGGAATTTCTATGGTTTTGTACGAGTGAAATGTCCAACTAACTATAACTTTACTAAAATCTATGGTTTTTTCAGTGAATTTCTAAGGTTTTATAAATGCTAATTTCTAACTATAACGTGCCTGAAACCTATGGTTTTTTAAGTGAATATATATATATATATATCCAACACTGATTCCACCGGAGCCGCCGAACACTTGGCGGGTGCAACCAGGTAAGCAGGGGGTGGGACCTGCTTTGTTACACAACAACTACAATTACGATAGGTGCATATATATATATATCTCCAAATACCTTCCTTGTTGCCAGCAAAGAAGCACGCCGCACACCTAGATCTTCAGGACAACTGATGCTTTATTGATAAAACAGCATTTTGGCAGTAAGCTCCTTCCTTCTTTACGCGTTTCAGCTCCTTCAAACCTTGATCACAGGAGGGTAGTGTTTAAGCAGTGATGTCACATGACTTTATACATCCTGTAGAACTACTCCGTTTTCCTGTATTTCTCTCAATACTGCCAAGCCCATAATGCACTTCATTTAAAAGCAGAAACTCCGTTTTTGTGTAAATACTACAATTCCATTTTCCCAATAAAGTTCAAATTTCGGGGACATTGCAGTTAAAATCTTATCTGCGAGTGCTTCCAATGTGCAAAATTGTCCAATGTTAAACAATGCAATACTGGCACTTGCTTGTAAACTTTATTCAGCTTCTGTGTGCCTTTCAATCCATAATGGTGGAAACAGTGTTCCTCCACATTCCCTTGGCACGCTGTACCTTTCCTTCAAATGTTGGAGCCCTAACCTCCAAAGGGTGGCCTCGGCACTCGGGGACGGAGTCCCCCGCATCAAAAAAAAATATATATATATATATACATACACTTACCTGGATGTGTGATTGAGGTATTTTGTTCATATTCCCAATCTTTGAAATGGATAATCTCCTTTTACAATAGTGACCATAGCGAGGGGATTACGTGCCATATATATATCCATTGTAATAAAGGCTACATAATTATTTACCTTTGTGGCAATATTTAGTCACCCTTTGCTACATTTTCCACTTTCCACGTTCAATGTTTGTTTTAAAGTAAAAGACTATTCTACCCAAAAGCAGGTTTCATATTATCATGTGAACAAAATGCACCACAAACTTACCTTTAGCATGTTTCACATATCCCCACTTCACACATTGGAAAAGCAATTTGAAAAAAAAAAATCACCACCATTTAAAAGTGCAAATATTGCAGTTTAATCTCCATTTCGCATGCGGTTTGTATTAAAAGGTAATATGGGAAAGATGGGACAAGCTTTAGTGCAAGATACAGATAAATGTGAATACAACAATAACAGTATTGTCAAACAAAGGAAGAATAATGATTTCTTACAAAGTATTTTCTTAATGTATAAGGCAGATGGGCAAATATGTTTACATGATCTAACATACAGTACAGAGACCATAAGAGGTAGAAAATATGACATAGCATTAAATGAAATAGATAAGAAATACTTGTTTTTATTTATACAACAATGCCCACACGTTCTATGTATTTCAAATACTTATGTTATGTTTTTTACAGTCAACACGCCTGTAACAAAATGCTATTTGATTAGATTTTTGGTTCCACTCTTTCATGAAGTGAGGAGCCCTGATTGTGCGTGTCATCCCTAAACAATACCCATGCCAAGAGGCAGTCAACAAACTCAAATACAACCCAATAACCAACAGAAGGACTCTGAATACAAAATGTGCTTTTCTGTTCCTAAATGCATATAGTTGTGCGCAACGAGAAAGAACACTATTTGGACTTGCGATATCCTTTGGTCAGTTTGTATTAAAGCTAATGTATGTACAAACTAATATTTATTTTTACAATATAATGAACACAAACAGACTTCAGTGCCATATACTCCCCATAGATGCAATAGATTAATTGATTCAAAATGATACACTCACAGTTAAAAAAAAAAAAAAAAAAACTTCACAGATATCCTTACATGCGTATGTTGTGAATAAGGGAGACTTTAAAAATTAACATCTCACCACTGTTAGTAAACAAATTAGCTGTTTAACATGATATTATGCATCATGATCATATGGAGAAAAAGCTACAACAGTTGCTATCAGGAATTGAGAAGGAAGAGAGGTTAAAACTAACCAAAGGCAACTAATATTGTGAAAATGTTTGGGCATGGGGTGATTCTGAGAAAGATCAATGCGGCATGGACAAGGAACAAACCAGAGATGAATCTCTTAGAACAGGATATTATGTAAATACCTGACACTGTGAAAAAGTATAAAATGACATTCATTGGAAAAAATATGTTTCAGTTACCAATCACAGTGGATAGTGGTGGCTACAGCTTGATCACCAATAGTAGTATTATGTTGTTATTTTATACAGTATTAAAACAGTAGCTTTTGGAGCATATAAAAACAGGTCTTATTTTTACTCGGTTTACTGTGTGAAGAACAATAAAAGGCTTCGCTGGAAGGATTCAAATATTTGACCTACAGGTTACACCAGATGTCAACAGCAAACAAAGAAGTTTCAAAGTTCCAAGAAAAGGAAAAGTAGTAGAAATCCCAAATTCCACTGCCCTTCTCTCATCCTACACCTACTTAAATTTCAGTTAAAATGTGTCTTTCCATACCACGCCCGACGAAAGGATCACAAGTTCTACATACCATAGGTCAACTGATTTTAGCAGCTCAGTCCACATCAATGCATGTCACCATACAAATCACCATGCATTTTAGTCTCTAGTGAGGTCATTTCAGGTGTCCCTCAAGAGCCGGTTATTTCTCCATTACTTTTTCACAATTACCTCACACCTCTAACTACTCTTTTGCTTAGTTATGGAGAATGGTTTTTCATTTAGGACAATGAAACCCTACTCGTTCTACAACGAAAAAGCATGGATGAGTGCAGCAGGTCCAAGATTTGCTCAGTTTTTATCTTTCAATATCTTAAAACCCAATCCTTCACAAACCGAAATTCTCCTTTTCCTCTGAGAACAAACCTCTTTGGGCCTGCAGCCTGTGGCCCTTATCGATTGACCAATGTCCCAGCCCTTCTACAGGGTGGACAACATAGGATTAGTATTAGATTCAGAGTTAATGCTCAGGCTATGGATTAAGTCAGACATGAAATAATGTTACTTCCTACTTATTTTAAATGCATTCTTCCATTTTTCTCTTCCATGTATCAAGGTAAGGCTATGAAATGCTTTGTCTCGGCCAGACTTCGGCAATGCTGTCATCCTAAACTTCTTAGGTTGCTCTAATGTATGCACAATGTGGCAGATTGGCTTCTTCTAAAACAAAGGCGATATGAATATCTGCCCTGCACTTAATGACTTATACTGGCTTTGCACCCAAAAGCGCATTACATTTAAGACACTCTACAGACAGTTAAACATTTTATGACAGTGTATCAAAATTAATTCAGGATATAGATCCAGTAATGTTTTGTGGGTCGGTGGACGAATGTACACACTTAGAATAACTCACTCTAAAGGTCCTACGTTGGTGGCAAAGCCTTCAGAGTACAATTTGTGATGCTGCGGAGCACCCTCACTCTTCAACTGCACATTAAATCAAACCATCTTAATTCAGGTGAATGCCAACAGTCTGGCTTTTCGTTCTTTAACTTGCTGAACTTCAAATGTTTCCTTTATCCAGGAGAGCCATGAGACCACCTGGGTTGTAAGGTGATTTGTGCAAATGAAAATAACATAACATTTGGACAAAAACTTTGGCAATTAAAGAATGCTCACCCTCAATCATGAGTTTCATGCATACCACTGGACCCCTGTTCTCTTTTCTATTCTTCCTCTGACCCAGGCTGCTCTTGAGCAGTTAGAAGCAGTCCACTTGCTCTTCCTTTCTTAGTATAGCCTTAGTAGCAAGCATTTTTATCACAAAGAAGTGATGCACTTTAACTGCCAAAATTAGTTAGCAAATTTGCCTGAAATTAACTCAACATGGTCTTCTATGTACATGCTGGGCCTTCAACGATAAATGAAGACCTCAGTATCTCAGTGACCAGTTGACTTCTGACACCCTGGGTAGAGCTCTGCAATCCTTTGACACTTTAACTTTAATTCCTACATCCCATGCTGCACACTCAGCAGGACATTCTTTTAGAGAGCACACTAGGCTTTCAACGATAATCGAAGACCTTGGTTTCTCACTGACAAGCGGACTTCCGACACCCTGGGTTGAGCTCTGCAATCCTTGAACACTCTACATTCTATGGCACACACTGAGTGGACATTCTTTTAGAGTTCTCAAACCCTGACACTGCAAAGGCTCTCTCTGCTTCTTCTGGGGAATTAATGACAGAGCCACATTTAGGATACCACTTAAGACCTGGGCACAAAGAATATTTTCCTCAGTAGTAGTCAGTTTGGTACGCCATGTTAGTTGAGATTTATAAATTATACCTAACATAATATACAACCTGGATCACACATTAAAAAGCTCACATGTGGACCTTATATGATGCACGGTCCCTGTCCCACATATAACTGAAATGAGATAGATCTATAAGCAAGAACATGGGGCATCCACCAAAAGAGAAGTAACCCACCAGTTCAAAAAAACATTAGCCACACTCATTAAGTTGCATGATGGAATACAATGTTCAAATCCCTAGAAAAACTAAAGGAAGAGAAACTGCAAACAAACATGAGTATCTCACAGTGTTCCTCACAGATGATACAATAGTTCATATTAAACACAAAGGTTGAGACTTACACTCCTTAGGTGGAAGACTAATGATTTTAATAGTAGTCCGATGCGAAGGGTGATCAGGTGGCCTTTCAGATGTCTTGTATATTATGAGATCAGAATATAAGAGACAAGTAATGATTTCCAATTATGTCGTATTTAGATAGCTTCAAACGCGCTTTAAATGAAATATTTTATTCTGCGATCTGGTCTTCTCAGGTAGACAGTTAAGCACCAAAATGCAAGTGCATTTGATGTACAGATAGTCCCTCTTTCTCCATTAACTATTATCTACGGTTCATCGATTTTTTAAAAATATATGTTGCTTTACTTTACCAGTTCCAATTCTTGCTCCGCTTTGTTTTCTGCCCTACTGGTATTTGAAAAATCACACAGAACATCACAGTTTATGGTCAGTAAGAAATTCACCATTTACAGGGTTCTCTTTGTTCTCATTGCAGCCTTGTAAGAAGTGAGGCAAAGCAGGTATATTTTTTGAGCTATGAGTGACAATTTCTTACTGAAATAAAAGGTGTATTTATCTCTATGCTTTTCACACTTTTGTTCTGTGTGATGTACCGAAAGTAGAACTAGGTGGGAGTAACAAGATACAAACCTCCTCTCATTGTCTTCTACCAAGTCACAACATATTAAACTATTTCTAATGCTGGCACAGGAGGTAAATGCAACAGTTAAAACAAAATATAACATTTAGTAAATGGTTTATTTTCCAGTCTTATCAACTGAACACCCACATTTGTGAACATTTGAAAAATTAGAATCAGGAGATCAGAGTCTGTATCACATGAAGATATTTGTGTCAGCAGTATCAACATTTTTCAGCACTGAAAGCTGTTGGCTGAATGAATTGCACATTTATTGAAATAAAACTGGTAGCAAGAAAAAATAACTTAGTTGGTACGATACAAAGCTAACATCAAGTACCACACAATTTACCACTGATAAATTTGAATAATGCTGAAAAATTCTAATATTGCAGACACAAATCTGTTTAAGGGATCCACCTACTGGAGGAAACATTAGGCAAAGTCAATATTCTATCATTACACACAGGTGATGCAGTTTTTATCAGTGATAATGTAAAACAACTGTTTTGAAGGAAAAAATGAAAAAGGATTTGATAACTTCCTGAAAAGTTAGGGAGAGCGGACAGTATGACTTGTCAATTCTCATCTTTTCCATATTTCAGCTACAGTCAAAGACCATCCATAATTTGATCCAATTTCTTTATCCATTCTCTCCAGCAATATCATATTTCAATTTCTACCAACAAACACCTCCATGTTTTTAGGTGAAAATGTAGCCATTCTGTAAGTGTGTAAAAACTCAAAGGTTCTGCATCTGTAATTTGATCAGGGCCAACTCATCAATTTACGAAATCTCCATAAGGTTTAAAGCTAACTTGACCGTGCTTCTGTGTGCATACTGCAGCCACCATCTAAGTTCCTGTTCAGCACAGTAATTTATTGTGGCCAGCATATTTCTCCTTCTATATTGGTTTTAATACTTACTTTTGTATGGGTGCAACATCTTAAGAAAAACATTGGAAAAAATGTTTTTAATTGCTGATGGAACAGCTAGATGTTATTTACTCTGCAGAAAGTGATCAACAGTGTCAAAGGGACAGACTTCCACACTAGGAAAGCTTGAAAAAGAAAGCTCTTTCACCACAGCACATATTTACATATGACAAACAGTATCATCTGTTTATTAGATGATGAGAAACTGCAACATGTTGTACGGTTTGGTTGAAATTAGTATGAGTAAATGTGATCCATGACAATTAACATCTGAGTGAGCAATGTCCCTGGCCAACTACAGTTATCATAGTGGACTTCAGATATCATTGAGGATTGGAAAATGCAATAAATAGTTAATGTGAGGTTTCTGCGAGAGAGGTTTAGTTTAATTTAATATGTATATAACTGGTTGGAGTTCCACTGTTGCTGCATTGCAGACTACATCTAGCAACTCCATTAGCAGTACGTAGATGCTTGTTCATGCAAGAGAGGTGCTGCCTTGATCTAGCCACTGCTACATCCTGTAGATTGTGATGGCAAAGGCCAAGGCAAATGGGAAGGCACATGTTATTGAAAGTGGCATCGACAATCAGAGGTTTAAGGCAATGAAACGAGTAGTTTATATTACGCTACATAAATGTATACATATTTATATAATTATATTATTTATATATCAACATACAAACATTTTGAAATCAGACATAAAAGTCTGAAAGCAATCTGGCACTTTGGTCGCAAAGCATTTCAAGTGACTTTATATATGTAGCTTTTTTTTAAAACATGCATATAAAGACCGACTCCAGACTAATCTTAAATTCATGCTTGTTGTGTTCATGACAAGTCTGACATTCGCATAATGTGGCAAGACAGACAGATATATAGTGATTTAGATGAGGCTTTGTAGAAGTTGTCTCACACAGCAGATGTCAATGTATGAAGTATGGTCTACATCGACTAGATTGGGAAGCAGAAAGGAATTAGGATTTTATTTTTTAGAGAATACCTGGTCTTTTACCCTTTTTATGTAGTAGTACTAGAGACAAACCATATATGTCCTCGTCTGTAGCAGACCAATAGCAGGTTATAGTGTACTATTGCTCAATAATGTCATATGGGGGTGTCTACTGATAGATTCATTCAAAATACCAAATAGTAATAAATATCAGTAAATTGAGAAATGGCATTACAAGAGTATAATAATATTAGTAAATATCAGCAACATTAAGAACAGACAATTTGAGGTCAGCCAGGGTGTATTTTTATATTAGATAATGGGATTTTCTGTGTACATTATTGATGTAAAGTTCATGAATTACTTGGATGGCGATGTTCTCAAGCAATTGCTAAACATGAAAAGATACTGGTGTAAAATAAATGGAAGAAAAATGGCACTCTTCAGCGTGCCAAGCCCATACTATGGCAAAGCAAGAGGAGGGCATCACTCAGATAAGAGATGCCAGTTTACCCATGCAAGTAGCACCTGTGCTGAGAAAGGGGTCTGACAACACCATTTGCCCAGCAGAAGCATGTTTTACAACTCGCAGATATATCTGAGGCCATGGTATGAACCAGTAGGTGGGCATTCCAACACACTCCGTGTGTATATCTTTCTTTAGATATCACATATGTTAGAAGTGCAGTGAAGGAAAGATGAAGAATATTTGAACTGCAATGACACATAAGTATATATTTCACACATGAGGTTCTGTGTCATCAAATGGGGAAGGGGGTCTGCATCAACTGATGGGGGGAAACAGGGTGCGAATATGTGGCTGTGTTAAAGAGTCAAGTAGTTCGGGAGTCTTTAGGCCATAAGAGCGGAGTCAATCTCAACATTTCAAGATGACATTTAATTTCAGAATACGATCAAAAGTATTTTAAATATAACTAACAAATGTGTACAAAGTACAATATCTATTAATGTGTAAGAGCAATGTTAATAATGTAAGGTGCTGTACGTTATTATTTTAAAAGTGCAAGGCTATTTTCAAATGTATCAGTTTTTAGTTACCCCGTGCCATTTGTAATGAGCCTGTTCCATTAGGAAATGTTAGCAACATATCTATGCACTTCTCACGTTTCTTAAAAATATATTTAAAATCAATGAAAAGAGGACAAAGAAATAACTATTTCAACTCGTCAGCTTGCGTGGATGCTACGTGCAACTCTCCTAAAGTGCTTTGTTGGAAATATCTAACAGAAAAGGATTAGCAGTGAGTGAGGGAAGCAGATGCAGCAGATCGAGGAAGTAATTTGTTCAACCTTTTTTGGTAAAATTGATAATCTGATAACATTAGACAAAGAAATAACTTATTTAGAATTATGTTTTTGTCAGGTGAAAGGTTAGTTATTTAAAAGTAGATTTAACTTTTTCACATCATTGAAAGATTGGCATACACAGCATGGTTGCATGAAGGAATAGATGGATTCTCAAAGGATTCATATCTGGCTTTCACTGGTTTAACTTTGTACTGCAAATTTAGCAGTAGAGATGGACGATTTTGCAGAGGAACAAATACAGAGAACAAAGTATATATAGTCAGTCACTGAAAAGAGTTGTATAGAGAGATGCTCACAGTATACTAGCCCATAGGTTGGCAAATTCACCAGTTAAGGTCCCTGTGCAATATTAATAGTTAAACTTTCTCACATTGTGAGCCTATGTATGGTTATCAGTGAATTGCAGTGAATGGGTGCAGATTACCCAGTTGGAAGTTAAGATTGCTACAGTTTTTTGGCTTACCTGAGGAACTTTAATTTATTGTAATCTTAACATTCTTCTCGCCATACAGGTTTTTTAAAGGTATCTTTGTGGCCCAAAACCAGATTCCTGCCCCTTTCCTATACTTTGACATTCCCTTGAATGATCTTCAGCAAAATAACAAAACAAAAAAAAATGGCTCAAACAAATTTTGGACAAAAATTGTGTAGGCTTATAAAGAGGGTTCAAGGTTAGACATAATTAGAAACTGATTTGGAAAGAGAATCTAGGTTGGGTCTAAGGCTGGAGCCCTATTGCCAATTGGTATGTTAAATTCCAATAGCATCCAGACAGAGATATCGTGGAGATCTGAAACTGAAAGCATATTAAATTCAGTGAAGTATTGTTAAATCATTTTAAGCTGTGTGGGAAATATAGCGCTCCTATAGTTTGAATGGAAACAACTGTTGTGGAACCGTCTCCATCTTTTCCCCGGTTTGCCCAACCTCTACTAAATTAACACAATTCAGAGTGACCCAAATGCTCTTTTGAGAGGCAGCAAATATGCATAGAGAGACCAAATGTTCCAAGCCATCAAAGGTCAGTAAAAGTATATCTACATGTGTACTTTTAACTTGAAATACAGATAATGCACTATGAGGATAATAATATGGAATGCAAGGGAATACTGTCACACCTTAGAAGTAAGAATATGATGGAATTCCTGTGAATTAGATGTTTTGAAGCTTCAGAAAAAAGTTCAATCCTTGATGTATATATTTACAAACGAACACACATGGAGAAAAACATAAGTTGTGATTTGATTAAAGAGTTTCATATGTACACTTTTTTTTTTTTAGGAGAAACACCGCAAAATGATATATTCTCTTCTGTCAGAAGAAGTTTCACTATTCCAAGGCATCCCAACATCATAAAAGAATTCAGTTTTGCCACATTCTTTATGTATTGTCTTTTTCTGAAGGACCTGTTGGGTTAGTGTTCAGTGAGAGTTCTCATTTTCTTCTGCATTTAGCACTGTTGAAATGACCATGGTGGAACTGTCAACGATAATATGCCAAAAATTCTTAATATGGTAGTCTTCTTGTGTGCTTCATTAGTAACATGTTTGCCTAGTATCTTTTATGGCACACATATAAGAAGTACCCTGTAGCACTGACGTCCTTCACCAAAGGATGAGACAGTCCAACTTGGCGAAACCTGGTTCTTTTCTCAGGTCCCAGTACGTTTCAGTGCTCACCCAGGATTCATCAGTAGATTTTCTGCAGATGATTGAGAAATGTCATTAGCGTACATAGTAATCTATACTTTACACAAGAATACATAATTGTCATCCATGCCTGGAACTTGGAAAGGGACATCCATGTCAAATAGCAATCTTCTGTGAAACCAATCTTTAGCTGTCAAATGAACAATATATCCTAGATATCAGGGTGGCTCTTGCCACAAAACAAATTTACTGGAGTCCTTCTATGTTTCTAACATAAAGTGTCATTCCCTTGTTACTATCTTCTAACAGAGCTTTATACATACCTATATTAGCTTTCAACACAGAAAATGTGTATTCTCTTATTTTGGAATGACCCTTTAATTCACAGTTCATAGATCCCTCAGACATGACCACCCCTTCCTTCTCATTTACCCCCTTCAGTCAACCTCTCTTAGCTATGAGTGCTAAAGTGTTCTCCCCTGATCCCCGATGTAGGAGACAGTGTTTCAAACTTCGCAAGGTTAGCCGTTTATATTTCCTCTGTAATGCAATAGTTAGCGGCCCAGTGGCATATACTGGTTAGATGACACTAACGTGCTTATTTCCATTCTGTGCTGCTGACAAACCATTACAAAAATCGTCATTATGCCCAATTCACATAAGAGACCAATAATTACTATGGGGTATAAGCATTGAGCTGTATAGTGTATTTTTTAACGCTCTATACATTTTTACACCTTTGTACAGTACTCTGATGCACAGAAGGGTTCATGATTAAATAAATGCAAAACGTAGTAAGCTGGTAACATGAAATTTCCATCTAATACACAACACAATAGTAAGCTTAAACTACGAAATGGAAAGTCTACTACCTATGTAGTTGTTTGTTTCCTCATTAACGTTTCTTTTAAAAATAGCTGCATAAACAAAGCATTTTGAAAGCATATCAACCCTAGAAAAAGTTTTAATAATTGAAGTTATGTCAGTTGGACATTATAGCTCAACTAACAAGGTACCACTTATCTGAGTCCAAAAAGATCTATCCCTTGCTTTTCACCAACTTCTCTGACCAATCCTTCATCTCCATCAAATTTTCTAATCTAACCAAAAAACTAATCACTTAAAGCAGAAATAGACTTTTTTTTTTATTATTAAGCAACAGGGTACAGAGCACCACACACAAAAACCTAGGAATCAGTATCATTTGTATTGCAACTACATTCAAAGATTATCAATAGTAAAGTCAAGGAATGGAAGAGAAAAAATAAATATCAGGAGAAGACTCTTATTGCATGTTTAAATAGTTAATCAGCTTGTTCCAGCAGCAATTACATTTAGTTAAAGTGCCTAGCAGTTAAATGTTCCATGCCAAAAACTAAATTTAAATCCCTCCATCATTCCGAACAAGTTGGGGCTGAGCAATTTTTCCAGTTTTTAGCAGTAAGCAGGCATTCAGTAGACATAGAAAAAGAAAACTATATCATTATGTAAGATGAGGAGACTAATATACGAGTCCGAAGTAACCTGCAAGCTGTTGGCTTAATTTCTGGAATAAGCTTTGTTGATGTAGTGGGAAAGTCTGTGTTGCTTCTTACAGGAGAAAGTGTGTAAAATGTACGTATTTAAAAAAACATTTACTTGTAGGCCAACTATGTCTTGCAGCTGGTGAAAAGGTTTTAGTGTTTGACCCTGAAACAAATCTTTTAATTTAGTAATTCCTAATTTGTGTAACTTCTGAAAAGATTTATCCTAGAAAACAGGAGGCAAATCTGGATTACAACATATTCCAATTAAGTGAATGAAACTCAGGAATGTGCAGTATAATCTTACATGCCAAATCTTACCCATGTGTCCTTGCATATTTATTTTCTCAAAATAATTTGGATCACCAAATTAGCATTTTGTGTCTCTGCTGTTGCCACCACTTTAACCATTAGGTCAGCAACCTGACTGAGGATCGCTTAAGTAAAGGGATCTTATATGTCTCCCCAATTTAGGGACTTATTCTTCCACGTCAAACATGAGATCAGGGCATCCAGTTTTATTTTAAACTAGGTGGCTGGTACATAGAGTGTTAGTGTGCAACAAAAACAAACAATTTGGGCATATGGTCATTTTAACCAGGTCAATTCAGCTAACTAATGAAATAGGTAAGTGTTTCCATTTTTGTAACTGTGCCCTGGTTTGGTAAAAAAAAGGGTGTAGTTTTATTCAAAACACTGCTCTAGTTCTGCAGTGCGAGCAATACCAAGATAATGGGTCAAGAGTGTTTCCCTTGGATCATTAGCTAGAGCGCCTCCTGCCATAATAATCTGTGTGTTAGTGGTGTTGAGTTTACATCCTGAGGTAGAGCTGACAGCAGCAGTTGGCTTCATAATATTAATGGCAGGATTTAGTAGGGATGGAAAAATGGCAGTCTTCAGCAGACACTGCAACTGAGATTGGAGGAGTAAGATTTTTGATTGGTGAAAAAAAGCCTGAAGTCTTCTAAACTGCACATAATGTTTTTATAGAAAGGACAGTTCTGTCTGATGCCGTGCTGAAGAATGGAATAATATATATTACCATTAATACAATTAAGGTCTGAATCCATCTCATCTAAGCAGGATGTAAGCTTCATTGTTTAAAGCACCTCGCATAGAACTCCCAAGACACCCGGTCAAGGTTTTTTCTGCGTCTAGCAATAGTGGTTTTCCTGCAAGATTCATATTGAAGGTGGTATTTTTTATATGTATTATGTATAAAACAGCGTTGCATAGCAGATGTTAGAAAGGTGGTGACTGCATTCAAGTCCTGGCTAAGATTTCTGTAACTATTTTAGAGCTGGAATTCAGGAAAGAAATTGGTCTGTAGGACCTGCAGTCAGTCAGAGCCTTTTTAAAAAAAACTTTTATTAAAAACAGCTAGAGCAATAATCAGGAATTTGTATATTTAATCTAATTTCTTTAAGATTTTATAAATGGAGAGGAGCTAATACTTCTATGAATAATTTATAGGTCTCTGATGGTATATTGTCTGGACCAGTTGCTTTACCAGAATATGGATTGCATTTTGAAGACTATGACCTTGACTAAAGTAAAGTCTGCAGACAATTCATCACTTTTGTAAACAATGAGAAGGTTCATACTGTCAAGAAAACTATGAGTCTTTTGAACAGTAACTTCTTTACCATTTTGACATTGAGTTGAATAATATTTGTTCAGAGACAAGCAGGAATTTGTTAAGATTCTGAGTGATCTCTCCTGATTCATCTATTATTGTTGTATAGAGCTTTCAGGTTGACTGCTCATAAATAAGTGCAGACTTCCCATTTTTTCTCCAGTTTCAAACACTTTATATTTTGGGATAGGACCATCTTGTTAAGTTTAGCACAGTGAACAGCTTTGATATGTTCCCCTAAAGTGCTAATATCAATAGATGTAGAATTGGATTCTGGAGTTTTATTTAGTACTTGTTGCATATGTATGGATATTAAACTCTCTTATTCATCTCTTAATCTGTCTTCTTCCAACTGATCAGCCTTGAAAATCTGGGTCAAAAATTATTCTGTCATGCTTCGTATGTAAGCTTTATTATGTCATTGCATCCCAACAACTTTGAGGTGTAGCAGTACCTAGGTGAATTCCACTTTATTCCTAAAATAGTTATTAAAAGACTAAGGGCCAGATGTACGACCATTTTTAGAGGTCGCAAATGGGAAATCAGCCAATTTGCAACCTTTAAAAAGGGTTGTAGCATGTGCCAAATCTATTTTGCGAGTCAGTAAAATTGTTTTTGTGAGTCACTATTAGAAAGGGGCGTGCCAAGAGCATCCCTTCCTAATAGCGAATCGCAGGGGATGTAAGATTGTTTTGCGACTGCAAACACAGTCGCAAAACAATCACATTCACCACCAATTTCAAATTGGTGGTAAGCCAGTCGCAAACGGGAAGGGGTCACCAGGGGACCCCTTCCCCATTGTGATTGACCAAGCACATTTTTTTTTTCAGAACAGGCAGTGGTCCCACGGACCAGTAACTGCTCTTAAAAAATTTAACTGAGTTTCAGGTTTATTTTTTAAATGCATCCAGTTTTCATTTAAGGAAAACTGGTTGCATAAAAAAACTGCTTTATTGAAAAAGCAGTCACAGACATGGTGGTCTGCTGACCCCAGCAGGCCACCATCCCTATGAGTGCCGGCCATTCCCAATGATCTCAAAATGCGACCTGCCTCATGAATATTAATGAGGCAGGTCCTATGCGACCCATTTGGGAATCGCAAACAGTGTCTCAAACACTGTTGTATATCAGTGTTTGCGACTCGCAATTTGCGAGTCGAAAAAAATGCAAATTGCGAGTTGCAAACATTGAGGGTCGTACATCTAGCACTTAGAACCTGATTTAGATCTTGGCGGACAGGGAACTCCGTCACAACAGTGATGGATATCCAGTCCGCTGAAATATAAATCCTATAGGATATATTGGAATTTATATTTCGGCTGACAGGATATCCATCACCATTGTGACGGAGTAACCCATCTGCCAAGATTTAAATCAGGCCCTAAATTCCTAAAAGATAACATGGAAAATTCCAGTTATTTATTTGGCAAATTTAATTTGTTGTCATTCCCGTTTGGGAGAATTGTTGGGTGATCAGAATACATAGCTGTGCTCTCATCATAAATTGCCATGCTAACAAAAGAAAAGGTTGATTCACAAATATTTTCTTTGCCTTTTGATTAGAATGTAGGTTTGCTTTTTAATGGATGATTAAGTCACCAGGTGTCGATGAGCCCTAGAATGTTCTTAAGCGTGTTAAAACTAGATCTAGAGTTTTTCATACAGCCCATGTGAGCACATGTATCTAGGAGAGTATGGAGGATGCAGTTAAAATCTCTGCTAATGATAACTGAGCCCAAGAAATGCAATAATGCCAGAGAGTGGTTTATGAAGAATTTAGTATTATCAAAGTTAGGGGCTTCCAACGAGAGAAGACGAATGCAGTTTTTCTCCCCATGGATGCTATTTGTGCCATCACTCAACAACCGTCCTTATCAGCTTAATGAGGTCAATTTATAGATAATATTTAAAATAATGATAGAGACCCCATTTACGTCAGTGGAAGTTGAGGAGCTCATTGCTTCCTGGGAAGAGCGGATCATTTTCTGTATTTACCTTTGAGACTCTTCCCATGAGAGGAGTCTCTTGAAGGCATAGGGTAATGGAAGATATAGTATATCAGGTTTTATGAGCAAAGCCCGTTTAATGGCCTTCCTAATGCCATTGACACTCCAGCTTAGCAAAGCAAGAAAGTGTAATCTCAGTGAAGTATTTGTTACCGGTTTTCTGATATCTGTTGCTAATTGTGTTTGATAGCCCTCCAGTGTTTCACTCTCCCATTCCACCTCCCCTCATCCAACCCCCGTGTCACAGCCATTTGGCTGCTGTGTCCCTACTGTTCCACTTCCCCATCCTAGCCCCACACCCTGCCACCCCTGATCCTCCATTACTTACTTGGCTAGAGAGTAGCACCCCCCCCCCCTTGCTCCTTTTGGATGTATTGGTATACATCCTGATAATACAGTGAACTTACAGCTGCATGTCCCTCAGTCAAGAATAAATCAGCATTCGTTAAATCATTTTCAAAATAGCATAAATAAAGGTTACCAAGACTTGTCTATATGTAAGCATTATTAATTGTGTCCGGATAGAAAAGCTCAGGTTGAAAAACATACATAACAATCTGGAAGGATCCTTGCCAATTAATTTTGAGCAATGGCTGGCCACTAGGGAACAGAATTCTGAAATTAAAGCATTTCCAAGAATAAGTCTTGGAAAAGAAACCCTCCAGACGCTTTTATTTGATATTGAAATCTTGAAAGAAGACGATGCTGGTGTGTGGGCTGTTACCAGTCCGAGGTGTGCAAATTGCTACTCAGTGTGCTCTGGCTATGGAAAGGTGTTTTTCCTAGAAAGATTTGACTTGGTCCTCGTTGAGGACCTAATGGCTGAACAGGTCTGTGATGCAATGAATCATATTGGAATTTACATCCCTCTACGTCCCATTTAGGAATGCCTACAATTCTTAAATTCAAATGTTGACCTATTTTCTAAGTCTTTGCATTTTTGTGCAAGAATTTTCATTTGGTGCCAAGTGCTGATCTGGTGATCTTTTAACAGTTTTCCAACTTGGTTATTCTGCTTTCAATCTTGGTGCTGGCTTCAATGAAGGACATAATTTGCTCATCAATAGTGTTATCTTTTGTGTTAACACATCAAATCTAGGGGTATGGCCGGGGAGGCCAAGATGGTGGACGCACCGCGATGAACTCCCAGCCACTGGCCCAGATCTCTATACATCCTCATTGCTGAGAAGGTTCATCTGCCTAGCACAGGCTTTTGGAGTGGCAGGGTCCATTCTGCCTGCCTAAGTGTTTGCAGCCTACAGCACCCGAGGCACCGACGTCAGGCACGCAGCCACGGACAACTGATCCTCTTGCAGAGGCCCCACCCACTCCCTTCAGCCTGGAAAGACTCTCCCTCTCGGGTGAGCCCTGCCACACAGGAAGCGCTGGTTAATCAGGTCCCTGGTATATCAAACATTGAGGTGGGAGACCGGACAACCAAATAGCTGGGTGAGGGCACTAAGGCGGGGCTGAGGTGGCTTCTCTCCTATGAAGCCCTTCAGGAAATACAGAGCTCTGCACTGCGAGCTGCAGAGGATTTCCTAAGGGCGGACTGTGGGCAACCTGCTGTGGGAACCGATTTCGGACCCATGGGCTCTGCTCCCAGTTGGGGGGGGGATTGGTTCCAGACACTAATCAGGGCCTGGAAGTGTGGTGCCCCCTAGCATACTCCGGCAACCCCACTGCATTATACTGTGAAGCCCCATACTGAGGACGTGAAATGCGTCTCATTTGGTGCCCTCCTGCACTTGTTGTCCCATTAAAGGTAACCCTGGCTGCTAGTGCTATCCATATGTGAGATGGGTGTGATGTAAGCCAGGGCTCGGAAACTCTCCTGGTACACCATCCGAGGCCGGACCAATTGCAGTGGTGTGACGCCTTTCTCCCCTATCTCCCCTCTGAGGTTCTAATTTATGATTCGTGACAACTGGTCTTGTCAGATTGGCTGGTGCGTTGCTGGGGCGGGATTGCTGGTGTGGAATCTTGACTGCTTCAATACCATGGGCTGGAACAGGCTCTCTTCTTTCCAGACCTAAGCCAAATTAACGGCCCCAGCATCAGGGTCCTTGAGGTTTGCGGAGGGTGGTGGCCGGCCTCCTCAGCCCTTGGCAATGTGGATGTGATCCTCCAAGCCATTTAGGCTTCCCTCGAGGTACTTTAAATCAAAATTGGCAAGAAGGTGGCCTTTCTGCGTCAGAATCTATATGGAGTGGCAGACAGAGTTTCCGAGGAGGATGGTGGGTTTTGGAGGTGGAAGATGCAGTGCGAGAACTCAAATCATGGGTTTCCCACCTCTCCAGTACTTCTATAATCCTGAAGGAATGCCCAGAAGATGCAGAAAACAGAGCAAGATGATGCATTCTCCAATTCGTTGGATTTCTAGAGGGAATGGAGGGTCCAATGTCGGAAAAATGTTTGGAAACCTGGATTGCTACCTGGATACCCAAGTCCCAGCTCTCCCCTTGCTTCATCATAGAACGAGCAATAGATCCCTGCCACAAAACAAAACTTTTCGGGGGCCCCTTCACACCTCATGATCATGAAACTAATGAACTACAGAGATAGACGCGATCATCAGAGAATCACAAAGTGGGGGATCTCCACTTCCAAGAAAGCCTGCTCATGATCTTCCTGAACTTTTCGCGCCTGGTGCAACAGCAGCAGAGGTCTTACGAAAAGGTTAAACAATAGCTTAGCGCCAAGGAAGTCCAATTCATGTTTCTGGCAAAACTCAAAGTGCTCTGTGACTCTAAATCCCTATTTTTTTTTTTTTAACTCCTGAGGCTGTGTAGACCTGGGCAAACGAACAGAGGTCTCTCGGGTGCAATCAACCCCACAATGGGGGGCAAATATTCAGCTGCATGACAACAAACTGGGATGTCACCCAAGAGGACGTAAACGAGCAAAGCGGCGGAAATGCCGGGGCTCATCAACCCAAACCCGATCAGACTCGGAGGACGATCGCCGGCTGCTTTACTCTTACAAAAGACCCACTTATTGGGTACCAAGTGTCAGTTCCTTGCCCATTACGGCTACAACAGGGTGTACCACGCCAGATACACCAGAGGCTGTAGAGGGGTGGCATTTTTCCTTCACAAGACCTTTCCCCTTGTGGTCACATCATTGTATGAGAAGATTTCCTTGGGAGACACATGGTGGTGGAAGGCTCCCTTAAGGCCCTCTAATACAACCTACACAGCACTTATGTCCCCCTCTACTCTCCACATACCCCTTTGAGGCTCTGAAATCAAAATATTGCGTTTGCCTATGTGGGTTACCATCATTGTTGGTGACTTTAATGACATTATGATGCCTGACTTGTACTCAGCCGGGCCCACGGTGGGGGGGAGGAGGCAGGAGTCAGGAGGGGCTGTCTAAATGAGCAGACTCCCTGGGCTTATGTGATGCATGTCGAAAATGGCACCCAAACACTCTCACCTATACCAACATGTCAGCTGCCCCCAAAACATAATCTTGTATAGATTTCCTTCTTTTCTCTGCCACCGACCTTACTTTTACAACTGGATCCCACATACTACCCAGTGAGATATCTGATCATTCCCCGTGACATGCAACTTGGCTAACCAGAGAAGCACATCCGCCCTATCTGGCGACTCGACACCTGGTGCCTAGCAGATCACACAGCGTTTGCCCGAGGAGGTGAAGCCTTCCTTGACCGCAACAAGAGCACTGTGGCCTCCACAGACACTCTGTGGACAGCTAGGAAGGCTGTTCTTTGAAGCATCTCCAGGTCCTAATTAAAAGGTAAAGAACATGAGAAGTACCGCCAAATAACGGACTTCGAAAACAAGGTTTTGTCCCTGGAACAGGACTACCTCAAACATCAGATGGAATCAGTGTGGCACAAGCTGGGTGTCACTAGGGCATCCTTGCGACAACTCTAACATGCTCGCCGATGCTGGAGAGACTCGATAAGAGTGCACAAATGGGGGGATGTCGGAGGGATGGGGGGAAACAGAATCTAGGAGGCCTGATGAGGTTCTCAATTTTGCCTGGTTTATTGAACAGTGCTTATTAGCAGTATAATAGTATGACAAGTTTGAATTGTCTTTGAACTGTGTTCCTTTCCTTCTTGCTGAAAAGATGAATTTATTTCTTCTTCTTCATTCTCACAGGGTGGCCTGCAGGTGAAGGACGTGTCCCTAGGAGGCTCAAAGGAAAGGAGGTCAAAGGCGGTAAGTATTTGGACTCCTTTTAAGATTGTTGTGAGAGGCCTCCACCACACCAGAAAAGGAAGTGAAACAGAACTGTCTTTTAGTGTGAATGAGATGAGATATCCAACAAAACAAAAACAAACAACAACAAAAATCACTCATTTCTTATTTAGGCCCAAATATATGGATCATACACTATATGGTAGGTCCAAGCTGGCAATCCTATTAGTTTGGCATAGGTTGCCCATTCTTGTTTGGTTTCTTTGCTGATCGTACAATAATTTCAGGTTGGTTCAACACGTGAGATATAGAGGGAGAGGAAGATGAATTTGATGAGATAGTAGGGTGCCACGGAGGGGAGGAAAAGATGGTGTCCCAGCAGAAATGCAGAAAAATTATTGGTGTTGCGCAGAGGAGCGATGATAGTGCCTTCAGAGTGCTCCCTTTCTACCCTCCCCCTTCTTCCCCGCCTTCAACCGGAGTCCTGCTCCCCTCTCCCTTCTCCCCCTCCCTGGTCACTCACCGCCGAAGCCGCAACTGTCTAGAGTTGTGGCGGCTCACAGGATTCTCCTGGGGGCGTCCACCATTCTTTGCTCCAGTCTTCGGGAGTGACGCCCTTGGTATCGCCATCTCCGCTCTGGGGGCTGTCCGTAGCCTCCCCGTCTTCCTCCGCTTCCGTCGTCTGGGTTCCTTCTCGGCATCTTGACATGGTGTCTTCCGGTTTCTCACAACTTCCTCTCTTGACGCTGGTCAGACGCACCCGTTCTTCCTGTGGGCCCTCCTTTTCTGGGCCATCCGAGACCACTGATTGGCTCTCTTGTTGGACCGGCTCGTCGTTGGCCTGCACATGAGAGTTCAGGGGGAAAGGTTTAACCCTTTGGTTGCCTTTCGCTTCTCCATCGCACCTTTGTTCTGCTTGCATCTCGGAGAGGGCGACACGAGGTAGGTGTCGGGGTTCGAGATTCGGCCACCCCTCTCATGGGATAAATTGAGCAAATTGCTATACTGGTTAGCCACCCGAGACATGACCTAACGATTTGTCCCACACCTCAATGTTGAGTGTGGCATGCAACAGACACTGCAGGGACATTTGCAGATTATTACCGATTTTTATACGCAGCCTCTGACCCACTTGTGCTGGACCTTCTCCTGAAATGACTACACCAAAATGACCGGGAAGGCATCACTAAGGAAGGGATTGTGGAGGCCCTTAAAGGGATTATTTTAAATCTAGCAGCTCTGATGGCTAGCTGCTGGAGTACTACCATCACTTCCAAACACTACTTATTCTCTTCCAGGGGATACTCATCAATAGTCATAAGCACTGAATAGACATCCCGGAAAAAAACCACCCGATTCCTATTTGAAATGGTCCTGGCTACCACTGTGGTGCTTCAAAAACTGGGCCGGCCTGCAGCCATGGCCTCATCAGTGTGGAATTCAAAATCTATGCAAAAGTCCTAGAAAATGGTCTACTTCACCTCATGCCACATTTGGGCCATCCAGACCAAAGTGGCTTTATCTCTCACAGTAGTACATGCACTGTATTCGCAGAGTCATATGGCGATAGCCCTCCCAGAGGTGCTGACAGAACCTAGTTCTCTTATGCTAACAGATTTCAAGAAGGTATTCGTGGACTAATTGTTTCTCAATGATGTATTAAAAAGAATAGGACTTAGGCGGAAATTATGAAAATATGTTCATCTTGTATATACCTACCCCAGAACATAATTTTGAGTTAATGGTGCACTCTCTCCTCCCTTCCCAATTGGCAGAGGCACGAGACATTGTTGCCCCATGTCCCCCCTTCTCTCTGCCCTTGCTATAGAGCCCTTTGGTGTGGGTTTGTGGTGATGCACAGGTTTGGGGATTTGACTGGGAGGGTAGCAACTGAGGACGCAATTGCCCTGTACACAGATGATATCCTCTTGTTTCCATCATGGCCCTTCTTCACGGGACATCGATTGACCCAGATGTTAACCTTATCAGGGAATGCCTCTGGACTTAATCAACTGGGCCAAATCCCTTAAAGGCAACAGAGAAGCAACAGACTGGCAATCGATATTGCCGGTCCGTAGACTAAGCTTCTAGTAACTTGGAATTCATATTGCTCTAGAACCTCACTTAACCTGGCTTTTGAACTTGAGACCTTTGATGCTCAAGACTACAGTCGACCTTACCAGATGGGCCTAACTGCCACTCATCGTCCTGGGCAGAGTAGCCCTCTTTAAAATGATTGTACTGCCACAGCAGCTGCATATGCTCCAGGGTGTTAGCTTGTTCATCTCTCAGTCTTGGTTCAAAGATTTATCAAAGAAGATCTGTGCCTTCCTCTCGCAGCACTGGCCTCCCCGGCTGGCCTTCGACAAATGTGTATAGTCCCTGTATGATGGAGGTATGGGCAGGCAGACATCCGCCTTTACTGTTGGACTGTGCAGATCCTGGTGATGAATGACTGGGTGGGGGGTGGCATGACCCTGCCTACCATCTGGAAATGGCCAGGCTGGACCGAGGCAATTATGGAGCTACTGTATAGGAACCCCATCCGACGCACTCTCCCCGAGATCATCACGGTTGCTCTGATCACTTGGAGATCCTTAATGAGGTGGGCGGGATAGAGCTCACGCTTGAGACTCCTCTGTGGCATGTTAACTGGCTGAAACATAGGCTCCGACATTAGGATCATTTTGAACACTGTCTTTGATGATGTGGAAACTAGAATAGACTGAAGGTGTTCCTACTGCATGTGTGAAAGCACCTTGTAGTACATACAAGGTATAATGTGTTTGAGGATCTGAGTTTTGATAGTTTAGGCCACAAGTTGCTCCTACTGTTTTGTCTTAATCAAGATGTCTGGGCATATGCAAGGTCTTCTATCTACATTACTCTTTTTGACGAACTTGGGTTGAGTTTGCTAGCCAAAGTGAAAGAAAGCGCTAAGCATTGGCAGGTAAGAAACGAGACACAATCTCCTTTAAATGATTACTGATTTAGGAGGAGGATCGCTTTATTTTGCATTACCCCTAGCTGCACTAGCCAGATTTACTGCTGTGTCTACTAGGTGATAATACGCTCTGAGCAACTTAAGGATTTAGAAGGAGATTTGCGGCTTCTCCGTTATGGCGGAGGAGGGTTGCCCCCCTGCTGAAAGCCAGTAGAGGCCACCAACAAAAATCAAATGATAATAAAACATTTTTAGTATAATTTTATTTGTTGTGCTACAGGCTCGGCTCGAGGGAGGGGCGGGCCATTCATCCTGATGCTGCAGCACTAGGGAGGAGGAGGGAGTGATGGGCACTGGCAAGTGGGCATGGCGGTTTGGCCGGCCCTCTGGGGCCGACCAAACTGTCATGTGCGCTTAGCCTTTCTCCACCTAGCTGTGTAGTACAGCTGGGTGGAGAAACCAACACAGGCTCCCAGTCCACGTCTGAGCGCCGAACTGAGGCGCTCAGACCAATCCCAGCTCTGCTCACATGCTGGGAATAGCATTCCCAGCACGTGAGCAGCGCTGGGATTGGGATCTGGGAGCCTGCGCAGTGTGAAGCAGTTCCTGGACGTCCGGGAGGCGAGGATCGGGAGGAAGGCGGTGGCCGTCGGAGCAGGTAAGTGTAATTTAAATATTTATATATTTTTTTCTTTAGTGTGCATCCCCCACTCCCCCCGCCCCACCCCTTCACAATACCGGCGACCTATGCTAGAGGTTTTATTTGCAAGTTGTGTTTTTTTGCTGGTATAGAATGTCATGTGAGAACTGCATGCTTGGTGCAGTTCTAGAGGTAGGCCAGAGTAGGCCATACGCAGATAGAGAGGAAATGGCCACATGGCCACCCGGTATGATTTTTAATCTATACTAGAGCTACCCGCTCTACTGAACAGTAGTGGTTCCAAGCCTATTACTCCCCCCCCCCAACCCCCAAAAAAGACAAAAAGTCCAAGTTGTAGGCAAGTCCAAGAAATAGGTCATGAAAACTGTTTCATCTAACGTCCCTGTAAAAATAGGGTCCCTTGAAGAAGACCATCAGTTTGTAATATGCGACTCAAGTCCAGGCAATCTGTCGATGGGGATTTACTCTGTAAATAAAGTTGTGTGATTTATTGCACACCGGATGGTTTGGAGCTCTAGATACACGATAAGTTAAAATCATGAGAAACAGCAGTTGCGTTGTTCCCAGTCCTAGCAAGAGAAGACTTACCTCCCGACAAAAGAAATTCGGCGAAAGAGGAAGTTTGGGATTTTACAGTCAAAGACAGTGGTCTGATTTAGAATGTTGAACCATTTAGAATCCCCGAATGCCCCAATACAATCTCAGACCTGAGGCAGTGGCTGTATTTACGCCTGTAATTGAATCAATATTATAGCAAGTCATCTTGAAAGAAATATTAGAGAGTTCCTGTAACTCACCTGTGATGGGTTTGCAGAAACAAAACAAAAAGTGTAGGATAGTTCAGGACCTAAGAGAGGTGAATCAAATTGTTGTTCCATGGTACCGAAATCTGCCATGATACTTTTCCAAATCCTATGTGATGCAGAGTGGTTTTCCATCATTGATCTGTGCCAAGCAATATTTTCGATTCCTCTGCATAATAATAGTCAGTTCTTCGCATTCTCATTTTTAGGAAAACTGGCATGGTGCTGAGTCCCAGAGGGGAATATAGAGAGCTCCTCTATCTTCAAACAGATACTGAAGAAAAACCTAGAGATTTTGGAGTTCCCATGCAACTCGGTTCTGATCCAGTACATCAACGACTTGTAATTGTGTCGATAATGCAAGATGCATGCAAACCAGACACCATTACTTTATTGACCCATTTGACAGAGAACAGACCCAAAGTGTCCCTTACAAAATTATAGTACTGTCAGAGGGAGGTTCTGTACTAGGAAAATCACACTGAGAAAGGAGTTTGGTACATGCCCCAATAGCATATCTCTATCAACTTGAGAATGAACCCCCAAAAGACACAGAGCATTCAGGATGTTCCTGGGAATTGAGGGCTACTGTAGTCAGAATTCCCAACTTTTCCCTAGAGGCAAAACCTCTACAGAGACTTACACAGAACGGTGAGGCTGATCCACTTCCCTGGGAAAACAAATGCATGAGTGCCTTCTTAGAAATTGGAGAGAAACATCGTCATGCACAAGCACTAGGAATGCCTGATAACAACAAAGATTTTGTTCTCTCCTGTTACAAGCATGACAGGTGTGCATTGTCTGTGTTGACACAGACTCATAGTGAAGCCAAACAGCCAGTGGCTTATTTCTCTGCCACACTTGATAAAGCAGCCGCAGTGTTTCCTGGATGCCTAAAAGCGGTGGCCCCAGTAAGTGTCAATATCCAGCAGTGAGAGGGCATTGTTACTGGCTACTTGCTTATTTTACTGGTACATTCAGTTGAAATTTTGCTGTACTCGGATGCAGCACATGACAAACAGCGGACTAAATATGAACAACTGATTTTAGCTGCAGAGACTATTTCTTTAGAGCGCTGCAATGTACTGAACTCTGCTACTATTTTGCTATTTCCAGAAAATAATGCAGAGACTGATGGGGTCGACCATGACTGTCTAGATGTTACAGATTGTGTACCAAGACAAGACCTGACATTTGAGATGTCCCCTTGGAAGAGCCTGATTTTACCTTGCTTGTGGGTGGCTCTTGCCTAAGATATGGGAGAGGAATTCTGAAAACAACTCATGCTGTGTGCACCTTAGAAGGTGTTGTGGAAGCCTCCTATTTGTGCAATGTAACCTCCACACAGATGGCTGAACTGATTGAGGTGAAAAACCTGTTTTGCCAGATGATATCTTGTCTACTATGGCAAGATATATTCACAGTCTCATCCACATAGGGCAAGATGTTGGTACAATATCCAGAGGCATCCGGAGGGGTGGAACAAGTCAATGGGATGCTAAAATTTCAACTAACCAAGATGTGCGTGTCTGCTTCTCTGAACACCCTTACCCTGGTTCTGATGAGCCTCCGAAGCACTGCTGATCAGAGGAATGGACTCTCCCTCCACGAAACTCTGATGGAGAGAGAAATAAGACTTCCTGTCATGCCAGCAGCTGTGCTTCTGAATATAAAGGATAAGATTCTTGACTACTGCATGGGATTGACTGATGTGGTGCTTTTTTTCTCCCACCAGGTTGACTAGACAACCCCACTTCCAAGGCAAGAACAGAGTCACAACCTTACCCCAGGATACTGGATCCTGGTAAAGAAACACGTCAGGAAGACCTGCCAGGAACCACGCTTTTGAGGCCCTTTCCAGGTCATCCTTGTGACAAACACCGCTGTGAAGTGTGGGAATCTGCTGAACTGGATTCATGCCTCCCACACTAAGAGTGAGAGAAGCTGGCGAAGAAGTAGTGACAACAACCATTGATTTGCAGATTCAAACTCGAGCACAGAATAGATGTTCAGAGGGAGGAGAAGACTACACACAAGAGTCTCAAAGTGAAGTCGATACAAGGGCACAGCCTGTGGTGAATGAGCCAAAAGTAACCACAGTGCACCAAGCAGCTGAAATTGAAGGTGTGCACCCTGAGCTGGAAAAATGTGTAAGTACTTTGGCCGGTGGAGTGGTGGTGTGTCAGAGGAATGCATCCCAGAAACTATCAGAGAAGAAGCAGAGCCAATCGAACAAGATGATAGTGACAGTGAGCAACCAGAATTCAGAAGATTAAAATGACAGAGTGCCTAGTCAAAGGTGTTCGGCCCTTGAGTGGATTTACTTTGCTGAAAGCAAGCCTGATCTGAGAACACATGAGACTGACAATTATCAGTGTTTTTGAAAAACCCTCATGAACAGTGCTACCACAACAAAGATTGATTGATATTTTTGATTGACTGAATTCAAGTGACAAATGTCCTACCCAGATGTTTCATGTTTTGTACTCAGAGTATTCACTGAAGACACTAGGTCCATAGGTTCCAGTAGCAGAGTTGGATTTTTGTCCCCTTTAGAGTGTCCAGCTGTGGATGGTAGGGTTCTAGTTCTGAAGTCAATTGAACTAACCTATTTAAACTGAATGTTTTGCTGATTTGTACACTATAAGCAACAAGTGGACTTCTGACTTTTTTTTCCTTTTTAGGTCGAGCCTAGCGCAGCGCGCATGCGCTGGTCTAGGAGATGACCTTTTGGAATCGGTCTGCACTTTTCCTAACACTCGTGCGTGTGGCGCCATCCTCCTTGCGGGAGCGAGCAGCGGCGCGCAGGGGCCATCTGTTTGTAATTAGCGTGGCCGCGCGCTCTTGGCTTCCGGACTCAATATCTCAATTGCTTTATTTTTTTTTGGTTTACAAGAGCCCTAGCGTGGCCGTGCGCGCTTCGCTTCTGGACTCAATATCTCAATTGCTTTATTTTTTTTTGGTTTACAAGAGCCAGGCAGCTGCCAAGTGCTGACAAGCTCCTTTTTCACACACCACAATATTTTTCACCAGCCGCCACTAAGTAGTTGAGTGTGCCGAATCAGCAAGTTTGCAAAGGTCTGTTCCTGTGCATTTCAAGCATATTTCGCTCTGAGGACCAAAATTAGTTAAACTCTAGACAGAGCTCTGCCTCTAAAGAACACCGAGAACTGTACTTTTGCAAACCGGTACGAGGACGCGCTGTTAAGCAAAAATCAGGGCATGTTTTCATTATTAACCAGACGTAACCAATTCCAGACCCTGGATACTCACGTCTCATTACGTCGTATAAATCGAGTATAGAAGTGCATGCCCAGGAGAAAAGAAATAATTCTTTTAGTATCTCCTGCCAGACATGTTCTGTCATCTTTTTATTAGCATTTGATATATTTATAACAAATCCTTTCAAATAACAGCACGATTTCTAAAAACTATTTGAAACAATGCCACCTGTCTTTTACGCTTTTGGGGTTTTGACCTGTGGCAGACAAAAGGGAACACGCAGCAGCAGCAGTTATAAAGAGTTAAAGCAAGCTCTTCCGCGCTGGCGATAACACTCAGAAGCTAATAAAACAAGCATTGGCATAGCCAGTAGGTCTCGCTTTTGGGACCTTATAAGTATTTAGTTATGCAGCACAATATCCTTGGTGCTACAACATCAACTGTTGCATGGCTAAACACTTATAAGGTCCCAAAGGCGAGACCTATTGGCTATGCCAATGCTTGTTCTTTTTGATCTGACCTGGGAGAAACTAGGGTGTTCAGTACACCAAAAAGGTGTAAAGTGTTAATAATAGTAGCAGCAGCAGCATCTGCCATTGTCATAGTAATAATGGGTTTACTAGGGAGTTTTAACTCTTCTGTCGAGCATGCTTCAACAGAAACTAAACCCGACTTAGTCTATTTAGAATAACAACATGGATTTAATATAAAGATTTTGCATAAAGATGGTTCAGAGGGAAATTTCTCAGCAAATTTATTTTTTACGTTGCTTACAAGAGTATTCTAAAGTTATGGGAACTAGAGATTGGAACATATGCACATATTTACCCGTTTATACCACAGCTGGTATGATGTAACACCACTTATTGCTGACCGATGCGCTTACGTGCAGCTCAACCATGAGTTTATTATATCAAGAAGGTCGCTTTGAATATTATTTTTCTTACTTTGATTTGCTTTCAGATGATATGCCTAGGTTTAAAAATGTTAATCCACATGCTGGAGCCAAGTCCGTAGAGAGAAGAGGTCATTATTTAAGGTTTATCACACCAAATAATGCGACTAATTTGCTTAATGCTAGGGGTATATGCAAACTGAGTAGAGCGGAGAAGGACTTTATATAGGAATTGGACTAAACGAGTACTGTGATAGAGAGGAGGTTAAAGAAAGTTGTTAAAGGTGGGTTGGGAAAAGGAAGAAGAAATGATGAAAGAGTAAAGTATATAACCAAAACTAAATTTTAATTTTCAAAAGAAGGGAAAGTTATGTTTCATGAGACAAAAAGAACAGGTTCATAGGCCTTAGATGGGAGGTTGGAGTGAACGTTTTAGCACATTTGTAACTAAAATGTCAGAGATTTCTAGTGAGGTAAAAGAGTTAAAGAAGACAGGTGCCTGGAAATCAATAGGGAAGGATTTTCTGAAATTGATGAGTGGTTTAGTGATATTGGTAATGGAACACTAATTAAGATACTAACCCCGATGCGAATTGTCATAATTTATGTGATATGCCTATTTCAGTTTATAAGGGGAGTTAAGTTACTAAGTGGTAGGTCAAGATGCAATGGAGAAAAGAGTCTGTCTGAATCGAAGGGGAGAAAAAGGAAGCGCACAGATGTGGAGCTTGAAGACCTACAGAGTAAAATGTATGATGATTTGAAAGATCCAGAGGAATGTAGAGGCAAGCCGAAAAAACTGAAAACTGTTGTATAAGAAGATCATTGAAAAGCAAAGTGGGTGTAACTCGTTGTTGACTCCCAGAATCACCAGAGGAAAGACTGACGAGGCCGTTTTTCATATTAAATGTTTTGCAATATATCAACATTAAATGTATTAATTGTGTAATATTCACGTTCAAATTGACCATAGGTAATGTAGGCCTGTTTTTAAAATGGCTAACAGTTGGTTACATCCATCTTCATAGCACGTGCATTTCTTTATTTTAGGAGAAGCTGACTCCTCATTTACAAACGTGATGTGTCCTTGTTTTCTTTCTCAAGGGAAATGTTTTCTTTTACGTGATCACTATGGAATGTATTAACGAGCTGATACGGTGCACCTGCAGAGTACAGGCTGGTCGGATGCATTTTGTTATGCTGCAGATAACTGTATTGTTGAAGGAGGTTTAGAGAAGCCTTATTGTGAACCGTTCTGAGACAATAATGAGCTTAGATTATCTCTGTGTGCCTTAACCTGATTGGAGAGTTTTATGGAAACCATGTGCAGGCGTATCAAATGTTAGAACTGGGTGACTTACACTAGTGCAGAGTATAATGCAGCTCAGCCATATTGCAGACATACTTACTTTTGTCCACTTTCAGACAACTTAGAGCGGAGTAGTGAGCTCCTCTTACGGAAGAACTGATTCTTTAATCTTCTCTTTAAGACAACTCTATACTAATTTATCCTCTCATTTATCTGAATTTGACTAATTTGAACTTCATAATTACTAAATGCATTCATGTATTGATACTGATTCGTTTATTTTGGATTCGTAAAAACGTTTAACCTGTAATAAACCTTTACGGTTTGAAAACGTAATCACTCTGTCTTCCTTGTGGAGTCTAAGGTGCTTCACTTTATTTAAATGTATCGATTTGATGACTAGCCTCAGTGGTGAATTTCGATGCGCCCGGAATTTCCAAGAAGAAAAGCGCTACAACAGGACGTGGATGGAATCTCGGGGCAAATCTGCCTTTTCTGTGATGTTGTTTCGCTTGCCTAGCACTGAGAACAAAAGCGTTTTACAAAACCGTAGAAAAATATCAGCCATAAATGGATAGGTGGGCAGGAAAAGGACAATGCCTAATGGTTCTCAGCAGCTGATTATAAGGGATTAACCACAGAGACTCTTTCCGATTGGTTGACGGCGCGCAGCACTGCTGAACTAGCTGTGGTAACTGTAATTCTGATTGGCTATCCTCAAACAATCACAATGTGCCAAACAAACAATGGACATCCTGGGGCTCCCCAAACTCTTTTGCAGACACGAGAGACGGGGCTGTCAGAAGAAGAGTGGTTTCCAGTGTTATGGCAAAGCAATAGGCCATTTTTCTGGTCAGCCTGCCAAACAGATTTTGATGCTTTTTTTTTTTTAGCTGAATCTGCCTCGTAATTGAACAAAAACATTGCATTCTGCTTTAAAAATGTGCAATCTGCCACTTTCAAAATTCGGTGAAAATCTAGCACACAGGTGTGTACGTTCTGCTCTTTGGGAACACTCAAAGCATACATTTACAGCATGAGTTGGGGGAGCTCAGGGCCGGACTGGGAACCAAAACTGGCCCTAGCAAAGGGCTTGGCCACCCCCCCAGGGGTTGGGGGTGCGGCCGAGCTGTTTGCTAGGGCCGGTTTCGGCCGATTTTGTTACAGGGGTCGAAAACGGCCTTGTAACAAAAAGGCCCCCCTGAGGCCCAAAACTGGCCCCCACCCTGGCGGCCCACCGGGGAAATGTCCGGTGCCCGCTACTGCCAGTCCGGCCCTGGGGGAGCTGCTCTATTTGTATGCACCAGTGCACTGCCAACATACCACTGTGATGAGTCTACCGCCACTGAAATGATGACCCTCTGCAATCGGCACACTTCAAAGGGTACTGGAGGACTATGTACTCGCATAGAGGCACTGCACTCCTCCATTCTAGCAAAAGATTTGTTTCAATGCTCTGTAGCATTGCCCTGTGTGTACGGATAACGAAGAGGCACTTTGTTCCTACCAGCATCACCCTTCACCGTACAATACCGCCTATCACACCAAGAATACCTACGTGCTTTGTATACAAATAGAATGACGTATCTAAGAGCTGCCCCACCCCCACAAAATGCTCTACGTCGTGTGCTCTCATTTAAAGCATTTGTCAAAAGGTGGCAACATGACATCTATTATGCCATGTCTCTACAAAAGACTGCCCACACAATACAAAAAAGACCATGTTGTATGCTGTTTGCATATGTAGTGTTCTACGGATAAAAATAACCATGCAAACAAAATAAGTTATTAACATGCTGCTTTGTAGCATATTTTGCAAAGCCCTTTGAGTGCAACCGATGATTAAAAGTACCATAATGTTATTAAATAAATATAATATATATATATATATTTTCAAATCTTCACAGCTTCTGTATAAGTGATGAAAGCACAAATGTAATTCACCATGGGAAGAATCTTACCTAAAAAATCGAGCTTGGTGCTCCAAGTTATTTTCCTCTAATTCTTTTCGTCTTTCCCTTTGCTGCTGTTCAATTCTTTGTTTTTGTATTTCAGCACTCTCGATATCCCCTTCTTCTAGAAACCTAAAAGCAGAAAATACCAATTTTACTGGGAAATATGCCTCATGTCATTAACGCATGAGATGTCTTGTGACTTAAATAGCTTGTACTGTTCCTGCAAAACCTAAATACTAGATCAGTCAGGGGCGTCGTGAACCCCCGCTTTAGCAGCTAGAGCGGGCGTGGGATGCTTTAAAGGCCCTCCTGTCTGCAACTCGCAGACACAAGCTCATAATTAATGTTGTAGTGGAATTTAGCACAACCTGAAGAGCAAGCAAAAAAACGTGTGAACGAAAGATGGGTAAATAGACTAGGGGGAGGAATAGTGAATGAGGAGAGGAAGTGTGGAAGGAAGGAAAGATGACAGGTGAGTGGGTGGATGAATGAGTTGGTAGAGTGGGTGAAGGGGTGAGCGCATGGATAGGTGGATGGATGAAAGGATGAAAGGATGCAGAATAAAGGGATTGATGGATAGGTGAATGGATGGACAGATGAAAGGATGGCAGAGTAAAGGGATGGTTAGGTGGATGGACAATTGAAAGGATAGCAGAGTAAGGAATGGAAGTTGAGTGGGTGAAAAGATGAGAATGGATGGAGAGAGGCTGTATGGATGATTGATGGCAGAATGGATGGGTGGGTGGAGTGGATGGAAGGTGGAGTGGATGGATGGCAGAGTGTATGGATGAGGAAGAGTGGAAGGATGGATGACAGAATAGATGGATGACAGAATAGATGGATGGCAGAGTGGATGAATGGATGGTTGGCAGAGTGGATGGATGGATGGCAAGACGGATGGATGGCAAAGTAAATGGATAATTGGAAGGATGGAAGAATGGATAGATGGAAGGATGGCAGAGTGGATGGATAGCTTGATGAATGGCAGTATGAATGGATGGGATGTAGAAAAATTGACCAATGTATGAAAGAAAGAATGGGTGACACAATGTAAAGGTGAAATAGTGTATATTGGTGGGTGGATGGAAGGATGAATGCATAGGTGCTTGGACCGAAGAGACACAGGAGGTCTTCTAGGAAGGTATGGGCTCACTTGCTTTGCTCACTTGGTGCCATAAGAGCTTCAATTCAAAGCGGGGGGTATCTTAATTTTCTAGCTACTCCTTCTCTGAAGCTTTTCCTGTGTGGCTCAGACCACGCCTGCTGTATCTAATACTTAAGATTAACACATTCAAAGTGCCCCTGGCAGACAAATCCTTCTGCATGAAACACTCAGTTTCTGAAAATTTGTAGAAGAATAAAAGGGCCACACAAGAACGCATAAATGTATTAATTTATGGAAAACAGAAGATAATAATTGAATTCCTCAACAGATTCAAACCTTGAAACTGATTTAAGATCCAGTCACTCCACGTACAGGTAGGCCTTTTCTGAAACATTATGCCTTGTATTGCAAAACTCCTTCGAAACCAAAAATCCTGAATTCCAGGAGGGTGATGATTCAATGTAACAGGCAGTCGAGCCAGCCTGCACCACTGGAAGCTATGTTTTCTCGCCTCAATGCACAGGAAAATTTGCAACACACTATCCAGCATGAATCCTATTTCATGTTCAGGCAAGCCATGTCCATCTAACATCATCACAAGAATGTTACTGGACATTAATCACAGGTTGTAAGCTGAGTGTTCAATACATGGGACTATTGCTAAGGGCCTTTAAAAACTCAGGGATTTCCTTTACCTTAAAAGCCATCTCAAGATTCTCTAGATTAGAATAATTATACAAAAGTTTCCACTTTCTCATAAAGGTACTAGAAAAGGCTGTTAGTATTGAAAAGCAAAATGATCTGGAGAAACATAACGAAATGGGACATTGGCACTTTAGTTTCTACTCAAACTGAAACAGGGAAAGCACTGCTTGATGGACAAAACAAATGTTTGCAGATCAAAGATAATGGCATGTTCTTGGGCCATCCAACAGCTTTTAACACTCACAGCCACTCTATCTTATCATGAGGATTTGATACATTTCGGAACAGCAGAAGATCCAGCTTGATCACTTATGTCCTGTTCCCCAGAGAGTGCTGGGACTTGGTCCTGGACATGGAAGTGATCCAAAGACCAGAGAGTGACCATGACCCCATTAGTCTCAAGTGCTCCATCCTGACCGAGCAGAGAACAGTCAAACGCTTCGCCGCCAGTATCACCCCAAACAACAACAGACAAGCAGTTAAATGGAATAGAGAGAATCACTTGAGCAACAAGACTCCATCAAAAATTTGCCTTGAATATTTCCTGGCTACCACCAAGGTCAGTGACGAGCTGGAGACAATACTAGCAAATTATACCAAACTCTCAATGGATCTCACACGCCACTAGTCAGCACCTTGGGCCACAAGGAGAGACTACAAAGCACTAATCAAGGGCAAGAAACTGGTATACCAGCAAGAAGTATGACAAGACCGAACCAAGGCAGCAGAAAACAAGGACAGTAATTCCTTCTGGAGGAACATTGCAAAATATTTAGATGGTCCACAGAAAACCATATTACCACGCAGACCTGAGTAGACCATTACAAGACCATATATGCTGGTGGCGATTGTACCCCACCATTGCTTCACCCCAATACTCCCCCACCAACGGAGCAAGCTGCTGTTCTCTGCCCCGAGGTAGAAAGAGCGATCTTAGACCAGAAGGCCAACTAAACCCAGGTCCGCACTGTGTATCTGTCAACATATTTCGATCAGACCCCAAGGCTTGGTCTGTAGCCCTGCCCATGATATTCAGCGCATTCATAAGATCAGGCAAATTTTCGCTCTCTTGGTGATCCGCCATTATAGTTCCCTTTCATAAAAAGGAAGCAAAGTGTTACCGAGCAATTACAGACCTATCTCGCTTTTGGACAGCACTGGGAAAATCTATAGGTGGGTCCTTTTGAATAGATTGCAGGCCTGTGCAGATAAAAACACAGTCCTTACAGATGCACAGGCGGGGATTCTGCAAAGGCATTAGTACCATCAATCAAGCCACAAAACTATTCATGATCTGTGTCAAATATACAAAGATGATCAAGCATCCTCTCTATCTAACCTTCATCGATCTTAAATTGGCTTTTGATCTTGTCAACGGAACCAACTATGGGATACGTTCAAGAAACAAGGAATTGAACAAGACCTCTTGTAAGCCATCAACGCACTTCACAAAGACACGCGGACCTGCATCTGCTATGGAAGTGGAGGAGAATGCACTCCTTATTTTTATATATGCACAGGGGTACACCAGAAATGTGTCCTTGCCACTATACTCCCTCTTCTTGAATGACTCAGAGAAATTTCTACTCGACAGAGTAACAGATGCACGAAGCCAGCAATAAAAAAAATTATCCTCTTGTTCGTGGATGACGCAGTAAATTTATCCTGCACGCAAACCGAGTTGCATAGGAGATTGGTCAGCTTTGAAAGCTACTGTAGACAAAAAGATCTTGTCATTAACATTGAAAAGACAAACGTAATGCAGCTGAGGCTATCCCCACCATTGACAAAATCACCAAGAATTGCTGGCAAGGCACTCGAAATAGTCAAGGTCTACGACTACCTCGGGATCTCCTTCAAAAACAAGTTTTCCTAGCGTGCCCATGTCGACAAAGCAGCTGCCACCCTACAGCAGTCTGGCAATGCAATCCTAAGGCTTAAGAACAAAATTGGCTGCCATTCACTGAGTGTCGTGTTACAAGTATACAAGCAAAAAGCAGTGGCTGCAGCAAATTACGGTGCAGAACTATGGTGGTACAGCAACAGTAAGCAGCTCCAAATGCTGGAAAACACATTTTTGAGAACACTACTGCACCTGAGCCCTGGTTACTGGCTACGCCTAAACCACAACAGGCATGGAGAGTCCTTCCTGAGATTAGTGCTTGTAGTGTCCCCCTTGGGAAAATTCCTCACAACCTGTGGGCAAGTTATGTAAAAAGCTGTCTTCAAAACCTTGGTCTCGAGCATCTATGGTTTGAGACAGCCAACAATGGGAAAGGAAGCATTCCTGCACACCAAACTTAAGACACGCATCAGAAAAGCACGCACCTCTGTTCTATCCTGCAACTATTTGCACACAAAGCACACCTTGGGTATGAAGCAATACCTAAAAGATACTAGTCCCAACGCACGCCGCACCTAATGTTTAAAATTCCGTCTTGGTATCCTGCCCATTAGAACTTATATCGCCAAATTCTCTAAAGGCTGCACCATTTCTGAACCCTGTGACTGCATAGTGGGCTGCAATGAGTCCATAATGCACTTTTTGCCATTTTGCACCAAAACCAAGCACTTATGCACAAAGTGGCTCATCCCCAAGTTTTTAATTACATCTTGCACAGACGCACTAGCACTTTGTGCCAGATCAGATTTACCAATTATTTACAAGTCCCTGTCAAGCTACATTATGGGAGCATGGTTCATTATAAGAATGGCATAGAGATCTCCCCTTCGCCTCAACCAAGTAACTGCAGCCCCACTTAACGCACTAGCACTCTGTGCCAGATCAGACTTTCTAACCATCTACAAGCCTGTGTACGGGTACATTAAGGGAGCGCGGTTTATCACATGAGGGGCACAGAGACCCTTTACCATGGTCACTAATTAACAGTAGCCCCACCCCACCGGGACTCTAATGGATTCTTATCTGACGTATTTTATTCAACAGAATTGTTTACTACTGCTTGAACGTCACTTTTTATAATTTCGTGGCACAAACACATCAATAGCAAAAAATACTTGAGCCTGTCGATCACGACTGCCAGCAGGTACGATGGACCTGAACATCAGCGGTTTATTATATGCAGTTTTACTGTGTGCCCAATAAGTTCCTTTAAAGACTAGTTGTTACATCCCAAAGGAGCTTGCCAAGAACACTTGACACCCCAGTGCACCAATTTTGCACGAAACCTAGCTCCTTATCGAGAGGTTTACAAGAATATCTTCATGGATGATGAATTTAGGGTTGGAGGTGGCTTAAGACATCACAATATAGTTTTAATTGCCACAAGGAACGTATGGCTTTCATTTTACTCTTCTGAAGATGTAATCATGCTCTTTGACATGTTTTGAGGTGTGACCTGTGTGAACATTTCAATTTCTATTTGTATGCATTATTCTTTTATGGGCTTTTATGCCTGAAGTAAAGATATATGATATGAGGATACATTTCCAAAGAGGTCAGAGGCTGCTAGTAGCTGCTTTGCATCTTCTCTTTCTGATTAGCAAGCATAAGTTTAGATCAGGAAGTTTCATCTCCCACTAGCTGGTTTTACACAGGTGTGAGAAATGACAACATTTTTGCTGTGGTTCTCCCATTTTGTTTGATTTTGTTGGCTTTAGGACTCTGTGAACATTACCATTGCTAAGCAGTAGTAAAGCACATCAGCTTCCTCCCTAAAAACATGGCTGTACATTGAACCTTCCCGATTTGGTTTCATTGCAAATCATGCCGAAAATGCACCAATGGCATAGAAGGCTGAATGTCATATGTTGGCTGCAGAGTGTTTTTACACCGTCCAATATATGACAAAAGCATGTGTCTGTCGGGGCACCACTGTTTTCAGGCTGGGCTGCTGTTTAACATGTGGCAAGGAAAATTGCTTTTACCATGTAGGGAAAGCTTATTTTTGTAAATTCATAAATCAACCCTAAAGTATACCTTGTAAGCCCAGAGGGCTGGGTGCTAACATATAAAAATAGGGCTCATTACATAGTGAGATTAGTGTATCCTCACAGTTATATAAAACGCAAAATATATTTCACTGTGTAGGCTTTGCCAATCGTTTCACTGAATAGGCTTAGATGAAATTACAATCTTTATTTCCTATCTCCACTTGGAAAAAATGGTAGAAAAATGCTTTAAAGCTATGTTATACTCAAAATCTGAATGGAAACATTTTCGCTAACTTAAGTAGAAAAGTCACTTTGCAAAAAGGTACTTTATTTTGCCTGAGCCAAAACTGGCCTAAAACCAGTTTGCCACTCAGCCCCTACAGAAATGAAATACATATCCTAACGTGGGAGAGTTAACAACCCTGGCTCAGAGGACAATAGCCTGCCTCGGAGCCCACAAAGAGCAGATAGGAGTTAACTGCTAACCATTTAGCAGAGATTAGTTATCTGGGAGTGGACAGTGACAGTTGGCAGAACACAGGTCAGCTTTAATGCTTACTCTTTTGACTTGGAGATACCAAAGAGGGCTTTTCCTATTCATTCATAGGGACCTCCAAGGCAGCAAAGCGCCATTCACTGTAGAGAGAACCAGTTTTGATCTTGTCAGATAGGAGGAGAGCTCATGTAAATAGGGGAGTGGCTGAAGACAGGCCTCCCTTGTGGCACTGGGTTCTGCCATCTCAGAACATGAGCTCTTGGGTAAATTTACAGTATGCAGAGAAAATGCTAAAAGAGGAGGTGGAGAGACTGAGAAAATAGTCAGGATTGGGGGGCAGACTTTATCCAGCCACTGGCTATTATACAGGATAAATCTGGCACCTCAACCATACCCTGCTCAGAACATTCCTGCAACTAGGAAAACTCCACCTGAAGAAGGTGGCCCTGCTAGAAGACTCATGTTGGGAGAGGACTAATTCAAGGAATGATTGACTCCAGAATCCTGCAGACATCCAGAGACTGGAACTGCTCTCTAAAGGTCAAGTAGTTTGCCTGCTCCAGGGACAAAAAAGCAAGGCTCCTGACTCCAAGAAGGCCCATCTTATCACAGAGAATTAAGCCTTGTAGAAGAGAGACCTGGTGCCTAGATGTGTGCCTTGAGGAACAAATGGCTGCAAGAATGGGTAGTAAGAAATTTTCAGCACTTTGATAAAAGTAGCGACACATTCATATCTAGAGGACTAGCATACAGTGCTGAATTTACGCAGGGTGGTTGCACCCAAGATGAACAATTAAACCAGGTTCCTCCTGCTCAGAGCTTTTTGCCGTGCTGAAAATTGGTTCAGCTAGACCTAGCGGTGAAGGTACCCAGCCTTGTAGAGCCCTGCCCAGCTACAGCTTCAAGTCTTGCCAAACTAGAGGATTTTGACTTCTAAACAGTGACTAAGTATGAAGGTAAAACCTTGTACTTGGCAGCAAATCTAGTTGACCTAAAAAAAGAGATCGCAGCAACGGCAAAATACAGATTTGTCCTGTTCAAAGCTTTTGGCGCCAGAACCAACGGCTTCAGTGGAAGCTCAACAATGGCATATCCAACTTCAAGGAACCCTTACTGGCCACAGCCACAGACTTTGCCCCACTGGAAGATTTTGACTTCGATATCCGAGACTAGGACCGAAATTAAAAACTTTGACCAGGATGACCAGATTGGTGTATACAACCTCCATTCCAACGTGGCCTGAAATCAAGCCAAGGTTCTGGTCAACAGAGAACTGTTTTTGATTGGTGCGTTACTTTTTCTGGAGGCTTTTTGCATTAAAACCTTAAAAATGAATACCCCCCACCCCCTAATTATTTTATTGATCTTTGTGTCTTTTAGGTCATTGCATTTTTCCAAATCGGTTTGTGAATTTCATGATGTTGTGTTATTTACCTTAAGTCTCTTAGTACTGATTGAATTTAACATGCACTTCTCTGGGTAATGTCTGCTGCTTGTGTCACAGCTACCAGGGACTGCACAGACATTACCCGAGAACTGTTTGACCTAAGAAGAGAAGATTTTTATTACATTTACAGGAGTAGTCCCAGTGCTAAATTAATAATCCCATTCCAGACAAAGGGTATAAAAGTGTTCCTGTCACACCCTTTCTACTACTATTCAATATTTATGTTATTCCATTATATAAACTCCTGTGCAATTTTAAGATCGTTTTTCATAACTATAACAAGTGGAAAATCATCTTTTTGAGTAGAGTAGCGATAGCAGATTGTGAGGGCACAAATAAAAAGCAAAACAGGTTGTAGAGTTTGGCAGCTAGGCCTATGGCTAATGTTGATAATTGAAGTCACATCTCACCAACTTTGAGAGCCTTTCACTCTCATATGATTTAGTCAAGGCCTCCAGTGCTCTGAAGAGCGCTGAGTGAGGCCGCTTCCTCCAATCCTGGAACTGCTCTCATGCTGGTGAGAGCAGAGCCAGGATTGGGTAGGCGAGTTGTCTGGCTCCCACATGAAGCCTGCCTGTAGTGAAAATGGGTGTTCCGGGACACAGTGTGTACCCTCCAGTGCTCAGACCCATTCACTAGCTCAGACTCCCGACCCACCAATGCCTCCCACTTGACCCGGAGCCTCGTAAAGGCCACCTGCGATTGAAGTCGAGCTGATCTATATACCCAGGATACTACCCTTCGGCCCTCCCCAAAAGTCAGGTTAATGTAGATGATCTCATGCGCCACCGGCTCACCCTGCTGACCCTGTTGCCATACTACTTTGGCATATGTAAGGAACTGTGAAGTGGGAAGCCAGGTTTACTTCACCAGGTCCTCTAGAGACCATTATCTACCCTCCGCGTAACAGTCCCTGACCGTGTGTATGTTTGCTGCAGTCCAGTTGCGCATCATGTGAGCCGAAAGTAGGCCCCCGACCGGTGTTGGTAGACCCACCAGCAGCAGGACTGAGGAATAGTGGCACTATTGGCCTGTTATCCTAGCGAACTTCACCCAACAGTGTAGTGTGATCTGCAGTAGTTTGGGGTTGGTCCCCTAGTGGAGAGTGCCCCCAGCATGAGTGGCACCAACCATACACGATCAGGGTCTGCTCCATAGGGCCCCAGTTCCGCTCTGTGACTGCCCACCAACCAGCCGGCCAGCCATTGTACTTTCGCCACTGTGTGGTATAGCTCAAGGTTTGGGACACCCAGTCCACCTACCCTTGCCGATTACTGTATAGTATGCAGCAATGCCCTGCAACGACCCCCGGCCCAAATTAATTCCCATATCAGGGGGTCCTGGGAGCAAAACCAATACTTGAGTATCCAGAGGGGGGGAGGGGGTGGGGGGGGGGAATGGGAGATTCAGGAAATAATACAGCTGTCTGGGCAGGATAATCATTTTCATAAGCGATACTTGCACAATCAAGGGGAGTCCAGTGTGCGTCAGAATGCTACGCTCCCTCTTCAGGATCTGAGCGCACCTCCAAGATTACCCTCCAGGCTATCCATGTCCCTATGGAAAACCCGGATTCCGAGATACTGGAATGTTCGAGGCTCCCACTTCAGCCCATTATCACGGATCACCTGGGTACCACAGTAGTTTCGCTAAATGGGAAGACGCAGGACTTCTCCCAACTGGTACATAAGCCCGTTGCCTCTCCCAGGCGTCTGAGCATTGAGATTCCCCAGGTCACCCCAGTGCAGGCATCACAGAAGAATAGGAGCATGTTGTCTGGGTATATAGAGATGTTTCGGTCCCCGTCATGGAGTCTTATACCTAGGCCCCCTCCTCTGCCGAATAGTGTCAGCAAACAGCTCTATGGCCAATGAAAACCGAATGGGGAGAGAGGGCACCCCAGTCGCGTGCGCATGTAAATCTCAATGGGGTCAGAGATGTTTTGCCCAGTTTTTACCTATGCTCGGGCTCCAGTATATAACAGTGTTACCCATTTGGCCCATTCTGGGTCCATGTTCATGCGATTCATGACCATTTACAAGTGCCTCCAGTGTAAGGTCCCAAAGGCCTTATGCAAGTCAACCGATAGTACCACTGCCTTCGGGGCCGTATCACCAGGGGTCTCATTCAGCACCCAATAGAGGCGCTGGATGTTCAGATAGATGTTGCGAAGTGGAATAAAGCCATTCTGATTTTTGTGCAGGTAGCCAGGACCTTGCTAAGGATTTTGTGATCTAATGTGAGCATTGACAAGGGGCAATACGAGGAGGTGTCCTCTGGGTCCCTCCCAGGCTTCAGCAGTTAAATCAGCAATGCCTCCCGACAGGTTGGGGGCAGTGCGCCTGCCTTCCACAGAGCGTTATATAGGGTCGCCAGTTGGGGGTACCAGCAGCAAGCTGAATGCCTGGTAGAACTCTGCGGGGAGCCCATCTACCCCAGGGGACTTTCCCAATGCCAAGTCCTTAATGTCTCCCTCTGATTTCAGGTTCAGAAATCGGTTGGCCAAGGACACGCTGAACAGTGTCTGGAAGGTGTGGCAGGGTCAGTCCAGCCAGAAATCTGTTGATCATATTGTCCGTGGCAAGGTCTGGGCCCCGATATAAGGTCCTGTAAAGGCACACAAACCCCTAGTGAGTGTTGGATTGGGTATGTAGCAACACACCGTCTGCTGCCCGGAGGGTGTTTGTGACTGGCGGTCTGTGGAGACAAGTCAGGGCACCAGCCTCCCAGCCTTGCCTTCCTTTGCATGTGATTTAGCTACATGTTCTTTGTAGGAGAAAAGGCCCAAATGGAGTGTGGTATCCTTATGAGACGCTAGCTTACTAGGAGTTCCGGGAGATGGGAGGGGTCCAGCAGAGATGTGGCCTCTAGGGCTCGTATCCTAGGGTCCTGGTTAGCCATCTCAGACTCTAGAGTTTTGCAAACCCCAGCCTGCACGCCCATACAGTGGTCCCTCTTTACCACCTTAAATGCCTCAAAGACCACCGCCACCTGCGCTGAGCCCTAATTACGTGGAAAATAATCACCGATCCCTTACCATAAGGAGTCGTGGAATACCACATCAAACAGGAGCTCTGCTCGGAGTATCCATGTAGGGATCGGGCCTGCCACCTCTCCCAGTGTAAACGCAACATGAGCGGATTATGGCCAGATTAAGTACTTGTCAGGTATTCCAGCTGCATGGTTTGGTCTACGACTGCTGGAGACACCAATATCTCGTCCAGTCGCACATGAAGATCGTGCACCAGCGAGTAAAATGAATACTTCCGCCTCTGGCTATGGTGAAGCCACCAGATGTCCAGGAGGTCCCAGTCCATCATCCATTGCTGGAAGATGGTGGCCAGTTTCCTGATGGGTAAGTCTAGAAGCGGGGGAGATGATCGGTCTAATGATATATCTGCCACACAGTTGAAGTCGCCTCCCACCGTCCTAGAAGCCACTCAAGGACATACACATGAGCGGCCAGGGATGCAGGCGGATTGAAATTGGGGGTGTAAATGCGACCCAGCCACAAAGATCTCCCATCCAGGGTTACGGCAAGGAGTACGTATCATCCTGCTTTGTCAATGTGCTGGGACTCACAAAGGAAGGGGATCCCTGCACAAATCCATAGGAGTGTGCCCCTGGTGAAAGAGGAGTAGCCGGTGGTGAAGACCTGGCCTTGCGACCTCCTGTGCAGATGTGATGGTTCTGGCCCCGAAAGTTTCCATGGAGGAATGCAATGTCCACCCCTCTCCTCACCAAGTAAGAGTGTATCAGGAGTTGTTTATATGAACAGTGCATCCCCTTGACATTCCAGGTGAGGATCTTGTAGCAGGCGATTTGCGTGGTCAACATGTGTAGGAGTGACGGGAATCCCTTGGGTCCTCTAGTGCGCCCCGGCATAAGGCCCTGGGCTGCAAATTCATCAAAGCGAGGCCCTGTACTACACAGCAGACACGGGTGATTGGCCCCGAGTAGTACAAATGTGAGGAACTCCATGCGCTCAGGTGCCCAACAACTCCACCTCTCTTCCCACCCACCCGGACACGCCAACAGTTAGGCACCAAAACCCGAACAAACCAACAACTTGAGTGTCACCAGGTGTCCAGCACCAAGGCTCTACTTGCATCTGCCATGAGCAGCTCGCCAGCACTGAATGAACAGGGACAAAGGCATCCTCTGACGAATGCCGCCACCATCAGAAGTGTAGTAGGCCCAGTCGGTAGAGCCAGGCTAGCAATAATCATGGGGGCAGACTGGTTCTCAGCCTTCACTCACCAGGGATAATTGGTAATGAACAAAGATCATAGGCCAATCGGGGTGTCTGGTGCGGGCCTTGGGAGGATCCATTGAGGGCCAAGTCTGAATTGGATCCATCACCAGAGGTAACAGATCAATGGTACCTGGGTCCAAGGCCGGGCATACTGCTAAGCTGGCTGGCCACCTCCATTGCACACTCTGGACAGGTCCATTTGTTGCTTGTTCGGACGTACCTCCAAGGAGCGTGCCCTGTGTCTCCAATTGGGGCATTGGGGGTGAAGCAGCAGGCCCCGCGTCTGTCGCTTCCACACGCATCGGGACTAGATGCAGTCCCACACCTCTTGTGGTAAATCACAGAAGAATGTGTGGCCATTGGATATAATCTTGAGGCAAGCTGGGAACAGCAACATATAATGAAGACCCAAGTCCTGTAGGGAACGTTTCACCTCAGAGTAGGAGGCCCTCTGGCACTGAACTGCCAAAGTATAGCCCAGGAAGAGGGTGATTTCGGCAATCCCAAGCTGCAGGGGGTGCTTTTGTGCAGGCTGCATGCAAAAGGGTGTCTCTGTACTTGAGTAAGCCCGCTACTATTGGACGGGACTGTGCTCCTGGAGTGGGTTGCTGCGCCTGCACTCGTGGGCCCTTTACTGCACGAAGAATTGGGACACCCCCTGAGGCACCATTGTTTGAGAAATGGCACCATATCGGACCCCTCAGAGGCCTCAGGAAGGCCAACCAATCTAATGTTTTTGCTCCTGCTGCGGCCCTCTGCATATTCAGCTCGCTGATCCAACAGTGCGACTTTTGTAGTGAGGGACGCCACCTGTTTTTGTAGCTTATCTACTAAAGGGTGTACCACGTGGAGGACAGTCTTGTTAGTTTTCACCCTATCAGCCAGCTTACCCTATCAGCTTACTTGCGATGGTCGTCACGCAGGAGATTCAGGTCAATCGCTACCCTGTCAATCTTGGTCTCAAGTGTCTCGCGTGGCTCGATGTCCTCCAGTAAACGGTCCAGTTTGTCGGATGAACTACAAGGCCCTGGAGGATCATCACCCTTAAGCTGGGTCTCATCTACTTAGGGTGGCGTAGTGTCCGGGCTGAAGTGTGCCCCCCGAGGTTCTTGGTCGATCTTGTGCGACCCATGATATCCTCAGAGGACTTACCAGCTAGTTGAAGGGCAGGAGGCTGGAAAACGGAGGTGAGTAGAGGCCACCGTTACCCCCTCCCCCCTGGGCCAGAAAGTAGCGTCACTTGGCGGCCTTGCAACGGAGACCCCCAGGTGTTGAGTAGCTAGGAAGACACAGAGGGAGCAGGCATTTCATGCCTGCTGAAGATGCAGCACTGGGGGCGGGAGCCTTCCATCCCGACCCTCACCAAACCATGTCCTCCCCTTCTGGGATATCCAACTTGACCGCCTTGAGGGGGCGCTGGGAACAAGTTCTCCTGAGGTGCAGACCCTCCGGATGAGCAGGTGATGGCATGTGCTGTTCCCCAGCAGCAACGGGTCCATGCTGCTGTGGGTCCGTGCCTTAGGCATGTAGGAGAAGTGGCCCCCCGTGTTGCAAGCCCCAGCACGGGGGCTCACAGAAGAGACACAGGGTCTCGGAGTAAAGTCCTCCCCCTCTCAGCGCAATGTGAGTGCCAAACGTGGACCCCCAGCTGGGCGCACCTGTTGGGGTGTGCAGGTCCCAGGGACTCACTGCATAGTTAATGCTCAGGGCCTCGGAACTGCTCCAGATGTACACCTCATGGCGAGTCCGCCGACATCCCCTGTAGAGGGCACTTCAGGCGGGTGCCAGTAAGCACAGGCTGGGGGGAAGTCCTCAGCGTGGTCATTATGTCGTAGGCCTGTCCCCGCAATTCCAGCCTTTGTCAATTCACTGCCATGCCAGACAGGGCGGGGGTGAGTAGCTACAACCCCGAAGTTGATAGGCACCCCCTGGGTACAGGTTCAGGGTAGGAAGACAGCATAGTTAGCTACTCCGTGTCATTTGGAGGCCCTGGCCCAGTTCCCTTCAGCCGCAGCCAACGTGGTGTCGAGCCCGGCCCGCTCTGCTGTTGTGCGCTACAGAGTGCTCCTAGTAGTGCGTCTGTGTCCGTGTGGCAGCCAGTCTTTGGTGTGTGCCCTCCCCTATATGCGAGGGGTTTAAATTACAGGATTCAGGATGTTTGCAGTGGTGGCGGCCATAGCACCCTTAAGGTGCGCCATCTTCATGCACGCCCTCCCATACTGTAAGGATTTTGCACCTCCGGGGTAGGACTGTAAACCAAAATCAGTCCTGGCAAAAATGTTCAAACCGGCCTCATACTGCCAGAGGCCACTGCAGGAGTGGGACCATGGGCCAATTGCTGGGTAATGCTAGTCTATGCAGTTCTGAAAGCAGCCCCTACCGTTCAGCCCACCTTGAAAATGCCAGAGTGGCAGAATGACCAGTCTGGTCATGACTAACTCATCAGCTCACATAGGAGTAACTCATTTTTTTGTGATACCAATTTTCACAGAACCCTCTATAGAATCTGGTAGTATAGTGAACACCTCGGGGAAAGAAACAGAGCCATCATTTAAGGGCTTAGTGTTCCTTTAACCACATAGAAAAAAGCATTATATCAATAAGTTCCTAAGGTAATAAAATAACGGTGGAAACTACTCCGTCTCCGCCGTTGACATACTCCTCCGACAGCCTGACGCAGTAAGGGGCGTCAATGGTTTGCCATTTGTCTTCCCGCCCTATTTATTTATTTTTCTTCTTTTTTTTTCCTTTCTTTTATTTATAAATTTTCTTTATTGAGATTTGTAGTGCACAATAATACATGTAAGCGTCTAATAAGATACATGTTCTCAAATGTTCCAGAATTGGTCATTAATAACAAGCAAAATAACCCAACAATAAAACAAGCTAAAGAGTGTTTGTCTCATATTAATGACGATCGCTTCAGTAAGATAGCGCATCTAAACAATCAGTTTCACATTTCTCCTTGTACTTGAGATATATTTTAGTCTAAGAACTTCTTTTATACCGTTAGGCATCATGAGTGGAGAGTGGTTGCTTACATCCCCGATCAGGCAGCTTCCATCACATACTAATTTCATCTGGAGCCGAAAGTGAACCCATTAACTTTGTCAATGTATCTCGCTCATTTCTTCTTTCCAGGATAGTCTCATTGAAAAAGGAGAGTATCCTGCCGCAACTCAGTCTCCCTGTTAGTGTGCAGGTCAAGACGCGTACCCAGTTATCTCTGCGTAAGCGTCAGTCATTTTCCAGGGGGTATGTCTGTAAACAATTTTTTAATGGCTGCCAAATGTCTCGTGGGCGCGAGGTTGGTGGCTGTAATGTGGCATATATTTCACTCGTAGTATCGCAATAAACCAGGTCTCGGAGCCAGGCCTTCACTGTCGGTGTTTGTGTTCTGCCCCAATGCAGGGAAACTTGACGTTTCGCGATCAGTAGGGCAATTGCGGCAAACCGCCTTATACTCTTCTTCAGAAGCAGGACATATCCCAGCAACGCCATCAATGGTTCAGGATGTAATGTGTGCTCAATCATTAGGGATAAGTGCCGGAAAACCTCACCCAGTATGCCAGAATGGGCCCGCAGTTCCAAGCAAGATGCGAAAATCAGCACTAGCAGCAGCACACCTGGCACACGCATGCGAAGCGTTAGGATCCATTTTGGCTAAAAGGTATGGCGTGATGTATGCCCGGTGTAAGTATTTAAAGTGTAAGAGTTTATGGCGGTGATTATTTGATACATAACATGCAGTGGCGGTTTCTGGTACAGGGCGTCGGGGCTCCGCCCCCTTTATTTTCATCCCCCCAGCGTCGGCATTGCTAAAGTTAAAAAAACACCTCTTTAAGTCTATTATAAAAAAAAAATGTACACACGTTTGTTGGGGGCAGGGCAGTTGATGTGCTGACACACTGCCAGCGAGTCCGATAGATTCCTAAACTTTCTGCCTCTGGGCGGGCCCTGGCGCCTGAGTCTAATGTATTTGCCGGGCGGATGAGCTCACATCCCTGAGGTCTGTGAGGTCATCAGCTCGGCAAAGACATAGACTCGAGCTCCAGTCTCCACCCCCTGATGACGTGTGGGTAAAGTTTGCCCCGGGCGCTTCAGGTTGAAGCCCTGTAGCACCGGGGATCCACGTCAGTCAGGGAGAGGAGATGATGGTCACCCCATCCTTTCCCAATTCGTCACAGGGGGCGGTACCTGCCCTATGACGAGTTGTGAAGGGGTGGGGTAGAGGCTGCAGGCAGGCGGGAAGCGCAAAAGTCGATTGTGCGCAGTTTGCCATATGGACTTCTGAAGAGACACTTTGCAGCCTCGAGGAGGGGTCTGTTTCCTGCGCTGCTAACTTCAGGACTGTGTGGAGGCCGCCATTTGATCTCCAGCGCTTCAACTTCGGAGACAGGTCTGAATGGTATTTCGGGCCTGTAGTCAGAGAGGGGACAGAAGCCCTGCTGACAGGACAACACCCCTGGAACCTGGCAGGCGTCACTCGCACTGGCATTCTAGAACAAGCCCTCAGGAAGGTAAGCGCCATGGGAAAGCTTGGCAGTGCGCACATTTGATTTAATTTGAAATAGAACTAAGTCTTTTTCTGTTTTAGTGCACGTCGTGATTGTTTTTCAGAACACCTTTGTTGAAATGTTTTTAAGGGAATGGCATGCTACTGGGACACAACATCCTAATTTAGTATTGCAGGATTTGTAAAAGAGGTCAACTGTAAAGTTTAAAAAGGAAAATATGCTTTTTACGACAGAGGGAATAAAAGAATGCCTAAATGGTCTCTATTTTTAAAAAAAAACGCATGCTTCATTGCCAAATTTAATGGTATTCGTTTACCCTCATCGGGACGATGGAAATTGAAGTACTTCTTGCTGGTATTCGTGCCATGCATGGAATGCTGTTGGCAAAACCTGAAACTCTCGCATCAATCTTGTTTTTTGTTTTGCTAATAAATATTTCCTCTATTCTGTACAGCCGTTTTCAATTTATCATATAATTATATTTTGTTTGCCCAGTAATTTGTGACCGCTGGACGGACCAGTCGCACCTGTTTGCACTTTGTCCTTAATGGGTATAACTATGTGTCGGTGACTGGTTAATAGTAGGGTATTGTGCTGGCGAAGGGCCTGTGCTCTGCAGCTGCCCTCACAGTCCAGCTGGTTCTGGAACCTGGAACCTGATTTTTGATAGACAAAGATGAATACGAGGACAGGTCACAAACCTTATGTCTTCTTGCATTTTTCTGTAATGACAGTACTCTTTTTGGTGGTCGATTCATCAGTTTTACGGTACTTTCCATTTTTCACTGTCCTGTTTTGAGTCTGAGGCCTATTTAATCATTTTGTTTTTCAATCGGTATCTTTTCAAGTAGAGAGAATTTGTCTGAACAGTTTCCTGGTTGATGTACACTGTAAAGTGGCACCAGGTACTTAAGTCACATGCAAAGATTGTTTTATGTTTAATATGTTTCATTTATTACATGCAAATATCAGGAAAATGCGATTTGAATGGTGTCAATACTTCTTACTGGTTGGGCTATGACCTAGGAGCAGCATGTTTTCATTTCCCATAGTCCAGAATGAGTGTTGGCAGGAAAAACAGGAAATCCAATTGCACAATTATGTTGCTTGTCTAACACAGATTGGAGCAAACACATTTTGCCTTGTATATCACAGAAAGGTTTTTGCACCAGAGTAAAACTGAGAAAATAGACTGTCTACTTGGGACTAAGGATATAAAACACTCATTTTTGCTTATAAATCATTTAATAAATGTACTATAAATTTTAGTAAAGAAGTCTTACTCTGTGTATCATGTTAAGGATTTGAGGGGACCTGGGCAAAACATATTTGGGTGCCCCTGCATAGAACTAATTTTAATTTTATCACCCATTTCCTGATGATTCAAGTCAACATATTTTCAGACAGAACTGAATTATATGTTAGACTTTAACAGTGTCACACAAAAATAGTTCCAATATGTCTTGCACAAGACCCCAAACAATCCTTAAGATGACATAGGGTAGAAAGACATAGCTAGAGGTAGAGGTAGGAGGAGAGGGAGAGAGGTAAAGATAGAGGAAAAGGGTCAAATAGAGAAATCACTTTCCCAGGGAGGGTCTTGGGAAGATTAAAATGTCTCTCAAATGGACTCGCGTAGTGTAAAACCACGCCGGTCACTCAATGTCGCGTGTGCTGGGGTTGTTGGCGCATGCCAGGATTGATGCTAACGCAGCCTGTTATGGTTGTTGCCAGCAGTGACCATACATTCCAATGCAGACGCCTAGACAGTGATTGGCATTACACATATATTGTATGCATCAACCCTTCCTTGTACCAGTATCTACAGGACATGAGGTAACATGAGGCAACGTTATGGAATTAAGATTACCTTTACGTAATCGTGCATTTCTAATAGATGGTTAAAACATTAATCGACAGATGGGTTAATTTGCTTGTCTACACCTTTCATATTGATCCATGTGGTCTGTTGTAGTTCCCGGAACAGACCTATTTATCAAATTGCACGTAGCAGACATAATTTAATACCTTCTCTGAATATTTAAAGTCGAGGTACATGCACAGCTTTTAAATAAGAAAGGCCGGTGTGTTTTACACCACGTTTGTTACAATAGAAGTGAATCACAGACTCAGCCAATTTTGGTTACATTTTCTGGAGCATAGCAAAGGCGGCCCATTGAGTGAAACTCGCATGGGTATAATCTAATGGGCATGCTTGTCTCTGCTGACTGTAAGCAGCACCCTCCTTCATATAACTCAAACACACCTCAGAGATGAGCACAATGACAACTCTCCGTTATGGAGAAGTGCAAGAAAACAGGTCTGGTTACTAAACAAATAATCAGCATAACACATCTTTAAGTGACACCACCATTCGTGTATTTAACTGTTTTGTATTGCACTGGCTTGTGACATGAAGCAAGTTTGATGTTCTGGCTTGTGTCCTTGGTTTAATCGTGTAAGCTCCTCCCAGTGCGTTGGTGGGTGCAGCGAGACACAGAATGAGAGAAGAAAATTAGTGGCGTAGCAAGGGTGTCTTGAGCCTCAGTGCAAGTAGTGAAAATGAATACGCTTCCTCAAGTAAAGTCACTGAAACAAACAGCATGACAAGCTTTGCTCTGGACATTATTTTTTATTAATCTAAAATCATTTGAGACACGGCACATACTAACGAATTACGCAGTTCATGTTTTTTTAATAAAACTGGCTTTACCTGATATTTCACTGGCTGAGATGGCCCACATATCCCTGGTTTAAAGGTGCAATGCTGTTCGTCGGCATGTACATTTAAGCACCAGTTTTTTCTGGGCACAATTTGTTTTATTTTGGAGTAGTTAACATTCCACCCTGAAAGTATGATAAATGCACGAAATGGACCTAGAATTGCTTTATTATCCTTCCTGCTTTCTCAAATTTGCTTGTAAATGCACCATTTGCCCACTCTTTTTTCAAAATTTTCTCGGGGGGGAAAACCCCCCCCAAACCCCCCGTAGGTGGTTCAGGCTCGCTCACTACGCTCGCCGCAGTAGGCAATTGTTTTACGCCACACCACTTTCAAATGTCACCAGCCGCCACTGATAACATGTTTGTTCGCAGCAATAAGACCACATCTTGTCAGTTAATGGTAGACCTAAATCCTGCTCCCAGGCTATACGTGTTTTTGCTCCGACTGCAGGGCAGAGTCAGAAGTAAAGGATATAATCGTGATACCAAATGTGCCCCGTCTGGTGCAGTTATGACTAATGTAAGCGGGGGAAAATCAGCTGGTTCCCGGCTTATTTAGATTGGGCTGAACAAATGGGAAGTTTTTACTTTCTCTTACGGACACATTTTGGATGGCAGCAAGGGAAAGCAATACATTTTAGTGACCCCCCCCCCCACGCCATGATAGAAAACTTCCATAGTGAGGGGGTCACTGCTTTTTGCAACTTTAAAAATAAAAATCCGGCTTCGGGGAAAAGAAACTGAAAGTGTGCTGTACGGCTCCGTCATGCTGTCGGAGTCGTACGGCACATTTTCAATGCATTCACAGGAACCGCAGTGACGGCGGTTTCTGCCATTGTAAGAGATATCCGCTGGGGTACAGTTACTACGTCATGGCAACAGAGAAAAACGCTCCATCTTCCTGACTGAGTAACCACACTCGAAATGAAGCCCATGGTATTTTACAGTGCTGTCAGGTATGAGGTGAGGGTGTCTGGGTGTAAAATATTTGCCATAACTGCAAAAAAAGATGCAAATGCTATATTGCCCCAGAGAGATATACAAATTCATAAAACTGCGACTGGGGCAAGGAAAAAATAATTAGAAGATACTCCTCATGTAAACCACAATTTAAAGAAAACGTCAGCATGTCACGTTTATTGACCATTATGTGCAGATGTATTCAAGTAATGTTGTTGTTTGGCATGGAGAGGTGGTACGCTGGGGTGGTGCGGAGAGTTCTGCCATTGGAAGTGAGGAGGCTCGAGGCTTACGAAAGACCCTAATCTCAATGGAATGGGACATACTAATGGAGGCATTTGAGGCCCTAGAACCTGCGCCTGTTCCTAGAATAACTGATGAATAGCACGGAAATTATTGTCCGCTGTCAACTTCCACATCACTGTTGATTCCAGTGCGCAGACTCACAACGAGTAGGGTTCTGTCAACCCCAATTTATATACTTGTCATTATGGGCACAGGGCGACCACCAGGGTAGGATACATCGAAGAGAATTCTAATTGGGGTGGAGCCAGACAAATGGGGGAGGTGGGATGGGGTAGTTCAGATGTTAGGTGTATTTGTTCTGCTACCTCCACTCATATGTGACCTCATTAATAAGATATCACTGTACGAAGGCACATGTCATATATCCTGTTCTACGTAATGTAATATCAAATGATCGATTGTAATATACAGACTGGGTTGTATACCATGTAAGATGTTACCTACAATGTACTGCAAAATTCGCTATGCATATCCATGTTTCTGTAAACTTGAAAAAGAATGGAAAATCAATAAAATATGTTTAAAAAAAAAAAAGTAATGTTGTTTGAAATACAAGTTCATCTAAAAGTTTGACTGTCTGATAATGAAAATGTAATTTATATGGTCAGAGTGAACATATAAAGAGAATACTGGAAAGAAATATGTGTTTTAGTATATTCTTAATGTAATGATAATAATTGTAATGTATCTAAAACTGCAGCCTGCCATACAAATATATACACATTTTTGTTCATAGGTTTTCAGAATAGCTCAGTACTATAATAATAACAATTCTGCCTTAAATGTTCCACGAAGGGGTTCGAGGAGTTCAATATTTCACTTTACCTTTGGTCTGGTCTAAATCGTGTATCCGTCGGTGGCAGCAAGTGCTTGATCTGTGGGTCCATTTCATTCAGCTCCAGAGCATACCTTGTAAACCCGTAATATTGCTCAAAATCCTTAGGCATTGGATCTAAAAGAAAAGAACGGTTTACAACGTGAGACACAAAAGTTGGTTTGCGACCAACAGTCCAATGCCCCAGATGTTATTTCTGAAGACTTTACAGAATGGTCTAACCCTGGGGGTGTCCGTCCAATGCTCGTAGACGCCCACTCCCTGCACCGCTTTAATTCGGACACCCCTTTGCAAAAACCAAAGGTTGGAACTGATAAAAGAGTGAAAGGAGTGCAAAGGCTTACGGCAGCTGAGCCCAGTTTTTAAAAAGCTGTAATAGTATCTAACGTAGGGTGTGCATGGACTGAACACCACTGATAGTTCAAAGGTTGTCACTGACTCGACAAGTCAAATGAAGCCAAAGGAGAGAAAACTAGCACATATTCTGCGTAAGGATGAACAACGGATTCACTTTGAGTGAATTGATTAAAAATACTTTGTAAAAATATAACTTCTACCACTTGAGGGAACTTCTGCAGAAGGCTGACGCAGCGTGGCCTTGTGTTTTGTGAAGCCCACTCTCTCCAAGTTAAACTTGCATCTCATCTGGCATCTGTGTCTGCATAATTTCATCTTTTAAAACCTCTGTCCATCACTTGCACAAACAAGGTGACCTGCAAAGTCTACTCCGCTGATGCAGCAAACACTGGTCCATGAGGATGAGAGACTACTTCCCAAGTACAGTGATCACAGTTAGCATTTGTATTATCTATTGCAGCAGAGGGCGCTCTAGGACCGCAGAAGATGCAAAAGAATCCCCCGGCAGTAGATGAGAAATGAAGGCGAATACCTCCCCATCCCGACTGATTATGATGGTCACTTTCCTGTCACACTTATTTATGCAGACTGCAAAGGATCCCTCGTGTATGTTTCAATGGCCCCCGCACTACTACGTTTGCTTTGAAAGAATGTTAGTTTGGAGGCCCAGAACATAATCTCCCATTTGTTATGCTTACAGTGACAACGGAGGGTGTTAAACATGTAAAGACTACGATTGGCATCCTGCAACAGTTTTTTTTAGTTCAAATATCTTTATTGCTTATTTAAAAAGAAGTACATTTGTAATACAATAGCAATACAGCAAAATCCTGCAACAGTTTTAAATTCACCTAGATGTTTATGGAATGCACTTTACAACATTAACACTATAATCTATGTCAGAAGGATTGTGTGGAGCTACAGAGAACTGGCACTTTGCACCATAAAGATAAAGGTAATAGAGACACTGAATTTGTCTTAGCACACATCTAATAAGATGGATAAAGTTATTCTGAAATAAGGGAGGCCACGGTGCTTTTCGTGTTCTTACTGTGCCACAGCACCGCATCCAAACATGAACCCCTCTTTACGTCTTTACTTTTGACTGCGTTTGGAGGCCGCTCTAACACAGACTGGGCAAAGTGACTAAGAAGTTGGAGTCTGACCAGGGGCTTGCCCCAATGACAAGCCTCTATCCTGTGGTTACAAACATGGTCGCCCCTCAAGAAGTGGTACCCTAACTCCGGGCCAGACTTTGCTAAGAAAATCAAACGTGGCTCCCTCCCTCTTCCTCGCCTCCTCTCTCCCCAAGGTTTTCACGTTAAACTTTTCAAGTGCTATATAACAGGAGTTACTATTATACACTTTAACTTGTAAAAAAAAAAAAACATAAATGTAGTTGGCCAAAGATTTTCTAAAGAGGTTGTGGCCCACTTTTGCCACTGATGCAGCCCACTATATTCAGTGCTCGGTTGGAAGCAATAACCACTCATGAACCTACTAAATAGGTTCAGGTGGGGTGGTTTACCGCAAGAATTAAAAAAAAAAAAAAAACAGCACCAAATGGTGAACTTTACAGCACAGCTGTCACATAAATGATCAAAAAATTCAGAAGTCCTGGAGGGACTCCAAGGAAATATTCCAATACTTTTTGGTGCTCCATGGAAGGGCTTACGGGCTGAGGGGAAGAGATGTGGCCTAAGGGCCAGAGCTGACTGCTTGGAACAGGGGTATCAGGTTCGAATCCCACCTTTGGCTCAACATCCTGTGATTCTAGGAAAAGCACCTAGTCTCCCCATGCTGTAAAAAACATGAATATGCCCTTGCGTAATGTGATGTGTGTTTAAAGTGATGCAATGCCCTTGGGCCAAGTTTGCGCTCTATAACTTATAAACAAAACAAAAAAACCGCATATTTCCCCGGGTTATCGTGACTTAGCTTCCCAATTCACAAGGCCTGTCTCTTATCAAAATGTATAGCTCAGTTTTCTTCACTAATTTTTTTTCCAACCTGCCCCTTCAAGTAGATTCTTAGAAACTACCTTAAAATTGAAGAGTGCACAGCTCACAATCTGTTGCTGTGGACAGGAGCCCTCACCAGTTACACTCAATGCTCTTCCCTTTCTAAATTTCTGTTTATTTAATTAGATCAGTTTGAAGCAGTCCTAGTAGTCTATTAGTGAACAAGCCCTGTGCATTGTATAAAACGTTCAGACCGTCCAAACATTGGATTTGAAAATAGTCTTCCATTATTCAACAGAAGCTTTTGTCTTTGGCCCCTATAAAAGGAGAGCTAGCATCCACTTTTATAAAACTTTGTTAGGACTTCAGAATAGCATGTCAAATAGCTCAATAGGTTGAGCACTACAGCTTCAGTCAGAACCATGCCCAAATCATCTATTCATCCTGAGAAGTCATCCAGCCGGCTGGGCTGCTGCCTAGAAAAGGTTGCTAAATGGATGGAGCAGTCTTGTTTGAAGTTAAATGGCGACAAGACGGAGCTCATGCTTCTCGGTAATTCACCCACCTTCAACACTGAACTGCTATGGCCTAATTCTCTGGGCCCTGCTCCTGCTCCCAAGAATGAGATTAAAAGCCTGGGCATGTGGCTGGACCGCTCCCTGAACTTTGAGTGCCAGGCAGCTAAATTATCTGCCTCATGCTATGGCATCTTGAGAATGCTCCGAAAAATCTTACTTCTCCTTCCATTCCAGGCGAGAAGGCTAATGGTCCAAGCCCTTGTCTTATCCCGCCTGGATTATGGAAACGCCCTTTATCTAGGAGCCCCCCAAGCCACAATCTCAAAATTGCAGATTGTCCAAAACTGCGCAGCACGAGTTCTCCTCCAGATCCCACATCGACAATCAGCCAAACCAGCACTGAAGAGTCTCCACTGGCTGCCTATTGAAGAGAGAATCAAGTTTAAGGCTATGTGCATCACACATAAGTCCTTCTGGAGACAGGGCCCGTTTATTAACCGCTCTCTGATCACTCCTTATCACCCAAATAGAAACCTTCGCTCGACTAATCTCTCACTTGCTGTGCGTCCCAAAATAAAAAGAGCCAGAAGTGGCGGGCGCTCCTTTTCTTACAATGCTGCTAGGCTCTGGAACTCTCTCCCTCCCCGTTTAAGGGGGGAATCAAACCTTATGCCCTTCCGGAAACTTCTTAAGACCCTGCTCTTCCAGAACGCCACCTAACCTATGTCTATGTTCCGTCCGTGTTCTGCTTACAGCGCTGGGATGCCTAAGGGTAGCTATGCGCTATATAAATGCCGTTTTCATTTCATTTCATTTCATCTTCCTGGGGCGATAACGTGTACTGTAAGAAACTGGGTTGTTGGTTGACTGGGGGGTGAGCCCTGCTCAAGCAGCAACCACAATCCTTGTCATGGTGAGGCACAAGGCAACCCTAAATTAACCTGTGCTCAACCCTTCTGATAGCTTGGCACAGAGCAGTCAGGCTTAACTTAGAGACAATGTGTGAAGTATTTGTAAAACACTTCAAAACGTAATACAGTGAAAACACCACACAAAAAGGATCCCACACCAAGTTAGAACAATAGAACTTTCTTTACTGAATAAAACATGACCAAAACAACATAACTCCAGTAAGTAGAACCGGAGATATTCAGTTTTAAAGTTTTTTGTGAAAATAGTGCCTAAAAGCACAAAGCGTCAACTCGGCTATCTGGTCACGCTGGGCCAGGAAAAAGTCAGAAGTTTAGGCTGACCGCGATGGAACGCGGCCGGCTCCAGGGACCCAGGTAGACCTGGTGAACAAAAGTTACTTTAATCCTAGTTTGCAGGGCGTTGTGAAGATCCACATTGAAAATGTCATTGAGGATTCTGTCGACAGGCTTGCGATGCCAAGCCTGGCGTTGAGGATGTGGCGCATAGTCATGGCTTAGTCATGGTGATGCATCGGTTCCGATGAGCTGCAAGGCTATGATGCAGAGTCCGGCATCGTCAAGACTGCCGTCGACGAGGGATGCAAGGGCCTGCATTGAGGATGCGTTGTGCAGTGGCGGGTCCAGTGGAGCTGTGGCGGCGATGCAAGTCTTTGCAACGGGTTGAATCCGTGCAGCAGCGGCGATGCATCGGTTCTGCTCTGGTTTGTGTTACACAGCAGAGGAGATGCATCAGTTCTGCTAGACCCACAGAGGCTGGCAGAGCACCTTAAGCCCACTTCCAAGGGTCCAGTATTGGGGTGGCACCACTTGGCAGGATAGACTCACAGATGGCAGAATGCTTCGGAATAATGAAGAGCCTTCGGAAGGTCTTGGACGTGCTCCCCGTAGCCGCCAGGAAAACTTTAGTCCATGCGTTGGTAACCTCCCGCCTGGACTATGCAAACGCCCTGTACCTGGGGGCTAGTGGTGGGAGTGTGCAGCGATTACAATGTATACAGAACGCAGCAGCTCGCCTTGTTCTGATGCTCCCCAGGAGAACCTCTTCCAGAAATGCTCTGGATGTTCTACACTGGCTCCCGGTGAGGAAAAGAATCCTCTTTAAGGCCATGTGCGTAAGTCAGCAGATCCTGCAGGGAAAAGGACCCAGCTACTTACATAATCTAATACTACCCTACACTCCGACTAGGGCCCTGCGGTCCCTGGGGACGGGGCTGGTTAAAATCCCAGTAATTAAAAGAGCAAGAATGGGTGGCAGGTCTTTTTGCTATCTAGCTGCTAAGAACTGGAATACCCTTCCCCAAGATCTCCGCACGGACCCATTAGAACTCTCCTTTCGGAAAAAATTAAAAACATGGCTCTTCCAAGTGTAAATCATCCATCACACGGTTATTTGCTTTTTCACAGACTGGTCCGAGTAGCCTGCAGCGCGGGGACACACTAGCTAGTGTAACCAGGCGCTATACAAGCTCATTTATTATTATTATTATTATTAGAATCCAGGTGCAAGGTTGTTGGAAGCCTGCTGTGTCCCTGAGGCTTCAGATCAGGAGGCCTACCAACTAGCCGTCGCATTCACTCTGAGTTTTGAATTCAAGAGATGCAGGTCCAGTCCTTCTCACCCAGGCAAGAGCCCAGCAGGCAGCCGTCCTTCAGAGCAGCAGTCCAGCAGAGTGGCAGTCTTTTAAGCAGCAATAAACAGGTTTTAGAAGGACACACTCTATTAACGGATGGCCTTGCGCCTGAATCAGTGACCAACCTGGCATTGTATATTGCAGCCAATTTTGGACAAGGGCTAGTTCTCCTAACACAGATGCTCCATATAAATCAAAGCTCCAATATCTTGTGTGGTGGAAAAAGGGAATACACTATCAGCAGCCATTCTGTAACTATGTCACTAATACATTCTGGATGCTATCGCTGCACCAGCTGAATCACCGCAATAGTAACTGTTCCAGATGACATTTGCTGAAAGCAAGTTCAAAAGAACTGGGAAAGACCCAAAACAGAAAAACACTGTCAATTGAAAGTAGAAAACCACAATGAGGGACAAAACCCTAATATCAGGGCTTATACCCTGGAACCATTAAGCACAATGACAATTGGTGTTAAGTAACATTTCAACCTCATCCAGCTGTGTTTACCCCACTCTAGTTCAGATCTATAACGACACGGTTGCACACAGATCTCTACAGTAAGCCATTTTCCTTGGTACCTATAGGCCCGTATACGTTTTCTTACTGTACATCCCTCAAACAATAACATTAGCAACATGACTGGGCCAGTGTTAGGGCGTTTGGAAGAAATATTTGGTTGCAAACCAGTGATGGAGCAAGGGAAACGAAATAATGTTGTACCCCATGAAAATTAATGACCTCATAACAATTAATGATACTAACCGTTTGAAACGCATGAACTAACCAACAAATACACCCTTTATTAAACAGTACACGTGGGCAACATGCTTATTTGTGCAAAATCTAATTTATTTACAAATGTGAAGCTAATTAACGTGAGTATTGTGATTTACGTAGTAAATAGAGTGAATTGCATGATTTATGTTGCGTAGTAAAATTGCACTATGGCAAAGAATGCAGATGGTAAGTAAAATGGCTTTAAATGTCGCTTCTGCTAGGTAATATCTAACACGGGTCTTTAGAATGGCGGGCGGTAAACAGAAAGGCTTATTTTCTATGTTTTAATTTTCGTTGTGTTTGTTTTATATTAGTTTCGTTCGGGCCTGCTAGGCCATGCTTCTAAAATGGCCGCTGGAAAGGACGAGATCGCGTGCGCTGAATAAGATGGCCCCTGCGCAGACGCAGAATGAATGCTCCAGTCACGTGTATGCGGCCTGTGCTCGGAGTGAGAGATGTCAAGGCCAATCTGACCTGCAACGAGGAGCGTGCCAAGTGTTCAGCATATATGCCTGGGAACGGATGGGAAAAAGCCGAGTGACAGTGGATGAACTAATGTGTGACCATCGAAGATTGTTGCAAAATGGATTAACAAATTGGACTACTTTTGGACAATGTTGGTCATGAGACTTAATGTGTGCTTTATTGTCCCCAAACCGGTTCGAACAAGGAGGGCGATGAGGTGACCATCACCACCCCTCCAATGGACCAATTAGCGTGATACTTGCCCCTAAAGATTGCAACTTTTGAGGTAGAGAGCCAGAAAATAGGGTATAAGAGAGCCTGCTCTTACGTTGTGAAAAAACCTACTTACTTACTTATTATTATTATATGCTTGCTTGCTTTTTCATTTTTCCACCTTGATGCTGCGAGAGACTCTGTCATTTTGGACTTTGAACTTTGACTGGGAAGGAACAAGACCGTTGCGGGAATTTTCCCGGGAGGTGATTGCGTCCGAGGAGGTTAGCGGGACAGTCAGTTAGTTTGGGAGTCCACCCTGTGATCTGCGGTTCATTCTTCTTTCCTAATGAACCATTCTTGTCATCGCCCTAAGGCCGAGGGTAATGAATATTTCTCATCCTTATTTTAATCTTTACTTAAATGCTTACTGAGATAATAAATGTTTTTGCCTAATACCGAGTTTTACTTCGCTTAAAGAAATTGCGATAAAACAATATGCTAACTAAAGAGTTTGTGGTTCTTTAAATAAAACTGTGATTTATAAAATGTCAAAGGTTTTAATTGTGATTGAGCTGGTCTTAATCACCATCAACTAATTCTACTAGTTGGTCCATCGACCGAATAGCGGAGTGCCTTGATGTTTAGAACCGACAGGATCCGAAGTTTATGTATATAATGTATAGGTTATAATTCTGTCGCTTTTAATAAGGTATCCCGCTTGTCCAGCAACTAATTTTTCCTTGGCGTATAATCTAGAGATTGAATGAATGTATGTATGCGGTGTCATGGGCCCCACCGACATAAGATTTAAGTGATAAAGATTGCGTAAGTGTTTTCTCTGGATTGATGGCATAAGGAGAAATTTATATTAGCCGCGCTGGATCAGATTCCTTGGTAGCAGAGTTATGGTTTCTGTAGATTAGTTTGGTGATTATTGATTTATTCATGTCTAACACTCTATGTTGAGTTTGTATTACGTTATGTGTAAGTCGGAATTTTGAAGCTTCCGGGAAGTAGGAAGTGGACACGTGTGGCAAGAGAAGTCACACGGAATTGTGCATTGTCTGATTTCAAATTGGTGATAACACAGGACTGTGTTATGTTAGGGAAATTTCACGCATGAATTGTATTTGAGTGAAATAGCAACAGGTTTTCTTGTGAAACTTTGGCCTTAATTCTCAGGAGCAGTGTAGTCTCCACATGTGTTTTATCCCCAGAGAAACGGGTTTACCTCTTGCTTGAAAGAAGGGTAAGGTAGAAAGAAGTGCTACACTTATCGAACGAAACAGTATTCTTGTAAGTTAGAATAAACTATCTCTTTTGTTTAGAGAAACAGACAATGGAAATGTGTTTTACGTTGTAACTAAATCGATCTAGTCAAAAAGAAAAAGAAAAGAAAAGTGCCGATAATTTTTGTAAAGGAAGGGTCAGTAGAAACAGGAGTAGAACTGACGTCAACAAAAACCGCGCTGGTATTGGCCAGTTGTAGAAGAACGAAGAGCTTTCTGATTGGTGCGTTAGTGTGAAGACACGCTGGGATTGGTTAGTGTGAGAGTGACGTAAAGCTTTCGGATTGGTGCGTTGGTGTGAGACGCGCTGGGATAGGTCCGAATAGCCGAGTAGTAGAAAGAACAGAGTGGTGAAGAATTGCGTAAATTTGTTTTGGGAAAAAGAACAGTGAAATATGGCTTATTATGAGTATGGTAGAGAGAAACCGTCATGGTTTGTGAAGCTTAAAAACTTTTTCAAGAAAGACAAGAAGGTTGTGACTAGGGAAGGAGAAGTACTTCCTCTGCCGAAAACGCCAGCATCTCATATGATGTTGAAATATGGCTATCGTACTTGCATTTGGTTGGAGAATTGGGCGAAATATACCCAAGGCGATGGAGTATTGGCATTTCCAGAAAATGGTTCGTTTAGCACAGCGGTACTTGAAATTCTGAGAGAAAAGATGATGAAACTTGAACCGAGACCTAGACCGACACAGTTCGAAGCCTTAGGTGAATGGGAAGATGAGATGTATGAAAGGGAAAGACACAGAGGTGCAAAGAGTTATAGTTTAGTTCATGGAAGAGTATGGGGTTTGAATCATGAAGACAGGATGAGACGATGGCGGTATGCTAACATGACGGATGGCATGTTTCCTGTCAGAACAGTTGAAGAACTTGCAGGGAAAAAGTGTACGGAGAAAAAGAAGCATGCAGTAACAGAGAGATATGGGTATGGAGTTAGCGACACAGAGGATGAGTTGCTGGAGGACATTTTAAATAAAAGACCCTCCATATCAACAGGATTCTGTGGTGGTGACACCAAATGCACCGCCAATGAGAATTGTAATAAATCAAAGCCCCGAACAAATGTCTGAAATAAATAGTCCATTTAATAAACTAGAAACACCACAGACTGTGAAAAATGATAATGGTAATACAGCTGAATTAGCCAGAACCACAAGAGAGTTGACTGAAAAGATAAGAGAATTGACAAAGAATATGGAAGCTGTGACTGTGCCACTAACTATAGGGCCAGTAATCCCAGTATTTGAAAATCAAAGGATAGATGAACACTCCTTAACAATCCCATTAAATTCCAGTATGCAAAAGGTAAGAGAAGGGATAATTCCAGAAAATAGAGAGAAAGAAGATTCTGTTGGTGCATTTAGGTCAAGTCCACCTGTAAATTTGACAATTAATGCGAGTCCGATAAATAGGATTCCAATGGGAACTGAGTCAGGAATTGAAACTCCGGAGAGAAGTGTAAATTGGGCAGAAGTAAACAAAACCCCTGTGGGTCCGACTGCAGAGGAATTAAATGATTGGATGAGGAGCTTGCAGAAAAAGGATGCTGAACCACAACCTTTGGATGTGGTCAGATTAAAGATAGATATGGAGGAATTGATTCTAGGGACTATTGGTACCGATCGATTGAAGTCATATCAAGATGATGAATTAATGTTTGTGTGTAAAAGTGTCACTTGGAGAGCTAGGAACTTGCATGAAAAATTGGAAGAAACAGCGAACGAACTAGGAGTAGAATTTGAAAAAATTAGAGGATTGCAGAAACCGTACAGGGTAGATTTTATTGAGAAGGACATAGAAAATCTAAACACTTCAGGACGACTAACACAGATAAAAGAACTGATTGTGTTATTGAGAAAATGGGGAGATGTAGACAAATGGAGAAGTAGGTGGATAAGGAGAAAAGAGGGAACGACTGATAAAGCATCATTGGCTTTTCCAGTAAAAGAGAAAGAACTAACGGTAATGGAATGTCCAATGAGAGAAACTCCAGGAGGAAGTTATGTACATGTCCCATGATCCAGACAAGATATATTGTCATTTACGAATGATTTTCCAAGATTGAGAGAGAAACCTGTAGAATGGTATAGACAGGTAGAAAGGTTTGTAAAAGTTTCAAAGGTATTATGGGAAGATTTGGATGGACTATTTGAGATTGTTGTTCCTGCAGATTTATGGACAGAGTGTAAAATTACAATTGACTGGCCGAAGGAAGAATATCCTAGAGATGCAAAAACGGGAGCCCCAGGTTCAGAAGTAATGAGAAAATATGAACAGGCAATCACGTTTCTGAAAAATAAAATACCACCAAAAGAAACGGACTGGGTAAAAATTGATAGACCAACTCAGGAGAGTAAGGAATCTGTACATGCCTATTACGAAAGATTGCTCTTGGTTTTCAAGCAGTATAGTGGATACGAGAATCTGAGTGAAAAAGACATGAGTCATTTTGTGTATAGATATGTATATGGTCTGAGACCTGAGATAAGTGAAATGATTAAGCAGCATATGTTGTGTTGGCAGAATAGCACAGTAGATGAGGTACTACGGTATGCAAAATATTGCAGTGACGACAGACAGCGTAAACTCAAGGAAAAGGCAATGTGGGCACAAGTAAAGGTTGCAGAAAAGCAAGAAGCTCAGATGAATAGTCAGTCTAATGACGCAGGACAGACCAAGTCCAAACCGAATATTGGTAAGGGAAAAGGTCAAATAAGTATAGAAGAAGCCAAAAAGAAATGGCCATGTCATAATTGCGGAAAATTAGGGCACTGGAGAAACGAGTGTAAATTTCCTCCGAAAGTTAATGCAGAAAATCAACCATTAAATCCACAGGTGCAGAATGAGGCTAGTTACCAACAGCTGCAACAACCACAGGTAGTTACTCAACAGTGTCAGGTGCCGCAACCACCTCTTCCAAAGAGTGTAAATCCTCAAAGATACAGTACAAAGGCAGGATTCTACGGAGGAGAGCAGGTAACAAAATTGCGCGCGCAGCTGCAGTTTCGCAGTATTGGTTACGGCAGGATGGAGATGAATCGGATGAAAGTTTATGACGGTGCCTAGGAGAGGAAGAGGAGTGCGTGCTTGGCGCAACTCTAGAGGTAGATCAGTCAGGTCCATTTGTGGATGGAAAAGTGAATGGTGTAAATGTTACATTCCTTGTGGACACTGGTGCTACCCGTTCTACTGTTAGATCAGTGGAAATTCCAAACCTTCCTCTCTCAGGAGAATGCATCCAAGTTGTAGGTGTTTCGAACAGACAGATTAAAACCCCTCTTACAAAACCAATAGAGGTGGAAATTAGACCATTCAAAGAGATGCATCGCTTTGTGGTGTGTGATTGTAGTCCTGTAAATTTATTAGGACGCGATTGCTTTGCAAAATGAATTGTACCATCTACTGTACTCCAGATGGTATTGCTTTCCAGACACCAGATGAGGATGTTCTGTATAAAATGACAATGGCAGAACTAGAACCAGGAGTGAATGATATGTTTCCTGTGTTTGATGTGGAGAAAATCCCTATTGAATTGAAAGGAATAGTCAGGTCTGATATGTGGGATTTCACAGGCGAAGATATTGGACTAATGAGAGAAGTTGATCCTGTAAAAATTACTGTAAAAGAAGGAACGAATTACCCAAATACCCCGCAGTACAAATTAACGCCAGAAATTATTGAAGAAATAACACCTGTAATTAAGAAGATGATTGAACAAGGAATTTTGAGAGAGATAATGAGCAGCCTATGTAATTCTCCTATAATGGGTTGAAAAAGCCAAATGGAACATATAGGATAGTACAAAATTTGAGAAAGGTAAACAAAATTGTTATTCCTTGCTGCCCAATTGTGCCAAACCCTGCTGTGATACTGTATCAAATCCCTCATGATGCAGAATGGTACACAGTTATTGATTTGTGCCATGCATTCTTTTCTGTTCCATTGCACCCTGACAGCCAGCCATTATTTGCGTTCCGGTTCGGAGAGCGTATTTTGGCATGGTGCCGAATTCCTCAAGGGTATACAGAAAGTCCTTCAATTTTTAATCAGATTCTGAAGAAATCCTTAGAAGATTTAAAAATGCCTGAAAAATCTGTTATGGTCCAATATATTGATGACCTATTGGTGGCATCAAAGACCAGAGAAGCATGTGTTACGGACACAATTGCTTTATTGAACCATTTGGCAGAAGGAGGACTCAAGGTGTCTCCATCAAAACTACAATTTTGTCAACAGGAAGTACAGTACCTAGGTCATAGGATTGAGAAAGGGATGCGAAAAGTGACAACAGAAAGGATAAGGATTATCAAAGGAATGAGAGCCCCAATGACACAAAGAGAGGTGAGAATGTTCCTTGGAATGGTTGGTTATTGCCGACAGTGGATAAGTGGATTTTCATTGATTGCAAAACCTTTACAGCGATTGACAAAGAGGGATGTTAAAGATCCGATTGCATTGGATGAAAAGGAAATTAAGGTTTTCGAGGAACTGAAAACAAGTTTGTGTGAGGCACCAGCATTGGGAATGCCTGATTATGAAAAAGAATTTGAGCTGTATTGTAGCGAGAGAGACGGATGTGCACTTTCAGTATTAGTGCAAAGGCATGGGAAAATGAAACGACCAATAGCCTATTTTTCAGCTGTTTTAGACCCGGTAGCAAAAGCGTTGCCTGGGTGTCTGAAAGCAGTAGCTGCTACTTGTGTGAGTCTGGAACAGAGTGAAGGCATTGTGATGGGATATCCTTTGAGAGTATATGTCGCACATTCAGTTGAAATCCTTCTGACCCGAACAAAAACCCAATTCATGACACATAGTCGGCTGACTAGGTATGAAAAAGTGATCTTGGGTGCAGACAATGTAACCATTGTAAGATGCAAGAGTGTGAATCCTTCCACTTCACTGCCAGATGAAGTAAATGCAGAAGTCAAAGATGAAGTTGATCATAAGTGTTTGGATGTGCTTGAATTTTGCACAAAACCTCGCCCTGATATCAGCGATGAACCTCTAAAAGAGTCAGATTATGTGATGTTTGTGGACGGGTCATGCCTGAGAACAAGTGAAGGAGTCTTAAGTGCTGCACATGCTGTGTGTACGGTGGCAACCATAATGGAAGCATCCTGTTTGAGAGGAATACGTTCAGCCCAAGTTGCTGAACTGATTGCTCTGATTTGAGCGTGCAAACTGGGAAAGAACTTCCGAATTACTGTGATCACCGATAGCCAATATGGCTTCGGAGTGGTCCACGATTTTGGACAGATCTGGTCCCAGAGGGGATTCCTGACTCCTGCAGGGTCTCCTATTAGGAATGGTGAGTTTGTGAAGAAGTTGCTTGAGGCGATACAGCTGCCTAAACAGATTGCAGTGGTAAAATGCGCTGCTCACAAAAACGGAACTGATTACATTGCAGAGGGAAACAAGTTTGCTGACGAATTAGCTCAATATTGTGCCAGAAATATGACCTCAATGAATCGGAGAAGGGAAAAAGAAAATGTTCCATGTCCCTTGCAGTTTACTAACACAGTTGAAACATGGGATGAGGTAAAACAATTGCAGGAAGAAGCAGGTGATGAGGAAAAAGATGGTTGGATAAAAGCAGGTTGCAGACAAAGAGAGGAAGATGAAGTCTGGGTTTACAGGGATGAAAGACCAGTTATGCCTGATAGCATGATCTCTAACATGGCACGGATGTACCATGGACAGGCACACATTGGTAGGGATGCCATGATCAGATTTTTCAGACAGACCTGGTACAACCCAAAATTTAGGGCTATAGCTGAAAGCCTTTGTCAAAGATGTCTTATATGCCAACAGATAAATCCTGGAAGGAAGACAGTAGTGAGTTTGGGAACAATAGGACGTGAAGGAGGTCCTTTTACCAGAATGCAATTAGATTTTATTGAAATGCCCCCAAGTAACAGATTGAGGTATGTCCTGGTGGTCGTCTGTTTGTTTTCTCGTTGGGTGGAGGCCTATCCGACAAGAAGGAATGATGGAGTTACTGTAGCTAAGCTCCTACTGAGAGAATTCATTCCTAGATATGGCTTTCCAGTAACGATAGAAACAGATAGAGGAACACATTTCCAGAATGAAATTATCCAACTGATATGTGAAGCACTAGACATCCAACAAAAGCTGCATTGTGCCTACAGACCAGAGGCTTCTGGAGTGGTAGAGCAAGTAAATGGTACAATAAAGAATAGGCTAGGGAAAATGTGTCAAGCCACAGGACTCAAATGGCCCGATGCCTTACCACTGGTGCTGATGACCATAAGAAGCATACCTGACAGAAAAACAGGTCTGAGTCCTCATGAAATAATCATGGGACGAGCAATGAGACAAGCACACATACCTGTCAACAAACTGCTGACTATAACTGATGATCTCGTATTGGACTATTGCAAAGGATTGGCTGATGTGGTGCATTCTGTGTTTCATCAGGTTGGGCCGGATGCGACCACTCTTGAAAGAAAACCAGCTCATGATTTGAGTCCAGGAGACTAGATCTGCATTAAAGTCCACAGAAGAAGAAATTGCTTGGTTCCACGCTGGGATAAGCCACATCAAAGTGATCCTGGTGACAACAACTGCAGTAAAGTGTGCAGGTGTGAAAAATTGGATTCATGCCAGTCATACCATCAGAGTTCCAGATCCTGAAGCTCGACCTGCAAGTCGACATCTGGAAATATCAGATACCAGTTCAGCATCTGAAGCAGCGACTGAAACAATCAGAGTTCCAGATCTTGAAGCTCTACCTGTAAGTCGACATCTGGAAAAATCAGGTACCAGTTTGACAACTGAAGAAGAAACTGAAATAATCAGAGTTCCAGATCTTGAAGCTCGACCTGTAAGTCGACATCTGGAAATATCAGATACCAGTTCGGCATCTGAAGCAGACCAACCTGGATCCAGTGAAGGACAAAAGGAAGAATCCGAAAACAAAAGAACTGATATTGAAACAGGAGAAACCGAACTAATAAACAGTGACAATGAACAGCCAAGTACAAGCTTTGGGGAAATTCCTCCGGAAATTGTAGAGGTAACTCAAGGAGATTCAGATTCAGATAGAGAAATTGGGGAAATTGCGGAAGAAACACGAGGAGGATTAGACTCAGAATTTCAAGCAGAAGAAACCCAAGAAGACTCGGATTCGGACAAAGAAACTGAGATCATAAAATTCAAAGTTAGAGGAAGTGAAGTAAGATCTGAGACAGAATCTGAAGAAAGTGAAGAAGAAAGAAGGCAAAGAATAGGACCAAGAAAGAGAACTTGGAGAGCAGAACGAGAAGAAAAAGAAAGTGAACTAAAAAGGCCAAGAAAAGGAGATAATTGGCCCAACGAAATTAAAAGACAGATATAAAATAATAAATTTGAACAAAGACAATGCAGAACAAGTAAATGAAATAAGTCAGAAAGGACAAAGAAAAACAAGTGAAAGACAGTTGCAGAGACCAAAAAGAGTGAAAAGACCTAACTTGAAATATAAGTCACCTGAATGGTTATACATAGCACTGTCTGACATTAAAGAAGTGGATAGCAGTCACGAGAACCCAGACAAAGACTGTGAACAAGTGGGTGAGAGTGAACTGTACAAATCCTGAAAAGCAAAGAAAGAAAACCGGACTAGACACACAAACCGATAAAATCAAAGAAAATTTCTGAAAGACCGAAAGGTGCGCCAAAAAGCAGTTGATCCTAGTCAACGCTAAGTCATTTGAGGTGTAGAAACACATTTTCTGTACATATATTTAGATAATATTTCAACATGGTAGACACTGAGAATAGAAGATCTAGATGTGAGTTTTTCCGTAGATGGTGTAGGATGTGTTTCTATTGCACAGGTTTACTAATGCTTATTTGGTTTATTTTGGCAATAATAATTCCACTAAGATTAGCTGTAGAAGATACATCTGCAATTATGAATGACACGAATAGTGACAAGAAATCTAACATAAAGAACACTGTAACATTAATAGATAGTACTGATTTCCATAGGGATAAGTCAATAACTGATTTCTCCAAGAATGTCTTCACGAAACTCTTGTACGAATATGTGGAGACAATGGATGTAAGAGATTGTTATGTCTGTATGCAGTTACCTGCGTCTGTAACAGAAGGTGTGACGTATCATCACCTTCCTTTGACGTATGGAATAACTTGTAGTGTTTTAGCTAGTTTATTTTATAAAACAGGTAAATTAGAATATTATTACACTGACACAGATGCTATTTTTGCTAAAATTCCCGTAATCCCTGATTGGCTGGGGAACATGGCGGCCGGAAGCTAACGGTCGCGGTCGAGCTCCCCTGGCGTGCATGGTCGGGTCTCTCCGGGAAGCACAGCGAGCATCATAATTATGGCATTTTAGTTAAATAAGCAGTGCTGGATCCCCTTGTTCTCGTGGTTTCATGGTTTTTCTGCCTGTAACATATAGAGGAGAAGCACTTACGGTTTATTTTCTTTTTGTGTGGCGCTTTCTCCCTGCCGGATGGTGTCTGGGGATCAAGGTGGCGCGGCGTCCCTGGAGCTCTCGTTGCTGCGGTTTATTGGCGCGGCACGAGAGTGGAGGCGGCGGACTCCCGGCCTACAGTTCCGGGTCTTCTCCGGCAGAGTCAGCACTTTCGAGTACGCTCCAAAGAGGTTTGGTAAACTGACGCGAGGCAGCGTCTCGGAGAGCGAGTGTGAGGCAGGAGTTTGCTCGCTCTTCCCCTTCAAGCGCGTTATCAGCTCAAGCGAAGGTGAAGGTGGAGGTAAGATTTTGGAATTTTCCCTCAAGGATTTACCGGATGTTTGGACTGCCTCTAAGGGTTGTAGTAAGGCTAATGTAGTACGGAAGCCTGCAAAAGGGACGGCCGGCGCTGGTGCTATTAGTTCAAGTGAAACAGAAGGTGTTTTTTGTTTTTTTTTTACTTTTCCACGAGGACTCACCGGCTGGTTGGTCTGCCTCTAAGTTTTACAGCAAGGCCCATGTAGCACAGAGTTGTGCAGAAGGGTTGGTTGGGACCGTTTTTTCACGGGTGGGCTCCTGGTACTGCATGGAGAACGGTGGGAGTAGTGCCCCCCGTACAGTCCCCCCCAGTGCTACTACGAATCAAACTGCTAAGCCAGCTATCTGTCGCTACACCTTGCGTAATAGGGCTCCTAATCTTGTTTTAGACTCTGTTAAATCCACTTCCGTTTCTCCTCCGGTTATAGAAATAAGGGCTACTGCCAGGCAGGGCAAAGTGAGAGCCACCACGGAGAGTACCCCTCAACTGTGTGGGAGGGGGAAAGGGAAAGTCAAGAAAGTCTTGTCTTCTAAACTTAGAATAACTCCATCTTTGAAGACATACTACAAGGTGTTATCTACCACACCGGATAAGGGGCAGAATAAAAAAAACGTTATGGCTTTTACTGGTATTCAGGTTGGCCCCCCTCCGCCTAAGGAACATTTTCAGCCCTCTGTTATGTCTTCTCCCGGGGTGACGAATGAAGTGGACACACTGATGGGACAACAGGTGGCTATCCATTCTTCTGTGGAAGTTTCGAATAGATTTTCGGCTTTGGATAGCCAGGAAATTGTTTTAGGCATTCCTCCAGTAGAGGAGAAGGGGGATGTTTCTGAACCATCGTCGGTCACTTTGTTAGCCAGACCGCTTGACTCAACTACAGGCCTACCCCCTAACACGGTGTCGTCCGGATCATTAGCTGATATTCTATTAAGTCTAAAGGAAGACATCGGGAGAAGGTTTTCAATTTCAGAGTCTAACCAAGCTGCAATTCAGGCCTCATGTGAGGTATTGGCACAAAAAATTGAAGAGGTTTCGCAGAGAACGGATGCTCTTGAGTCTGAGATTCCTATAATCAAGGAAGCCTTACATTCTTCTTCAGTTGAGATGGATAAATTAGCCCACCAAAACAGGGAACTGAAAGATGACATAGAGCGCCTTGAAAACCACTCAAGAAAATACAATTTGAAAATATTAAATGTCCCGGAAGACTTGGAGGGGGAGATATTAAAAATGTTGTGATTTCACTCTTAAAGGAGATAATTCTTAAAGATTCCCCGGAACTGGACTTGGTTTCAGATATTCAGCGAGTACATCGAGACCCATATAGGAGGAATCTAGAAAACAAAAGCCAAGAAAAATGTTAGTAAACTTTCTCACATACTCCGTAAAGGAGAAAATGTTATCGTTGGCTTTGAAAGCAGGTCAGGTTAAGAGTAACTCCTTTTCTAGTTCATTTTCCTTTTCTATTAGGTCTGATGTCTCCCACATTACAACAACAAAACAGTGGGAGTTAGGCAAAAGAATGGTAATTTTAAATTCATTGTGGGCCAAGACACAATTGAGGTTTCCCGCATCCCTCCGGATTATGTGGAATAACCACATGCATAATCTGCGCCAAATTGAGGAAGTAGACGCCTTAATAGATAAAATAAGGAATGGGAGCGGGGTATAAGTGGAATGGGGTGAGAGTACCCATCTGATTTTTTTATTTTTTTTGTATAGTCTGTGTCGCTGGGCTCTCTCGGAGAGACTGGTTTAGTATTAAACTGAATTGTTCTGGAATTGTCACGTCCAGGGGTCCTCGCCATAGGGCTTATGCCCAGAGGAGAAGGGGGTTCCCCAGGGTAGTGAGGGGTCATTGGGGTCACTCGGGGGAGGGGAAGAGGGGGTTTGGAGGAGCACGGGTGGGGTTGCAGTGGGAAAAAATATAAAAATATCCTCAATCTCAGCTGTGTCTTAAGATTTAAGCCATTCTTAGAACGTTTGAATAAAGCCCTGTCTGTAGATAGATGTTGTAAGCCCTAATGAGTACTAAAATTAAATTTATTTCGTGGAATATCAACGGGCTTAGATGTCTACGCAGACAAAGATTAGTCATGAAACTCCTTGAACAATCATCCGCACAGGTTTGTCTCCTACAAGAGACACACCTGAGCTATCTGGAATGTAGGGCCTTTTTTGGTAAATATCACTGGGTTGAGCATTTTTGTTCATCTGAACAGACAGTCCATAACAAGGGGGTGGCGATTTTAATTAGGTTAGGTGCCAGAGGCATTATTAAATCGGTCTTATCAGATCAATCTGGGAGATGGATAATAGCTCAGCTGGAAATTGGCGGGAATCGAGCTGACCGTAGTTTCATTCTATGGCCCCAATGTTGATGATCCAGCTTATATTTATAAAATACAGGCCAAATTGATAGGAATCACTACTCCAATGATAATCGGTGGTGATTTTAATGTTCTTCTTAATCCCTTACGGGACAGATCTAACTATAGTCACTATGTTGGTGCCCCTCGTATTCGTCGGGCAATGATCAATATGATTCATGATCTTGGACTCGCTGACGCATGGAGGGCAAAAAAGGGTGCAGTATCAGGTTTTACCTTTTTCAGTAAGAAATGTGGTCATTCTTCTAGAATTGACTATATTCTTACTGATAGGCTGGGCCTAGAGAATTTGTTAGATATCTCCATTCTTCCAAGTATTCTTTCGGACCATGCCCCCATCTCTTTTTCATACTTAGGGAAAAAGCAAAGTCTTAGTCCTAGATGGACATTTAAAAGGGCAATGCTGTCTAATACGGAGATAATCAGTGCTCTTAAAGCCTCTACAATGGATTATTTTGCAGTCAATATAGGTTCGACTTCTTTAGATTTTGTCTGGGACGCATTTAATGCGCATTTGCGTGGACAGTCTCATAGTTTGATATGCTTTAAGAACAGGGAAGAGGCTCTAGAATTCCAGAATCTGGAAAGGGAGATTTCTAAGTTGGAAGGAGAAAGAACGAGTTGCTCTCAGACTCATCCCGAAAACATGACACAAGTTCTTAACGATCTTGAACGTTTGCGTCAGGAATATAGGGGGAGGCTGGATCAAAAGGTAAAAGCCCAGTGGTCAGCCTGTAATATGCAAAATTACGAGTATGGTGAAAAGGCGGGCGCCCTTTTGGCTTGGAAAGCGAGGGTGGATCGAGCCAAAAATAACATAAGCGAATTGTTTATCGATGAGAGTGGGTCAACATCTTGTAAACAGGAGGATATGCAAAAGTGCCTCCTCTCCTTGTTCTCTGATTTATACAAAGAAGAGATAACACCCAGCCCAGGGAGTATTCAAAAGTGGCTTCAGAATAAGGCACTACCGGTATTATCAGAGGGCAGCCGAATTGCTCTTGATGCCCCCATCTCTGAGAGCGAGATAAAACTTTATATAAATAAGATTAAGAGCAACAAGGCCACGGGGACTGACGCCCTCCCTGGGGAGATTTATAAAATCCTCCAGGATGAGCTAGCTCCTAGATTGTGTGAATTATTTAATTACATCTACAGTTCGGAAGGTAGAGTCCCTAAATCCTGGAAGGAGGCTACGATTGTGCTTATTTTGAAGCCAGGGAAAGATCCCCTTAAAGCCGATTCATATAGACCAATCTCCCTGCTTAATGCTGATTATAAGATCTTTATGAGTATTTTAGCGGGGAGATTGGTCAAGATAGCTCCGCAGTTGATAAATATGGACCAAAAGGGCTTTATTCCAGGGAGGTTTATTCAGGATCAAACGCTGCAATTAATAGGCAGTATAGATCTAGCGGTGGCGCGGTCGGAGCCATTGGCAGTGGCAGCATTCGACGCAGCCAAGGCATTCGACCGGGTCTGTTGGGTTTTCCTTTGGGAAACCCTAAAGACAATGGGATTTGGTTCAACCTTTATACAGACCCTGATTAGATGCAATGAGGGCGCCTCTGCAGTCATCCTGTTAAATGGTATGCTAACATTAAGCTTTAATATAACAAGGGGAACAAGGCAGGGCTGTCCTATCTCGCCCTTATTGTTTGACATTTACATCGAGCCTCTCGCTCAAGCCCTAAGATTGGATGATTTAATCACTCCTTTTCAAGTCCAACATTATAGCAGTAAGTTAGCTCTATATGCGGACGATTTGCTGGTATACACCAACAATCCAGTGGAGGTACTCCCTAGGGTGGAAGCCCTCTTGGAGGAATTTGGCCTGTATTCAGGGTACCTTGTTAATTCCTCTAAGACAGAGGTAATGTGCTGGAACATCAACAATTGGGCAGGTAGGATGAGCAAGGAATTTAGATACCTAGGCATAATCATAGTTAAAGACCTAGATGATATTCCTCAGATTAACCTGAGGAAGGTATCTAAAGAAATCGACCACCTTTTTGCAAGATGGCAGAATTTGCCTCTGACTATCTATGGCCGGGTCAATCTTGTAAAGATGGTTGTTCTGCCAAAGTTGACATATTTGTTTAGCACCATCCCCCTTGATTTTCCCAGTAAGGCTGTGAGTAAAATCCAAGGCAAAATAGGAAGCTTTATCTGGTCTAATAAAAGTGCTAGGCTATCCTGGAAGAAGTTAAGACGTAAGCTTCTGAAGGGCGGTTTAGCTCTCCCGGATTTGCTTTGGTATTCTTTCGCTTTTCAGTTTAAAAATATATGGGCATTGCTTACTATTACCGCCGATACTAATTGGGGGAAGATTCTGAGCGAGATGGTCACTTTTGAAGGGGGAGGATTGGGCTTCCTATATAAGTTTGGGGCTCCAAGGTTTTTTTAAAAAGGTCCGTCTGAAAGTTTTAAGGACAGCACTTAAAGTGTGGTACGGGGTTAGAAGGAAATTGGGGATTGGCTATTATTCTGATTTTGCTCCCATTTGGGATTCTCCTGGGTTACCTACATGGTTGGAAGATAGCCTTGCGTTGCCTATTAAAAAGGCTGGCATTGCGATTTGGTCCGATCTTATTTCATTAGACGGAGTTTACCCATGGGAGGTTTTAAGATCAAAAATAGGAAGCTCCTTTTCAAAATTTAAATATTTACAACTGTCCTCCTGGTATACAGCCGAGAAAGAGTATATAGGTGGAAATTGGGAAATTGAGCATCGTCTTCAAAATCCAAAACCCATAAAGAAGGAGGTCGGGTACTGGTGTAAGAATTTATTGGACGCCGACGTTGCTGACCTCCCTCCACATTATTCTGTCTGGAATTTATCAGTCTTGGATGGTATAGCTGTTGATTTGTATGGTCTATCTCTTCAAATACTATATAAGTATGTTAAGCCAGCATCCCTCAAAAAGAATCACTTTTATGTCATCAACAGATTATATTATACCCCCATGAAAATAGTAAGATTTGCCCCTCTCTCTTCCTCGAAGTGCCCAAGATGTGACTTCACCACGGCGGATGATATTCACATATTCTTTGAATGTGCTATCTTAAGAGGATTCTGGAAGAACGTGGAGTGTGCTCTTGGAGCAATTTTTAAAGTTAAGTTTAATTTGAATCTTGCACTAGTCATATTCGGTATAGATAATGTTCTGACAAATTTGTTGTTGGCAACTCAAAAAGGCCTGTTACTCTACTTGATCCTTATTGCCCGGAGGGAGATCTGTAAACTGTGGAAAGATTCCAGGCCTCCTTTGTATGAGAACTGGCTGAGTGCTGCATTTGGTATGGCTCGTTTGGACCAGGAACACTTGAATGATAATAATTTTAACATCTGGGCATTGTTACTATCATGGGGTAATGAAATGAGGTTAGTTCAATGCCCCTTGGTCCAATGATTACACCAAGCTTTATACAAAGAAGCTGGCCTGGTTAGGCCTACAGCCAATGCAGTAGCAGAAGCCCGGGGTGCCCAGGTTGGAAGGTTGCCTTTCGCTCGTTTTTGCAGACGCTATATGGTGAGATGAGGACAAAAATTTTTTTTTTTTAATTCCCGTAATCCCTGAACTAAATAAGGTGAAGTTTGCAAAGATTTTTGAAGAATTTTTCTTAGAAACAAAAGAATTAACATTAGAATATGCATTTAGACATAATCTTACTTGTGGGTTAAGAAAGGAAGAAAAGGTTTTCTTAGACATGGTAGAAGACAGAAGGGTTAAGTTTCAAAGAAAGGCAGCAGGAGAAAAGGCAAAAACCCCACCTTGGGCGTTTGAAGAGGGAAGTTATGACAAGAGCGAAACAAATGCAGCCATGGTTCTAGATTGGCCCCAACATGGAAAATTGTGTATTAATAGAGAAAACACTAAGTATGATAACTATTTCGTGGGTTCTAGTGAGTGCCGAGATACATACAAAATTCTAGGGGGATGGGGATTCAAAGGAGGAAAAGATCCAGTATTTCCAGGGATCTATTATATTTGCGGAAATAGAGCTTATTATAGGTTGCCGGACCATTGGTACGGAACATGCTATCTAGGCCTGGTCTTTCCAAAAAATGTTCACGTGGAAAAAGGAACGAAAGGAATTCACGAGATAGGTAAACCATTAAGCCGCAGGAGAAGGGAAAGCTTCTCAGAGATAATAGGTGACATTTTTGGAGCATTGATACCAGCAGTGGGTATACCTTTGAATGCATACAAGATTCGGAAATTGTCTAGAGTAGTAGATCGTTTATCAACGAATACTGCTGGAGGGTTCTTGATGGTAAATACCGAAATGGTTGCCATGAGAGCTATGGTAATGCAAAATCGACTTGCCCTGGACATTCTTTTGCCAAAAGAGGGAGGAGTCTGTGGAATGCTGAAAGTACACCATTGTTGGACTTACATTCCAGACAAAAGTGAGAATATACAGAAGTATATAAAGAACATTACTGATTTGCATAAAGAAATTGCCCCACTGGAGATTGAAGGTGCTTGGGAGAGACTTGGTAAGAGTTTTTCCTCAATGAAGAAATGGTTCACCGAAATAGGTAGTTCTCTTATTGGGAAAATACTAATTCCAGTAACCTTAGCAATAGTGATAATATCAATATTGAGATTAGCATATGTGTGTGTTAAAAGAAGAAAAAGACAAAATAAAGCAAAAAGAGAAAATGAAAAGAATAAAGAAAGAGAACGGGAGATGGGAGAGATCGAGTTGGAAGAGTTTAAAGAGAACATGTACAAAAGGTCTAAAAGACAAGATGAAAGGAACACGATTGTCTAAACTAACAAATGCAAGTGGACAAGAAACATTTGTCTGATAAATTTTGTAGGGATAGGTTTTAGTGGTGATGTTAAAAATCACCAAAGGGGGGAATTGATGGAGCAGGGGAAACGAAATAATTTTGTACCCCTTGAAAATTAATGACCTCATAACAATTAATGATACTAACCGTTTGAAACGCATGAACTAACCAACAAATACACCCTTTATTAAACAGTACACGTGGGCAACATGCTGATTTGTGCAAAATCTAATTTATTTACAAATGTGAAGCTAATTAACGTGAGTATTGTGATTTACGTAGTAAATAGAGTGAATTGCATGATTTATGTTGCGTAGTAAAATTGCACTATGGCAAAGAATGCAGATGGTAAGTAAAATGGCTTTAAATGTCGCTTCTGCTAGGTAATATCTAAAACGGGTCTTTAGAATGGTGGGTGGTAAACAGAAAGGCTTATTTTCTATGTTTTAATTTTCGTTGTGTTTGTTTTATATTAGTTTCGTTCGGGCCTGCTAGGCCATGCTTCTAAAATGGCCGCTGGAAAGGACGAGATCGCGTGCGCTGAATAAGATGGCCCCTGCGCAGACGCAGAATGAATGCTCCAGTCAGAGATCATAGCTGCTTGTTTGTGTCCATCCGCTGCCGCTGTAACGCCAGCAACTGCATCCTTGAAGGACCCCTGGTGGGACGAGGATCCTAGGGGCTATACCTCTTTTCCAGCCATACCTGCACCTTCCATTACACTCAGGGGAGGACTGCAACCCCCAGAGTGCACCGCTCCATTCCGCAGCTGCCGCGAGTGAGGGGGAGGCGTGGCCAACGCGCTTATAGTGCAGCCTCTCCCCCGCGGCGTGGGAGATCATAGCTGCTTGTTTGTGTCCATCCGCTGCCGCTGTAACGCCAGCAACTGCATCCTTGAAGGACCCCTGGTGGGACGAGGATCCTAGGGGCTATACCTCTTTTCCAGCCATACCTGCACCTTCCATTACACTCAGGGGAGGACTGCAACCCCCAGAGTGCACCGCTCCATTCCGCAGCTGCCGCGAGTGAGGGGGAGGCGTGGCCAACGCGCTTATAGCGCAGCCTCTCCAACTGCGGCGCGGGACGCAGCCTGGACCAAGCCCGGACCAAGGGCGGGCCCATCTGAGCCCGTCCGAGCCAGGGCAGGGCCACCCCCCTTTGTTGTGCAAGACACACTGAACATTGGACAAACTTTAAGGTTATTGTTATTGATATATCTGCTTGTCTAGAAGGTGGTGTTATATATTGAGGCACTGGTCATGACTACTAAACGTAAGGCTACAGGTCTTAGGGCTGGGGGGGAGTAGCGGGAACATTGGATGCGTTTTTATCAAGGGAGGAGTCAGTATTAACGCATGAAATACAGCTCACTGAAAAAAGGTTCTCCTTGGGCACTTATGCAGGGCAAAAAAGATCATCCTTGGGGGCTATAACTTTGGCCAAATCTCCCCTCGGCGCTCCGCAAGTCACGGACCACTTAAGTTTGGGTGCACTAGTTGCCAGCCCGGTTGGGGAGCCAGTTGATGGCTTAGCTTTCAAATCGGGGGTACTGGAGGTGGATCACCTAGGCACCTTGGAACCTATCCAAAATTTGAGGCTGAGCTTACCTAAGGAATCGCTGGTTATTTTACCTGAGGAGAAAATAGATCTGCCTGCACCCCCTGTTTCAACCCTAGAACATATTTCAAATACGACCTGTGTAGCTCAAGGCGATCCTGCTACTAGATCCAAAAGACTTGCTAGGGATAGGGAAGGTGTGGCATGCTCTCCTAAATCCAGGTTAGGAGGGAATGGTGAGGGAGGGAATGGTGAGCCACCTGCAAAACGTACAAGGGGAAGTGTGGCATTGAGGAACAAGGCCAAAGTTAAGCTTAACCATCAAGCTTTAGGGACACGCGAGAATCACTCCCCGAAACCTAATGGTGGTACACCTTTCTTTTCAAACACTGACCCCCACACCACGGTGGATCTTGGAAGTGATCCTGACCACTGGAAACACTTGGAGACTTTAATATCTGCTCTCTTAGCGCCATTCTTAAGTAAACTAGGGGCGATTGAAGATAAATTGTCACATCTCTTAAAATCGAGTAATGACCCAGTTAATCAGGAGGCATGTGGGTGTCAATGTGTGGCACGAGGGGCAGCTAAAGCACCTGTGGCCCTGGTAATGACAGAAGCCATCGGCCCTGTGGGGGGTAATAATAGGGAATTGGTTCGCAGAGTAGGAAATGAGCTCACGGGTAATGAGAGTCCTGCTACGCCTTGACCATTATGCGTGACATCTGGCCCTGGGGGGAATACCGCACATCTGGGCCTGGGAGGCTTGGGGATAGGTGGTATGGTTAATTGTCCAGCTGATCAGATCCCGCCCCAGCCTGTGGGTCCTTCGAGACCACTATTTATTGATCAGGCCAAGTTTTCTATGAGAGCTAGTAATAACCACAGAGATGGTCCCATTGCGCTGAATGCCGGGAATACTAAGTGCTCTGGAGATGTGCTAGATCTGCCCCCGGCCGCATGTCCTTATGTCTTGGTTCTGGCCGGTGTCCCACCGCTTAGACCAGACCAAACTGAATCTTGGACCCAACTGCGCAATAAAACCGTAGACTGGTTATCCAAATATAAAGGTTTTAGGGTATCCATGAGTAACAACATCATCATGGTGCGTAGAGTCGGGTGGGTGGGACGATCACTAAAGAATTTCGAGGGGGACTGTGTGGTCATTAATTTTAGAAATCCTGCGGTTGTTCAGACGATTTTAAGGGCGCAGGATCCGTGCCCTATGATTGCCACCTCCATTTGGGCCTTGCCATTGGGATATTTTTACAAGCCTTCTGCGAGAACTTTGATGTTGACTGCTCCCTCTATTTCTCTGTCTAATAGGTTTCAGGCACTTTCTGGTCTAGATGCTCAAGACTGACTATCTGTTAGCAATGCAGTACCTGCTGTCTTAGACAATTTGGTGGAGATATTGGACGACGTAACACATGTTCCCATGGTTAGTTTATCGAAACTTATTCCGTCCTGTCCCTCGGACCACCAGACCTCATCAGCTGGTATAGTAAAATCCAGTTCTACCTTAACAATAACTGATGGAGGCATAATGAAAGTTTTAACATGGAATATTGCTGGTTTAAGGGCAAAAAAGGGTGACACCAGTTGGGAACTTTTCCTTGCTTCACATCACATCATAGCCCTTCAGGAAACGTGGGAGGTTAATGAAACCTACTATTTGGATGGGTTTATATCTTTTTGTAAACTCGCTACACCAGCCAGTATGGGTAGTGCAAGGGGGGGGGGGTTACTATCGTTGATCAACCTCAAGTTGTCTTATAAAGCAAAGTTGATCGAATCATGTTCTCCCCATATTTTAGTAGTAGAACTGACAGGGAAGAACCTGCCAACTCTTCTAGTGGTGAACTTTTATAATTCTTTCACTAGAATTGATGAGCTAGAGCACCTTAGAGCTCTCACTGCTTTTTTGGGCAACTACGGCGACAGCACTGAAACACACTATGATATATTAGTCCTGGGAGATTTTAATATTCATGTTTGCCCTACCAACTGTTTAGCAAGGCTGGAGGAGGATTATCAATCACAAAATTTGTAAAGCGCACTACTTACCCGCGAGGGTCTCAAGGCGCTGGGGGAGAAAAAAAAGGGGGATTATGGCCCTCGGGGGCTAACCCATTTTGAACATACCTCTTCCGGCACTTTTTTAGAATGTTTTTTATCAACCCATAACTTGATTTGCCCTGTGCAGTCGGACAGGATAGCCCCCGTACTTACATATGTTGGTCACGGCCGTCACAGTATAATTTATTATATTTTGGTCTCTTCTTCATTGATGTCGACACTAAGCACATTAAGCGCAACAAAAAATTGCCTTAGTGATCACAATCCATTGACACTGGACCTTAATATATATGCTGTAATTAAAGGAAGGACCATGACCCAACTTACTAATGTTAATATTGCGCCCATAGATCAAGCACGTAGAATGAGGTGGGAAAGGATCACCCCTGATAGCTTTATTGACAGTTTAATCATCAACTGTGCGCCGGAGTTTGGGATTTGCTCAGACCAGGACTCCCAACCACTATCTGTCCTTGATGCCTTTGACCGAATCACAAAGCAGGTCTCCTTGAACTTAACTGTATCATGTAGATTAAGGCCCCCAAAATTTAAAAAATGGTTTGATGAAACCTGTATGGATACCCATAAGGAACTTACACAGGAACTCAAACAAAAACCCAGGGTAGCCTTACGGGTTAAGAATGCAAGGAGGGCATATAAATTTGCAGTAGAAAGGCGGAAAAGGCAATTAAGGGAGATGGCGTGGGAGGAGCTTAGCCAGGCCAGTGTGTTGGCCAATAGTTCTAGATTCTGGTCTGTTGTAAACAGTCCATTGTATGACGATTCACCAAACTCCAGTAAAGATTGTTTAGTTCCTGCTGAGAGGTGGGTGCAACACTTTGGGAAAGTGTACAGCGATGTGACCCCCGGAACTCCCGCAGGGACATCAGTTAGTGACTGTGTATGCCACCCTCTTGTCTTTACTATTGATGAAGTCAATAAGTCGATCACATCAACCTTAGGGGGGAAAGCTCCAGGTCCCGACGGAGTACCGGCTGACCTTTATAAGGCAGATCCTAAGCTATGGGCCAAGGTTTTAACTCATGTTTTTAATGCAGCCTGCCTGTCTGGTTTTCCCCTGTCTTGGGCCAAGGCGGTTATCATACCGATCTTCAAGAAGGGAGCAAGGGATGATCCGGCTTGTTATAGGCCTATTTCACTCCTTGACTCCGCGGCCAAAATTATGGGGAAAGTTGTCCTGGCACGCCTAACAGAGTGGCTTGATCAAGCAAGTATAGTTTCCGATCTCCAATATGGTTTTAGGCAGGGGAAAGGTACGCTGGACCAATGCCTTAATCTCCATTTGGTGATAGGGAAGTATACAGTTGCAAAGCACGGGGACCTCCATCTGGCCTTTATGGATGTAACCTCGGCTTTTGACCTGGTTAACAGATCAAAACTCTGGGTGATCCTTCAAGATATAGGGCTAGATGTTGACTTGATCTCATTTTTGGCAGCCATCCATGAAAACACAACAGCGGCAGTGCGTTTTAATGAAGATGGTAGCCTGACTGATTCATGGGCAGTAAAAAGAGGGGTACGGCAGGGGTGCATTTTGGCCCCTTTGCTGTTCACCCTCTATATTAATAAGTTAGGGGATTCTCTGATTTCTTGCTGTAAAGATATCCCTAGAGCCGGCACCAAAATGATTCCGGCATTTTTGTATGCTGACGATGCAGTGTTGATGGCCAGGACTGCAAGGGGGCTGCAAATGCTTTTAAATTGATTTATAGATTTTATGGAGTCATTGGACTTAATCACTAATTTTAAAAAGTCACATGCTATGTCCATAGGTTCAAGGAGGGCAAGGAAGGTTAAATTCTATTGCAAGGGACTAGAGTTAGTAAAAGTCCCCGCTTTTCCATATTTAGGGGTACTCTTTGATGACCGGTGCTCATGGTGCACGCAGCGTGCACACAAAAAGAATGTATTAGCTAGAGCATCGGGGGCCACTTTAGACTTTGCAAAAAGAATAGGATCAAAACCACTCCCCGCACTTATGAAGATCTATAATGCTAAGTGTCTCCCCATGGCGACTTATGGGTGCAACATCTGGGGTTATACAGACGTCAGAGAAATTCAGGGGGCCGAAAACACTTTTTTGCGTAGATTGCTTTCGGTCCCTGCTTCCACGCCAATTTTTAACATACATGAGGAATTAGGATCAGGTTTTATTTCTGACCAGATTGCGGTTGCCCCTTTATTGCGTTGGTTGAGAATATGGGCACAACCTACTCCAAATCTTAACCAATTGATCATCCAAGATTGTCTCACCCTAGAAAAGGTGTTAGACATTCCGTCGATTAGATATATTAAGGACCAGATGGAAACCCTTGGCTGCCCCGATTTATTTTTGAGCCCTATAGCATTGGGTAAACCAGCCATTAGAGACCTCAAGCAGCAGTTTTTAGATAGACGAAGAGTACTAAGGGAGGAGAATGAATTGAAAAAACCCATGGTGAGAAGATTTGTTACACTGAGCCTGGGTCGACAGATGCAACCATATTTATCTTATATAAACAAACCGTACCATCTTTTTGTTTTGATAAGATTTAGGCTGAATATGGTTCCCTGGCTCCTTGCTTTTCCTAAAGGGTTTTTCAAAGAAGGAACATTAAATCCTTGTCCTTGCGATAATTTCTCGGACCAGGATACTCTTCATATAATATTCTTCTGTGCACATTACAATTCACTGCGCAGAAAATTTATTATTCCTTTGCTTAGAGGTTGTAACTTTGAACAAGTTAGGCCGGCGCTGGTATATTTACAAATGCTAGCGTCACCTATGGTCTGTTTTGGGGTAGCAAGTTTCCTAACAGGAGCAATTAGGCATAGGAATAGGTCACTCATGAACTCCCCTGTGGTCACAGCTCTGAATCACGTTATTTAAATGTTTATTTTTATGTTCTTACATGTAAAGTTGGACAAGTGTAAGTGGGCTAATTTTATCTTATTTATTTATTTACTCCCAGGCCTAATTATGTGTTGGTGGGCTGCATTTTCATTTTTCGTTGTTATTTTCCCTGTCATGGATCCTTGAGGTGTGCTCATCTTTGTATGAAGTGTTGTATTACTCGATGGAGTGTATTTTATTCTATTGTAGATAATGAATTTTGAGTGGAGCAGGACTCTACGAAGATTAATAATTGTCTTATGGTTTTTTACTTTTTATGGCTGCTACATTGTTACAAGACGGGGGATCTTAACTGATTTTATATTTATGTACTTTATGATTGTAGATTTGATCTGTCCGGTTTTGTTATTTGTACTTTGATGGCTATAATCAGCCGAATAAAGTTAAATTTTGACTTGACTTGAATGCTCCAGTCACGGGTATGCGGCCTGTGCTCGGAGTGAGAGATGTCAAGGCCAATCTGACCTGCAACGAGGAGCGTGCCAAGTGTTCAGCATATATGCCTGGGAACGGATGGGAAAAAGCCGAGTGACAGTGGATGAACTAATGTGTGACCATCGAAGATTGTTGCAAAATGGATTAACAAATTGGACTACTTTTGGACAATGTTGGTCATGAGACTTAATGTGTGCTTTATTGTCCCCAAACCAGTTCGAACAAGGAGGGTGATGAGGTGACCATCACCACCCCTCCAATGGACCAATTAGCGTGATACTTGCCCCTAAAGATTGCAACTTTTAAGGTAGAGAGCCAGAAAACAGGGTATAAGAGAGTCTGCTCTTACGTTGTGAAAAAACCTACTTACTTACTTTTTATTATTATTTGCTTGCTTTTTCATTTTTCCACCTTGATGCTGCGAGAGACTCTGTCATTTTGGACTTTGAACTTTGACTGGGAAGGAACAAGACCGTTGCGGGAATTTTCCCGGGAGGTGATTGCGTCCGAGGAGGTTAGCGGGACAGTCAGTTAGTTTGGGAGTCCATCCTGTGATCTGCGGTTCATTCTTCTTTCCTAATGAACCATTCTTGTCATCGCCCTAAGGCCGAGGGTAATGAATATTTCTCATCCTTATTTTAATCTTTACTTAAATGCTTACTGAGATAATAAATGTTTTTGCCTAACAACGAGTTTTACTTTGCTTAAAGAAATTGCGATAAAACAATATGCTAACTAAAGAGTTTGTGGTTCTTTAAATAAAACTGTGATTTATAAAATGTCAAAGGTTTTAATTGTGATTGAGCTGGTCTTAATCACCATCAACTAATTCTATGTCACAACCCCCCCTCTTGTGTTACCTTGGTCACCCTGTCTCGCCTTGATAACCTGCCAGCAGTTTATTTCGTTTCGCGCACCTCAGCGCGTTCATGAAAGCGGGGAAACAAAAACTACAATTCCCAGGAGTCCCGGAACGTGGGTCACGTGATCGGGACGTCGCGTGCGCTGCCATCAGAGAAGCGGATGAGAATAAAAGAACTTCCGCTTCCCCCGCAGCGCTGCCGCTAATTCTGATGACTTGCAGGTTATCGAGGAATCCGTTCGTGACTATTCTGAGGTGGTATACTGATCTACGGTCCGGTAAGGGTGTTGTTACACCGATAAGCCTTTCTGTGTTTGAAGGACCAAGTCAGCGCTAAGCTAACGCGTATTTCATTTGTTCTTTGGAGTCCGAGTGTGCCTCCTCAAGTCATTGCGGTGTCCCTCCCTGTTGGCGAGACACACGTTTGTGGTCTCTTGCAGGTAGAAGGGATACCGGCATGATTTTCGCATAGTCGGGGTTCAAGCGAAATACTTATTCTATGGACTACCACACTTTCATTTCTTGGCACAAACATTGTGCTCTTGCAGGACTAATGGTGCAAAGGCTATTTCGTTTGGTGTTTGTGTGTCATTGTTGTGTATGCGGTATACTCCTTACCCTAAACATTGCATAACGTGTTAACAGCATTGTGACGCAACAGTGTTGGCACCTTTTCAATTGATGCTCACTGCAGTCAGACATTGTACGGCTTGCTATAAATGTTCTGTTTAACAGCAATGAGAATCATATGTGTTTCTCCCCGCATTCAGGCCGCATGTTGTAGCAGGGAATAGTGGATGAGTCTAGTATTGCTTTCTCTGACTACCCTGTGACGCCAGGCTTGGCAATATATTAAGTAGGTTGTTTTTGGTGTTACTTGTTTATTACAGGATTGTTGTTGCACACCAACAATACCACGATTGTATTGATTAGTTTGTTTCCTTGTCTTTGTTTCTCTTTGTGTGGTCTGCAGGGGGTCCTTATCTGAAGGTGTATACTTTAGGTCCTATGCTAAAGAATAGGAACCATAATAAACACGAAGGGCTCATTTAAGAATTCATGTTCTTTTATTTTACAGGTACATATAATTTATATAGGAGAGTTAATTCCTTGTTCAAAACAAGACTTCTATGTGTTATTAATAAGTATTGGTTACTGTCATTTCAGGTCTCCCTACCCGCAGTCCCCATACTTTCCTTCCCTCGCTCGATCACTTCACTGATCTGTGCTATTGCAGCAAGCAGACTTGAAGCCATCAAGAGGTGGACCATTTTTGAGCATCGTTCCGATCCCGAGGAGTGGATACGCGACATTCTACTAGTTGGTCCATCGACCGAATAGCGGAGTGCCTTGATGTTTAGAACCAACAGGATCCGAAGTTTATGTATATAATGTATAGGTTATAATTCCGTCGTTTTTAATGAGGTATCCCGCTTGTCCAGCAACTCATTTTTCCTTGGCGTATAATCTAGAGATTGAATGAATGTATGTATGCGGTGTCATGGGCCCCACCGACATAAGATTTAAGTGATAAAGATTGCGTAAGTGTTTTCTCTGGATTGATGGCATAAGGAGAAATTTATATTAGCTGCGCTGTATCACCAGTTTGGGTGAATTTCTTTCTTTTGAAAAACATAATCACAGTAATAATAACTAAACATAATATTGTACTTTAAATACTAGTCTGATGGTGACTCCTCTGCCGAGGATGTACGACAACCACTTCTCCCCAGATATTATAGAGATGGAGTAAGAACACTAGCTTATCTAGTGTCAGCAGATTTGTTCATACATTGCCACAATTTGAAATTAAGTATTGAAAGGATGTAAATCGACCAAAAATATATCAACCACAGTATATTTCAATGAACAAGCTCTATCAAAAGATGTTTGAATTCATTTCCTTTCACTAAAACATACAGAGCAATGCAGGCTCCATTGGCCTCACATGGAATCCAGGCTGGTGCATTGAAACTGTAGGTTAAATGAAAGGGTGCCAGGGATAACTGGAATGCTGTGAACCTAATACACTGTTAGATGAATTAATGTCAAATTTCTGTTGCCTGATATCGGACAGAGAGCACACTATCTGTTAAAAAAAGCTTTGTGTTATGCACAAAATTACTCATGTGGTAGTGGAATCCCATCATCAAGTTAGATCATGTTTTGTCGGTAGAATATATGAATCCTCTTACAAACATAAGTATACAAAATAGACAACAAAAGAAGGGAAGTTAGGATCTTAAAAAGACATCGAATTATAGAATCAATCAGTACATCCATCACAAAATAAAAAGATCACAAGTGCCAAATGTTTCCAGAATGTTCTGTCCCGATGATAAAGAATTGGCTGTTTGAATGGCCATGCAGAGGTCAGACTCACTTGCTCTCCAGATACAGTCTGATGATGATGGGGTGCCGCAGAATACACTCTCGTGCCATTTCCCAAACAAACGATGCACTGCTTTCCCATTCCGGTCGAAGACAGCACCTTCAATCTCATGAACATTAGGATTCCAATATTTTGCCTAAAAATAAAACAAACAAGTGAATCTATTTCCTTAGCCCCACAAGTTTTACAACTGAAGTACTACTTGCTACAAACGCTTTAGTAGCTGGTGATGTCGATGCAATACCCTCGGTTCAGTGATATAATGAAGGAGTAGGGGCAGACAGCATGCGGGCCGGGCAGGCGAAGCCGGACCGGTGAGGGGCCTGCGACAAACCCCTACGGGGTGGGGGGGCTGCAGCCAAGCCCAGAAATCGCCAGGTGCCCATTGGGCAGCGTTGTTCAAAAAGCCCAATAGGCGGGGGGACCCCTGGGTGTGCATCAGGATTTTAGGGTGTGGGGACCCCCAAGAACATGTCTCTTCGCTGTTGTCCTACCTACACCTGTAATGTGGTTGTTGCAGCCGCAGGCAGCGGAAGGGCTCAGTCAAGGTGGGGACAGCAGATGGAGCGCAATAGCCAAAGGGGAGCTGCTCAAACCTGTGCCTTTGGGATGCCTTATGGAGGGGCACAGGGAGAAGGCCACGGGTCAGCATGGGGTCAGCGGAGGGCGGACACGGCACTTGCAGCCCGGGCCAGGCATGAGGGCTGCCCACACATTTGGCAGCAAGGTGTAGCCTAGAGGTCGCAAGAGAAGTGTTATAACTGCTGAGAAGGGGCATTCGGTCAGGGCGCTGTCAAAATGGCTGTGCTGTTAAGGTTTAAGGACTGGACTTTAACTCCAAGCAAGGAGGTGAGAACGACGTGACTGTTTTGAAATAGACTACGTGTTCTCTATGGCAATATGTAAATAAAAGCTGCTGCCTTTTTGCACCATCACAGAATTGCGTCATCTGTGAGCACAAGGGAAAGTGGGGTGCCTGTGTTGGCCGGAGAGCTCAAGGGTACTCGCCCACCTGGGAGAGGTTTGCGTACTTTCTAAAAAGTCGCTTTGTTATCCTTGTACAGGCAGTGGGGACAATGCACGCCTGTCACTGAAAGGTCAACACAGACACATTATAGACTTACAAAATTGATACTCTTCGCGGGGTCACCTGGTGAAGCGCTGCTGTCACACGAAAAGAACATGGTGAGCTGAAACCCCTGCACAGGATAGGTTTCCAGCTTGTTTGTGGAGGCTCTCCACAGTGGAGACAAGACGGAGTCAGAAGCCTTTTTGTGTTTTAGGGAGGGTCGTAATCAATGCTCGGGGAGTGCCTGGCACAAAGCCCAGCACCCTCCCAATAAAGGAAGCCCCTCGATGACTGCTCAGTCAGTGATGAGCTCGAAAACATCCCAACTCCTCAAGACCCTTACTCTTCAACTTCCCTTCTTCTCTCCAGAAGCACAGCTTTTTTCAAAATTGTCAGGGCTGCCATAGGCACCCTAGGCATTGCAGTATGTGTCATGCAGCATTACATATTTGTAAATATAACCTTTATTTTCACAGCCAGTTGGACTTCATTTCCAGATATTTATTGGTGCTGTTCTATATTTTTTCGGCATTAGTGCAGGGCAAACCTAGGCGCAAGGGCAATGAAATGCTTCACACAGATCAAGAAGGCATCGGGAGAGAGACAGATAAAGTGCAGCTGAACTGTTGCAGAGAGGAGGCCCTTCTTCCGAAAACTTCTTCAGAAGCCTTTAACATTACAAACACAATCATTTCCATGCAGACAGATCAACTTTCCCTTATTATGCCCTTGAAGCGTCAGTTAGAAACTCCACAAAAAGCAGAAACCCTCTATGTAAGATTACTGGAGAGATTATACCAGGGGCATTTGATGTTTAACACACTAGGTACTTTATTTATAAACTACATTACTACAATGGAAAACCTCGCGAGAATTAAATCAATGACAATGGTCCGAAAGCTTGAAAGACATTGTACATCTCTTAAATCCCACCTGCCCTGCAGTTGTCTGAGCAGCCCTGCCAGGTTTCCCTGGTTCATGCGTGATGTGCTGCTCCAGTTCTGTTTTTTTCTTTGAATTCAGGGACTTGTACAGGGGCGGTGCGTCCATTGGGGACGTTGGCGCGTTGCCCCCCCGCCCGTGCCCGCAGCTCCCTCGGCATCTCTGAACTTAGTTTACTTAAGTCCAGAGATGCCGTCACCGAGGGAGAACTGAGTCTGACAATCATGTCAGTCAGCATGATGTCGGACCGCCCACCCCCTTCAGAGTCTGAAGGGGGTGGGCGGTCCGGCGTCATGTTGACTGACGTGCATTGCAGACCAGCCAGGGACAGGCAGCAGCACAAGTGCGCATGAGTGGGGAAGGTGAGCGAATTTTTCGCCCGTGCCCTTTCATGCACACTTGTGTTTCCACTGGCTTGCGCATGCCCATTAGGAGCCCCTCGGTCTCCTAATGGGCAGGCGGCGGGCGAAGAGTAATCAGTAGCCTCAGCCAATCCTGGCGCTGCAGCAGCGCCAGGATTGGCTGAGGGGTTGCCACTCCACTCCTGATCGAAGAGGCGCCATTGCTGCAACGCGGACCAGGAGCAGAGGCGGTCATGGAAGTTTTCTAAATTTTGTATTCTCCCTCGGCCCCCCACCCCCGCGCGACCACCCCCCGCAAGTACTGCGTGCAGTGGCTGCTTTGCAGGGCGGAGCTTGGTTAAGAGCAGAGAGAAAGAGAACATCGGTAGTTCTGCAGCTCTGCTATCCATACTGAAGCATACGTCTTAGACACAAGTGTTGTAAGACACAGATTTACCGGCTAGGCTTCACTACAGAACACAGAAAATGTTTAACTCCGACTGGTCAAAGGGCACCTCGTGAGTTTGGTCACAAGGCCCAGAAGACTGACTTTAGGACATCACTGATCAGCCCCCACCCACATGGACATGCATTTACTGATGCGAAAGAATTTCCAGAAACAATACAGCTTGTTCATAGCCTTGGGACTTCGAACCCGTTTTGTACATTTAGTTTTAGGAACGTACATTTAGTTTTAGGAACGTACATTCAGTGTGCGGAACGTACGCTCACTCCAATCAATAGACATTTATTTATTCAAACCCACATCTGCTTGGACCCAAGTTCCATATGCTGATCATTTACTGCCTTTGTTAACTATTCTTTTGCCCCGATGTTCGTGTGTCTGACCTTGCTTCGTAAGTAGTCCTTATGTAAAAATTCTTGGATTCTCACTTTGATATTTGACTTTTTGCTCTGCGCATAGCAAATTCATAATTAAATTCGACCTCACTAATACACTTTTCTTAAAAAACAAAAACAACAAAGACTGGATAATTTTCCCACTTTTCAGGAGCCGCTAAGTGGCTTCTGCTGGCAAACCAAAATTGGTCTAATTTGATGAGAGGTTTAGGCTACTTTGTCGAATGTTAAACAAGGGTGTTGTGTTAACATGTGCTAAAGGGCTTATAGATTAGGAAATGCCAGACACTTTCACCAAACTTCGAATGTGCACCAGTCTCTAAGAAAGGTGGGTACCAATGAATGACGTGGCTGAAAAGAATATCGAAATCTTAGTCGGCTTCAATGTTGCTTTCGGATGGTGTCCCAGACGAGGTTTCCAAAAACGTAGAGTGTTCTCAACTGAGGGCTGAACATGTAGAGGAGAACGTATCGCACACACGAATAAACTATACATTGAAATTAAATAAGACATGTAGTGCTCAACCAGAGCACTTGTCACATGAACTCTGACCGAATGCTCAGGGTTTTTCCAAATACCCCAAACGAAAGTTTTCCGCCTCAAGTTCCTCCCCTATCTGTTGTTGCGGTCTCCTGTCTGTTGGCATGCCCTGCCCGTGGTTGTGCTGCCCTGTCTGTCTGTTAGGTTGTCCGGGCTAGCTCGCTACGCTCGCTCACTGCGGTGCAGTATGCCAATGATTTTACGCCCACCACTTTCAAATATCACCAGCCGCCACTGGACTTGTAGTCTTGTTTATTCTATTATAAAACATAACTACAAATCCCAGAATTCAAAAGGCGGAAAAAAACCACAGCTGGACGGAACAAGCACATCACCATGGACTTGGAAAACCTGGCAGCTATGGGAGGGAGTTCAACCTTTTCCATATGCAGCTTCCAGTCAGCGGCGGTAGTATGGGCCCTAATGCAAAAAAGGAAAACGGGCCCCCATTTTCTACTTTAGTAGTAAAAACAGCTATAATTGGAGTGCAGTTGGCCCTACAGTTCCCTTGCACCTGCCTCACTATTGATAGCCACGCCCACGTGCACCCCGACTCACCTTTGAAAAGGTCACCTTGCAGTGACAGCAGTCGTTGTTTGCGTTCTTAATGATGATTTCCCCGTAATGTTCTATCCACCGCTGTCCACTCAAGATGTTATGGATGCACGAGGTGACTTTGTTCCACTCGTAATGGTCTTCAAACCTTAAAGCAAACACATTGATTAATTATGATCTTCTACAATAATCATTCGCAATGATGGAAAACTGCTTGTGGCACGCGAGATTTCCTGCAGAGGGAGCCCCAGGACTGTTAATGCAGTCTACTTCAGCCTTCCTGGAGACAGGGGCATGACTGTTCACCCAACCAAGCTGCCATCCAAAAAATGTATTCACACAAAACTTCTAGTTCTCCTTCTCTTGTCCTTTTTATTTGAAGGCAAGCACTACACAAACAAAATAAAAGCATACTACAGGCAAGCATTATTTCAAATACTGGTTACAAGTTACAATAAGATAAAATGGGACCTTAGAAAGAACTCGGAGACTATGGTGACTGAAAACACGCTCTGTATTATGGGCACGGGCGCTGGACGAGCTCTACATCTATTTTTCAGGAACAGCGCCATCTTCAGCTGGTTGTTTTTTTCTGTTAGGCTTGCGGCTACAGAAAACACAACGCGCCCAGTGACGGTGCCAGGTTCCTAAGTAATCAAGGCTCTACGTCACAGCTTTCCAAACTTTTCATGTTGGTGACACACCTTTTAGACAATCTTCATTGCGTGACACGGTAATGCGAGCGAGCGCAGCGAGCGAGGCCGAACCACCTAAGGGGGGTTCGGGGGGGTTTTCTCCCACGAGAAAATTTTGAAAAAATAGTGGGAAAATGGTGCATTTCCAAGCAAATTTGAGAAAGCAGCAAGGTTAATAAAGCAATTGTGAATCTGTTCTAACAAAGACAGTGACTGGCAAAACTGAGTGTAAGCAAGGTTAGGTTTGTGCCTGTAACACCGGAAACATCCAGGCTGTGACGGACCCAAGATTACATACGCACTGGCCTGTAATACGGCTCAAGACCGTTAATGCGGCTTGGTTTTCATTGGAATTATGTCCACAATGGAACTCCCTTACCGGAACCTTGACTCCGGTGCTTACTCCCCAGGATTATAACTAAGACCACCTTCCCTACAGATCCTATGCCGGTGGCCTTCCGTTCTTCTTGATTCTCAAGACCCTTTGTCACAGCTCCATTCTTCACGTTGGCAATTTATGCCATATGGAAACAGGCATGTTATTTGTAATGTCCTGAGGATGATCCCATTATTCTTTTAAGGGATCAAAACGCCGTCGACACCTTGTACACCATATACACCCTTTGAAAATGTCCTAATTTCTATGTAATGGTGTCTCATGTATATTCTGTTTGTTCTATTAGAAATGTGCTTGAAACAAACAATTTCCTTTGCCTGAACCCCTTACTTTATGTTGTACGTCTTTCTTGCTAAGTTGGATGCAGGCTTGTGTCCCACTTAAACTGTTCCATGTTTATTGTCTGTAAACATTATTTGACTGCATATTAAATATCTGTCCGGCTGGACAGATGTCTACAATATAGTACTGATTGGGTCTATATTTATTTGTAACTTAATTTCTGTCTGGGGACCACTGTCTTTAGAAATAGTTCAATTACCCAAAGGTCCCTGACCGATTGTATTTGGGTCTCCTTGTTTTTTCATAGCATGTAACAAGAATATAATCATGCACACATTGACACATGTCCCAGTGATTTACGGCACAAAAAGGGCGGGTGCACGCACTGCCAACCCTTTCAACCATGCACAAAGTCCGCCTGCTGCCTTGCTGAATATGAGTTATACAAAAATCTGTTCAGGAAGGGGGAATTGTGAGTGGTAAAACAATCATGCAACTATCTTGATGGCTAACTGAACAACTCTAGTTTTACAGTTATATTCACAAACATCTCAATCCAGCATACAGTAAGGCTCACTTTAGTGCACAAGTAACTGAGCAGTCATAGGATGGTAAGCATGTAACACAGGTTATTTGAACATGGTGTTTCAAGTGCGCAGCTTTAAAAATGAATGTCTAGATTATAATTAGAGAAGCCGAACTGAGGCAGCTTGCTTCTGTGACTACACTCCCAGACCACAAACAATGCCTGCATTCCGCTAATGTAAATTTGACCCCAGCTGTTAGTCGAGCCCTCAGTAATTAGAAGGCGTGTATCTCATGGATGGAGAATGTTTATGAGCTCGTATGGGGGTCGGACACGCTTGAAATGTGAGGAATATGGATAGGCCTACCCATAAAAATGAGCTCCAACTATGACAAATAGCAAAGATTGTCTGGCTGCACAGGCAACTTGAACTGAAGAACCAACCATCAGTCCTGTAACTTGAAATTACTCTGTCTTCTCTGGCCAAAGAAAAAAGGTGGCTGTGTGTTTAAGGCACATGGTCTAGAAAACAGAGCTGAAGTTGCAACACCCTCACCTAATGTATATTTAACAGAAAAGAAGCGTGCTCTTCTTAAAAGGTGTAAGGTTCGGCGAGCAGCAGAGACCCAGTGGAAGAGAGCAGGGACCAGGGTTGTTAAACTTTTCAAAAGTGTGACATATACGACCAACGTAACCCCCCTGTGCTGGAAGTATTTTTACTAATAACATGACAATATAACTGAGAAGAGACGGGTCCTCAGAAAGGAAATAAATGATGATGAATGGCAGCTGATTGAACGCAAGTACAAGAGTAAGACCCCGCACCACACCCTTGCCAGGCGCAGCTGGGCAGCAGAATGACAATATCTGAATGAACATTCCAATGATGACAAGAATAGAACTGAAGCATGTCATTAGTGAGAGTAGCAAAAATGCCGATATTGTACATGCAAGCCTCGAAGACACGCCTCTTCCAGACCCACCCCAAGCAATGTGGTGAGTAGTGGCACGTCTCTTTTTCTATTTAAAGCACTGCGTAAGGCTCATGGCTCACAGCTGCAATGGTAACTAATGTGACCATACAAAGGAGGATAAAGGCATAGAAAGGAGGCTGGCGAGAGAGTGGAGGTGAAGAACAGGGCATTCTTCAACACAACCCAAGAGACAAGAGGAGAAAAGGCTTTGATGAGGCGCACCATCATCAGAAGGGAGCCGGAGAATGTCACCAGTCCTGTTCGACAACACATGAACTGTCATTAAATGGAGGGAGTGAGCAACAAGGTCACACAAGTCCACACCCAGTACATCTGATCACACCAGTCAAGCCACAATAAATCCTGTTCAGGGGCAGACATGCCACACCCACCGCACAGTTTGAGGTGGCACAGACCTTTTCAAATCGTAATCTTATCTGTCTAAAAAATAAAATATGCTTTAAGCCTGCCTAGCTGTGACCTAAATGAGTGCCTCCCACTCGCAGCTTTCCAATGCAGCCATGCTTACTGCTCATGTAGCCTGCAGCAATCGAGGGAGTCTGCGAGGCACTCAGCTGATTATAATTATACACGTCTTCCAGACCGCTTTATCTATTTTCTGCAATTTTGGCTAGTCTGATAAATGAAAGTCGTCTAACAATTATTCTTAAGCTTTGCAGCAGTTAACTTAGAGTTTGTCCTTGCTCAAAGGGGTGTAATTTCTGATATTTGTGTTACCCTCGTCGTCATTGCTTGATTTTTGCTCACTAGAAAGTGTCACTCAGTCATTGAAATGGCACTCAAAATTACACTGAAATTATGAGAATGTCACACATGGCAATCTAAAACCTTGGCAGCTATGAAGGAGTGCGAGAAAATAAACACCGCGGTGCTATCGAGAATTGCGAACCTTTTCTCTCACAACGCAAACACAAGAGCTTTGTTCCTCAAACCCCAGGGCAGAAAACAACAAACTGTTTATGGCAATTACAATGCAAAGAGAGAGCTGGATCGCCAGTGCGGCGTGCTATGAGAACAGAGCGCCCAACAGAAAACCAAGTTACAGGCCGACAACCTTACCGAGGGGATGGGATGGGGAGCAGAGGCGGCTCCATGGTCACTGCGTCGCAAAGGGAACAAGGCCGCGGGCTCAGCTCACGCTCGCCTAACGCTTCTCCTTCCTCCGCGTACTGCGTCACTGAATGCAAACGCAACGTCCAAGAGAGCATTCGCCCTAATCTGCCCGCAGACGTCATCGTCGCGCGACACACCCACACATGGGAGGCGACACAGTACAGTGTCGCGACACACAGTTTGGAAAGCACTGCTCTACGTACTGGCATTCCCAAGCCTCCTTCCATCCTTCTGAAATGAGGGTTCAAGGCCTACCTCAAGGGAGGCAGTGTAGGGCTAGCCCGTGTACAGTGCAACACAATTATCACACTACTATAAAGATATTAATGTCCGGTCAGACTATTAACTCAACGATCTATCAATATATATTTACATTGTAACTGGTAAGTCAAATCACAGAAAAAACACAACAAAAGACACTAAATTTAATGCACAATGAAACAATGGTATAAAACAGTCTGGCAATGGAACCACTATGTCTATGCATGAACTTTGAGACAGTCATGCAGGACCAACAAGAATGCAGATACAAAAACTTTTAGAGGTAATAATGTTTGCAACGAAGAGTGATCATCGTGACCAGGCGGACTGACCAGTACCCTGCAAAATGGAGGACTCATAATCCTCCCGCCAAAATGGTTCCTTTCTTTCAAGTCAGTAATGTTTACTCTTTAGGACCCCAGTTTTCGCAATCAGCTCGAACAGAACGAAAACGTGGGAAAGCAAATGACAAGCAGTTGACAGTGTATCTGCTACGCTGCAAAGGAAGGAGGCACCGTTTCGAAGTCGGAAGAGTGAGGTTAATGACTGCAGGACAGTAAATCTAGATCCTGGGGTTATGATTAATGGAGTTAGTTGCCCATAAGACACATTACTCGCTACTTAGTGGCCCTAGAGGTCCCAGGGAAGCAGCTCCGCATATAAGGTGTATTAACCTCAATGACTGGTGGGGAAGGAGGGGTGGTCCCAACTTCTGTCTGTCCTACAGAAATGGAAGGCCATAGGCACAAGGGACTCCACTCAGGCGACACCGGCTTGTCCATACAGCTAGCTGGATAGGAAACCAGATGCTGGACCAGTGCAATGGCAAGGTCAAATGGAGATCAAGACAAATAACACAAAGTGGTGCTGTGAGGAAGTGTGTTCACCAGATAGAGTACCCACTCTGCCCACCTGCTCTTTTAGTAGTGGACTTCCAGTTTCTGGTGAGGGTCAGAGAGGGCTTGTCTGCCCTGTGACATCTTGGGCCCCTGCGCTCTTCCATGCATGTGAAGGCAACAGCGAGGCAGGCCAGGAGAGCTGGAGCAGGGCTTGAGATTTGTTTCCCGCAAAGGGAAAGCGTTCAGCGTGCCACTCCACATTCTGGAATCACCAGGGTTAGCAGGTTGCATGACGGTCCAGATCCAAAGGGGGATCAACAGTCGAGGGAAACCCCAGTTTTTATGTCCATGTTCAGACAGTTGGGTAAGTCACAATGTCAGTACCAGTCAGTGGATCCTGCTAGTTCAAAGCATCCAGCCAATAAGGCAGGGGCATAGTTTATCTCCTCAGAGAAGAGACATCGAACATCCTCTCTCCAGAATGCAATGCAGGGGCCTCTTCCCACATGCAGAAATCCAGGTACACCTTTCGTGGGAAAGCTTATGTATTTACTCTAGACAGCCCAGCAAATCAAAGACCAGTAAATGAAGAAGTGGTAGATGGGACAGCATCTATTCTCCCTCTTACAACCAACAATTTTACAAAAATAAATGTTACCAAGGTATGGATAAACTTAACAAAAGGTGCACCAACAGGATTTGCAAAGCATTTACCATGCACGTACATTCTGCTGATTACTATCATTATTAGAACAGTGTATGCACATAATGTTTGCAAATATTAGAAACTTATAAAAACATAATAAACATGAAGTGGCTGCCATAATTACCAAGCATCTGGACTTAATTTACACATCAAGGTCAGTAGACAGTTCCCCCTTGGAGCAACTATGCACCCCAAATATAGGGAATCTAGGGAAGTGTAGGCTGCATACAACCAACCACTCTTACCCGGAATGCTCTGCAAAAGTCAAACTGTTGCTAAATAAATGTAATTTCCTTGCATTCAGGTGCCTGCACATATGGAAATGGGTTCTTAATGGTAAAAGTCCTACCATTCAGCATTAACTGCTTCTACGGATAAAAACAGTAGCCAAAGGGAGTGCGTGGTGCTATCATACAGGTCAGGAAATGGTAAAAACCATGATCAAATGAATGCAAAAAGTTTAAGAAACTGATTTAATGTTGGGTGGTCACAGTAGATTCACATATCTGGAGAGGAAAGGCAGACCTGATGCCCAAATGTCTTTGCATTCACAGAGCCCGAGTAAATGACTTTGTAAGTGCAATATCCCAATTCTCAATGCATTAAAGTGCTTCAAGATTTGTAGTTGCAAAGCATGGAAGGAATAGCGCCTGCTGAACATACGTTATGTCATGTGAATTTGTAAAGCACGTCTAAACAACTGTGAGGGTATCCAAGCGCTAAGTAGGGCAGGCCTGGGGGGTTGGGGGAGGAGGAGATCATGCCGGTTTCTTCTGGAAGAGCCATGTCTTGAGGTTCCTTCAGAAGTTCATAAAGGAGGGGGAGGTTGAGGTGTTCTGGGAGGTTGTTCCAGGTCTTGGCTGTAAGGTATGAGAAGGAGCATCCTCCGCTTCTGGTCTTCTTAATGTGAGGGAGGTATGCTCTCACCTGGGATGCGGACCGATGGTGTCTGGTGGGTTGGTAGAAGTTGAGGTGGTGGTTGAGGTGAGCTGCAACTGTGTTGTGGAGAACTTTGTAGGTGAAGGGGAGTAACTTGAACTTACATCTTTCCTGGACTGGGAGCCAGTGGAGATTGTTGAGGTGTGGAGGGATGTGGTTATTTCGTGGGATGTTCAGGATGAGACTGGGGGCAGCGTTCTGGGTGGTTTGGAGTCGGCATTGGACATGGGCCAGTATTCCATTGTAGAGGGCATTTCCGTAATAAAGTCTACTTGTGATAAGAGCCTGGATGACCGTTCATCTGGTGTTCAGTGGCATCCACTTGATAATCTTGCATAGCATTCGTGGCATGTGGAAGCATAATGAGGAGATTGCGTTGATCTGTCTGCTATGGAGAGGTAGGTGTCCAGGATGATTCGGAGATTCTTGGCATGGTCAGCACGGGTGGGGGGCCAAGTTCAGAGGGCTACCAAGAAGCGTTCAAGGGGGAGTGGTTGCTGCCGAAGATTAGGACTTTGGTTTTGTCTGTGTTGAGCTGGAGGCAGTTGTTTTCATCCAAGCAGCGACGTTGCTCATGCAGTTGGCGAAGTTTGATTTGGCGGTGCTGGTTGAATCATTAAGGAAGAGGATGAGCTGTGTGTCATCGGTATAGGATATTATGTTGATGCCGTGGGTTCTGATGATGTCTTACACAAAAGTGAAGGGGTGAGGGATTCAGACCCCTTTACTCCGGCCCCCCCTGGCCACAAAGTGAACACACCAAAAGGAGTAGAGAGTGACAAAATATCAGTCTCTGTGGTGGCACGTGCTCTGTGCCGAAATACTGCCCTCACTCACACAATTGTGTGACATGCTTCATCATAGGGCTGCTTCAGTACACCCCTGCGCAGACCAACGCCTGGGGTGGAGAAATAGGGTAGGGGAAGACAAGACACAACATATAAAGATATATAGAAACAGTTTGACTGGGATCACCGAAAGTGAAAGTGCAGTGTGAGTTAAAACTAGCTCGGAGGTGTCGCTATGCGTACATTTTATTCCTGGACCCTCCAGCCAGGATTAAAAACGTGAAGGATGGTGGTGACTGGAAGAGATTATGAACTCCTTACACCCCTCCTTACTGCCAATTTGTCGACATGTTTCAGCCGTAGTGATGTACCCACAGTATAGGGTCACGTCGGCCTTCGTCAGGACCTTTCCGATCCCAAGACCACGGTCACCTCGTTACCTAGAGTGCTTTTGTACATGAACCAATTGTTCCTGCACTGAGGTATCCCCTAAGTAACACTCTCCCGCAAAAAGAGTTTACATTAGAACATTGCTAGAACTGGCGAGAGACAAGGAGAGACCCCCTGTAGTCACTCTTTCTTCAAGGTGGGTGCTCCTTCCTCTGACCGCTCGCGCCGTGAAGGTGTTCTAATGTAAACTCGTATTGCGGGAGAGTGTTACTTAAGGGATACCTCGGTGCAGGAACAATTGGTTCATGTACAACCGCACTCTAGGTAACGAGGTGACCGTGGTCTTGGGATCGGAAAGGTCCTGACGAAGGCCGGCGTGACCCGATACTGTGGGCACATCACTACGGCTGAAACATGTCGACAAATTGGCAGTAAGGAGTTCATAATCTCTTCCAGTCACCACCATCCTTCACGTTTTTAATCCTGGCCAGAGGGTCCAGGAATAAAATTTACGCATAGCGACACCGCCGAGCTAGTTTTAACTCACACTGCACTTCCACTTTCGGTGATCCCAGTCAAACTGTTTCTATATATCTTTATATGTTGTGTCTTGTCTTCCCCTACCCTATTGCTCCACCCCAGGTGTTGGTCTGCGCAGGGGTGTACTGAAGCAGCCCTATGATGAAGCATGTCACACAATTGTGTGAGTGAGGGCAGTACTTCGACACAGAGCACGTGCCACCACAGACACAGATATTTGTCACTCTCTACTCCTTTTGGTGTGTTAAAATTCTCTGATGATGTCCACAAGGGGCATCATGTAGCCACTGAAGAGTGTTGGGTTGAGCGATGATCCTTGTGGGACTCCGCAGATGAGTTTCTTGGGTTCTGAGGTGTGGGGGGTGGGGAAGGGAGTCTAACTTGGTGAGTTCTGTCCATGAGGAAGGAGGATATCGACTTGCGGGCCAGTCAGCAGATACCCAAGTGCTAAAGATTTCTGAGTAACTTGTGAGAGACCATATTGAAAGCTGCGGAGAGGTCGAGGAGGATGATTTCGGCCATTTCTCCTCAGTCGAGGATGTTTCAGATGTCATTGGTGGAGACAATAAGGGCTGTCTCTGCTGTGGTTAGTGCAAAAGCCTGAGAGCTGTCTAGGAGTTGAAGGAGGTCTAGGTGGCTTTCTCAATGACTTTAGCTGGAAAAGGCAAGAGTGTGATGGGTCTGTAGCTGCTGAGGGTGTTGGGGTCCGCTGTTGTTTTCTTCAATAGGGCACGGACTTCTGCATTCTTCCAGCAAGACAGGAAGGTGGTAGTGGTTGAGGTGTTGATAATAGCGGTGAGCGTGGTGGACATGATGGTTCTTCCAAGGTAGTATATGAGGTAGGGGCATGGGTCTGAGGGGGATCCTGAGTGGATGTTTTTCATCAGGGTGGTGGTTACTTCATTTCAGAGGGGCTTCCAGTTGTTTAACTGCTGTTTGGCAATGAAGGAGGTGTCCGGCTGGTCGGAGAAGTTCATAACCGTATGCTGTGGGTCGAATGTGTTGTAGATCTTTGTGGGTCGAATGTGTTGTAGATCTTGCCGATCTTGTGTCTGAAGAAGTTTGAGGGGTTGTTGCAGAGTGCTTGGGAGGGAATGATGTTGGCAGCTGCGGGATTGGAAAACTCCTTGATGATGGTGAAGAGTTCTTTGCCTTTGTCCGAGCTGGCTTGGAGTCTGAGAGTTAGGGCATTTTTCGTTGCGTCTTGCAGTTGTTGGTGGTAGAGGCTGAGGGCAGCTTTGTATGTGGATCTTGCGGTGAAGTTTTTGTTGCGTCTCCATTTTCTCTCAAGTTGTTTGCAGTGGCGCTTAGACTCCCTGAGATCATTTGTGTACCAGCTGGGTCATTTGTTGGTTTTGTAGGTCTTGTTTCTGGTGGGGGCGGTGCAGTTGGTGAGCCATTTATTGAAGAGCTTGGTGTCGACATTGTGGTTCCCGGTGTGGTTGGGTCGGCATTCTTGTAGGGTCTTGGTCCAGTTTTCTTCGGATATTTTGCCCCAGCAAATAGGGTTGAGGGTGTGCTCTGCTGTGTGGGTTGGTTCTTGGACGAGCAGGGTGAGTCTGAGGTTGCTGAGGCTGTCGAGGAGAGTCTTGGAGTTAGGGTCTGTGGTGTCTTCCAGGTGGAAATTGAGGTCATAGAGGAATATGCAGTTGGTTGATCTGATGGAGGGGAGTGATGAAGTCTGCAATGTGGTTGCAGAATTCTGCTCAGGGACCTGGGGGATGGTAGGCGAGGGTTACCTTAAGGGTCACGCTGTAGTCTGTTCGTATTTTGAAGTGGAGGTGATCTAGTAGGTTGGTGCCAGAGTCTGTGGAGGTGGTGCAGTCAATCGCTGCAGCTTGCATTAAGTAGGTCCTGGGGTGGGCGGGGCTTCTGTTGAGGGGAAGAACGATGAGCGGGAAAAACCCGGGCAGTGGTGGTGTCACTTGCTCAAAAGTCGGCAACTGGATCAGGCTGGAACAAGCAGGAACTGGAGGCCACTGGTAAGTGGCAAGTTATGTGCCCAGGTACATAGGCAGGTACCATTTGTACACTGGAAGGAATTTAGAACCCCTCACTCTGCACAGAGTAAATCTGTTTACAGCCCAGTGTAAAGAATTGAGCTGTGACCAATCATTGAGCATCATGTCCAGTATGCCATGCACTAGAGGATATTCTGGCACAATAAAGACAGTAGGCCAGGGGCTATTCTACCAGAAGTTTTCCACAGGCAGAGACTTCTCTAGTTTATGACTGACAGCTGTCTCTACATATAGTGTATTTACAGTCAGCATCTCACTCTAAATCAACCTTTTAAATTACAAAGCACTTTGTAGCATCTTATGTATGAAAACTTCTTATTTAAATAACTTGTTACATTAAGGTTCAAGCTTGCATCAAATCAGCAAAAGGCTATGCAAACTGAGTTTTGAAAGTAGGAAAGTAAGAGAAAGTAGAATTATAAAGTCAATAATGTGGTCAGATTACAGACAAAGGTGTTACTTTGTTGAACATTAAAATGCTGACATTGTGGACATTTAAGGTAAGAAAAGGGTCTGTGGTTTAAGTTCCGATTGCTATGCATTCAGAAGAATTGTTTAGGAAATCAAAAAATGAAAAACATTAATAGTTCTTGCTTCTAGGTTTTCAAATGGTGACCGTGCCACAGAAGCATTATTACCAGCATAGATGGCCATTGATATCCATATTCACTTTGGAAGCACATTCCAAAGCCTGAATGTCAATTAAGTGGCAAGTCCATTTATATGGCTTTGCTGAAAAGTGTTTTGGCTTAAGGGGAAATCTATTGGTGGTCCAGTCCACAGTATCAACTGCTGATGAAAGGTCAAGTATAAGAAGTATACAGCAACCCATTAGCATTAATTGAATTCCTAAGGCCATCCCAGATTTATGTTAGTGCAGACTCAGTGCTTCTGCCAGGTCAGAACCCCGTTTGGTTGTTTGACAGTTTTGTGTGCTGAAGCTTGAGGTCTTTTCATGGAGTTTACATAAGGAGAGTCATTTGAATATTGGTCCATAGTTTGCTGGGTCAGACCGCCCATGTCCTTGTTTCTTTAGGTTCGGTTTATTGTAAAATGATTTCAGGTCAGTTGGGAACTTTCCAATTGATAGGCAGGAGTTGCTGATTGCTGTTGCCACGATGGCAGCAGAAGGATAGTGGAGAATGGCCTTGTAAATGGTTGAGAGGCAAAGGGCCGCAATGTTCATATACTTTTCACTAGATTACGGGTTTCCTTTTTTATTAGCAAGCAGAAGGAGCAGAGTTTAGGTTTGTGTAGCGGAAGACAACCAGTTTAGTGAGGCTAGAATTGAAAAATTAATGCTTGCTTTTTTGTTTTAGAGGAAGTAAGATGCAAGATTACCATCTTTTGATGAAGTGCTTTGTCAAAGCATTGCAGAGTTCCTGAGGGTGTTTAATTCTTACTGAAGTACAAAAGTTATGGAATTCAGCTCTTATTTTGAAGAGCTCTTAGGTGTAGTATCTGAAGTGCTTTAAGATCAGCGAGATCGTTTGACTTTCATGATGGAGTCTTGTAGGTTTTGTACTGCCTTTGAATCAACTTATAATTGAGGTTACAAATTTTCCTCCATTGTCTATTAAGGCATCTGGTATCACTTTTTTCACATCCAATCTGAACCACTACAATCTGTCTGTGCAATGGGAGATTAACTGTTTTGAGGGATACCACGATGGTGAAAGTACATGTTAGCCACTGAAAGAACTGTTTTATGTGCACAGTTGGATCAATGGGCAGAAAAAAACAAGTTTTTCTTGGAAGGAGTGTAGGCCAAAACTCTTCCAGAGTCTAGTAGACATAGTTGTAACAGGCTTTACAGATGGCCGAGTTTTCCTGTGAAGGTTTGATATTGTGACTAATGATATAGAGTTCATTCTATGTAGTGGTATTGCTTCCTGTGATTGAGATGAGTACTTTGGGGCAAATATACCATCAAGGACGTGGTCTACTGAATGGGTGGGGCCAGTGACTTGTTGATGGATAGTGAGAGCTTTATGGTTAAGGAGTAGACAAGAGTTCTGCCACTGTGCCAATTTATTGATCAAAGTGTTAAGATCTTCCTAGAAACAGGGATTCTGAAGTTCCCTTGTAGTGTCAGATATCGAGTGTAGAAGAGTATCTGCGAAAGATGGGTTGTGTGGCAACATTAATCGATGAGAAGAAATAGAAGTAGGGTAGGTACATAATGGATTATATAAACCAATATGTGTTACATACAAGGCAAGTGAATTTTGGCTTTGTTGGACCCTCATATCCAAAATCTATATATTGCTACCACAAAGTCCTGTGATAAGTTCCACTTAAGAATGGGGCAGGAAGGTTCATTTTCATATCTGCGAAAGCAAATGACTGGTCACATCTGTATCTATTTACAAGCAAACTGCTGCAAGAGAGGGTTGTTTTCCCAAAGTGGGACACAGACTTATGCTGGATTTTAAGTGTGCGCCTTCCCTGCCCATCATGTGCAGAGGAACCAAGGTCTTCATTTACTACTATAAGAATGTTCTGACCACAGAAAGTTGGTTGAATGATACACCAACACATCAAAATAGGGAGGTGCACAGGAGAAAAAGACGACACCTGGTCAAAGCCGGCTCCTCAGAATGATAGTTGCTGCAAGATCAGCTGGTATTCTAGAATGTCAGCTGATTGCATAACATTGACAACAGGCAGCAGGAGGACAGTGTCCAGGAGGAACAAGTGAGCGTGTGTCAGAAACAAGCAAACCAAGTCATAACACATCTTCCCGCTTGTGGAAATACAAGGAGCACAAATATAAATTAACTCAACAAAGTTTATAGATAAATAATATATGTAAAAAGAAAGCACTATACATATAAGTAAATCCACAGGATAACGTGTAAAATATAGCATGAAAAATGCCCCAGGAGGAGGGGAACTATGAATAAACAGAAATATGCATTAAAAAAATACAGGTGGTAAAAGAACAACGTAAGATGAAACTTAAACAGTCATATGGGTAAACAATTGTAGGTACAACAATTATTTGCACACAAAATCTCTTAATTGACTAGGTTTGACAATGGTGTGCCAGCCCTGCTAATTACTTTGCCCAAAGAATTGTCACCATTAGTGTCGCTATTACTACTGATTGGTGAGTCTGCTGTTCTACGCTGTTGAGTAAGACTGACTCCACTTCTGGCAACTCCAACGTCCACATTGCTCAGAGCATCGCTTTCCTCACTGACACCATCCTGAGTTTGGATTGTATCCTGGTCATTGGACCTACTCTGGTTCTGGATTACCACAGCGTCCTCACAGCTCTCAGCACCATTATCAAGATCCCTACAAAAGCTCTTGGTTATTCTCAAACTTTGATTTTCTTCATCGTCTTGCAACCATTCAAACCTTTGTTCACTTCCATGCACCACATTCTCGCTTTGACAACTGTGGATATTCCTGCTTTCGTTTCCCTTAATATTCCTACACACGGAGAGTGCGGACACATGCCAGACCTTCCCATCGCTTAACAGTACTGAATTGCAATAGACTTTCCCAACTATCAAAGGTTGGGTATAACGGCTTTGCTCCTTGCCAATGAAGCCACTCCTTTTAACTCTTACAATGTCACCAATCCTGATTCGCACCTCTTTACATTTATGTTTTAAATCGTACAATCTCTTGCACTTGTTCTATCCCTGTGCTAAATTCTTTTTCACATCCTCAGCAGACCATTCTGCCCATTTAGCAATCTTCAACCATCCTATGTTATCTTTGGACATGGGAGTTCTTCCCCTCATTAACTCAAACGGGCTGGACCCAGTAGTATCATTCGGGGTAATCCTATATGCCCACACCATCTTGTTTAATTAATTTCTCCATACTAATTTGTTACTGATGGCAAGCTGTACAATGCCCTTTATAACACAGTTAAACCGTTCAACTGCACCATTCCCGGCAGGGTGGTAAACAGATGTAGTCTTGTGTGTAATGCTATTTCTTTCCATGAAACTTTTGAAATTTTCAGACAATAACCGAGGTCCATTGTCACTGAGAATATATTTGGGTAACCCTTCCCTGGAGAATACTTTTATCCAGAAATTTGATGATGCTACAAGAGTCAGGTTTGTGAAGTATTTCAACTTCAGGCCACTTGGAAAAGTGGTCAATCAGAACAATGATATATACTTGTTCACCTCGCTCCCTAATGGGTCCCATTAAGTCGATGCCCACTTTCTCCCAAGGCATACTCGGACTGGACAGGGGATGTAATGGGGGGGGGGGGGATTTGAGAGTTAGTTGTGTCTTATCAGAATTTTCACACTGTATACAACATTGAACCATCCTTTCTATGTCTTTGTCACACCCAGTCCATCAATACCAATTTTTGACCCTGTTCGTATTTCCGATTCCCAAATGCCCTTCATAGCAAATTTCCAGAATTTTCTTTCTTAAAGTAGTAGGGGGTACCACTTTCCCAAGTCTTAAAATGAAACCACCTTCCAAGGATAATTTGTGTCTTAGTTCACAAAACGTAAGTAACTCTTTACTAACAGCTTTCTTCTCAGGCCAATCTGCCAACACCATACCGCTCACAGATTTGAGTACCTCATTCTGTTCTAGCGCCCCTTCCCATTCAGTACTTGTGATACTGGGAAATTCTACAGAAATGTTAGCAACACAGAATTTCTTGCCTAGATCCTCAGAGGTTTCACACATGGGTAGGGGCATGCGGCTAAGGAAATCAGCAACCACATTCTTAGAGCCTGGAACTTACTGTACATCGTAGTTGTAATCAAAAAGTCTCACAGACCTATGGGGCCGCCTGGGTGATGCTGTATACAATCCCTTAGTTGTTAATACTTTGGTGAGGGGTTTATGGTCACTGCGTAAGGTTACTTTCTTGTCCCAAATGAATTGGCGAAAGTGTTCTGAGCCCCACACACAAGCGAGTGCTTCCCGCTCTATCACAGAGTATTTCTCCACAGTGGGAGTGGTGATCAGGAAGCAAATGTGATGGTGTTTTCTGTGCTGTATTTATTCCTTTGGGTAAGAACTGCACCTATGCCTTAATGCTGGCATCAGTAGTGACTATGTTAGCGTAATCTGGGTCAAATCCTTGTAAAGGGGGGGGCATTACAAAAGTCCTCCTTAAGAGCAATGAAGGTTTCTTGACATCGATCTGGCCACTCAAATTTGTTCCTCATTTTTATTAACTGGCGTACTTCATATGTTTTGGTTGAAAAATCCTTCACAAACTTCGAATAAAATGCAACCAAACCTGGGGACAGGCGCTTCTCTAATGGCATTCAACAATTCCTTTTTAGGTTTAATCCCTTCCCCAGTTATTTCATGCCTGAGGTACGTAACTTGTTTCATTGCAAATCTGTACTTGCTGAATTCTGCAGTCAAGCCTTTCTTATCCAAAATGCCAAGTACCTGCTGCAATATTTGGTCCTGCTCAATTTTAGTCTTACCCATTACCAGAATGTCATCTTGGAAGATGAAAATGTTCTTGACCCCTTTGAAAACCATGTGCATTAACCTTTGGAACATGGCCGCAGCTGAGGCTAGGCCAAAAGGTGCCCTCTTAAACCTAAAGCACCCAAACGGCATTACAAAAGGGGTGAGACTCCTACTCTCCAGGTGCAAAGATACCTGGTTATAAGCAGCCTTAAGATCAATGGTGGAAAATCACTTTATATTTTTGGTGAGGGCTAACATCTCATTGATTCTGGGTAAGGGATACTGGTTCACCAGAGTATTTTGATTAAGGTCACGTAAGTCAATGCATAATCGTAACTTGCCATTACTTTTTTTTTAGCTATGACTAAAGGCACCACCCATTCTGAAGACTCCACTTCTTCTATTACTCCTGCTTTTAGTAATCCTTCTGTGTTCTCACTTCCTCTTTAAGTGAGAACGGTATATTCCTAACCTTGTGAATACAAGGTTTTGCAGTGGCTTTAAGTTTTATTCTATGTTGGAACCCTTTAAGCTTCCCTATGTTGCCTTTGAAAACATTAGGGAATCTCCTAGCCATCTGCGAAGCCAGTTTTTCTTCAGGTTGTACAATCAACACAGGTGCCGGGTTGGTAGGATTTAAGGTTATCCCCAGCTTGCCTTGACACTTCCATCCCAGAACAGAGGGACCTGTGGCAGAAACATACAATTTGCCCATTGTTTCTCTACTTTTAAATATCAACTTTAGATTTTTATAACCAATGATTTCAATGGGCTCACTTGTATAGGTTTTGAGAGTAACATCAAATCATGTCCCAAAGCATGCACAAATTTCCTGTCCCACACATCTTTGTTCACTATAGTATATGGTAACCCAGAATCTGCCAGGATGGAGATGTCCACCCCTCCAATAGACATCTCACACGTGGGCTTCTTTCCATTACTACTGGCTCCTGTTTCTATATCCAGTACTTGCACATCATCTATATTAAGAAAACACATATTAGCATCGGAATTATCAGATGAACTTGAGCAGTCTTCATCCTGGTCCACCAATTTGACCTTCCTCCCCAAATTTCCTCTGGCAGACCTTATGAAAGTGACCTACAATGCCACAATTAGAAAATTTCTAAGAGCATGCAGGACATTTCTGGTCATTAGCCATACCTATAACACTTCCTAGGATTCAAACTCTTCTGGTTACTCCGCCACTTTGTTTCTATTTTCTCTTTGTTCTTCTTGAATGAAGCTTGTCCAGATGACTTGGAACTGCTTACCCTGGCTACCACTGCAGCTTTCTCATGTTTAACTTTGTTATGGGATAGTACTGCTTTAGCGCACCTCCCTGTCAATTCTGCTCTTTTGACTATGTCTATTACATCCTGTAAAGGCTTTTCACCCTTAGCCCACAAGGAGTCTTGAATATTAGATTTAGCAGCATACATCACTATCTGGTCTCTTATTAACTCATCATGTAGGTTACCAAAACGACATGTGGGAGCTAAATTTTTCAACACAGATACATAATCCTCAACAGATTCTCCCCTTCCTTGCTTCCTATGGAAGAATTTATAACAATCCACTGCCACACACACTTATAGTAGTTATCCATATCTTCCAAAGCGTTAGCATATACATCTCCTTGACCCTCTGCACAAATTCTTTTATTGATCATATTATAGACTTTTAAACCACCAGCTCCTAGACAATGCAATAATATATTTTTCTTCGTTTCATGTGACAATTTCTCCTCTTCGTAGTCATCAAAAGTGGATATGTAGTTTGTGAAATATTCATGCCATTCTTCCCACTTTAAAACTGGTTCACCCGCAGCTGGTAGAAAAGCTTGTGGTGGGGATAAATTGTATATATTCACATAAGCCATGGTGACCAGGGAAGGCAGTGTAGTAACCAAACAATGAACAGAAAAGTGAGAAACCCCCAAAATTCCTTCAGCAGGATGTCCATTCAACTATAGTACTAGCATAGTGTTATATCTGGGATTGTAATGTTTGCATCCTATGTAGAATGCCCAGTGTTCCCTGGCAACCTGTCTTCTCCTTGTTGCATGGTTCTGGAATGCACAAGTGAGCAGTTGCTGAAGGGAGCCACTGGCGTTGGATCAAGGGATGTTCCTCTCTACTAATAAAACCATTTATATCCTCCTGCAGGGGTTCTGTCTTAAAAAAAACTGCCGACGAGGATGGGATTTAAACCTACCAAGGACCCCAAGAGTTTCTACAAGAGTATGCTGTCGTTTTGACGTCTTCCCGTTCTCCTGAACGAGAAACCTCATCCGAGAGTTGGGACATTTTTGCCCTGAATCTAACAAATGGCTAGTGTGGGGTACGTGGGTGTGCAACTGTGCAGTACCATTACCGCACTTGGTGAGCTCCATACCTGTTTTGGGCAACGGTCGGTGACCACGCGCACAGTCTTGCACTCTTCCTGGTGCTCGAGCTCCCTGCTTGCAAGGCGAGAGAGCACGCTGCGTTTCACTACGTTGGAGGGATGCTGCCCCGTGCGTCACTACGCCAGCGTGAGGGCATGCCGCCATCTTTGAGTCAGGCGAACGTGCACTATATGCATGTGACGTTGTATGTGCCTCCATTTTGGGAAGAAGAAAAGCCGATTGACTTCGCACTAGTGGTCAAACGGCAGGCGAGCAGCTGTTCTGTTTCAGTTTGCGTGTCGTTGGGAGCGGTGATGCGCACACCTTAGGCTGTATGCCAGCTATTGCTTGCACAGTGTGCCACCAAGGAAACCCAGCGTCGGTGACAAGCACACCGTTTCTCAGTGGAGCCAGCGTGATATCTCAGCGTGTCATCAAGAGGAAGTAAGGGCATCGGAACCGGGTGACACACAGCCTGCTGCATTGTGTGTCCCGCATGTTGGAACCGTTCGGTGACATGCTCATGGTGCTCAGCCAAGGGCATCGCGGGCACCATGTTATTTTAAATTGCTCGGTGACATGCACACCTTTAAATATCTGAGGGGCAAGTACTCATTTACATTGTTTTGCGTGTTGTACTGCTACTTGCCGTGAGGCACCATGACGACGCAGTCTATTCCTGCACCACCTTTATTCCTGCAGAGTCCTGGCCAGCCATGCATGGGTTGGGAGGATTGGAGGGAAACTTTAGAAACATATCTAGAGGCCATTGGGGGTGATGTCTACGTGGCAAGGAGGAAGTTAGCTATCCTCAAGCATTGTTTGGGCTTGGAGGGGAGAAATGTGTTGAAAGCTTTACCGACCATTGGAGGAAGGAATACAGAGGACAATTCTGATGAGGATGGTGGCGATGGTGGTGTGGACAAGTATGAGGTAGTATTGAAGGCTCTAAAAGAGAATTTCGACAAGAAAGTAAGTGTGGTGGTGGAAAGGCACAAGTTTTTTTCGCATGCTCAGTTACAGGCAGAGTCTATTGAGCAGTATGTAGCGAATCTGAGGAGGTTAGCGGTTACCTGCAAGTTTAAAGACCTGAGGGATTACATAATTAGGGATCAGATGATTAATAGAATGTTTAACATTAAAGTGCAAGAAAAGTTATTGGGCATGAAGGATCCCACTTTGGAGAAAACCATAGAAGTAGTGAGGAGAATGGAAAATACCTCTAGGTATTTGAAGGAGTTGGGAGGTACCAGTTCCAGAAAGGACAACCAGGAAGAAGCAGTTCATAATGTAAACAATGTAAAAAAGGGGGTTAAAAAGAGTGATGAGACTTGAATGAGTGAAAGGAAACAAGAAGTGGTGAAAGTCAAATTCAAGACTTGTTTCAGGTGTGGTGGTTGGAGGCACACAGCTGAGGCAAAAGATTGTCCTGCGGCAAAGAGCAGGTGTTACAAGTGCAAGAAAATGGGGCATTTTGCGAGGGTATGCAAAGTCAATGAGTCTCCTGGCTATAAAAAATCTGTAAACTTGATAAAAGAGGTGACGTTATCAGAGAAGGATGACATTTCGTGTGATAGTGAAGAGGAGGAAGTGGAGGTGCTGATGATTGAAGCTGCTAAAGTTTTTAGTTGTGATGGAGGCAAGAGTGATAGTTATTGCCCTCCGAAGTGTGTGATTAAGGTTAAAGGGAAGGAGGTACAGGTCTGGGCAGATTTCTGTTCTCCTTTCACCATTATTGACAGGATCAATTGGGAGGGTCTGGGTTTTGGTTTGGAAGAATTGCGATCTACCGATGTTACACCTGAAGGATATTGTGGAAATAAATGACCTGTTCTAGGTTACGTCATGACTGAAATGAGCTTCCAGGACAGAAAAACTGTAGGTAAACTTTACGTCGTGGAAAAAGGAAGATTCCCTACTCGGTTGGAAGGAACAGCGAGCGTTGGCTATCATATTCCATCCTAATCATTCAGAGCAGGTTTTACTGATGTCCTCTTCTGACACCAACATATGGGTCACCAAGTTTCCTGAACTTTTCAAGAACAGCTTAGGGCGCTTGAAGAAATTCAGACACCGCATCATTTCGAAAGATAATGCCGTGCCCAAAGTACACACAGTGAGGGATGTCCCTTTGATGTTAAGAGACAAACTAAAGGAGGAGTTACAGAGGTTGTGCAAAGAGGGGGTAATTGAGCCTATAGAGGCGTCTGAGTGGTTGAGTCCAATAGTCATAGCTAGGAAACCCATTGGGAGCATCTGGATGTGCATTGATTTGAGGGATCTGAATGACAACATCTGAATTGATCTTCGTCCTCTCCCTCGCATCAATGAAATGTTGGTGAGTGTGAAGGGGTACGTGTTTTACCACGCTAGATCTTTCCAGTGCATACCATCATTTGTTATTGCATGAAGAGTCGAAACATTTGACCTCGTTCATCACTCCTGAAGGAGCATTTCAATTTGTCCGAATGCCATTTAGACTAGCTTTGGCGTCTGCCGTTTTCCAAAGGGTCATGCAGAGTTTGTTGATGGACATGAAAAACGTCTTGGTGTTTCAGGATGATGTTTTAGTGTGGGGGTGCGACAAGGTTCAACATGATGAGATTTTGTAAACTGTTTTAGGAAGGCTGGTGGGTGCTGGTCTCACGATTGGTCTTGAGAAATGTAAGTTTGGGTTGAAAGAAGTAGAGTATTTAGGTCACACTCTTACCAGTGAGGGAGTCAAGCCCAAGCGCAGCTTAGTGGAGGCCATAGAGAATGCACCCTCGCCAGGAGATAAGGACCAACTGAGGTTGTTCCTTGGTCTCGCGGAGTACTACTCCAAGTTCGTGCACCATTTTACTGACAAAGTACAAGAGTTAAGGAATTTTATGAAAAAGGGGGTGAAATTTGAGTGGACGGACAAGTGTCAACAGGCTTTTGATGATGTGAAGAAAAGCATAGCGAGTGCGGTCACTTTGAAATCTTTTGATCCGGATGATGAGACCATTATCTCAACTGATGCTAGTAATCACGGCTTAGGTGCTGTTCTCATGTAGGTGCGCGAGGGCAAGGAAAGGGTGGTAGCTTTTGCCTCTCACATTTTGAGAGAAGCTGAGCACACGTACTCCACTGTAGAGGAGGCGGCTTTGGCGTGTTGGTGGGGGGTGCAACATTTCCGGATTTTTATGTGGGGTACCAAGTTTCAGTTACGCACTGATCACAAGCCATTGGTGGATTTGTTCTCTACGAGATGTGCAGGTAGGGCCACTCCTAGGATAGTCAAATGGCTTTATCGCCTTCAAGAATACATGCTTGACGTGAAATATGTGCCAGGTGCAAAAACGTCAATGCCGACTGTTTATCCAGGTTAACGATGGAGTGAGGGCAGTATGAAGAAGAAGATGAATGGATGGTGGCAGAAGTAAGGGATGTGTGTGGTGCCATTAGTGAGGAAGATTGGAAATTGGCAATTGCTGAGGATAATGTCAGTGTCAAGCTCATGGAGGCATTGCGCCATAAGCAAGGGTGGAAATTGCACAAGGACTTAGAATCCTTCAAACTTATCTGGTCCGAATTGGCAGTTATGGAGGGTTTTGTGAGAAGAGGTTGTTGGTTGGTAGTGCCCACCGCGCTGAGGGAAAGGTTATTGGCACTCATGCATGAGGGGCACGGTGGGATGTCCGCCATGAAAAGAAGATTGGAGGAGGATTTCTGGTGGCCAGGAATGGACAGCCAGATTGAGAGGTATGTGTGGGATTGTATTGCTTGTGCATGCAGAGACTAATCTCACACTACTCAGGAGACGACCATGAATCCTTCACCTTTGCCAAAGGGTCCGTGGGACAAAATTGCTACCGACATTTGTGGGCCTTTTGAAAACTTTAACATGAGTGATAAATATGCCATTGTCATGGTTGATTACTTTTCCAAGTGGCCGGAGGTGGCATTTGTAAGGGAGGTTAAGTCTAATGTGGTGATTTCTTTTTGTGAAGTCATCTTCCGGAGGGAGGGTTGTCCTGCTGAAATTGTGATGGACAATGGCCCCCAATTTGTGTTTGAGGAGTTTGAGAAGTTTTTGATCAATTAGGGAATCAAGCATACCAAAACACCTGTTTATCATCCATGGGAAAACGGTTTAGTTGAACGGTTTAATAGAGTGTTAGTGGAATGCATTCAACTGGAGTGTGTGGGTAACATGGGTTGGAAACGGCAGGTCAAAGACATGTTGTGGAACTACAGAACCACTCCACATTCAGTGACCAAAAAGACACCTTTCAGTTTGCTCAAAGGGAGGGTGCCATGCACTGTGGCTGTTCCAGCATGGATAAACACAGTGGGTAGGTGGAGTGTGGATCTGAAGTTCCTGCAGGGCAGGGTGGAGGAATATCAAATGGCATGACGTCATAGACACAACAGAAAAATTATAAAGCCTGGGAGACGTTTCGAAAGAGGCATGTTTGTGAGAGCGTAAGGAAAGGTTTGTCAAGATGGTCTTGTCCCAAAGGAGTGGTGGATGTAAAGGGTAACAGAGTAAAGTTGTCTGACGGTAGATGGTGAAACACCAGAAAGATATCAGTGTGCAGTGCAACCGAACAGGCGGAATGGTTGAGGTCCCAAGGCTGTGTGGGTGTGACTCCCAATGAAGATGCAATTGCCCCTGCTGTAAGAGAACGAAGCAAGCGCACCAAATTGAAACCCAAAGGGTTAGATGACTATGTGTGCACATAGAAACCCTTGTTCTTATGTCTGTTTTTCTTAGAGACTCTTGTTCTCAGGTTTGTTTTGCCATATAATGTTTTTCCCCCTGGGGTTTCCGCTTAAGGGGGAAGATGTGTTATATCTGTGATTGTAATGTTTGCATCCTATGTAGAATGCCCAGTGTTCCCTGGCAACCTGTCTTCTCCTTGTTGCATGGTTCTGGAATGCACAAGTGAGCAGTTGCTGAAGGGAGCTGCTGGCTTTGGATCAAGGGTTGTTCCTCTCTACTAATAAAACCATTTATATCATCCTGTGGGGGGTCCTGTCTTCAAAACATAGGCATGCAAAAAGCACCAGAAACGGCCTCAAATACTGAAGGAAGGGGATAAGCATAGGTAACCATTAAAGTAAGGCACAAAAGATTGCAGCAAGCTGAGATTGAATTAAAAAAAAAAAAAGAAAAAAAAATTGAAGTGGACACTACAAGGTATAGCAAATTCTCAACAACGCTGACGGTGAAGAAGAGACTTCCAGGGATAAGGTAAAGCAAATCTGGCAAAGCGCAAGAAAGTACAAGCGCGAAAAGTACCAGGAGTTACCTTCTTTGCACCACAAGCAACATGTAAATGAAGTGCTGCCCCACCGGACCACACCAGCACTAAAGGAACACCAACGACAAGGAAATGGGGGAAGAAACGTTGTTGAAGAATCGGAGCGCACGTTGACTAAAAGCATACAAATGAGATAAGTCACTGCGTGTAAGACTAAACGTAGACTGCCGTATGCAGATTGCCTGAAGACTTGAACGAGCCGGAGAAGGCAGAAATACCTTCAAGATGGGGCACATATGTGTGCTCGCAGCGTAGGACTCTGTTGGAACTACACCATGGCGTGATGCAGTTTAAAATGGTGGCACACTGCGTAAGCAGGGACAACGTTGCGTTTCAGTGACGTTGAGTGCAACTCTTGGTTTCAACCGCCCGCTTCATACAACCAGCAACGCCCATACATGAACCTGCACGTAACTCCAGTAGGCAAGTAATCCAGGCGAACGGTGCAAAATTGCATAGCAGGATCAAAGGTAAAAGAGTACTTGCGATAGGAGGAAATTGATCCTGACAAGATAGCCTCAAACCAGCAACCCGGAACACGCGCAGGTCCGTGGATGTGTTTGTGATCGTCGCCAATTCTGTAAGGATGTTCCGACCACAGAACATTGGTTGAATGATTTATTGTAGGGTTTATACCAACACATCAAAATAGGGAGGCACGAAGGAAAAAAAGACGACAGCTGCTCAAAGTCGGCTCCTCAGAATGACAGTTGCTGCGAGATCAGCTGGCATTGTAGAATGCCAGCTGATTGCATCACAATGACAACAGGCAGCAGGAGGACGGTGTGCAGGAGGGACAAGAGAGCACGTGTCAGAAACAAGCAAACCAAGTCGTAACAATGACTAACCTATTTTGAATGGCAGCAGGCTACTGTAATTGTAAATTGAATTTATTTAGCGCTTACTACCCCTGACAAGGCATTGAAGCGCTTTCTGGTGAGTAGCAAGCTACTCCGGAACCCAAGATTAGAGGTTACTAGCTGGTAAATTTCAATATGTGCTTCCATTTTTCCAAGCGGATCAGTTGTGGTAAATGTGTCAAGTTTGTGGTCTTGAGTGCTTATGCGTTTAAGTACGACCATCTAGGAATCCTGAAACAACCTGCTGCTTCAGCCAGATTGAATGGATGCCCTTCAATTAAATCAGAATTGGTTCTCGAGCTCAAAGTATTTTCTTTGGTTGCCAATCAGGATAAGTGAGACAGCCTTCCCTTTCCAGGACTATTTTGTGGTGAAAGGAAAAACTGTTCAGAACAAACATGGACAAGTTTCCCACAGAGGGCATTCTTAGCACTGCAAAGTCCATTACTTGCCCTATAGGTGAACAAAAACAAAATGGTGGATAATGCCATTTCGGTATTTCGACAAATATTTTCCCTCACTATCACTTTCCGGTTATGACTAGGCACAATGTCAAAGCAGAATTCCAAACACCACAAGTGGAATGTGGGAAAATATGTTCTAGGAACAACCAAAATTTGCATATTGATATTACAGCACTGTGTTGCACAAAAACCTTGATAATGTCTTTTTAAGAGCAAGGCAATTAAACCTTTTCACACAATATTTCAACAAGGACACCAAAACATGTTCTGCTCAATATCTTATAAAGTACTGGTTATCAATTTTAAAATAAAAAAGGGTGCACAGAACAAAATATTGCTTAACTTACGCTGGGATCATGACATGAGTTGTACCAATTGGAACAATCTCCATTGACTTTCCCCAGAATTTGTTTTTCCATCTCACATCTGCAAATAAACAAAACTGCAAAATCAGAATCAAGATACATATAACATTTAATCACAGAAAAAATTGTATAGAAACTATAGGGATGCAGGCAACAATATATACCTAGAGAACATTCGTAAAGACAATAGTGTATCTAATAAGATATTAATTTGCCAAAGAAAATGCATGTGAATGCTTGACATGTTTCTTTCATTTTTACCAACCACATGGCCGTATAAAACAGGAGCCTGTTCCTTATGAGGAGAATTGCAAACAATATCTTTTATACTTCTTTGATAGTTCAATATGGATAGGCTCAGAAGCTATAACAAGGGGTATGTTGCGCCACTACCTCTTTTGCAGGTGTGGCAGGGACTCACTGTCCTGCATAGGCCAACCTGGTCACCGGAGAGCATAAGAAGGTGCTCTGCGGTCGGTGGCTGTTAATTTTTGCGTATGCACCTTGTTCACCTCGCTTTCTTCTTTCCAGGCTGGGCTCCGTCCGGGCCTTGCTACTAGAGGGCAGTGGATATGTTGGTTCTTCCTCTTGGAGCACATGTTGCCGGTGACAGCAGCAGTGTCACAGGGCAGTTTGGGGCATAGCGAGACATGCACAGCAATACACTTCAGGTTTTCCTCAATACTGAGTTCATTCTGTCATGGATTTTCCCATATATTATTGAGGAGAACCAATCCAAGATGGTGCCTACTTCCTGTTTGAAGGTTTCATGCTCAAGTTTCCTGTTTTTCCAATATAAGATGACGTAATAAAATCATCTGTGTCTCAACACAGATTGTTTTTTTCCGATGGTTCATCACCCATAGTTATAATTTTTGTCCATTGCCTTCTTCCTAGTTTCAACCTTATTCTTCTCTGCTTCTGAGGTTATGTTGGCAGCTGGTATTCCACTGTGCTGCCCGTTTCCTTGGAGCACGATCTAACTACAGATTTCAAATCTTGGAGATTTTTTATGCCGTAGGTGTATCATCCTCCCCAGCCTGGGTACTCGCCAATGACTGCGCCACACACGGAGCTTAGTATAACATGTCTTTATTCTTCAGTGTGTAACCGCGAACTCAACATTCTAAACCTGCATTCACTTCACTACGCTCTAAAGCTTACATCACAGTTCTATGGAGTCCATCAGGAGCTACAAGCATTCCGTCATTGCAAACTCACATAACACCACATCTCCCCCTTTGTTAAATAACATTTTTTTTTTTTAACAAATGTATACACAATCATAGTTCAATGAGTCTTCGTGGTGCTTTGATCGCACATCCCAACTGTGTCTTTGGAAGCTGGAGACAGTCAGTAGAAGTGTCCATGACCTGTGTTGGTGATGTAGGAACAAGAGCAGTCAGGAGGTTTTCACTTGCCCTTCTGACCCAGTCTCTACATTGACATAAGTGCCTGATGAGCGATAAGCCACATGTCGGATATGCAAAGAATCTTGCATAATGGACTTCCCAGGATGTTGGGCAGTCACCATGTGTTTGGGAGAGGATGTAGCCTTATGGCTAGAGCGGTCGACCTCGAAGCTGGGGAACCAGGTTCGAGTCTCGGCATCGACACTCAACATCCTGTGATTCTTGGCAAATCACTTAATCTCCCCGTGCCTAACAAAAAAATGAATGTGTCCATCTGTAACGAAACTGGTGCTCATGTAAAGCGCTCAGATATCTTCGGGTCAAGTTCGCGCTATATAAAACTCTAAAAAACAAAAAAACAAAAAAAATATGTCTTTTGCTGGTGACAACATCAAAGGGGGCAGTATCGAAGGGAAAATCTGATTTTCGTTTGAAAACGATGAATAAGCACTCTATCTCCTCTAGAAAACAAACATCCTTTGCATGTTGGGCTTATCTACATAGGCCTCCATGTTCCTTTTATGATCCAAGTCTTTTACACAGATTTCTTCCTCAGTAGTTGATCTTCTGGTGGTCCATTGAGGTAACTTGGTCGTCACTGCTCTTCTGAACAGCAAGATTGCAGGGCTTTTACCTGTGGTCGAACGGTAAGCTCAAAGAGTAGAATTCAAGACAGTTTTAAGGTCGAGCTTTTCCAGTACAGCACACTGAACAGCTTACCTAAGAGTACTCATAAAACGCCTGACAAGGCCAGTAGACTGTGGCCAAAGAGGTGTGCTCTTCTGATGCTTCATATTAAGATGACTGATAATGTCTCTGAATTCTCGACTATTGAAAGGTGGGCCGTTATCAGATTTTAAGATCGGAGGAACACCCCATGTCACGAAGATGCTGTCTAACCTCTCAATAACTCTTTGAGTGATGGAGAGATCTTCTTTCAATGGAAAACAGGAATATTCATCAAAAAATTTCATTAGGTGATGTACGTTGTTAAGAGGATGGAATAAGTCAACAGCAATTCTTTCACATACATGCTGTGGCAACTCTGACATGTTTAAGGTGTGTTGAGTTGTTTTCGATGACAGGCAGTTGCATAGATGACAGGCCTTCAATTCTCTTTCAACTCTCTCATCGAGATGTGGAAACCAGACTCGGTCTCTGAGAGCTTGTTTTGTGGCCACGATTCCATGATGTCCTTCATGGACCACTTCAATCACCTGTTGTCGCAGACTCCCCGGAATGACAATTCTCAAACCTCTTAGGATAATGCCTTCCCGAGTAACAGACAGTACATCTTTGAAATTTTTGAACTTTTGGTACTCACTGTCTCGGGTAAGAGGTCAAGGGTGCTGGTACCAAGACTGATGTGTAATAATGTCTTTTAGTTTTAACATGTCACTATCTTGACTCGTGGCAATGTTGATTTGTTCCAACGAAATGGAAGCTGGTGTGCTTGATTTCACAATGAAATTTATGTATGCTTTAGCCATCTTGGAAGGGGTCCCAGGGCACTGCAGAGGCACTCTTCAGAAACAGTCAGCGGGGTTTTGATTTTTTCCTGGATGATGCACGATTGTGTAGTTGTATTCTTGTAATCGTAGACTCCAGCGTTCAGTGCAATGAGGCATCTTTGCCTTTGGATTGCCAAGGATGGTCAACAGTGTTTGATGATCTATCACGAGTGTGAAAGGCTTCCCATACAAAAATACGTGGAAATGTTCACAAGCCCACACCACTGCTAAGATGTCTTTCTCAGGTTGTGAATAAGCACATTCAGTTTGGGACAAACTTCTGCTTGCATAGATCACAATATGTCTTTGAACATTCGGGTGTCCGCTGTACTGTGCAAGGATTGCACCTAAGCACACTGGGCTAGCATCAACAACAACCTCAGTATGAAGCTTTGGATCAAAGTATGCCATTTCAAGTAGCGTTCTCAATAGCATGTTTAATTTTCTTGAAGCTTTGCTTGCATTCATGTGACCAATGAAATGAAACGTTCTTTTTCGTCACTTCTCTTAACGGAGCATTCACAGTGGAAAAGTTTTGTTTACATCTTGAACAGTAGATGGCTATGCCAAGGAATAAACGTAACATGGAAACATCTTGTGAAGAACTGGCAGTTGACAACGCTTGCACTTTAGCGGAATCAGGTGTCATACCCCCCCATCAGAAAAGATGTGGCCAAAGAATTTTACCTTTGTCTAATGGAACTCACATTTCTCAGCATTCAAAGTTAAACCAGCGTCAGTGAGCAAATGACTCACTTGTGTGAAAGCTTTATCATGTTCCTTCTGTGTAGCTCTAAAAACTAATATGTGATCAATATAATTGAAAGCATTCATGACAGGCTGTATGATACGTCAAATGACATCTTGAAAATGCTCCACAGCTGAAAACTCAGTCTTTTATAACGGAACAGACCAATATGTGTAGAAAAGTTTGTAATGTACCTGCAATTCTCCTCGAGTTCCAGCTGATAACCTTTATTCAAATAAAGGCGAGAGAATATCTTTACACCATTCATTTGTGTTATCATGTCAGCAATGTGCGGACCTAGATGTCATTCTCTTTTAATTGCCTTGTTCACTTGACACATATCCACGCATATGCGTACAGCTCCTTCGCTTTCCTTTCTGGGTACTACCACTTTGGAGAAACCCATGGCGTGGGACCAGTGGAACGCTCAATAGTATCATGTTTAAGTAAGGATTCAAATTCTTTTTCAATGGCTTCCTGTAGAGGAAATGCAATCCGCCAGTGTCTTTGAGCAATAGAATGGACATCCTTATTAATGTGTAATTATACTTTCAAGTCTTGAGTTTTCCCAACCCATGAAACAACAAAGGGAATTGACTTACTATATCGTGATGAGCATTCATGTCATGGTTCACTGATATCAGTCCCAAATCAGCAGCTGTGCTAAAGCTGAGCAAACAGTCACTTGATGCTGTACCTTTCAGTACATGAATGGATGCTTGTACCTTTGTGTTCTTGTGTTTCCTCATTGCTACAAATGAACCTTGATGTTTTAATGGCGTAGATACAGCCCATGTATACACTTTAGTTTTGGATGGCGAAAGTTGGGCAATGCATTTAGTTCATCGTATTTCTCATCAGGCATAATGTTGATCAATGCTCCACTGTCAATAATAAAAGGCATTGAGCAACCGTTGACTTTAAGTGTGATTTTCTGACAATGTTTGGATGACATTGGTGTTTTGTCATGTCATCCTTTCTTTGACCTGTGTTTTTCCTCACATGCGGCCAGTCCAACATGTGCATGTTTCTCTGAGGTAAACACTGACATCGCACAGCCATTTTCTTCACTTTCACTTGATATTCAAACTGAACTTTTTGACGATGATTTAGAAGATGATCGACTTTGCTTGGTGTCGACTTGCCTCAGCTTGTGTTGTCGCTTTGCCTCGTGGGCGTGCATTGAACGTCACTTCTGGAATGTTTGGGCGGCCATTTTGCCTTGGCGCTTTGACACACTTTCTCCTTTGCCTTGTAGACTTACAAAATGGTTCTCCTTCCCACAGCCTTTGCAGATCTGTTCAATGGCGGGACATTTACCTTCATGTGGAAACGAAAATCCATACCTGAAGCACAAATTCTTTCTCTGTGAAGACATCACTCTATACTCTTTAGCCTGGTGCTTGGGCTTACTTTTCATGTTCATGACCGACTCACTCTGGGCACCTCCGGCTGCATGTCAGCAGCTTGACAATCAGCACGCTCTTCAGCTCCGGCAGCAATGAGAATTCGCTCCAGACTAAGAGTTTCTCTCAACATTCGTCGTCAGAATGAATCTGACTGGCATCCGTCAATCACTCTGAGGCATATAGCTTCCTCATCATTAAATTCATTGAACTTTTATGAGCGTATCTAGTCTCTCAACAAATTTGTCGATGGCTTCACCAACTTTGTCGTTCTTGACTGAAAATGCATCTTTCGTAATCTAAATTTGGCATTGGATTGAACTTGAGATTCAAGGCTGCTTTGATTTGACAGTATGTAATTTCATCAGCTCACCACATTTTCTTAATGACTTCTTTTACACCTTCACCAGCAAGATTCTTAAGGTATTTGATAATCTTCTTGTTCTCTGCTTTTTCTATTGCATCAATGAAATCATCAAATGTCTCTAGCCAGGCAGCCCATCTGTCACCAATATTTTGCTTTTTGGCAGTATCAAATGGTGGTGGTGGTTTCAAGAAGGAGGCGGCATTGTAACCATTGGCGGAACTTACTGACGTGGAGAGTAGTGTGCCTTTCGACGCTGCTTGGTTATCTTATTTATGCAAACCATCTGAGGCCTTGTGACTTGCTGGCCTCTGGGACATCCGTGATAATTATAGGAAACGTGACCTTTTTCTTGGTCTCCATTGGAAAAGCAAACTTTCACGATTCCGACTGCAGCTCTAGGCTTCTGATCTTCAGAGACCTCTGGAGTTGTTCTGAGCCCCACTCGGCAGCTTTGGTGGTGTGCCGCTTAGTTTATGGATGGCTCTGCAAGCACAACCCCAAGTGCTTCCTCTGGGGTCACTTCCCCCAGTGCTGTGGCAGGATGAATCTCTTTACTCAGTTCTGGTAAGCAAATAACCGTTTCTTGTATTTGACTTGCTTTGCGGCATCTCTTTGTACTGTCTGACACCTGGTTGATCTCTGCCTCGCAGCACTTCTGTTCGCAGCGTTATCTTGCAATTTGCAGTCGCTATTTGCTGCTCTTTCAAAACCTTGTAGCATCTGCCTTTAGCTGCATCACTCCATATGATGTATAGCTTTAGGTTGCATAGTAGCGCGATACCTCTTTTTACGCCTTTCCAGCAGGTTCTTAACCTGTTGTGTAGACTTCTCAGTGTAGCTTTTGTTATCTTCAAATGCTTTACACGGACTTGGGCTGCGCTTTGACTCCACATACACCAATGTCAATTCTGTACTTCGACGAAGGCACATGTGGTATGCATGAGCAGTTTGCAGGAACACAGCAAACTCTCTTGCAGAGCCCTGTTGATCTTCAGGTTACTCATCCCCTATGTCATCACCAGTTGTAGCATCCTCCCCAGCCTGGGTACTCTCCAATCACTGCACCACACATGGACCTTAGTAAAACATGTCTTTATTCTTCAGCGTGTAACCGTGAACTTAACATTCTAAACCTGCGTTCACTACGCTCTAACGCTTACGTCACAGTTCTACGAAGTCCATCAGGAGCCAACAAGGATTCCATCATTGAACACTCACACAACACTACAATAGGGTTTTTTCCACCTTTTGAAGTGGGTGTTGTCTGCAGACACCTATTTCTCACACATAATTATATTGTGTTAGAGCATGGTAGCATCACCCCTACCTTGGGTATATCAGAAACCAACAACTGAAGAACTAGCTATGTCCAGGCATTGACAGGATCATCTGAACATCTAGGTGCCTTCAAACTAGATTTTTGTACGATTACTTAAGAATAGGAATTTGTTTATTTTCGGAGCAAATAGTAATTCGAGATCTTTATTGAAGAAAATGTGTATAATAAACAAAAAACCAAAGTAAAGTGCATGTGATTTATCTCTCTTTCCTCTCCATGTCATTACAACCCTAGGCATAGAGAGCCAAAACAAACTAAGAGCACCACTCAGGAGACACAAAAATACTTCCCACATAGACCATACTTCAAGGTCAACATGCCCAAGCAAGCACTCCCCCTTGACGTGGTTTGCTACTCATTTGCATATGCTTCGGCATAATAGGGCTATGAAGTGCTATTAATCCAACAACACAATACAAGTAATGTCATGATAATAAGACTCTTTCACAGGGGTTTTCCCAAGTTTGCCTTGGCAATAACAATTTACTCAATGTATTTAATTACAGGATTTGTACTTCTGATTCAGCAAATGTGATTGATCACAGGCAGAAATGTAATGCTACCTTTTTAATTATGCCAGAAGGATTGACATTATGGTCCCAAGGGCATGGTTTACATAGGTTAAACACACAAAATGTAGATTTGTCCCCAGAAAGGTACTTCTAAGTTTGGCGAAAAATTCCATGTTTTTACAAATTCACAAAGAATTTCTGGAGCCCTTCTGGAAATCTGTAACAATAGCAGACACAAGTACTACTCAAATGCATAGGTACTTCTGCAACCCGAAGCATTATCAGTGTACCTTTATGCAACTGGAAATGTGACGTAAAATGGCTCTTGTGACTGAAAACTATTTTCTAAACTGAAACCACAAACCATGCACCTTCATCCATTCTGAGGCTACACCTTAACAATTCTCAACGAGAAAACAAATGTACTCATGCTTTGACAAGAGTGCATTCACAACTATTTTTGCGGAGGTAAATAACCAGAAAATGATTGCTCAATACCCAAATACTTGTAAGCATGTGGGTTTCATCAACTTTTGATGGTGAAGGGGCCTCAGGAACGCCCACAAACCTGTCCAGAGATTAAATTTGGTTCCATAGAACTTCCTTGTATCAGCGGAATTTCCATTTAAACAAATTCAGTTCCAAAATGTAAAATCCCACCAGTCTGTGAACCAGGAATGTGATTATACCCTCACAAAAGATATTTTGTACAAGTTTCCCTCAGGGACCCCAAAACACGTTTGAGAATCAGACCTACGAAAGCAAATTATTGCAGATAGAAAGTACGTACACCAATCAATCTTTATTTGTTTTTTTGTAAAATTATATAGATTGAACAATAAATGCACATAATCATACAAAATGGTCCACATTCGAACCTTACCAGCTTAGATAATGCGGAGAAAATTATCAAACATATACCTAAACCCTCGTCATCAGATCCACTTCACTTTCAGCAGATACTAAAACAGTGCTGAATAAATATACACAAAAATTTTAATAAAGACCGTGATTATTGCAAAGGACCTCTTTCCTGGCTTCTCGGAATTAAACTCATGACAGTTCACAAACATACAAACAACTATAAAAATACTATTAAAAAATTAAAATCCGTTAATTATAATAAAACAAACAAATTATTGCACAGTGATAAAATCAAAAATACTATATATTTAAAAAATTTAAGTATTTCTAATGGTAATGGCACCATTAAGAAAACAGGCAAATGTCAAGCAAGGAATTAATTAACAGCGGCTCTTACTTATCTAAAATTTTTAACAAAGGAATTAAACAGTTGTGAAGTAGATGTTTAGGCCCTTTTACAGAGTTTAAGCCTTGACACATAGTGGGACTTTCTAGAGTCTTTGTGTCAAATCCAAAAGTCCAGTCTTAAAGCTGTTTATTGGGGTAGTGTTGTAATGGACAATATACAAAATTGTAAAGGATCACTCTCTGTTGTTTTTATTGATTTTAAACCGACCCCGTTATTTGAGAGCTCTATTAATGAAATTGTTCCTCCACGAGCAATGAAGCTATATTTACAGTTCAGGAATGGGTGTCTACCTGTAAAAACTTAAAAGAAAGTGGCACAAAAAATGGACAAGATGGATGAGAACTGTATTTGTTGCCAAGGAGGACCTGAGACACTTAAGCAAGTTTTATTTTTTTGCCCTCTGTATAGTCAGTCTCGAGCTAAGTGGATAGTTCCACTTTGCAGGATCCTGGGAGTCAGGAAGCACCAGGAGGAGTTCAGAATACTGCAGTCAGACACATCTCGTATTATTGTATCCTGCATGGCCAAGTTCCTAATGGCAATGTGGATCAGACGTGCCAAGTGTTCTCTTGGTAGTCCTTAATTTGCAATCCTCTGTAGGGCCCCTTCATACTGTATTCTGCCTTTTGGACAAACTCTAGCTGACTTATGTCTTTTAGCATTTATAGAAGATATTTATTGTATTTTACACCTTGTTTTTAAAACAAAAGCATTTTTATGGTGAATCTCTGTGGTCTTTTAAAATGAAAATTAATTTTCTCTGCTGATACTGTAATGACCGACAAAAGAGTACTCAAAAGTTTTATGTTGTATCATTTGTGTTTTTAAGTGCTTTGTTTTGTGTAGTACTTTTTTGATCTACAGTGATTGAAAAAGTTTTTTGAATTGAAGTTTAGCAAACTTACAGAATATAATAAAATGCATAGTAAGATGATGAACAGCAGGGAGGCGTCTCAGCGTCAGACGGCCAACCTTTAGGAGCAGTAATTTTGGGGTCACATAGCTGGATCTTCATTTTTAGGTCTTGCAGAGAGGGTTTCAGCTATTTCACAAGAGTATGTATTTATGCAAAGAGAAAGGCTACAGCTCAGCCGCTTCAGGCACTGCTTTTTGTGTCTTTCACACGTTCATCAGTCCACATCACAGCCATTTTGACTGCCAGTCAACGTATGATTTATTTTCTCTTTACCTACATACAGGCATTTCTTCATGGAGCAGTTGTTTAAGACAAGACAGAGAAGCGAGTACCGCAGAGAAAAGGAGTTCATCTGCGGCCATAGTCAAGGCCCCCTCACACACCAGCCCTCCACAAAGCTGTAGTATGAGGGACAGGTGCTGGGGCGGGAAAAACCACCACAGCCCCAATGGATAGACTTTCAATGGAGGGTGACTGGAGCAGCATCTATGGTGCTCTCCAGCACAGAGTGGCACAAGGGCTACTTCAGCAACGCACTGAAGAAATATTGCCTTGGATCAGGGGCCAAACACAAAGGAACAAATTCCATTGTACAAGGGGGGACAAGAGACAAGGAACAGCTGTATATAGGGCAATGCAGCCAGAGGAAATAATTGCAAAATTAAAAGAGCAAGGTCTGACTTTCATTAAAGGGCAGAGGTGCTAACAATCTGATAACATATGCATAGGAGACCCTATATCCAGGAAAGAACTGGCACGTAATGTAAGTAAAGTAGTGCGTCTTCTGATCTCAGATTACCATACAGGTACACAATGCTTAATTTGAGCAGGTGGCTGCAGGTGGAGTCCACCAGCACTCATTTTTGGGGACTGGCATTTATGTTTTCCCAGCAAGCTTTAGTCCAGAGCAAAAGGGAAAAACACAAAAGAGGGAAAGAGTGACAAAGGTAAAAAAGCAGGGATGAAACCGAGCCTGCAATAGTGAGATAAAAAAAAAGCACGGAGTATCTGCTGATGGATTGATCGAAAGCCCTGGTTACAGGGACTGATCATACGTTGCCTAGACTATGGAAACGCCTTAATGACATCCTTAAATGAGGAACAATATACCAGGCTTCAGGTGTTGCAAAACACCGCAGCATGACTGGCACTACACCTCCAATCTCTATGTCCATCTGCCCCCATCCTAAAAACCTTACACTGGCTACCAATAAGGAAAAGAACACGTTTCAAGCTTATCTGTCTCACACACAAAACCCTACATGGAAACGGGCCAAGATACTTATTGAGAAAATGTAATCATTATGTGCCAACAAGGAATCTCCGTTCAAGAGGAAAACACTTATTGACCCCTTTTAGGGCCAGAACTGCTAGAAATGGTGGCAGATCTTTTTCCTACTTAGCCCCTCAACTGTGGAAACAGCTCCCTACACACCTCCAGGCCACTACCGACCACAGAGTATTTAAAAAAGGGTTAAAAACCTGGATGTTCTAAAGTACCTCTAACTCCGTGACAAACATTCTTCTAATGCTTTTGTTAACAGCGCCACGAGACCCTGACAGGGTGATATGTTTGCGCTTTATAAAAGCCCATAACATAACATAAAAGCAACATACAATTTACAAAGACAAACATAAATATATTCACTTACATATAATAAATTAACTCCCCAGGCAATTTTTCTTCCAATACAGACCTCCACTAAATCGTCCATCGTCAACTCTTGTATCGATAACATAATCCTGGGCAATAGCATAATATGCAAGTGGAAGGATAATAATATGAAGCAATCAAAGTACAATATGTAAGACAAAAACATACAAAAACCTCATACAATTGTATTAAAAGATCAAAAATCTAAATTGCCCATTTATATGGGGTTTAATGTTAACCCTCTCTTTCGCTAAATGCATTTCTGCAGCCACAAGCTTCTAGTGGAGTGCCGCATCCCCTCTTCTCAATATAGGTATGAATGAATCAGTTAAAAGTTTAAAATATAAAACATTTGCTATAAAAGTCCTATTTACAAGCGATATTTCATCATACAATAGAAGGTTCAGCTAAAACTTCAAGAGAACAAGGGCAAAAAAATGGTAAATGTTAAAAAGACATTGGCCTTTTGCTCCTAAACATTTGGTACGCCACATCCAAAAAGGCTCTAGGAATTTTGCAAGAGCAAACACTATTACTTGCGTTGTGTCTGTGCTCGGTATCCTAAAAACCTCCAGATACCTTCTGGTTCCCAGCGATCTACACATTGGCAATATCCATTTATTTCTTTGGGTAACATAGGCTGGGCAAAATAATAGGATATGGATTACCGTTTCTTGTGCTCCCACACAGACCGTGCATAGATCAACTTTGTTTGCTACTTCTGACCACTTACTACAGAAAGCCTTAGTTGGTAATGACTTGTATCTAAACTGTATATACAGTCTACGCGCTCTCATCTGTACTATTTCATCTATAGAGGGCTCATTATCTTGGTAGGGGTTTATAATCTATAAAAATCCCCGGATAGACTACCTGTGTTTCTGGTGGCTCTTAGGACTGCCATAGTTTCCCAATAAATACTTTGGATACTAGCAACGGATCATCCGTGTTTGACCAAAGTCTCTAAAAGCTCAATATGCCCAACAAACCTTTCACAAATTTAAGCCATTGTATTTTCATAGCCTTCCCTGACAACAATAACTCTTTTAGGACCACCCGATAGGGTTCAAGAGGTGGGGAAGACCAAAGCCTATGCCAGTAGATCAACATTCTACACTCAATTTTTTCCCTTATTTTCTTCTGTGCCAAATCGAGGAAAACTGGAACCAGTGGGGTACTCTCTGGTAAGGCCATAGAGATCTTAGGAGCTTATGTTTAGCTGTTTCCAGTAGTTTAATATTTACACAGCCTCAAATTTCCGAGCCATATAGAGCTGCTCCTAATACCTTTACATTGTAATCTCAAGGGCTGGGGCCACCCTCTTTGAAAAGGTTTACTTTTGCAGTTTCACAATATTGGCAGTTCAGTAGGTTGAAGATACATATGATTTTTGAATTTGCAAATCCCAATTAAGGTTAGACGATAATCTAATACCCAGGTAATCAAAGCTGGTCCCTTCCTCAATTTGGTTTGTACCAACATGCATCTGCGGTCTACCTAATTTCTTTTGATAATATGGACCAAAGACCATGAACTTTGTTTTTGTGCTGTTTAATTCAAGCCCCGTTCTCCACAAAATGCAGTAAAATCATTAAGCAACTGCTGCAGCCCCCAGGGGGATTTCGATAGGAGCGTGTCATCTGCGAAGAGCAAGGTGGGTACCCATCTGCCCCCCACCTTTGGCACGTCGCAACCCGCCCTTGCCAAGTGATCTACAACCCCATTTATAAACAAAGAGAACAGGGTTGGTGCAAGGACACAACCTTGTCTTACACCTCCATCTATTTTAAAGGAACCCGTCAGCTGTCCCTGCTCCCTCCATCTCACTCTGGCACTGTTGTCCGAATGAAGGTGAATAAGAATATCCAGGAGATTTTTGGGTATGCCCATTTTTTGGAGCTCCCTTTATAATGTATCCCTAGGTACAAGGTTGAATGCAGCTCACAGATAGACGAAGGCTACATATAGTTTGCCTCTGCCACTCACTGCAGTGTTCCAGAATATACAATTAAACCGAAACACCTGGTATATGGTGCTGATGTTGCTGCAGAAAACTGCCTGGAAATCTGATAATATATTGTTATCTTGTATCCACAATTGTAAATGAGCCAATACCTGTTTGCAGAAAAAAAATTAAGTGCATCAATCAAACTGATTGCTCTGTGGTTAGCTGGTTCATTGCGTGGACCCTTTCTAAAAATCAGAATAATCTCTGCAGACTTCCAAGATAGAGGGATGTCCATTCCCTGTAATATGGCATTAGAGAGTAGATTTATGTAAGGCCCCCATACTTCAGGGGCAGCCAGATATAAATCATTAGGTAACATATCTGGCCCAGGTGCTTTGGAGGCATGACACGATTTTACAGCAGCCACAGTTTCACTGAACTAATACTGTCTGTCCCAGCACTAAGCAAAGGGGCCCCACTTCCCCTATCTGAGACATCTACACATGAATATATGTTACCAAAGTAAGAGACCCATTCCTGGGGTTGGACAAAAAATTCCACATCCCTTTTGGCGCCAGTGACACTGTCTGAGGTGATTTTCCAAAAGGATCTGGTATCCTTTGTTAACATAGCAGTATACATGTTATCCACAATTTACTTTCCCACTCTCTTTTTGCTTTATCTAATTCTCTTCTATAGACAGCTCTATGTTTTATTCAGTCGTCCCTACATTTTGATCTGATAGCCCTCACCAGATCCCCTTTAGCTGCCCTGCAGGCTTTGTTGTACTAGGCCACCTCTTTGTCCCTAGTGGGGCCAACTTTTATTCTGGGTTAGATCAGTCAACCTACTATAAAGAGCAGTATGAATTCTCGGCACATCCTTTTGCCTCTCTTCTGGGGGATGTGGATCTTTTCGGTTTCAGATTTTACCATTTTTACAGCATTTTTTAGGGCCTTTGGATGCTTGGATACCCAATCCCACTTAATATTTTTCCCATTGTTTGTCTGAAGAATATCCCCTACCTCCTTATTGGCCTTGTCTAAATTTCTCAATATCAAGACACCCTCTAAGGACAATGTAAGGGCATTATGGTCACTGTCCATTTTTTCTACGAGAGCCATGTCCTTCAGAAATGGCCAAAAACTAACTTTACCATCTCTATCAGCAGGGCTCCTTCCATTAGCTGCTCTAAGGTCATGGCTAAAGGTTAGTGATAATAGTTGGACTGCTCTTGCCGACCATCCCGTCACGGGGAGATGTAATTTTGGAATCTTCCACAAATTATCAAGATCAGAAGTCAAATCATGGGGGGCTACCCCAATGGTTCAAAGGTTGTGTTAAAATCACCCCCTATTAGAAGGAAACCATCATCAGGCAGGACTTTGAACGCCTCAATTACCTTTACCACCAGGGTCCCAGAGCATCGATCCCTGTCCTATTTTAAACATTAAAGATGGTTAACTTGGGCCAGAAGACAAAGATAATCTAATTGCCAGTACATCAAGGAGGAGCAATTGTGATTTGCTGTATTTTACAGCCTAAGGTTATCTTGACCCATAACGTTAGTCCTCCTGAAGGCCTCCCTTACCGGACTGTATAGCATCAATAGGCAGTGAACCCATTCCTATATATGGGGCTTATACACCATGTTTCTTGGAAGAGACAAATGTCATGGGTATCGATGAAGGTACTCCAATTGATTTCAGACAATTTCCTACCAATCCCTCCCACATTCCAAGATAAAATCTTTACATCATCCAAGACAGTCTCAATTTTGCTACTAGCCTCCCCCAGCCTCGCTAACCTATTCCCTTCTCTACATTTGTAGATCATACCTTTGGGCTTTTCTCATATTTTTGGGGGAGTTTCAAGACCATCCTTGCTAACGCAAACATCTGGGCCCACATCTCTGCTTGGCATATGATTAAACAAAGCTACTGACCAATTGTGCTTTTCTGGTTTACACAGATGTTTGCATTGTTAGAATCTAAATTATTCTGTCTTTCCAGTCAATCCACTGAACTAGTCTCAAGTACATCGGGGGAATCTCTTGTGCCTCATGGGCTTTTCTATGGGAGTGATTGTCACCTGACATGGACACCCCATGAAGTTTATATCTGAGCTGAATTTCGGTATTAGCTTTTGAAATAGATCTTGCATCTATCGCCATCAAGCCCTCAACCAGGGCTGTGTCCTTGAGTACAACTCTTAGCATATCTTTAGTGTCCCCCAGGCCCGACAATCTCTCTACATCCACTATATCGTCCCTAATGATTGAATAGCAGTGGCACACCCCCCTGAACCAATGTATAACTTTGTAAGGTAGTACCTCACTTCTTTGACCCCTCTGCCAGTTTAGGAACCTGGGCAAGATAAACTATAGGATAAGCCTTCTTGGTCGAGTCTCTTGTATAGATCCCCCTATGGACCTATACTCTGGTATAAAGCGACCATGTTGACTGTTTTGTTAAGCTATTCTCAACATCCCAGCACCCCATCCCTAGTTCTGAAGCTGCCTGGGGGGGATTCATGCCTCTCCCAACTCCTCTCACTGACCTTACGTGGTAGTATTCATGGTGGGGCACAAAACGGTTGCTGCCAGACAGTCCTGCTTCTGTTCCCCTGTGGGCTAGTCTGCCCCTATCCTTAGTGGATTGATCTGATACCTTTTGTTTAAGTGCATCCTCAAGCTTTTTTTTCCCCAAGTTTTTAATTACATTATTCAGTGTACTCACTTCTTCCCATAGGGCACCCACAATTCCCATTAAATTACCCAAATACTTCAGGACACTCTGAAGTCCCCCCCCCGCACTTGGCTCTTGCTTATAACTGGGTGGATTAAAAAGGCATGAGTTGGAATCAAGCCTATTCAACCTTGGTATTTGGCACCCTGACATTTGACACGACACATCCACTGGTTACTGAGGAAATGTCTTGGGCCCCGGCACCTATTGTTTTACAAATTAAGCACTGATGTACATTTACAATGATCAGTCATGATGATGTGCATCTTAAAAAAATATCTACAGCACAATGTTCCTTCCTTTGGCTCTGGTTCAGATACTTTCTCCTTTGCTGCATTTAGAGGAAATGGTGGCAAATCTTTACATTTATTGAAATATATAATGTTCAAGAATGTGATACTTTTCTGCCATAGTGCAGCTCTAAGCATGCTGCAAAACATGCAGGGTGTTTCACATTTCAATGAAGGATCCATTTCAAAGCAACAGAAATCTGCAACATAGGAGTGTTGTAACACTAGGGGTCCTGGCACGGTGAACACACTCACTTAGTAACGCCCCTCATAAATGCAACTACCAGACGGCATGGCTGACAGGTCAAGAGATTGCTTTCATAACAAACGTTTAGCTCATGTAACACTTGCGTTATCTTGGAGTAATTTCAGCTTGCAAGCAAGGTGTAATTGTTCAAACGCAAACAATGACATCACGCGAGACACTAAGGCTAGTACAGGGACACAGTGGAACCCAAACTGACACAGGTTCACCAACGTTGGCATGAGCATTGACAAAAGAGCGCCAACACTGTCACAGTGCCACAGGATCCCCAACACTGACATGGGGACATTAACTTTGGTTTGGGGGTTTGCCACTAGGACTCTAAGCAAGGGAAACCTGAAGCATAGGCACTGTTAAATGTGCACTGTTATTAGGATATTGACACATGCAAATCAACACGGATGCAAAACACTGACAAATGGTACACCAAAACAGAAGCACTAATAATGACATGGGGGAAGTGGAATGGTGACAGAGTATGATCACTAATGCAGAGACCTTACATTGGGCAGGTTTCTAGCATGGGATGATGTAAGGATACTGATACTAAAAGGTCACACCAGCATGCAATAGCAGAACAGTGATATGACACAGGGCCACTGACTGGGGAGACTTAATACTAGTATACTGATGTGAATACTGACATGGAGGTGCTGACACAAGGACACTGACATGGAGACACTTTGAGAGATGTACACAAGAACAATGAAACAGGGCCACCAACTCTAACATGAAGATGTGAATGTGGCACTGCAGTAGTCACACAGGTCACAAACATTGACACTAGGACACTGCATTTGTACATCGCACCATCAACAGCGAGAGTATCTTGGCACTGAACAGGTGTGTGTGCCTAGCCCTGCCTATGGTAGGTTGGTTAAATAAAAAGCCCGGCCTTCAGCTTCTTGTGAAATTCAAGAAGAGAGGAGGAGGCTGATGTGCCCTGCACGCCTGATCCTCAACTTACCACGCCACAGCCACATCACCCCCCACCTGAGAAACCTGCACTGGCTCCCCGTCGACAAGAGAATCTCCTTCAAACTCCTCATCCACGCACACAAAGCACTCCACAAGACCGGCCCAGCCTACCTCAACAGACGACTCTTCTTCTACGTCCCCAACCGCCAGCTCCGCTCCGCCGACCTCTCCCTGGCCACCGTCCCTCACATCCGAAGAACTACCACCGGCGGCAGATCCTTCTCCCACCTCGCCGCCAAGATCTGGAACACCCTCCCACTCATACTATGACAGACCCAAGACCTGCTGACCTTCAGGAGGCTACTCAAGACCTGGCTGTTCGACCAGTAGCGGCACCCCCCCCCCTTTCCTTTCTTCCCCAGCGCCCCGAGACCCTCGCGGGTAAGTAGTGCGCTCTACAAATTCTGTGATTGATTGATTGAATGGGAGGCGTTCCACGCATTAGGAGCAATATAAGATAACACTCGCCCTCCTCATATGATTCTGTGGGATGTGTGCGAGTATGAGTCCTGTGGAGAGGAGGTGTCTGGGTGGTTGGTGGAAGGAGAATTGACTGTTTAGGCTGGTGGGGTTTAAGTTGTACAGTGCCTTGAATGTGCGTGTGAGGAGTTTGAAATGAGCGTGTTTGTGTATCTGGAGCCAGTGGGACTCCCTGAGGTGTGGTGTGATGTGAGGTATGTGTAGAAGGTTTAGGATGAGTCTGAATGGTTTATAGTCTTCTAGAGAGTTGGTTGGTAATCGCAGCGTAGGTGGTGTTTCCATAGTCCAACTTGCTGGTGACTACGGCTGAATTATAGTTTTTCTAGTGATGCTTGGTAACCATTTGAAGATCTTCCTCAGCATCTTCAAGGTGTGGAAGCAGGATGCAGTGATGGCGTTGACTTGGGCAGTCATGTCCAGTTTGCAGTTGATTATTCTGAGGTTCCTGGTATGGGTGCTGGGTGTAGGTCTGAGTTAGGCCAGCCATCAGCTGGAGTCCCATGGTGAGATGTTCTTACCAAAGATTGCTACTTCTGTCTTGTTGATGTTGAGCTTGAGACAGTTGGCTTTCATCCAGTTAGCATCTTCGGTCATGCAGGCAGTGAACTTATTTCTTGTGCCGAGGGTCTTATCCATGATGGAGAGTACGAGTTGCATGTCGTCAGCATAGGAGAGGATGTTGATGTGTGCATGGATGACATTGGCCAGAGGGATCCTGTATACTTTGAAGAGGGTGGGGCTGAGTGATGAGCCTTGAGGTACTCCACAGATGAATTTGTGGGCTTCAGAGGAGCAAGGTGCCAGGCTGACAGCTTGTGTTCTATCCGTTAAGACATTGTGCACCATAACACTGCCAAGGGCTACTGCCACAGCAGCATTGGTTGGGTACATGGACTCTGGGACGGGGCCAAGAGGACACTGATTGAGACATTGAAACTAACACTGGGACATTGCCATTTTGGTGCTAACATTGAGATATGGTAAATGGCACAGAAGAACTCACACTGGGACATTTGCAATGGAAACTGAACTGGGGAACTGAGACATGGTTAGATTGGGAAATAGGAACACTGACAGTGATACTGGAACACTGATGGGGGAAACAAACGGAGAGGGCACCAGCACCTATTCACTAACATATGGACTCAGAAACAATGACAAGTCCACAAACACTAATGCTGAAACAGTGACAGAAGGGCACCAGCATTGAGACACTAACACAGGAATGGTTTAAAATATGGATACTGACAATAATGAAGGAATGCACACTAGTTTGCTGGCACTACAGCACTGACAGACTTGAGGAAACTGGAAATAGGGACACAGACACTGGGGCACAAAGGCTTGTACATGAATACTGACGGAGGGACACAGATACAGGGATACCGACACTGGGACACTGGCACACTGGCACAATTCTGTGGATAAATTGACACAGTAACACAGAGATAGCCATGCTGACAATGCAACACTAGGACGGACCTTGGCAAGTTCTTCACTGCTAGTGGGAAACAGCCACATATTCTGTGACACTGTTACACTGGGCCAGTTTAACTTGCACAAGGACACCGACATTGTAATAGTGACAATGGGAAAATAACACAGACATTGAGAGTCGGATATTGGCATTGGGACACAAACTGGCATAGGGGCACGTGGACATGGGAACACAGGCACTGATATGGGGACACTGACATTTGGAAAATTATAATATAGGGGACACTGGACAGACCGACATTGTGACTGCCACCAACATTTGGAGACTGACAGGGGATCACTAACACAGGTACTGAAACTTACACAAGGTCACTGACATTGAGAACCAAAGGACAGAGGAACAGTAATGTGTGGACACAAAGATTAGGCCAGGGGGAGAGACTGGGAGACCATGGGCATGCAGCCCATATACAAAGGAGTAAGCAAGTCTATGGTCCCAACTAAACAGCCTTCTGCGCCAAGAAGACATGACACTGGCAAAGGCTGCTTGTCAGCAATACCTCCTAAACTTTATTCTTTAGGTAAAAAGACAGATTATCAACTTCTGCACGCAATAACTGCTCAGCCCTGTGCAAAATATCCACGACTCCTGATTCAGTCAAAGTGTGTTCCAAGAATGTCCTGTTGCCAAATACCAAAGCCTTTCTAGTTATGATGCCCACTTTATGACACTTTCTTCCATTACCCTACGCTTCATGTCTTTTTCTAACTTTTTCATACCTCTCTAATCCCTTTGCCACTTTTCTCGATCTTTTTCATCCTTTCCCTGACATTCTCTCTTTTGGACAGTGTGAAAGTCTGAAAAAATAAGGCTGGGTACCCACAAATGAGTGATATTGCCACCACCTGAATTCACCTGTACACATAAATCACTAGGCTCAAAAGCTCGGAAATGATGGCTGGGGAGCTGCCTGGCTAGTAGCTCGAGTTATTTTCACTAGTGGAAGTGAGCCCATCAAGGCCCCCCCCCCCCAACAAGAGCCACATACAGTCCATGCAGGGCTAACGGACTGTGAGACCATGCCTTTGTATGCACAATGTCTCTGTACTCTTCGTTTTACCTATGTGCTACTATGTTTACGATTACCCTTTCAATTATTACCAATAGTTGCTGTAACGCAGCATTTGCCGCACTATTCTCCAAAGGTGTCTTGAGGGCGCCACACACAAAGACATGTAATTGCATTTATGTTCCATTCAGTTTTTATCAATTTAACTGGCTGCAAATGATTTTCAAACATCATTTGTGCTTTAAAAGGCACTATTTCAGATAAAATATAACAAATAGTTATACATTTACAATAAAAATAATACTTTAAAATAATACAGAAAAGCATGTTGTGTTCTTTAACATCTCACCTCACTGTGTCATTTTTAAAGATATGAGGAAAACCACACGCCCCGTCCAACGCGAGAACCCAGGTTAGAGACCGGAGGAACAGCACCCTTGTGCAGTATATAGAACAGGACCGGTGCATCAGTGCCGTTCCCAGGAAGCAGGACAGGTTTATATCTAGAATTCTTGTTCAGTCTTCTTCTGTAACACTCGCACGGAGTGATCCCTGCACCCTTCTCCAATGATGGATTTCAAAATTAAAAAATTGAAGCAACATTTATCTAAAACCTTCTGCATTACCTTGGATAACTTCAGTTCCTATAGCTTTAAATGCGCCGTTTCTACCTTTGTACTAGAAATGTCTAAACGTGTATCTGACAGATTTGCAAACTGATCAAAAATGCATTGCCCTTGCAAGTAATTTGCATAGTAGAACAAGCCTTTACCACACCTTTTTGTACTGTAAATACGAGTTGCTAGGACTATTGCTCACCCAGTGAATATGGACATATATTATGTACATGCACGAATGCTTGTATTTTAGACGTCATGTGCGCTCACAGGTGTATTGTTTTGTGTGTCTGGGTGGGGGTGGGGGAGAAGTGTGGCTAATGGTCTGTATGCCACTGTGCCTTGTGTATGTTGATTTGTGTGTGTTCTATAGTTGGTTTGCTGTGCATCTACCTGTGAGGATACACATACGGTGTATGTTTGTGCCCATAGGTGTCTGCATGTTTAGTATACACACAGGCACTATGCAAGGACCAGTCCATTGTGCTTTGACCATGCTTGTTGTGTTATCTAGCCCACATATTGCATAGTTCTCCTATAGACATTATCAGCAGGCCATGAGCCAACTTTCTATTTGATTTAAGATTTCAGAACATTGGAGTTTAATAAACCGGATTTTCGCATTCTCGTGGACCTTTCATGCATCATTAGGTTTTCAGTAATTTATTCTGATTAAAACCTGGGGGATAGTTTTACCGTACGTATTTATTGCCCTCAGATCCATTAGAAGAGCATTCCTCTGCCGAGCAGCAAAGCCATCCAACTGTTAAAAACCACTAAGGAGCAATAAGGGGAACATTCTGCTTTTGTGCATTACAAACCACACTGCACGAACAGCCACCTCCGCCGCCGGAGAAGGAAGCCCCATGCACAAAAAGTTAAACCAAGGAACTTTGCAGCAGTGTCAAAAGAACCCTGGGCGTTTACAACTGGGTCCAAGCTGCTTTTCAGTGGTCTGCATCATCAAACATCGCTTTCCTACTGCTATTAACGTGCCGGAAGATGTGCATCTACATTTTACTTCACCATAAATAACATGCCATGCAGATCCTGCTTCTAAAATGTAAAGACAAGAGTGTGACGCTCTTGGTCACTGTTAAGTACTCTTAAGCATTGGAGGTGCTTAAAGATGAGGCAGAGAATGTGGGTTACGGCCAGAGCTGCCGTATCTGGAACTGGGGAACCAACGCCTGTGCCTTTATTAAAAAATAAGTAAAAATAGAGTGCAGCCTTGTCTAATGCAATTGGTGCTCACGTAAAGTGCTCCAACAATACCTTCGGGTCTAGTTCACGCTATATAAAATCACAAAAGAAACAAAGATTGGCAAAGCCAATTGGTCTCACCTAGGAGACCTATTGAGTCTGCCAATGTTTTGTAGGCCTAGTGTACAGCAGCGCAGATGCTTTGCAGTGTGGCCAAAACAAATTTTAACAAGTATTGGCACAGCCAATAGGTCTCGCCTTTGGGATCGTTTAAGTGTTTAGCCAGAGCCATTGGCTTTGCCAATGTTTTTAAGTATTCTGTAGATCACTGTGGCTGCTGTGCAGCATGTTGAAAAGTTATAATTAAAAAAGTGTCATAAGCATTTTTGTTACTTTATATATAGCCAAGGGGACATTATGTACTTGCATTGGCTTGAGTTAGAGCTATTGTCGGTGTAAATGACAATGTGTATTACCCATATGTTATGAAGTGTATGTATGTGGTGTGTAGTTAAATTATGTGTGTTGGATTTGAATTGTTAGTTGTGGAATTGTGTGGTGTGGATTGGGTTTGTGTAGATGAATTATGTGGCATGGTGTGCAGGGCCGACCAAACCACTCATACGCACTCTCCCTTTTCTCCATGTAGGCTGCATGCAGCCTACATGGAGAAAATTGCCTCCCCATAGACGCCTGCGTGGATGGCATCCCAGCCAATCACAACGCTGCCATTGTAGCCCTGCGAGGACTCGGAGCAGAGACGACGCGACGTGGAACCGGGTTGGAGAAGGTAAGTTTTTATTTAAAATTACCCCCTCCCCGCGCGACCCCCCGCCCGCGAGTCATGCTGGCCGCGACTGCAGTGTACTGCTGCAAAACATATTGCAGACAGTGGAAAGCTAAGCCGCAAACACAACTGAAAAACCAAAAGCACAAAAGGACCAGTAGCCTAACATAATCCAATGCATTTCATTCTCGCTGTTCCCAGTGCTAGAATTGGAAATATACAAGTGTAGTTACTCACTATTTAGAGTACCTGTTTGCTCCTGAGAAGTGCCAGTATTCTACCATTAAATGATTTTTGTAGCAGTAGTAAGAAGTGCTAGTACTCTTCCTTTCAAATGAAAGAAGTGCAGGTACTCAGTACTGGACAGTACATGCACATTTACGACACTGCCCGTTTCTGTCCCGCAAAGATCCTCTTTGCAGTTTTAAATGTTAGGATGTGCGCGGATGTAAACAGCATAGGAGAGGAAAGTATCACTGGAAAGTGGTCACAGAGCAAGATAAAAGCAGAGACAGAGAGCAAACAGTGAGAGGAAAGCAGTCACAGAGCATGACAAAAAGTATAGCAGAGAGTGAGAGAGCAAGAGTTAGAGGAAACTCATTACAGGAAGTTAGACAGAGTAAAAGAGACAATTCAGATGGAGGAAGGAAGAAGGTGCGCGAGGCTGGGGGCCTCGAACAATTTTGGAGCTGGGTCTGCAAGGCATAGTCAGAGGAATTAGCACAGGTAAGTGGGACAGGCAGGCCCAAGTCTGCTTAATGGCTGGTTAGCGCTGCAGCTGAAATTAAGTAAGAGAGGGAAGGAGTTCCAGGGGGCAGTGGGAAGGGCTGGAGTGGGCAGTAGGAAAAGCAGGTGGGAGTGCAGTGCTGGTAAAAAAAATTGGGAAAGTTGCGGGGTGGTGCAGAACGGGGGCAGAGAGCAGGAAAAGCAAAAAGGCTGAAGCAGAGGTTAATGTTTTGCTCCTAATATGAAAGATATTTTTAAAGCCAAAAAATATTTTACCAACGACTTGAGTCAAAGTTATAAAACCATGGAATGCCACCACTCTGAATACCTTCATGTGCCCTTATGCCATGAGTCCACATTTCTGACTTTGTTGGCGATTTGAAAACATCAAATATCAAATTATAGCATGGCATGGTTTAATATAGCCTTTTACATCACGAAAGTGCGCAGCGTAACATGGAGATCTGCCACTTACCTCATGAGCTCAGAACTACACATTTTTGTCTTCTATAAATCAAGTAGGTTTACCATTTAGATCAACCCTCACAAAGGAAAAGCAGCAATACCATCGCTAATGTATGAAGAACTGTCGCAAACAAGAGGTAAGCCTGTCAGGAGCAAGTAGTAAAAGGAAATAAGGCCTGTGATTCCATCAATCCATAAGCGACACCAACCTAAAAGAAAATAATGGAAATGACAAAACTCTACCGGATTGTGGTAGGACTGGAGATCTAAACAACATGAAGAGGTGACGGTTTCCATAAAAGCAGAGTAGAACTCTAGAAAGAGGGGTGTCATTACGACTCTATCCGAGGATGAGCGCAGAAAGTAAATGTACTCCACATACGAGGTAAGGGGAGCTATGTTTACTTTGTATGGGAAAGATTACTGTATGGAAATAGTTTAACCACTGGTCCAGTGGGACATTAAATTGCTCACCCAGTGCAGGACATCATGCAAGGCATATCAACGTTTCAGGTTCGTTGGGGGCGGAGCAAAATGCTGCGCTGATCAGACTTGTCCCGACTTAGCTCCGCTCTCGTCAGAAACAAACACTGCTAGAACCAGCTTGTGGGACATTGATAGTCGGAGCGGCAGTACCATTGAAGGTCGGAGCGATGGAAAGGGTTAATCTGGCAGTTTTGGTCCCAGTAGGCCTGGTAGAGAACCCAAAGGGCAGTTTGCCACCCACTATGTGGACTGTGCGCAGCGTTTATTATGTTAATGGACCTTTCTTTGCCTTCACGGCAGCGCTTAATGAAAAAACGCTGCAGTTGTAGGTGGTGAAATGCCCGTGGGCAGGGTGGGGTGGGCAGCGGGAAGCAAGGAAGGGCACCCTTAGTAAAAAAAAAAATTGTTTTTTAAAAGAGAATCCCTCCGGGGCAAACACCGGCACCGAGAGCGTGCCAGTGACTCCCCAGGTCACTGAGTTTACTCGATGGCCTCCACTCACTACATTTAGAGTGTCTCGGGAAGGTGGGACACCGAGAGGCGGATCCAGGCACGTTGGCTCCTCTGGGAAGACCTGGTCATGAGAGGTGCCAGGGAACCTCGTCTTTGGAATACAAATAGACTGGTGTCGACAGGACCGGCCTCAACAGGGGAATAGCTGAGGCACCGGGGGAGGTGGAAAACACGTATGAATGAAGATTAAAGGCCGACACCGCATTAAGATAGTGCATGCAAGTCGCAACTAACACTGGTGGATGGAGCAGGCAAGTCCTTTCAAAGAGGCACACATTGCCTGAGACAGGCAGTGAGACAGATGCACCAGCAGGAGTCGGATCTGTGCACAGAAGAATGGTGGGACACGGTTGTCCAGAATTCCCTTGCAAATAATGGTCCTGACTGTAAACTCTAGAATGTGTTTTCTGTAAAGAGTGACTGCGCCTTATCACAACATTAAGAACATAGAGAGACGGATACCAACACCATTTTTAACAAGCGCGGCCGCGAAAGTGATAATAGATGGCCCCCGTCCCCTGTCCCTCTCTGGGAGGGGCACAGCAGTAGGCCCTCCCAAGACGGAACCCAAGCTCACCCGGCACGACCCCCGCGGTGGGGGAGAAATCGAATGGCAGTGCACCCCCGGGCTGGTACCACCGCCCCCCTGGAAAGGCCCTGCCGCCGGCTGGGCCCTCCCGTGCCCGAGTCCTGGCCCGACCGGGTTCCGGGTGACCGAAGAGCGGCCCTTCCCGTGCGGCAGGGCGGCCTGGAAGAGAAGGAGCCGAGGGCCTGCGAGGGGACCCTGGCTGCTCTCGGTGAGAGGCGTGTGGGATGGGGAGCCGCCTGGCTCTTCCCTTCCCGCGCCTCCGACCCGGGCAAGGGTGGGGTGGGCTAACTGCCAGCCCGCCGGCACGGCTCGGCCCGCCCGGCAACGGACGGCTGACGTGCAGGTGGGGCGACCCTCCCTCGTTGCCAGGTACCCGGTTCGACCCGGTCCCGTGCGGCCGGGCCGAGGGGATTGAAGACTCGCGCGGTCCCTTCCGGATACTCCGGGAGGGACCGGCAGCTGTGGGGCTGCCTGCTCCTGCCGCTCCGGGAGCCCCCTTCCTCGCCCGCGGGTGGGTGGGGTGGGGGGGACTCCCGGGCCGAGCGCCTGGTAACGTTTTTTTCCTCCCAACGGTGCAGTCTGACTCCCAGAGG